>OX352313.1:7416014-8841681 GCA_947086415.1 Pammene aurita
GCGTTTATATTTCCTTTGGGTTGTAGCGTCACAAATGCTATTTTTTCTTCATTCTCTTTAAATACTTCTGCTGGCGAGTCCCAACGATCGTTATATGAACCATTGTCTTTAGTGTTCTCATTATCAGTTAATTTCGGTTGACGCAATTTGATAATAGATATATCCTCATGTCTATAAGCGGCGCGTCTTCCAAGTTGCCTAAGTCTCTCAAGTCGCGAAACTACTTGAAAGCTTGCATTATTATTTTCTGTCACACATTGGTTTATACTAGTTTCCAATTTGCTATGCTCCAACGCCGTATTAAATACGTTTTCATGTGTCTTATTCTCTTCCTTTACAAAGTATTTGTCAGTTACATCACTGTCTTGTGTTGCATTATTTTGTAAGTGTTCGTGTTTAGAATTAATTTCAACCATATTTCTAGCACGGTATTCATTTATTTTCTCAGCCCAATAGCTTTTTGTCACACCTTTTCGAATATCGTTTACATTAGACATTATATTTTCGTCAGAATATTTGCTCGCCCCTGTTCCAGCTCCGTTGATAAGACCCAACGTCGTATTACATACGTTGTCATGTGTCTTTTTATTTTCCTTTAGAAAGTGTTTGTCACTTACATCATTGTCTCGTCTTGCATTATTTTGTAAGCGTTTGTTTTTAGAATTAATTTCAACCATATTTCTAGCACGGTATTCATTTATTTTCTCAGCCCAATAGCTTTTTGTCACACCTTTTCGAATATCGTTTACATTAGACATTATATTTTCGTCAGAATATTTGCTCGCCCCTGTTCCAGCTCCGTTGACAAGACACAACGTCGTATTACATACGTTGTCATGTGTCTTTTTATTTTCCTTTAGAAAGTGTTTGTCACTTACATCATTGTCTCGTCTTGCATTATTTTGTAAGCGTTTGTTTTTAGAATTAATTTCAACCATATTTCTAGCACGGTACTCATTTATTTTCTCAGCCCAATAGACTTTTGTCAATTTACCTGTTCGCATATCGTTTACAATAGACATTCTATTTTCGTCAGAATATTTGCTCGCCCCTATTCCTGCTCCGTTGACAAGACCACTTCTAACCATTCGAAAGTCCTCTTCTTTCAATCTTTCTTCAACTTTGTTATTCTTTTCGACCCAATCTACTTCGCCATTATTATTTTTCGCCCTACCATTATTTGCCGGAGCATTTCCATTGTCAACTTGACCAATCAACCGTAGATCGTTTCTCTTCCCTCCTTGATCATTACAACTTCTATCTCTACCAATAGCACTACTGGGACTATATCCCAGGCTATCCACAATTCCATTCCTCCCCAAGCAATTCCTAAAATCATTTCTATCAACATTTTTGTTCCTACCTTCATCATTAGTGTCACTAGTTAGATTATTTTTAGCACTACCTACACCATTTAGATCACTACCTAAACGCCTACTACCATTTTCATCAGCTAAACCATCCCCCCTACCTGTCTCACCTACTGTAGCATTGGTACTGCCGATGCCGCGAGGGCGAGCCGGCTGCACGGCGTTACGCTGGGCGGCGCCGGTCTAGGCGAACAGGGCGTCGGGCGCGGCGCCGCGGATCTCGCACACGAACTGATCCTGCTCGATCGGCTTCTTGATCCAGTGCCCGAGTTTCGCCTTGTCGAAGGCCTCGATTAGGCGCTCTTTTGCCACCTGTAACAGAATTATGTAATACTAGTGTACTGCGGCCTCCTAGCCCAGTCGGTAGTGACCCTGCCTACGAAGCAGGAGGTCCCGGGTTCGAATCCTGGTCAGGGCATGTATTTGTCGGTTTATCACAGATATTTGTTCCTGAGTTATGGGTGTTTTCTATGTTTAAGTATTTATCCATATTTATCTATTATATATATCGTCGTCTCGTACCCATAACACAAGCCTTATTGAGCTTACTGTGGGCCTAGGTCGATTTGTGTAAGATTGTCCTATAATATTTATTTATTTATTATTTATTTACTAGTAGTCCGCCTCGAACTGAGAACTCGCGATTTACTTGCAAACGAGATGACCAATATAACAGGACCCTTCAGAAGGTTTTTTCGCCTTCTAGCTCCACAACCCCTTGATCGAGCTTACTCATATACGAACTCTCAAATTATACGTATCTCTGCTACAACCCCAACAAATTTCATGAAGATCAGAAAAGCGTTACTAAAGTCATCGCGGAACAAACCCTCAAAATCAAAAAGCCATCTAAATGCCGAGACGTCCCAGTAGCCAGAAGTTGTTTGTAAGAACTTGCTTCGATTACGCTCCGCTCGTTCGATAAAGAAGACTAAGAAGCGTCAAATAAAAATGTCATGTAAAATAATCGAACGAGCGAAGTGAGTTCTTACAAACAACTTCGGCTACTGCCCAAGTAACACATCAAAGCAGTATAACGGCCGTCTTACAGCATATCTGTATGCTTTTAGCATTTTCAGTTCGTTTTATAGTAGCATTATAAACGTTTATAGTGCTGATATAGGTCTTAAATGGGCACGAATTACCCAGCTTGAGATCCTATACAGGTCATTTAATAGCATTACAGGCGCAATATGTCTGCGCTATTAGCATTATCGTTGTCATGGAAAGTGCCAATCGCATTAAAGAATCATTAGTACGCTCTATTAAGTTGCCAACTGCATTAAAGAAGCATTAATACGGCCAAAAAACTTGCTAATCGCAGTAAAGAAGCATAAGTACTCTCGATTAACTTGCCAATCGGAATACAAAAGCATTATACTAGCATAAGAGTGTAGTAAAATCAACCTTACGTCAATGCAAAAACGTCTCTAACGCCGACGCAACAAATGTTATAATACAATGAACGTTGTGATTTAACTACTTTGTCTCGCAATATAAAATGGACGAAGACGGTACAAAAAACTGAATGAGTGACACGTCATATTTGTTTGCATCCTAACAAAATTTATAAAAGTTTTTGACTCTTTTACGTTATTATATCCTTCAAATATTACTGCGCAATGTAGTTTACTGTAAATGTGTATATAAGTTTCATTGAAAATTTTCACGCGCCTTTGATTTATTGTGGTTTTGCTATAAAATA
Source organism: Pammene aurita (assembly GCA_947086415.1). NCBI lineage: Eukaryota > Metazoa > Arthropoda > Insecta > Lepidoptera > Tortricidae > Pammene > Pammene aurita. The sequence goes on from OX352313.1 coordinate 7,419,090, forward strand.
TTATAAAAAGATATGCGTCAAATAAACAAAACAATTGTGTAATCCTCGTATAGAACGAGTTTTGCATTATTAACATAATAGTGTTTTGGTTGAGCAGTCTTAAATTAAGTAATTTCATTATTATATAGGTATTTTCCTTGTATAAATAGGTCCGCATGATTTTATTTTTAGGTTATAAATTATTTACAAAATGGCGTTGGTCTATATAGACGGAGAGCCACGTCGGATATGACACAATAATGAGAGCAACCAAACCCCTCTAGTCAGTTTGGTATACTATGCTTATTTCTAGATCTGGACATCTGGCAGCTTTAAAGTGGTGGAGGTCAAAGAATGCAAACCATTTCAAGAATATAAATCCTAGAGATCTGGGTTTGATGCAATATTATGAGAAACTATACAAATACTATACAATATTAAGAGAAATTATACAAAAGTTTATGTTGGGAGAAAGTAGTGCCAAACGATGTATAGTAAAATATAGTTCATAGTTTGTCGCCTACTGTTTTTGTTTCCGTAATAATCATACATCGGGGTTTTTGGTGCGGGAACAATTTGAGAAAGAGTAGAGATAAACAGATAGGTTGAGAGTTAGTCTGAGAAAATATCATATTATGCCTAATGAATAACTACCTCTCTGTGAATAGCTTACACACTATGATACGAGCTTTTTTTCTTAGAGGCATGTTTGTATTGACTATCATATACTTAGTGTTTTAAAAATGCAATTGCATATCCGAAATTTATTAACTAGATCTACCTAAGACAAAGACACGGTATAATAAGTGTCAAATATTAATCTTGACGTCCGATATATATGAACTATTTGATTAACTGAAGAGGTTGAAAATGATCAGTCATTACATGAATTAATAAAAAAATACTTGAAAAAATCATAGGTATATGTACCTACAATATATATAGATAAAAGTCAGCTATTACATATAAATTGTATATACCTATGATTTTTTCGATCAATTATTCATTAGGTAGAAACGTGCCAGAGTACATTCTGTTTTTTAAGTTAATGCCTACTCTTTGGCTAATGTCAAACATTCCCGCACCGAAAACCCCGATGTATGGTAATAATACACAATATTTTTGGTCTAATATTTTTTTTTATCGATTTTTGACCAGTTTTGAGTCGATATTCCAACATATTCACTATAGATAGAATTATAAGGCAAACGACTATCGGTTTTTGAATCTTTTATCTCCATTCTGTAGAGCCGGATCTTGAAATAAATGAGCCGTTATTTATTTATGATATTTTTAAAATATGGTCTAAAAAAACACTTTTATCGATATTCGAATGGTGTAAAGAATCTTACATATACGTAATCTACATATTAGGGTTCCTCTTTGATGTCTCTAAAAACTGTAGAGATTTTAATTTTTAACTAATTAAAACAAAATTTATGACCATAAAACCACTTTTTTAGCCTAAACCGGTTCGACTTTGATGTCAAAGACAATGAATATTGAAGTAAATATAGGATACTATATTGTTTAAAGCCGTTACTGATAATATGATAAGCTATATAAATCATTAGAAAACTAAGGGAGATCTAAGGTCGTTGGCGCCAGGGAGCCCCTTAAAATATAGGCCCTGTCCTTTATAACTGAGACAACTTCGGCAATTTTTACCTAGTTTGGTATTACTATTTTCCAATTAAAACATTTTGCTAGTCTGTCACTGTGACCTCCACCCATTAAAAGCTGCCAGATGCCAGGATCTAGCAATAAGAATAGTATAGCAATCTAACCAGACTGGTTTTGTTGCTCTCATTATTGTGTCATAATCTGACGTGGCTAGCTCTTAGTCCAATAGCAGCTCAGTGACCCTTAAAAAATGCCTTATTTATGCCTACAGCATTACACGTGAATAATTATGCTATTAAACAACATTAAGCATTTATTTATGCTATTGTAGAACCTAAGGCACTAAAACCGCTAAAAGCTGTATAGGGGCTGTTCATAAATTACGTCATCAATTTGGGATGATTTTTACCCCCCCCCCTAAAATCATCCAACCCTCCCCCTACCAAATAGAGTGACGTCATAAAAAAAATGCGTTTTAAGCTTAAATGTAAAATACAAAAACTATTTAGTAGATAATATTTTATAGCATTAAAAGTTTATAGAAGCACGACTTTCATTCCTTTTTTTACACATTGATGATGTGATCTTCGGAATGACCGCCCCCCCCTCCTACGTCATGCTACCATCATCCGATGTCCAGACCCCCCCCCCATTTGAAATGACGTAATTTATGAACAGCCCCTTATAGTGAATTACTTGGCTTTATAATGGTTTATATTATTGCTATTGTACTGCATTAGGAACGTATTACCTACTTATAAATGCTATTGTACACCCTAAGGCATTAAAAATAGCTGAAAGCTGTATAGCGAATTTACGTGGCATTATAATGGCTAATATTTATGCTCTTATACAGCATTAAGCATTTATTTATCCTATTGTAGAACCTAAGGCACTAAACCAAACCGAAGCATTAGTGTAGCAAACCAAAACGCAACTGTACAGCATTCAGCTGTACTGTTGCATGTTGTTCGCTGCACTAAAACTAATGGCTAAACAAAAGCATTTACATATGCCATTATACAACCGTTATACAGCGTAAAGCACCATAAAATGATATTGTAGAAGCTAAAGCACTAAAAACAGCTGAAAGCTGTATACCGGATTTACGTGGCATTATAATGGCTAATATTCATGCTCATAAACAGCATTAAGCATTTATTTATGCTATTGTAGAACCTAAGGCACTAAACCACACCGAAGCATTAGTGTAGCAAACCAAAACGCAACTGTACAGCATTCAGCTGTACAGTTGCATTTTGGTTCGCTGCACTAAAACTAAAGGCTTTAAAAAAGCCTTTATACATGCCATTATACAACCGTTATACATCTTAAAGCATTATATAATGCTATTGTAGAACCTAAAGCACTTAAGTGCTTTTAAACAGTCGAAAGCTGTACAGTTGCATTGTGGTTTGCTGCACTAAAGCTAAAGGCTTTACAAAAGCATTTAGATATGCCATTATACAACCGTTATACAGCTCAAAGCATCATATAATGCGACAAGTTGCTCGGTGAACGTATATAAGAGTTTATACGGTCCTTAAGTTCGAAATAAGTTAACTATTCATATGTTATAATGCTTCCTGTGTTACTTGGGTGGGACGTTTCGGCATTTCGATGGCTTTTTGATTTTGAGAGTTTGTTCCGCGATAACTTTAGTAACGTTTTTCTGATCTTTATGAAATTTGTTGGGGTTGTAGCAGAGATATAAGAAATTATATGAATTTGTGAGTTCGTATATGAGCAGGATTGTTCAAGGGCTTGTGGAGCTAGAAGGCGAAAAAAAATCTTTAGAAGGGTCTTGTTATATTGGTCAACTCGTTTGCAAGCCATCAAAATGCCGAGACGTCCCAGTAGCCGAAGTTGTTTGTAAGAATTCACTGCGCTCGTTCGATTATAAATCCTAAATGATGTGTTCGGAAACCATTACAATGACCGCCATTGCACCGCCATGACCAACTCGATTGTGCCGGCGGTCGGGCGGGCGCGTGCCACCGGTCTGAGAGGAGGGCATATTACCGTAGGTAATGAATTTTCATACGTTTTAAACACAACGGCACTGATATTACGTTACTGGTTGCAGTAATGATGGTAATTACATGCGGTTTCCGAACGCGAAATATAAATAGAGGATTATTTTATTTATTTATTTATTTAAACTTTATTGCACAAAAGAAACCTTATCGTACAAAAGGCGGACTTAATGCCATAAGGCATTCTCTACCAGTCAACCTTAAGGCGAAGCAGAGAGATTGTGGGCGGTGCTACAAACAGGCAAGTTAAAAGAAAAAAACATGTTCTAATTTAAATAACTAACCTACAGCTGAAAATATGAGGAATGCACAAATACGAATTAAGGTACATAATATATAATACAATGTATACATACACATAAATATATATACATACATATATATACATACACAAATATATATGATAAGGACGAAACTCAGAGAAAAAGCAACAATTTAGGAATCCTTAATTCTACCAGCAATGAAAGCACGTACTGATTTTTTAAAAGAAAACTTACTCGGGGCATTTTTTACTTCTCGGGGGAGGCTGTTCCAGAGGCGCGCCGCCTGAACGGCGAAAGAATTAGCTAGAAAACCAGTGCGGTGAAGGGGAATGGAAAGTGACAAATTGCCAGAAGAGCGGAGTACGCGGTCGCGAGACACGCCGTAGTATTGGAAAGAGGACTTGAGGTATACAGGAGACTGGGGATCATGAAGAACGGAGAAAAGAGTACAAAGCAAACGAATGTTGCGTCGTTGGAGAATAGGGAGCCAACCAAGTTGAGTGCGGAAATGGGACACGTGATCGTATTTGCGGAGACAGAAGATGAAACGAATGCAGTTGTTTTGGACCCGGGGTATGTCCTTAAACTACGTCCGGACTTGGGTATGTCCTTAAACTATGCCAAAAAGAGAGGTATGGGCACTGCGAATGGCATCTCGCTTAGTGTGGTAGGGCACGTTCAGTGAATGTCATCTCGCTCAAATCTGGAGCAGAGCCCGACTGGGGAAGTACCTCCACCTTACAGAAAACCACAGCCAAATAGCACTAGACCCTACTCATAGTGTTGTGTTCCTGCTGGTGAGTAAGGTTGCCAAAGAGCTCAAAGAGGACCCAGTGTGTTAACGATGAGGGACCTTCTTGTTCCTTTAGTCGTCAACACAGTGAATCCTCCTTTTTGTAAAGGGTCGGCAACGCGCATGTGACTCCTTTGGAGTAGCAGGCGTCCATAGGTTACGGTAGCTGCTTACCATCAGGCGGGCCGTATGCTTGTTTGCCACCGTCGTGGTATAAAAAAAAAGAAAAAAAAAAAAAAAAAGAGGACCCAGTGTGTTGACGATGAGGGACCCTATTGTTCCTTTAGCCGTCAACACAGTGAATCCTCCTTTTTGTAAAGGGTCGGCAACGCGCATGTGACTCCTGTGGAGTTACAGGCGTCCATAGGTTACGGTAGCTGCTTACCATCAGGCAGGCCGTATGCTTGTTTGCCACCGTCGTAGTATAAAAAAAAAAAAAGTTGTTGAGGAGACGATCTAACTTATTAAGAAATTCCTTGTTCAAGTCCGGATAACACACATCACCGTAGTCAATTAGCGGTAGAATTAACGTGTTAACTAATAAAACTTTGGTTCGAATGGGCAAGAAGGGTTTAAACTTGTTGAGAGAATGGAGGGTACCTATGACTTTACGACTAACTTCAGTAATCTGTGCTCTCCAACTCAAGGTGCTGTCTAAAATAACCCCTAAGTCCTTAACCGTTGAAGTAAAAGGTATTAGCGTACCATCAAAGCTTACAGGAGTGACTGACCCAAAGTCCAAATTAGCAAGCTGTCGACTACTACCGCAGACGATGGCCTGGCATTTCGATGGGTTTACGAACAGACCAAACTTTTCAGACTTATGATTGACAGAGATTATGATATTGGTGTAGATAAATTTTAGTAAAGTGGTGTTCTTCGGAACTTCCATGTGTTAGATGGAGTTGAAACATACCTGGTAAGCTGGGCAGAGCTGTTTCGCCTCGTTGTAGAGTAGCTGGTCAACGTCTGCGGGCAGCGGTGTGGGATCCGCGCCGTTCGGATCCTGGAACATGGGGGGGATCTGAGCTCAACGTGAGATGCTGTTCGGGGATCTCACAAATGTTAGTGCATTTATATAGTTCAAAAATTACCTGTGCAAACTCTTGTAAAGGCAGAGGTCAAAACGCATGTTTCGAGGATGTAAGGAATGGCAAATGAGAATGTTTCCGCAGTTTAGGAATACAGAAATTGGTAAAACCTGCCAGAAATATATGATCATGCGCCATGTTGCGTAATTTAATTGGAACTAATTTCTTGCACTGGCAATCATGTTACTGACAGAATGATATGCATGTGTGAGTGCATACATATGACAGGCTGTCAGTTTTAATGTCGCGGTTTATTTGAATTATAGTAAAGTGTTGAATATTAAATAATAAAAGACAAAAATATCCCAAAATTATTCATAGTCAAGAGCGAAACATTGTAAATAGTGTATGTAATAAACAGCTGTAAAAAATACGCTCGGGAAATTGAACTATTTCGCTGTGAAACATTTTCAAATTAACATCAGAGCTGACAGGTAAACAAATCAAGATGTCACTATACCATAGAGAAATAATACGCTCTATGGCTATACTGAACTGTTGCCATATAAATGAGAATAATAGCGCACTCTTGACAATAATCATATATTTCTGGTCAGGCTTTATATTCGCAGCATTTGAGTACGAATGTCGATACGAATGTCAAAAAACCGGCCAAGAGCGTGTCGGGCCACGCTCACTGTAGGGTTCCGTAGTTTTCCGTCCGTCACAGTAAGTGTCCCCACTTAAGAGTTAATAACACCGCTATGTAGGATATGATATGAGAGTTCCACGTACAGCGACATCTATCGGCAAATTAAGTAAACTATTGCGCGCGAGCATAAAGTATGGAAGATGATTTTTATGGGATAATTCTTTATTGCGTGAACCGATTTTCACCGTTTTTACTTTATTTGAAAGCACGTCATTTCATTGTAATTTTGTAGAAATTACAGGTACAATAAACACCTGCTTATACGGTTAAATTACAAACTTAGTTCAGAAATTATTTTGTATTTTTTTTTCAAAAACTATTCATCCTATCAAGTTCAAAATAATTTTCCTAGAAAGTTTTTATAAAGTTCTACTTTTGAGATTTTTTTCATATTTTTAAAACTTATGGTTCAAAAGTTAGAGGGGGGGGGGGGGACGCATATTTTTTTACTTCTGGAGCGATTATTTCCGAAAATATTTACATTATCGAAAAATGATTTTAGGAAACCCCTATTCATTTTTAAATACCTATCCAATAATATATCACACGTTAGGGTTGAAATGAAAAAAAAAATCACTCCCCACTTTACGTATAGGGGAGGTACCCTAATAAATAAAAAAAATCCACTTTTTATTTTACCACTTTGTCGGCGTGATTGATATACATATTAGTACCAAATTTCAGCTTTCTAGTGCTAACGGTCACTGAGATTATCCGCGGACGGACGGACGGACGGACGGGCAGACATGGCGAAACTATAAGGGTTCCTAGTTGACTACGGAACCCTAAAAATGATGCGGCAGCTTTTTATCACCGCACCGCTCGCCGGCGGCAGGGTGTTCATCCTCACACCCTGGAGCCTAAGCGGTCGCGCACAGTACGGTTCAAGAGGAATTTCCTCCCACGAACGCTGCGGCTGTGGAATGAACTCCCTGCCGAGGTTTTACCAGCGGGCTACAGTATGAGGTTCTTCAAAAAAGGAGTGAATAGGTTCCTAAAGAACAACGCGCATGTGAATCCTCTGGGGTTGCAGGCGTCCATAGGCTACGGTAACTGCTTACCATCAGGCGGGCCGTATGCTTGTTTGCCACCGTCGTGGTATAAAAAAATATTAGCATTATACGAGTATTCGTAACATTATTGGAAACAAATGGAAAGTCTCTTTTATATGTGAAAAAAAAAAAAAAAAAGATACATACATTGGCGAAATCGACCGTTATTTTTCTAATCCTAAAAAATGAGGTATAGTTTCGAGCGTGCACGGTTAGAGCGCGCGTTCCGTGGCTCGGGTAAGGTTGTGTTATGATTATGATGAACTTAGGAAAGTTTTTTTTTTACTTCTCTTATTTATTTTTTTGGGATTTGAAATAAGGTAAATAGCCAGTGGCCAACTGTCAACTTGTCAAGTTATACCAAAATGAATTATGTTAATGCGCGTTACCCTACTTACACTAAACGTGCCCACATCGCATTCATCTTTTTAGGGTTCCGTACCTCGAAAGGAAAAAACGGAACCCTTATAGGATCACTTTGTTGTCCGTCCGTCTGTCAAGACCCTTTTTCTCAGGAACGCGGAGGTATCTCGCTGATATTTATATCAAATACTCAGGTCTATACTGTCCCTTGGAGCTGAGAAAAAATCAAACTTCTAAGCCAACGCAATCAAAAGATACAGCCGTTTATGCCGCAAATTTTCGAAACTCGCAAGGGAATCAAAACCTACAGGGTACTTCCCGTGAACTCAGAATCTTGAAATTTGGTACGAAGCAACGTCTTATAGCACAGATAAAGGAAAAATTGCGAAAACCGTAAATTTTTAGTTACATCATATAATAATAATAATAATAATAATAATAAATACTCTTTATTGCACACCTCATACAGTTACAAGCACAAATTTTACAATTAGATAAATTTAGGTAGAGGTAACAACAGGCGGTCTTATCGCTAATGAGCGATTTCTTCCAGACAACCTTTGGGTAGTGGAGACTAGAGAAAAACAATAAGCAGTAGGTGGTGCATAGAAACAAAAGAGACGAAATAGATAACACAGCACATTCATATGAATATACATACTTAAATAAATACAAAATAAACATACATATACGTACATATATACATATATAATACACACAATAAGAAACAACAGTGTCAACTTAAAAACCTAAGGAAGAGATAAATAGTATTCCTTAAGTTGCGATTTAAAGCTACCAATAGATTGCGCGCGTTTAATGTTGAGAGGGAGAGAATTCCACAAACGAACGGCCTGGAACGTAAATGAGCAATTATAAAATTTGGAAGATGAAGATGGCACTTTTAGGAGCAATTTTTGAGAGGATCTAATAGAATTAAGATAAGAGAAACGCTCTTTGAGGTAGCGGGGAGTTGCAGGGTTAAAAAGTATAGAAAAGAGTAAAGAAAGTATGTGAGAGTTACGGCGGTGACGGATAGGGAGCCATTTGAGTTGAGAACGAAAACTAGAAACATGGTCGAATTTGCGTAATCCGAAAATGAACCGAATGCAGGCATTTTGAATACGCTCAAGCTTATTAAGTTGCTCCTCGGTTAGGTCTAAATAGGAGATATCTGCATAATCAAGAATGGGGAGAAGTAACGACTGAGCAAGCGCAATTTTAGTAGCATTTGGCAGGAAATTCCGGAGCCGTCTGAGAGACCCTATGGCAGCAAACATCTTCCTGCTCACTTCACTCACCTGAGGCACCCATGATAGACAACGATCCATGATTACGCCAAGATTTTTCACTTGGTTGGAAAAAGGAATTAGGATACCATCGAAGACTATCGGAGGGAGCCTGAGAAAGCCAATTTTGGAGATTTGTTTAGCGCTACCCATCACAATTACCTGTGACTTTAGGGGGTTTACTTTTAAACCGTAATTTTGACTCCAATTTGATATGCGGAGCAGATCAAGATTCGTGGCTTCTATAACTGAATTGAGATCGCTATGCATACCCTGCGAATATATTTGAAGGTCGTCGGCATAGAGGTGATACGAAGAGGAGAGATCAAGAGTTATGGAATTAATGAAGATAGAAAATAAAAGAGGAGACAGCACACCACCCTGTGGAACACCAGCTGATGTGCTGCACCAGGAAGAACACGAAGAATCTAGTTTTATTCTTTGCCGACGACCAACCAAATAGCTGCGGAACCAGTCAATCGCTGCAGCCGATATGTTAAGAGACTGTAAGAACGCGAGCAAAATGTCAAAATCGACCGTGTTAAAGGCATTACTGAAATCTAGAAGTGCAAGAACTGTAAGCTTCTGGTCATTCATACCCAAACGGATGTCATCGGTAACCTTGACAAGAGCCGATAATTCATATAATACAAATATTTTTAATAATTTTAAAGTTACTACCCTACATGTTTGTACGGAACCCTCGGTGCGCGAGTCCGACTCGCACTTCGCCGGTTTTTTATTATTAGATTTAATTTTAACTGTTGTGTATTTGTCAGTTATATCATATCCATACCTGTGGTAACAGCGGTAGTCTCTTCACGAGATACTGCCAGCGCGCGAACATGCTCTGCTTGCAAAGAAGCGACGGTTGGCCGCTCTCCAATTTCCCCGTTGTGGCGTTCACTACTTCTGGTAGCTGAAATATAAACATTTGTAGATAAAATAATTTGAATATTTTTGTGTGAAAGGTTATCGCTAATGATCGAACACCGGTAGCAATTATAGGACGACAGTATAACATGGATATGACTTATAGTCTGGCCAGCCAACGAACGCAGTAGCAATGTACAGCGATCAAAAGTATGACAACACTAGGAATCAGTGAAAAAAGCAGCAATGATCAAAAAATTTTGTTTTTAATTTTAGTTGGTATTTCCGCCCCTTTCATTAGGTGACATTTACGGTGTGTAAAAAGGAGACGGATATATTTCGTCTGATCTGTCATCAACTGCAACAGATAATCTGGGAGAGGCAATTGACATATGCCTTAAAAATGAATTTAAATTTAATTGGGATCGTTGCAGGAGTTCTATCTCACTCGCGCTTAAGATGAGAGAGTGAAATGCACTAGAAACAAATTCAATGTAAATTGAAATGTTCGTCATGAAATACGGTGTCTCATCACAAAGGGTTGCCACATATACGTATTTTGAATTTGCCGCGTGTTTCTACTGACAGAAATGGTTTGCCAGACTATAATTTACATTTTGTTTATAATTCATGCATTAAATTTGCATTGTTTTATTAAAGTATAAACTTCAATTTTATAAAAATGAGAGGTGCCTCCTCTCATAATTATCTGTTGATGTAGAGAGGTCGTGCTCTTTATATGTATAAGTTGCTTGTCAATGATAAATCCAATTGATTCAAAATATGAAACATAAAAATCTTTTGGCAATTTCCTATAATAATAAAATTATATTTCTAGTTTCTGTTTCTATTTGAAGTGACTAAAGCGACGTGAGTGTAACCGTTATATTTTAAGCCGGGTACTCACTAGCGAGCCGTAACTGTAACCGTTGCATGTACTTTAACCAAAAAACATAGTGTGTACGTGGTTCGCAAACCTGCTGCGAGCGGTACGCGTGCGGCTTGCAGCGAGCCGACATTTACAACGTACTCATTTCTGAACCCGTAACGTTGCACGTAACTGTAACCGTTACTGTTACCAAAAACATAGTGTGTACGTGGTTCGCGAGCCTGCGACGATCGCTACACGAGCGACTCGCAGCGAGCCGACGATTGTCGGTTTTTACCGCGAATCAAAGGGCGCTCGCAGTGCGCTCATGGACGTCATGAGGAGAGGTTGTTGCTAGCCGGTGCGAACCAGCTGTATTTTCGAGTTATTTCTTCGTCATGAGTGAATGGTCAGAGGATAAATGTCTTTTGCTGATGGACGCCTACAGGGAAAATACTGTACTATGGAACCCTAAGGACAAAAATCCGACAAACACTTCGTCCGACATCGTGGAGTTACAAACCAAAACTGAGGATAGATCCGGCAGGCCTCCCCGTACACACTAGAACCTCGTTACTGTATCTGTTTGGTTACAGTTACAGCTCGCAAAATGAGTACGCTCGGTGAAAGCGTTCCGGCGACGTCGTGTGCCGTGACTGTAACATGCGTACACACTAGAACCTCGTTACTGTATCACGCATGTTACGGTTACGGCTCGCTAGTGAGTATCCGGCTTTATAGTGATAATATGTCTCACGAAAGTTTAAATTTAATAATCAAATTCTGTTAGTTTTTTTATGGAATATGAATTGTTTTATTTTTAATGATATAGGCTTATTCATGTTAGTTATTATGTTCACCGTCAAAGTTACATAAATTGCTACCTGTGTCCGTTCATTGGTTATCGCCCTCGTAACCGCGGCAAACTTAAAGATACCAATTTTTATCGGAAGAAGGCGTATGTGATATGTCCACAGTTGTAGTCGACAGTAAGGCTACCCTTGCGTTGTTTCGCCGGCGCATGCGGTTAACTAAAGCGTTGAAGTTCGCTCCATAATATTATTGTGTATGTTCGGTTATTAGGGTTCCGTAGTCAACTAGGAACCCTTATAGTTTCGCCATGTCTGTCTGTCCGCGTCCATTAGTACCAGAAAGCAAAAATTTGTGTGTATGTGTGTATGTTTCAAGCCGACAAAGTGGTAAAATAATACTTAGAAAAATATCTTTTATTAGGGAAAAAACTCATGGAAGTGAGGCCTGATAAAAACTTTCCATGAAAACTATATTGAAGAAAACCGGTTGAACTGTTTTTGAGTTATATTATAACTCAAAAACGAATAGTAATAGGACGTAAGTGCCGCATAGTAAAATGTCGTAAGTGCCGCAACATATCCCTTAATAAACGACCTTTTGAACGGATGTATTATAACAGCCCGGCAACTACGAAACCCTAAACTGAGCATTACCGGGGAAGGAAGAATAGGGCGCCCGGGCCGGAGTGCGGGCCTCGGTGCTGGCGGCCCGGGCCAGCAGGGGGCGATGCAGTCGAAACGGAGGCGGCAGGGACTGTAGGTGCGACTCTATGCGGTCTTACCGGGGAAGTGGAGCACCAGCTAACGCTGAACGAGGGCGCCCAGGCCGGAGTGCGGGCCTCGGTGCTGGCGGCCCGGGCCAGCAGGGGGCGCTGCAGTCGAAACGGAGGCGGCAGGGACTGTAGGTGCGACTCTATGCGGTCTTACCGGGGAAGTGGAGCACCAGCTAACGCTGAACGAGGGCGCCCAGGCCGGAGTGCGGGCCTCGGTGCTGGCGGCCCGGGCCAGCAGGGGGCGCTGCAGTCGAAACGGAGGCGGCAGGGACTGTAGGTGCGACTCTATGCGGTCTTACCGGGGAAGTGGAGCACCAGCTAACGCTGAACGAGGGCGCCCAGGCCGGAGTGCGGGTCTCGGTGCTGGCGGCCCGGGCCAGCAGGGGGCGCTGCAGTCGAAACGGAGGCGGCAGGGACTGTAGGTGCGACTCTATGCGGTCTTACCGGGGAAGTGGAGCACCAGCTAACGCTGAACGAGGGCGCCCAGGCCGGAGTGCGGGCCTCGGTGCTGGCGGCCCGGGCCAGCAGGGGGCGCTGCAGTCGAAACGGAGGCGGCAGGGACTGTAGGTGCGACTCTATGCGGTCTTACCGGGGAAGTGGAGCACCAGCTAACGCTGAACGAGGGCGCCCGGGCCGGAGTCCGGGCCTCGGTGCTGGCGGCCCGGGCCAGCAGGGGGCGCTGCAGTCGAAACGGAGGCGGCAGGGACTGTAGGTGCGACTCTATGCGACCGCATATGGCACTGGAACAAGATAGAAAAAGTTTACAAACTTATTCATAAGTAATATATTCAGCTTGACCTCATTTTTTTTTATTACCACGACGGTGCAAAAAAAATACGGCCCGCCTGATGGTAAGCTGCTACCGCAGCATATGGACGCCTGCAAATCTAGAGGAGTCGCATGCGGGTTGCCGACTCTTTACATCCCTCATCGACAATACACTGGGTCCTCTTTGAGCTCTGGCAATCTTACTCACCAGCAGTAACACAACACTATGAGTAGGAATTAGTGCTATTTGGCTGTGGTATTCTGTAAGGTGGAGGTACTTCCCCAGTCGGGCTCTGCTCCAGATTTGAGCGAGATGACATTCGCTGTGCTGTGTCCTAGCACACATAGCGAGATGACATTCGCAGTACCCATACCGCTCTTTTGAACGTAGTTTAAGGACATACCCGTGTCGGAACGTAGTTTAAGGACATACCCAGGTCCGGCTATATTTATGAGCTTCAAATCTTGTATGTTAAATTTCAACCAATTCCTGGTGTCAGATTGAGCTGAAATTTGGTACCTATACTTCCGTAATTTACATGGCAATGCTATCTACTGGGTACAGTTAGCAATAAATGTGTAATAAAATAATATTTTTAGGAGTTATCATTATTTATCAGCCCGCGTAATGGCAAGTTATGACTATGAACAATGATTTATTTCATAGATTAGTAAAAGCGAATCAGTCCGAAACAAATATGTATTTTACGAGTGTATGTACATATAACATAATAAAACTATACCAAACTGCAGCTACATTTACATACGGCTTTACATTAACTATAAAACTTTCGTGAGACTCTAACATATTAAAAATATTTATAACGGGTTACTCACGTAATTTAAGTCGATTATTGCTCGACATGTTTCGATCAATTTACGATGATCATTATAGAAATAAAGAAAGAAATAAAATACATTTATTTAACGCCACAAATACACACAAAAAAACAAAGCAAGTAATAAAGCAACACAAAGACATCAAATAGGACCCCCACTCAGCATGATGCCGCGGCAATTTAAACCACGGCGCTGGTTTTCAGTGGGGACCTAACTTATGAGCTAATAACTAAACTAAACTATGACTAAATAGAGTGCCGACAGATACGTCATCGAACGATTACAGAACATACATAAACATACAGAAGAACGGAAAAAAAAATGTTATCATGAGTCGGTTCCGCGACGGCTACATGTCGAGCAAAAATCGACTTAAATTACGTGAGTAACCCGTAATATTTTTTTTTTATAGTTGTACATTAGTTTACCAACATTAAACAAATATGACGTAATAATAGGTTAAACCACATATTCTTTAAAAAAATTATATACGACGACGGTGCCACACAGGCATACATAAGCGTAAGTTCCTGCCGGTGAGTCAGGTCGCCAGAGCTCAAAGAGGATGCAGTGTGTTGACGACGGGGACCCCTTATCTTTCCGGACCCGAGTATGTCCTTAAACTACGTCCAAACACGGGTATATCCTTAAACTACGTCCAGACACGGGTATGTCCTTAAACTACGTCCAGACACGGGTATGTCCTTAAACTACGTCCAGACACGGGTATGTCCTTAAACTACGTCCAGACACGGGTATATCCTTAAACTAACTACGTCCAGACACGGGTATATCCTTAAACTACGTCCAGACACGGGAAGGTCCTTAAACTACGTCCAGACACGGGTATGTTCTTAAACTACATCCGGACCCGGGTATGTCCTTAAACTACGTCCAGACACAGGTATGTCCTTAAACTACGTCCAAAAGAGAGGTATGGGTACTGCGAACATCATCTCGTTATGTGTGGTAGGGCACAGCACAGCAAATGTCATCTCGCTCAAACCTGGAGCAGAGCCCGTATGGGGAAGTACATCCACCTTAAAGAAAACCACAGCCAAATAGCACTAGACACACTCTATCCCTCACCCTAATCATAGTGTTGTGTTCCTGCTGGTGAGACCCAGCGTATTGACGATGGCCCTCTTATTCCTTTAGCCATCAACACAGTGAATCCTCCTTTTTGTAAAGGGTCGGCTATTTCGATCGGTCCATACGCTACAGAATTATATGGTGGTTCCTAAAGGACAGGAAAAGGAAAAAACGGCTCACCAAAGGCACGATGGGAGGATGAAATTGTAAAATTTGCGGGTACGCAATGGACCAGATTGGCAAGAAACAAGGAAGAATGGAAAGGGATGGAAGAGGCCTTTGCCAAAAGGCATACAGACCAAACCGATGTTGTCTGAACAGTAACGAAAATATTTAGTTTTAATTTTGTATTAATTTTATATTCAAAAATAGTTGGAAAATTGTCTGAATAAAGGCTTATATTATTATATTATTATTATTTATACTCTACGGTAGCTGCCTACTCGTTATTTTAAAAAGTTAAGCGTTAGTTTAGCTACATTAAACAAGGTATTGAAGGATAATATGTATTAGTAAACACATAACCAGTTGCAACGTTCATTTTCAATTAAAAACCAGTTAGGCGGGTGTCGCAAGCCGTCGTGAAAAGTTGCTGGGAACGTGGAAATTTTACTGCGCTTACTGGGGCATATCTTTGAATTATTTCGCTATTTGTTGCAGTTTATATAAATTGTGAATAGTAAATTCGGAGTCAATGAAAAAATAAAATAATGTAAACAAACGAATTTACCTTCAATGCTTCGCAATCACGCACTTTTAAATAACAACCATAGTTTCATTGTCAGCATAAACTAGTTATCAACCTACTTCAAGATTTCGAAGGAAGAGGTTCACAATTCGTATGGATCTTTTATTTGCTAATTTTTTTATATGTACCGATTATTCCAATACGGCTGGAAAATTCTTTTTTTGCTTGAAAGAGTACTTCACAGTTGGTCCCATTGTCATCAGGTCAGGATCTGGTGGTGGGATCCTGGAGAAATCGAGGGAACTCTACAAATGTTATAGTCACCTATAGTGATGTATCTTTTTTACAGTAGCTCGAGCATTTGCTTTTGGAAAGGTATAATATACACATATATATTATATATTTCAGTGAAAACTAATCTCTTTAGTAATATTTTGTCATGTGTCAAATGCTTGCTGCTTAGAAACGCAGCCATATTTGTTTACCTTATTTAATTTTTCTATTGACGTCGAATATAGTATCGAATGAATGTTTGTTGCATCAATGAATTTAAAAAAAATAGTTGTAGCGTCGTCCGCCTTTCAATCCTTGGGTTCAAACCCCAGCTCGTACCACTGTGTTTTAAGAGGAATTTCTTCCCACAAACGCTGCGGCTGCGGAAAGAACTCCCTGCCGAAAGGAGTGCATAGGTACCTAAAGGGTAGGCAACGCGCATGTGAATCCTCTGGAGTTGCAGGCGTCCATAGGCTGCGGTAACTGCTTACCATCAGGCAGGCCGTATGCTTGTTTTCCACCGTCGTAGTATAACAAAAAGTAAGAAATATAACGCTCGCTTACTGGGGCGCATCTTGAATAATTACCAATTTCATTGCAATATGTATTAA
The DNA here is from genome assembly GCA_947086415.1 of Pammene aurita. Classification (NCBI taxonomy): domain Eukaryota; kingdom Metazoa; phylum Arthropoda; class Insecta; order Lepidoptera; family Tortricidae; genus Pammene; species Pammene aurita. The sequence goes on from OX352313.1 coordinate 7,435,826, forward strand.
TTATGGAAAATATATATCCATGAAATAATATAACTTATCATAAGTTAGGTACCTAGTTAAGTGAAACATAGATTTATGGTATTAACTTGGATTCACTTGACTTGTTGCATTTTTTTCTATATATTAGTGGAACTATGTATCTCGTTTATTCAAAGTTGGTTAGACATCTCTAACGCACGTATATTTTTCTATTTAATTTCTTTGAAGGATTTTTTAATTAATATTCTAACGTTTTTAGAATTAATTTTAAAGTTACGAATATTACTGCAACGGATTTGTTTTTTTTTTAAATTTGCACGTTTAAATTTTAACAAATAAAAAAGTGTGTGTAAAATAGTATATTGTAATCAGTGATAATGTTCAACGCATTTCCGCTAGTCTGTTTCTTGTCAATGATTCGTAAGTATTATTAATATTATTATGATAATTGATAATATAAAACACAATACACTCTTTAATTAAACAACTTAAAAAGAAGTACAGCGAATACATCAAATTAAAGTGGAACTATTTAGCTGTTATTTTTAGCTTTTTAATTAGTTTTTGCACCTGCTATTAATAATAATAATAAAATACATTATCTACACTCATATTGTAAGTCCTCTAAAATGCGTTCAAAAACCGTAGGCAATGACCAGCATTACAACAAACGATTTCACTATGATAAGTTTATTATCTGTGGCAGTAATGTAATTTTAACTTTGCATGCTCAAATATTGTTAAGTTATGAGTTTCAAATTTGGAACAGCTGTCAAAACCAACACAATTTCAATGGGTTTCTATTCTAGTATCCATAGATTTTAAAATGTTGTCGATACGAAACGTCAGTACGATATATTTTTTGACATAAACCGCGCGACATTTTGATCTCGGATGACATGAGAATAAGGACTTCGTTCGTTGGCTAATATAAAAAAAAACTCGCGACAGAAGTTTGTACGGCCGCCATTTCTGTTATCAACTTGTCAGTTATTGTTTGTCGAAACATTTTTAATTGCGAAAATATAAATGTTTACTATTAACTATATTATAATAAATAAATATACTTTCCTTATCAGTTCTAATTTATTTATTTTTATTAAGCTTACACCTGTGGGTATGTTACAGCACTTGTATCTATCTACCTAGTAATGCAGGTCAATTGCCTTCGGCTTCTGAACCCATCTTTGAGTACTTGCAATATGTGTGTAGATAAAGTAATGTATGCAACTGTACATAATTAGGCCTTAAAACACTCGTGTGATCCTATAATGAAACTCGCTGCGCTCGTTTCATTAAACCCCACTCGTGTTTTAAGGCCCCTCATTATGTATCAGTTGCATAAACTACTATTATTGCACACTACAACAAACGAACAAAAAGAGTTATAATATAGGTACAGCATAGAGGTAGGTAACAACAGGCGGAATTATCGCTAAAAGCGATCTCTTCCAGACAACCTTCATATATCGATCCTATTGTCATTTTACTGTTACTTTATCTGCGCTACCCAAAGGTCGTCTGGAACACATCGCTAATTGGCGATAAGATCGCCTGTTGTTTGGCTCTGTTCATAGGTTTAGTGTATTGTTTTTATTTTAAGGTGTGCAATAAAGACGTTTTACTTACTTAAAAAAAAGGGACAATCTTACACAAATAAAAAAAGAGGATAAAAAGTGCAGCATAGTTCAATTAAAAAGTAGATTAAAAAAGAGATTTTTGGAAACATTACAATAATACTTAAATACATAGGTAACAGAAATATAAAACAGAATACTAGCAGTTAAAAAATAAAAAATAAACTATTGTAAAATTATAGCACTTAAATGTTCAGGCAGTGTCATGTTTAGTGTGTAAGTTAGTGTTTAAGACTTTATGTAGTTCATACTTCATTATAGTTAGCATACCTCACATTGTTTTAACATAGGTACTTAACACTAGTTAAAAAGAGGGCGGTCTCGCCAACAAACTGTTATCGCCGTAGTACCATATAATAGTTAAATGTTTTGTACTTTTGATAAATACGTTTTAAATAATTGGCACAAGACAGGGACAAGTGGCGTACACGAAGAGAGGCCTATGCTCAGCAGTGGGCGATAAAGGGCTGATGATGATGATGATTTATAATCTGTGGGTTGTTATCCTCATTCATCATCATCATTTTAACCATTTGTCTTCCACTGCTGAGCATAGGCCTCTTTTCTCGTACGCCATTGGTCCCGATCCTGAGCTAATCTCATCCAAGTGACCCGCGATCTTCCGAATGTCGTCCACCCAACGAGCCAACGGACGCCAAGGACTCCTTTCATGCGAAAGTGGCCACCAACCCGTCAACATTGTAGTCCACCTGTCGTCATCCAGCCTGGCAACATGTGCTGCCCAATTCCATTTGAGTTTGGTAATGGTATCCCCTACGTCTCGCACCTTGGTGCGACGTCGGATCTCTACATTCCTAACTCTGTCTTTAAGTCCTCATTATTAAGCCATTAACCCTTTAACCCCCGTCATCATCATCGCACCGTAAATGTTCCGCGTTTTTTTAAACAGTACATACCTTTGAAACTTGAAGCAAATCATTTTATCTTGTTGAATATTTTTGATTTGGAAATTTTCAAGTAGTAACACTACTATTATACACGGTACCCGCGAGGAAACGGAAAAAAATTAACCACGCATTCCTGAAGTCATAAGAAGGAAAAAACATTATACAAGTTTAGGTGAATTCCGCCAAACAAAAAAAAAATTGTTTTTTTTTTTTTCGATTATTTGAATGTTTTTATACATAATAGGTAAAATGTTCTTGGAAAAATTATCGATTAATATGAAGTGATGCATTTTTTTTTTCGTACAAACTAGTTTATTCAAAGTGTTCCTTGTCACTTTGATATCTGTCAATAAGGGCGTCTAGACTAGGCCTCATAGTGGTGACATTGCCAACAAAACGGGGTTTTGCACTGAAACACAATATTTTTTTTTTATTGGTATTAACTCTGAAACTAGCCGTATTTCAAAAAAGTTTATGTCATTTTTATCTCTAAATACAATCTAGAATATACAGTTAAAATCTTTCCGTTTTCTCCCGGGCACGTAGTATATAAATTATAAACTGAAATAGATGTCATATATGTACTTGAGAAAAAGTGACCAAGTCCTCCGATGTCTGAGGAAGACGCCAGTTCAAATCTGACCTCGGCCACCAGAGGACTTCGTCACTTTTTCTAAAGTATATGACATCTATTTTTACTTGTAAACAGTTAGTGGCCCTTTGTAAAACTTTGTCGAGTGGTCCCACGTTACTGAAAGGTACCGCTAGGTAAACTAGGTCGCTCCTTTCATTCACCTATCGCCACTCAACGCACATGTCCTACCAAGCCTCCCCCACTTAGTCCTAACACCCCCCTAGCTCAATCAACCTTGGTTAGACATTACCCACGCACGCCTTGTCTGCGTATTATTACTTCAATTTAATATTTCTTAACAGTTATTATTTAAATTTAAACGTTTAGAACGTTAACCTATTTTTAAATTTGTTTTTTTTTTCTTATTGGGATTTGTAACGGTGTTTCACCGTATTTTTTATAGTTAGTATAGGAAGTGTATTTAAATTATTTTAGTAAAATCAGTGATAATGATGAACGCGGTGCCGCTAGCCTGTTTCCTGTCAATGATACGTAAGATGTTATTACTATATGATTTATTTATTTATTTAATCGTATGACATATACATGAGAAACAAAAGCAACTATAAATAGAGATTAAGACCAGTCAGCCACTTAATGGCCTCGTCGCTAAGGGTGATCAGATCTTCAGGAGGTCCATCAGCATAGCGGGTTATGGGGCAGTCCTCGATAATGTGCTGGATTTTTTGTACTGGCGCCTCGCAGGTGCATGCCGGAGATTCCACCCATCCGCAGCGGTATTTGTGGTTAGCACAACGACCGTGGCCAGTGCGGAGTCTGTTGACGCTGCACCAGTCCCGTCTTGGAAGGTCAGACCCTTTAATTATGGAGCCTGGAATTATTCCGGAGCCCAATTTTCCCGCCATCAGAGTTCCACGACTGCGACCACTATGCAACTACGTACACCATTACTATGATGATATGTTAATCGAACGAGCGGAGCGTAAGCGAAGCAAGTTCTTACAAACAACTTCTGGCTAGTGGGACGTCTCGGAATTTCGATGGCTTTTTGATTTTGAGAGTTTGTTCCGCGATAACTTTAGTAACGCTTTTCTGATCTTCATTAAATTTGTTGGGGTTGTAGCAGAGATACATATAATTTGAGAGTTCGTATATGAGCAGGAACGACCAAGGGGTCATGGAGCTAGAAGTCGCAAAAAATCACCAGAAGGGTCTTGTTATATTGGTCCTCTCTTTTGCAAGTAAATCGCGAGTTCTGAGTTCGAGGCGGACTACTAGTTATTAGGCTTAATAATCTACTTCCAAATATGAATAAAGGGAGGCTTTTATCCTGTCATTAATTCAGACAAATTAAGCTAAAATCATAATCAAACATGTATTCATTAAGTAAATAGGCTACAAAGGCACTTTTAGACGTCAAGTATCTAAACTAGTAAAAGAAAAAAAAACTACACCGGTTCTAACCCTACACCTCTGACCCGAGAAGTATAGGCATGACGAAATTTCATTTATAATACCACGACGGTGGCAAACAAGCATACGCACCGCCTGATAGTAAGTAGTTACCATAGCCTACGGACGCCTGCGAAGCCAGAGGAATCACATGCGCGTTGCCTACCCCTTAAGAACTTATACACTCCTTTTTTGAAGAACCTCATACTGTAGCCCGCTGGGAAAACCTCGGCAGGGAGGTAGTCAAATACCTCCCTGCCGAGGTTGCCCACTGAAAAGGGTGAAAAGTTTGTAGGTTTTGCATATATTATCTATAAATATCCCATGAGAATGAAAAAAAAAATCAGGCTAATATAAATTAATGTTTACTGGGTTACATGTTCAGATGGCGCTTCAGACTTGGAACCTCAAAAAGTTCTTAGACTGTGCCGCTCTATTAAATATACACTACTAGCTTTTGCCCGCGGCTTCGCTCGCGTTAAATTCGGGGTAACACGGTTCCCCTTTCCTGATTTAAAACACAGAAGAGAACTCGGAACAGAATATTATTTTAATACGTCTTTATAGCTTATCAAGGATGATTAAGACATGGATTGACAATGCCTATACAAATTCGCGTTCCATTATTTCAGGCTAAAGCACTAGCGTCATCTATCGGTCACCACAAACACTAAATTCCTACTTAACCTTTCTGTTAAGCCCATTGGTTGACTGGTAGAGAATGGCTTATGGCATTAAATCCGCCATTTGTACCATCTTATTTTGTGCAATTAAGATTAAATAAATAAATTCTAGTTTCTAATATTTGGTTCGGCGATTAACGCTGACAGAATAACTCGACTCTAGATTCAACAGATGGCGTTGTGGCACTCAGTACCGAAAACAGACGTATAGCCTGAAGGATCGAGGAACGTATCTCGTGTATAGGCATTGTCCATCCATGTCTTAATCATCCTTGTAGCTTATGCACGATTTTTTTGTTAGTCACAAATAGTCCGCCTAACAATTTTTAGCTTTCTACCTTGAAAATTGCGGAATGTTCCATACAAACTTCCACCCACCATTTTAGGGAAGTGGGGGATTAGAAAGAGACAAAAAGTAGCCTATGTCACTCTCCATCCCTTCAACTACCTCCACTTAAAAAATCACGTCAATTCGTCGCCCCGTTTTGCCGTGAAAGACGGTCAAACAAACAAACACACACATACACTTTCCCATTTATAATATTAGTATGGATTGGACTAAGAGCTGGCCACGTCAGGTATGACACAATAATGAGAGCAATTAAACCTGTCTAGTTAGATTGCTTTACCATCCTTATCGCTAGATCCGGGCATCTGGCAGCTTTTAATGGGTGGAGGTCAGAGTGACTGCAGAACAAAAGTTTTTAATTTGGAAATAAGTAATACCAAAATAGGTAAAAACTGCCGAAGTTGTGTCATTTATACAAAACAGGGTCTATATTTTAACATTAAAACAAAAAACATTGTATATTATTGCGAAAACAAAAACAGTAGGTGACTAACTATAAATTGTTTTATACATCATTTGGCACTCCTTGCCCCCAACAGAAACTTCTTGTTATGATATAATCTAATTAATTACATAATTATCTATAATATTGCATCACACCCAGTACTCTAGGATTTGTTTTCTCCGAGTTATTTGCATTCTTTGACCTCCACCACTTTACAGCTGCCAGATGTCCGGATCTAAAAATAAGCATAATATAGCAAACTGACGAGAGGGGTTTCGTTGCTCTCATTATTGTGTCATATCTGACGTCTATATGTGGTTATAAGTATAAGTTTCATCTCTGTCGAAACTACATTCGCCATATAAATTCACGCCACGCCGCTCGAACACACACCTTACCGCTCTTACATGACCGTAGCATATCTAATATATCTATCACTCCTTATTAAGAGTGTTATGGAGCTGATTGGTCGAGTAAGCGTTAGGTCTAAGACACTGTGGAGGGTATCAATCAAATCAAAATATTTATTAGGTAAATCCACAAGGGCATTTTTACAAGTCAAGTATACGGCTTGAATGTATGTTTTTAACCCTTTGACCGCCAAAGACGTCAAATCACGCGCACGGAATACTGTGCCCTAAGCGCCAACGCGTGATATCACGACCAAAATGTAACTTCGTCGACTCAACTGGTGGCCGAAGAGCTGGCTGCTTCCTCGCTCAACGAATTAGTATTGCGATACAGCGGGGAAATGCTGCCAGCATCTTCGGCACCATGCCAAAGGGGCACAATTTATTTTTTATTTTTTAGGTTTTATTTTGGATAATCGTTTAAGCTCAAGATGGATTCGGCGTCTTTGCAATAGTTTTTTGTATTTTGCTCGTTTACGTAGTTCAGTGTGTAATATTGATAGCTTATTGTGCGGTGACCTAACGAACAAGTGTGCAGCTAATGAAAAATTAGTCTAAAAACGCGCGTAACCACCCTTTAGTTAAACAAACGGTTATCCGGGGTCTCGGCCGCCCACGTGTTTGTAGGGAGGCTATCACCTTACAATCAGCAAGGCCTCAACCGAACAACGTTGCTTATATTTATATTATGCAAGATTAATAAAAATCAAAAGTCATCACCTCGACATTGTGAGAATTTACCTCGCTAAAACAGGCGAGGAGTAAAAGCCATATACATCGTGGGCTATATATATATACTATATATATAACTAGAAAGTTTTTAACAGTGTATTCCTGATCATATTTAGATACTAAAATGTCCTATAAACTTTTCTGGAATACGCCTAGTGTCAGAGTTAATACCAATTTTAAAAAAATACTCTTTTTATTATAACTCAGCACAAAACGCCTTTCTGATGGCGTTGTTGCCACTATTGGGCATAGTTTACGTCCTTATTGACAGATATCAAAGTGACAAGGAAAACTATGCAGAAACTAAATTTCTGCAAAAAAAATGTACCAACTTGTTTTAGGCGATAATTTTATTTACTTTTTATGTGCAATAAGCATTAAAAAAAAATTTTTTTCTGGCGAATTTGACCTAAAATATTTTTTCAATCTTTTGGTCTCAGAAATTCGTGGTTAAGATCTGTCGGGTTATACGTGCCCACGGTGTATATAAAATAGTAGTTTATGTAACTGTTACGTAATAAGGGTCCTTAAAACATGAGTGTGGTTTTATGAAATGAGCCGCAGGCGAATTTCATAATAAGATCACACGAGTGTTTTAAGGCCTAATTACGTACAGTTGCATACACTGCTTTATCTACACTCATATTATTTATTATAAATGCCGTATTCGGAAATCATAGAATGGCCGCCATTGCACCGCCGCGGCCATCTCGATTGTGTCGGCGTGGCCAACTCGATTGTGTCGGGGCTCGCGCGGGACCAATCGAGTTGGCCATGGCGGTAACATTATGTTATCAAATTCGATGTTCCAAATTTGAAACTCAGTGCTTAACAATATTTGAGCATGCAAAGTTAAAATTACGTTACTGCCGCAGATAAGAAACTTATCATAGTTAAATCATTTGTTGTAATGCTTGTCATTGTCTACAGTTTTTGAACGCATTTTAGAGTACTTACAGTATGAGTGTAGATAAAAAGGTTTTATTTCGTTTTAGTTTTTAGTTTAGTGTTTAATTAGGTATGTTTTATTTGTAAGTCTAATTTATATTCTTGTATATCCTACCAATACAGTAACTCTCCGTTACTTATTTTTAATTAATAATATTTTAATTTTAAAATTTACACAAAAGAATGAAGTGTGAACATAGCCTAACAACGCTTCCATGAATAACTGCGGTGCATTCTTGTGTGACTCCATTAAGTGTTATACTGTAATAGATAGAATAGTGATGATGATGGATAACACCTACCTACTTATGATTTTTAGGGTTCAGTACCTCAAAAGGGAAAACGGAAACCTTATAGGATCACTCGTATTCTAATAATGAAAAAATAAGAACGTCGCGAAAAAAATAGTACATTACTTCAGAGGCCGTGAGCCATAAATGAGCAACTTCATGTCTTCATTTCGTGACATTAACGCATACATTTCGGAGTATGCTTGAGAGCAAATTGTTTAGTTGGCCAGCCGCCGGGACGACTTGACCTATACAAAAAAAAATTTTTTTCGCGTGTAACTTTTTTTTTCTTCCTTTTTCTCACTCGCAATACATTACCAATTATGCCCTTTTGACCGCCAAGCATTGAACAAAAATGACGCGCCACCGACGCCACGTAATCGCGTTTTGTCAAGCGAAATTGAACTTTGCGGAAGCCCGCGTAGGTTCCTATTGCATTACAAAGCCTGTCGGCTGTAGCCGTCGTTGGCGTCCATGGCACAACTTTTTGATGTCGGCCACAGTCGACTGTGGCGGTCAATAGGTTAAATGGATCATCAGTATTTCTGTCACATGTTGTATATCGTCGCCTAGTAGCCACAACACAAGCCTTATTGAGCTTACCGTGGGACTAGGTTGATTTGTCCCGTATCTATTTATTATTATTTACTTATATTCCCAAAACCTATGGATTCTATCGCGAGTAACTGACTAGCATAACTTGACCTCCATATTCGTAGCATCAGTTAATACATATTTTCACACCTCAAAAAGAAAACCAACACAGAAAATGCGTAAGATTAAATTAAAGGTAAACAACAGGCGATTTCTTCCAGACAACCTTTAGGTAGTGGAATTTCATTAAATAAACTAAGTCAGTAAGTGTTGCATAAGTGATGAAAATACTACAGCCTAGCGGGGTTGTATTTCCTGATATTATGATACATCAATGATGTCTGAAAACGAAATGAAGACATAATAGAACATTTGTGGTTTCAATAAGACGCTAGGCGGCTGCGGGATCGATTTGCATTACTTTGTGATTTCCATTTGCAAATTACCTACGAAGTTACGAACACTCGCAAGTACAGTCGGTGCCAAATACAAGGTAACAAAACTATGAAAAACTAAGAAACAATACGTGAGTGTCGTGGAACACTCGGTTGGAACGAAGATATTTTAATAAATTTTAGAAATTTTTGTAATGTTTTGGCTTTTTTGCAATTTTAGTAATTATCGTTATTTTTGTAATTTTGGAAATTCTTTGTTTTTTTTTGTAATTTTGACTTTTTTGAGGTTTTTTTCTTGCCTTTTTTGACCTTTTCGACATTTCCGACTTTTTTGACTTTTCACTTCACCTTATTCTATTCTATTTTATTTTATTTCACATGTTTCAATCGTATCGTCAATCGTATGGCTTTGTGTCGCGTTTTCGTTACGGTCACGTGACTTTTTCTCGCCTAGCCGGATCCGCGAACCGTCCGATAAGGAACTTCGTTCCAAAAAAATTTTCACGCGAAAAAAATTTTGGTTTTATATGGGGGTCTGGAGGGTCGGCCGGCTAGGATGACGTGTCACATACAAAATTTTTTTTTTCGCGTTCAATAGATATTTGTACAACAAGAGAAGAAAGTTCATATTTACTTCGAGTGCTAATTTTGAGTCCTGAGCAAGCGAAATATTCTATAATAGAATCACGAGCGTAGCGAATGATTCTAATTTAGAATCTTGAGCGTAGAGAGGGACTCAAAAGCACAAGATGTAAATAACTTTATTCTCATGTTGACACACTATTTTTCACCTCAGCAGTGAGAAGACATGGAAAAATACAACCTGGGAGATGCTTTATCCTTCTTTGTCACTTTATTCACTCGTATTTATACTAATATTCTTACATTTGAGTTCAAAAACCTCAATAATAAGTTAATAACACGAAAAATAATCAAAATAAATTAAATATTTTTAAAATATCTATACCGCCATTTTGACTTTTGATAACTTTTTTTTATTTGCGTTCGGTAACTACGGGGGTCGTGTTACTCTACGTCCGTAGGAATTACCTTAGATAACCCTACACGTGATCCCCGGGTGGTGCTAAACGAGTAACAAATTTGGCTGCTGCACTGTCGCCCTCGCGACCTCGCAGCCCTCACTGGATTGTTGTCACATATTCTCCCACAATTGCACATTTCGAGATGCCAACTGGAACTGCTACTATGAATGCATTACAGAAGCGCACGACAATGGACATAGAACCTTCTGTTCGTGTCTGCTCTTTAAACATTGAAGGCATAAGTCTTGCAAAAGCCGAATGCTTGCAGAAAATTCTTTTTGACAACGACATCGACGTTGCCCTTATCCAGGAAACCCATACGAAATATGATGAACTACTATTTGATCACAATACGAGAGATTGTTGTAAGTAATAATATGTTTACACCTTGTAATGTATCTTGTGTTTTTATATCATGTAATTTTTCCGTTTATACTTATTTTATTTTGAATTAAAGAACGTAAATTATTTTAAGTATTGTATGGTTAAGCATTCAAAAATTAAAATTCGTATAAATTATATTTCAAAATTAGTACTTGTGCGCGTTTCGGAACGTTTCGTTCTGACTCTGTTTCAGGGGTCGAAGCGAAAGTTCAGAATACGAATTAAAATTAAATTAAATTTGATTGAATGACTTTTAAAATATTTCTGTCTCTCTCTATTTACTAATGACGTGAAAAAGACAACACGAATAGACTCCCGAGTATTTCGAATTTGTATTAGACCTCGCGCGCGGATTGACATTGTAATTCCAAGGTCAACAAGGTCATTTTGTCTCACGCTCGCAGCAAAATTGAGTTTTTCTCACTGTTTTTAGGTATCAATGAACCCTCGTTCCTGCTGCTGAGGTGAAAACATTTTTCTCCCACTTTTTCTTAGTCTCAACACGATACCAGTTATGTCCTTAAACGGATCACCCGTATTTATGTTACACCTTGTATATCTTTTGCTTCTAATTGGGCTTCATCACTATCGTTCACACACACAAATCGTTCTAAAAAGAGTGTATAGGTTCTTAAAGGGTAGGCAACGCGCATTTGTATCCTCTGGGGTTGCAGGCGTCCATAGGCTACGGTAGCTGCATACCATCAGGCGGGCCGTAGGCTTGTTTGCCACCGTCGTAGTATTAAAAAAATGTTGGCCTAGTAAATGGTCATGTTTCATTGTCATTTTGCTATAAAAACTCGTATCAAGAATGAAGGAATCGGCACGCGCGGTTTCATACAAATTTCGGCGAAATTTTCACATTTTTGTATGGGATTTGAAACCTTCCTTTTTTTCCTATATTTCTTACGAAAATTTCTAGAAATTTCGAAGAATATTTCGAAAGTTTCCGAAACTTGCACATGTTTAATATTTGTTTTGTGTTCAAGATGTTAATGCAGGTGACTGTACAATGTCATAATCGCGTTACGTGAGATCCGATAGTAACGCAACCCTTCACATTGCGGTGTGATGAACGTCTTATTCAAATATATCAATAAATTAACTTATTATATGTAAATATGGTATATGCATCAGTACCACAATACAACATTAAGTCAAACGACTTAACAGGGGAAACCAGTTTGCACAATTATTGTAAATAAAAATAGAACCGACTTCATTTACGCTCCTCCACCTTTCCAAGAGCAAATGCCCGAGCTACTGTAAAAAATACTGAAATCACTATAGGATATTTGAGGAGTTCCATCGATTTCTCCAGGATCCCATCATCATCTGACCTGATGACAATGGGACCAACTGTCAAGTATACCCTTTAAAACAAAAAAAAATACGTGAGTGTCGTGGCACACTCGGTTGGAATGAAGTTATATTATTTAATTTTATTTCATTTTTGTAATTTTTGTCATTGTCATTTTGACATTTTTACATTTTTTTTTACATTTTTGTCTTTTTTTACTTTTCATTTTGTCACTTCTCACTTCACTTCACTTTATTTTATTTCATTTTACATGTTTCTCAATCGTATGGCTTTGTGTCGCGTTTTCGTGACGGTCGCGTGACTTTTTCGCCAACCGAACTGTCCGCAAAGGAACTTCGATCCAAAATAGTAGTTTTCGATACAAGTGAGAGAAGCAAGCGAGAGGCGAGGGTCAAGACTCGGGACGAACGTGTGTTGAACAACGTTTTTTAATACAATTGCGAAAAAACTACAATGAAATAAAATTACATTTATGTTCTTAAGTGCAGTGTACGAAAGACAGCTTCATTCAATCACGAGTTGTTCAAGTAATACTATTGGGTCTCGCATAATACTCATTTATTTAAAAAGTATCAATCAGATTACTTTTTAGCACCAGAGTATACAATCAAACTTTACGCACGAAGTGCAGCTACATAAACTAAACTTTTTGAGCAATTGTATTAAAAATGAATTTTTCAATTCGATTCGGCCGTCTTCGAATAATCGGTCAACATAATTTGCCACCGTGATATAAAATAATTTTAAACAAAAAAGAACCTACTTCACTTAGCCTCCACGTTTTTTAAGTCAAATGCCCGAGCTACTGTAAAAAATACTCTAATCACTATAGGTGTGCCTATAATAATTGAAGAGTTCCCTCGATTTCTCCAAGATCCCATCATCAGATCCTGACCTAGTTACAATGGGACCAGTTGGTTCACAGTTGTGAAGTATACTCTTTCAAACAAAAAAATAATTTTCCAAATCGTTCCAGCCGTCTTCGAATAATCGGTGAACATACTTACATTAAAAAAATAGCAAAAACAAAGATCCCGCCGAATTTTTAACCTCCTTCGAAATCTTGAAGTCACTTGAGTCAAGCGATTTTGTATACACATCTGTCCAGGTATTAACTGGTCTTTGGTTTTACTAAGGGCTTGTTTCACAATCTCCAGATAAACTTATCTGCCAGTTAAAATTATTGCTATCGTTTTCTCCAGTCATATAAAAGAAAAGGACAGCAAACATTTATCTGACAGATATGCTTTAACTGGAGATTGTGAAACAGGCCATAAGTGTCATTGCATAACATATAAAATGACCAACATCCCTAAGTAAGGAATTTCCTCGTCTGTCCAGTTTTCTCGTAACCACCAGTCATACAGGTTACGAGAGGTCCTGAGGTCCAGTTGTATAATAGGTATAAGCGTTTATGGAATATTTTACGGTTAATATTTTATGTTGTAAGTGACGTTTAAGTAAATCAATAAAACGAAGAGGAAGATGAGGATAAGTAATATTATTATATTCGACCTACAGCGCTTGCTGGTGGCCTGCCGGTAAGACATCAGACTTTCAATCCGAAGGTCTCGGGTTCAAACCCCGGCTCGTACCACTGAGTTTTTCGGAACTTATTATGACGGAAATATCATTTGATATTTACCAGTAGCTTTTCGTTGAAGCGAGGAAACCGGATCTAATCCCAACAAGGCCTAGTTTCCCCTCTGGGTTCGAAGGTCAGATGGCAGTCGGTTTCGTAAAAACTAGTGCCTACGCCAATTCATGGAATTAGGTTGTCGGGCGGACCCCAGGCTCAATAGAGCGAAAAGCTGGGACGAACGCTAGGAGGAAGAGAGACTGTATTCGGTGTCAATAGAAAAGTAAAATAATGTAAATAAACGCATTGCTTACCAATCACGCATTTTCAAAGAACTATCATGGTTACATTGTCAGCTTATACATATAAACTTGTTATTTACATTCATTTTTAGGGTTCCGTACCTCGAAAGGAAATAACGGAACCCTTATACGATCACTTTGTTGTCCGTCCGTCTGTCAAGACCCTTTTTCTCAGGAACGCGTGGAGGTCCCAAGCTGAAATTTATATCAAATACTCAGGTCTACTGTCCCTTGAAGCTGTGAAAAAATCAAACTTCTAGCCAACGCAATCAAAAGATACAGCCGTTTATGCCGCAAAATTTTCGAAACTCCCAAGAGAATCAAAACCTACTGGGTACTTCCCGTGAACTCAGAATCTTGAAATTTGGTACGAAGCAACGTCCATAACCCAGATAAAGGAAAAATTGCGAAAACCGTAATTTTTTTGTTACATCATATAATAAAAATATTTTTAATAATTTTAAAGTCACTACCCCTTTCCTCATGAACTCATATTCATTTCAAATACTCAGGTCTATAATACCTTTACGGCTTCGATAAATATCCGTTATTTACTTATATTGGGACCCGGGTATGTTCTTAAACTACGTCCGGACACGGGTATATCCTTAAACTACGTCCAAAAGAGAGGTATGAGACTATGGGTTGGGTTATGGGTACTGCGAATGTCATCTCGCTATGTGTGGTACTCACTCAAATCTCGAGCAGAGCCCGACTGGGGAAGTACCTCCACCTTACAGAAAACCACAGCCAAATAGCACTAGACCCTACTTACAGTGTTGTGTTCCTGCTGGTGAGTAAGGTTGCCCAGTAATGTTGACGATGAGGCACCCTCTTGTTCCTTTCACCGTCAACACGGTGAATCATTCTTTATGTAAAGGGTCGGCAACGCGCATGTGACACCTCAGAAGTTGCAGGCGTGAGGCGTGATCGCAAAGATAAATTCAAGCTTCATAATTTCAAAGTACGAAAGTTAAAAAACAATGATACCAATTTGCTGTAAGAGTAGTTTATGTAACTGTTACGTAATAAGGGTCCTTAAAACATGAGTGTGGTTTTATGAAATGAGCCGCAGGCGAATTTCATAATAAGATCACACGAGTGTTTTAAAGCCTAATTACGTAGTTGCATACACTGCTTTATCTACACTCATATTATTTATTCTAAATGCCTTATTTGGAAACCATAGAATTGCCGCCATTGCACCGCCACCATGGCCAACTCTCGTGTGCCGGCGGTCGCGCGGGCGCGTGTCGGGCTGTCGGCGGATCCCCGGGAGGGTGCAGGTGTACATTATGTTATCAAAACTCATAGCACATCAATAATTGAGCATGAAAAGTTAAAATTACGTGACTGCTACGGATAAAAAGCTTATCATAGTAAAATCGGTCGTGGTAATGCTAGCCATTGCCTACCGTTATCGAACACGTTTTAGAGAACTTACAATATGAGTGTAGATAAAATAAATTATATGACAATATATGTACATAAACGCAATATTTCAGTGTCAAAATAGTAATTTCATATTTTTTTCCATACTTTAACTTATAGAAGGCGACTGTGCAACCGTGATGTCACGGTTGCATATCATTTTGTTAGGAGAGTTTTGAGAAACAAGTGCGAATCTCAGACTTTGACTCTCATTTCTGACTTTTCGGTTGTTTCAACGCATTTGGCCCCCATTTGGCCCCATATAGACATTTGATCCTCACAACAAAACGAATCGATTGATACCATACATGAAAAAAATCGTCATGCCTATTACAGCAACATGTATAATCACTATGTTTACCAACCTCGTCCGCTTGGCTGGACAAGTATTTAGAGCGTACGTAGTGCATAAATATTCATACACATTACACGTCAAAGATATGTATACATATGTCGCACTTACCAAAACAGCCAAAAATACAAAACTGTAAGTAGTATAAATTTAAAAAAAATGAAAAGGAAATGAAAATGATTTTTTTTTCGATAAGCATTCTTGTGACTTGGAACGTACATAAATACTAGTGTAGATGTGGCAGGCGGATCGTATAATCCACCGTACCTATTACATAACGGCTAGCAGTTTTAAAAAACAGGACCGTTTTGAAATGTGGCGGTTTAACGATTATTAGCCGGATTGAATGCGGCTGAATGAAAATCCGCCGGAATGAATTCGGCTAGCCGTAACGTAATACAGCGAGTCATTAGCCGCCGCTTTGTCAGTTTCGGCTAGCCGTCATGTAATACAGCAAGTCATTAGCCCCCGCTTTGTCAGTTTCGGCTAGCCGTCATGTAATACAGCAAGTCATTAGCCCCCGCTTTGTCAGTTTCGGCTAGCCGTCATGTAATACAGCAAGTCATTAGCTGCCGCTTTGTCAGTTTCGGCTAGCCGTCATGTAATACAGCGAGTCATTAGCCCCCGCTTTGTCAGTTTCGGCTAGCCGTCATGTAATACAGCGAGTCATTAGCCGCCGCTTTGTCAGTTTCGGCTAGCCGTCATGTAATACAGCAAGTCATTAGCTGCCGCTTTGTCAGTTTCGGCTAGCCGTCATGTAATACAGCAAGTCATTAAACCCCGCTTTGTCAGTTTCGGCTAGCCGTCATGTAATACAGCAAGTCATTAGCTGCCGCTTTGTCAGTTTCGGCTAGCCGTCATGTAATACAGCGAGTCATTAGCCCCCGCTTTGTCAGTTTCTGCTAGCCGTCATGTAATACAGCGAGTCATTAGCCGCCGCTTTGTCAGTTTCGGCTAGCCGTCATGTAATACAGCAAGTCATTAGCTGCCGCTTTGTCAGTTTCGGCTAGCCGTCATGTAATACAGCGAGTCATTAGCCCCCGCTTTGTCAGTTTCGGCTAGCCGTCATGTAATACAGCGAGTCATTAGCCGCCGCTTTGTCAGTTTCGGCTAGCCGTCATGTAATACAGCGAGTCATTAGCCCCCGCTTTGTCAGTTTCGGCTAGCCGTCATGTAATACAGCAAGTCATTAGCCGCCGCTTTGTCAGTTTCGGCTAGCCGTCATGTAATACAGCGAGTCATTAGCCGCCGCTTTGTCAGTTTCGGCTAGCCGTCATGTAATACAGCAGGTCATTAGCCCCCGCTTTGTCAGTTTCGGCTAGCCGTCATGTAATACAGCAAGTCATTAGCCCCCGCTTTGTCAGTTTCGGCTAGCCGTCATGTAATACAGCAAGTCATTAGCCCCCGCTTTGTCAGTTTCGGCTAGCCGTCATGTAATACAGCAAGTCATTAGCTGCCGCTTTGTCAGTTTCGGCTAGCCGTCATGTAATACAGCGAGTCATTAGCCGCCGCTTTGTCAGTTTCGGCTAGCCGTCATGTAATACAGCAAGTCATTAGCCCCCGCTTTGTCAGTTTCGGCTAGCCGTCATGTAATACAGCAAGTCATTAGCCCCCGCTTTGTCAGTTTCGGCTAGCCGTCATGTAATACAGCAAGTCATTAAACCCCGCTTTGTCAGTTTCGGCTAGCCGTCATGTAATACAGCAAGTCATTAGCCGCCGCTTTGACCGTTTTAAACGTTTTAACACTCGGTTTGATTACTTTTTTATAGGATAGGTAGTTTTTGGTTAATCTACTTTGAATAGGATGGGTAGGTTTTGGTTATTCTGAAAACGATAAAAATATGGCTAAACGTGGGCCGCCTTATTGAAGAACGTATCCGGCTAATTCTTGAATCGCCGCATTTTAAAGCGGCACTGTTTTTGATAACGGCTAGCCGTAATGTAATACGGCGGATTATAATACATAGACACAACACCTATTCGTCTAATTAACGTAATTTGTTTTAAAATTGTACAGTACGTTTTGTATTCTTAAACAGTAACAGTAAAGTAACAGTGCAACTAAGTTAATCAAAAAACGGAAACGATAACATTTACATAATACCATTCCGTTTCGTACACGGAGCGTATAATTATGGGTTAGGAATAGCATATACGGAGTAGTAATACTGGTAGAGAGTTCCTCTTGGCAAAAGACCGCCTTTTGTATGTTAAGAAAGAGAAGAACTAAAAGCTCTAGAGGGAGAGAAATTTAGTTATAAATTAAAAACCGGCCAAGTGCGTGTCGGGGCATGCATAATGGAGGGTTCCGTACCTTGAATTGAATAAGAATCAAATTAATACCAAAAGCTCGTATCTGATGCCTATGGAAGGTTTTTGGAAATAACTCAAAAATAGCTGAACCGATAATGTTCAAAACAATTTACATAGAAAGTATGTATGGACTTACGGTTCAAAAGTTACAGGGGGGGAGGGGCACTTTTTGATGACGATTATTTCTAAAAATTTAAATGATCACAAAATGTTCAAAGAAACCTCGATGTTATTTTTAAAGACCTATCGATTGATGTGCAACATGTTGATATTTGGTAAAAAAGTTTTTTGAAATTTAGTTACAAGTATGGAGCGCCCCCCTAAAAAATTTTTTTTCTGCAATATAACTACATAACTAAATAGCGGCATACAAAATACACCTTATGTCTAAATTTCATTAAGATACCTGTTATAGATTCGGAGTAAAATAGCTGTGACATACGGACAGATTGACGGACATGACGCAACCATAAGGGTTCCGTTTTTTGCCATTTTGGTTACGGAACCCTAAAAACAGGCTACATAATTCAAAGAGAATTCTAGTTTAAACGAATATTTTACATATGATATAAGTAAGTAATATTATTTGTTTATTTCACAAGAAATTGTAATTATAGCGTACGCCAAAACATTACAATCTTAAATATACGTACATTTTCTCCTAATATTAATTATTAACCTAATAAATGAATTAAATGAGTACCATAAGCTACCTAATACACCGATTCTAATACTTTTTTACATTCTTTTATAAGCTGCGGCCATGTGTCTGCAAAAATGTCTGTAAGCGGTGCCGCTTCGAGCACAGAGTTGAGCAGTGTGAGCGCGGTGTGCAGGGGCGCTTGGTGCAGCAGCCCGCTGCGCGCCGGCGGCGACGCCAGCAGGGGCGCGTAGCGCAGCCGCCCGCGCGAGTTGGGAGCGTAAAGTCTTACCACCCCATCAACCAGGTCTTGTAGCCAGTCCACCTTGTTGTGAATGATGCCCAGAGCGAACTTTGCCACGACTAGGTATCGTCTGATTTCTAGCGACTCATATCCAAGCATACCCAGTTGAAAACGCGTCGGGTACAAATACGGATAAAAGTGGAACTGCCTTTTGTATAGGTGCCGTAGAAACCTTTTCTGGACCTTTTCGAGCATTAGTATGTAGCAACTCTCGTGAGGTGTCCAAATTGCTACACTTGTTTCTAGTACACTCCGAACTAGAGCAGAGTACAGAGCGCGCAAGGCCGTGGGCGTGAACGGATGGGAATTACGGAGCACGAATCAAAGTTTTTGGGCCGCCCTCTTTGCAACATCGATCGCATGCTCTCGGAACGTTAATTTTTGGTCGAACAGTACTCCCAAGTCTCTAACGAGCTAACACGTGCGATAACGCTGCCATTTAAAGTATACGGATATATGTTTGGTTGAGTCGAACGAGTGTATGTCATCACTTCACATTTGTGAAGTTTATTATTATGTCATAGTTTGTATTTAACATATTCAATTTTAATGTTATTGATAGGAAGTAATTAAATAATTTAAGGTAGTTAAGTAACATAGCAAGTTTATAAGTAGATAGATATACGTATGTAAATATTGCATGCCCAAATTTGGGAACTGTTGGAACTTTATACTTATAACATCTTTTTACACAATGAATCTTTAAGCAAATAAAATTATTATGTTAAATATTTTTAGACTAGCGACCCGCCCCGGCTTCGCACGAGATAAAAAATGGTTATTGTGGGTTATCCCTAAGAGATAGACATATACCATCGCGGACTTTTTTGTAGACCTTTTTAAGGTGTACAATACAACTTTTATACGTATCAAATATAGTTTCTATAGTATGTAAAACCGCAATCAAATGTTTCGACAACTGTTTACAATATACGTAGTGCTAACTGGTGGACCCAAAGGCGTAGGTATATGTTTGGATTTACCCAAAATAAAAATGAAATTTCCTCACGTTCGAAGTGAAAAGCAGAGTGTATAACTCGAGCATAAAATACCTCGATAAAATGGATCGTTTTAATATGGTTTTGTTGCAAATATGTCATTTTTCACATAACTTGCTTTGAGTACGCATCAATTTATGCTTACGTAACCTTTGAAATCATATAACTCACAAAAACACTTACCTAAATAATTTTAAACAAAAAATAACCGACTTCACTCAGCATCCACCTTTCCAAAAGCAAATGCTGTAAAAAATACTAAAATCACTATAAGTGTGCATATAATAGTTGAAGAGTTCCCTCGATTTCTCCAGGACCCCATCATCAGATCCTGACCTGGTTACAATGGGACCAACTGTGAAGTATACTCTTTCAAACAAAAAAAGAATTTTCCAAATCGGTCCAGCCGTCTTTGAATAATCGGTGAACATACAAAAAAAATGCAAAAACAAAGATCCCGACGAATTGATAACCTCTCCTTCGAAATCTTGAAGTCGGTTGATAAAGTTATCGCGGAACCAACTATCAAAACGTAAAAGTCATTGAAATACACGTACGTCCGGGAAGCCAGCTGACAGTGACAGTTGTGTCGATTAACCTTTTTTTTAAATTTCAGGACCACCTGGCATACAATTCGACAATGCTCTACTTCAAATAGCCCCAGTGGACAAGACGAAATGCCCCCTCGTCCGGGACACTAACGATGTAACATTTCGGCTCAACACCAGGTATTCGTAATAATAATTTTGAAGATAAAAGACCCTACTTCACGTAGGCTACATTTTACCAAGAGCAAATTCCCGAGCTGCTGTAAAACATACTCAAATCACTATAGGTGTGTCTATAATATTTGAAGAGTTCCCTCGATTTCTCTAGGATCCCATCATCAGATTCTGACTAGAGCTCCCGATAAACCTATACACGCACACATACGTTACCCGTTTCCCTTAAACGGCTGACAACAGCTAAATTTCCTCCCTATCTTTTTCAGCGCGAGTAAAAGAGAAACACTGTGTTATGATTAGTATGGGAGCTCATTGCCAATTTCGCAAAATGATGAATTAAAAAAAACTACGCAGTAATTGCGAAATATAAAACAACGAAGTTTTTAGTATTAATGCGGTGGAATTTTTTCCTTAGTTACAGACGTATAAGTCAAGAAACTAAAGTCATACGACTATTTAAAGCTAATTTTAAGATGTAACTTTGGAATTATTTTCTATCGAGCCGATTTCGTCTAATCGTGTATCGGAATTAACGAAGTTCTTCCAAATATAACGAATATTAACATATATTTTTTTTACTTTCTCAAAACAAGTAGTTATAGCTACAAAACTGTTTGAGTAAAGTCATTTTGAAGGTCATCGGGTGTTGTCAGCCTCTTAATCCCCACACCACATGGCGATCCTGCGGCGCGCTGCGCATGCATATCTATGACAATCCTCCTTTTCTGTGTTCAGGTACAACCCGGTTCAGTACCAAGAGCTGGTGATCGGAGATGATGAGAAACTCTTCGCGTCCAACATGAACTTCAAGGACAGAACCGTGATCTTCTTCCACGCGTTTATGGAGATGCCTGATGATGGGAGTGGTCTACAGGTCCGAGAAGGTAAGGAACAGCTCTCTCTTTCTCTAGCTCCCTCCCTGGCCTCAGTACTCTCTTTTTCGTTTTAGGGTTCCGTAAACTAAGAACCTTTATAGTGTCTCCATGTCCGTCTGTCGTAGTAATTGTTTTTTTTATACCCCGACGGTGGCAAACAAGCATACAGCCAGCCTGATGGTAAGCAGCTACCGTAGCCTATGGACGCCTGCAACTCCAGAGGTGTCACATGCGCGTTGCCGACCCTTTACAAAAAGGAGGATCCACTGTGTAACCCTAATAAATAATATGCTTTCAGATTTTGTTTTACCACTTTGTCGGCGTGATTAATACACATACTCATACCAAATTTCAGCTTAATAGTATTAACGATCACTGAGCTAGACGCAGACAGACAGACGGACATGGCGAAATAAAAATTGAGAAAGACAATAAATACTTTCGGAAATAATTGCTCCGAAAGTACAAAAGAATGTAAGCCCCCCCCCCGTTTATCTATTGTTAGATTGTGGCGGATGCGCCAACTACGGTACACTAACCTGAGCATGGCCCGACATGCTTTAGGTCGGTATTTTAATAGGCATGGTGAATTTTTTCATGTATGGTATCAATCAATTCGTTTTGTTGTGAGGATCAAATGTCTATATAGGGCCAATTGCGTTAAAGCAACACAAAAGTCAGAAATGAGACTTAAAGTCCGAGATTTGCATTTGTTTTTCAAAACGCTCCTAACAAAATGACATGCAAAAGTGACGTCACGATAGTCGCCCTGTTTAAAGTATGGAAAAAATATGAAATTGCTATTTTTACAGTGAAATTTTGCGTTTATGTATATGGTTGCTATACAATTTATTTTACAGTAAAATGTTAAAAATCTAATGGTATCATTGTTTTTTATTCATTGCGCACTTTAAGAAATCGTAAAATTTAGAAATTTTGCAGCTTGATATCTTTGAGCCATTTCAATAGAATTTATAAATTTTCACTTTATTTGGATATATTGATCATTTTGCATCCTATCAACTAAATTTTATTGCATAATTCAACATGTGTCATCATGCCTATTGTGTATTTATTCAAATTCTAACTAAGTCAACTCTTCTTCAAAGCCTACATGGTAAGAGGCGACGTGAACTTCATCTTCGTGGACGCGTCTCAACTGGAGGCTGGCCCTTGGTACTTCACTGCAGCCGATAATACCTGGTACATTGGCCGCTTCGGGGCTAAATTCATCGACTACTTGGTCTCCA
Organism: Pammene aurita; assembly: GCA_947086415.1. NCBI lineage: Eukaryota > Metazoa > Arthropoda > Insecta > Lepidoptera > Tortricidae > Pammene > Pammene aurita. The sequence goes on from OX352313.1 coordinate 7,458,760, forward strand.
GGTGAGATTCATACTATAATAACACTTAATACCTACACAATAAGAACCTTTAAGAGGATTATAAATATTATTTGAAACGGGATATTTACCATGTATATTTGCGTTTACGAGCACCTTTAAGGGCAACAGCTAAATTCTATCCCTATCATTTTCAGCGCGAGTGAAAGAGAAACACTGTGTTACGATTAGTATGGGAGCTTATTGCAAATTTAGCAAAATTATGAATTTAAAAAAACTATGCAATAATTGAGAAATATAAAGTAATAAGTTTTTAGTATTAGTGTGGTAGAATTTTGTCCTTAATTGCAGGCAGTCAAGAAATTAAAGACATACAACTGTTTAAAGCTTATTTTAAGATGTAACTTTGGAATTATTTTCTATCGAGCTGATTACGTCCAATCGGGTATCGGAATTAACAAAATTCTTCCAAATATAATGAATATTAACATATACACGGTGCCCGTGAGCATTGCGAGAGACTTTAACAGTGTATTCATGATCATATTTAGAGAACAAAATGTCCTTTAAACTTTTCCGAAATTCGCCATAGTTTCAGAGTAAATACTACTTACAAAAAATTGCATTTTGAATTGTTTCTCAGTGTAAAATGATTTTTTGATGGCGATCTCACCGGTATGGGGCATAGTCTAGACATCTCTTATTGACTGATATCAAAGACCTAAGAAACACTTTTCATGGACTAGTTTTTACGAGAAAAAATGTAGCAATTTACTTTTTCCGTTACTTTTTTCTAATGACATTTACTTTTTATGTAGAACAGCATTCCAAAAAACTGAAAAAAAAAAAAAAAAAAATTTTTTTTGGCGTTTTACAACAAAAGTCATATAATGTTTTTTCATTCTTTTGACCTCAGAAATGCGTGGTTAAAATCTCTCGCAATGCTCATGGGCACCGTGTATATTAAGGTTATCTGGTAACGACCGCTTTTTAGCGATAAGACCGCCTGTTTTTACCTAGTTTTTATCACCGTATCGCTGTATATATTCCTCTTTTCTCATGAGGTGCACAATAAAGAATATTTATTATTATTATTTTTACAAGTTCTTTAAACTTCTCAGTAATTACGTAATAAGTGGTGTAATGAAGTGCACGATTTTTTTATTTCCTAAAACAAGTAGTTATATCTAAAAAACTGTAGTCAATGAGGGTTTCCGCGATTGAGATTTTCACTAGATGGCAGCACCGTGACGACAGGTCTTTTTGGCAGTAGCTGTCAAAATCCACCAATCAAAAAATATATGGTTAAACATGATTGGTGGATTGTGACAGCTGGGCCTGTCGCCACGGTGCTGCCATCTAGTGAGAAACTCGATCGCGGAAACCCTCATTTGAAGGTTATCGGGTGTTGTCAGCCTCTTAATGCACGAATCACGTACGCGCCGGCGAAACAAGTCTAGGATTCAGGGGGTTGTCTATGATTACTTAATGATTTTACTGAATATCTGTTTGTAGCAAGGATGATATAGACATGGATTGACAATATCCATACAAAATCGCGTTCTCTTATTTCAGGTTAAAGCACTAGCGTCATACATCGGTCACCACAATCAGACGCTGACAGAATAACTCGACTCCAGACTCGACAGATGGCGCTGTGGCACTTAGTACCGAAAACAGACGTATAACCTGAAGGTTCGAGGCACGCGATTTTGTATAGGCATTGTCCATCCATGTCTTAATCATCCTTGGTTTGTAGTAAGTACCGAGAATACTTAGTATTGGCAGGGACTATAAATAATATAGACAGCCACGGTAAAAAAAAATTGCGGCCCAAGTCTGAAGCGCCATCAAGACGAGAGCAACCCAAAGATACAAAAATAGTAGGGGGAAATGACATTGCGCAGTAGCGCCATCTCGTAAGGAGTAGCGTACCGTAGTAACGCTAGATGGCGCTGAAGCGCAATGTCATTTTCCACTACTATTTTTGTATCTTTAGGTTGCTCTCATCCAGATGGCGTTTCAGACTTTGGATTTGAATTTTGATTATATTATATCTACTTGTGCAATGTAGGTACCTACTACTATTATAATAACAATTTGTCTACTCGTCGACTATACTATACTACGTCGACTAATGCTTCAATAGAGAACATGCATGAAAAATATTTAATTGAATTTGTTTCATAAACACGTTCAACAACCCCAAATTAATATAAATAAGTGGAAAACCGTAATAATTTTTAACAGTTTTTTAAAGATATTGCGGTTTAAAAACTTAATATTTTAGGCATTTTTTTTTATACCTCAAATGTATTTTCGAAACTTCAGTTCGATTCCTTATGTTCTAACAAGAAAAAAAATATACGGCAACTATATAGCTAAACGCATTTTTTCGTTCCTAAAATTACAAAAATCTTCCAAAAACTTGTTCCTTCCAAACAGTTTTCTGCAACTTTGTGGTCGGTGACGTCACAATCCTCACACTTTTTGTATGGGGCGTTTTGACGCGCGGCGCAGACGCCTAACGTATTTTCACATTTTTGACGTTTCAGGGCTATCATAGATAGTAGGTTTATTAGAGACATTTGAATCTACAGGGAAATAGAATCGAATGACGTCTTCCAAAAAAATCATGCATGTTCCTAATTGAGACTTTGTAGACCCGCCCATACTTTTCGATGTAGCTTTTATGGTCGCAAATTTTAGCATCGTCGACGATGCTGTAATTTCCATACAATATTATACAACGGTCGGAGAGGAGGACCGTCCTCCTCCCTAACTGCCAGTAATATCCACTGGGATATCGAAGTTATTAAATTGTACAGAGGAAGTTTGTAAGGAACTCGTCGAACATAATTCTTACGGGCTTGCCTATTTTGAGCACTCGTAGAAAAAGTATTGTAGGTATACAATAGTAACATAATTACGCTTTATCTACACTCATACTGTAAGTACTCTAAAATGCATTCAAAAACCGTAGACAATGACAAGCATTACAACAAACGATTTAACTATGATAAGTTTCTTATCTGCGGCAGTAACGTAATTTTAACTATGCATGCTCAAATATTGTTAAGCAATGAGTTTCAAATTTGGAACATCGAATTTGATAACATAATGTTACCGCCATGGCCAACTCGATTGGTCCCGCGCGAGCGCCGGCACAATCGAGTAGGCCATGACGGTACAATGGCGGTCATTCTATGGTTTCCGAACAATTAATTTAATATATATAATATGAGTGTAGATAAAGCAGTGTATGCAACTGTACGTAATTAGGCCTTAAAACACTCGTGTGATCTTATTATGAAATTCGCCTGCGGCTCATTTCATAAAACCACACTCATGTTTTAAGGACCCTTATTACGTAACAGTTACATAAACTACTATTTCAATCTCGTACCTTACTTAGGTCACTCAGCAAGCTTCGTACTAAACACGGTACTCGACTGAAAAGCTCTTCATTATGTCACGAATGTATAAAATACTATTGATGTTACAGAGGCCTGGATTTGTCGAGGACGCACCTTATCGGGCACAGTTTGGGTGCGCAGGCGGCGGGCGTAGCAGGCGGATTTTTAACTTCAGGTAACACTGACGTCTATTTAGAGTAGTTTAGTCATCATAAGTAATTAAATTTAAAAAAAAACCCAAGCTCAAAAAAAAAATGGGTACCCCCTTTATACCTCGTTTTTTAGGATTAGAAAAAATTCGTCCATGTATTTTATCAACCGACTTCAAGATTTCGAAGGAGGTTATCAATTCGTCGGGATCTTTGTGTTTGCTATTTTTTTTTGTATGTTCACCGATTATTCGTAGAAGGCTGGACTGATTTGGAAAATCTTTTTTTGTTTGAAAGAGTATACTTCACAGTTGGTCCCATTGTAACCAGGTCAGGATCTGATAATGGGATCCTGGAGAAATCGAGGGAAATCTTCAACTATTATAGGCTAACCTATAGTGATTTGAGTATTTTTTACAGCAGCTCGAGCATTTGCTTTTGGAAAGGTGGAGGGCTAAGTGAACTCGGTTCTATTTTGTTTAAAATTATTATTATAACCATATCAGGGGAAATTTTAAATGAGACTATTTGTTTTCATTATTAATGACCTTAGACAAAAAGCGGTAAAATGGCGAGCTTTAAAATCATTTTCCCAGAATTTTAATTTAAGAAAATCGTACGTCGCTGTAGATTAATTATTTGTAATCTCCCATCAGGTCGCGTCGCAAGAATCACCGGGCTAGACCCGGCTCTACCGCTTTTCGCTAAGTTACCGCTCGAGCAGCGATTGGACCCCTCGGACGCCGATTTCGTGGATATCATACACACTGACTCCGGTATATTTGGTGAGTTGAAGATAAGATTAGATTAGATCGCATCCGTAATGAACACATCCGTGGCAGCCTCAGAGTTCGTAACGTAGCGGGTATAGGCTGCAGGATAGACATCTCCGATGGGTCGTTAAGCAGGGTCCGAGTTTTAGGCGAAACGAAACGTGACTGTTTTTTTCTACCTCAAAACTGTTTCGAAAACGAGGATGATTAAGACATGGGTTGACAATGCCTATACAAAATCGCGTTCCCTTATTTCAGGCTAAAGCACTATTTAGCGACATCTATTGGTACCACAAACACTAAATTCCTACTTAACCGTTCTTTTAAGCCCATTGGTTAACTGGTAGAGAATGCCTTATGGCATTAAGTCCGCCATTTGTACCATCTTATTTTGTGCAATTAAGATTAAATAAATATATTCTAGTTTCTAATATTATGTTCGGCGATTAACGCTGACAGAATAACTCGACTCATGACTCAAAAGATGGCGCTGTGGCACTTAGTACCGAAAACAGACGTATAGCGTAGGCCTGAAGGTTCGAGGAACGCGATTTCGTATAGGCATTGTCAATCCATGTCTTAATCATCCTTGTTCGAAAATAACTAGTTTCCCAGTGCATCACCGAATGAAACGACTGCCCCGTCTCCACCAAAACGAATAAAACAGCTATAGGTTAGAGTTTTCAGTGTAGTTTTGCATTGCGGCCGTTACGTAGTTGCGTGCGACTACCGTGCAACTGTAAGATCATCATCATCATCACCATATCAGCCGAAAGACGTCCACTGCTGAACATAGGCCTCCCCCAAAGAGTGCCACAATGACCGGTCCTGCGCCACCCGCATCCAGCGGACTCCCGCGACCTACCAGGTCATCATTCCACCTTGTGGGGGGTCTACCCAAGCTGCGCCTTCCGGTTCGTGGTCGCCACTCGAGAACACTCGAGAACTGTAGGATCGTTTTTATAAAAACAGTTTTTGTTCGTGAGAACCATTACCACCAAGACCACCACCACCAACCACCAAGACCATTAAGACCATTAAGGACCATTAAGAGCTGAGCGTTTTTTCTAAAAGCGTTTCGAAATACACTTTCTCATACAGTAACGGAAAAACTGTTTTGTTGTGAAACAACCAAACACACAACAAGACGTAACACACGGAAAACAGTTTTTCCGTTACTGTACGAGAAAGTGTATTTCGAAACGCTTTTAGAAAAAAACGCTCATCTCTAAATGGTATGGCCATATCAAACGCAGACCACCAGACTACGTAGGATATAGATGCCTCGACCTCACTGTCCAAGGCCCCAGATCCAGCGGCAGGCCTTAGAAGTGCTGGTTGGACGTAGTGAAAGCGAATATGGCAGAAAACGATCTCACAACTGAGGATGCCGAAGACCGGGCAAAGTGGAGAAGGAAAGCGGACCCTGGCACTAGACGGCTAAGCCGAAGACGAAGAAAGGAAATACGAGCACAGCACATACTGTTCAACCTTGGATAGCTTAAAAGAGACTACGAGATAGTGTAATAACAGGATGAAGGTGTATGGAAGATTGGAAAGAGTGACGTTATAAGTGAAACCAATCGTAGGTAATGACCAGAATAGAATATATTTATTGAATATTTTGATACCTATTTGTACATGTTAGGTTGTCGCCGCTGACACAAGCAATATGCGTTATGTTGCAGTAACCCAGAGTGCTACTGCTAGACACTGAAAGTGGCTAATTGCCATATTACAATAGCATAAAAATATTCGAGAAATGTTGACTAGTGTTGCTGTGAACCGAGTGGCCTAGGGGTTAAAGCTTCTGCCCTGGGCACTGCAGGTTCTAATCAGTTCTTTTTCCATGACAACTATTATCCCAGTTCAGTTTATTATAATGTCAGGTCCACACGACATGAACCCGTAAAAATCTCATCAACAATTACACAATCTTTTTTATATACCACGACGGTTGCAAACAAGCATACCGCCCGTCTGATGGTAAGCAGTTACTGTAGCCTATGGACGCCTACAACCCCAAAGGATTCACATGCGCGTTGCCAACCGTTTAAGAACCTATATAAGAAAAATACATTAAATATTTTTTAAACATTGAAAGAAGCCCTAATTCATCATAATCGGATTAGTAACTTCAAGTCTACAGCCGAAAAAACATCTTTTATCCTTTGTATGTGTATATTGTTACCGGTCCTGCACGGAAGCAAAGGGCAGGTGAAAGATGTTTGAATCTTACATCAAAAATGAATGATGAACTGAAACTATCATTCATTCATCAGAACAGGGTCTGCAGTTGAGAATCTGTCTATTTTTCAGGTGTCAACTACCAAGCAGGCCACGCGGACTTCTTCCCCAACGGCGGTATCAGCCCGCAGCCAGGCTGCGAGCTGGAGGTGGTACTGCATCAACAGCAGTTCTTCAACAAATGTACGTATTGTTTAACCTCAAAATAATTCCAAAAACCGGGAACTCCTTGTCCTAGTGCAGATTTTTTTTATGGCATAGGAGGAAAAAGAGCAGAAAAATCGCCTGATGGTAAGCAATTACCATGCAGGTTTCCTTACGATGCTTTTCTTTACCGGAAAGCAATTAGTAAATATAGTATTTCGTTATGTAGTTCCGATAAACCACTGGTATCCGTTTGTTGGTTTGCTATAACTAACTTTCCAGGCTTTCTTTATAGTAAGCCGGCACATGCAGCGCACTATAAAGGTGGCCGTGTTTGTCACAACTTTAACAATAATCTTAAGATCTATTTAGGACAATCCTAACTAACCTACTAATCCATCTAACCCCTTCCAGTCTTCTGCAGCCACTGGCGTTCATACATGTTCTACGCGGAATCAGTTCTAAGGCCTGATGGCTTCATCGCGTCACCGTGCGAGTCGTGGAAGGCCTATAAGAGCGGGGCGTGTGCGTATTCGAGACAAAAACGGTCGCACTTACCCCATATGGGATTCGGAGCTGAGCCTACGTAAGCGTCAATATTTATTGATAGCATGCCAATCGTTAGATCACTCTATTCAAGCACTGCACGCATCGTAAGTATTGGTCACCCATTTCACTCTCATTCATCGGAGACACCTTCAATATTGATGGACAACCGTTTGTAGATTTAAACATAATTGATGGGTTTATCAAACATTATTAACACATAACAATAGATTAAATATTTGTTTATTGTAAGTATTTATTGGTCATCCTTCCTCACTCTTTATGACCGAGCGATAAACAGTGAGTCACACCGTCAATACTTACTACTATTATTGATTTAAAACCTTTTTTAACCTCATACCATTCGCATTTATATTTGCAATCATTATTAATCAACAGAGCTCGGAATTTTCGCGGCAAAAAAAAAGACTGTCGTACTCTAGCTAGCGTTAGAAACGTTTTTTTTATCAATATCGATAGCTGTCATACGTAATGAAATTACATTCAATGTCTTGCTGAGTACTCAATCAGGTGGTATAGTCGTCATTCAACGTTTTACCTCATTGTTACTCGACTATGGCAATCCCGAAAGGAAGTGTTTTTATTACTTAATATGATAAAGTATAGTTAAGATTTAGATGGATAACACATATAAAACAATCCCTTAACTTACTACTTCTTTTGCATATTTTAAATTAACTGTCGCGAAATGACTTTTTTATGTAATAATACTCGATATCGATCAAAAAATGTTACTAACACTAGCTAGATTGCGACAGTCTTTTGTTTTGCCGCGAAAATTCCGGGCTCTGTTAATCAATCATTGACCACGAACATGATAAATATTATACAATAAACTGCAGTAGTCTTTCACGATAAGCAGAGCGCGCAAAAATATCAGATACAATCTCATTTGTAGACCCATTTTTATACGCTCTGTTGTGCAAGATAGTATTGCAAGTGACAGTACGTATACCCGTAGGCATAGGTTAAATTTTTCATTTAGGTATATATCAATCATCACAATGCACCATCGAATAATGTACATAAATCTGCACTCATTCCATCCTTTTCGCACTTCACAGGTGAAAGAAGCATGAAACCACACGGATACTACACATTCGACTTACTGCCTGTCAAAACAGAACTGTCAAAACCGAGATACATAGAAGCTAACAAAACACATACGGAAACAGAAAGAACATACCAGAATAACATGAGAGAAATTGTTCAGAAAATGAGACAAATAGACATACAAAATCAAGATAAAGGAAACAAGGAAGCATACAAATATGATTTGAAAAAAGACACAACATACAAAACGAAAGTTAAAGATTCAAATTTTCCTGAACTTCGAAATGTAGAAACGATGTATGATGATATGGAAACAACAGCATTCGAAGATAACTCGGATAGCTTTGATTTGAAAGCGGAAGAAGCTGACTTAGAAGCGACACTGACACGTATCAAATTAACTAATAAAGAAACTACAAAATACAAGAAACATCAAGATTTAAAAAGGAAAACATTACTAGACATTGCAAAAGATTTAGATTTAAATTTAAGAGAAGACTCGACACAATTCAAATCCCACGTCAAAAAACGTCAGAAGCGATTTATAAACATCTTTCAAAAATCAGAAGCAACTGAAAATGAGAATTTCCTATTTAGAATTCTAGAGTTTTTAAACAAGAATCGAAGATACGCCCTCCCAGTGTTCTCCGTTATGCGAGAGATAAATACGTTAGTTAAAAGTGCTAATGGAGAATTAAATCATTCCACTAAAGAGAGGAATAACTATATAGGCCATAATCCTCCTTTGTTGCCGCTGGCTACGTACAATTTGGAGTTGGGTAGCGATAGCAAGGTGAAGGCGTTTGTGAAGAGGTTACTTGGATTGAAGGTTGAGGGGGACAGGTTGACTATTACTGGGAAATAGGAAATATATAGTCCGTGAGCTCTGTTAATAACATTCGAGTTCCGGATAAAATCGGACGTCGTCGTGCATTAGAAACCATCGTGGACCATTACCCACCGCCGCTCAATGACCTTACAAAAATCCAAAAATCAAATCAATCTGAGAGGTTTGGAACCTCCATCTAGGGAGGATTGGTTGGCTCCCAAAACCTTACAGACAACGGGAATATAGTTCTTTTTTGGCTACCCTGTGTAGTGTGTGTCTATTTTAATATTGTTTGACAGTTTGATAATCGCTTGTCAATTTTATTTTCAAAAACCGAATGTTATTATGATAGCTCACGCACCTTATAATCTGTAGAGCTAGCATATCTTACGTTGTCGCCTGTCACTTCATACTTCGAGTTGCGCTTGAAGTATGAAATCGCGCGTCACACGTCAAGATATGCTAGGCGTACTGGCAAAACAAATTTGTCAGTAGTAGTTAGTAGTAGTAACCGTAGCCTATGGACGCATGCAACTCCAGAGGTGTCACGTGCGCGTTGCCGACCCTTTACAAAAAGGATGAATTTAACCATCAAATGCCATACTTTATTTATACAAGTATACAAAAGAATAATACAAATTTGCAATTTTTTTATAAACTTATATAGATGTCATATACAAAGGAAAAAGGATAAAGGATAAAGGGAAAATGATTTTTTCCTTTGTATATGACATCTATATAAGTTTATGATTTATATAGTAGTGTGTCTACTTAAAATAAACAAATCAAAATATTTATTAAAAATAATTTGATTTGTTCTTCAGTTGTTTAATTTTTTTATATTATCAAATATACTTTACAATCTGATCAGAGGCTGAAATTTTTGAGTTAAAACCCTTATACTTTTATATTTGTAATACACGCAGTTTCACTATGTCTGTCTCCGTTGTAACCGTTTTCGCCGTTGCGTTTACCGCATATGAGGGAAAAGTTGGTATCGCTTATCACCTTATGGGTGCGTTCGAGAATATAGACGGAGAGCTGGCCACGGCAGATATGACACAATAATGAGAGCAACGAAACCCCTGCTATACTATGCTTGTTTCTAGATTCGGACATCTGGCAGCTGTAAAGTGGTGGAGGTCAAAGAATGCAAATAACTTGAAGAAAACTAATCATAGAGTTCTGAGTTTGATGCAATATTATGGGAAATGATGTTATTAATTAGATTATATCATAGCCAGAAGTTTCTGTTGGGGTAAAATAGTGCCAAATGACGTACAATGTAATTTATAGTATGTCGCCTACTGTTTTTGTTACCGCAATAGTACACAATGTTATTTGTTCTCATATTAAAATAAGGGCCCTGTTCTCTATAAATTACATAACTTCGGCGTGCTTTACCTATTTTGGTAATACTTTTTTCCACCTGAAATTTTTTGTTGGTCTGTCACTCTGAACTCCACCCATTAAAAGCTGCCAGATGCCCGGATCTATCAATAAGGATGGTAAAGCAATCTAACTAGTCAGGTTTCATTGCTCTCATTATTGTGTCATATCTGACGTGGCCAGCTCTAAGTCCAATAGTATCATTTCAGCTAGTGTTCATGACATGTGTATAACATGTCTTCATGACATGTGTATAACATGTCTTCATGACATGTGTATAACATGTCTCAAACACTTCGAAAATAAAAATATAACGAATCATACTCTGCACGGATATATGAAGCACGTTAAAACCCTTTTTTAAAGCGCACGACACCTAACGTTTTCATCTCTGTCGCTAAATGTCAAATCCGAGAAGAATCTTCTGTACTTGTACTGTTACTCTGTGATACACGTATAATTTCATGCAACGTTTCTTGCAGGCTACGTGGAACCTTTTACCTGATGACACGACGCCAGTCTCCATACTCCATAGAATAGATTATTTAGTTACCGCTAATATATGCTTTCTAGTTGTAAGATGTAGATATATTTAAAATAAACGATTTAGATTTAAATCTGTCTTTTTCTTCCTGCCAAGGACCAACAAACTGGACTAACGATGATAATGTCTATAGTTAGTTTTATTTGAGATTAGAAAAAAGTTGACAGAACGATGTACAGGGTTCTTTATCAGGCACGATACATGTCACAACTGTCAAAGTGCCTACGCCGTCATTAAACATACTTAAATATATTTGTATTTAAAGTAAAGCCATGCCTACGTACTTGTAAATGTTATATTGAGTATTTAACAATATTTTGATAGTAGTTATTTGCACGAAATATTTTATTTTTATCATTTTTAATGTTCTTGTAAATGTTGCACAATAAAAAACCTAGAGAAGAAGAGGTTCGAGACAGATGGTTCGATTTTTAAATACTTTCTCGCGTCATCTGTCATCCGTATCTCTCAGTCATATCTGGATAGTTTTTATTGTTTAAAGCTTATTGTGATTCTTATTTAAGTAAAGGTATTTGCTTGCTCTATTATTGTGCGTTTGCTTGCTCTTATTGAAAGTTTATGGAGCAATCAGAGGCAGGCAACAACAAAAGCCACCTCGTAATCCACCAAATCTTTTACAATCACCTAAGACAACTGTCACGTTGCGTCACAGTCAGTTTTTTAATATTCACGTGTCTCTAACGTGATAATCAAAACGAAATTGTGTTTTATTGTCAAATGTGAACTCTTAATCATGTTAAATAATCGTCTGTTGGTGTGCTTGCAGTGTGTTTAAATTGAACATTTAGAAAAGGTTGGCAACTACTGTTTCTATGTTTACTGAATTTCTAATCTCAAAAAAAAACGAAGTATACACATAATCACGCTCCCAAAATTCAGGTCAACGTACTAGCGCCATCTATGGTGTCATTAACGCAGCACGTCTCAGGCGGCTTTCACACTGCTGCGGCATGCGGCACCGGTGCGCGAGCGAGATAGCGCTCTACCTACACATGCAGAGCGCTATCTCGCTCGCGCACCGTCTACGCATACGGTTGCGGCGCCAGTCCTAATCGCCTATGTCCCATACATTCTGTCCGCCGATTTTCGAAATAACACAAATCCCTTTAAATAAATGGCGGTGCGTTACCTGATACCGAAAACAAAAGAATAACCTAGATGAGAGTTTCCGCGATCGAGTTTTTCACTAGATGGCAGCACCGTGACTAGAGGCCTTTTTGACAGCAACTGTCAAAATCCACCAATCATTTTAAAAACAATCATCAGATTATCGTTTGAGCTTCAAGATAGTTGCATCGTGTTTGGAATAGTTTTTTTTGTTTTTTGCTCAATTACGTAGTTCAGTGTGTAATATTGATAGCTTATTGTGCGGTGATCTAACGAACAAGTGTGCAGCTAATGAAAAAATAGTCTCAAAACGCGCGTAACCACCCTCTAGTTGAACAAACGGTTGTCCGGGGTCTCGGCCACCCACGTGTTTGTAGGGAGGCTATCACCTTACAATCAGCAAGGCCTCAACCGAACAACGTTGCTTATATTTTATAAAACATTAATATATTAATATAATAAGTATACACCTCGACATTGGCAGAATTCACCTCGCTAAAACCGGCGAGGAGTAAAAGCCATAATATAAAAAAAAAAACATCAATTTTAAATAAGAACGCCCATTTTAATACGATCTCAATAATAATTAGAAAGGAGAATGGGCATTTTTGTATGGGGAGTGTACCATGGATGTATACTGTTGAGACGTATCTCGTTTTAAAGCTCGTGATCACCGGATTATTTTATTATATGGCACCATTGTTGGATATCGTGCAGGGACCGAGATATTTAACAAAAAAGAGCGAACATATAAAGAGCATTTTTTTTAAAGATACGATATGTAATCCGTTATAGCATGGTTTATCTGAAAGCATATGAGAAATGGTTCAATTCTGTGTAAAACACCCTATGTTTGAATACTAACAGGGCTAGAATTAATTACTTTAAATTAAGCTTGATATGAATATCGCTCGGTTTAGAGCCAAGGTAATGTGTATACGGGAGGCGTATATTACATGTCAAAGGTATTTTTATAAACTATTTTTCGTAATATATACTTTAGCTCCAATGCATGCAGGAACTAAAATATATCGACTTTGTATGTTAATTAATTGTGCTTAATGAAGTTCTAAGTTTTCTACTCGTCACTAGATGGAGCTAGCTTCCAAAATTCTAAATGACATTACGAAAAACGACGTGCCGGCGCGTCGGTCTAACTCCATCATGACTCATGACAACGTATATCTGCTTATATTATATATCTGCTTACCATCATATGGGCCGTATGCTTGTTTGCCACCGTCGTGATAAAAAAAACAGTATTATTTTTTGACAGCGCTAAGTCGAAAAAGGAAGTTTAGTCTATCTCCGCTTCATCGCTCGAATTTGCGAAAGGACAAGAGAAAGGCAAATAGACGAATCTTCAAATTCAAATTCTGTTGTTTGAGGTAACCCCCTAGAACAGCTAGTTTATAGTCAACGTTCAGAAACTAACTTATATATAATTACGCGACGTGAAGCCTTAGACCACAGATTTTAGAGCGTTAAAAAGCAATGATATGGAGCCAGCATTATTAATATTTATGTAGTTATATAGACTATATTATAAACTTAGTCGGTTCTTCTATTGCATACAAGATGTCGCCAGTAACTGATTTTAATTAACTGGTTTTAAGTAGTTAATTGCGGTCATTTAACATTAATTAGTCACAAAAAATTCATGACTTATTTTTACAATTAATTTCAGGCGAATAAACTATGTAAATGTGTATAAAAGTTAATCTTTTTTGTATAGGTTAGTTAGTTCCAGTTTTTGCCACAGCTAGGCCACAGCGCAGACACGAAATAATGAATACCGGCTTCCGTGCACCCTTACGGCCTTCGGTGCCATATAACTAATTAATGCTATGATTAAGACCTTTCATTTGAGATAAGGTTCAATTGTATACGCCAGTGGCAAAAGTTGTCCATTTTGCTGCCAAAGCTCCATCTAGTGTTCAATAGAAGAATTAGGCTGTCGTTAATTACAGTTAATTAACGCATAAAACCGTTTTATTTTGGTCTCTGCATAAGTTAGAGTGCAAGTATCATTTACGATAAATAACTTATAAAAATACCTTTTAGCTGTTACATACGACTTTTGTATACACGTTAGCTTCGCTATGCTACAGGTGTTTTTACATATTAGCAAATGTTTCATCTACTAATTCCAGCCCTGTACGTATTTTTCCGATGGTGGCGGTAAATAAGCGTGAAGCATTTCTTATATTCTTTCATATAAAATACGCTATCACTGGTTATAGACCGGATATTTTATAAATTAACCGTTTATATGCGCAACCGTTTTTTTTGAATAGCTCGGACCCTGCACGCTATCCAATGATGGCGTCATACAATTAAATAATGCACTAGTTAAGACCTTTCAAATGAGATATGTCTCAATCGTATACACTCATGGTACAAAATGCCCATTCTCCTTTAAACTAATAGTGTAATAAAATGTCCTTTAACATAATTAAATCCTATGTACGAGTTGTAAACTATGCTGAGTCGGGGCCATTTCGTGGCAACCATATAATTAGTTATTTATTATCCTTAGATTAAGCATGTTTGTTTGCATGTTGTTGTTGTCGCGAATAAACGTTTTCTATTTCTAAACGTGTGAACCTTTTACAGTAGGTTGATAATATAAAAGTCACTTACCGATACATGTGGTGTGGATGCAACAGAGAGCCAAGGACCAGTGATTGTAGGTACACGGGCCGTATGAGTCGCGACAGTAGCGCCCCCTGCATACCGACGACGCACCAACGGCAAACTTTGTCGGAGCATGACATTGTGAGGAGACGCTCGCCCTGGAACAATAGTACATTATTGTCAAGGATGATTAAGACATGGATTGACAATGCCTTTACAAAATCGCGTTCCCTTATTTCAGGCTAAAGCATTAGCGTCATCTATCAGTCACCACATACACTAAATTCCTACTTATCCTTTCTGTTAATCCCATTGGTTGACTGGTAGAGAATGCCTTATGGCATTAAGTCCGCCATTTGTACCATCTTATTTTGTGCAATTAAGATTAAATAAATAAATTCTAGTTTCTAATATTTTGTTCGGCGATTAACGCTGACAGAATAACTCGACTCCAGACTCAACAGATGGCGCTGTGGCACTTAGTACCGAAAACAGACGTACAGCCTGAAGGTTCGAGGAACACGATTTTGTATAGGCATTGTCCATCCATGTCTTAATCATCCTTGATTATTGTCGAGGAGGCACAGGGCGGACACGTCATCCTACAAAACTCGATTGAGCTCCTTTGTGTGCACGGCACATCTGTACACGCTTCAATGTGTGCGTGCGGTTAGGGCACTGTTTCCGCTGTCGTGAATTACGTTTTACACCGACATTTTGCTTTTTATCGATGCGCTGCCAACCTGACGGATTAGCCTACTAGTTCCCTACCAATCGGCCGCCGCGGAGTGAGGTCATTCCGGTCGGGGCGGGGCGGAGCGTGGTTATTCTGTACGAAATACTATTATTTATTCTATGGAGGAGGCGAAGTAGCACATTGCTGGCTGAGCTCTAAACGTATTTAGGATGCCAAAAAAACAAAGACAGCGTGCACCATTTATAGATCAAGAGTAGGCCGCAGGCAACCCTACCTCATCGAGTAGCAGAATTCGGCTTATGTACGGCAATGCACGGTAAACATTATGTATTTTAGTACCTGGTAACCTGAGCTAAACTTGGAGCATTTTTACAGACAGCAAAAAATTACCCGTATTTTCCAAATCGGTGCAGCCGTCTTCGAATAATCGGTGAACATACATTTAAAAAAAAGCAAAAACAAAGATCAAGACGATTTGATAACCTCTTCCTTCGAAATCTTGAAGTCGGTTGATAATATCTTAGACATAGGTGGCGCTGTATGATCCGGTACAACAAGGAATAGTTTCCACAAAAATTTCATTTTCAACCGATTTAAAGATTTCGGTTCACAGTTGGTCCCATTGTAACCAGGTCAGGATCTGATGATGGGATCCTGGAGAAATCGAGGGAACTCTTCAACTATTATAGGCACACTTATAGTGATTTGAGTATTTTTTACAGCAGCTCGAGCATTTGCTGTTGGTAAGGTGGAGGCTAAATGAAGTCGGTTCTATTTTGTTTAAAATTATTGTATAATATCACAGAAGTATTAATACCTGCATGACTCCGTCCCAGGTCTGTATGACGTTGCTGCAGTTCTTGACCGGGATCGTGCCTTCACCGGACTCGATCTTGGTCCTGAGTTGACCTCGCGCCAGCCTGTAACACATTTTCTATGTAAAATCAGCGTTTATTTATATCGTAAATAACGTTAATTAAATCCCCAAAAATTTTATATGTATAGTCTGGCAAACCATTTCTGTCAGTAGAAACGCGCGGCAAATTCAAAATACGTACATGGGGCACAACTTTGTGATGAGACACCGTATTTCATGACGAACATTTCAATTCACATTGAATTTGTTTCTAGTGCATTTCACTCTCACATCTTAAGCGCGAGTGGGATAGAACTCCTGCAACGTTTCCAATTAAATTTAAATTCATTTTTAAACCATATGTCAATTGCCTCAACCAGATTATCTGTTGCAGTTGAAAGGAGTGGAAATACCACCTAAAATTAAAAATATAAAATTTCATGATCATTGCTGCTTTTTTCACTGATTCTTAGTGTTGTCATACTGTTGTTCGCTGTACATTGCTACTGCGTTTTTTTTTTTTTTGGCTTTATGCTTCTGGAGCGCTCAAGCCGACCTAACGTGACGAGTTTGCTACGCTGGAATGCTCCTACCGAGCTTGCGCTTCCAGCGAGATCAGTTGAAGCGAGTTCAACCTGATCTGGGTGAGTGGGGGGGGATCGAGCTAATGGGGGTTTTGTCGCTGGTTCGCTACTCCTAGCCTAGCTGAGAAGACTCCAGCAAGAAACTCAGCTAGGCCCGACGACTGTCGGGGTGACTCTATCCGGTATGCGGCGGTACCGGGTGGATAAGGGACTGAACGTGTCGATGTGGTCGCTACTGCGTTCGTTGGCTGGCCAGACTATATGTATGTCAGCAGAAGCGCTGGTGGCCGGGCGGGTGGAACGTCAGACTTTCAATCCGAAGGTCGCGGGTTTAATCAAACCCCGGCTCGTACTACCACCGAGTTTTTCGGAACTTATGTACGAAATATCATTTGATATTTACCAGTCGTTTTTCGACGAAGGAAAACATCGTGAGGAAACCGGATCTAATACCAACAAGGCCGTTTTCCCTCTGGATTGAAAGGTCAGATGGCAGTCGCTTTCGTAAAAATAGCGCCTACGCCAATTCCTGGGATTAGGTTGTCGAGCGGATCCCAGACTCAATAGAGTAAAAAGCTGGGAGAAACGCTAGGAGGAAGAGAGAGAGAGTATGTATGTCAGCAAATGTTATACGTAGTGTTTATGATATAAATAAAATACCAAATAATAATAATAGAGTAGTACTGTAAGTTTTCAGCCTTGTATCATTCTCTATCTATCTAAATATATAAAAGAAGAAACTGACTGACTGACTGACTGACTGACTTATCAACGCACAGCCCAAACCGCTGGTTCTAGTGATTCCAAATTTGGCACGTAGGTTCCTTATAAGGACTAGAGGTGCACTAAGAAAGGATTTTTCAAAATTCACCCCCTAAGGGGGTAAAATGGGGGTCCAAAATTTGTATGGCGAATCAAGATTTGTTAGACTATTTTATTCGAAACTTCACAGGAGTATTCCTAACGATAAATGAGTAAACACGTGTTTCAGGTTTCTGAAAATTCAACCCCTAAAAGGGGCAAATGTGGTCACAAAGTCTGAAAATCAACATGGGTATCGTATCCTTTTTGAGTACTTATAGTACGCGGGCGAAGCCGCGGGAAAAGGCTAGTATGATACAAGGCTGGTTTGAAATTTAGTAATACTCGTGGTTCTTAAGCGGAAAGCAGTTCTACAAAATTTTAAATGTCTCGAAAATAATGATTGCAAAATATATAGTGTGCGATCATTTTTGTCCAAGCGCTCCAAACCAAAGGAACATTGGTTTGGAGCGCTTGGAAGTCAAAAATCGCCCCTCAGGTCTTAATCCAGTATTTGATGATTAAGTGAGACGTGTGTAAACGCTCGTCTCAGCGGTTCAGGTGGCGGTCCGACGCCGGTTCGGTTTCAGCCGGTAACCGATACCGGTTCCGGTACTAGATGACCTTCTTCTTCTTCTTTCTCGTTCCCTCACTGCTGAGTATCGCGACCACATGTAGCTCGTTTCCATAAAGTGCGCGGTCATAGGCCATGTGGACTGCACGGTTCAGGCTGCCGCCAACCGACACGTTTGCCATTCATACGGCCAGAATGGTGATAACGTCAATGTATAAAGACTCGTCTCACCGGTTTGGATGGCGGTCCGGGGCAGGGTCTGACTACCGGTTCGGTTACAGCCGGTAACAGTGCGGTACCGGTTCCGGTACTTGATGGTAAAAGTTTAGTGTATAAAACCTCGTCTCACCGGCTCGGGTGTCGGTCCGGCGCCGGATCTGGCTGCTCGTGCGGGCTGAAGATGCGTCCGTCGCCGCACGGCGCCGTGCTCACATATAGATGTAGCTGCCGGTCCGGTTTCAGCTAGTAACCGGTACTTAATGATAAGTTCGGTGTATAATGGTCTCACCGGTTCGGGTGTCGGTCCGGCGCCGGGTCCGGCTGCTCGTGCGGGCTGAAGATGCGTCCGTCGCCGCACGGCGCCGTGCTCACATATAGATGTAGCTGCCGGTCCGGTTTCAGCTAGTAACCGGTACTTGATGATAAGTTCGGTGTATAATGGTCTCACCGGTTCGGGTGTCGGTCCGGCGCCGGGTCCGGCTGCTCGTGCGGGCTGAAGATGCGTCCGTCGCCGCACGGCGCCGTGCTCACATATAGATGTAGCTGCCGGTCCGGTTTCAGCTAGTAACCGGTACTTGATGATAAGTTCGGTGTATAATGGTCTCACCGGTTCGGGTGTCGGTCCGGCGCCGGGTCCGGCTGCTCGTGCGGGCTGAAGATGCGTCCGTCGCCGCACGGCGCCGTGCTCACATATAGATGTAGCTGCCGGTCCGGTTTCAGCTAGTAACCGGTACTTGATGATAAGTTCGGTGTATAATGGTCTCACCGGTTCGGGTGTCGGTCCGGCGCCGGGTCCGGCTGCTCGTGCGGGCTGAAGATGCGTCCGTCGCCGCACGGCGCCGTGCTCACATATAGATGTAGCTGCCGGTCCGGTTTCAGCTAGTAACCGGTACTTGATGATAAGTTCGGTGTATAATGGTCTCACCGGTTCGGGTGTCGGTCCGGCGCCGGGTCCGGCTGCTCGTGCGGGCTGAAGATGCGTCCGTCGCCGCACGGCGCCGTGCTCACATATAGATGTAGCTGCCGGTCCGGTTTCAGCTAGTAACCGGTACTTGATGATAAGTTCGGTGTATAATGGTCTCACCGGTTCGGGTGTCGGTCCGGCGCCGGGTCCGGCTGCTCGTGCGGGCTGAAGATGCGTCCGTCGCCGCACGGCGCCGTGCTCACATATAGATGCAGCTGTCGGTCCGGTTTGAGCTGGTAACCGCCGCCCGGTACTGGTTCTAGGTCCGAATCCGGTATAGGTTTGGTTGGATCTGTAGACACATGCAATAATTAACTTTATTATGTGTATTCGAATGTTTTTTTTTTTATAATATGAACAAACGAAACGTGACTAGGACTAGGATAAGCACGCTGCACTACGCTGCCAAACACATTAGCAGGGCCGGCGCAAGATTACTCTCACTCAACAAGCTCTATCAGAGCGCGCGTCGCGCCGATCGCCGGGCGGCAGTCGGCAACGCGCCTCGCAGTAGCGAGCCGTGGACCGGTCCAATAGCACTCTTAGTGCTTGAAGCCCTAGTATTCCCAATCTTCCTGTATGGAGTAGAAACGTGGACAATCTTGGCCCGGGAAAGGCAAAGGATTGATGCATTCGAGATGTGGTGCTGGAGGCGAATGTTGAGGATACATTGGACTGCGAGACGCACCAATGCATCGATCTTGACCCAGCTGGGAATAAAAATTCGCTTGTCCGCCATATGCCAGCAACGCATTCTTTCGTATTTCGGTCATACAATGCGTAGAGTATGAGCGATGGTGGGGAACACTGATGGACCAACCAGATGGGCCGATCAAGTGAAGGATTCGTCGTCTGCGCAATTCTACACGGTCGTAAGAGACGCGCTGGACAGAAACCGATGGAGGCAGATCATCCGCTCCAGATGCAACCCTGATGCTGACCGCGATCCTCAGACATGAGGGAACGACCTAAGAGAGTGCTTGAAGTCTCCGAAACATGTCGCGCCAAGTGACTGAAGAGACGTGAGTGTAACCGTTATATTTTATAGTGACTTGGACATTTGGCCAATCAGGTACAACTGTTTTTTTACCACGACGGCGGCAAACAGCCATACGGCCGGCCTGATGGTAAGCGGCAACTCCAGAGGTGTCACATGCGCGTTGACGGCCCTTTAATATAAAGGAGAATTCACTGTGTTGACGGCTGAAGGGACAAGATTAGACATTAATTTTGTATGATTTACCTTTGGCCTCCGCGTACATGAGGAGTTGTGCGTATAGATGTCGCTGTAAGCAACGTCGCGCTGCAACCTATGAACAAAATGTCATATCAGTACTACAACGGCCCATTTTACTATGTACATTGAATTCATACAAGTAAACACAAGAACTTACATAACAAAAATATTATAAATCAAAAACTATTTCAAAATAAATTATAACTAATCTAAACTAAATAAAATACACATAAATAAGGCCCTCGCGGTGTCGTGCCAAAGATGCTGGCAGCATTCCCTCTCTGAATAGCAACGCTGGTGCGTTGCGAGAGAAAGCTGCCAGCTCTCTGGCCCCGTCTATTAACTTTTTCGCTAGCTCTTTAACCTTTTGAACGCTTTCTCTCTTGCATCAAAATGTGGCATGCACGCTAACATCTCAACTATAGTGAGAAACGAATTAAAACCTTATCTGTCAACAGTAAAATTGCTTTGACAGCGTGTGCCATGACCACTTTAGTGGTTGTTGGCTTGGTGGGCACGACAGCACACGACCACTTTAGTGTTCGAGCCTGCCCTTCGAGTTCAGCCCCGGTCGAGGTTCTTGGTCGACGGGACGGAGCTGGCGTGTCGACGCATGTAGCGTCCCAGACCAGCACCCGTCCCATCTTTATCTATGTACATATGTACATAGATAAAGATCGTATCGGCCATCGATACGTTAAAGTCAATTTTACGATGCACCACTGATACAGGTTTCTTAATATACGCCATTAGCTTATTATTATAGGGATTTTATGATATGGATGTGATTAATAGTACATTATTGTCGAGGAGGTGAAGTAGCACATTGATGGCTGAGTATTACGTTTAAACGGACGACTTTAGGAGTCCGTTTAATTTAATACGAAGCCGGCAATGGCCCTTCGCGCCGAGTCCAATATTGTGCTTTATTCAAAAATAATGCAAAACAGCCAACGTTGATTAACAACAAACAATATTGACATAAATAATATATTCAGGATAACTTCTAAGTTAAAAGAATGACCACTACCGCGAGCATCGAATTTCGATTCGAATCCTATAATTATCTCTATCTCCATCGCTTCTCATTTTGAGTGAGAGAGACAGATTTATTCGAAACTACAATTTTCTATGTTCGCGGTACACGCTCAGCTTTGCCGCCTTCATATCTTTTTATTAAAAAGTTTGAAGTGTATTTTTCTTCTGAATTTACCGTAAGCTATTTGAGATAACTAAAAAGTCGCGGTACCAACATTATAAATAACAAATACCGATGTTGTGTTTTGGCTGTTGAGGACTTATGCCTTTATTTTTGTATGGCTGTTGAACTTTTTAAAAAGTTTGTACCTCAACAATAATGGAATTTGTATGCAACATTTATGTCGCGAAATCGAGCCTGCAATTTTCGTAACTTTTTAATTTTTATTTGACTATAAACTAGGCACTCCGCCACCTAGTTTTTAACCGTAAAAGTCAACCTTGCCGGACATTTTTGATTAAAGTATTATTATATCAGTAGGTATCACTCCCACAGTATCTCACCTCAGCGTGGCAGTCGTTAACAGCGCGCCCGCGCACCGACATGTGTTCGCCCGACACACACTTGGTGCCCGTCGTCACGGCTATCACCTACATACAAAAAATATTCATTCATTATTTTAAACATAAAAGAAACGACTTCACTTAGACTCCACCTTTCCAAAAAGAAATGCCCGAGCTACTGTAAAAAATACTCAAATCGCTATAGGTGTGCCTATAACAGTTGAAGAGTTCCCTCGATTTCCCTAGGATACCATTATCAGATCCTAACCTGGTTACAATGGAACCAACTGTGAGGTATACTCTTTCCAACAAAAAAAAAAGGATTTTTAAAATCGGTCCAGCTGGCATCGAATAATCGGTGAACATACATTAAAAAAAATTGCAAAAATAAAATTCAATCGCTGCAGCAACCACTTTCTCCACTGTTTGGGAAATGCAGCAGTGGTTTTTCTTACACAGAAATTAATGATCTTTCAGATGAGCATTGATTCCTTGAGGAGACCTATCATACTAGATACCTAAGTACGAGGCGTCGTTTATGATGCTGCTGCCACTGACAAGGCCACGCACGGGTCCTTGCAGCGCCGCATTATCGTGTGGCCCTGCCCCTCCCCTGCTTCGAGGAACAAAGGAAATCTAGGAGACTTATCGTACTAGAAACCGGATTATTAATTTTTTTTTTATTAAAATACGCCACCACTTTTTTGCGTTGCAGCATCGGCATTTCGTGTTCCCGCATTAAAGACGCGTCTAATTATATACCTATATCTCATCTAGGAGACTTATCCAACTAGGTTCAGTGTCGTGGGCTCTTCTACTATAAGTCGGTTCTTTTTTGTTTAAAATTATTTAATAATTTAAGGCGAGGCGGTGCGTCAGATGTGGACATGCCTTATTAGCAATTTAAAGAGGTAATTCCACATATATTGCGCTGTAGAATACGTGACACGTGTCGTGGGACATTTGTCGCGCGAGATAGACTCCATCTATTTCTAATTAATACAGTTCAAAAGAGACGGATACTCTATATCGCGAGCGTGACTGTCGCGGCACACTTGTGCTAGCCGTCCAGTTGGCATTGTGAGAGTTGTTGATTACCTTAGAGTCATTAGGTCTCTTGTCGATGGTCATCACAATGCCAGCGAGGACTTTCCTCTTGGAGTGCACCAGGTCGCCTTTCATGATCTCGTGGAACTTCTCATTCACCAATCTGGAACCACAAGACAATGTTATCACAATATACAGAATTCATCTTTTAAAGACCTATCGTAACACCTAACATATTGATAGAAGATTCAAAATCAAAAAGCCATCGAAATGCACCAACGTCCCAGTAATCAGCTGACAGTTCTATTTTTTGCCAATTTGTGTGTAAGAACTTTGCTTCGCTGCGCTCACGTTCCATTACTTACTTGCCAATGGTAAAGCCGGGCTCGTCGGTGGCCGCGGAGGGGGGGGGGGGGGGGCCTTGTCCAGGACCGCCAGCGCAGCCCTAGCGGCCGCTAGCTTGTTGTGTGTGTGTGTGTGTGTGAGTACTCACTTGCCGATGGTATCCGCGCGGGGCTGCGGCAGGCAGCCGGGCTCGTCGGCGGCGGGCGCGGGGGCTTTGCCCTCGTCCAGGACCGCCAGCGCAGCCCTAGCGGCCGCTAGCTTGGCTAGCTTCTTGCTTGACCCTAAGTACGAAAAAAAGTAAATAGAGTATTTTTCGCTTTTTAAAAGGGATACTTCTTACCGAAGACAATCGAGTAATAGAGTTATAAACGGGGTTATACATATGTTTGATGCATAAAGTTCTTTATATGGAGTACGCTTAGGTCTATTTTCCCTCAGTCAAAAGGATAGGCAAAAAAATCATATCCGTTTATAAAAACTAGTTCAAAAGTCCATTACACGCATTTCGGTCATCGTTGGCAGTGGGTGAAGTTGAAGAGCTCCGTGAAAATGCCTTCATGTGCTCTAATACGTCTAGTTTACAAAAAGATGAAATATAATTTTCACATCTCATGCTCGTAAAGTTCGACTTTAAGTCGTGCGTGGACGACATAAAATCGCATTTTAAGCTCTAGGGCATAAAGTAAAATTTTCTTCTAAGACTAAGAATGTGGCTCAACAGCCAAACAGAGTCAAAATATATTGCACAATTTAATTGAGCAGTAAAATTTCGTAGAATACTTAAACTTGTTATTTTATTATATTCTTGCTATAATTATTACCACTGCGTGTTTTCTATAATTAAATAAATCAAATCAAATAGGAGTTGAAAATAGTTTAGAAATGCCCCGAAATGTTTTTATGACTTGGCAGAAGACAAGTATCTATGTCTAAATTCACATGTTGAAAATTAAAAAAAAAAACAGTAAAAAATTAATTGGTGGGAACCATATTTGTTTTCATTGTAATATTTTTGTTACAACTTGAAATTGTTTTACGATTACCGATAAATAATTTCCTCGCAATTGAAGTGAAAATTAGAGTGTAACCCTCGTCCATAAAACCCATTTTACACTCGACTTTATATCAATCCTCGCTCGCAAGCTCTTTCGGATGGAAAATCGCCTCGCGTAAAATCATACGTTTTATGCACTTGTTGTAACAATCTACTATTTACAGGTAAATATATTTTTACTTTATTTTTAATAGGGCTTCGACTGTCCTTCGAGTATGGAACCCTTAAAACCAATAATGACATTGACATATTTTTAAATATTGACATATTCTTACCATATCCTTCAAAGGTCTGGTCCTTAATCTGGCAAACGACCTTGAAACGCATGCTGTGGCTCAGCTGAAGAGGAGCTGTGGGCAAAATACATTTTTCACTTCTCATGCTCGTAAAGTTCGATTTTAAGTCGTGCGTGGACGACATAAAATTGCTTTTTAAGCTCTAGTGCATAAAGTAAAATTTTCTTCTAAGACTAAGAATCAGGCTTAACAGCCAAACGGAGTCAAAATATATCGCACAATTTAATTGAGCAGTAGAATAGTGAAACTTGTTCTTGTTCATCTCTCCTGCTCGGAAAGTTTTATTTTCCTGGGTAGATAGCCGGGTGGAAAATTGCTTGTTCATCCCTAGGGTGGAAAGTAATTAACTGTGTTAATTGTGGATTGAGCCGGTGCCCATCCGGATGCTCTCCTCTCAGAGTTTCTGCAAAGTTTTCCTTATCACTTTGATATCTGTCAATAAGGACGTGTAAACTATGTCCAATAGTGGCAACAACGCCATTAGAAAGGCGTTTTGTGATGAGTTATAATAAAAAGTGTATTTTTTTTAAATTGGTATTAACTCTGAAACTAGGCGTATTCCAGAAAAGTTTATAGGACATTTTAGTAACTAAATATGATCAGGAATACACTATTCAAATCTGTCTAGTTATATGGGCCCACGGTGTATTCTTGCTATACTTATTTGAATTCCGTGTGTTCTATAATTAAATTAATGAAATCAGATAAAATAGGAGTTGAAAATAGTTTTAAAATGTCCAGAAATGTTTTTATGACTTGGCAGAAAACAAGTATCTATGTATGTCTAAAGTCACATGTTGAAAATTAAAAAACAAAACATTAAAAAAATAATTGGCGGGAACCATATTTATTTTCATTGCAATATTTTTGTTACAACCCAAGTAGCACACTTGGCTGTATAGCAGCTGAATAATAGAATACGATTACGCTTAAAGCTGAATATAAAAGCTGCATAATAGCTGTATACGAGCTTATTCAGCTTTTATACCTCTTAAATGGGCACAAATTATACAGCCTTAAGTTCACATAGCTGCTTAAGAGCTTTGTAGCAGACATTTAACAGAGTTATAAGGGGTAATAGGAGTTATAAGAGCGGAATACTGACTGTCTAAGAGACCTCTAATGACCCTTTATTCAGAAAATATATCTCAAATGTCTCCTAATACCGGGGGAGGCTGACATTGGTCTGAATAAAAGAATAATAAAACATAATTTGGTGTGCGATTTGGCACCGCCGGTAGTATTGCGAAACATATATTACACGTAAATCGTACGCGCGCCGCCATATCACGCTGTGTTAATTTATTCGGATCATTATATGTTCTCTTATATGTATTAATCCGAGAAAGATGTATGGGACTGCAAGTTTACTGACATTATACATATATATATATTATCTAAGAAAATTTTAGTGCGCCACGAAAATACTCAGTTTATAATTAAATTATATGCTATAAATAAGATATCGGAAAATTTTGACCAAACAATTTCAAGTCATTTTAAATAATTATTACATAAAAAGTTACTATTACGATATTAGGAAGTACAAATTAATGCATATGTTCATAATTTATGCACAAAGATTATAGAATTCGGAAAAGTAAATCAAAATATTTATAGGTTATACACATAAAATGGTGGCTGATGTTAAACAGCGATGTTAACCGTTACATGTCTAATAAGCAGCATAAGGCTGTTTAATGATTATTCGTGTACTGTTAAACAGCCTAAATCTGAATAGAATTCAATATATGAACCTGTATGAAGCTGTAAGCTGTTTACTTTACATTTAATTCCTCGCACTCTCGCCTTTAACATAAATGTGACTATTAAACAGGCGTCATACGGACATTTTAGGGAGCCGCAATTTTGCAAGTAACGCCACATTGCATTGGCTATCTTATACTTTAGAATTGTCAAAGTTATAGTAAAATATAAATACGCGCGTCAGTTTAGTATCCCCATGCAGCAAATGGCAGACTACGACTTTTTACGGTACCACATATGCTATGTTACTAAGATAATATCTGATTAAAGATACTTAAATGAACCACTATGAAGTAAAAGACGTTAATTCGATACACTACTGAACCGCTAAACAGCTATGAGACATCTTCTGAACGTTTAAACAACCGCTATATGCGGACAGTATCAACGGCAGTATAAAGGCTGCTTAGCGGTAAACATGTTCAGCTTTAAGCTGTATTATGCGCCATATTATGTTCCATTATACGTCTATTGGCTGCATAGTAGTTCATTT
This sequence comes from Pammene aurita, assembly GCA_947086415.1. NCBI lineage: Eukaryota > Metazoa > Arthropoda > Insecta > Lepidoptera > Tortricidae > Pammene > Pammene aurita. The sequence goes on from OX352313.1 coordinate 7,486,070, forward strand.
GTGCTCCCTTATTAAGTCAGCGTAATAGAAGTTCACAATTACCTTGTTAAACAGCACTTGGCAAAACTTTACCCACTAAACAGACCTTATTACGGTTACAGCATTTGAAAACGTTTAAAGCTGTATACAGTCGTAGCAAATTCACCTTTATAGCACCTTTTGCGTATTAATGTTAGTTTTCTCGACCGTAATGCAGCTCTTAATCAGCCCTAAGCTATTTAATTATCACTGACAGCTATTATGCAGCTTTAGGACCGCGAGTGTGTCCTTATAACTGTCTTAATACGCGCAGAGCTCTATATAAATCTATTTGTGAGTAGTTATACAGCTATCTGTGCTACTTGGGAACTTGAAATAGTTTCACGATTAACGATAAATAATTTCCTCACAATTGAATTGAAAATTACAGTGTAAAACTCGTCCATAAAACCCATTTTACTCTCGACTTTATATCAATCCTCGCTCGCAAGCTCCCTCGGATGGATAAACCCTCGCGTAAAATGGTGCGTTTTATGCACTTGTTGTACAATCTACTATTATTGACGCAAATTTAGTTCAAAAGGAATCGGCCTAGTAATTTAAAAGTTCAAAATGGCGGCCATTCTTTGTATAATGTATGTTTTCAAGTGTTACCATTAGGCTGGTCGAGTGAGGAACCGTCTCCGAAAGTGCAGTGGAAATTGAGGCCCGGACACGTCTCGTACAGCGAGTTGATGGGGCTCTTGTTGGCTGATGAGGCCCCTGAGGCGCCGAAGAGGGCTGTGGCCGCGGTGGGGGGTGGGGGGACGGCTGAAAACAAGTTATATACACCGAATTGAGTTAGGCTGCTTCACCTTTCCCAGAGAAAATGCAGGAGCTAGTGTAAAAAATATTTAAATCACTATAGGTGTGCCTATAATAGTTGAAGAGTTCCCTCGATTTCTCCAGGATCCCATCATCAGATCCTGACCTGGTTACAATGGGACTAACTGTGAAGTATACTCTTTCAAACAATAAAATATTTTTCCAAATCGATCCCGCCGTCTTCGAATAATCGATGAACATACACAAAAAATATATATATCATAATTTTAAACAAAAAGAACCGACTTCACTAAGCATCCACCTTTCCAACACCAAATGCTCAATCTGCTGTAAAAAATACTCAAATCACCATAGGTGTGCCTATAATAGTTGAAGAGTCCCCTCGATTTCTCCAGGATCCCATCATCAGATCCTGACATGGTTACAATGGGACCAACTGTGAAGTATACGCTTTCAAACAAAAAAAGAATTTTCCAAATCGGTCCAGCCGTCTTCGAATAATCGGTGAACATACATAAAAAAAAAAAAAATAGCAAAAACAAAGATCCCGACGAATTGATAACCTCCTCCTTCGAAATCTTGAAGTCGGTTGCAAATCAAAGATCCCGACGAATTAAGAACCTCCTCCTTCCAAATCTTGAAGTCGGTTGAAACCCCTTAATGTTTCAAGGATTTGATGGTGGGATCCTGGAGAAATCGAGGGAACTCTTCAAATATTATAGGCACACCTATAGTGATTTGAGCCTTTTTTCAACCGACTTCAAGATTTCGAAGGAGGAGGTTATCAATTCGTCGGGATCTTTGTTTTTGCAATTTTTTTTTTTTATGTATGTTCACCGATCATTCGAAGACGGCTGGACCGATTTGAAAAATTATTTTTTCGTTTGAAAGAGTATACTTCACAGTTGGTCCCATTCTGACCAGGTCAGGATCTGATGATGGGATCCTGGAGAAATCGAGGGAACTCTTTAACTATTATAGGCACACCTATAGTGATTTGAGTATTTTTTACAGCAGCTTGAGCATTTCCTTTTGGAAAGGTGGATGTTTAGTGAAGTCGGTTCTTTTTTGTTCAAAATTATTTTTCCTTTTCAACCGACTTCAAGATTTCGAAGGAGGAGGTTATCAATTCGTCGGGATCTTTGTTTTGCTATTTTTTTTTTTTTTTTATGTATGTTCACCGATTATTCGAAGACGGCTGGACCGATTTGGAAAATTCTTTTTTTGTTTGAAAGAGTATACTTCACAGTTGGTCCCATTGTAACCATGTCAGGATCTGATGATGGGATCCTGGAGAAATCGAGGGAACTCTTCAACTATTATAGGCACACCTATGGTGATTTGAGTATTTTTTACAGCAGATCGAGCATTTGGTGTTGGAAAGGTGGATGCTTAGTGAAGTCGGTTCTTTTTTGTTTAAAATTATTTTTATGTATGTTCATCGATTATTCGAAGATGGCTGGACCGATTTGGAAAATTCTTTTTTTTTTATGAAAGAGTATACTTCACAGTTGGTCCAGGTCAGGATCTGATGATCGGATCCTGGAGAAATCGAGGGAGTTCCCTTCAACTATTATAGGCAACTATAGTGATTTGAGTATTTTTACAGCAGCTCGAGCATTTGCTTTTGGAAAGGTGGAGGCTAAGTGAAGTCGGTTCTTATTTGTTTAAAATTATTAAATGTGATTCACTGTACCTGGTGGCGTCTCCGGTTTCACTTCCACTTTAATCGGCTTTGCCTGCGCCTCGAGACACTGGAAATCTGACGCTGCAACAAGAAATAACATGTCAGGTTGTCAGGCCTTGCTGACAGCAGCCAATGACCTTGAAATTGACTTTTCATCTCTCCTGTTCGGAAAGTTTTATTTTCCTGGTTAGATAGCCGGGTGGAAAGTAATTAGCTGTGTTAATTGTGGATGCCCTGCTCCTCGACCACCGGCAAAACATTGAATTGGTCTTTTTAAATTATTCAAATTTTACTTAACATTTTTATAGATTATTCTTTATGTACCAGTTTTATAAAATGTGCGTGTGGTATTGTACGTTCCTCACAGTCGAAATGAAAAGCAGAGTGTTTAACTCGGGTGAAATTAACCATTTCACCCTCGAACTATTGGTTAACAATCTACTATTACTTTTAAAAAATCGGCAATAACTCTTTGTATTGGGAAGTAAAAATAAAATATGTTTATATTCATTACCCCACAAGATAGGGTTGAAGCGAAAAAAAAATTCACCCCCCCACTTCATGTGTACGCCTACCCTAAAAAATTTTTGTCAGATTTTGTTTTACCACTTTGTCGGCGTGATAATGCATGTACTCATACCACAGCTTTTTAGTATTAATGATCACTGAGCTAGACTGCGGACAGATGGACGGACAGACAGACGGCGAAGCTATAAGGGTTCCTAGTTGACTGGAACCCTAAAAAAAGAATACTAAAACGTGACGTAATGGAAGGGAATTTTTGGGACTCTTTTTCTTAAAGGTAGAAAAGAACGCTAAAGATTCTGAGTAAAATGAGCCCAGAGAAGTCTAGATTTTAAAGGAACAGATTTAGGAATTATTATTTGGAAAACACTCCTTTGCTCTTCTTTATAAAGCCAGAAATGCATGATCATGCGCCATGTTGCGGAATTTAATTGGAACTAACTTCTTACACTGGCAATAATTTTAATGATAGGTTGTCACTTTTGTCAGTGTCATTGCGACAGTTTACTTGAGTAATAGTAACGTGTTGAATATTAAATGACAAAAAACGGCCAAAAATATTCATAGTCAAGAGCGAAACATTGTAAATAATTTATATAATAAAGCGCAGGAACAAAAACGGTCGGGAAATGAAACTATTTCGCTACGAAACATTTTCAAATTAAAATCAGAGCTGAGAGGTAAACAAATCAAGATATCACCATACCATAGAGAATATTATACTTTTTCACCATATTGAACTTGTTTAGACTCTTTTGAAGTTTAATATGTCTGAGTTCTCTTCGGTTTTTAATGAAATATACATGTCAGTCAATAAAGTCATGTTGTAATCTAAACACGTTTTCTTTGCTACAAATATAACTAGCTTTTGCCCGCGGCTTCGCTCGCGTTAAATTCGGGGTAACAAACCATACAAACTTCCACCCCCCATTTTAGGGAAGTGGGGGGTTAGAAAGGGACAAAAAGTAGCCTATGTCACTCTCCATCCCTTCAACTATCTCCACTTAAAAAATCACGTCAATTCGTCGCCCCGTTTTGCCGTGAAAGACGGACAAACAAACAAACAAACAAACACACACATACACTTTCCCATTTATAATATTAGTATGGGAGTATGGATTATCACTAATATCGTGAACAAACTGTTGCCATATACGAGGGGCGTTCAATATATAATGAGAATGACAAGGACGCAAATAGCTTTTGACATATTTTACTTTATTTTTCAATATAGTCACCTTTCAAGAGTTTACACTTATTATATCTCTTTTCTAACATTAATATTCCCTTTTTAAAAAAATCTTCTTCTTGACCCCTTAAAAAATCCTGTACCGCGGCGACCACGGCATCATCATCATCAAATTTCTGACCTCTGAGGTGCTCTTTTAACCGCGGAAATAAATAGAAATCACTAGGAGCGAGGTCTGGTGAATATGGCGGATGCTCCATCAATTCAAAGCCAGCATCTTTGATGGCAGCCATGGCAACTCTTGACCTATGTGCGGGAGCGTTGTCCTGGTGAAACAAAACACCTTTGGAAAGTTTACCTCGGCGTTCCTCGCGTATAACATTGCGTAGTTTTTTTATTTGTTCCGCATATAAATTCCCCGTGATCGTAGCTCCATGATCGAGATATTCAATCATAACAACCCCGTGGCTATCCCAGAAAAGGGAGCCCATGACTTTTCCGGCGGATGGAATTGTCTTAAATTTCTTCGGAGTTGGAGATGATGGCCTCTTCCAAGTCATAGATTGTTGCTTGGTTTCTGGGTCGTAATGGTGAAGCCACGTTTCGTCCATTGTTAGAAAACGAGCCAAAAATCGGTCAGGATCTTGCTGTAACAGGTCCAAATATCTCTTTGAAACCCGCAGTCTGGTTTGTTTCTGAGTGTCCGTAAGCATTCTTGGTACCCAGCGTGCTGATACCTTTTTCATGCCCAAGTGGTCATGTATTATATTATGAACACTCCCTACAGAAATTTTGACTTCTTCTGCTATAAAACGAACAGTAACACGACGATCCGTTAAAATTATTTTCTCAACTTTTTTTATCATTTGTTCGGTCACTGTAGTGTTCGGCCGCCCTGAGCGTGGGTCGTCATTGATGTTCGATCTTCCTCTTTTAAACTCGGCACACCACCGTGCAACCGTGGAATAAGGAGGAGCGTGAACCCCTAATGTTTCTTGCAAATCTAAATTAACTTGCTCAGTAGTAAAATTTTTCAAGCAAAGGTATTTAATCACCGCACGAACTTCAATTTTCTCCATTTTCACCATTTGGTTCCGACACAACGAAATGAATGTTCTCTATTTAAAAAAAAACAAACGACTGTCAAGTTATTTTTTTTTATTTTTCATAATAGTTAAATGGGCTATGCCTGCCAGTACTTTTTTATTACGTTGCCAAAGAGTTTATATGTCATTATCATTATATATTGAACGCCCCTCGTAATAGTACATTACTTACCAAGGACTGTAAAAGAAAGAAAGCCCGAAATCGCAGGTATTTGTGACCCAGGGCGCAGGCGAGGGTTGTAAATATGCGATAGAGGGCTTTCTTTTTTACTGCCAGTGGTGAGTACACAATTTTACGTCTCCACTTGGCCATAATGCGAGTTTTACCGTAAGCGTAGCGTGCGGTAAAACTCACATTATGGCCAGGTGTGACGTAAATGAGAATAATAGCGCCCTCTTGACAATAGTCATGTATTTCTGGTCAGGCTTTAAATATTTTCGAAAGACGTAAAATGAAACGTGAAACTCACGTGGTGATTTAGGTTCGTCACTAGTGAAGTCCTGCGGCTCCTCCTTGGGCAACACGCGGCCGGCGCGAGCCAACAACGCGGCGAGGCACGCCCGCGCCGCCGCCGCGCGCGCATCGCGCTTGCTGTGGCCCCAACCCTCGAACGTCATGTCGGCCACCTGGGGCGACACAGAATAATATCATATTGTTTCATACAGAAGGTCGTCTTCCCTACAAAATCAGTGTTTGACACAACTTTGACAGGTGACACATGACGTTTTGTTACAAATTTACCTTTCGGCGTTCTAGGGCTGACAAGTACGCAATTGGGTACTTCACTGGGTAGAAAAAATCTTTTCAGTCCGTCAGTTAGATTATCAAAAAATATTGGACAGCTATGTTTTCTTTTGTCAATCAAACAAAAATTGGTGAAGATATCGCCCGTTAAAGTTCCGCGTGACGTCACATTATGCTAAAAAGATTACTGAAATGTGACTGAATGTGAATATTTTATCTTATCTGTGATAATGCCGCAAATAAACGAAAAGGGATTCTGACAACTCCGAAAACGTATCCGATACGTTCCAAGCACACCCGGTTTACTGCCATACTAACTTTCTCATCATAGACGTTGACTTGACGTTTGTCAAATCGAGGGGAAAAATGAAAATGAAGGCTAGTAGCCTCGCTCTTTTTCGTACGCTACACTACCCTACATTTAGGGTAGTGTGATACGGATATTTCATCTTTCGAATTTTTTCCCCGCGGCGCCATATTGGTTTGTCTGTAATTGTGACTGACGGTTATTTTCAAGTGTTGGATAATTTCAATTACTTTAAATTGTATAACTGGAGACATAATGCGGACCCCAAAATGCTGTATTTGTGGTAACAAACGAGAGAATGCATTTTTGCATTTTTTTTCCAGTAAGTGACGAAAAGAGATTGAATCAATGGTTGGCCTGTGTAAACTTGGAGTCGCTAAAAGTATTACCAAAAGGCATATTGAGTACGCGCTCAGTGTGTCACGTACATTTTGAGAGACGGTTTATAAAACCAAATAGCCGACTGAAATATGGTGCCTATCCGACATTGTTCACACCTGATGAAATAACTAGTGGAGTACCTGCACAACAGTACCCAGATATTTGTAAGTATTTGGCCTAGTCTCTTATAAATTCACATTTTTCCTATACTAATTGTACATAGATTTTATTTTAATTAGGTATTTTCATTTCAGCACTTGAATATCAGAATTCGCGGAAAAGACATTTAGATCACAGCTATTTTAAAAGTGATCCGCCCGTAAAAGTACCAAGACTCACTGGTAGTAAGTATTTTTATTAGATTTTTCATCCATATTTAACTTATAACATAACAACCTATTTTTCCTTATATATATCATAAGCAGCGACCAGAAAACCGCTTCATTTGGTTAACCATATAAATTTAATGTAGTTTCCTTGTTGAAATTTCAATATTTACCACTTATATCGATTTTGGCTGCTTTGTGATACAAAAATAATATCTTGAACTATTTAATTATACAGTTTTAATTGTCTACTATAGGTAAATATTATCTACACGGTAATAAATACTACTTGCTGAGGGCTTTTTTTTATAAAAAAACAGTTTTTACAATAGTTTGGTAGGTGTGTAACTACCCTACCAGATATAATATCCCTTTATTGGTAAACGGTTCCGGTCCCAGATTCGCAGGTCTTAACGATTTGATGTTATGAAATTTGACTTGTAGAAAGCGTATTAAGTTTTGGAAAATGATAGAGCCTACTGAAACACACACGGGCGAAGCCGCGGGTACCGCTAGTTATATTAGTAGTTAATAATCCCTATTATTGTCATTTCAGCAATTCAACACATGGAGAGGCATTTCGATCACAACTACTGTAAATGCGATCCAACTGCAAAAGTCAAAAGTTACTTAATATGCTCATAGTGGCTGATTATAATAAAGATCAGATTAATGTAAATCAAAACTTCATTAGAATATATTTTATTGTTAAATTATTTCTCTCAGGTACCTATACAATGTCAATTAATAAATCGTGTAAAATAATCGTTATTTTATTTTCATGACATTATCATCCCTTATATCGAGAATCACTTGATGGCCGCATTTTCTTGTAATTCGAATTATTATTTCAATTACTACATTTGTTTCAATGTAATCCATTAGATTCAAAATATAGATACATATTGTGTTCCTCTCAATGACACTAATAGAACTCATTCTTAATTGAGAAAATGTTATTGCAGTTAATATCTAATTTTGGAAAATGCATACAGCATGTTGTTTGTAATGTTTTTGATTGTATTTCCATGCATTACAAAGGATTACTTCAACGGAAACCGACAAGTCTCTCCCCGGCTACTTCCCCAGCTATTTCTTCAGGAATCCATGACTTTATCGTCTTGACAATAGAGGCCTTGTTCAGATATTTGTGACCACCTTGGCCGCTCCGATATATCTGATGGCGACTGTAGTAGTGCGAAAGCAAGCCAAAAGATTTGACACTGGCGACTTGCCGCCGGTCTCACATTAGGGTTGTCAACATGCCATAGCTGCATCACTCACCGTAACGGCCACAGTGAAGCTCGGACAGTGCGCGGGCCCGCCCTGTCGTAGCACGGCACGCTGAATGCGACCTTGACCCCTAGCTCGTTCAGGGCTGACACTGGCGACTCGCCGCCGGTCTCACTTTAGGGTTGTCAACATGCCATAGCTGCGTCACTCACCGTAACGGCGACAGTGAAGCTCGGACAGTGCGCGGGCCCGCCCTGTCGTAGCACGCTGTACGCGACCTTGACCCCTAGCTCGTACAGGGCTGACACTGGCGACTTGCCGCCGCTCTCACCTTAGGGTTGTCAACATGCCATAGCTGCGTCACTCACCGTAACGGCCACAGTGAAGCTCGGACAGTGCGCGGGCCCGCCCTGTCGTAGCACGCTGTACGCGACCTTGACCCCTAGCTCGTTCAGGGCTGACACTGGCGACCTGCCGCCGGTCTCACCTTAGGGTTGTCAACATGCCATAGCTGCGTCACTCACCGTAACGGCCACAGTGAAGCTCGGACAGTGCGCGGGCCCGCCCTGTCGTAGCACACTGTACGCAACCTTGACCCCTAGCTCGTTCAGGGCTGACACTGGCGATTTGCCGCCGGTCTCCACCGCGTTGGCCGCTTGGGCGAGTGCCTAGAAAAATGCATTAAACAAAAAAAAATGGGTATTAATTAACATAGTACTGACCTACAAACGGTTTCTTTTGTAATGTTAATGTTAGCATGGAAAAAAGAAATATTTTAGCAATAATACCTCCGCAATAAGCGTCCTACTTCTACGATTTGTGTCTTGTATTTACGGTATTTATTTTGAGGTGTGCAAAAAAGAGTATGTATGTTAAGGAATACTAGGGTTGCCTTAATTACCTGTAGGTTCCACTTGAAGCCGGCACCCAACCGTATGGTAGGCGCACGTTTCGCGGGCGGCGCGCCATCTGTTATATTAACGTTTTTCTATGAACTGACTGCGACAAACCAGAAGCATATATGAAAGTTATATGCTTCTGTTTTGTTGCAGTGCCAGTTTGTGCAGGCCGCAGACTCGACGCACGCTGGCAGCGGCGAGAGGCCACCGCTGTCGGTCGAAACAGCTTCATACAAGTCTATACATTTTGATCGCGGAGTACGAGTAGGTACGAGCGACTCGATCGAAATGTATTGGCTTGTATGGACCTGTTTTGGACGGCAGCGGCGCTGAATACGTACCGCCAGTGCGTCGAGTCTGCGGCGGACGTCTGAGTAGATATGCATAGGTTAGGTAGTAGAAAAGATAGTAGGAAATAATGGAAAGGATAGGACACGTTGGAAAGTAATGGAGGTCTATATCCATAAGGGATACATATACAGGTGCCCGGTAAATTATGGATAACCTTCTAACCACCGACAGGGCACCTTAGGCTGGTCCAGAAAAAGTACTAATAGGTTTAGTTTACGACAGGTTTTGGACCCGGGTATGTCCTTAACACATTCACTGCCTCATTTCACGCCTCGTGGGCGCTCGTAAACCTTGCTCAGATGCCGGACAACTTGTACTTAGCTGTGGACACCCGGTTTCTGAAGTAGGACGTCATTTTTCGTCTGGCAGTTAATGTGTTAAACTACGTCGGGACCCTCTTGTTCCTTTAGCCGTCAACACAGTAGATCCTTCTTTTTGTAAATGGTCGGCAACGCGCATGTGACACCTCTGGAGTTGAGGCGTCCATAGGCTACGGTAGCTGCTTACCATCAGGCGGGCCGTATGCTTGTTTGCCACCGTCGTATAAAAAAAAAAAAAAATAGTAAAAGTCCTGTAGTTTTCGAGTTAATCGCACTTTTCTTTTTTCCTCAGTAATGGTACCTCATTATTTCCTGATGAATATTAATAGCAATATCTTTTTTTTAAGGATGTTAATGGTAAGTTTTATAACCATTTTAGAAGCAGTATTGGGTAAAGCAATTCTTGAAACAATTGGATACTCGGGTCTTCATAACATTTTTATCAGTGGCGGTACTTCCATAAAAGCCCAAAAGCCGGGCTTGCCCTAGTTGCCTCACCGAAATTACGTATTTTAATCGTCGCGCTAAATAACCCGTATTAATTATTTCGAGTGAGCTGTTTATAAATTTTGCCACACGCAACAAAGTGTCGCCACTGCCGCGCAAACGACTGAGGCAAACGAGACTAAACGTAGCGCTATGCTATCCCGCTCGCACTCACCGCCGCCGCCGCCTTGCAAGCGTACATGCCGCTTGCAAGGCGGCGATCATTCATTTCGCCTATACAAATCGCCCTATTGGTGTCTGTGCAATGAGCAACAATTTTTGCCCGGTGTACCTATAGCAAAATACGGCGATTTAAAACCAGCTTTTTGGTGTGAAGTTGGCCGCATGCCGTAAAGCAAGTGAGCGTTAACGGACAACTTCAAGTGTATTATATTACAAAAGTAGAATTTGATATGCAAATTAATTGTTTGAGCAAGTAAATGTGAATTGAATGGTATTGTGGTGAGGTGAGGTTACGAGTTAGTAAAAGTGCTTAATTCTTTTGTAAAACTTGTAAAAGTGTTAAAATTACTTATTAATAATGGATGAAGCCGTTCCTTGTGACTGTTTGAGGTACGTCCAAGTGTTGATCACGATCAACAAAGGCAAGGTAAAATCTCTGAAGTTTGTTCAAAATCAATGTGTCGTTAAACCTAATACCCGGCTTGTGTTATTTGTAGGCATGTCTCAGATAAACCAGTTGCATAAGCGAAAATTTAGTAGGGCTGCTTACAAAATACACTCACTAGGCTAGATTGTTAGTTGTTTTTATTCTAAATAACTTATATTGCTATTGTAGCATATTTTTTTCGAAAGATGATGACATTTTGAGTATATAAAGATTGAATAGTTAGTACGAAATCATGTCTTTAGGCTTGCCCTACTCCAAACCTCTGGGCACGCTACTGATTTTTATTTACCGCAAGCAATCAAACTTGATTAATTCCTGCTTGATTGATCTAAAGCCTGACCAGAAATATATGATTATTGTCAAGAGGGCGCTATTACTCTCATTTATATGGCAACAGTTCAATAGTCATAGAGCTCTATGGTATGGTGACATCTTGATTTGTTTACCTGTCAGTGCTGATGTTAATATGAAAATGTTTCACAGCGAAATAGTCTCATTTCCCGAGCGTATTACTGACAGCAGTTTATTATATACACTATCTACAATGTTTCGCTCTTGACTATGGACAATTTTGGGATTTTTTGTCGTTTATTATATAATTTTCAACAGTTTGTTATTATTCAAGTAAACTGCCACAATGACAGTGACAGCTTGACATGCACTCACACATGCATAATCATTCTGCCATTAAAATAATTGCCAGTGTAAGAAATTAGTTCCAATGAAATTCCGCAACATGGCGCATGATCATATATTTCTGGTCAGGCTTTATATACATACTATCTCGAAAACCAGAGGACTATTAGTCCATTTTCTGGGCCAGCCTAAGGTGACCTGTCGGTGGTTAAAAGTTTTTCCATTATTAACACGCACCCGGTATAAATAAACCTGACAAGAAATATAACTATGAAGAATATTAATAAATATGGAACAGCCGTATTTAAAAAAAAATGCCTTAAAAGATTGTGTATGCCGCAAAAGAGGCGCGGACGGGGCCTAAACAGAGATGGCGGAACGATTTGGACGCTTTCCTCAGAACCTGGCCGGAAAAAGCGCAGGACCGAGAGTTATGGAAATCTGCGGGAGAGGCCTTTGCCCAGCAGTGGGACACTATATTATACTAATATAATTTTAAACAAAAAAGAACCGACTTCACTAAGCATCCACCTTTCCAACACCAAATGCTCGATCTGCTGTAAAAAATACTCAAATCACCATAGGTGTGCCTATAATAGTTGAAGAGTTCCCTCGATTTCTCCAGGATCCCATCATCAGATCCTGACATGGTTACAATGGGACCAACTGTGAAGTATACGCTTTCAAACAAAAAAGAATTTTCCAAATCGGTCCAGCCGTCTTCGAATAATCGGTGAACATACATAAAAAAAAAAAAAAAAAAATAGCAAAAACAAAGATCCCGACGAATTGATAACCTCCTCCTTCGAAATCTTGAAGTCGGTTGAAAAATGAAAAAGACCTGATTTTTCTGTAGTAACTTACAACTTGTACTAGTACATTCGTTGGTACTACAATTTTCATTCTCAAGATTCTGCATAACACTTAAGTCTCCAACAAGTTAACAAGAACACTAATTTCAACAAAATTACTTAAATTTAATAAGTAATCTAAAAATTCAGTCCTTAATCAGGGATCGGGAACCGTTATTTGTAAAAACCTCATTACATAGCCCAATATTTTGTATTAGATTATATTCTAGAACTCAATCATATAAGTAGGTAACGACTCAGTATTATTTGATTGTCTGATTTAAATTGAAATAATTAACCAAAGAACGAAAAATAACGTAGGTATTAAAATTTACCGGTATTTTTGTATGGAACAAATTGCGGTATCCGATCCCCGGAATTAAAAGTAAAAAAAAAATGAAACTGTTTATTATTCTGAATTGGGTTAATAACAATTTGACTTAACTTAGTAATTATCTTTTAAATTTAAGATAGTATTACTAAGCTTGTACATTTTTAATTACAACATATTCCATTTATCAACCGACTTCAAGATTTCGAAGGAGGAGGTTATCAATTTGTCGGGATCTTTGCATTTTTTTTAATTGTTATTTATCAGTGATTTTTTTTAACAATACTTTTGATATTCTTAGGTTTTTTACCTAAATTTTCTATGACTTCTTAGGGAAAGCTGTTTAGAATTTTAGGTATGTAAAAAGTCCAACTCTGTTACCATATCAAAAAGTATAAAAAAAGTAAAGTATATGTGTAAAAGTATGATTATAAAATCTGAGCCAAGTCCTAAAAATGAAACAAAAACCCTGTGTCGACAAGACTCACCTTCTACTCTGTCCAAAGGATACAAGACCTCCAAATCTGATATATCCATCACTCAACTAACCCTTACTATATGCGTTAACTATACTTCGGTTTTGTATGTTATATGTCAGTAAAACACTAAAATAACTAAGCACTAAGTTAAACACATCGAATAAAATAAGAGGCACAGTTTCTGATTTTTTTATATAACACAAAAATTGGAATATCACAAAAATACTAAAGTAAAAGAACAATTTAACGAATAGTTATCCATTTTTAATTAAATATACTATTTTATTTAAGTAATAAATACTAACATTATTTCTAAACTAATGAACACACAAGAATACCTTTAATGACATTCGTTATGTGTAGGGTAGGTTATGAAAAGTACTACTACCCTCTTTCAATATGTTACTAAATGATTAATATCGTAGGGAATGTCAATTTTTTTACAATGAATTTTTAAATAATGTCTATGGTAGAAATAGGTACCTAGTGAAACCTGTGTGTATCGTATCACCTTTTTGTGTTGTATGCAAAAGCATGGTGGATTCACTGACAGCTGAGATTCCTATGTCTATCTATATACTATATTAGCACTACCTAATACCTAAGACAATTATTTGTAAAATATACTGATACGAGTGGTTTTATATAAAATGACGTTTATTTCCAGTCTATAAGGGCCAGAGACAAGCTAAAACCTCTTCGGTCTGTGAGTAATGATTGAAAACCTTAAATCAACTGAAATAAGCGGTCGCGCTCTCATACTAAATTAGAGAGAGCGTATGGTGTGGTGACCCCAAGTTGTAGTGAGGTGATTTATGTTTCAGGCTAATAACTAGACTAGACCCAGATATTTGTCGCGATGACGTCACAATAGGGTAGCATGGGGTGTGAATGGAACATTGTTAATCAATACGAAAAAGTTACGGTTTCTATCCGAATACATTATAATAAATATCCAGTGAATTGATAAACATGATTTTTTGGTATATTACTGCAAAACATACGGTAAACTAGTTTTTTTACGAATAGAAAGTAAACAATCTTAATACCGGTCAAGAAATAGAAATTAATCCAAGCAACCGTTACAAATCCTGCTCTGATAACCGCAAACTTTTCATATATGCTTCAATAACATCTGTCAAAGTGGAAAGAAGCTTTTCCATTTTGAAGTGGATATATTCTGCTAAAAGACGTAGCTTAACATATGATATGACGTAGATGACGTAGCAAGTCATTTAGAACAACTTTTGATCTGTTACGGAGAGTCAGTTACCGAAAGAACAATGTCGATAATTTAATCAATTGATAATTGATTTATAATATATACAATATACATAATAAGTAAATTTTTCGTATTAATTAACACCGTTCCATTCACACCCCATACTACCCTATTGTGACGTCATCGCGGCAAATATCCGGGGTCTACTAATAACCAGTTGTATGGAATGAACACTCTAACCCTATTTCTCTATAATAAGATTACCTTCTTCGTCTTGTAGGAACGAGTAGAGCCTGTGGAGGCTGCGTTGGAAGCGGGTCTGGGAGTGGTACGGGTGGGGTACTGCGGAGAAAAATGTTAACAGGGGGATACTGCTCATACTACATACATGCATGTCATGCATAGGTCAATCATACGCCAATAGGCGCGTCCGCACCTGACGCACCGCCTCGCGAGGAAATTGTCGCGCGAGGCAGCTCGGCTAGTGTTATCGCGCCTCGGCCGAGATGAACGCGCGCACGGCCGCAATACCTCGGGCGAGGCACGTCCACACTAGCCGAGCCGCCTCGCGCGGCAATTTTCTCGCGAGATGGTGCGTCAGGTGTAGACATGCCTATTTTTTATAAAATTTAGACTGGCGTTGTTTATATTAACAGGTAAACAGGGAAAAAGAATTATTTTTTAAGAAATTAGATAAATTGTTAATACTCACACCGCAGACCGGGGTAGGGTCTCTTCTGCCCAATGGTTTCTTCTACCGGCATCACGAAGTCGGATGTCGAACTTATATCTCCGCTAGACGCCTGCAACAGTGTCATATTAATATATGTGGTTATGGTGGCGCCACACTGTAAGTTATATAACAGTGTAGAGTAGAATTCTTCTAAGATGTCCGAAATGCCATAAAGAAAATAGAAAGCCGGCAAATTATCAAGTATCAATATGTTGCGGTTGGAGCTCGCCCAGGTAAACGATTGGCGAGGCGAGTGGCAAAGGCCACCACTGGTTTTTGAAATTGCCGCGCGAGGCAGCTCGGCTAGTGTGGACGTGCCTTGGCCGAGGCAAACGCATGCGCGGCCGCAATGCCTCGGGCGAGGCACGTCCCTAGCCAAGCCGCCTCGCGCGGCATTTTGCTCACGAGGCGGTGCGTCAGGTGTGCACCCGCCTATTCGGACATCTTAGAAAAATTCTACTATAAGTACACTGTTATAAATAGTTATAATTATTATTATTGGTATCCTTGTATAACATTACATAACTGCAATGTGGCACTCAGGCAGCAACCTGTCATGTGGGTAACCATATGAGACGGCCAAGCTGCATACTCGCCGAGGTCAGTTGAATGCACTTCTCATCATTGTAGAAGGTTGTTTAATTTACCTCCGTTTTCGACTCCCCAAATCGAGATTTAACACAACAACTAGAGAGAATTAACTACAGAGAAACACAGGCAAATACCACATCAATTTAAAGTTTAGATCTACATTGAGGTATCAACATCCATCCACTTTTATCTCGGATGCCTTTTGTTATACGTTATTTCGCTGTATCTCTCACCGGAAGGTGTCTGAAGAAAACACAGCTTACCTTTCAAATAATTCAATTCTGAATTTAGAACATTAAATGCTTTTATTTGCACAAGATTCCACCATGTAGGTATGATTCAGTAAAAATTTACAACATTAAAGAAGATTCTTAATATTATTACAATAAAAAACAGTATTAAGTAAATTAAACACTTACCCAACTTTCAAAATTATCTGAAAAAGAAAACTTTGATGAATAATCTTTCAATAACTTACAGTTTAGCCTAGAAAGTCAAATTTTGATGCATTTAACATATTAACTGCCAGACGAAAAAAGACGTCCTACTTCAGAAACCGGGCGTCCATAGCTAGTTAGCTACATACAAAACAACCCGCCTAGCGAGTTGTCCGGCATCTGAGCAAAGTTTACGAGCGCCCATGAGGCGGGTTCTTGGCAGTGAATGTTTTAATTGTACTAAATGCGAGACACATCTCTAATGGCTAGCGGTAACACAAAAAGGGGATTACCATCCATGGGAGAGGTCTTTGCCCAGCAGTGGGACATTTGAATAAGGTGCAGAGGGGCAATCTCGACTGCGGGATATTTCAACATCATCGCAATATCTTACGTGTTTTTACATCATTAATTATATTGCCACCAATATCCGGATAGCGCAAAAGCGCTTTTAGGCTCTATAAATGGCACTAATAGTTAAATATATTTTGATTTAGATGAAATTTCCCGCAGCCGAGATTGCCCCGCTGCACCTTAATTTTTTTTATTTTATACCACGGCGGTGGCAAACAAGCATACGGCCTGCCTGATGGTAAGCAGTTACCGTAGCCTATGGACGCCTGCAACCCCAGGGGATTCGCATGCGCGTTGCCTACCCTTTAAGAACCTATACACTCCTTTGTAGCCCGCTGGGAAAACCTCGGCAGGGAGTTCATTCCACAGCCGCAGCGTTTTGTGGGAGGAAATTTCTCACGTAAACCATACAGTGCGCGACCCCTTAGGCTCCAGGGTGTGAGGATGAACACCGTGCCGGCGGCGAGCGGCGCGGTGATAAAAAGCTGCCGTGGGCATCATATCAAACAGTTCTTCAGAGCACAACCCATTGTACAAGCAATAGAACACACATAAGGAGGCAAAGTCTCTCCATAGACTCGAGGGTTCAATGTTGCTCCTGATTTTGGGATTGTTGATGATCCGCACAGCATGCTAAGCTGGTATCCAGGTGCGCCCGCCCAAAGGTGACAGCAGTACTCCATGTGGGGTCTGACTTGCGACTTGTATAGAAGCAGAGTCTGCACTGGAGTGGAGTAAAGTATCTCCTCGCTCTATTGAGCACTCCGAACTTTTTGGATGCCAGCTTGGCCTTCCCTTCAAGGTAACTACGGAATTGGATCCCAATACTCCCTGACATTGTTAGGGTTGTGCCTTGGAACTGAGGGGCCACAGTAAATGGGGTTTTCTTAGCAGTAAAGGCGCAGACTTGTGTCTTTGTGGGGTTAATCTGGACTAAGTTGTCCTGACCCCACACTGAGACTCCAGAAAGAGAAATAGGCCAGTACCTAATGCAAATATAAACTGGTATGCATTTACACTACATATTTCACATTAAATGTTTGTAACACAAATTACAGAATCAAACAATGTACAACAAATCTATAATGTGAATATTAGCTCCACTCAATAACGTGTACATTTAAAACCATCTAAAGGAACGAACAGGACACTCCGAAATTCACTTTAAAGAAAAGATATACAAATACCTACGTCAAATTTGCACACAGCGATAAAAAATTGGCGATAAAGTATGCATTCAATTCATATTTTGATAACGTCGCGAGTCATAACGCCTCATCTGCACAATGAGGCTTTGATAGATGTAATTAGAATACAATGGAGCATTTAATCCTTATATAAACATGAATCATTGAATTTCGAATACAAAATTTGGACCATTCTGCGCGGCATAAGTACCATCGGGTCGGCAAACATGTATTGTGATTTTTGTAGAAGAATATAAATAGCATGACGAAGATTTTAAGTTACAAATACGTATAAAGCATGTGGCTAACTACTGTTTATCTAATAACAACACACTTCGAAACATATACATGTTAAAATATCAAAAACCATTTCACACAAGGTTATGTTTACTAATAATAAATCGTACATATTTCTGTAAATAACAAGATATACATACCGTTCTTAGTGAAATCAGTTGCTTTAGCGTCCATAACACGCTCGCTTTTATATTATGTCGTATTTAAACAGTTTTCTTCAGAAAATGATGAACACAGAGAAATATTTTAGTCGCACAACAAAAGCTATCCTATCTGATTCTGAAAAAAAATTAAACACCTGACAAAACTAAACGCGCTATTTTGCAAATAGTTAATATTATAAGCATTTCATTTACTACTTTAAATGCTTGGAACAAGGTATAGATTTGTAAATTCCTGAGTTATAAAAAAAAAATGCGTCTAAAAGTTTCAACCTAAACGTGGTTCACCGTTGTTTTACAGCGTCATCTAGTGTTGAATAGACGTATCATTAGTTTCTCCCAAATCGACGTTACTGTCTACTTGCTACTAGATGTCACTATGTTATATTTGTGGCTGTTGATACGGCTATTTGATATCAGTAAAGCTATTAGTATAGTAGTCTGTGGTAAAGCCTACAAAGGAGAAAAAAAATGCAGTCTGATAAATATAATGCAAAATCAAACATTAATCAAGTCTTAACACTGCGTCGACCGTCCAGTGGCGCCCTCATTGGGGGGATTGTATTTCCTAATAAACTAATCAATTTCTGTATAATCCATTATATTAAGTTGTAATTGCGCAACTTACGATCTATGAGATACAGTTTTATATTACTTACTTTTGGCTTCATCACCTAAACGGAAAAAAGTGGCCACCATTTGCCGTTTAGGTAATGAAGCAAAAAAATACGCAAAATGAAACTATGTGACAAAGATCAATAGTTGCGTAATCAGTAGGACTACAACTTAACACTGAGGGATTATACATAAATTTATTCGTTTATTGGGAAATACAATCGCTCCAATGAGGGCGCCACTGGACGGTCGACACAGTCTTAAGAGTACTCCTAACTCTTTTGTTGACAATACATAATTACAAAATAAAACATGAAACTAAAATAATTTTTTAATTGATATTTTGTACACTTAGATCTACAAAATTCTTTAGTACATTAATATGGCACTTATAGATATCAACTTTTACATCCATACAAGAAAACACATTCTAAGTACATATAAAATTGTATGCATCCTCATAATTATTCACTGAGCGACATCCTTATCCTCTTTATCTTTATCTAAATATATAAAAGAAGAAACTGACTGATTGACTGACTGACTGACTGATTGACATATCAACACACAGCCCAAACCGCTGGTTCTAGAGATTTCAAATTTGGCACGTAGGTTCCTTATAAGGTCTAGTGATGCACTAAGAAAGGATTTTTCAAAATTCACCCCCTAAGGGTGTAAAATGGGGGTCCAAAGTTTGTATGGCGAATCAAGATTTGTTAGACTATTTTATTCAAAACTTCCCAGGAGTATTCCTGACCATAAATGAGTAAACACGTGTTTCAGGTTTTTTGAAAATTCAACCCCTAAAAGGGGCAAATGTGGTCACAAAGTCTGAAAATCAACATGGGTATAGTATCCTTTTTGAGTACTTATAGTACGCGGGCGAAGCCGCGGGAAAAGGCTAGTCCAGTATACTTGTTAATTTACTATGGTCCATTTGGAAGGTTTTTCACACTTTCCCTTGTCCGGACATAGTCGATTAAAAGTGGTTTTACTATCAAACCCTAAGATTTCTCGTTCCTCTTGAATCCGAAATGTAAAAGTACTCTCATGCGTTCCTATAAAATATGAACTACGGGAGCATATGATTTGCTCAATTATTGCTATTCCTCCATCTCCATGTAGTTCTATATCTGTTCTAGGGGGCATATAAAGAAAAGCCTGATAATTTAGGAGTTTTAATTGTTCCTCAAGTTTTTCTATCTCTGATTTTGATGCATCAGTAGCTATGAAGATTTTCTCAATCTGCAAATTATTATTTTTGATGGCTTTGTCAATTTGCTTAGCTGTACCCTTTATGGATGGAACAAAGTCTTTTCTACCATAAATAAAATCCTGTCTTCTCCAATGTATGCTCAAATATGTAGAGCATTTTGTAGTGTTGCAATTCAAGTTTTTTGTAATATATTTTAATGCAATTTGGATAAGTTTATTGTTGAATTTCATACTTCTTCTGCAGTCCCAGAAGCTTTTAGTCCCGTAAGAGTCGTGTAACGGTATTTCTCCATGCGAAAACATAATTTTAGTGTCCGTCGGGTGAAGTTGCACAAGCTCCCAAAGTTTGGAAATTTTGCCTTGAAATTTAATGCAAATTTTCTCTTTCACAGTTATATTATTGTAACCCCAAAAACCATCATAGTAACAGTCATTTTTACTAATTTCCCATTTCTCTTTAAAATATCCGCCTTCAAATGCATCCTCAAAGTTTTGGAGGACGTATAATCTGTCAATTGTTAGCTTGGGAGTTTTACTTAGCACCTCATACATTTCAGTTACAGGGGCGTACGATTTTAGGGAGTTTAAGTCGAAAAAAGAGCCCCATGGAGTCGGATTGCGTGAAGTTTTCCAATGATACAAATGATACCAAGGTGGCAAAACTAACTGCCATTCCTTACGCTTTTCATGGTTCTGAGCTTCTGAGAGCATTATAGCGAATCTCATGTACACATCGCGACGTAAATTGAATCCCTCTGGAGGATTGATATCGTAGAATATGAGTTTTTGTTCGTCTACGTTGAAATCGCAAGTTTTTGTGGAAGCATCACAGTAGCCTAAGTCTTGGGCAGCAGCGAACAGTAGATTTATTAACAAGACACATATAAACACCATGTTTAGTGAATTAAAACATTTAAATAAGTATATTTAATTCATAGTAAAATATAAAAATATAATTCCGGAAAATAGGTTATTTGTTTTTTATTTAACTGTCAGATTTGTTTGCTTTTTTTTTTTTTTTTTTTTTTTTTTCTTTCGTCCTATTGGACAGGCTAAAGCATTAAGCCATACTGCCTCAGATTTGTTTGCTTCGTTTAGAAATGCAAGTTGATACTGTAAGTCAAAGTTTGCCAAGTCTTGGCACTTTAGAGTTTAACTCCCGCATACGTTTTACCAAAATGAGTTTGAATCTGTGGTTTGATAAATGGCAACAGGCAACACCAAAATTCTGATGTCATTCCTGTCTGTTGAAAGCTGCTCGAATGTGGATTTTCACAGAACAAATCAATAAATAAGACTGTAATTTAGTTGTAATTAGTGAAAATGGAGTTAAATGATGTTATAGTCAACCAGCCCGTCGTTATAGATAACGTAATAAGCTATATTATTGTACTTTCACTACTTTTGTGTCCCCGAACATTTTGCTTGTATTTTACGTGTAAATCCGCTTAATTTATCTTACAGGCAATCCAAATCCAAAATAAACATTATTATACTCTAAGAAAACATATGATAAACAATGTCTAATAACAATTTCATCAATTTATAGTCCGAAATGAGTCATAACGTTGGCATGTCCATAAGTGTTTGATGCCATTTCTTCCTTTGCCGGTTTTCAGGGCTCCGGAGTCATCAAAGCCGGCTTCGCGGGGGACCAGATACCAAAATGCAGATTCCCGAATTAGTAAGTAGATTTATTTATGTGAATTTAATTACAGCCATGACAACATATAAAAAATGAGTACAGGGTGCTTCTAAATACTAATTGGATTTTGTGTATACTTCTGGCAAACCAGGCAAGTACTTCTGTACATAATCCACTTATTATTTGCTGCACCTCCAGCACCACTTGCATGGGATTTTGTCTTAGGCCCCATTAACACATTGATTAGTTTTTATTGCATGTTCATACATTTGCTATTAAAAAAAGATAAAGGATATTTATTCTTCAATTTAGGCACATTACAGCTTATGGCTGTCAGAGAAAGAACAAAAACTAACACTGGTTCTAACCTTACACCTCTGGCCTAAGAAGTATGGGCAAGAAACTCTGTGGGACTTATTTTTCAAAAAAATAATGTATGTATGTATGTAAACACTTTGTACATAAAAAGTAACAAAACAAACATGATAAAAGAAAAATAAACAAAGTACAAAGGTGAACTTATCCCTTTAAGGGATCTTTTCCAGTTAACCTTTGAGCAATTGAGAAAAAAGTATAAGATAGACCAACATGCACTATGTACTTAGTGTACTTACGGAAACAAATATCTAAAAAAGAAGAGATAATATCTACTTAACCTAAGGTATAATAAATACATAATCAAATATATATTATATATATATATATATACACATTCATAAAATAAGGTACCAACTCAACTAGAACACAAATCATTCGGAGAGCCACAATTTATGTAACTTTCCCTTCAGTGATGCTACCGACTGGGATTGTCTAAAGGACCGGGATTGTTGAATAATACATTAAATCTTACAATTACTCAATAATCCAGAAGCCATATCAAAACAATTTAAGAGACAGATAATGTACCTATTGTGTAGATAAAAGAAAATATAAAATCTAAATCTGACTGCTTCAAAAAACATTTGATATGCTTTCTTACCTGAACTGTGTCCTACTCTTTCTTCTTAGACTAAGATAAGTTATATGCTAGTTGATTTTGTAGTAGTTCCTGGTTTGGGCCATGCATCTTTTTCCGTCATATACTCTTCGACCATGTAATAACCCTTTGACATTAAGGTTTTTTTCAAATATTTCTTAAGAGCAGGAAATAATCAATTTAAAGCATTGACGGGTAATTTGTTATCAATGTGTATACCTTGACCAAACATTATTTATATGCTTTGCTTTGCTTTGTGTGTAGTTAATGTTATGTCTTACGGGAATATAGTTCAGAGTTGGATACCGTTACGAACTTTTAGTATGTTGTTTGGCATGACACTGGGACCCCAAAACTGCCAAGAGACGGGGACGTAGGTGAATGTCTCCCGCGTAATGACATCATCAAACTGGTTGCCGCTTCATTGGGAAAAGTAAAAATTTAATCCAAACTGTGCACTGCACCTACATGTGTGTGGGATCAAACGAAAGAAGGTCATATATGCTATATTGCTGTAATACATTATATTATATACTAATTTTTATTACAATTTTACGGCTATGAACCAAAACCCAAAATCAGGCTAAGAAATAAGTCGGATATTTGCATTTTACAACAAAATTAGAAGTCAAACTTTAAAGCAATGTACTATAATAATGAAACAGGCTAGTTAAGATATACATTGCTATAAAAATCTGGCAATAATTTTGCAGCTATGTTAAAAACATGGGTGCGCTGCCGAACTATTGCCTTATAGTAAAAAATAACAATGTTCTCAATTTACGGAATATCAGCAGGAGCTTCGGGTATATTATTGGCGAAATGATCTGGACCCCCTAAATGCCGGACAAACATCTCTATTGTGCCTGAGGCCCAAATAATGACGTCACGAACGTGACCACTACCGAAATTTGTAAAATGTAAATTAAAGCTATAACATGACACATACACACATGTGCGTAGCATCGATCAAAAGCTTATTAAATTTGCTACAGTACATGCATACATTATTTGTAAAAATAATTTAAAGTTAAGGAGTTATTGACAAAATAAAACAAACTTATAGGCAAACAAAATGTGCTACGAGGGGGGGGTTCAAAAATTCGCGAAATAAAATTATTGCAATGTAAATGAAACAATTGAAGTATTTTTCTTTTTCAATATAATTACCCTCGAGTTTAATGCACTTTTTTGATCGGGCAATTAATTTATATAAACCATCAAAAAATTTTTTTTTGTCTTTGCTCTCAAAATGAGCCGAAATTGCCTCCTTCACTTCTTCATCGGTATGAAATTTTCTTCCTCGTAGTTCTTTTTTTAAATTTGGGAACAAATAATAGTCGCTGGGAGCCAGGTCCGGGCTGTAGGGTGGGTGAACCAGCGGTTCGAAGCCGCACTTGTTAAGAGCAGCAATCGCAATATGGCTCTTGTGAACCGGTGCATTGTCATGTAATAGCAACACACCCTTCGACAGCTTTCCCCGCCTTTTTTCTTTAATGGCTTCTCGTAGTCTTTCTAATAGTGTTGCGTAATATGTCCCAGTTATGGTGACACCCTTATCTTTGTAGTCGATCATAAGAATCCCTTTTGAATCCCAAAAAATAGTAGCCATCAGCTTTCCAGCCGATTTTGACACCCTGAACTTTTTCGCAGGGGGTGCACCCTTCTTATGCCACTGCATAGACTCTTGCTTCGACTCAGGTTCAAAGTGATGAACCCAAGTTTCATCTCCAGTCACAATTCGTTCCAATATGTGGGCAGGGTGATCTCCGCATAAGTTTATAAAAAGCTTGGACGCATCAACTCGGTCTTCCACCTGCAGCGGTTTAAGCATTCGCGGTACCCACCTTGCACTCACTTTTGTCATGCCAAGATGGTCATGTAAGATCCTTAATATTGTTGTATCTGATACTCCAACTAATGCAGCTAATTGTTTCTTTTTAAGACGAGCATCTTCTTGTACGAATTTTTCAACTTTTTGTACGATATCAGACGATGTGGCTTCAATAGGCCTTCCTGGGCGAGGGTCATCTTCAATTGACTCTCTGCCATGTTTGAAGAGGCTATGCCACTTGTAAATCATGGTTTTACCAGGGCACTGGTCGCCGTAGACAGCTACCATTTCATTCATTATAATTTGCGGAGGCTTTCCTTGCTTAGATGGGAATTTTATCACAGCACGATATTCAATTTGCTCCATATTCGCACGTTTATTCCGAAATAATTCGTGTGAAAGGCAATATTTTAAAAACAAATGACGGTTTTGGCTTGACATTTGACTTATTTTTTTCTAAAGAGTTCTCATACACAATGAGCAAAAAGGTTTTGCAACATTTTACCTCCTTCTGCTTCGTTCCGCGGATTTTTGAACCCCCCCTCGTATGTACACTAGCCGAGCTGCCTCGCGCGGCAATTTCCTCGCGAGGCGGTGCGTCAGGTGTTACCCCGCCTATTGCGTAGTTTTTTGTACATTATGTAAGTTTTTAGTTCTAGTAAGGGACACCCTAATGTCAGTCCTTTCTAAAATTTGCCTTATTTTGTAAGGTTTATTATGAAATATTCATTCATTAGTAGGAGACATAAAAATGTCTAACTTGTGATGTGTGTATTCTTGATTGTTAATGGCGAACTGCAAGATATATCAGATTTCTAAATCTTTTCTTAAAAAATAGGTGTATTCTGTCAATGTCTGTGCCATTCATTAAAATTATTAATTTGCTGAAGTATTTATTAGGCGGGCCCACACCTGACGCACCGCCTCGCGAGGAAATTGCCGCGCGAGGCAGCTCGGCTAGAGTGGACGTGCCTCGGCCGAGGCAAACGCACGCGCGGCCGCAATGCCTCGGGCGAGTCACGTCCGCACTAGCCGAGCCGCCTCGCGCGGCAATTTCCTCACGAGACTGTGCGTCAGGTGTGGACAGACAGAGTAAAAGGTTCTAGGAAAACTAACATGGCGAAAGGTTTAAAAAGGTTCAAAGTGACCCTTCACAATTTTTTTAGTAAATAATTAGTTACTAATTCAGAGACATAAATATTTTGTGGTTATTTAATTCTTTGAGTGCCAAAACATTTCAAATGTAGTGACTAAATACAGTAAGTTAAACAGTAAAATGTAGTACTAAATGAATCCTCATTGAATCCTATGGAATCGTCAGCTAAGTCGGCAAAACATTTTAATATGATATCCCTTGATAATAGAAGACTCTTATTGGACACAATTTTCTTTTTTAAGATTTTAAAGAATGAAATCGATTGCCCTATTTTGCTACAAAATATAGTATTTAATATACCGCATCACTCCTTACGTCCCCGGAATTTGTTTTATGTGAGTTTCGCACGTACTAATTATGCCAAACATAGTTTTTTCAAACGAGTTTCAATAAACTGTAATGAGTTTTTTAGTGACATTGATCCATTTATGTACTCTCTTGACAGTTTAAAAGAACATACAAGATCCAAATTGTTACGGCTAAAAAATATGTAGGTAGTATTTTTATTTGTTTTCCTTCTCGCATTTGCTTTTGTTAAAGTTTTTAATTGTATCACATTTATGAACCTCCAGGTCTGTTTTTACATAATTTTGTAACTCATATCTATATTGTTGTGTATGACTGTTTGTGTTCTAAACAATAAAAAAAAAAAAAAATTTCTTCCAGCATTGGCCGGCCAAAGCACATCCGAGTGATGGCCGGCGCGCTGGAAGGCGAGCTGTTCGTCGGGCCCCGCGCCGAGGAGCACCGCGGGCTGCTCAGCATCAAGTACCCCATGGAACACGGCATCGTTACTGACTGGAACGATATGGAACGTGTCTGGAACTATATCTACAGCAAAGTAAGTGCGTGATGGAAAGTTGCGCAATTTCACGGTAGATGGCGCTGTTACGTGAGGTGCGTTTTCTACATCGCGCTATTATTTGTTTCCCATTGTTTAAGAGTCCGGTAACGATTTGAAAACGAAAATCGCTAATAATGAATTAACGCACATTAATTGCATTTAATAAGATATCTTAAAGTCTTGTTATTGCAAAAAAATACGTTTGGTCCACTTTTCAACCGACTTCAAGATTTCGAAGGAGGAGGTTATCAATTCGTCGGTATCTTTGTTTTTGCTATTTTTTTTTTTTTTTTTTTTATGTATGTTCACCGATTATTCGATGATGGCTGGACCGATTTGAAAAATTCTTTTTTCGTTTGAAAGAGTATACTTCACAGTTGGTCCCATTGTAACCAGGTCAGGATCTGATGATGGGATCCTGGAGAAATCGAGGGAACTCTTCAACTATTATAGGCACACCTATAGTGATTTGAGTATTTTTTACAGCAGCTCGAGCATTTGCTTTTGGAATGGTGGATGTTTAGTGAAGTCGGTTCTTTTTTGTTCAAAATTATATTGTTATTTAATACCCTAAAACTTAATTTTTCCAGACTTGTTTAGTGAGGACGTTGATTCGTGCAAACTTGTCGCTTGATTTTTTATTATTATTTGTCATGCCCTCCAATATATTTTATATTATCTTAGTAAAGCATAGATTAAAGTTTATTTTTACTTTTAAATTTTTATTAAATACTTTAATACATTCCCAAAAATACCACCTAAACTTCAGCAATTTTTCTTAAAATTGTTCCAGGTAAACATCCTCTTGCTTAAAAAATATGTATGAAAATGAAAAAAACTGTTCTACCTATTCCTTATACGACTCATTTTCCAACATATTTATATATTTTACATACTAGTTTAACATCATTTTAATCAATAAAAATCTTACTCTTTTCACCTCTCCAAGCAAAAATCACGAAACAGCTGTGAGATTAAGGTGAATTATTTATAAATGAAACATAAAATCAAAAAAGCGGTCCACTTATACGGTTTAAAAAAAACGATCTTCCAATATATGTATACAAAGTAATAGTAGTCTTATTTATTAGTTACTGTAAAATAGTATCGAAAAGATGAGCGAAATCGAAAAAAAAAACTTTACCGGACTCTTAAGAGGTTAATATAGGATCTTATCACTGCGTCGGGGAGCTAGAGAGGCCATCACAAGTCCCGTTTTCAACAGAAAAGAAAATGTATAGGATGGGATGTCAAACTGAAACCGTTGGACATAAGTCTATTAGGCTATATGTCTATAGAGGTAACTGGATGGCTCGCGGTATTTAAGCTCCATACGTGTTGTGGAACCGCCCTGTGCAACCCGAACTGACCCACGTTGGACTTTGATTTTTCATCTCCCCCCCCCCCCCCCTTTGTTTTCCGGCTCCCAACTCTGACGGATCCAAAACCGACCAGCCTGTGTGAATGGCAATTTGCGTGCTCGTTCTTCATCACATACAGATACTGGAAATTGAGGGGGAGGATGAAAAACAAAGTCCAACGTGGGTCAGTTCGAGTTGCACAGGATGGTTCCACAACACGTAGGGAGCTTAAATACCGCGAGCCATCCGGTTGCCTCGCGGACACTGAAACTACGCGTCATTGCTCTGAATATTCCATATGCTCATTTAACTAATTGCCCTCAGGACCAACTGTCAACGTTCTCGGAGGAGCACCCGGTATTGTTGACGGAGGCGCCGCTGAACCCGCGCAGGAACCGCGAGAAGGCCGCCGAAGTGTTCTTCGAGACGTTCAACGTGCCCGCGCTGTTTCTGAGCATGCAGGCCGTGCTCAGCCTGTGAGTAGTTAAATATAAAGTTTACCCAATTTCATGGGAGATGGCGCTGTTCCGTACGGCGCGTTTTCTACATCGCGCTATCGTTTGGTTGTCGTAGAATGTATGTAACACATGCAGCAGCACATTCTTCTATCTAATAGGACGGAAGTTACGATGTCTTAACAAGGTTAAAAAAGAAGACGCAGCGCCACCTATTGAACGGAAGATGAGTTGTTTTGACATGGCCAAGATATGTATGTACGGACGGAGCTTGACATTAACATAATGCAATAGATGGGGCTAGCGTCAGCTTGAATTATGAAGACAGAAATTGCAGTCCAAGTATATGACACAATAATGATAGTAAATCAATGGCCTAGGTCAATGGTTTCGTCTTTGGCGTATTGAAGTCAATCCGGACAAGAGCGCAGCGATTATCTTCCACCCTACTGCCATAGGTCCGACAGGCAGGAAGGTGGCTCCGGTCCGGCTTTTTGACCAGCCCATTCCGTGGGTTAACGAGGTCAAATATCTAGGCGTCACTCTCGACCGTCGTATGACTTTCAAAAGCCACATCCGTAGGGTACGCAACAGAGCGCTGTTCGTATTAGGAAGGCTAGGGCCGATGATTAACAAGTTTAGTAAAATGTCACTTAGAAAAGAACGTGTGCGCCGCGCCGGCGTGGCGTAGCCGCGCCGTGAGACCCACGCCGCCGCCGCCGCGGATTTCAAAATCCACGCCGTTGGCCAAAATTTCAGAATTCGACAAAAATTTGCCAATGACAATTACCGATGAAGGAAAGTCAGTTGAAAATTTAACAACGTATATTGACGAATTAAACCATGAAAACATCTACACATTGAAATAGTTTGGGTTTGGTCAATTTCTTCTCTTTCGGGAGATTAATAAATGAGTATGATTTAACCGCTCACCTGACAAATATTAAGTCGATGGCCTTATTAATAAGATTGGTAACGAAAATAATAAATCTGCCATCAAAATTGTACCACCAACTAAATTATCCTGAGAAAAGAAGTGTTTTCGGTGGCAGGATTGATCCTTAATACTGAACAGTATGTTTGGACCTACTGCGAGTCAAAAAAGGATGTTCATCATCACTAGTCGTTCCGTCAGAGCTGAGGATCATGTCTTTCTGTTGAAGACCAGGTTCCTCCATAGGCTTCTATCCCTCGCTAAGCGCATGGCTTCTTGCAGTTTGAATTGCATGGGTGCAGTGATTTGGGCACACCATCTTGCAGGGGGAGGGCCTCTTAGTCTTGTGCCTTCAACTTTTTCCGTTATGATGATCCTCTCCAGGTTATCCGAGAAGCGTCGAGAGAGGTGTCCGAAGTATGTGGTCCTAGCACGTCGTAGACAACCAGCGTTTTATGCGTAGCTCCTCTAGTATGGACTGATTACGTACTAATCGCATCGCAGTCCAAGGTAACCGTAAAAGCCCTCGCCAACACCACATCTCAAACGCGTCAATACGGCTTTTCAGATCTGCCTTGATAGTCCAAGTTTCAGAACCGTATAGGAAAATTGGAAACACCAGGGAACGCATAAGTCTAACCTTAGTCTGCCTCTGTATGCCGCGATCTCTCCAGACCCTATCTAACCGAGTCATAGCACCCTTCGATATTTGAATCCTTCTAATGATTTCACGTTCATAGGACTAATGGCTTGTTCCATTCACGACATCTCTCGATGATCTGGCGCACGATGAAAATCTGCTCCCGTGTCCCTCGCCCAGACACAAAGCCAGCCTGCTCTGCAAGTATTTGCCGCTCCAGGAACTTTGTCAATCGCGAATTCATGATGTCAAAGAAATACTTTACTGGCTTGCGATATAATAGACAAAGTTCTATAGTTGTCACATTTTAGCGTCGAGCCTTTTTTATGGAGAGGTATAACCATGGATTCAGTCCAGTCTCTCGGCCACTGGCCAGTTCTCCACACTTTGCAGCAAATCTAGCGTAAAGGCCCATTTAGACGGTACAAGTTTCTTGAACAAAAATTGGCAATAATTGTATGCAAGTTTTGCCGTTCAATAATTGAATTCAAGAATTGAATCAAAATGTTGACACTTGATCAATAAGTAAAATCTTGAATGCATTTATTGTATGCCATTCTTGATAGGCAATATTCTTGACCGTATTTTGTTTACACTAGTACATTTTATTGAACGGCATTCATTGCATGCAAGTCTTGACAGGTCTAAACTTCAAGTTGAACCAAATATGATGTATTGAAGCAAGAATTGAACGTATTTGCATTGGCAGATTTTCATTCAACATTGAACGTTCTTTGTGGGTAGTACGATGAGCAAAAATAATTTTAAATTGGGTAGTTCGAACGTAATTAAATTTATCGAAATTTATAGAAACCATGAATACAGATAATAAAAATTACAAAAACCGTGAGGCTCGCGAGGCTGCCCTTGCAGGTTTTTCTAAAAAATTCGGGGTAGAAGGTTTTGGTACTAAAGAAATAATGAAGAAACTTAAGGGCTTAAGAACGCAATTTCAAGAAAGTGAAGGATTCAATGGGAACTGGATCCGGCAGTGGTGATATATATAAGCCTAAACTTGTGTCGTACAATTTAATGGACGCATTTTTAAGAAGAACTTCGGAGTTAAGAGAAACCACATCAAATTTGGCATGTAGTTGCTAATATAGCAGTAACAAGAAGCACACCTTCGCGTAGGTGATCCATGTCGGAAATGAAGTGTGGATTGGCAATTCTTGTATAAATTAACTGTATTCAAGCCTGGGGCTTTGTTTACACGTATGCCAGTATTGAATTCAAGTTGCTACTTGAATACAAGAATGTCACGTTATGTTTAGATAGTGCAGGTTTTTTGTTGACTCAATTTTATTGTATTGAATGTTCAAGGATATTGTATCGTGTAAATGGGCCTTTAGAACTGTGTACCTTGGCCACCTAGATTATTTAGGAGACTAGCGCATATACCATCAGTACCGACGGCATTAACTTTCAGACGTCTGATAGCGTGTTCCACTGCGGAAATAAATATGTCCGGCTCTAGTGGATGCACAGCGTCATTTCGCACTAACAGATATTCCAGAACTTCTCGATAGAGTTGTTCCGAATCCATCTAGCCAACACTTTTCCCAGGTCTGATAAAGATCAGTATCCGCTATCTGCCAGCTTCTAGGTTTGTAATCGCGGGTGAGAAGTT
This sequence comes from Pammene aurita, assembly GCA_947086415.1. NCBI lineage: Eukaryota > Metazoa > Arthropoda > Insecta > Lepidoptera > Tortricidae > Pammene > Pammene aurita. Next base: position 7,517,644 of record OX352313.1, read on the forward strand.
TGACTTTCTGGAACAAGTCTTTAGAATGGGCAGTTGCAGCATGGTTTTCGATTTCGTCACATAAAGCATGGATTGAATTATTCTTATCGCGTCTGCATGCCCTTTTCACGCAAGTCTGTGTTAAGGCCTTGTTCCTTGTCCTCTGTCGCTCAATAAGTTCCCAGGTAGCATCAGAAATCCAGGGTTTCCGTCTTGCTTGTTTCGGACGCAATCGCCTTGAAGCCATTCCATGTTATCTCTGTATCTTCAAAAGGATCCCTTATAACGTCCTTTATCTTGAGAGGCAACCTTCTGGCGAGCTCCCGCATGACATTTCTTGGTAGCTGGCCTTGGTAGACGCTTTAGATGGAGTTGGCTTTAAAAGGATTTTAATTTATCACAATTATGAAAAACATCAACATAAAAGCGATTTCCGAAAAGGCAGGACTGAAGTGTACTAGAAAAAAAAACACCCTTAAATAAGCCAACGGCCCTATATATCGTTTTATGTTCCTTAAAAGTTTTTGATATTTAACAATTTTTAATGCGAAACGTGAGCCTTGCAAGTATAGGCAAAAGTGACCTTGACGCCGGCGTGGCGCAGCCACGCCGCCAAAAATTCCCGGCGCGCCGCCGCCGCGGATTTTTATGGCGGCGCACACGTCTTAGAAATAAGCTGACACTCTACAAGACTTGTGTTCGTCCAATCATGGCATACTCAAGTGTGGTTTTTACCCACGTGGGTATGTCAAGTCTCGAGCCGCTTCAGGTCGTTCAGAATCGTTTCCTCCGTAGGGCGACTGGGGCCCCGTGGTACTAGACGACCCTCAGTTTGCACCATGACGCGGGGCTTGACTCCCTTTATGGTTTCTTTAAGCAGACTGCCCGGCGTTATTTTGACAACGCTCCGCACAGTAGTAATCCGCTAGTTAGGAAGGCTGCGAACTACATTCCCAACCCTCCCCCCCTCGGACTCTTAACACGGAAGTCACTGATTAGGGGCCGCTCGGTTCGGCGGCCTAGACACTACGTCACGGACCAGGACGACGCACTCACAGCGGCCATTCATGAGAAATGGAACGCTGTGCGTGCGCCCTCCCCCACATGTACACTGCGGCGCCCCCGCCGGCGGGGACGCCCACCTCGGAACAGTCGCGACCACATCGACACGTTCAGTCCCTTATCCACCCGGTACCGCCGCATACCGGATAGAGTCACCCCGACAGTCGTCGGGCCTAGCTGAGTTTCTTGCTGGAGTCTTCTCAGCTAGGCTAGGAGTAGCGAACCAGCGACAAAACCCCCATTAGCTCGATCCCCCCCACTCACCCAGATCAGGTTGAACTCGCTTCAACTGATCTCGCTGGAAGCGCAAGCTCGGTAGGAGCATTCCAGCGTAGCAAACACGTCACGTTAGGTCGCGGAAGGGTCCTGGATTTTCCCCCGGCAACCATCCCACCAAACAGTCCGCCCGCTTTAGCGCTCCAGAAGCATAAAGCCCAAGTCAGGCTCAAAAAAAAAAAAAAAAATCTTCTATCAAATAGGACGGAAGTTACGCTGTCTTAACAAGGTTAAAAAAGAAGACGCAGCGCCACCTATTGAACGGAAGATGAGTTGTTTTGACATGGCCAAGATATGTATGTACGGACGGAGCTTGACATTAACATAATGCAATAGATGGGGCTAGCGTCAGCTTGAATTATGAAGACAGAAATTGCAGTCCAAGTATATGACACAATAATGATAGTAACGAAACCGCCCTAGTCAGTTTGCTATACTATGTGTATTTCTAGATCTGGACATCTGGCAGCTGTAAAGCGGTGGAGGTCAAAGAATGCAAGGAAACAAATCCTTGAGTTCTGGGTTTGATGCAATATTATGTCAAATTATATAAATAAATAATGTTTCTGTTGGGGGCACTTGGGGGAAAGTAGTGCCAAACGACGTATAATGTACCTAATTCATAGTTTGTCGCCTACTGTTTTTGTTTCCGTGATAATACGTAATGTTTTTTGTTCTAATGTTAAAATATAGGCCCTGTCCTTTATAACTGAGACAACTTCGGCAGTTTTTATTTTTCAATACAAAAATATTGAGAGTCTGTCAGTTCGACCTCCATCCATTAAAAGCTGCCAGATGCCCGGATCTAGCAATAAGGATAGTATAGTTATCTAACCATACAGGTTTTGTTGCTCTCACTATTGTGTTATATCTGACGTGGCCAGCTCTTAGTCCATTGGTTTTGTACTAACAGTTGCTTAACCACAGAGTTTATGTAATTCTTTTTAACAGATACGCCACCGGCCGAACTACGGGTGTGGTCTTAGACTCCGGCGACGGGGTCACTCACGCGGTGCCCATCTACGAGGGCTTCGCCATGCCGCACTCCATCATGAGGGTCGATGTGGCCGGCCGCGACGCTACGAGATACTTGAGGTATGTACGACTTAGACTCCGGAAATAGGGTCACTCACGCTGTAGCTATCTACGAGGGCTTTGCCATGCCGCACTCCATCATGAGGGTCGATGTTGCCGGCCGCGACGCTACGAGATACTTGAGGTATGTACGACTTAGACTCCGGAAATAGGGTCACTCACGCTGTAGCTATCTACGAGGGCTTTGCCATGCCGCACTCCATCATGAGGGTCGATGTGGCCGGCCGCGACGCTACGAGATACTTGAGGTATGTACGACTTAGACTCCGGAAATAGGGTCACTCACGCTGTAGCTATCTACGAGGGCTTTGCTATGCCGCACTCCATCATGAGGGTCGATGTGGCCGGCCGCGACGCTACGAGATACTTGAGGTATGTACGACTTAGACTCCGGAAATAGGGTCACTCACGCTGTAGCTATCTACGAGGGCTTTGCTATGCCGCACTCCATCATGAGGGTCGATGTGGCCGGCCGCGACGCTACGAGATACTTGAGGTATGTACGACTTAGAATCCGGAAATAGGGTCACTCACATTCTGGGTCACTCACGCTGTAGCTATCTACGAGGGCTTTGCTATACCGCACTCCATCATGAGGGTCGATGTGGCCGGCCGCGACGCTACGAGATACTTGAGGTATGTACGACTTAGACTCCGGAAATAGGGTCCCTCACATTCTGGGTCACTCACGCCGTGCCCATCTACGAGGGCTTCGCCATGCCGCACTCCATCATGAGGGTCGATGTTGCCGGCCGCGACGCTACGAGATACTTGAGGTATGTACGACTTAGACTCCGGAAATAGGGTCACTCACATTCTGGGTCACTCACGCTGCAGCTATCTACGAGGGCTTTGCTATGCCGCACTCCATCATGAGGGTCGATGTGGCCGGCCGCGACGCTACGAGATACTTGAGGTATGTACGACTTAGACTCCGGAAATAGGGTCCCTCACATTCTGGGTCACTCACGCCGTGCCCATCTACGAGGGCTTCGCCATGCCGCACTCCATCATGAGGGTCGATGTTGCCGGCCGCGACGCTACGAGATACTTGAGGTATGTACGACTTAGACTCCGGAAATAGGGTCACTCACATTCTGGGTCACTCACGCTGTAGCCATAGTCTACGAGGGCTTCGCCATGCCGCACTCCATCATGAGAGTCGATGTGGCGGGTCGAGACGCTACCAGATACTTGAGGTATATAGGATTTAAACTCCGGCAATAGGGTCACTCACACCTTGTATCGCGGGATATCACATTGCTGTCCATCCTTAGGTCACTCACTCCTAGGGTCACTCATTGCGTGACTTCCCCATGCTACACAGCATCATGGGGATCGATGTAGCTGGCCGCGATGCTACCAGGAATATACTGTGAGGGATGTGGTCACTCATGCCATGGGTTACTCACTCTATTGGTCATGGCTCATATAGTAATATAGTGTGGTCATTTATTACACGGCGAAATTACGAACAATGGCAAGTGGCTCAATAATCCGGGTTCGTGACTACATTTAACACATTCAGCGCCGAAAACCCGACTATCGGGTATTGTATGATTTCGTTCCCAGGCCGGACGACCCGATAGTCGGGATCGTGGTACTACAGCTTTATATGACGACATTTTAGTGGCCTGGCGCGGATGTCTTGTTTGGCTGGGTGGCAATGAATGTGTTAAGTAACTATTGTACATTCCAGGCTCCTCCTCCGGAAAGAGGGCGTGAACCTCCGCACCTCCGCCGAGCTTGAGATCGTGAAGGCCATCAAAGAGAGGGCGTGCTACCTCTCCCCCAACCCCCTCAAGGAGGAGACCCTGGACACAGAGAGGGCGCAGTACACCTTACCCGACGGGACACAACTAGAGGTAAAATAATTTTAAACAAAAAAGAACCGACTTCATTTAGCATCCACCTTTCCAAAACCAAATGCTCGAGCTGCTGTAAGAAATACTCAAATCACTATAGGTGTGCCTATAATAGTTGAAGAGTTCCCTCGATCTCTCCAGGGTCCCATCATCAGATCCTGACCTGGTTACAATGGGACCAACTGTGAAGTATACACTTTCAAACAAAAAAGAATTTTCCAAATTGATAACCTCCTTCTTCGAAATCTTGAAGTCTGTTGATAAATACTTAAATACATAGAAAACATCCATACAAATATCTGTGTATACACACAAATAAATGCCCTGACCAGGATTCGAACCCAGGACCTTCTGCTATGGCAGGGTCACTACCGACTGGGCTAGTAGGCTGTGTCACACTAACCAACATGACATCTTACTTTCTGCTTACTATCCATTGTTCATAACCAGACATAGAAGTTTTTGTGGCAAAAATGTCAAATAACTAGGGACTTCCTTCCAATAATAAATTTATCGATAACTTTCGAAGTCAAATTTCATAGCAGATACTAAGGTCACCGGGTAAAGTATAAATTAACCTGTAATGCTGATAACTCCCTATCGACGTTTGGCAATGGTAATATTATGTTATATTTAAAAACAAGAAATAATTTATGGAATCACTTTGCGGAAGTCCATATTATTAACAACAATAATATTGCTTTGCTATTCCGCGGTATATAGCAAAGCAATATTATTGTAAGTAGTTAAAACAAGAAATCATTTTTAACGACTAAATCAAAACGAATGGCAACCATTTTCATAATCGATTTAGAAATGGTAGTTTAAGTAACTGTTACGTAATAAGGGTCCTTAAAACATGAGTGTGGTTTGATGAAACGAGCCGCAGGCGAGTTTCATAATAAGATCACACGAGTGTGAAGGCCTAATTACGTACAGTTGCATACACGGCTTTATCTACACTCATATTATTTATCCAAAATGCCGTATTCGGAAACCATAGAATGGCCGCCATTGCACCGCCATGGCCAACTCGATTGTGCCGGCGGTCGGGGAGGCGCGTGTCGGGTTGTCGGCGGATGCGCGGGAGGGTGCAGGTGTACATTATGTTATCAAAACTCATAGCACATCAATATTAGAGCATGAAAAGTTAAAATTACGTTACTGCCACAGATAAAAAGCTTATCATAGTAAAATCGGTCGTGGTAATGCTAGCCATTGCCTACCGTTTTCGAACACGTTTTAGAGAACTTACAATATGAGTGTAGATAAAAGTTTATGGTGTATATTATATAATAGTATATTTCACTTGAAAATTCATATACGAGGGCTGCTATTTATATATCCGGAAACCGGGATTACAATCTTCTTAAATAGCATATTTGACCTCCATGGTAAAATTTGAACTTTTTTAAGTACAGGCCGGTATATTTTTTCTTTCTTATTAACGCTCGTGTTTTGTTTTTGACGGGTTTTAAATGTCATCTCGCAGCAAGAATGGAACTCACTCGTGAAAATATTCGTGCTATGATTTATTATGATTTTCGGCGTGGTTTAACGCAACAACAGTGCATAGATCAACTAACTTCAACTTTTGGTGATGAAGCCCCATCTAAAACTACTGTGTATCACTGGTTTAGTGAGTTCAATCGTGGACGTAGTATGCTTACGGACGAAGTTAAGGCAGGTCGCCCGAAATCGGTCGTTGTACAACAAAATATCGAGGCTGTGCGAAAACTTATAATGGACGACCGACATGTTACGTACTGCGAGATAGAGGCGACTCTGGGTATTTCTATGACCAGCATTAATAGCATATTACATAATTATTTGGCTGTAAAAAAATTTGTTCGCGTTGGATACCCCACAACTTAACAAAAGAGCAAAAAGATGCTCGCGTCGAATGGTGCAATAAAATGTTAAAAAAATATAACCGTGGTGACTCAAAAGCCGTTTATAACATCTATACAGGTGACGAATCTTGGATCTATGTATACGATCCCGAAACGAAGCAACAATCAACGGTATGGGTGTTTCAAAATGAGCCGAACCCTACGAAAGTTACTCGTGCAAAAAGTACATTGAAACAAATGGTGGCCTGCTTCTTCGGTATTAATGGCCATGTAGCTACAGTGCCACTAGAAAACCGTAGAACGGTTAATTCAGAGTGGTACACGACCATTTGCTTACCGGAAGTATTTGAACAAATTCGTAAAACTAACCAGCGACGAAGAATCATTCTTCATCATGACAATGCCAGCTGTCATACGTCACGCGAAACAACTCTATTTTTGGAGGGTCAAAATGTGGAATTAACGGGTCATCCGCCGTACAGCCCTGACTTGGCACCCAACGATTTTTATTTATTTCCAAATATAAAGAACAAATTACGCGGTCAACGATTTTCGACCGCTGAAGATGCTGTCGACGCATTCAAACAACACGTTATGGAGGTACCTCAGGCGGAGTGGCAGAAGTGCTTTAAAAATTGGTTCACGCGAATGCAAAAGTGCATAGATCATCAAGGGGAATACTTTGAAAAACAATAAAACCATTTTCAGCCGTGTACGTTTGTTTGTTTTTTTGTTTCCGGATATATAAGTAGCAACCTATGTAATATGTACATCATAACTGTCATATCGATTTATCGATAAATGAATATCGTTGGAAAGTCCCTATCACATTTTCATTCCTGCCACGAAAACTTCTATGTCTGTTCATAACTTAAAACACAAGCTTTATGTGTCACCAGCGTCAAAATATGTATACATATTCATGATTTTAAATTGACCAATCTAAACACTTCACCAAATTAAATCCACTAATCACAACACATATCGAAGTTAATCGGAACGCTAGATATTTTTTTGGTGCGTATACTGTTAAAATAAATTAAGGCTCCTTATTCCCTAAAAGGTCGAAAAGCTGTATTAATGGAAAAAGCCGCATAAAATGCTATTTATAACATAGTTTGAAGTATTAGTAATACAAAAAAATACTTTAGAACCATGTTTATTATTATTAAGTACCCAAAAATACGATTCTTACAAAAAATGTCCTGTGAAGTGTGATTTATAGGTAATTTTTAAAAATTCATACTATTTTTAAATTGACCACTATAGTAATCATATTTTTTTATCGTGATAGAAATATAGTCTAACTTTGTTATGGTAATATTTTTAGGGCTAAATGTTTATAGGGTTTTCGTGAAAAAAATTAAATGCAACCGTGTTTTCATCAAAAAACTGGCATATAATCAATTAATCAGAAGGTATTTTGTCTATTATCCAAGATGAATCTTCGATTTTTATTTCGATGGCCGTCTCAGACATGATATACTCAATTGAATTTTATTCAAATTGAATAAGAATTGTTACCCTTTTTTGCGTAGTTTGAAAATAAAGGTTACATCTAACTGGAAAATCCGGAAAGGTCTTCAAAGATAACCATTTTTTTTCATATTTTTATTTTTAAAATGTAATTTTTGCTCCGATGGCCGTCTAGATAAAGAAATGAACTATTATATTATATGCATCAATAGTTGATTTAAAAAAACTAATATTTTTCGCCATAGCCTTCGAAGAAAATGAAGCATTTCGTGAAATTCGCGCGTTTTGGGAATAAGGCCTCTTAAGTCCTTAAAAAAATATTGTATATTATCAACCAAAAAGAATACAGTAATGTTAAAATCGACCAATCAGGAAACGCTTTATTTCTCAAAACATGAGGTGTTTTTCAACCGTCTTCAAGATTTAGAAGGAGGAGGTTATGGACTAAGAGCTGGCCACGTCATATATGACACAATAATGAGAACAACAAAACCTATAGGGTTCGATTGCTATACTATGCTTATTGCTAGATCCGGGTATCTGGCAGTTTTTAATGGGTGGACATCAGAGTAACAGACTGGCAATTTTTTTGAATTGGAAAATAGTAATACCAAAATAGGTAAAAAATGCCGAAGTTGTCTCAAATATAAAGGATAGGGCCTATATTTTAACATTAGAACAAAAAACATTGCGTATTATTTCGGAAACAGAAACAGTAGGCGATAAACTATGAATTACATTATACGTCCTTTTGGACTACTTTTCCCCATCAGAAGTTTTGGCAATGGTATCTAATTGTTTATATAATTTCTCATAATACTGCATTAAAACCAGAACTCTACGATTTGTTTTCTTTAAGTTATTTGCATTCTTTGACCTCCACCACTTTATAGCTGCCAGATGTCCGGAACTAGAAATAAGCATAGTATAGCAAACTAACGAGAGGGGTTTCGTCGCTCTCATTATTGTGTCATATCTGACGTGGCTACCTTCCCGTCTATTATCAATTCGTCGGGATCTTTGTTTTTACTATTTTTTTTTTATGTATGCTTTATTCGAAGACGGCTGGATCGATTTGGAAAATTCTTTTTTTGTTTGAAAGCGTATACTTCACAGTTGGTACCATTGTAACCAGGTCAGGATCTGATGATGGGATCCTGGAGAAATCGAGGGAACTCTTCAACTGTTATACGCAATGGTGATTTGAGTATTTTTTACAGCAGATCGAGCATTTGGTGTTGGAAAGGTGCTTAGTGAAGTCGGTTCTTTTTTGTTTAAACTTTTTTAGTTCCTACTTCACAATCATTCAAAAAGATATTAATTTTTGGAAGTACTTTAAAGCGTGTTTAAAGCGCCAATTATACCGTCGTCTGTGGCATTTATTCGCGGTGTTTATAATTTGTAGCTGTGTCTAAGAAGTTATAAAAATAATAATTTTAAACAAAAAAGAACCGACTTCACTTAGCCTCCATCCTTCCAAAAGCAAATGCTCGAGCTGCTATAAAAAATACTCAAATCACTATAGGTGGCCTATAATATTTGAAGAGTTCCCTCGATTTCTCCAGGATCCCATCATCAGATCCTGATCTGGTTACAATGGGACCAACTGTGAAGTATACTCTTTCAAACAAAAAAATAATTTTCGAAATTGGTCCAGTCGTCTTCGAATAATCGGTGAACGTACATAAAAAAAATAGCAAAAACAAAGATCCCGACGAATTGATAACCTCCTCCTTCGAAATCTTGAAGTCGGTTGAAAAGACCGTCAAGTTAAACCATAATTTCACCTTGAGTCATTTTTTTAGGGTTCCGTACCTCGAAAGGAAAAAACGGAACCCTTATAGGATCACTTTGTTGTCCGTCTGTCTGTCTGTCTGTCTGTCTGTCTGTCTGTCTGTCAAGACCATTTTTCTCAGGAACGCGTGGAGGTATCAAGCTGAAATTTATACCAAATACTCAGGTCTATTGTCCCTTGGACCTGTAAAAAAATCAAACTTAAAAGCCAACGCAATCAAAAGATACAGTCGTTTATGCTGCAAATTTTAGAGTTCCGGCACTCGCAAAACCTACGGGGTACTTCCCGTGAACTCAGAAACTTGAAATTTGGCACGAAGCAACGTCATATAGCATAGACAATGGAAAAATTACAAAAAGTAGACATTTTTAGTAAAATCATACCAAAAAATATTATTTTTAATTTTAAACTTACTACCTTTTTCCTCGTAAACGCGTAGAGGTATTAAATTGAAATTCATGTCAAATACTCAGGGCTATAGGACCTTTCAGATGTAGCAAAATCAAACTTTTATGTCAAGCCAATCAAAAGAAATAGCTATTTAAGTCGCATAATTTGAAACTGAGTACTCGCAAGAAACTCAAAACCTAAAGGGTACTTCCAGTAAACTCAGAAACTTGAAACTTGGCACGAAGAAACTTCATATAGCACAGATAAAGGAAAAATTGCGAAAACCGTAAATTTTTTGTTACATCATATAATAAAAATATTTTTAATAATTTAAAAGTTACTACCCCTATATACCTACAGGTTTGTACGGAACCCTCGGTGCGCGAGTCCGACTCGCACTTGTCCGGTTTTTTTTTCTCACAATCAAAGTGAAAAATAGTATGTATAACTCTGATATAAAAGCCATATTACCACTCGAACCATTTTCCCTCACTTTGTTCGGGAAAATAACCAACTCGTGGTGATGTGGCCTACTTTAGGCCCTTATCAAACTATCTACTATTATAAATCATGGTTATAAGTTGTAAGAGTTTATGTTGAGAGTGTTTGTATCATCCTCAGATCGGTCCGGCGCGGTTCAGAGCCCCGGAGGTGCTGTTCCGGCCCGACCTCATCGGCGAGGAGTGTGAAGGTAAGGAAGATGTTAAATAATAACCGTATACAATGGAAAAGACAATGCAGAAACGGCCTAGCCAACGTGCCAATCGTTTCCGTTTCGTAGCGAACGAAACGGAACTGTCACTGTCGCACTAATATGGAAGAATGAGAGAGACTACGCTACGCCACGGAGCGTTAAAGATTGCCACGTTGTCTAAGCCCTCTGATTTTGATTAAGTGTCTAAGAACTATCGTTAGAAAATCGGCTTTCAAAATAAGAAAGCATTCAAATCGATTCAAGTGAATGTGCTTACTTTTTGACCTCTACCACATTTTATCTCTGATTGATTAGTTCTCTGATCTAATTAGACATTAATACCGCCATTTGTGTATTGTGTGCAATATAATTAATATGAATTAAATTCTCAAATAAAATAAATGTTGAGGCTAGTTATTTTTACCGCATGGTGTGTTTTGGCAAAACTGTTAGTTCCACCACACAGATATAGATGGCGTTAATAACTTGTCCTTCGACACAGTTTGATCCCAAATAATTTTAAACAAAAAAGAACCGACTTCACTTAGACTCCTCCTTTCCAATAGGAAATGCATGAGCTACTGTAAACAATATTTGAATCACTATAGGTGTGTCTATCATAGTTGAAGAGTTCCCTCGATTTCTCCAGGATCCCATCATCAGATCCTGACCTGTTTACAATGGAACCAACTGTTAAGTATACTCTTTCAAACAAAAAAAGTATTTTTCCAAATCGGTCCAGCCGTCTTTGAATAATCAGTGAACATACATAAAAAAATAGTCACACCTATAGTGATTTGAGTATTTTTTACAGCAGCTAGAGCATTTTCTTTTGGAAAGGTGGAGGCTAGGTGAAGTCCGTTCTTTTTTGTTATATCACTATTAACCGATATTCCCCTCAGGTCTCCACGAGGTCCTAATGTTCGCCATCCAGAAGTCTGACATGGACCTCCGTAAGGTCCTGTACCAGAACATAGTGCTGTCCGGCGGATCCACCCTGTTCCGTGGTTTCGGAGACCGCCTGCTCGCAGAGATCAGGCGGCTGGCGCCCAAGGATATGAAGATCAGGGTATGTTTGCCTTATTTAGAATAAAATATGTATGCAAACTCAAACGCAAACATTTATTCAGTAAATAGGCCACAAGGGCACTTTTACACGTCAAAGTAAAAGAGAGAAAAAATCAAACTACACCGGTTCTAACCCTACACCTCTGACCCGAGAAGAATTATGTCCGGCAACAAACTCGGCGGGACTTATTTTTTCAAAACAACAGTACGTCAAAACTAAAAAATACATATAAGTGTGTTGTTCTATAAGAAAACATATCAAACCAAGGTTAGATTAAACAACAATAGGTTATAGTTTAAAAAAAATACCAAAGAAAAAAGATGAGTCCAAATCTGACTATTTGAAAATTAATTATATACAAGTTTGATATACCTACTTTCTTACCTGAACTGTGTCTTCTACATAAATTTCCAAATTATAATAATCCATCATCAACAGTGAGAAACAAATTTTGAATTTAAATAATAAAAAAAAAGTAAGTGATTCTGGTATACAATAAACATACTATTTCCAAATTATCCTTAGAGATGTATAAGGTCTCCAAGTGTCTTGATCTATATATTGTATATAATAAAAAAATATGGATAATCAAGCACCGAATGTTGTGTCTAAAGCCAATTAAACTAAAATTAATAAGCGCTTAAATAAGAAGCGCTTATTTCAGAAAATATTAACTTAATCACAAAATGTTGGAAGAAACCTGCTCGATCTTATTTTCAAAGACCTATCGATTGATGTGCGACATGTTGATATTTAGTAAAAACATTTTTTTGGAATTTAGTTACATATATGGAGCGGAGCGCCCCCTTTAACATATATTTTTCTGCAATTTAACTACATAACTAAATAGGGGCATACAAAATACACCTTATGTCTACATTTTATTAAGATACGTCATCTAGTTTACGAGTAAAATGGCTGTGGCATACGGACGGACGGACGGACAGACGGACATGACGAAACTATAAGGGTTCCGTTTTTGCCATTTTGGCTACGGAACCCTAGAAATAGAAAGTGTCAGGAAACTATTTCATTACAGCATTAGCATCTCACAATTTGTCACACGTTAAGGTGCGACCACACCGCTGCTTAAAATACGGTGTCGCTACGGAATCGCAGTGACGCATCGTATGCGTACCGTTTTTAGGGTTCCGTAGTCAACTAGGAACCCTTATAGTTTCGCCATGTCTGCCCGTCCGTCCGTCCGTCCGCGGATAATCTCAGTGACCGTTAGCACTAGAAAGCTGAAATTCGGTATTAATATGTATATCAATCACGCCGACACAGTGGTAAAATAAAAAGTTAAAAAAAATGTTTTATTAGGGTACCTCCCCTATACGTAAAGTGGGGAGTGATTTTTTTTTTCATTTCAACCCTAACGTGTGATATATTGTTGGATAGGTATTTAAAAATGAATAGGGGTTTACTATAATCATTTTTTGATAATGTAAATATTTTCGGAAATAATCGCTCCAAAATAAAAATAAATGTGTCCCCCCCCCCCAACTTTTGAACCATAAGTTTTAAAAATATGAAAAAAATCTCAAAAGTAGAACTTTATAAAAACTTTCTAGGAAAATTATTTTGAACTTGATAGGTTGAATAGTTTTAAAAAAAAAATTACAAAATAATTTCTGAACTAAGTTTGTAATTTAACCGAATAAGCAGGTGTTTATTGTACCTGTAATTTCTACAAAATCACAATGAAATGACGTGATTTCAAATAAAGTAAAAACGGTGAAAATCGGTTCACGCAATAAAGAATTATCCCATAAAAATCATCTTCCATACTTTAAGCTCGCGCGCAATACTTTACTTAATTTGCCGATAGATGTCGCTGTACGTGGAACGCTCATATCATATCCTACATGGCGGTGTTATTTTAACTCTTAAGTGGGGACACTTACTGTGACGGACGAAAAACTACGGAACCCTACACTGAGCGTGGCCCGACACGCTTTTGGCCGGTTTTATCGCATGCCCTCCACACCGCTGCTCAAAATACGGTTTGGAAGGTTCGCGTCAAAAATATTTCGTATGGGGCACGTCACTGCGTACACGTTGCGTCTGCGTATTTCGAGCAGCGGTGTGGAGAGCATGCGTTAAATTCGTGACGTTTACGGCACGTCATTGCGATTCCGTACCGTCAGCGTATTTTGAGCAGCGGTGTGGAGAGCATGCGTTAAAGTCGTGACGTTTACGGCACGTCATTGCGATTCCGTACCGTCAGCGTATTTTGAGCAGCGGTGTGGAGAGCATGCGTTAAAGTCGTGACGTTTATGGCACGTCACTGCGATTCCGTAACGTCGGCGTTTTTTAAGCAGCGGTGTGGTCGCACCTTTAATAAATAACATAAAATTGATTAGAAAAAACACTTGACTTGAAAGCAATAAGCCATTACTAATTTATTTCGAGCTTGAAGGAATAAAACAAAGTTGTTGATGCTAAAATGTATCTTAAGTAAGGCGGTACTCACACCGTTGCCGCGTCCGATGGCGGCGCTAGTGTGAGACCGCCTTAGTCGACCTTACCCACAATGTTCAATCATGTTTGAAGAAAAATGCACAGATTAAATATTTAAGTTCCATTGACTATGAGGGCATCTAGAGCGCAGCGTTTTACGCTTTTTAACAAGACGTATATAAGAAATATATAGAACCCATATAATTAATACGATTACTAGTGTATTGTACAACTAGGTCATTAGTGTCATGACTCATCATTTGTATTAATAACAACTCACTGTATTAATGTTATATATAAATAATATTTTTTTGATCACGTAAGCACTTACCTACTTACTGAGTGACCTACAAAACTGAATGCCTAAGATACAAGTATTAATTTACTTAGTTTAGGTATTTCGATGTAAAATTTTAATTTGAACTAACTAGATTTGACTTTCTGCATTACAACGATTTTATTATTATAATTGTTTGATAACTGTTAATATATTTTTGATTTTTTATTATGAATAAAAATTTATTATTATTATTTATATAATGTTTTTGTTGTTATCAGATCTCAGCGCCACAGGAGCGCCTGTACTCCACATGGATCGGGGGCTCCATCCTGGCCTCGCTCGACACCTTCCGCAAGATGTGGGTCTCCAAGCGCGAGTACGACGAGGAGGGCCACCGCGCCGTGCACAGGAAAACCTTCTAGTCTCGCTACTCGACGATAGGTGGCGCTAGTAGTGTCTAATATCAAGGATGATTAAGACATGGATTGACAATGCCTATACAAAATCGCGTACCCTTATTTCAGGCTAAAGCACTAGCGTCATCTATCGGTCACCACAAACACTAAATTCCTACTTAACCTTTCTGTCCAGCCCATTGGTGGACTGGTAGAGAATGCCTTACGGCATTAAGTCCGCCATTTGTACCATCTTATATTGTGCAATTAAGATTAAATAAATAAATTCTAGTTTCTAATATTTTGTTCGGCGATTAACGCTGACAGAATAACTCGACTCCAGACTCAACAGATGGCGCTGTGGCACTCAGTACCGAAAACAGACGTATAGCCTGAAGGTTCGAGGAACGCGATTTTGTATAGGCATTGTCCATCCATGTCTTAATCATCCTTGCTAATATCCATTGCGATTTGGATGCCACTCAGGATGAATGAGTGCAACACTGCTTAATATTTAATATCGCTTAAATCATAATATATTTATTGAGGCTATAGGTGTATAAACAGGTGTTACATTTGTTTGAGGTACTAAAACCATAGCCTACCATGTCAATGGTGTACAATATATCTCAGAGCTGAAATAATTGCGAGTTCAATGACAAAAAGCTACAATAGTAAATTTAAATAATATACATGAGTTAAGAAGCTTACCTAATAAGAACATATTAACAAAGAATTTAAATACTTAACTAGGTTTCATAAATGTCATGTGTTTAATTTATAACTAGTCGGCTGCCTCGAACTGAGAACTCGCGATTTATTTGCAAACGAGTGAACCAATATAACAAGTCCCTAATGGAGACGCTTTTGCGCCTTTTAGCTCCATAACCCCTTGATCGATCCCACTCATATGAGAACTCTCAAATTTTATGGATCTCTGCTACAACCTCAACAAATTGCATAAAGATCAGAGAAACGGTACTACAATGATCGCGGAACAAACTATCAAAATCAAAAAGCCATCTAAATGCAAAGAGGTCCCAGTAGCCAGGTGATAGTTGTATCCGAAGTTATTTGTAAGAACTTCGCTTCGCTACGCTCGCTCATTCGAATATATTTTCAACGACACTTAAATATCATTTTTTCGAACAGTTTCATCGATATCGCAGGCTTATTGACGTGTCTATACTACCTATTCTACGTGAAATCTCGCAGATTGGCATCCAAAACGCTGACCACTGCTAATATCACCTTATTTAATTTCAGTACTAGAGATGGTTGTGACTGCTATCATGCCCAGTACAATTTAACGTTTACAAGTCATTATTTGTACCAGAGACTATAAATAATAACAGAGACAGTCTAAGAACATTTTGAGGCCCAAGTCTGAAGCACCATCTGGATGAGAGCAACCAGCGCCATCTAGCGTACGGGTAGCATACTACGGTACGCTACCCGTTACGAGATGGCGCTGCAACGCAATATTATTTCCTCGTACTATTTTTGTATCTTTGGGTTACTCTCGTCCAGATGGCGCTTCAGACTATGGTTTCAAAAAGTTCTTACACTGTGGCTGCCTATATTATTTATGGTCTCTGGTTTGTACTGAGACGATACCTGTCAGATAACACTGTAGAATGTGTGGCAAAGAGGAAGAAACAATGAAACACTTAATGTATGAATGTCACGCTCTAGCCAGACAGAGAATGGAGGACTTTGGTACTGGCTACCCAGATCCAGCGGAACTCAAAGCACTGCCCTTGAGCTCCATTATCCAATAGATGGAGATGGTTGAGAAAGCTCTTGAGGTGTACTAGGGGGCAATTACACAAAAGATCCCTTTGGGTCGAAGTGTATCCATATCGGCCCAATCTAATAAGATAAGATACCATAGTCACAGCCATCCTTAAAATGAACACATATTTATATTATACGTCACGGTATTTCACAGTAATAACTTATTTATACTATTCGCCGCTAGATGGCGCGAGTAGTAACTTACTTAAATATGACAACTATATTAGACCCCACATACATGTTAAGCAAACAAGCATACGGTCCGCTTGATGGTAAGCAGTTACCGTAGCCTATGGACGCCTGCGGCCCTTTAAGCTAACGTAGGTAAATCTAAGGAACTCAGTTATCCATTAGAGTGAACAAACTATAATACGATCTCGCTCCGCCGGATATTTGCGTCCCTTAATTGACTTACGCAGAGAGTATTTATTTAATAAACGCACAGTCTTTCTGAGGCTCCAAGTCTGAAACGCCATCTGTACGAGAGCTACCCAAAGTTGTCACATAATCAGGTAGGATTCACTATGTCTGTCTCCCCGTTTTTAGCGATGCACTTGCGCATATGTGGGCTAAAGAGGGAAGGGTTGGCACATAGCTTATCACCTAATGGGTGCGTTCAAGAACGTGACGTTTTCAAGTCATAGGTACATCATTGTCGGTTGTTAATAGAGTTTATTTCAAAATCATAGAGTTCATTTATTTATGACAATGATGTGTACCTTTCATTGAAAACGTCACATATTATCATTTCAGCCAGTGTTTATGGCATGTCTCAAACCTGCATGGATATATGAATAATTAAATAGTCTCTGCGCATAGTCTGTAAACAAGTTGAGATTTAAAGTTGATACTACTAGCGCCATCTAGTGACAAGTGGCGAACTAACGGCAACTAAAAATGTTGTCGATGAGATATTATAATAGCTATTTTAAAAGAAAGACATTCAGTGCTATCGTAGCAAAACTGAAGCAATGTTTAGCTAACCAATGCAAGAATGAATCGAACGAGTGAATGATTAACTAACAATGACTATGTAATAAGTGTAATGTACCACCTTACCAGAGAGTATACATATATAGAGCGCCAGCCTTAAGAACTTTTTGGGGCTCCAAGTTTGAAGCGTCATCTGAACGAAACCAGCCAAAGTTACCGTAGTAATAACGTGATAATAGTAACGCTATCAATTACTAGATGGCGCTGAGGGGCAGAGAGTACTCTCTACATTATACGGCAGCTTTGGTTGGTCTCGTTCAGATGGCGCTTCATACTTGGAGGCTCAAAAACTTCTTAGACTGTGGCTGTCTATATATGTATAATCTCTGACCTGAATTATGTTATAGTTGAGGAGTTATATGGTATTTGTATATGTGTATGTTAAAATGCTTATATGTACAATTGTACAGTTTCATATTATAAGACAGCACAGTGGCAGGTCAGTTTATTGAACTCGATTTGTATTGACTTGCCCAAATTATGACAACTATCACTTTTTATTTCATTTAACAAAAAACTTACAAATTCTGTTTTTTTTTTCTTGAAATACTATAATGTACTAAAATTACAGTATCTATGGAAAAGACTAGAAATTAGACCAAGTGTATCTTAATTTTATTTCGGCGACATTTTTGTACTATCATTAAAATTATGTAGTTTGTTTATATTGTTGTTGTAACAACATGTTTATCATTATTTAAATCACAACCTGTATATTTAAAGTTGAAAAGAGAGTTTTATAGTAGTTTGTGTGACTGCTGCATAATGCCTAATCACGTACAGTTGCATACACTGCTTTATCTAGACACACATTATAAATCCTAAATGACGTGTTCGGAAACCATTATAATGACCGCTATTGCACCGCCATGGCCAACTCGATTGTACCGGTGGTCGGGGAGGAGGGCTGGATATTCATTACGTTACCGATATATCGATGTGGTAATGAATTTTCATACATTTTTACAACACTGGCACAGATACACTGATGTTACATTACTGGTTGCAATAATGGTGGTCATTATTGTATGATTTCCGAACGCAATATAGAGGTTTTATGATATGGGTGTAAATAAACAATATTTATATCGCTAAATAATATTTATAGTATTAAAAAAACAGCTAAAATGAATGTGCTCACTCTTTCTTTGCTAAATGTGAATCTTAGTGTCTTTAGTTAGTTTTAAGCATGAATTTATAGTATTTAATGTTAAACGCATTTTTTGTATTTCAATTAAATTATTTTTTCTCGAATACTGCATTTTTATTACTGTTGAATAAATTTACGCAATCTTTCCTTATTTTAACACACTACTTACTTTCCTACATAACTGTTATAAATTAAAGCCTGACGAGAAATATATGATCATGCGCCATGTTGCGGAATTTCATTGGAACTAATTTCTTGCACTGGTAATAATTTTAATGACAGAATGATATGCATGTGTGAGGGCATGTAATAGGTTGTCACTTTTTTCATAGATGGTATAGGAAGGATGGAACTCTCTTATAGGAAAACGGTCGAAAAAGTGTCCAGCGGTAAGCACTAAACAATAGTTCCAAATATCTCCGGGTGGCGCTAGGTATAGTTCAACATTTGAAATGAATTACCGATATTTAATACTTATATGACTTTCTCAATAAAATTAATTTTCAGTGTTTTTCATCTCCGCAAATAATTATTTTGTATTCATTTTTTTTTAATTACAAAATTAATTTAATCAAATTTAATATCATTGTGGCGCCATCAGTTTATCGCCTTTCGACCATAGACATAAACAAAAAGGAAGATGAGTGACGTTCATAGTAAACAAAACTGAAATGTGGTCCAGCACCTACACACTTGTAAAATGCTACACACCGCTATAATGTATGTGCATCATGGGCAAAAGAGATAAACCTATATACTGAACACGAGTATGCAAGGGAGACCTCCATATTTTGCGCATTGCACAAAGTGTGACAGAGAAACTCTGCCACACGACTTATTCAATATAGGCGCCGGAACCTATATTTGATGGCACAGAATCGAGCGCCTGGTACCATATCTCCCTTTTTGTATAAATCAATGCTTTCGACGGACACTTTTGTAACATAGAGATTTATATCCTTCTTGTACCATCCATATGTTGAATATTAAATAATAAATGACAAAAAAATCCCAAAATGATTCATAGTCAAGAGCGAAACATTGTAAATAGTGTAAGTAATAAACTGCTGTAAATAATACGCTCGGAAAAT
This sequence comes from Pammene aurita, assembly GCA_947086415.1. Classification (NCBI taxonomy): domain Eukaryota; kingdom Metazoa; phylum Arthropoda; class Insecta; order Lepidoptera; family Tortricidae; genus Pammene; species Pammene aurita. The sequence goes on from OX352313.1 coordinate 7,537,367, forward strand.
GAAACTAAATCAAGATGTCACCATACCATAGATATTAATACGCTCTATGATTATACTGAACTGTTGCCATATAAATGAGAATAATAGCGCCCTCTTGACATTAATCATGTATTTCTGGTGAGGCTTTATATGAAGTGGATCTAATTCTTCGGTCACAAAGTGAGGCCGAAAGAGAAGGTTATCTTGGGGACTGTGTCTCGTTTTGACTAAGGAGGTAATGACGTCATCAGACAATCAAAATGTCAATATGTGTCAAACGTGGCAATTTTGTAACGAGTGCGAGTGAGACACCGCCTACATTATGCTCTCTATCGGACCGTTTTTACTACTTTTTACTAGTCACCCTATGAACGACTCTTTTACTCGGTAATAAGGTTCAATTGTGGTTAGGGAAAAAGTGTAAGAATTAGATCCACTTCATATAGATCCATGTGTCAACATGGTATCGGAACTCTTGGAGTAATGACATATTTACTTTCTTCCGAGGCATACTATTTCGATTAAAGCTGAGCGTTTTTACCGTAACGTTAACGCGTTTCGTTTCGAATAACGTTCTCTAAACCATTAGCGGGAAAACTGTTATTCTAGCAACAAACACGATGACACGGAGGAGCCAACAAAAGACTTATACAAGACTGTTCAATCACAAGCAACTGTTGTGATCGTAATGAAATGAAAATATTTATTTCAGACACACAAGTAGGTATCCATATTTTGTCTACAGAACTATGTTAGTAGCACAATAATAAAACAATAATGTGTTAGTAAAATTTATTCGAGAGTGTTAGTCTCTTTCAGCAACAGGCAAGACAAAGAAATTGAGCGCCGTGTTCAGAATGCCTGGAAAAGCTACTGGTCCATGAAGGAGCTAATGAAGGGCGACCTTCCTATGTCACTGAAGCGCAAACTCGTTGACATGTGTATTTTGCCTGTCCTAACCTACGGTGCTCAAACCTGGTCGCTCACCGAGAGTCAGAAGTCCAAATTGAAGGTCTGCCAACGAGCAATGGAGCGCAGCATTCTAGGTGTCAGCAGGGTGGAACGTATCCGGAACACTACGCTGCGCTCCCAAACACGCATAGCTGACGTTGGCAAGAAGACTGCCAGACTCAAGTGGGATTGGGCGGGTCACGTCTGCCGCATGCATCCGGATAGGTGGGCATGTGTAGCCACCAAGTGGATGCCGCAAAAGAGGCGCGGACGGGGCCGGCCTAAACAGAGATGGCGGAATGATTTGGACGCTTTCCTCAGCACCTGGCCGGAAACAGCACGGGACCGAGAGTTATGGTTATCAGCGGGAGAGGCCTTTGCCCAGCAGTGGGACACTATTTTAGGCTAATATATAAAAAAAAAAAAAAATTTATTCGCGTTCGGGAAGCTACGGCACATCTTTTTGTCCAATATTCCGCAGTGTCTCAAGACGAAAGTCTTTGACCAGTGCCAGTGATGACATATGGTACTGAAACGTGGTCGCTTACAATGGGCCTCATAAGAAAGCTCAAAGTCATCCAAAGGGCAATGGAGAGGGCTATGGTTGGAGTCTCTCTGCGTGATCGCATCAGAAATAAGGCCATCCGCAGCAGAACCAAAGTAACCGATATAGCCCTCCGAATCGCTAAACTAAAGTGGCAGTGGGCCGGGCACATTGCTCGTAGAACCGATGGCCATTGGGGCGGAAAGGTTCTCGAGTGGCGACCACGAACCGGAAGGCGCAGCGTGGGTAGACCCCCCGCAAGGTGGACTGATGACCTGGTGAAGGTCGCGGGAGTCCGCTGGATGCGGGTGGCGCAGGACCGGTCATTGTGGCACTCTTTGGGGGAGGCCTATGTCCAGCAGTGGACGTCTTTCGGCTGATATGATGATGATGATGATGATGATAAAAATTTATTTATGTTAAGGAGAACCAACAGCTTTTAAGTCACAGCTATACAATCATAAATAATAAATAATAATAATAATAAATATAATGCTCATTGGATCGAACGTGCATGGACATCCAATGAGTGATAAGGGGGCTATCGACCCTCTCTGCAATCACCCTCAGGAGAGTGTTGGTGCTGGCCCGTACACGCTCCCACAGAGACGCCACCCCCTTTCGCAGCACCGCCTGGAAGCCGTCTGTCCTCCACTCGGTGAACATGGATACCAGAGACTATAAATAATATATGTAGTCAATATAGACAGGCACAGTCTATGATCTATTTGAAGCTCCATGTAGCGCCATCTGGACGATAGCAACCAAAGATAGTAGGAGAAAATGGCATTGCGCTGCAGCGCCATCTCGTAACAAGTAGCATTACTACGGTACGCTCTTGTTTCGCGCTTCAGACTTGGAGTTTCAAATAGTTCTTAGACTGTGCTGCTCTATTAAATTATATACTCTCTGGTAATATAAAACGCAACTGGGTCAAGACGTATAGGAAAATGGCCGTCTTCTGTGCACAATATAAAAGTTAATGCGATTTGGGTAACATTATAGACCGCCTATCGTTACCTACATAATTCTCTTTATTTTTAAATAAACAAACAGTCACATACTTATTAAAAAAATCAAATAAAAACTAAATCGTAATATGAGTTAAAGATAAATCATTAACCTAGTCGAAAAGCCCGCCCCGAGCCACCCCCGGCGGAAAGGTGCCCATCACGCTCGCCGCGTTGCCGCGCTGAATCGCGATGGACAGACGTTGCGCCAGGAATGACGCGGAACGGGGGTCGTTACCTTAATTTTGATTGTATTTCTAAGTGTTATTTTTAGTGTTGTGTCCCTGCTGGTGAGTAAGGTTGCCAAAGAGCTCAAAGAGGACCCAGTGTGTTGACGATTAGGGACCTTCTTGTTCCTTTAGCCGTCAACACAGTGAATCCTCCTTTTTGTAAAGAGTGGGCAACGCGCATGTGATTCCTTTGGAGTTGCAAGCGTCCAAAGGTTACGGTAGCTGCTTACCACCAGGTAGCTGCTTGTTTGCCACCATCGTGGTATAAAAAATAATATTTTTAAGAGTTTTTCAGCTCTAAACATATCGTTGACAAAAGGGCGTAAGCGACGAGATACTACAAAGTTATTATTATAATATAAAGGAATCACAGTGTTGTGTGCAGACCGGATTACCACGTCGAACCAAGCAGCGCTGACCCGCTGTACCATTTACCAGGTCATGTAGGGAGATGAATAAAAACACTTATTTAGCTTTGTAAAACATTTGAGCAGTGTAGTTGCAGGTGTTTCCCCGCTGGGAGTTGTTGTAGAAGTGAGCGGTGAGAAGTGAATGAGCAACGAGTGTGTGTGTGGTGTCGTCCGCTGCTCCTCTTATGATGGGGGCAGGGGCAACGAGTACGAGTGTTGACCTCTTTTATGGGTTTTCTAGCGTGCTCGTACTAGTGGCTGGTATGTGCCGTGTAAATTAGATATTTATTCACGAATAAGCTTACAGTATTACATGTTGGTAGGAGGGTTAAAATTGATATTTATATGGGACATTTCTTCATAAATTAGTACAAAATTCTTATAATCTAGACATTTTGCGTATTATGACATGATATCAATAAAATTAAGACATAAATCAGTACTTAAGAACTAGACATGTAGACACGATATTTATACACTTTATTAAATTACAAATCATAAACAAATGGGTATAAATAGAGAAAATGATTGACTTAGATCTAGTTACACAAAAACAACAGTAATTTTAAGCTATCTGCGACAATTCTCCCCCACGTGCGTCAGCACCGTCTATTGGTGTGGAGCAGGTGAGGATGAGTCTGGAAGCCGGGCGGCGGACATCCTCTACGTGAGTTTATATATGTACAATGGCTACTCTTATTGGTCATCGGGACCGGGAAAGAGTTGTGCGATTTCGCCTCTAGACCATGTAACTCGTGGCGTAGTACCGGCGGCTATGTCGCCTACGTGTAGCTTCGTAGACCTTTGTCGAGCACTGGATCGCTGCATCAAGTTGAGGCGATATTCTGGTATCCAGCGCTTCCATACGTGGTCGTCAGGCGGGATCTTCTTCTGGATCAAGCGCCGTTCTGTCATTGGATGTGTGAGACTATCGGGCAGAGAGTTAATTGCCTCGGATAGCTCCCGTTCTGTGCCAAAAAGGTTCGTGGCATCGTCTGAATTTAGAACGGTAAGCGCACGGCTCTGAGATATCATTTTACGTAGCGGTAGGGAGGTAGAGGGCGCCGATAAGGAGGCGGCGGGCTCTAGGTACATCGCTCGTGTGATGAGACGTGTGTACAGTACGTTCCCTCGCTTTTCTCTGCGGTGGCCGTCATTTTCAGCTGCGGCGGTAAGCGGCGGTTGATTCGCTATGAGCCTCTCTTGCGGTAAGTCGCCTACGGGAACCGTGAGGTTGGCCCCGTTACAGGTCCGACACCTTTGGCACTTATTCGTCAGATAACGAATGCTACCGCGCAGTCTGACAATGCAGTATTTTTGCTTCAACTCGTCGAAAATGGTCGCGTGATCGTCATGGTTGGACACTTCGTGGAAATGGCGGATCAATAATTTTGTGAATCCATCTTCAGCATGCAGGACGGGTATATGTGTTCCGTCTCTGTCTGTCACTATCACGCCATCTCTATCCAATTTCACGTCGACTCGATGTAGTGAAGACTTCTCAGGCAGCGCGCGCCCGACTTCCAGCCGTCGTATTTCTTCGGCGTACGATTCATTCTGGCTCCGTTTGATCAATAAAGTTTCTGCCAAACTTATGTGATTGTCGTTCATTTCTGTATCTGGATTTCTAACAGACAATCTGGCTTTGAAAACCTCGGCGGCAACCAAAACTCGGGCCGTAGCGCGGACTAACCTCGTATATTTCGAAAACCTACTTACGTCGGGTAGGTATTCTGACCTTTTTTGCACGTTATATACGGAACAAACCGGTTTGTTGACGCGTTCTGTGCCCGTTTTCGCGACGGGTTCTACAGATTCTACTGGCGGCAAACCTATTGTGCGTTCGCTTTCGCCTCCCCCGCTGAGGGACGTACCCTCTTTACACTGGACTAAACTTACGTCCGAGATTACGTTCGGGTTGTCGGAGGCGAATCCGTTTCTAACTATGTCTGATTTTATATCCTGCTCGTTTACGGGAGCTAGGACTTCGTCGTCCGTCGTTCGCGGCACCATGCGCTACAGTCGGATCCGACGATTGATGTGGTGTATCTAGCGGACGTGTCGCATCTATGGACACTTCCCCCAAATACGTAGGCGGGATGGCAATTGTGTTAATATTGCTAGTAATATTTTCCACGGGCGCAGTTGCGTTCAAACCGTGTAGCAATTTATGGTGCCCAGCTTCGCATCCCTTGACGCCACAAGCTACGTACTTGCACTTGAAGCGACCATAGTGCGACGCGTCCAGACACTTGTAACACAACTTTTCATTTTTAACCCAATCCCAACGTTCGGCTACCGATGCATTCAAAAATTTAGTACACGCTTCTATTTTATGTTCGTGATTATGACATATTAAACACTTATTGCGAGACATAAACCGTGCTGGCACCGAATGTTGTTTGGGCTTTGTTCCCGTATACGCGGGCTCTTTAGCCTCGCGGGGCTTTGTTTGAGCTACCGTCGGCGACCTATGCTCCGACACGCGAGCTTCGACTTCATTGCTTCGCGGGCGAGTGCTCTGGTAGCTATAACTTGAGTCCGAATCGCTCGAAGAATCGCGGGAAAACACGGGAGCGGGAGCGTGGGCGGGGGCGTCACGACGCCCTGACCTGCTTTCCGGCTCAAAGGATATCGAGTTTACGCGCGACTTCGTATATCTACTTCGATTCGTTCTTTTAACCGCGGAACTGATTTCTAACAGAAATTCTGAGATCGCGACTAAATCGGGCGAGTCCAAATTAGCTTGTTTGAACTTGCCCCATTCGTACCTAACAATGAGGTTCAACTTATCGACGATCTTGTTGACTAGCTCTGGCGCGTACAAGTATTTTTCTTGTTTTAATGATTTTATCGTCGCTACTGCATTTGCGACGTGCGCGGCAAAAGACACAATATTGCTGTTATCTTCAGCTAGGCGCGGCATGCGTTTAACATTATGTAGCTCAGTCAACACGATCTCTTCAGGATCCCCGAACTGCCTTTCTAAGGCTTCCATTATTTCGTACGGAACCTTGACGGTATACACGATGGATTTTACCGCGGTACGCGCCTCGCCTTACTGACGTTATTCACGTGACTAATCATCGGCGCGGTATCTTCAAATTCGGCACGGAATGCGATCCACTCTTCTTGACGCACGTGGGGTTCCCTAACCTTACCTACCTAATACCTAATGGCTGACACTACCTAGTGCAGTGAAAGCGGCCCTACGTTCACTTTACTTACTCTTGGGCGTTAATCCCTGATGCACTGAATCTCGCGCAAAGGCTAAGTGCAAGTGCCAGAGCGTCCGAAAGCAGTGTGAAGACGTCAACCATGTGACGTTGCAACGAAAGTTGCCAGGACACGAACGTGGAGTATGGCCTCTACACGAGCGGTCCGTCCAGCAAGCTGGTAAATAGCACAGGGCTCTTCCGCGAAAGCGGGCAGGTGTATCAGCGGTTAAGCCGGACACCGTATGAAGATTCTGAGCGAAATTAATCCAGCTCAGCGCGTACTTGTTTCTTTCTTCAATTGGCCGCAGTTTTCTGATATCCGGAGCTCGAAGGACCAGCTGTTGTGTGCAGACCGGATTACCACGTCGAACCAAGCAGCGCTGACCCGCTGTACCATTTACCTGGTCATGTAGGGAGATGAATAAAAACACTTAATTAGCTTTGTAAAACATTTGAGCAGTGTAGTTGCAGGTGTTTCCCCGCTGGGAGTTGTTGTAGAAGTGAGCGGTGAGAAGTGAATGAGCAACGAGTGTGTGTGTGGTGTCGTCCGCTGCTCCTCTTATGATGGGGGCAGGGGTTGGAGTGCCCGCATTGCTGCTATGACTCCTGTGTCATGTCGCATCCCACTGCGGTGGGATGGTCGCTCGTTGTCGTTTTGAGGACGACTTGACGTCTGGTGTGGCCGCGGCGGGCCCGATGGCCCTGCCGCAGCGATGGTGTCAGGTGCGGTCCGCGGCGGGCCCGATGGCCCAGCCGCGGTGATGTCATCTTCTTCGTGTCTTAGCCCTGGCGTGCCGCGGCGGGCCCGGTGGCCCAGCCGCGGTGATGTCATCTGCTTCGACGCGAGTCCCGGCGTGCCGCGGCGGGCCCGATGGCCCAGCCGCGGCGGCGGTGTCCGCGGCGGGCCCGGTGGCCCAGCCGCGGTGATGTCATCTGCTTCTAGTCCCGGCGAGCCGCGGCGGGCCCGATGGCCCAGCCGCGGTGATGTCATCTGCTTCGACGCGAGTCCCGGCGTGCCGCGGCGGGCCCGATGGCCCAGCCGCGGCGGCGGTGTCCGCGGCGGGCCCGGTGGCCCAGCCGCGGTGATGTCATCTTCTTCGTGTCTTAGCCCTGGCGTGCCGCGGCGGGCCCGGTGGCCCAGCCGCGGTGATGTCATCTGCTTCGACGCGAGTCCCGGCGTGCCGCGGCGGGCCCGATGGCCCAGCCGCGGCGGCGGTGTCCGCGGCGGGCCCGGTGGCCCAGCCGCGGTGATGTCATCTGCTTCTAGTCCCGGCGAGCCGCGGCGGGCCCGATGGCCCAGCCGCGGTGATGTCATCTGCTTCGACGCGAGTCCCGGCGTGCCGCGGCGGGCCCGATGGCCCAGCCGCGGCGGCGGTGTCCGCGGCGGGCCCGGTGGCCCAGCCGCGGTGATGTCATCTGCTTCTAGTCCCGGCGAGCCGCGGCGGGCCCGATGGCCCGGCCGCGTCGACGGTGTCCACGGCGGGCCCGATGGCCCAGCCGCGGTGCTGGCGTCTGCTGCTATCCGAGGTGTAGCAGGGCCCGTGGTAGAGCCCGGGCCCTGCGCTCGGGAGGCCTGATGTAGTGGGGCGCGATGTTCTGGAGGTGTTCGTAGCCAGAGTTGTCCGCGCGGTCAAACATGACCCGCGCGAGTCTGACTACGAACTCCTCCAGGCCCTCCCACTGTAGTTCTTCGGCGATGGTGGCGTTCCTCTTGCGTCTCGGTGCCTTGGTGAGGATGCGTAGCGCCATCGTCTCTTGTCGTCTTAGCTTCTCCTTGTTTGTCCTGCAACAGAAAGAATACCAGGCAGGTGCGGCGTAGGTAAGTCGTGTTCGAACGTAAGCTTTGTACAGTCCGAGTTTGGTCCGTACAGGGAGCTTACTGTTGAACACGGGGTATAATTTCGTGCGGGCGGTCAGGGCTCGGCGGCGTGTTTCCGCGGCGTGCTGCGTCATCGTGAGCCTTTTGTCCATGGTGACCCCCAGATATTTCACTGTGGGCGACCATACAAGAGGCTGACCTAAGAGACAAGGAGGAGGAGGCAGTTCAATGGCATTAGTAATAATAATGGCTTGCGTCTTGCCCACGTTGACTGATAGTCTCCATTTGGAGAGCCAGTCAGGAAGGGCGTCGAGCGTCGGCTGGATCTTCTGGACTGCGTGTGCAATCTTGAATGACGACGTGTAGTAGGCGGCATCGTCCGCGAAGAGGGCGAGCTTGGCGTCGCCAACGACTGGTATGTCGTCGGTGTAGCGAGCGCGGGGCGTTCAAGGGAGTGGGCGCCCTCCACTTGGACGTGGAAGCGTCGGTCTGCCAGGAAGGATGCCAATGTTCTCACGATGCGTCGGGGAGCTGTGGACAGAGAAAGTTTGTAGATTAGACCGTCGTGCCAGACTCTGTCGAAAGCTTTCTCCATGTCTAGAAACACGGCCACGGTGTGCTCCTTTTTGTTGGTGGCTTGTCCGATGTGATGTAGCACTCGCGTTAGCTGCGTGGTGGTCGAGTGCTGGACTCTGAACCCGTGTTGCTCCGGCCTAGGAGCGATGTGCGGTGTGAGATGCCGGAGCAGCAACCTCTCGAATACTTTCGAGAGGTTGCTGAGCAGTGTGATGGGCCGATAGTTCTCGGCTTTTCTTCTGTCCTTCCCAGGTTTGGGTAGGACGATGACTCGTCCAGTCTTCCAGGTGGTCGGGAAGTGACCCGAACGCATCATTCCGTTGAACAGGCGTGCCACCGCCGCTAAGGTGTTTAGCGGCAGGTGACGAAGCGCCATGTTCGGAATGTCGTCCGGGCCCGGCGCCTTCCTTGGGTTGCAGTGTCGCCTGATGGTTGTTTGGACCTGTGAAGGAGAGAAGTAGATCGGGTCATCGTGTGGTTGGATTGGCGTGCTGAGGTATTCCTGCACGCGCTCCACGATGTCGGCCGAGTGTAGCGGGTTTGAGTCGGGGTTCGGTCTGAATTGGTGTTCGAGACTGAGGGCGAGAATCTCTGCCCGGTCCCGAGCTCCGTATTTCAGCTTTCCGTCCGCTCCCTCTAGCGGTCGTATCGGCTCCGGTGTAGTGCTGAGTTGCTTGCATAACCTGTGAATAGAGGGTACATTATCAGTTATACTTTCAATGTGTTCTTCCCAGCTTTGGGCGCGATAGTCGCTGAGTTTTTCCCTTAGCAGTCGTTCTAGGCGGTTGAGCTCTGTCTTGACCGACTGAGCCCTTAGCCTTTGCCACTGCTTCCTGTACCAACGCTTTTTCTCCAAGAGGGCCTGTAGTGGCCTGGGGAGAGGTTTGCGCCGATCGGTGTATGGGACCGTGTGCGCTGCTCCGTTGAGGGCTGCCTTGATGTCCTTGGTGATTGTGTCGGTTGCTGCGTCGACTTCTGCTGCGGTAGAGATGGGACCTGTGCGGGGAGTGTTTACCAGTGTTTCTGAGAACGCTTCCCAGTCGTAGCGGCGGCTGGGACCTCTGGTGAGCCTCGTGGTGGGCACGTCGGCGATAGTCAGCAGCACCGGGCGGTGGTCTGACGTGAGATCATACAATACCTCGTGGCGCATGACAGCATTGACTCCGCGAGAGATCGCAAAGTCAATGGTGGTACCCCTGCGCCACATGTCGTTGAAGTGGTAGTGTGTGGGCTCGTAGGGCCCCTCCGCTGTTAGTTCGAGCTCTTCCACGGCTTCGTAGATGCGCCTGCCCGGCTGCGAGCAGGCGGAGGAATTCCAAGCGGGATGCTCGGCGTTGAAATCCCCGGCCAGGATGGTCGGTACGGGGGAGTCCACTATGAGCGCCTGGAGGTCGTTGCGGATGTCGGTGGCATCGCAGTATCCGCAGGGTCTGTAAATAGCAAACAAACGCAGATCATGTCCGACTAGTTTGATATCTACCCCATAGGCGGAGAGGGTAGTTGGCTGCGGCGGCGGGTCCACCAGTTGGTGGACGATCGTCCTCTTCACTAGGACGGCTAGTCCTCTCCATGTGTGTGCGTTGAGAGGGTTCGCCTGGTCTAGGCGGTAGACCTGGTATCCGTTGATGTTGAGGTGCTGCGAGGGCTTCAGAATCGTCTCGCAGATGAGCATGATGTCGATGTTCTGGCTGTGGAGAAAATGACGGAGCTCGTTCGTTTTTCCCGTTAGGGAATTCGCGTTCCAATATACAATTCGTAACTCTTTCTCTTTTAGGCCGTAAAAGATCGAGAGTGGCTTGCGAGCAAACTACTTACAGTTGCTGCTGTGGTTGTGAGCCGGCTTGGACCTAGCCAGACTTGGAGAGTTTGGAGACGGCCTCTGTGAACTGCTCCATGGCTGCGGCGAGCGCGGCGGTGATGTTTGTTAGCTGCTGAGCTAACGCGTCCTGTTGGTTGTTTACCAGCTTTGTTGCGAGTGTAGGCTTGCTGCGGGGCCGCTGCGGCCTCTGGGTGCGTGGTTGTTGCTGCTGCTGCTGCTGTTGTCTCCTTTGTCCTCTTGTCCGGGGCCTGGGAGGGTTCCCAGGCGCCATGAGAGAGCCCTGAGCTGAGCCCTCTACCTGGTTCGGCGTGTCCGACGCTCTGGTAGCAGGGCCGTGGCGCTGGCGTTGGCGGCGGGAGTGAGACCTGGTCCCCGCTTGCCAGTTGCGCAGCTCCTGTAGGTAGACCGGGCACTGCTTGTGGTTGGCTGGGTGGTCCCCCCAACAGTTACCACAGAGTGCCGGCTCGTCCTTGGGGTGCGTGCAGGCGTGCGACCAGTGGCTGCCTGCGCAACTTACGCAGACGGTTGGTCGGTGGCAGCCGAGTGATGAGTGGCGGAAGCCCTGGCAGCGATGGCATTGCGGGGGCTCGCGTTTGCCTCGCCAGGGCTCCACCCGGATCTTCTCCGTGATGTGGCCGAGTTCGGTGATGTCCATGAAGCCCGGGTTCTCCTTCTCCGTCCCGAACAGCTTCACGAAGAACACGCTGCCTCCTCGTCCTCGACCTATGGAGATGAGCTTCACATGGTCTACCTTGTAACCGAGGGCGGCGCAGCCCTCAGTGATAGACTGGGTGGTGGTACTTGCGGGAAGACCGCGGATAGCGGCCTTCAGTGGTAGTTGCGACTTCTTCCGGTGCTGGACAAACTTGATGCGTTTGTCCTTCGCGTGTGCCTCCTTCAGGTAGCCGATGACGTCCCTGTATTCCTCCCCGGTCCTGGGGAGGAACATGACGCCGTCGGGAGTCAGCGTCTGAGTCTGGGCCTCGATGGTCTTGAGGTGCTGCTCGTAGGCCGGGAATACCTCGACCGAGATCGTGGGCGGCTGGCCCGTGATGGCGGGGGCTCCGGTGTCGGATTCTGTGGGAAGAGAGGGATCGGCGTTAGCGCTGCGTTTGCGAGATGTGGACGGTTTTGGCGGGGGGGACTTGATGGCTTGCGCGTAGGTGTTTCTCGGTGCGGGGTTGGTGGCCTTCTTCTTCAATCTCGTGGCTGCGGTTGGGGTTGCAGCGCTGTCCTTTTCCGCGGGTCGTCCCGATGTCGCTGGCTGCTGGGGTTCCTGTGGGCAGGCAACGGGGTGAGGGGGCCCGTGGGACACGGGGGAAATGCGGTTGCATTCCCGTTTTCCCTCCTGTCCCGGCGGGCTGTCCTCATCTCGTTGCCTCTTCTGAAGGCGCGAGTTTGTGTGCGCCTGCAGGGTTGAGAGCAGTGCTGCCTCGAGCGGGTCGAGTGAGTCCTCGGGTAGCAATCCTCGAGTCACTCGCTTGAGTTTCTCAAAGATTGCCACCCAAGAAGCCAGGTCCAACGCGAGGTCGGCCGAGTCGTGGGTCGACTCGAGGCGTCGGCGTCGAAGTGGTCTGGCCGGCGTGGTGTTTGCGCCGGCCCGGCGCTGCGGTGGTGGTGGGGGTGACCTCGCGCCACGTGGTGGTAAATCACCACGTGGTGTTGAGAAAACATCACGTGGTGATTTTTCGCCGTCTCCCTGGTCCATGCCCACGTCCGCGGGCGATTCGGAGTCGCTGCTGTCCTCGTCGTCTGATCCGGACGGGGGCTTCTTCACGGATCATCGGTCCCGCTTTCAGATTCGAGATCTGAGTCCGAGACCTCCGACCCCGTGTAGCTGCCCCTGGCCGGCAGACGCCTGCGTGGAGAGCCGCGCTTCGCCTCGCCCTCGGATGCGTTGGCATCGACCAGGGCGTCGGCGTTCACGTTGGCTGCTAGGTCCTCCTCCGGTGGCGTCGGTGTCCTCTTCTTTGGCGGCGTGCGTTGCGTCAACGAGTACGAGTGCTGACCTCTTTTATGGGTTTTCTAGCGTGCTCGTACTAGTGGCTGGTATGTGCCGTGTAAATTAGATATTTATTCACGAATAAGCTTACAGTATTACATGTTGGTAGGAGGGTTAAAATTGATATTTATATGGGACATTTCTTCATAAATTAGTACAAAATTCTTATAATCTAGACATTTTGCGTATTATGACATGATATCAATAAAATTAAGACATAAATCAGTACTTAAGAACTAGACATGTAGACACGATATTTATACACTTTATTAAATTACAAATCATAAACAAATGGGTATAAATAGAGAAAATGATTGACTTAGATCTAGTTACACAAAAACAACAGTAATTTTAAGCTATCTGCGACACACAGAGTGAAGTGAAGTGAAGTGAAGTCCACAGAAAAGACGCATATTCATACTAAAAAGTTTTTACCCAAGTAGAAACTGTTTGACTCATTCCGTTTGAGATAATTACGAAACTGCTTTTAACCTTTTTAAATTATATCTCTCTCATCAAAATGAGGCATACACGCCAATATTTCAACTAGTGAGAAACGAATTTAAACCTTATCTGTCAACAGTAAAATTGCTTTGACAGCGTCTGCCGCGACCACTTTAGTGGTCGTTGGCGTGGTAGGCACGACACGACAGCACAAGAGCCACAAGCATCGACATATAATATCAAGACGCGTAAAGGCAAGCAAAGTTCATGTGAAAACACGACCCATTTTCATGTTTACAAAACTAAAATGTCTTATGTCTTGTTAACCAATCAAGTACTCATTATTTAAGCATATTTTTTGTGTTAACCTTAATTCTGCAAAGGTTTCATGCCATTTCACCAATAAGAAAAGTTGCCGCCCAAGTAGCACAGATGGCTGTATAACTACTCACATATATATTTATATAGAGCTCTGCGCATATTAAGACAGTTAGAAGGACACACTCGCGGTCCTAAAGCTGCATAATAGCTGTCAGTGATAATTAAATATCTTAGGGCTGATTAAGAGCTGCATTACGGTCGAGAAAACTAACATTAATACGCAAAAGGTGATATAAAGGTGAATTTGCTACGACTGTACACAGCTTTAAACGTTTTCAAATACTTTAACCGTAATAAGGTCTGTTTAGTGGGTAAAATTATGCCAAGTGCTGTTTAACAAGGTAATTGTGAACTTCTATTACGCTGACTTAATAAGGGAGCACAAATGAACTACTATGCAGCCAATAGAAGTATAATGGAACATAATATGGCGCATAATACAGCTTAAAGCTGAACATGTTTACCGCTAAGCAGCCTTTATACTGCCGTTGATACTGTCCGCATATAGCGGTTGTTTAAACGTTCAGAAGATGTCTCATAGCTGTTGAGCGGTTCAGTAGTGTATCGAATGAACGTCTTTTACTTCATAGTGGTTCATTTAAGTATCTTTAATCAGATATTATCTTAGTAACATAGCATATGTGGTACCGTAATAAGTCGTAGTCTACCATTTGTTGCATGGGGATACTAAACTGACGCGCGTATTTATATTTTACTATAACTTACTGTAAAACTATTCTGAAGTATAAGATAGCCAATGCAATGGCTTTACTTGCAAAATTGCGGCTCCCTAAAATGGCTGTATAACGCCTGTTTAATAGTCACATTTAAGTTAAAGGTGAGAGTGCGAGGAATTAAACATAAAGTAAACAGCTTACAGCTACATACAGGTTCATATGTTGAATTCTATTCAGATTTAGGCTGCTTAACAGTACACGAATAATCACTAAACAGCCTTATGCTGCTTATTAGATATGTAACGGTTAACGTCGCTGTTTAACATCAGCCACCATTTTATGTGTATAACCTATAAATATTTTGATTTACTTTTCCGAATTCTATAATCTTCGTGCATAAATTATGAACGTATGCATTAATTTGTACTTCCTAATATCGTAATAGTAACTTTTTATGTAATAATTATTTAAAATGACTTGAAATTGTTTGGGCAAAAATTTCCCATATCTTATTTAGAGGATATAATTTAATCATAAACTGAGTATTTTCGTGGCGCACTAAAATTTTCTTAGATAATATACATATATAATGTCAGTAAACTTGCATTCCCATACATCTTTCTCGGATTAATACATATAAGAGAACTATAATGATCCGAATAAATTAACACAGCGTGATATGGCGGCGCGCGTACGATTTACGTGTAATATATGTTTCGCAATACTACCGGCGGTGCCAAATCGCACACCAAATTATGTTTTATTATTCTTTTATTCAGACCAATGTCAGCCTCCCCCGGTATTAGGAGACATTTGAGATATATTTTCTGAATAAAGGGTCATTAGAGGTCTCTTAGACAGTCAGTATTCCGCTCTTATAACTCCTATTACCCCTTATAACTCTGTTAAATTTCTGCTACAACGCTCTTAAGCAGCTGTGAACTTAAGGCTGTATAATTTGTGCCCATTTAAGAGGTATAAAAGATGAATAAGCTCGTATACAGCTATTATGCAGCTTTTATATTCAGCTTTAAGCGTAATCGTATTCTATTATTCAGCTGCTATACAGCCAAGTGTGCTACTTGGGCGTGTTGTGAGTGGTCAAAATCAATTTGACAATGAAGTTTAATTGGACAGGAGACACTCAAATCCTTAGTTTGACGTGGATGGGTTCACGTAATAAATAATACTTAATGCAATCAATTAACAATTTATTTTAGCGCATTTTTTATTACTTATGTAATATACGTAAATTTAATCGTTCTTGGAATAAGGAATATGAAAGCCTTCTATTCATCTTTCATTTATTTAATTAAAGTGCTTAATTACAATATAGGGACTTACATACTACAAAATAAGCATAAATTAACATATTTTTTTTACAATTTTATAAATCCGTTATATAGGGAGACCCTCTTGGTCTCAAGCAACATAATGTTAAGCAATTAAGGTTGATTATGGCAAAAGAAAAACGATTATTTTTAACTTTATTTATGACCAGACTAGAAAATAATAGCATACCTTCAATATAAACTAACTAACTAAATAACGGATGAGTTCGGTTATGTGTACTATTTATTTTAGCAGGCTTAGGGAAATACAAAGATAAATTTACATTTTGTATCCATTTTTAGGGTTCCGTACCTCGAAAGGAAAAAACGGAACCCTTATAGGATCACTTTGTTGTCCGTCTGTCTGTCTGTCTGTCTGTCTGTCTGTCTGTCAAGACCATTTTTCTCAGGAACGCGTGGAGGTATCAAGCTGAAATTTATATCAAATACTCAGGCATATTGTCCCTTGGAGCTGTAATAAAATCAAACTTAAAAGCCAACGCAATCAAAAGATACAGTCGTTTATGCTGCAAATTTTAGAGTTTCGGCACTCGCAAAACCTATGGGGTACTTCCCGTGAACTCAGAAACTTGAAATTTGGCACGAAGCAACGTCATATAGCATAGACAATGGAAAAATTACAAAAAGTAGACATTTTTAGTAAAATCATACAAAAACATATTTTTTTAAATTTTAAACTTACTACCTTTTCCCTCGTAAACGCGTGGATGTATTAAATTGAAATTCATGTCAAATACTCAGGGCTATAGGACCTTTCAGATGTAGCAAAACCAAACTTTTATATCAATGCAATCAAAAGAAATAGCAATTTAAGTCACATATTTTAAAACTGAGTACTCGCAAGAAACTCAAAACCTAAAGGGTACTTCCCGTAAACTCAGAAACTTGAAACTTGGCACGAAGAAACTTCATATAGCACAGACCAAGGAAAAATTACGAAAAGTAGACATTTTTAGTAAAATCATACAAAATTTTTTTTTTTAATTTTAAACTTACTACCTTTTTCCTCGTAAACGCGTAGAGGTATAAAATTGAAATTCATATCAAATACTCAGGTCTATAATACCTTTAAGTTGTAAAGATTTGTACGGAACCCTCGGTGCGCGAGTCCGACTCGCACTTGGCCGGTTTTTTTTAATACTACAACGGTAGCAAACAGGCATACGGCTCACCTGATGGTAAGCGGCTACCGTAGCCTATGGACGCCTGTAACTCCAGAGGTGTCTCATGTGCTTTGCCGACGCTTTCATATAAAAGAGGATTCACTGTGTTGACAGCTAAAGGGACACGAGGATCCCCCGTCGTCAACACACTGCATCCTCTGAGCTCTCTGGCAACCTTACTCACCGGCAGGAACACAACACTATGAGTAGGGTTTCGTGCTAATTGGCTGTGGTTTTCTGTAAGGTAGAGGTAGTTCCCCAGTCGGGCTCTGCTCTAGATTTGATAATTAAAGACTATGCCATGAAGTTAAAGCATTCATTATATTGAAAAATAAGAGTCATACCTATTAGCCAGTTGTACTAGAAATGGCACGGCCAGAATGGTATGATTTTACCCGAGTAAGTATAGTAGGTACTAATTCGAAGGGTTTTGTTTTGTCGATTTATTACTACTAGGTAATACTTATAAATGAACATTCATTATACTTTTCCTCAAATGAGTTATGTTTACTTTTCCAAAACTTATATTGCATAACATCGACCAAGTCCGTAATGTATGAGAATATCTATGCGTGATTTACTTACCGATGAAAAGAAATATCACCATCTTTGGCGCCTGTGTGGCTCCTGCACCAATTCACGGCACAAGCCGGCATTTTAATATCGATATATTATCGAAATTTCATGGACCGAAAAAACTAATATTTTGACGACATGACAATTTCAAAATGTTTGACATGACATTAGGGCACCGCTGTCACAAGCTCCGCCCACTTTGGCACCAGGAAAGTGGAGCACATTTTGAGCGTTGATTACGCTTCCTTACTTATTATTCTTCCCAGAGAAATGGGATGACAAAGAATGCTTGTCAACGATCAAAAGTGTGGCAAAAAAATGAAATCGATGTATGTGTCTAAATTGTCTATGTGAGCGTAAAATAGTGATGCCAAATACAACAGGTTAATTATCTATCGGTATTTGACTTTCTTATCGATACGTTCTAAAGGCCTCTACAGACGTAAGCGACTAAGGTAGAATTAATAATTCAGTGGAGTGATTTGACAGCTCTCTGCATACAAAGCGGTTGTCAAATGTATGTAAAGTTCTGTCAAATCACTCCGCTGAATTATAGATTCTACCTTAGTCAAAGTAGTAAAACGGCTATTAGACATGGCAATTTGTAGGGCCCAACCTGTTGTGTTGGGAGGTGTAATAGGAGGTAGGGCCCGTAGGGATCTGAAGGAGGGTGAGGGAGAGGCAGGGTACACAACAGGTTGGGCCCTACAAATTGCCATGTCTAATAGCTGTTTACACTATGACGTCAGTTGACATCCCCACTACCAACTTGACGTTTAATTTCACGCACATTTTCGACGAATATTATTCTTCTTTCTCCGTGCCTCTTCCCATTCGGTCGGCCCTCCGAATATTTTTCCGCCAGTTGGCTCTCTCACACTACAGACCGACGTTCGACTAATATTATTACATTACCTAATTAAATAGTTAATAACTAGTATGCTTTTTCTAAGCAAATAATATATTCTTTAGTATTAAAAAAATTTAAATAAACAAAATTATTTATTATTAAATTAAAAATATTAAGTGAACAAGATTATTTCCTAAAATAATTTCAAATATTTCATACAACGGAAAACGGAATTTCAAGTCGCCGGTCGAAAGCGCATTCGATTGATCGCATGACCATTTTGACAGCTGACCTCTCATTCCAACTATATTTTTATCTCGTTCTAATCGTTTGACTAGTCGCTTTTAGGCGCGGCACACTTTTGAGCGGAATCCAGCTATCATAAATAAAAATCAGCCGCAGCATAAGTCGGAAATTTCTTTACGGGAGCTGAATTTTTGTATGGAGCCCATATACAATATTCAGCCCGATTTCCGTTTTCCGCTGCTTTTTGACTATGGTAGCGAATTCCGCTAAATGTGTTGAGCGCCATATTTGAATGAAATAATACTGCAAGGTAAAAAAATCTTTAATAATAAAAATACCCGTTTAAAACCGGATATAATAAGGTTCTAATTTAATCGTCTTACGTAATGGCGTAATGTGAATATAATATTAATTTATTCATTGGATTTTTTTGAAGCAATAATTATAATTTTCATATCGAACAGTTATCGATATAAGTCCCTAAAACGTTTTGTCAATCCCTAGCGTAGAATAAATGTTTCGGTTTTTACACAAAATAATCATGAATATTAACTATTATGATAAAATATTAGCACACAGTATACGAAACACTAATAATTAATAGTATCTAGTAAATACTTACACGATTTATTTTGCTAATATGACAAAATATTGTTTCAAAGACATCGATCGGAATATCATATAAACCTGTGAAATGAGTAATTACTTGGGTTTTTCCTATGAGTAATAGTCCAATCTGGAACACAACACGACACCATGTTTCTCCTTTTTCATCCCAAGTTATTTTATTCACGATTGTTTTATATTTTCCACGCTAAAATATGAGCTGTCACGACGTGGGTACGTAAGCTGACTACCCAAATTCAAAAGCTGTCACTCCTTCAAAATGATCGTGTGTCTCTTTTGCACTCGTGGAATGTTCATATATGTGTTGGTTTCTCTTTTGCGCACTTCGTTTATCTTTTAGCGACAAGCGCCATTTTATATCTACAAGCGCCATTTTATATCTATGATTCTTCCAAGGCCACAAGACCACTTCAGTGGCTCTTGGCGTTCAAAGGGCTTAATAGTTACGGTTCGCTTCGCGAGCAATTAACTGAATAAGCTCATTTCACCCACGTGTCATATGCATATTTGCCTTCACGAATTGCGATAAACGCATTGTGAAGGCACTAAAAAATTTTCTATAGACGCCTGTCTAACTCCACCAAACCATAGGTCACATACGGCTTTATAGGTTTACGAGAACAAAGCGTTACCAAGTTTGCGCGTGTTATAGCGACATCTAGCGGCAGATTTGGTCTTATAAATCTATATAGATGTCATATACAAAGGAAAAAAGTGACCTAGGACTCCGGTGCCCAGGGCTGGGATCGAACAAGCGTCTTCTGCATTCGCAGCAGACGCCCTAACCACTAGGCTACCCAGGTCACAGCGGCACCGGTCGAATTTTCCCGTGTATATGCAATCTTTTGAAAATGCTAAAGCGCATTTGGCCAATCATCTAAGGTACAGTCGCGATCAAATATATCGGACCGGCCAAGGTACTCAAAAATATCTGAACATGAACTTTATCGCCTTGACAATAGAGGCTTGTTCAGGTACTTGTGACCACCTTGGCCGCTCCGATATATTTGATGGCGACTGTACAACATTATGAGTTGTTTCCTCCAATCGGAACTACTTAGGAGTTCATCGAAAGCGAGAGAGATGGCGCTGCCGTCAATACAACTGAAGAACAAATCAAAATTATATGTTTATTAAAATAATTTTGATTTGTTCTTCAGATTTGCTCTTCTCGATAAAGAAATGATAGAAATAAGAGCTTGCCCTGGAAAATAGTACAATATTGAAGCTACGAAACCCCTCTAGTTAGTTTTCTATAGTATCCTTATTACTAGATCCGGGCATCTGGCAGCTTTTCCTCGGTTCGGCGAAAGATTTGTTATAAACAGCTCAAGCATAGATAAATTATTACACAATTGTATTTCTCTATGGCTCAAGTATTTTTTATATTTGAAATATTTTATTCGTAAGAAACAGTAAATACAGCCAAGTATTAAAACGAAACGCTATAGACATTAATTGCTACCGTACCTAATCGTTTCCAGTGCAAAAGTGCCCATAACGCTCGTGACAATACCGCGCTGGATACTATGGACAGCCTTTGCACTATAAACGACTCGGACCGGGGGTCCCCTCCCTTTTGCCTAAGTCGAAGGTCAAGTAAGACAGGATGTTTTTTCAATAACTAGCCATTGTGCGAGGTGATTTAGTAGGTCATATTAAACAACTTTTACTACGGGGCCAACTCCGAAATCTCAAAAAAAATTTGGATGTTTCATATATTTCAGCCTTTCGGGGTTGGTTACATAGAAAAAGTTAGTCATTATGACTTACCTAATCACCTACCGCAATATGGCTAGCAAGGATGATATAAGACATTGACAATGTCTATACAAAATCGCGTTCCTCCAAACTTCAGGTTATACGTCTGTTTTCGGTACTAAGTGCTGCAGCGCCACCTGTTGAGTCTGGAGTCGAGTTTTTCTGTCGGCGTTAATCGCCGAACAAAAAGTATGAAACTGGGACTTGGTGTTTATGGTGACCGATAGATGGCGCTAGCACCATAACCTGAAATACGGGAACGCGATTTCGTATAGACACTGTCAATCCATGTCTTATATCATCCTTGATGGCTAGTTATTGAAAAAACATCCAGTATATGAATTATCAAATAAAATCCGATATCATTTCTATAGGAATGCTTTATTAACAAAAATGTCTACAAGTTAAAAAAACAGTACAAATATTCAAAAATCGCTTAATAACAGTTAAAACCTAACAATAAATAAATAAATACATCCTAAATGACTGAATTGTACGCTTCGGCGTAATATCATGGCATGTTATAAACATTTTTACACAGTACAAACAAATCAAAATCTGGTTTGTGCAGTCGCCATCAGATATATCGGACCCGCCAAGGTGGTTACAAATATCTGAACAACGCTATTGTCAAGGCGATAAAGTGCACGTTCAGATATTTTTAAATACCTTGGCCGCTCCGATATATCTGATGGCGACTGTACTGAAATGACAGATGGACAAGTTGGGTCCATCAAACTGTCATTTTAGAATCTGAGATATAAAAAACACGGCACTTGTCTTTGTGTCCCTATTAAACCAGAATGATGATAAAAAGCCACAGATTATAAATGGTGCCATGTTCCCGCCATTTTGGGACCATTTTCTTAGGTCTAGACTCTTTACCATAGACAGAATGGATTTGACATTTCCAAACCATAACCAAGGAGATATATTTTTTTGCGTTTGCGACGTCATCTGCGTATATCTTTGGGCGTTTATCCTCATTCAAGTTTGACTTTAAAATCCAGCGGAATAACGTGCCCCCGCCTTTTTAAATAGATTTTGAATTACACTCACTTAATTACGGATATTTTCCGCCCCAATAAACTTACACAAAAGTATGCAAGATGTCAAAAATTTCCAAAACTTAAAAAAAAAAAACGGAGGTACGATTTTTTTTATGGCCCAAGTTATTTATGATTAGAGATAAACTACGATAACATGTCCCGCCGCTCCAAAGTCGCTTCAATGTATTTGTGAAAGTATTTATAAGCATCACCAAGACTCCCAACGCATGTGTGCGTGCTGAAACAGCCGTCAAAAAAAAAAACAAAACACTTTAGGGATGTGAATAAACACATTGAAATAATAATTTGGAGGGGCGGGACATGTTATCGTAGTTTATCTTCACCAATATCATAAATATTCCGCGTTCGGAAACCGTACGTAATTACCACCATTATTGCAACCAGTAACGTAACATCAGTGTATTATCTGTGACAGTGTGGTAAAAATGTATGAAAATTTATTACCTACGGTAACGTAATGAAAATCTGCCCTCCTCTCCGACCGCCGGCACAATCGTTGGTCATGGCGGTGCAATGGCGGTCATTCTAATGGTTTCCGAACACTTCATTTAGGATTTATAATATGAGTGTAGATAAAGCAGTGTATGCAACTGTACGTAATTAGGCCTAAAACCGTAACAGTTATATTAACTACTATTATCTCTACCATAATATATATTTATCAAAACATAAAATGGTTGACATGTTAAACCAAGTATTTAAAACCTTTTATATAAACAGTTTTGTATTCAGTTGTCATCTAAAAATAGTACATGATTTTTTGTTGGGTAAATTTGTGTCGAAATATTAAGAGAGGTACAAAGACGCATACGACTAATAATATATTCATTTTAATTAAGGTTGTTGGTAAAAAAGTCGCAAATAAATGTTTTGATAACATTTGCCTATATAAAAACTATTTTTTCTATAAACAACTTAAGACTGCGTCGACCGTCCAGTGGCGCCCTCATTGGGGGGATTGTATTTCCTAATAAACGAATCAATTTCTGTATAATCCATCATGTTAAGATGTAGTCCTACTAATTCCGCAACTTTTGATCTATATTACTTACTTTTGGCTTCATCACTTAAACGGAAAAAAGTGGCCACCATTTGCCGTTTAGGTAATGACGCAAAAAATACGCAAAATGAAACTATGTGGCAGACCAAAAGTTGCGTAATCAGTAGGACTACAACTTAACATGAGGGATTATACATAAATTGATTCGTTCATTAGGAAATACAATCCCCCCAATGAGGGCGCCACTGGACGGTCGAAACAGTCTTAACAGGTATATCATTGGTACAACTACAATGTATGTACGATTAGGCGCACCACATATGTTCTAACTACATAACCGGTACAAAGAAAAAAATCGTGAACTTCGTCTACAGTTATCTCCGATCAAATAATACTAGGGATACACAATCAGCCCAAAAAAATGGCCCCACAATAGTACCGCAAGAACGACTCGGGCGGTACTTTCTTTGACAGTTTTTACGGTATAAGACTGACCGGTTACATATTTTCACGAGCCATATTTTCAGTAAATCTTGTTTCGAGTCTGTACCTCCTACCTTTACATTGTTGCTTGACGACAGTTATATAAATTGTCTATCTGTTCTTTTTAGTATCAAGTCCATAGACAATTTTAATTATCTCAGATGAAAATACGTAACAGTTATATTTTATCCATGGTTATGAACTCAGAACAGCATGGGGCGCCCAACCCTTTATAAGGCAAAAGAGTGTCAGAAATTCAAATAATGGTGGGAAATATATTCCCTCTGCCTTATAAAGGCTTAAGGGGCTGACAACAGCTAAATTCCCTCCCTATCTTTTTTAGCGCGAGTGAAAGAGAAACACTGTGTTACGATTAGTAATGAGAGCTCAATGCAAATTTTGCTGAATGATGAATTTAAAAAAAACTACGCATTAATTGAGAAATATAAAACGACGCAGTTTTTAGTATTAGTGCGGTGGAATTTAGTCCTTAGTTACAAATGTATAGGTTATTAAACTAAAGACATACAACTGTTTAAAGCTAATTTTAAGATGTAACTTTGAAATTATTTTCTATCGAGCCGATTTCGTCCAATCGTGTATCGGAATTAACGAAGTTCTTCCAAATATAACGAATATTAACATATATTTTTTTTACTTTCTCAAAACAAGTAGTTCTAGCTAAAATCTGTTTGAGTAAAGTCAATTTGAAGGTCATCGGGTGTTGTCAGCCTCTT
Source organism: Pammene aurita (assembly GCA_947086415.1). NCBI lineage: Eukaryota > Metazoa > Arthropoda > Insecta > Lepidoptera > Tortricidae > Pammene > Pammene aurita. Next base: position 7,561,292 of record OX352313.1, read on the forward strand.
TAAAACTGTAGATAGGTTTCGAAACGTGATTCTAATCACTTTTTAAAAAGTAATGTGCCTCTTTTTGCCTCAACATTATTGTTTGCATCTAGAACAGTGACTCGTCTCAAAGACGGGTTTCGTTGCTCTCATTATTGTGTCATATCTGATGTGGTCAGCTCTTAGTCCATTATACTATAACCCAGAAACTCGCAAAATATACAAATGATATATGCTCTTATTTCGTTTTGAGTCCATTCCATTTTATTTGAGCATCCAAAAATATATTGCTTAGCAACTTTATCATCAATGATCGGATTTTACGTAGCAACACGGCGAAATATCACTTATAATGCGAATGTAGTGGTTAAAACATTAATATGTTATTGAAATGTATTTAATGTAAATAAATTTAAAAACCTGGGGTCTTAAAATCCGGAATATCTAAATATATAAAAGAATAAACCGACTGACTGACTGATTGACTGACTGACATATCAACGCACAGCCCAAACCGCTGGTTCTAGAGATTCCAAATTTGGCACGTAGGTACCTTATAAGGTCTAGGGGTGCACTACGAAAGGATTTTTCAAAATTCACCCCCTAAGGGGGTAAAATGAGGTTCCAAAGTTTGTATGGCGAATCAAGATTTGTTAGACTATTTTATTCGAAACTTCACAGGAGTATTCCTAACGATAAATGAGTAAAACATGTTTCAGGTTTTTTGAAAATTCAACCCCCATAAGGGCCAAATGTGGTCACAAAGTCTGAAAATCAACATGGGTATCGTATCCTTTTTGAGTACTTATAGTACGCGGGCGAAGCCGCGGGAAAAGGCTAGTTATCCATATTAAGTAGCATTATTTTTGAGGTAAAAAACGGTGTTGCATCCTAAAATCCTATCACTTTTTATCATACAATCGGATCATACATTAATCGCTATTCTTTTTAAGTTTCATACATACATCATTATAGCATTGAAATGGCATCTTATTTCATCTTTTTTTGGAACCCTAATATTGGAGTACAGTCAATCAATTTGATTCCTAGGCCACTCTAGAACCTTGTCACAATAGCTAGTTTGGTAGCAAATAGGTTACGTTTATACGTATCCACGGGCAACTGTCATTACGACAAGGTTCTACAGTGGCCTAGGACTCAAATTGGTTGACCATACATTAATATCTTGCACAACAGGCCGCAAAAATATGTGACACGCACTTATGCCTCTACAAAAATTGTGTCAGATGTTTTTGCGTGCTTCGTTATATAGGATATTATTACAGGTGTTTATCTAAATATCGGCCTTTACAGCCACCAGAGACTATAAATGATTGAAAAGCGCCATCTGGACGAGATCAACCCAAAGATACAAAAATAGTAGGGGGAAATGACATTGCACTGGAGCGCCATCTCGTAACAAGTAGCGTACCGCAGTAACACTAGATGGCGCTGCAGTGCAATGTCATTTCCCCCTATTTTTGTATATTTGGGTTGCTCTCTTTCACACTTGGGCCTCGAAAAGTTCTTAGCTGTGGCTGTCTATATTATAGTCTCTGTTGCCACCAAAGGCGTTGTCTCCACAGTATTCAATCGCCTGCAATAGACCCAAAGGCCAATGATGAAGTAGCACTTGACATTCCGTACTAAATGGGGCTAAAATTTTATCAATTTTCCTTTCAATAAGTTTTTTTTGAAACATTAACGTTAATTTACGCATATTAGTATAAATATACCTTCCATAATCACTCTATATTTGCATTTTTTTCATGATATTTGAATAAAACCCGCAAGCCAGCGCCCCTAGCGGCTTTGTTTTCGATCCTTATTTAAATACATTGTTAATTAATATTAGGCTTTTATTTTATTTTTACAACAAGTAAAATTCCATTTACCGCTGTCAAGTGATTATTTACGGTTTACAACTCTACATTGCAGTTTTTCAAAAACTTGCATCATACATAGCATGACTTGCATTGTCGCGCGGGACTGCCTTTATCTTTGGGTTGCTCTCGTTCAGATGGCGCTTCAGACTGGCCTCAAAAAGTTCTTAAACTGTGACAGTCTATATTATTTATAGTCTCTGCCATTATAAAACTCTTTAGCCAGTTTCAAAATATCTAAGCGTGTGATGTGTTCGAAATTATCTAGGCACGACTTTATAAGGACCCGTGCATGAATGGGCATCATGATGTGATGGCACATATTGAATTTTGTAATAACATTATAGTTAAATAACTCTTCAAATATTATAGGCACACCTATAGTTATTTAATAGTAGTTTTCGATACAAGTGTGAGAAGTATTCATTAGTCATTTTGTACGAGTATCGAGGTTTCTTGACTCGAGCCGAGAGGCGAGGGTCAAGACTCGGGACGAGTGAAAACGACACTTCCGCCCGTGTGTCTAACAACGTTTTTTAATACAATTGCGAAAAAACTACAATGAAATAAAATTACATTTATATTCTTAAATGCAGTGTACGAAAGACAGCTTCATTTCATTTTTATTTTAAGTAATACTATTGGATCTCGCATAATACTCATTTATTTAAAAAGTATCAATCAGATTACTTTTTAGCACTAGTGTATAAAATCAAACTTTACGCACGATTTGCAGCTATATAAACTAAACTTTTTGAGCAATTGTATTAAACATATTTATACAGTAGCTCGGGCATTTCCTTTTGGAAAGGTCGAGTCTAAGTGAAGTTTTTTTTTGTTTAAGATTATTGCGTGAAGTTTTAAACAAAAAATCTAGAAATACGCGTCTTGAAATAATTTTGAACATATCACCTGCTCACCTTATTCCGTTATTATACATATCCTTAAGTTACATTTAGGCCCTGTTCATTCCCCATTTTGCTTCGGTAGTCTTGTCATTTGTATCACCACTACTCGTCAACAGATGGCGCTAGTAATTATGTTTTATATTATATATAACACAAACTCGAAATGTTACGTTAAATGTAAATTGTCGATTCGAGATATCGATTTTAAAATGGTTTAATCGAAGAGTTGGAAACTTAGAGCATTCAACCAACCGGAGTCGCCATTGACAGGCGTTCCCCTCTGCCGAAAACATGTGACTGGCGGTCATACATTACATCATTTATTGTATAGACTGACGTCGCTATTTGTACGTTACGTACAAAAAAGAAGATTTTTTAGAAAATAAGTATATTTGTATGTAGATGTTCCCACTACCTACCACTACTATAGGTACCATTTAGATTAAAAAAAGAAGTAATTTTGGCAACTTCAATCCATTTTCGATTTGCGCAATTAAAACGAAATAAAATTAACAAACTACCTAAGCAATATGGCTTCTCAATATACACAATACGCTCAAAGCGTACCTAATAAAATACTAACAAGTATTTCCCATACAAAACGTACACTATACAAGTCAAAACTCACTCACTTTTAAGTCACACTCAGTTTCCCTGTGTCACGTATCAGGTATTCAAACAGGTATTTTGCCTGCTATTTACACCTGTTATTTTCACTCTCCTTTTAACCTTTTGCTGAATTCCTCTTGCTGCAGCTCGCGCCACTCCTTCTTCGCCTTCATGCGTTTTAATTGCCCGTCCCTGTAACGAAATGATTTAGTTTAATCGACAATTAATTTTTGTATTAAGCTGAACGTCTGCTAACGATACCACAATGTTTAGAAATAAGAAAAAACAGAAAAATGCACTGCCTCACTTCGAACTCGCGACTCTGGGATACATGCCCATCGCTCTGACCAACTGAGCTACTGAGACTTACCTGATGGCTGTGAATTTCTCCACTATATCCTTTATGCGTCTTAGGGGGACGCATGCGATATCTGCCGAAGAAGCTTTACACTTCTCAACCAGCCACTGGAGTCCCAAGTTACATTGAGAATTCACCGATAACAATACGCTACCCCATAACGATTAATAAGTACCTTTAAACAGACTTTTTTTTAATAATCCATACTTCCATACTAGTATTATTAATTATAAATGCGAAAGTGAGTCTGTATGTTACCTCCTCATGCTTAAACCGCTAAACCGATTAAGATGAAATTTGGTATGAAGATAGTTAGAGTCCCGGGGAAGGAGTAGGAGTAGGAGTAGGAGTAGGAGTAGCAACTGACCACTGCAGGTCTATGAGACCGCCGCGCGCCGCCACCGCGGCCTTGACGCGGTTGGCGAAGGCCACGGCGTCCTCGCGCTCGCCGCGCCGCATGGGCGGCAGGTACCACACGTCGCACACGATGGCCCACGAGCTCATCATGTTGAGCAGGTAGTGCAGCATCCCGTAGCGCGAGCTGTTCCAGAACGCGTCGCCGAAGCGCGGGTCGTATCTGACAGAAAAAAAAAACATTTTCATACGTAAGCTTTTAAGGGTGACCGTATTTTTCTTGAAGCAAGCCTGCGACATGAACGTAACGTCTGTTTATCTGTTCTGACTAGTGTGACTGGGAGATATATTTAGGATCCTAATTAGGATGCTAGTTAGGACAAGTGTGACTGTGAGACATATTTAGAATCCTAGTTAGGATGCTAGTTAGGACAAGTGTGACTGGGAGATATACTTAGGATCCTAGTTAGGACAAGTGTGACTGGGAGATATACTTAGGATCCTAGTTAGGACAAGTGTGACTGGGAGATATATTTAGAATCCTAGTTAGGACAAGTGTGACTGGGAGATATATTTAGGGTCCTAGTTAGGACAAGTGTGACTGGGAGATGTATTTAGAATCCTAGTTAGGACAAGTGTGACTGGGAGATATATTTAGGATCCTAGTTAGGACAAGTGTGACTGGGAGATATATTTAGGATCCTAATTAGGATACTAGTTAGGACAAGTGTGACTGGGAGATATACTTAGGATCCTAGTTAGGACAAGTGTGAGTAGTGTGACTGGGAGATATATTTAGGATCCTAGTTAGGACAAGTGTGACTGGGAGATATACTTAGGATCCTAGTTAGGACAAGTGTGACTGGTAGATATATTTAGAATCCTAGTTAGGACAAGTGTGACTGGGAGATATATTTAGGGTCCTAGTTAGGACAAAACCTGGGCCATCGAAGATCGAAATGGCCAAGTAGTCACTGAACTGGAACAAATTTCGGAAGTTTGGAGGAATTACTGTCAGTCTCTATTTCAAGATCCTCAGTCGCGGAATTTCGCACCTACGGAGCCTACGAGTGACATGCTCGAGCCGAATATTCTGGAGTCAGAAGTAAGAGCCGCCATCCAGCATTTTAACCTTTTGACCGCCAAGCATTGAACAAAAATGACGCGCCACCGACGCCACGTAATCGCGTTTTGTCAAGCGAAATTGAACTTTGCGGAAGCCCGCGTAGTTCCCTATTGCATTAGAAAGCCTGTCGGCTGTAGCCGTCGTTGGCGTCCATGGCACAACTTTTTGAGCGGTCAATAGGTTAAGAATGGTAAAGCCACAGGGAAAGATGAGATTCCAGCTGAAACAATACGAGCAATGGGAGAGCGTGGCCGTTCATATCTTCCACATCATCTGCAACAAGATATGGCTCACAAGCAAATGGCCCTCAGAATGGGTTCACACAGTACTCACTCCTCTTCATAAAAAGGGCTCCACAAAGAAGTGTAGCAACTTTCGGCTTATTGCTCTTATAACACACGCCAGCAAAATAATGCTACGCATCATAAACGAGCGGCTGAAAGCGTATTTATCCAGAGGAATTGCGCCAGAACAGGCTGGATTCGTGAAAGGTAAAGGAACCCGAGAACAAATTCTTATCGTTCGTCAAATCATCGAGAAGGCTCGAGAGTTCTGCAAGCCAACATACATATGCTTTGTGGACTTTTCTAAAGCGTTTGACTCTGTGAAATGGCCAACGTTGTGGGAAACGCTACTGGGCATGGGTACACCACAACACCTCGTCCATCTGCTAAGGGAACTCTACGCAGGGGGAACAGCTTCAGTGCGGACGGATGACCTCCTCTCAGATAGTTTTCATCCAAGTGCGGGTGTGCGACAGGGATGCATAGTATCACCTTTATTGTTTAATATTTACACGGAGCTTGTAATGCGAATCACTCTCGAGGACTGGACCGATGGTGTTGCGATTGGTGGGTACAAAATTATGAATTTGCGGTACGCAGATGACAGCACCTTATATGCGAGTGACAATGCGAAACCCAAAGTGACGCAGATTGCGAACTGCGACGTGGTTCAGAGCCACGTGTATCTTGGAGCTTTAATCTCAATCAACGGCGGCTGCGTAGACGAGGTAAAACGACGTATGGCCTTAACCAGAACTGCGATGGAGAAGTTGGGAAAGGTGTGGAGAAATCGACATATTACCAAAGCAACCAAAGTCAGGCTGGTACGAACCCTTATTTTTCCCATTTTTCTTTACGCGGCAGAGACGTGGACCGTGCGCGAGTTGGAAAAGAAGAAGATAGATGCTCTGGAAATGTGGTGCTGGAGGAAGATGCTCAGGATATCATGAACGGAATTCCGCACCAATGTATCCATACTCCAGGAGCTCGGCATCAGCCAGCGTCTATCGGCCATAGTACAGTCGCGCATACTGCAGTACTTTGGACACATCTCAAGGCGGGATAACGACTCCATAGAGCGGCTGGTTATACAGGGGAAATTAGAAGGAACCAGACCACGCGGCAATCCGCCTATGCGATGGACAGGACAAGTTAAGTCTGCAGTAGGGCACCGCGTATCTGACTGTGTCAGACTGTCTGCCAACAGAGGGAGATGGCGGGAGATCGTGCGCAGAGCTGTGTCCGCCTCCACCATCGACGAGGACGCCTCCACGTGACCACGACCGCTCTGTCAAGAGCGAAACGACAGAGAAGAGAGTTAGGACAAGTGTGACTGGGAGATATATTTAGGGTCCTAGTTAGGTCAAGTGTGACTGCGAGATATATTTAGGATCCTAGTTAGGACAAGTGTGACTGGGAGATATATTTAGGATCCTAGTTAGGACAAGTGTGACTGGGAGATATATTTAGGATCCTAGTTAGGACAAGTGTGACTGCGAGATATATTTAGGAACCTAGTTAGGACAAGTGTGACTGGGAGATATATTTAGGCTCCTAATTAGGATGCTAGTTAGGAGACTAAAATAAGTAACGTGTGACAGGCATTTAAGAACCACACTTACTTGATGGCCACAGGGTAGATAAAGCCGCCGACCTCGAAGCTGCCCTTCTTGAACTGCATCACGGACGTGTTGTTGATGCACGTTCCCTCGGGGAAGATCAGGATCGGAGGATTATCGGGCACTGATATGTGCTCCTTTAATCTGTGAACAATAATATGAAATATTGACACATTTTGTGAAAGTTTTTAAGTTGAAATGTTTTCAACCGACTTCAAGATTTCGAAGGAGGAGGTTCTCAATTTGTCGGTATCTTTGTTTTTTTTATGTATGATCACCGATTATTCGTAGACGGCTGCACCAATTTAGAAAATTCTTTTTTGTTTGAAAGCGCAGTTGGTCCCATTGCTATCACGTCAGGATCTGATGATGGGATCCTGGAGAAATCGAGGGAACTCTTAAAAAATGATAGGCACACCTATAGTGATTTGAGTATTTTTGACAGCAGCTCGAGCATTTTCTTTTGGAAAGGTAGAGGCTAAGTCAAGTCGGTTCTTTTTTGTTTAAAATTATCATTCATAAGCTTTTAAAGGCGACTGTACATTCCCTACCAGTCATCTACTGCTCAATGAGATGATTCTACATAATGAGCTTCCATTGTTTTATCACCGGGTTCTCATGACCATCTTCGTCTCCATCGTCAGACGACTGTGATGTAGTCCTGTACTGTACCGGAAACAAGATGGCCCCCAACCTACAGGCCGGTTCCGGCTCGCGAGGCTACTAATTTGGGCCGGAGAATATAGCTTAATTCCAACCCGGCCAGCGAAAAAGTAGCGGAGCCTTGGCAGTGGCCTTCAAGTAAAAGTTTAGAGACCCTTGCTTTAAGGAGGTGAACTGAAAATGGGATAAACGCTCAGAGCAAGAATTTAACTAGAGACCGCATACTAGTACTACCGTAAGGGAAAGACATAGATGACGATAAAATCACTTGACAGCACAAAACAAAATAATTTACCATTAGCCGACACAACTTTCTAAGAAAAAATATCAGGATTTCTCGTAGTACACACAAGAAATTCTTGAAGAAATCGCGAATTATATCTGTTTGTGACCCTCCACTGCTATAAGTAATGGCGTCGAGTGTAATAAAAAAATTTGAGACTATGACAAGGACCAGCGATAATAGCACCTTCTCTGTCGTATCTATTGAAAGTGTAATAAACACAGCTCGAGAATTTCATAGCAAAAACGTCGCAAAACGAATATAACACCGAAATAAAACAAGATGTATTAAATTCGTATTATGTACAGTATTTTAATAATATATTTCTATATTACATTCATAACCACAACCCAAAAAGTGTCAAAAAGTGTGCATCTTGTTCTATACAATATTTATTTACATTACGGAGATCCAACAGCTATCAAAACAAAATAGCACTAATTAATAAATAATAGATGGAAAGCCAATTAAATGATCTCACTTATAGCTACAGATTGCATTCAAGTTTTACTTAAATAAAACATGACAACGCTCGAACACAGCAACACAGAACATATTTATTTTTGCTATGAAATGTCCGAGCTATGGTAATAACTAATAAGAGACCATCCCGTTCGATCTTGGTATTGTTATTACCATGACAAGTCTATGGCTAGTATATCTATCTATATATATAAAAGAACAAACTGACTGACTGACATATCAACGCACAGTCCAAACCGTTGGTTCTAGAGATTCCAAATTTGGCACATAGGTTCCTTATAAGGTCTAGGGGAGCACTAAGATATATATAAAAAAACAAACTGACTGACTGACATATCAACGCACAGTCCAAACCGTTGGTTCTAGAGATTCCAAATTTGGCACATAGGTTCCTTATAAGGTCTAGGGGAGCACTAAGATATATATAAAAAAACAAACTGACTGACTGACATATCAACGCACAGTCCAAACCGTTGGTTCTAGAGATTCCAAATTTGGCACATAGGTTCCTTATAAGGTCTAGGGGAGCACTAAGATATATATAAAAGAACAAACTGACTGACTGACATATCAACGCACAGTCCAAACCGTTGGTTCTAGAGATTCCAAATTTGGCACATAGGTTCCTTATAAGGTCTAGGGGAGCACTAAGATATATATAAAAAAACAAACTGACTGACTGACATATCAACGCACAGTCCAAACCGTTGGTTCTAGTGATTCCAAATTTGGCACATAGGTTCCTTATAAGGTCTAGGGGAGCACTAAGAAAGGATTTTTCGAAATTCACCCCCTAAGGGGGTAAAATGGGGGTCCAAAGTTTGTATGGCGAAACAAGAAATGTTAAGACTTTTTTATTCGAAACATCACAGGAGTAATCCTAACGATAAATGAGTAAACACGTGTTTCAGGTATTTTGAAATTCAACCCCCAAAAGGGGCAAATGTGGTCACAAAGTCTGAAAATCAACATGGGTATCGTATCCTTTTTGAGTACTTATAGTACGCGGGCGAAGCCGCCGGCAAAGGCTAGTCTATGGATAAACGTTAATCTCACCTCCGGGCCACAGCGTGTCTGTCTTTGACCTCTGATCGCTCGAACCAGATGTGAGGAGAGGCCCGCGCCAACGCCCTCTGTAAGAGACCGAGGAAGCCCCCGTGTCTCTGCCCTATCTGAAAATGATAGGTGGTTTAATTAATAACTTGGTTAATTTTAGTTTAATGGACGTTTAATATTCGGACGAAGAAGCTTTCTACTTTTCGTTGTACAGTCGCCATCAGATATATCGGAGCGGCCAAGGTGGTTACAAATATCTGAACAACGCCTATATTGTCAAGGCGATAAAGTGGATGTTCAGATATTTTTGAGTACCTTCGGCGCTTCGATATATCTGATGGCGACTGTACATAAGTTTTTGACACCTTTTCGTAAAATGCATATTTTAGAATACTTGGCCATTACTTTCATTTGCTGTTTTGTGACGGCGAAAGAGGCTTAATTAGGCTATCAATCCCGATAGCTTAGTTAATTATAACAACTGTAAATATTATTAATCACAGTAACTCAGTGGTCCTTGATTGTCTCCCGATTTGTATGAACATAAGGCATTTACCACTGCGTTACCATCTTTTTACATTAATCAATATTAATGTATAAATTTTGGTTGACTAATTCCTACTATTTGGTTCAGGTACAATTTGGGAATACAATTTTATACACGATATTCAATGTCTATCAAACAATAGATTAATGATCAGGAAAAAGTAGAATCAGCCAAATAACACGACTTTTTACTAAGAACAAGTAAGGGTCACCATTAAGGCTTACCAATTTACCGTATACAAAGGAAAATAGACAATGTTAAACACCTTTTACGAAAGAAATTGTAGCTATACATTATCCCAAGCAATTACATATACTAAATGCACTTGTATCCCCGTTCGGGGCCTCATGCCAATATTAAGAAATAATTTTAAATTATTTCACTTACCGAAAAGCCTGCTATATTATTTTTTAGGATTAATTGCAGGCAAATGGTATGGTCAATGAATAATAGTTTATACCTCCATACCTACCTCTATATCTAATGAAATCTAACATTTTAATTATTTTACATGTTTTTTTAAAGTGGGGCATTCCACTCATACAATAGTATGTTATTCAATCAAATACAAACACTGAAAACATTGAAAAAATAATCAACCCAGCAGGATTTGAACCTCGCATCGATACGCCTTACCGGGGCTCGATCGCTTTACCAATTAAGCTATGGGTTCAGTTACTGAGTTGACGAAATTCTCAATGCCTGCAATCATCTTTTTGCATTTATTTTTATATCGACTTTATAGCAGCCGTAAGCGACATCTAGGTGCTAACTACTACAGTTAGATACCCTTCCCGCCGACCCTTTTACAAGTGTCACAACGGAAATAATAGATGGCGCTGCTATCAACTCATAATTATTTTACATGTTTTTTTAAAGTGGGGCATTCCACTCATACAATAGTATGTTATTCAATCAAATACAAACACTGAAAACATTGAAAAAATAATCAACCCAGCAGGATTTGAGAATTTCGTCAACTCAGTAACTGAACCCATAGCTTAATTGGTAAAGCGATCGAGCCCCGGTAAGGCGTATCGATGCGAGGTTCAAATCCTGCTGGGTTGATTTTTTTTTTTTTCAATGTTTTCAGTGTTTGTATTTGATTGAATAACATACTATTGTATGAGTGGAATGCCCCACTTTAAAAAAACATGTAAAATAATTATGAGTTGATAGCAGCGCCATCTATTATTTCCGTTGTGACACTTGTAAAAGGGTCGGCGGGAAGGGTATCTAACTGTAGTAGTTAGCACCTAGATGTCGCTTACGGCTGCTATAAAGTCGATATAAAAATAAATGCAAAAAGATGATTGAAGGCATTGAGAATTTCGTCAACTCAGTAACTGAACCCATAGCTTAATTGGTAAAGCGATCGAGCCCCGGTAAGGCGTATCGATGCGAGGTTCAAATCCTGCTGGGTTGATTATTTTTTCAATGTTTTCAGTGTTTGTATTTGATTGAATAACCTAACATTTTAAGTTTGAGCGTAGATAGGTAGCAGACAGGCAGAGTTACTTTCGTATTTATAATATTAAGGAGTGGTCCGGAAAAAAAGTAGCCGTGCCTTTTTTGATTTATCTTTTTATTTTGTGCCGATTTAGAAGCAGTGTTTATATTTAAATAATCTCTAGATACAATCATACAAAACATAAATACAATCATACTTAAATAAAACAGCGTTTGGAAGTTTTCGCCTTTTGTATTCCATCGTACATATAGTTTTTTGAACAGCGTCTTCTGACAGAATTTTTGAGGTGTTTCTCAAAAACATGTTTTTTCTTATAGTTTGATTTGATGAGCTATTTTATACCTTAATATATTGTCTTTCTTCAATAGTAAACTTTTTTATCTGGCTTCATTTTAAGGTACTTACAGTAATTTTTAATTAAATGTACTTGCCTTTTTTCATAGAAAATTATCTCCCATAGAAAAATCTTTGTCAGAGGTTAGATTAGAGAGTCTTCCTGACTATCCTAGCTAAAATACAGTTAATTAATGTAGCTTCTTGGTAAGATGAAATTCTGAAAAGCATAAAACGGGTTGTGAAAATGGAAATACAATTGTGGCATTGTAGCGGATGTCGATTGAAGATTGTCAAATTATGTTGTTCAAAAGGTTACAAAGTATATTGAATTAAAAACGCGAAAACTTAAATATGCTCACATATTCTATTATGATTGTATTTTTATTTATTAGTATTGTATCTACGGATTAATAAAATAAATATACTGCTTCAAAATTAGCACTAAATTAAAAAATACACAAGATTGTACACTGCTACTTTATTTCAGGACCACTCCTTATATAGTCGAGAATTGTCGGATCGGTAGTAAGCCTGTTCGATTAATATTAAGTTTGTGAAGTTTGTCAGTACTATTCGTCAGATTTGGTACGATCGTCGGATTTGTAACATGATTATTGGATTAATGCTGTGATTGTCAGATAAAAGGGGCATAATACTAAGGGTCCATCTCAACGAAGTGACAGCTACGCGCTTGGAACGTATCCGATACGTTTTCGGGGTTGTCAAAATCCCTTTAGTTTATTTGCAGCATGACCACAGATAAGATAAAATATTTTAGTAGTTTATAGTCGTAGTTTTGCACTAAAATAATAAGATTTGGCAAATTCATTGGGCAAATAAGGTAATAAAATTGACATTTATTTAGTTTTGTATTAAAATTACTAACAGATTAGGTAGATTGGGGTATATAGGTCCAGCAATAATACTAATTGCGTACTTGGCAACCCTAGAACGTCGAAAGGTAAAATTGTATGGCGACGTCATGTGTCACCGTTCATCTGTCAAAGTTCTGTCAAAAACTGATTTTGTAGGGAAGATCACCTTCTGTATGAAATACTATTACATTATTCTGTGATAATACTTGCACTTAGGCACATGCTCACCTCATTCCTAGGGGCAGTGTCTACTCACATGATGAGCACAGGATAGATTGATGTCATATATGCAGGGACCGGAACGGGTCACTAATAAACCCCTTTATTTTAGCTCGGGTATTTGATAGAATTGTTTTTAAAAACCCAATTTTATATGATTTATTAAGTATTATGTTGTAATAAGTTTATTGAGTAATAAACTTTAAAACACATTTGGCAAACACATTGTTGACTTACAGTTTACCGATATCAATGAGGTTTCCCTATCAAGTGTTTAAAGAATCCGATTATATTTTAGTCTCTAATGCTAAAACATTCGTCTGAGAAACTACATTAAATATGGTTAACGTTACCTCGCTCTGAGGCGTTCCATTTAAGGCTTGAAGTGCAAGCGAGAGCGCGGAACGAGCGACAAAGAGGCACAATCGGCCTTCGCGTTCGGCAGCGTTCGACATCTGTCTCTCTCCTACTTGAGTGAGCGATGCGTCCGCGTGGACAGCTGCTATACAATAATACATTTACATGTTTTCGTCAAGTATGAAGTGCAGTGAAATTAAAATTTTCTTTTGAAAAATGCAACCATTCCATCAGTATTTTCTTATGACGTTGTCACGTTCAACTATCGTCAGTAAACCGACTTTACAGACAACCGATTTTTTTCGGAAACAGAAACAGTAGGCGACAAACTATGAATTACATCGTACGTCATTCTGGATTACTTTCCCCTATCAGAAACTTTTGGCAATGATATAATCTTATTATTTATATAAATTTCTCATGGTACTGTTTTGATGAAAACCAGAACTCTTTTGTATTCTTAAAGCGGTTTGCATTCTTTGAGCTCCACTTTACAGCTGCCAGATGTCCGGATCTAAAAATAAGCATAGTATAGCAAACTAACAAGGGCTTTTCGTCGCTCTCATTATTGTGTCATATCTGACGTGGCTAGCTCTCCGTTTATATATAAATGTTTAATATTAATTTATTTGTAATAAAATCATTAATGTCTGAATTTGTGCCACTTTGGCATTAGCTGTTAAGATACAAATGTATTTATTTAACAATAAATAATCAAATAGAGCGGTTCCCGGTCCCTGCATTGACGGTACACTTACCAGGGAATATGTATTGTCGCACATAAGCACGAGCGCGTCAATCGGACTGGTGTGGTTTGCGACGCAGATCCCGCTTCTGGGCTCATTGTCCTCATCGTGGTACCATTATTGTGTCATATCTGACGTGGCTAGCTCTACGTCTATATATAAATAATCAAATAGGACGGTTCCCGATCCCTACATTGACGGTAGACTTACCAGGGAATATGTATTGTCGCACATAAGCACAAGCGCGTCATTTGGACTGGTGTGGTTTACGACGCAGATCCCGCATCTGGGCTTATTGTCCTCATCGTGGTACGATTATTGTGTCATATCTGACGTGGCTAGCTCTACGTCTATATATAAATAATCAAATAGGACGGTTCCCGGTCCCTGCATTGACGGTAGACTTACCAGGGAATATGTATTGTCGCACATAAGCACAAGCGCGTCATTTGGACTGGTGTGGTTTACGACGCAGATCCCGCATCTGGGCTTATTGTCCTCATCGTGGTACGATTATTGTGTCATATCTGACGTGGCTAGCTCTACGTCTATATATAAATAATCAAATAGGACGGTTCCCGGTCCCTGCATTGACGGTAGACTTACCAGGGAATATGTATTGTCGCACATAAGCACCAGCGCGTCAATCGGACTGGTGTGGTTTGCGACGCAGATCCCGCTTCTGGGCTCATTGTCCTCGTCGTGGTACGATTATTGTGTCATATCTGACGTGGCTAGCTCTACGTCTATATATAAATAATCAAATAGGACGGTTCCCGATCCCTACATTGACGGTAGACTTACCAGGGAATATGTATTGTCGCACATAAGCACAAGCGCGTCATTTGGACTGGTGTGGTTTACGACGCAGATCCCGCATCTGGGCTTATTGTCCTCATCGTGGTACGATTATTGTGTCATATCTGACGTGGCTAGCTCTACGTCTATATATAAATAATCAAATAGGACGGTTCCCGGTCCCTGCATTGACGGTAGACTTACCAGGGAATATGTATTGTCGCACATAAGCACGAGCGCGTCAATCGGACTGGTGTGGTTTGCGACGCAGATCCCGCTTCTGGGCTCATTGTCCTCGTCGTGGTACGATTATTGTGTCATATCTGACGTGGCTAGCTCTACGTCTATATATATATAATCAAATAGGACGGTTCCCGATCCCTACATTGACGGTAGACTTACCAGGGAATATGTATTGTCGCACATAAGCACAAGCGCGTCATTTGGACTGGTGTGGTTTACGACGCAGATCCCGCATCTGGGCTTATTGTCCTCATCGTGGTACGATTATTGTGTCATATCTGACGTGGCTAGCTCTACGTCTATATAAAAATAATCAAATAGGACGGTTCCCGATCCCTGCATTGATGTTCTACTTACCAGGGAATATGTATTGTCGCACATAAGCACGAGCGCGTCAATCGGACTGGTGTGGTTTGCGACGCAGATCCCGCTTCTGGGCTTATTGTCCTCATCGTGGTACGTTATCACCGCGCTGATGCAGCGCGATAGGAAGTTGAAGCACATGATGCTGACTCCGTAGTTGACCTTCTGCTTGAGCCGCCCGTCGGGTAAGGTGCCGACGCATGCCGTGCAGAATACGAGCCACCATACCTGGCCCAAGTAATGAACATGCCATTGCCAATGCTACACAGAAAACCAGAGACATTTAGGGAGTATGGCTTGATGGAGGCAGGTTTTGAAAGGCCCGATCATTCTTATGTACGTTTTTTATTATGACAGTTGCAGCTACTATTGTGTTATTTCTACACTGAATCTTTTCATAACAGAAAGAGTAAATATTGTCCCAAAATTTATATAAAGCCTGACCAAAAAATATATGATTATTGTCAAGAGGGCGCTATTATTCTCATTTATATGGCAACAGTTCAATATGGTCAAAAAGTATATTATTCTCTATGTTATGGTGATATCTTGATTTGTTTACCTGTCAGCTCTGATGTTAATTTGAATGTTTCATAGCGCAATAGTTTCATTTCCCGACAGTTTTCTTTCCTGCAGTTTATTATATGCATTATTTACAATGTTTCGCTCTGGACTATGATAGTTTTGGTCATTTTTTGTCATTTATTTTTCAAGTAAACCGTCTCAATGACACTAACAGCAGTGACAACCTATCATTAAAATTATTGCCAGTGTAAGAAATTAGTTCCAAAGAAATTCCGCAACATGGCGCATGATCATATATTTCTGGTCAGGCTTTACATTTTTAAAGTTTTCCTCTATGTTGCCGCATTACAACGTATATGGGAATGGTAACATAACAATAAACAACTTTGGCACATTAAAAAAGGACGAAAATATGTAGTTGTCTCTTTCAAAACCTGGCTCTTTCCTGCCATTTTTTCTCTCATCTCTGATCTCCAGCGAAATGACACAGTTACCCAAATATACAATGTACAATGAATCCGAGAAGCACAAATGACACATAAAAACAGACAGCACGCCCGATAGCCCGGAAAAAAATAAAATACCATAGAGAAACACTGGTTAGAGCTCAATACAGCGACATCTATTATCGTCGTGTGGTTGGCAGCGCATATGCCGCCCTTGGGCATGTTCTGCTTGTCATGGTAGTTGATGACGACAGACAGGGAGCGTATCATGATGCGTATAGATATCATGTAGGACATCTTGCCGACGAAGCGCTGTATTCTGCCGGGCGGCAGCAGCGATGCCAGCGTGGTCATGACCCACAGGAACTGTATCTGTGGTTTGTTAGTCCAGTTAGTTTATAGAAAATGACAAGAAAAAAAGGCACTAAGTAAGTTTTTAATACGAAATTCTGGTTTTTGATACCTAGAATAATGTTTGTTTTTTCTTAAAAAAGTGTTTTAATTTTTCTTCTTTTATGTTTTTGATGTTATTTTGTTGTTTTTAATTTTTTCTTCTTTTTAATTACCTTTCTTTTTTGTTTTTGATATAATTTTATTATGATGTCTCTTTTTTTTTGTGAAGTTATTAAAATTGGGGTCACTATTCCAAAAGTCATCCCGATTTTGAGTAACTAAAAAATGATTTTTTTCTAAAACCTCCAAATATTAATTTAGAAGACAGAAGTAAGAACATATTCAGCTTGTCGTGGTAGTTGATGACCACGGACAGGGAGCGTATCATGATGCGTATAGATATCATGTAGGACATCATGCCGACGAAGCGCTGTATTCTGCCGGGCGGCAGCAGCGATGCCAGCGTGGTCATGACCCACAGGAACTGTATCTGTGGTTTGTTAGTCCAGTTAGTTTATAGAAAAAGACAAGAAAAAAAGGCACTAAGTAAGTTTTTAATACGAAATTCTGGTTTTTGATACCTAGAATAATGTTTGTTTTTTCTTAAAAAAGTGTTTTAATTTTTCTTCTTTTATGTTTTTGATGTTATTTTGTTGTTTTTAATTTTTTCTTCTTTTTAATTACCTTTCTTTTTTGTTTTTGATATAATTTTATTATGATGTCTCTTTTTTTTTGTGAAGTTATTAAAATTGGGGTCACTATTCCAAAAGTCATCCCGATTTTGAGTAACTAAAAAATGTTTTTTTTCTAAAACCTCCAAATATTAATTTAGAATACAGAAGTAAGAACATATTCAGCTTGTCGTGGTAGTTGATGACCACGGACAGGGAGCGTATCATGATGCGTATAGATATCATGTAGGACATCATGCCGACGAAGCGCTGTATTCTGCCGGGCGGCAGCAGCGATGCCAGCGTGGTCATGACCCACAGGAACTGTATCTGTGGTTTGTTAGTCCAGTTAATTTATAGAAAAAAAAAAGAAATAAGGCACCTTTAGAAAAAAAATAAATGTTTTTTTAATACGAAATTTTGGGTATTGCACCTAGAATTATGACATTTGTTCATAAAAGTGTCTCAATTTGTCTTCTTTTTAATCATCTCGTTCGTTTTACCAAGGTTAATGAATATTTTTCATAAAAAAAGTGTTTCGCAACCGGGCAAAGTTTTGAACAATACCCCAGAAACCGACAGAACTCGCCAGGCGGGCTACGAAGTGCAACGGAATGCCACACGCCGCGTGCCCGGCACCTGAGCAAACATTACGAGTAGGGTTTGCAATATCCGTCAATTTTTAATATTCGGATAATTTGAATAGCAAAAATTTTTGTATCCGAATATTCGGATATTTCGGATAATTTCGGATAAATACGGGCTGATAAATGAAAAAAAAATATTTTAAATGATATAATTCGAGAAATAAAGCGATACAATAACCGAGTAATTTCTTTCAATAACTTAAAAAAACCTGTAATCAGCAAATATTGGTCTATCTTAGAGGATATTTTTAACAGCATTAAATTATTAAAAAAGAAATAAACACAAATAATCAACAATAATTGTACAAAGATGACGTTTAAAACATTTAACACAGTAGAACAAATGCACGAAATCTTAATAGAAACAATTATTAAATGTCTATTAATCGAAATAAAACCGAGATATCTGTGTACGTAATATAATTATAACAAAATAGTGCAATAAAAAAAAATCGTGATTCGAACTTCAAATAAACAAATAACTTCTTTGAGGATATAAAAAAAATTAAAGATACTTGTCTAATTAACAATTTTTGATATTTTTTAAAGATGTTTTTATTACACGATAAAAAGGAAACAAACAAAATAATCAACGAAAAATATATTTATAGAATCGTGTAAGGCTAGAACAATTAAGATATAAATATTACGTAAAAATTAAATACGAAAACAATCAGCTTTTTATAAATTTTACAATCAAACGAGACTAGCTACGTAGCTCACCAAACGAAGACGCTTAACTGCCTGATAGGGGAAATAATTCGTGTATAGCTGAATTTTGGTGTAGTTGTAGATAAAGGTATCTTACATAACATACTAAAAGTACCGGTGGATGGGGGCGCCGCTAGCGGGGATGTTAAGGGGAAGGTCCCTTATTTTGGGTTTTCGTAAACAACTCGGTAACGGTAGCTCATACTAAAAAATGTTCTATTGCTTAATTCATCCACATATAATTTTCTATAAAAAAGATTATTTGCACTTTTTTGCTGGTCAACGTCTCAACGTTTAATGAGATATCGCGGAAATACGATAAACACTTTTTTAAACTTTCGGAGCTAATATTTACGAAAGTATTAGTTTTATCCAAAAATTGTTCATCCAAAATTGTCAATCCGAGGCTCGCATGCGAAAATATTTTTTGTGTTATTACTTATTGGTCTTCGTCTTTCTCTGCCTGGTAATAAGATCCGAGAAAACTTAATGCATCAATGAGTCTTGCTGCATTCTAGACCGTAAACTATTACACAAATATCCCGCTGCAGAAAACGCCCTTTCCGCTTCCACACTTGTGGGCGATATTGTCAGTAACGCGTTGTATGTTCGCTGCAAGCTGTCAGGTCAGATCTATTGCCGCCACTGTCAAACAGGGCTATTTCAACATTGATTTGAGTTTCCAAGTCCAAATCACCGTGTTGAGATTTGTTGGATTCATTGGATATACCCGCGGACAAAGTTTTTTTGATTTCATCTTGGTCATTTATCGTTGTAGAACTTGTGGAAGTGCCGGGTACAGCTCCGTCGACTTCGGTTTGATTGTCTAGATGTAAAGTAGTATAGTCTAGGACGTCGTGGTCGATTTGAGCTTGCAAGCAATGTTATATTATTGTGTTTTTGATACGGTCATTTGTTAGGTTTTCAAAAGGATATTCAGACAATCCTTCGTTATAGAAGTTTTTGGGATTATGTTGATATTTGAGAGCGCCGATAACTTCTGGAAGTCTTCGCTGAGCAATTCTTTCCGTGAGTGCATCCACCAGATTCATTGATAATAGGCTCCCTTCTTCTGACAGTCGTTCGATCATAAACTTCATTGCAACTTCAGCCGTTAGTAAATTTGCATCGAGTTGGCATATTGCTTCGACTGCTGCCTTTATTATGCCTATATTAGTCAGCCGGTTGTCAAAATTGGTTCGGGTAACTTCGAAATAACGTAATAAATAAGTAAAACGTGATTTTATACACTGTTTATGCGTTGTATAAAATATCCGTTTTATTCGGATATTCAAATTTGAACTATCCGAATATTTTCGGATACTATTTTTAGCGGATATTCGGATAATTTGAATATCCAAATATTCGGATTGCAAACCCTAATTACGAGTGCCTACCAGGCGGGTTCTTGGTTGCGAAAGTGTTAATGTTTCTTTGTTTTTAATTATCTTTTTTTTGTATTTTTGTGTTTGATGTTTGTGTTTTTGATTTGTTTTTCGTTAAATAAAATCCTCAATTATCTTATCTGTTTTTATTTTTCTTTGTTATGTTATGATTTTTCTGCTTTTATTGTTTTTTTTTGTGTATCATGTTTTTTGAGTTTTTTTTTAATATTAACATTTTTCATTATCATCTACATAAATAAAAAGGCGTTTACGTAGTAAATATACCCAAAATTACAAAAAAAATAGGGACATAGGTAACTAGTTTCTTTGTTTATAAAGTACTTAGGACTCTTAGTTTGTGTAGTAAGTTTGAGTAGTAAAAAATATCCCATTTTTTGCCCTTAAACGGATCACCACTATTTGTTAAAATAAAAGTTTTTCTGCAAGTAAGAAGCATAAGTTAAGCAGATAGGATTAGTATATAATGTGTTTACAAAAGGAACAAGAGTGTTAGTAATTAGTTAACATAATTAAGTAAACAAAACATTAAATTAATAAATATTACTTCAACACAATGAAAAATGCATAAGAATTACCGACGTTTGGGGCCCTTTTCGACGCTCGTGGTAACGAGCGTTGCAAAGGGCTCGAAACGTCGGGATAAATTATAAATACTAAAAAAAACGATACATCCGTGTTATTGTACAATTAACAAATCAAAATGTTTCACAATATAATTATTGATTTATTTTCTAGCTTTTTTGGAAACTGGTAGAATATCCTTAATGTTTGTATGACGCATTTACACTTTAATAGGTATAAGGGTGTAGTGTCAGGAATTTAACGAAATTAAACCTTAAGAGGCCTTATTCCCAAAACGCGCGAATTTCACGAAATGCTCCATTTTCTTCGAAGGCTATGGCGAAAATACTAAGTCTTTTTAAATCAACTATTGATGCACATAATAGTTTATTTCTTTATCTAAGCGGCCATCGGAGCAAATATTACATTTTAACGAGTGAAATATGAAAAAAATTGGTTGTCTTGGAAGGCTTTTCCGGATTTTCCAGTTAGGTGTACCGTTCATTTTCAGATTACGCAAAAAAGGGTAAAAATTCTTATTCAATTTGAATTACATTCAATTGAGTATATCATGTATGAGACGGCCATGGAAATAAAAATCGAAGATTCATCTTGGATAATCGACAAAATACCTTCTAATTATATGCCAGTTTTTTGATGAAAACACGGTTACATTTCATTTTTTCCACGAAAACCCTATGCATATTTTGCCCTAAAAATATTACCATTGCAAAGTTAAACTATATTTCTATCACGATAAAAAAAACATTACTATAGCAGTAAATTTCAAATTACGATGAATTTTAAAAATGACACTTAAATCACACTTCACAGGACACTTTTTGTAAGAATCGTATTTTTGGGTACTTAATAATAATAAACATGGTTCAAAATTATGTTTTTGTATTACTAATACTTCAAACTATCTTATAAATAGCATTTTATGCGGCTTTTTTCATTAATAGAGTTTTTCGACCTTTTAGGGAATAAGGAGCCTTAACAGTTTAAAATAAAGTTCAAATGATGGTGGGAAATATATTCCCGCTGCATTATAAAGGCTTAAGTCAGGTACCAGCTTGAAAAACTACAAATGTAATAAGTTTTTCTCCAAATTTTCATTTATTTATAAACCACAAGCTTTTAACGTCGACTGAACTTTTCTTGCATAAGTCATCTACTACTCAGCATGACGATACTAACCAACGCAAAAACAATGACCTTATTCCATTGTTTTATAACAGTGTTCTTATGGTCACCTTCGCTCTCCATCATCAGACCAGCTCGATGGCACCAAAATATTAAATCGTCATCAAAGTATGCTAAATTTCAGCTCAATCCGTACGTCAGGAACTGGTACAAATCTGGCCTGCAAATTCCACCTAAAACTAACTCAAAAATAGAATCTTGTAAAAACTAGTGCCCTCACCCCGATGACGAAGACCAAGATGCGCAGAGGCAGCAGGAAGAAGTAGCGCACCACGAAACCCATCATCCAGATGATGGTCAGACGCCAGGACAGGAACTCGTACTGCCTGGGAACAAAACCGTTGTACAGTCGCCATCAAATATATCGTAGCCCAAACCAGAAACTACTACAAAATCATCTAACATTTAGAGGACACAGTTCAGATAGGAAAGCATATCAAACGTTTTGTGAAGCAATCAGATTTGGATTTTAATATTATTATTTTATTTTAATTAAACAATACGTACATTGTATGTCTCTGAAGCTGTTTTGATATGTCTTCTTATAGAACTATGCATTATTGTGTATCTTTAAGATATAATATTACTGTATTACTGTTTTGAAAAAATAAGTCCCGCCGAGTTTCTTGCCGGTCATAAATAGTACTTCTCGGGTCAGAGGTGTAGGGTTAGAACCGGTGGTAGTTTTTTTTTTTCTCTCTGACGTTCATAAGTGCATTGTAATGTGCCTAAATTGAAGAATAAATATCTTTATCTACACTCATACTGTAAGTACTCTAAAATGCGTTCAAAAACCGTAGACAATGACAAGCATTACAACAAACGATTTAACTATGATAAGTTTCTTATCTGCGGCAGTAACGTAATTTTAACTTTGCAAGCTCAAATATTGTTAAGCAATGAGTTTCAAATTTGTAACATCGAATTTGATAACATAATGTTACCGCCATGGCCAACTCGATTGGTCCCGCGCGAGCGCCGGCACAATCGAGTTGGCCATGACGGTACAATAGCGGTCATTCTATGGTTTCCGAACACTTAATTTAATATATATAATATGAGTGTAGATAAAGCAGTGTATGCAACTGTACGTAATTAGGCCTTAAAACACTCGTGTGATCTTATTATGAAATTCGCCTGCGGCTCATTTCATAAAACCACACTCATGTTTTAAGGACCCTTATTACGTAACAGTTACATAAACTACTATTATCTACACTCATATTGTAAGTCCTCTAAAATGCGTTCAAAAACCGTAGGCAATGACCAGCATTACAACAAACGATTTCACTATGATAAGTTTCTTATCTGTGGCAGTACCGCAATTTTAACGTTTCATGCTCAATTATTGATGTGCTCTGAGTTTTGATAACATAATGTACACCTGCACGCGCCCGCGGCCGGCGACACGCGCCCGCGCTACCGCCGGCACAATCGAGTAGGCCACGCCCGACACAATCGAGATGGCCACGGCGGTACTGTGGCGGCCATTCTATGGTTTACGAATACGGCATTTATAATAAATAATATGAGTGTAGATAAAGCAGTGTATGCAACTGTACGTAATTAGGCCTTAAAACACTCGTGTGATCTTATTATGAAATTCGCCTGCGGCTCATTTCATAAAACCACACTCATGTTTTAAGGACCCTTATTACGTAACAGTTACATAAACTACTATTAATCTTCTTTTTTTATCTTTTTCTTTTTAGCGGCCGGGGTACTCAAAAATATCGGAACATGCACTTTATCGCATTGACAATAGAGGCGTTGATCAGATATTTGTGACCACCTTGGCCGCTCCGATATATCTGATGGCGACTGTACAGTCGAGAAAAAAAAAGAAACTCGTTGGGGCACCATTATACTTTTCAACCGACTTCAAGATTTCGAAGGAGAGGGTTCTCATTTCGTCGGGATCTTTTTACGTATGTTCACCGATTATTCGAAGACGGCTGGACCGATTCCGAAAACCCTTTTTTTGTTTGAAAGAGTATACTTCACAGTTGGTCCCATTGTCATCAGGTCAGGATCTGATGATGGGATGCTGGAGAAATTGAGGGAACTCTTCAACTTTTACAGTATTTTTTTACAGTAGGTTCTCACCAGCAGGATTTCAACACTATGAGTAGGGTCTAGTGCTATTTGGTTGTGATTTTCAGTAAGGTATACTTCCCCAGTGGAGCTCTGCTCCAGCTTTGAGCGAGACAACATTCACTGAGCTGAGCCCTACCACACATAGCGAGATGACATTCGCAGAGGTAATACCCCGAGTATTACCTATGTCCTGAAAAAGAAGTTTATCTGTAAATCATGGTAGGGTATATATAGAACAGCTCACATATTGGTCCTGGTGAGCAGGTTCCAGCTCCTCAACTCCTCGGCCTCGAATACCGACGTGACCTGGTCTTCAATGATGGACTCCATGCCGGCCTTCACGAGGTCCATGCAGTGGTGCAAGTGGAACTCCAAATTAGCCTGTGAAAAAAGAAAATTAGAATCTTTAACGGCCTCCTAGCCTAGTCGGTAGTGAGCCTGCCTATGAAGCAGGAGGTCCCGGGTTCGAATCCTGGTCAGGGCATCTATTTGTGTGTTCATCACGGATATTTGTTCCTGAGTTATGGATGTTTTCTATGTATTTAAGTATTTATCTACTTATATCTATCTATTATATATATCGTCGTCTAGTAACCACAACACAAGCCTTATTGAGCTTACTGTGGGACTAGGTTGATTTGTGTAAGATTGTCCCATAATATTTATTATTATTATTAAATATTAGAGACTGGGAACAGAATCCCGATTTAATTTTGGAAATCAGACCAGCACTTCTTCCTCCTAGCGTTTGTCCAAGCTTTTTGTTCTATTGAGCTCGGCAACCTTAACCCAGGAATTGGCGCAGGCACTAGTTTTTACGAAAGCGACTGCCATCTGACCTTTCCACCCAGAGGGGAAACTAGGCCTTGTTGGGATTAGATTCGGTTTTCTCACGATGTTTTCCTTCACCGAAAAGCGACTGGTAAATATTAGAGCTCCCGCTACACGTGTTACACGCGGAGACGAATACCCGTGTACTTAAGACCGACGGTGCTAAGGAGCCGGTTTACACGAACCCGCCGGGATTCGGAAACGTCTCCAGGAAACGTTTCCATGGCAACGTTTCGAGAAACGTTCCTATACACGGGTACTTAATACCGGCTCGAACGGGTCCGAAGCAGTTAGAACCGATGCAAATAAGGGTTACTATTGAATGCTCTACAGTTGACTACAGATGAGGTTGTATGGTACGAGTATCGTAGGATATTTTAATTACTTATTTAGCTTTAGCCAGCTTCACAATATACTTAAGTAGATATGATTATATATTGAGGTATTCATCGGTATTCTAGACAAAATGAATACCTTCCTACACATAGTTTTGATCATTATAAAATATACGTTTTACTTTCTTATAACATTTTTATAGTGTTTTAGAATAAAGTCTAGTGCTTTGAGAAGCGAGTTCATTTAAAAAAAATGTATATACAGGGTATATAAAATATTGTTACAATGAAGTCGCTCGTAAGAAAATATCCCGAATGATCACGTTGGGGGGGGTACAGAGAAGATATCACGTGTAAATTTTTTTCAAAGCGGTAAAGCCAAAAGCAACAGTTTTACTCAAAAATTTAATCAGATCAAATAATCCGCTCTATTTTTTGACATTAAGTCATAAGCAGATTTTTACGATGCCTGTTGTTCTGAGATAGCATCTTGAACATAAACGCAATACAGTAGAAACGACATTAGACTTGCTTAGCGTGTAAGGGTACAAAAATCGGCCAAATATGATCACATGATTTCTGGACGACCCCAAATATGAAAAAAATACGATCAAACTAACGTTTAATATTTAAGTACGTCAATCAATCGATAGTTATAAATTAACAATATACCTACTACTTATTCGAATACTTATTGCATGCACGTCTTCGTAAAAATATCGATAAGATAAAATTAAGAATATCGACTGATCCGCGGCACTAGTGTTTATTTTGACGTATTATTTCAATTTTGTTATTTAATGTCAAATATCACAAGTTCGCTGTCCATTGAGCGTCAGCTTGGTAAACATCTAAGAAATAAAGAAATAAGCACACAAATCAAGCAATGGATGCCATTTTGACAGCTTGCATAGGAAAACGTTTTTTTAAATTATTTTTCTGGCAAAAACATATCAATATTAGCTTCATATTTGATAATTGACACCACAGAATTAATAGTTGTACTGCGATTTATACAAGTAACAAAGGCGAAAACAGTGATTTTATGTTTGTATTAAATTTATACTGCACCGGTTGTCATGTTACTGACATTGTGATCGAGTTTTCTGATCAAGTTGATCAGGATTTAGGGACAGTGTTTTAGCTGTCATGCCATTTCTCCTTATACTTTAGATTTCTATGGTTTAAAATTGATGTCTGGTTACTTTGAAAACGCCGTATCTCACTTAATTTAACAATTTTTTTTTTCATAATCAAAGTGTTCTGTCATCATTCTTAAAGTGGTTTTATCTTTATTGGTTTGTTTGTGTAAGGTGACTATGATTACAGATAATAAAATTTATAAGTAACAAAAAGGTGAAAAAAATAGAAAGGCGTTATTGTTTCACTTAAACATGATGGCGATGGCGGCTGATTCATTAGCGTGTACTAATTAATTGTGTAGGGTTGTTTCTGCTCACGTCTCGTGAATCACCTTGTATACAATGATGTAAAAGTTTCTAGTTTCATTGTTGTGGACTCCACAGCAATGAAACTAGAAACTTGTACAAATATCTTAGGTATTCATTATTATAGTATATTAAGAGTTTATAAAATCATCATCATCATCATTTGAACTGTTAGTTTTACCTAGTCCTTGGTATTCACTACCATGAGATACGCGGCAGCGGCAAAAAACTAACCACCAATTTAAGAGGCCTTATCAAAGTACCATGCACAGGTGTTTTTAACAAAGAACCAATATTACTTATGCTACTTTGGTTATCCCGCGATAATATAACTAATTCAATTAAGCTTAGATCCTAAAACAGGTAAACTGCTAGTTGACTTGGGTCACTTTGAGATTAGCGTTCAGGTAATAAAATAGAATGCAGATTTTACGACACCCTTTGGTGCAAACGTGTAGATTTCCAAATCATAATGGCCACCTATTTTAAGCTCTATGTGGTTGTAATAAAGTCAACACATCTGTATAAACACAAGACCTTAAGCGGCACGATTTTAAGAGGATTTACTTAATCTATAGCATAGTAATGTTTCCTTTTGTTTTGACGCCACGCGGCCTAATTTCACTGTGATACTTATAGGTAGAAGGAACTTTCGATATAATTTAAAAAAAACATGCCTAAGATATAGAATATCCTATTGAGTTTTAGTATGGATACAGTTTTCCACTTAGTCGGTCAGTTGGATACTACAGTCTTCCCGAGTTAATCTTACCATTTTAAAATAGTGTTAGTTGTTTTGTTAATAGTTTTTTTTGTTTTGTTGGTTTTTGTTGTTACAAAATTGTTATGATTGCATGTTATAGCTACCCAGAAGAATATAAAAAAAGTGTTAAAAAAAACCAATTTAACTGGTAAGTAGCATTAATACCAATTTATTGACTACTAATATAAATAAACATAATGTTGAGTGTATTTAGTAATAATGTACAATCATGTTATGAGTACATTATTTATAATGTATATAGTGACATAATTTAGTGTCCAAAATAATTAATTACCTGTTTTTAGATATAAAATAAAATGATTCGAAATGGCAACAAATGTTAAAAAGGACCGTTCTGTTACTTCTGATGCTCATAAGTTTAAAATAGTAAGTTGTACCTTTAATGACACCGTAAATCAATTCATTGTATTCAACACAATTTATTAGTAAATGGTAGTAATCAATTTATAATAGGACACGTTCGTTGTAGTGTTCTGCCTTTTCGCCGAACTTTTTTTCACCAACATTTCGCTGATGATTCACTTCAACAACTAACTATTAGCAAAATTTTATATGATAACGTTTCATTTGGTAGAATTGTTTTAAAGCTGATTATTATAATGACTCAAAACTTTTGGGATACTTATCATTTGTCAAATCTATCACTAGGCCAAGCAACTATTAAAAGAATAACGTTTCGTTAGTAAGTATATTAACAACATATGTGACGGACTCCAGTTTTAGGTGCGACGACGAGCGAAGCGAAGAGGAGCGTATTAGATCTACCGTGAGCAAACAGTGCAGTGAGCGAAGCGAGCGTGCCGCCGTAACAGCCGGCGAGTGCCAGAATCGACTGTTTAATAAACCGGCCAAGAGCATGTCGGGCCACGCTCAGTGTAGGGTTCCGTAGTTTTCCGTCCGTCACAGAAAGTGTCCCCACTTAAGAGTTAAAATAACACCGCCATGTAGGATATGATATGAGCGTTCCACCTACAGCGACATCTATCGGCAAATTAAGTAAACTATTGCGCGCGAGCTTAAAGTATGGAAGATGATTTTTATGGGATAATTCTTTATTGCGTGAACCGATTTTCACCGTTTTTACTTTATTTGAAAGCACGTCATTTCATTGTGATTTTGTAGAAATTACAAGTACAATAAACACCTGCTTATACGGTTAAATTACAAACTTAGTTCAGAAATTATTTTGTCAATTTTTTCCAAAAACTATTAAACCTATCAAGTTCAAAATAATTTTCCTAGAAAGTTTTTATAAAGTTCTACTTTTGAGATTTTTTTCATATTTTTAAAACTTATGGTTCAAAAGTTAGAGGGGGGGGGACACTTTTTTTTTTACTTCTGGAGCGATTATTTCCGAAAATATTTACTTTATCAAAAAATGATTTTAGTAAACCCCTATTCATTTTTAAATACCTATCCAACAATATATCACACGTTAGGGTTGAAATGAAAAAAAAAATCACTCCCCACTTTACGTACAGGGGAGGTACCCCAATAAAACATTTTTTTCCACTTTTTATTTTACCACTTTGTCGGCGTGATTGATATACATATTAGTACCAAATTTCAGCTTTCTAGTGCTAACGGTCACTGAGATTATCCGCGGACGGACGGACGGACGGACGGACGGGCAGACATGGCGAAACTATAAGGGTTCCTAGTTGACTACGGAACCCTAATAAAAAATATCCTAAGCAATATGTCTAATGAATAAACTGTATTAAAATAATAATAACTACCTGTATATAATATGCCCACAGTGAAAATGGCATCATTACGAAATGAATATATATATATATGTATATATATATATATATATATTTATACTACGACGGTGGCAAACAAGCATACGGCCCACCTGATGGTAAGCAATTACCGTAGCCTATGGACGCCTGCAACCCCAGAGGATTCACATGCGCGTTGCCTACCCTTTAGGTACCTATTCACTCCTTTTTTGAAGAACCTCATACTGTAGCCCGCTGGGAAAACCTCGGCAGGGAGTTCATTCCACAGCCGCAGCGTTCGTGGGAGGAAATTCCTCTTGAACCGTACTGTGCGCGACCCTTTGGGCTCCAGGGTGTGAGGATGAACACCCTGAATATTACGCAAACTAAACCATTCTATACTCGAAAGGCGGCATTTAGAAAAGTGACTTTATAAAAACAGGCCAAACGTACAGTTGGTAACTGAGAGAAATAAAACAAAATCTTTTGATAAGTTGGCACATGATCATTCCGCGATGTGGAATAACGCGAAAAGTTTATTGGGAACTGATAATCGGCAACACAATTTTCAGCGTCAATTTAGAGAACCGTTCGTTGTACTAGGGTAAATAAATCGGGGATAAAATGTCCAAATAATATACTACAGCTGCTGTGCATTGTAAGTTTCAAATTATTTTTCTTGCCCGGATTTGAATACCTAACCGAACCGTCCTAACCACCGCCGTAGACCACTATCTAATTTTAATCAAATATAGTGTTTTTTTATCAATAAACAACTAATACAAAGAGCTCAAAGAGGACCCAGTGTGTTGACGACGAGGGACCATCTTGTTCCTTTAGCCGTCAACACAGTAAATCCTCCTTTTTGTAAAGGGTCGGCAACGCGCATGTGACACCTCATTAGTTGCAGGCATCCATAGGCTACGGTAGCTGCTTACCATCAGGCGGGCCGTATGCTTGTTTGCCACCGTCGTGGTATAATAATAATAATTACCTGAACCTTTATTTTAAAGAACGGAGACACTACCTATTAATTCAATGAAATAAGTATTGAGTATAACGAAGTAATATTTATATTGCTAAAACGGCAGAATTGTTATTTTAATATAGGTAGTTCATCCTTTATCTATTGAAAACAAACCCGTGCTTCTACCTGCGTGGAAAAAAGGTTCGTTCAAATTAACCGTTAACTAAATTTCAACTCTATGGACTCGCAATAAGATTCAACATGACAAAAATTCCCTAGCTACCACATGCATTCATTAGTAGCTCTTAAACGTCTCGACTCGTATCTCTGCCACTCGTCAAGGACGTTTCGAGATCCGCGTGTATTTAAGGAACGTTGCTTCGGCTACCCGTTTACTCGTGGAAACGGATCTTAATTACACGTTTCTTTATTACACGTGGGAAACGGGCCAGAAAACCGTGTTCGTGTTACTCAGAAACGGACCTTGGAAACGGGTACCCGAAACCCGGAATCGACCGCGAGCCCTAGTAAATATCAAATGATATTTCGTACATACAGCCTTGGCCAGAAGTGTTGAGCACCCTTGCGATTTTCATACAAAACTCGAAACTTTAGTCCAGCGTTTCTATCCTTTTTGAAGTTATTTTATAAATTAATTCAAACTGAACAGGCATGTTTTGTTGAAGTTAGTAGTAACTGCATACAATATTTGTAATTTGTTGCACCGACCTAAAGTAGCATTTTTTTTACCTCCACTTTTCATATTTTATAGGTACCTTGAAATTGTTATTAAGTGAAGTTTTCTAGATATATAAATAAAATATAACATTTTACGTCATCGTACATTGTTATGATAGGGAAATAATACTTAACATCGAAATTGTAAATAAAAAACTGCTATGCTCAACACTTCTGGCCAAGGCTGTAAGTTCCGAAAAACTCAGTGGTACGAGCCGGGGTTTGAACCCGCGACCTTCGGATTGAAAGTCGGACGTCTTACCGGCAGGCCACCAGCGTTTTTTTTTCAAGACCAGCACGATGGTTCAAAAAAATGTATTGCCCTACAAATTACGCAGGTATGCTAAATTTAAGCTCAAACTTATATCGTACTTGAAGCCTTTACCTCTTTCGTCCCCTCCCCTCTCCCCGCGCTGTCGGGCCGCTCGCCGTTAGCAACCCTCTCCTGGCTCGTGCTTCTTTTGTAGTTCAGCTCCGGCGAAGGGCCGAGTATCTCATCTCGCTCTATTACTGTCATCTTCGTGCCTGCAATAAAATAAATTTTTTTTTAGCACAGATCAAATTACACAATCAGCTCAAAAAATGGCTCCTCAATAGTACCGCTAGAACGACTCGTGCGGTACATTCTCTGACATTTTTTTTATTACGGATAAGACTGGTCGGTTACAAATTTTCAATAGCCATATTTTCTGTAAATCTTGTTTAAATCTGAAGGAGGAGGTTATCAATTCGTCGGGATCTTTGTTTTTTGCAATTATTTTTATGTATGTTCACCATTCAGACGGCTTGGAACGGTGGACAGACGGACGGATTATTTTTTGTTTGAAAGAGTATACTTCACAATTGGTCCCATTGTAACCAGGTTAGGATCTGATGATGGGATCCTGGAGAAATCGAGGGAACTCTTCAACAATTATAGGCACACCTATAGTGATTTGAGTATTTTTACAGCAGCTCGAGCATTTGCTTTTGGAAAGGTGGATGCTAAGAGAAGTCAGTTCTATTTTATTTAAAATTATTAAGACAAGCTTTTATTCCTAACTGTACTTTTCTTTGTACAATCCTAACTGCTCACCAAGACGATTGCAACGAGCCCAAACACGACGGGATAATATTGAGTAGTTGAGGAGTTCCTTATGGCCACCGGGTGTAAAAGAAACAGAACACAATATGTTTTCATAATTACAAATATTCCTACTTGGCCGGAAATCCCTATTCTCCCAGCCTCTGCTGTAATGTACTATTTCTCAAACATGCAATGAAATATTCTCTTTACGTTCCTTATAATAGACTCGGAAGTATCCTTTTTCGGCCGCAGCATCTCGAGGCGGCCTGCAATGGGATTTCATACAACTTTTCAGGCCTGCAAAGTAACTTTTTTTTTGTTTCAACGTCCAACCTCATTCAGACAGCGTCAAAGATGGCGGCAGGTTTTACGAACAGCTGATTTTAACTTTTTAATTTTTACTTCATGGTCGCTTTTTAGATTGAATAAAACATTGTCCTTTTGGTTTTTTATTTTATTTTATTTCATTGCATGTTTGAGAAAAGCACTATACATGCCTCGGCGTGAAAACGGATTCCCGGCCTCTGATGTAATGTACTATTATTATGACATAATATTTTTCAGAAAAGCTGCACATGCTTCCAGCTCCATCATCAGATCAGCTCCATGACATAATAAAATTGCATTGTCATCAGATTTTTTTTGTATACCACGACGGTGGCAAACAAGCATACTACCCGCATGATGTATAGAAAAAAAACATTGTATAGTGTAACTTCTCACGTTGTGACATACAGAGCTGTTGGTATATTCCTTTTTGGTATAATACTATCAAACATAACATAAATATATTGCAACAAAAACAGTAAAAGTAGAGGTAAAACAATTGGCGGTCTTATCGCTAAAAAGCTATCTCTTGCAGACAACCTCTGGGAAGCGGAAACCATTGAAAATAATCAGAAATACGTAGGTGTTGCAAATGAAAATCAACTAACAATAAAAAAATTACGTATATGTATAAATAAAAAATAAACTGACATAAACCATACATATATAAATAAAAATTGATAATTTAAGAAAATACCATCGTGGAACAAGATACACACTATTTGCCACAGGTAGTTACAAAAGCCGTTTAATGGAGTTACAGGATAACGCATCACGGGAGAGACAGATAATATTCTTTAAGATATTTCTTAAACACAGCAAGAGATTTAGAACGCCTTAAGTCTGAGGGTAAGTTGTTTCCGAGCCTAACAACCCGAGAAGTGAAAGAACTAAAGGTTGAACACGCCAATATTTGGGCATGTAAAAATAGCTATAGTTTGAAAATAGATGTCATATACTTCAGAAAAAATGACCAAACCCTCCCCGTGACCGTGTCCGGGTGACCGGGTGATCTAGTGGTCAGGACGTCAGCCGCGAAAGCTGAAGACGCCAGTTCAAATCTGGCCTCGGACACCGGAGGGTTTGGTCACTTTTTCTGAAGTATATGACATCTATTTTCAGTTTATATATAGTAGTGTAACTACTTAAAAATTGCAAATCAAAAAATATTGAACAAAATAATTTGATTTGCTTCAAGATTCATAGCTATAGTTATTCGAAAAATGGAGATATACAAACTTTTTAAACAACAATTTTCTCACAAGGAACTGGGCTATAAAATAAAATGATGATAGTTTTATTTTCTTTTATTTATTCATTGGCAAAATGTCGAGCGTACAACATCAAAAACGTGAACGCATTCTGCACGATCATGTAAAAAATCCCATGTTAAGCTACAAAGATATCGCGAAAAGGCTGAAATATCCACTATCTACGGTTGGTCACGTATTAAAAACATTCCGTGAACGCTTGAATAGTTAGAAAGCCAGGAAGTGGTGGGTTTCAGGGAGTCAAGAATAAGAAAAAGGAACAGAGTATTTTAAAGATTTTTGCCTCAAATCATACGATTTCATCTCGTGATGTTGCTAAAAAAGTGAAAATTTCTCAGTTTTTTGTCCAAAAAGTGAAACAGAGGGCAGGACTGAGGAGTTATAAAGCCCAGGCCGCACCAGATCTAGACTCAAAATAGGACTTATCCGAAAAGAAACGGTCGCGAAATCTCTGTGAATATTTTCTTACAAAATTTGAATGCGCGGTGATGGACGACGAGACGTATATAAAAGCGGATTTTAAACACATACCTGGTCAAGAGTTTTATACTCGCAAATCACGAACAGATGCTCCTGAAGATTGTGAATTAAAAAAACGAGGGAAATTTCCAAAAAAATACCTTCTTTGGCAGGCAATATGCAGCTGTGCTAAAATAAGTCGCACGTTTATCACCACCGGGACAAAAAACAGCGATATTTATCGGAAATATTGTTTACAGAAGCGTTTGCTGCCTTTTATAAGACAGCATGCCTAGGGAATGCAACCGGTTAATATTTTGTATGAGAATTACCGGTAATTTACCGGTTAACCGGTAATTTCTATGCAATTATTTACCGGTTTGCATTCCCTAAGCATGCCTCACCACCGCTGTTTTGGCCAGATCTAGCCAGTTGCTAATACGCAAAATCAGTTATGGAATGGTACAACGCTAACAGGATCATGGTGGTACCCAAAATATGCAATCCGCCAAATAGTCCAGAACTGCGGCCTGTTGAAGAGGACTGGAGTATTATGAAAGGAATTCTAAAAAAGAAAGGCGGAAAAGAAAAATCGGTCCCTCAGCTACAAAAAATACGGACCTGGGCGACAAAAATCTTTCCTAAAGAGAGGGTGCAAAGTCTTATGAGCCGTGTGCGTAGAAAATTCGATCTATGGCTTACTGTGTAAACATTAATTAGAATTAAAAATGTGGTATTCATAATGTAATTATTTATTTTCAACCTGGTTTAAAAACAAATTTTGCGTGCTTAAGTTTTGGCGTGTTCAAACTTTACTATAAAATTTAGAATTTAGCAGAAGATGGGACATTGAGTCATTGATGTATTATGTATTCTACTAGATGAGCTATCTAGAACAAAATTTGTGCCCCATGTTTGGCGGTTGACAGCTGTCACTGAATAAAAGAGTAGCTTTAACAAAAGAGACGTGACACGGTTTTGACAAAATTCATATTCTGCCTAAACAAATTTTGTAAGGAAACGTAATTAACTGAATGATTGTTTTATTTTTACCTAATGTTGACTTTGCTCCTTACCCTAGAGTTTTAGGAACGAATGGAGAAAAATACTATTTTTGCCTACAAGCTCCTTTTAATACGAACTTTGAGGGTTAATGATCCTTGATATTTACTTAAAATGACATTGATTTCCTCGCACGGATGAAAAAACATTGTGTAAGTAGGTATAACATGGGTGAAATTTCGATATTTATGTTTTAAATTCAGATCATTAAAATCTTTTGTATGTATTTTACTCACATTAACAACTCTAGTAAATTCACCCTTGTTGTAAAATAAAAATATGTTTAATGAACTAAACATCATCTAACGTACTTATCTAAAACATGTTTATTATATTACGTAAATATGTTTATGCTGAGTACTATTAAACAATAATGCTGGTAAATCAAGTGTAGGCACATAAGATGTTACTTCTGCGACATTAATCTGTGCGCCAAGAAATATGGCGTCGCACCGCCAACATTAATATTTTGAATTAATGTAACACCAAACTTTGCACTTACTTACCTATGGAATGTAATTCCCTGGCTTTTATTACTATTTTTAGAATTATTTTTACAGTTTTTTATCATGCAAGAAGCCTTTACGTTTAGTATTTGATTTTATTAAAAGTTTGACACTTGCGTGTAATCATGTCAGTGGCCCAACAGCCACTGTCAGACTTTTAGTGATTTTCACCACAACTCATGGTACAAATAATTTCTTAGGGATGTCATCTCCTGTTACTCAATGCATTGAGTAGACATTTTTGAGAGGATCTGGCCGAAAGCAGGTAACTAAACTGTTCCATCCGTAGGTAATAATGTTTAGTTGGGTATCATTTTTAAAATACTGTAAACATTTCTTTATACAAGTCATTTCGTCGGAAGGGTCGCAGTTCTAACCTAACCTAACCTACTTTTCAGGTAGTCATCTCAATTTCTGTTGAAGATTGCAGTTCTAACCTAACCGTACCCACAATTCGCCACTTGTCCAAATCTAATGACACCTACATTCGCTTGTATATAATTGTGTCGTTAGAACACACATTAATAAAAATTATGTACATCATTTATGTATTTTTTTTAATACTACGACGTTGGCAAACAAGCATACGGCCGCCTGATGGTAAGCAGCTACCGTAGCCTATGGACGCCTGCAACTCCAAAGGTGTCACATGCGCGTTGCCGACCCTTTACAAAAAGGAGGATTCACTGTGTTGAAGGTTAAAGGACCAACAAGCTTTCTTATCGACAACACACTGGGCCCTCTTTGAGCTCTTTGGCAACCTTACTCACCAGCAGGAACACAACACTATGAGTAGGGTCTAGTGCTAGTTGGCTGTGGTTTTCTGTAAGGTGGAGGTACTTCCCCAGTCGGGCTCTGCTCCAGATTTTAGCGAGATGACATTCGCTGTGCTGTGCCCTACCACACATGGCGAGATGTCATTCGCAGTACCCATACCTCTCTTTAATCGTAATTTAGATTGAATGATAATATTGCCAATGTAGTTAGACAAAATGTAAACATTTATACATTTTAGACTATTATATCTATAATTATATTATATTTTCCAATTATTATTTCGTATAGCTTTGTGTTATTTATTACATTATACGAAACAACGTTATGACAAACTATTCGTATAATATATTATATGATATGAAATTATATAAAACGTAATGCACCCATTTTCATCACATCATGTCAACTCTTCAACAATCAACTTTTGGGTACGGTCAGCTGCAGAGAATAGGTACCACCGTGCCCTACAAACTTGTATGGCGGGTGGTACCTTTTCTCTGCAGCTGACTGTGTACAAAAAAAAAAATGTAAACAATTAATCAATGTGTTCCAGGAACGGATATATTATCACTATCAGTTGTTTAAAGTCACTTGTATAATGTTTACTTTGAAATTTTCCTTAAATTTATCTCTAACAGTATTCCATATTTATGATATGATAAGTACTTTGTTTTGTCCAATTATGATATTATTTATTAACTACTAATCGTGCCAAGTAAGGTCGACCATCCGGCGAGAGCGGTTGTGCCGACTACAAAACGGTACAAAATGTGCAACGCGCTGTGTTTTATTTTTTCTGTGCTAGCTATTAATTTTGTGAAGTCATGGGACTACGCGATCACATCCGAGGACCGAATAGAATTTTACACCGGGACAACGAGAACATCTTTTGAAAACCATGGAATTCGTGACCTCACCGCCATAACATATGACGCGGTCCACAACATGACTTTCTTCGTTGACCGACGAGACAAGAACGCTTCAATCTTCAGTTACGATCTAACTACAAAAAAAATACAACCCCTCGTCCGAAAAGGCCCGGTCGAAAACATCATCAGCATTGCGTTCGATCCATTACAGAAACTACTATTCTGGACAGATTATTATAAAAGAAGCATTTACTCGTACTCGTTCAATTTAAAATGACCCAATAGTATCTATGGAAACCTCCTAATCTATTTGGACGACCAACTTCCAAGAGGTATAGCCGTAGATAGTTGTAGAGGCTACATATACTGGACAAACGTTAACTTAATATCACCGTCTATCGAACGAGCACGGTTCGATGGAACAGAAAGACAAACCATAATATCGGATAACCTTTACTTGCCTAGCGGTATATTTGTGGATCAACAGACGAAAAGAATTTACTGGGCAGATGATAAAGAAGGCATCCACTATTCGATCGAAAGCTCGGATTTGAATGGCACTCCGGCTAGCAGACGAACTTTACACCGTGGTATAGACCATCAGCCTGTCGCTTTAACCGTTTCTAATGACAGTATATACTGGATAGATTAGGGTTATAAAAGAGTCTGGAAATTGTCAAAGGATCAACAGAACGCAGAACCAGAGGAGTTAATTGAATTCAAGAGCAATCCATATGGAATCATCGCTAATTACACAATCGCCGATCAAGTTGCTAGGGTGCCCGAGTGCAGAGATTTATAGGAATTGTCGGAGATTTCGCAGAAGAGCTGCGTGCAGGACGGCTTCTGCTTTCATGGTTACAAGATTGGGGTGGCGTGTGAATGCTATGTCGGGGGCGGTGAGCGATGTGAGACACACCGCTGTTATAACTACTGTTTACACGGAGATTGCACGATTGACGGTAAAGGTGAACCGATTTGCGAGTGTCAAGCAGGCTTTACAGGGACGCGATGCGGGTCATACGAGTATGGAATATTCGACTTTAAAAATTGATGAGCTTTGTTACATACTGGCTTATACAAAATTGTTATTAAGTTTCTGTATCTGTTAATTTTATGTTTGTTTCTTTTGTCTTTGTTAACTTTTAGTTATCTTTTTGTGTTACCTGTCGTTAATTGTATTCACTTGATGGTTTCACCGGAAGATCAGCGCTGACAAGCGATCAACCATCATGCTGATATGAAGACATTTCATGGCACTTTCTCGTTTTTATATATTTTTAAATATTAAACTATTATTCGTAAACAACATACACGTAAAAAGAAAAAGGAAGTACTAGTTCTTTTTCTAATTATTATAATTTTATAGATCAGTGGAAAATAAAGACAATTAATATTATAATTTAAAACAAAAAAGAACCGACTTTGCTTAGACTCCACATTTCCAAAAGCAAATACCCGAGCTGCTGTAAAAAATACCTAAATCGCTATAGGTGTGCCTAAAATATTTTAAGAGTTCCCTAGATTTCTCAAGGATCCCATCATCAGATCCTGACCTGATGACAATTGTCCCCATTTTCATCAGGTCAGGATCCTGATGGGATCCTGGAGAAATTATACCCTTTTGAAATAAAAAAAATATTTTCTTAATCGGTCCAGCCGTTTCCGATTAATCGGTGAACATGAATACAAAAGAAAACTTAAAAAAAATTGCAAAAACAAAGATTTGGACGAATTGAGAACCTCCTCCTTCGAAATCCTGAAGTCGGTATAAAAGGGCCACAAAGACATGTCCCCACTCCAATGGGGATTGAGTTCTATAGACACCGGCTTGGTTTTACATCAGGTCCCAATACTTTTCTCGGTTGCAGAACTGAATTCCCAGACTTACATTTCTGTACAGTCGCCATCAGATATCGGAGCGGCCAAGGTTCAGATATTTGTCACCACAAATATCTGAACAACGGCCTCTATTGTCGATAAATAAATAAATAAATAAAATACTTTATCTACACTCATACTGTAATGGACTAAGAGCTGGCCACGGCAGGAATGACACAATAATGAGAGCAACGAAATTGATATAGTTAGATTGCTATACTATTGTTATTACCTAATCTGGCAATCTGGCAGCTTTAAGCCGGGGGGTTCAAGAGTAGCAGACCAGTAAAGTTGTTTATAAATCTAGGGAACGACGCAATACTGAGAGTTCTTGCTTTAGTACGATATCGTGGCATTTGATGTATGTAATTGGAATATAACGTGGAAGCTCTCGCAGTGGGGGGGAAAAGAGGCAGGTTGAAGTTAAATGCATTTATAACGGACGCCTGCAGTTTATTTTATTCTGATCTGTGAAAACTGTTTGTAATTAATCAGGCGCTCGAATAAAACTTATTAGTTGACAGTTTTCGATGCCAAGACGATATTACCGATAGTTATTTCTAAATAGGAAATCGACTTTAACAGCCAGGATTCTCGGTTTAAATTGTTATGAAAAAATATGTGACATATTAGGTTTTGTTCTGATAATGAACTTAGCTTACAAAGCCACATCATAATACAGCTACTC
Source organism: Pammene aurita (assembly GCA_947086415.1). NCBI lineage: Eukaryota > Metazoa > Arthropoda > Insecta > Lepidoptera > Tortricidae > Pammene > Pammene aurita. The sequence goes on from OX352313.1 coordinate 7,601,248, forward strand.
GTTACTAGATTGAGCTAATATCTACTAAACGTAGACAGGGAATGACATTTGAACTCCAACTGCTGACCTAGCACGGGTGAGCAGTAGAAAATAAACCAGTATATGTGTGCTGCATTGCTACGAATCTCGCGGTCATGTTACACTGGTAGTTTGAGCAGTTGGCTCGCCAAGGTGCGCACAACTATTGGTGGGAATAAACGGCACAACGTATGTACATATTAGATTGAGCATACAAAACGACTCGCGTGATCACTACGGGTACATATATTAGCGTTAAAAATTTAAGTACAGTCGCCATCAGATATATCGTAGCGGGCAAGGTGGTCACAAATATCTGAACAACGCCTCTATTGTGAAGGCGATAAAGTGTATGTTCAGATATTTTTGAGTACCTTGGCCTCTCCAATATATTTGATGGCGACTGTACCTACTAATTAAAAATAATGTATTGTTTTAAAGAGTAGAACATTGAGTGCAGGTACTAGGAAAACAATTTTTAAAATGGCTAATATTTTTTCTGAAAACGATCATCTAAAAATATTAGGGCTAATGCCCCGGTTTACCGGTACTTTAAGGAGAGTTTGTTTATTCAGACGTCTGTCATTTTGTATCAATAAGGAATGATGAAAATATTTTGTAGTGACTAAACACAAGTAAGTACAGCCGCTTGAAACTTATACAGTGTTACTATGTCTCACGAAAGTTTAAATTCAATAAAATATGTATGACTATATTTATATGAACTTCCGCTGTTAAGATTCTGATCTTTTTTTCTTTTGAGAAATATTAAAAAAAAGCCCAAGAGTCACTTTTGGCCCTTTTTTCCATGGTATTTTATTTTTATTTTATTTTTTTATTTAGCCATAAATTGTATGTGTACATAATGATATTAGATATTAAGCAATACAGATAGTATCAATACAATTTTATCCAGTGGGTGTAGCTACATATTTATGTACTTATGAACTAACATTTTATAATATATACATACTTATTAACTAACAGTGACCAGTATTATAATATTCACTTAAGCTGTAGGGGCATAAGTCAATAACATGTTTTTTAAGTGCTGTCAGAAATTTTAAGTAATTGAGTGATTTAATTTCTACGGGTAACTTATTAAACAGTTTAGCAGCCACATAGATAGTGCTACGCTGACAACTGATACATGACAGATGACAGGGCCATCTGTGCTGCCATAATTTACTCTTATATCAACTCTATAAACCATAGACTTGTAAATTTGTCTATGCCTTAGTAATTTTGAAAATGGCCAAAACCGGCACAGTGGCCACAACCGGGGCATCTGCCCTATAATATTTTCCGGAATTGAGTAAATACTAAAAAAATACTCATAAAAGTAGATACTAGGATGTTATACGTTTTTTTTGTAGCATCACGTTTACTGTACGTACTGTACGTTTACGTATAAATTGGGTATGCAATTATGAACCCGATGGTACATTAGGTTTGGGATAAGTATCCCAAAAATAATGGACATTTTATATTGTTTGGTATTTGGTCATACATAAACTATGCAAAATAACTCTGCAACTGTAACAAACATTACTACAGATAGGTGCATCTAATTATGCACCCAAGAATTTTAGTTATTTATTCAAACTTCATTGCACAGTAAAAAAAAGTACAAATGGCGGACTTAATGCCTCAAGGCATTCTCTACCAGTCAACCATAGGGCCAAACAGAAATTCGCTAAAGTGGGTGCTGTAAGAGAAAACTTGCTGATTTATCCTATAACTTATTTGTACCTACTTAAATATACTTCGATATACCTATGCTACATAAACTTCACAAATACCAATATATATACATACTAATAAACATACGTATATATTATAATGCATATGCGCAAAGGGGAAAAAACTCATTCACGCTGGTCATGATCCAGCAGGTGCTTGTGAAGCAAGCGTTTGAAAACGAACTTGCTTGGGGCTTGTCTTAATGTCAGGGGAAGTGCATTCCAGAGACAAATAGTCTGGATTGTAACAGAAGAAGAGAGATAACCGCTATGGGGAGGATGTACTAGAAGCTTAAGAGACTGGGAGGAGCGAAGTTCACACCCGGGACGGGGGTTGACAAAACTGAATTTGGACTTAAGGTAGTCTGGAACAGAGAGATCAAACAAAATAGAGAAGAGAGTACTTACAGAGAATTCTAAGAGTCCTGCGTTGACGTGCAGGCAGCCATTGGAGTTGGTAACGATAACCTGAGACGTGATCGAATTTACGCAAGCCGAAAATAAAGCGTTTGGCATTATTTAATATACGATCGAGTCTGTTTAGGGAAGCTTGGGAAATGTTGGTAGTGCACACATCAGCTTAGTCTATAGTAGGAAATATTAAAGCCTGCACAAGCAGCTTCTTGGTACTCACAGGCAGGAAGTTTTTAAACCTATGCAGAGTCCGCAGTTATCAAAAACACAAAAACTCTCTTTTCAAGGAAACCAACAGTGTTAATGTTACCATTCTTCGAGAGTATTTTAAGCGTATGAGAAGGAATTTTCCATAAGTTCAAAAATAATGTATCAGCGTGTTTTTAAAATCGAGATATGGCCAAAGTATGAATGTTCCCGCATACGAATGGCACCAATCTTTCTTATAAAACGAGAAATGAATCGAGTTCATTGAGTACGCGTTAGGTTTTGTAGTTTCAAATATTGTCATAACCTACAATCCACTGGTGCGACAGGCGGCTCAATATTTAATAAATAAAACAGCACATAGATAACGACTGCAAGCCTTCATAAACGCTAAAGTGCGGGATCTTAGTGAGGTAATCTATGTTGCTCATTGGTAGTACCACCAAGTAAATTATTATTTATCTAGAACTTTCTATCATTCTGTCACTTCAAATACTCGCTACTCAAATGCTGCGCAAAGTCGATATTTATATCGATACAAGTTCATGATTAATAGGCAAGGATAAATATAATATTAAAACGAGTAAAGTTAAACAATGCTCATGTGAAAACTTAACCCATTTTTAGGTTTACAAAAATAAAATGTCTCATGTCTTGTTAACCTATAAAATACCCATTTTTGAAGCGTCATTTCTGTAAGACCTGTACCTCTGTTTGTACTATATACCTATATATACCCATGTTGTACAAATAAACTATTGGACTTGGACTTTGACATTTATTGTGTTAATCTTCATTCCGCAAAGGTTTCATGCCATTCCTCTTCAATCTTCCCTACAAAATCAGTGTTTGACAGAACTTTGACATATGAACGGTGGCACATGACGTCTACATACAATTTTTCTTGTCGATTATCTAGGGTTGACAAGTACGCGATTAGTTTGATTGCTGGACCTGCCCTAATCTACCTGATATTTCAGTAATTTTAATACAAAAATACATTAATGTAAGATTTATTAGTTAATTTGCCCAATCTAACCGTTATTTTAGAACGAAACTACTACAATAAACTACATAAATATTTTATCTTACCTGTGGTCATGCAGCAAATAAACAAAGGAGATTTTGACAACCCCGAAACGGTATCCGATACGTTCCAAGGCCGTAGCTGTCACTTCGTTCAGATGTACACCCTTGTTTAAATCTTACTTAATGTTATTAAAATGAATGGGGAAGGCAACTATCACAATGACATTTCCAACATTACCTACTTTTATATTGATATTGTAATAAATAAAGAGAATATAACAATAAAATAAGAACTTTTATTTTAATGCTCATGGCTATCAGAATCGGTATTCAACTTAGAGATTTAACCCGGACGGGATGATACGTCAGATAAACGTCAGTCCATACATGTGTATGACCACTGGTCATATGTTTTCGGCAGAAGGGAACGCCTGTCAATGGCGACTCCGGTTGGTTGAATTCTCTAAGTATTTAATGATCAAAATATTGCCAGGTATGGCTAAGGGTTAATATTTTTATCGACAAATTAGGCAGCCATATATTTGTAATTTCCTAATGGTTGTGCGCCCCTTGGCGAGCCAATTTCTCTAACTGCCAGTGTAACAGGACCGCGAGATTCGTAGCAATGCGGCACACTTATATTGGTTTATTATCTACTGCTCACCCGTGCTGGGTCAGCAGTTGGAATTCAAATGTAATATTCTGTCTATGTTTAGTAGATATAAGCGCAATCTAGTAACGAGTAGCTGTATTATGATGTGGCTTTGTAAGCTAAGTTCATTATCAGAACAAAACCTAATATGTCACATATTTTTTCATAACAATTTAAACCGAGAATCCTGGCTGTTAAAGTCGATTTCCTATTTAGAAATAACTATCGGTAATATCGTCTTGGCATCGAAAACTGTCTACTAATAAGTTTTATTCGAGCGCCTGATTAATTACAAACAGTTTTCACAGATCAGAATAAAATAAACTGCAGGCGTCCGTTATAAATGCATTTAACTTCAACCTGCCTCTTTTCCCCCCCACTGCGAGAGCTTCCACGTTATATTCCAATTACATACATCAAATGCCACGATATCGTACTAAAGCAAGAACTCTCAGTATTGCGTCGTTCCCTAGATTTATAAACAACTTTACTGGTCTGCTACTCTTGAACCCCCCGGCTTAAAGCTGCCAGATTGCCAGATTAGGTAATAACAATAGTATAGCAGTCTAACTATATCAATTTCGTTGCTCTCATTATTGTGTCATTCCTGCCGTGGCCAGCTCTCCGTCTATAAGTACTCTAAAATGCGTTCAAAAACCGTAGACAATGACAAGCATTACAACAAACGATTTAACTATGATAAGTTTCTTATCTGCGGCAGTAACGTAATTTTAACTATGCATGCTCAAATATTGTTAAGCAATGAGTTTCAAATTTGGAACATCGAATTTGATAACATAATGTTACCGCCATGGCCAACTCGATTGGTCCCGCGCGAGCGCCGGCACAATCGAGTAGGCCATGACGGTACAATGGCGGTCATTCTATGGTTTCCGAACAATTAATTTAATATATATAATATGAGTGTAGATAAAGCAGTGTATGCAACTGTACGTAATTAGGCCTTAAAACACTCGTGTGATCTTATTATGAAATTCGCCTGCGGCTCATTTCATAAAACCACACTCATGTTTTAAGGACCCTTATTACGTAACAGTTACATAAACTACTATTATTGCACACTACAACAAACGAACAAAAAGAGTTATAAGCGATCTCTTCCAGACAACCTTCATATATCGAAACGGCGATCATAGTTTAGTTAACGGGCAGTGACAAAAATTGAAATACTAGGGGAATATAGAAACTTTTGTAAAAATAAAATACATAAACACACACATACATGCTGAGTCGCGGCCATTTCGTGGCAACCATATAATTAGTTTTTATCCTTAGATTAAGTATGTTTGTTTGCATGTTGTTGTTGTCGCGAATAAATGTTTTCTATTTCTATTTTAAACTACAAAAAAAAATATATAAACTACTTAAATTACCACATATAAATAACAACATATATATATACTTATATATATACTATAAATGACATAGGTAGTTTCAAAAATAAAGGGTCGGTGCCAACCAAGCAAGACAAGACTGAATTAAGGAAGAGATAAATAATGATCTTTAATAGTAATTTAAATAGAGAGAGATTTAGCACGTCTAATATCAATAGGCAAAGCATTCCACAGCCGAACAGCGCGAAAGCTAAAGGAATCGGAGAACATTAAAGAAAGTGCTGGTTCCGATATTTTTGACCGGTCCGATATATTCGATGGCGACTGTACGTATGTTTTTGTTGGGATTACTTATTCTGTGGTTTTGTAAGTATAATATTTATATAACAAAACGTTTTACTATTGAGCCACTTATATGAAACAATGCGTTATGAAACCACTTTGTTGACATAATGTTCACCATTAGTTGAATTGAGATAACGATATCACGTGTTTCAAATGTTTCAATACGCACCAAGATATTACCCATAATGGCCACAAACGTATACAATTGCATTATGAGCCCTAGAACAGAAAAGTGCCACTTTGATCCCTCCATTCCCTCCTAGCGGGGAAAAAAGCTCATCTTCGGACCTGTTGGCCAGGGTGTTCTTTTTGTTGGGCTTTTGTAGGTAAGTTCATTTTACTTTTGATTAGTTTGACAGACTGACAGTACAGACTTAATTTTCAACCGACTTCAAGATTTCAAAGGAAGAGGGTCTCAATTCGTCGGGATCATTGCCGACGAATTCAAAGGCTCCTCTTTCGAAATCTTGAAGTCGGTTGAAAAATATTCGATGGACGCCGGTTTTTTAAATATCCTTTTTCTTTAAACAAATCCATTTACCCATCTTCGAATTCCTATTTTTTTCTCTCTAATGCTTATTAAAAAATACGATTATTTATTTGCATGCTTATGCAGTAAATTACTGCTAATGTCAGTACAAATGAGATAACAAGATCACGTGTTACAAACGTTTAAATACGGTCATGCATTTATGAGTAAGGTGACCTAAGGCTATTAGATTAATTAGACGAATGCAACATATGTAACATAATGTCGTATGTAACAAATATGTAACGAATATTGTTTTTTTGAACATTTGCGAATGCAAATACGAATGTGATTGTGAGGTCAATAACGTTGGGGCCAGACGGCATACAACCACAGCCCTCTGCCACGAGACCTTGGCAGAAAACAGAGATTTTAAACCATGAAGCCAGTAGTTGGTACCAAAATCTGCATGACCTTTAAACGCCCTTGGTGGCTAGGTGTGCTCTGCCAACCATTGGCAGAAGCGGTTGATTGGTTGGCAGCCATGTAGCCGCTCGCTTCAACCACTTGCTCCAACCAAGGTCACGTGGCAGAATCTGCGGCTATCTGCCGTCTGGTCCCAACTTTACTTTGGTGTAAGGTACGTTGTGGTATAGTTGAATGATTCAAACGTGATATTTTCAAACCGAATGTTGATAAAACGAATTTTATATACGTACTTAGTAGGTACCATAAGAATTCTATGTTCTGTTAACAGGAATATTTTTGAAATCATGAAACAACAAATATATATATATATATATTTTTTATTTTTAATAATCGCTAGGTTACTTATATAAAGGTATGGTGTAATACCTATTGCACTACAACATAGTTATTAATTATAATTATCTCAACCTTATAAATTGTCTTTAAAAACGGGGAAGAGTATTGAGTTATTATTAAAAAAAATTTTTTTACTTAAACATATTTTTACAAGCAAACCCTTGAGTGATCACTAGTAAATAAGGCGCTAAAAAATTAGTCACGGATATTTTAAGAGATAATACATTACATTAAAACAATTAACTTTTAACTGTAATTAAGGAACCTTTGTATATCATTTTTTTGTTTTCATTTACCGAACAAAAAAAATATATAATTAATTTTTAAAATAACCACCCCTATAAATGTACCTGTCAAGATGTTTAACACTGTCCGTCATGTCACGTCAAAAGTTTTTTTTCTTAAATGTCATTATGATTCGGGTCTAAAGAGGTCTCATTTAATTATCTTATTAACAGGGTGTTTTAACGTAGGAAATTTGTTTCCTAGTTTTCTCCAAAAAAACATAACAAAACCTATGATGTTTCATACTTAAATATACTCCGAGAACCGAGTACTATCAGCGGTAAAAATATATTTCATGAAGATAATTAAAAGACGTTGGACATGAGTGTAAATTTTATTTCAATTTTTTTGTTAGATAAAATGCACTAAAAATATTCGCAAATTTTCGTATTGAATTTTGCGAATATCCAAAAATCTGCGGACATTCGTTACATCCCTAGTATGTAACTATTTGTCACTATTGTGTCAAATTCATGTTTTTTTTAACGAAGTTAAGTTCCCGCTGATGTTTAGAAGAGTTCCTAACGTTTGTATAAAATCGGGGAGAGTGGGAAAAAAGTGGACAGAGTGGGCACTCAAAATTAACCCCGTTTTCGTCATGGATGGTTTTTATAAGTGCCCTGAAGCGTTTCATAGTATGGGTCTTAAGTGCACAAGCTCAAATTTTGAAGCACAAGTATAAAATTTGGCACAGTTGTTTCTTGTCCCCAGACAAGCTGATTAAGATCGGTACCCCAAGGTACCCCCCTTCTGACGCCGGGGAGGGGGGGTTAAAATACCACTCCACCCGGCTTCATTCAAAAAATACTAACTGTTCACATTTAGCTAATAGGTCAAGTTTGGTATCAATTTCGGATAAAACGACCACGTAGAATTCGTTTCTGGTATTAAAAAATGCAATTTACTCAGTAATATTTAAAAAAACATACGACAATCGAAAATTTCAACTAAATTTTTCATATTCCAGTCATCATATATATTAATTTGCTAGTTTTGTTCAAACACAAAAAATACAATATTAAAGCATATTTTATGTAGATTCATAAAAATATAACATTTGAGAACCTTTACTAACAGTAAATGGCATTTAAAAAAAATTGCGTCGCGCGTCGTGAAATTATTTTTACCGCCGTCGGCATCCGCGGTCAAAATATCCAAATAACGCAGTGTGGATAGGTACTATGTAAACTTGTTATTTATTGAAATCGATTATTTATATAACAAAGATAAAAACCGTACCTGAGGAATGTGGCATTCCGTCAGAAAAGGGATTTTTATTATAGGATTTGAGTGCGCAACCTTTTTTCCTTGTGCTAAAATAAGACAATTTATAATAAGAATAAGAAACCGTTACTTATTTAAGTTTAAGAAATGTGGACTTCCGTTAAAAAAGGTAACGTAGAAAGATTGGTGCTTATATTTGTATATTAGTATTGCTTAGCGTCAGTCATTATATATTTTCCGCGTATTCTAAAGAAACGCATTCTTCTTCTTGGTCGCATCCATCATGACAGATGATCGTGTTTGGTGCGTTTTGTTCGGGCACGATTGGCACGAACACACTCTCGCCATCGCTTTCCGTTTCCTTACCACATCTTAGAACTTCTGAGAGGGTTCCTCACCTTTGAGTTGGTCAGTTCATCGTGCTGGTAAACGGCCCCGTGACCTTTTGCCTTCAGTATTGCCAACAACGATTAATCTTTCCAAACTTTCGTCCTCGCTTCTCATTATATGGCCAAAGTAACTTCGGAAGCGTCGTTCACAGATTGTGGACAGTCACACTTTAACAAGAAACGCAAAATAAAGCATAAAAATAATGAGAGAGTTAACTACAATTTAATTATTTAATTATACATTTTGTGTTTCATCAATTTCATCATAGTGCCCTCCACAAAGACATACGAGTAGCTGGGTACATTTATTTAAATGTACATTACGCGTAGTAAATGCTGATATAGAGCTGTTTCTGTTGGTGGTATATTCTTTAGCTGACGATCTTTTTTCGTAAAAAAGTATTTCCGGCATTAGGCCACTTTACATGGCATTTCTTGACCTGCAAAATGCTTTCGATTGCATCCCTCGTCAGATGATCTGGTGGGCACTAAAGGTGAAGAAGGTGCCACAAGTCTATGTTGACATTATCCGGGATATGTACCGTAACTCGGTTTCTCTAGTGAGGACCGCTGTTGGCGATACTAAACCCTTCCCGATCACAGTTGGCGTGCACCAAGGCTCGGCCTTTAGTCCTTTTCTGTTTAGTGTTGTGCTTGATGCTGTTAAGGCGGAAATCCAGGACCCGCCGCCGTGGCTGCTCATGTATGCAGATGACATTGCACTGAGGGACGAGGACAAACAGGAACTAGAGCGAAAGGTGAACCTATAGAAGGGATCGCTAGAGAACGGTGGTCTAAAGCTAAATGTCTCGACGACCGAATACATGGCCTGTGGAAGTACTGATCCCGTTCCTATCAAAATAGGGAACGAACTTGCCGTGAAAATGGACAAGTTTAAGTACCTGGGATCCGTACTGCATGAGTCCGGGTCCATTGACCACGACATCCGAGCCCGAATCAGCGCAGCTTGGTCTAAATAGCGAGAGGTCACAGGAGTCATCTGCGATCGCAGAATTCCGCTAAGACTGAAGGGGCTAGTGTACAAGTGCATCATCCGACCGGTCTTAATATACGGAAGTGAGACGTGACCGGTTCGTGGAAGGCATATTCAGGAGCTTTGCGTTACAGAAATGAAGATGCTGCGTCGCACATCCACCGGGATGTGCGACGTTACGAGTACACGAGCTGATCGCATTCGTAATGAGTACATACGCGGCAGCCTCGCAGTTCGTGACGTAGCGGAGAAGCTCCAAGAATGTCGCCTTTGTTGGTTCGGTCACATCTCTCGCAGGCCACCAGACTACATAGGGATCATATGCCTTGATCTAGCCCTGGACAGCCCGCGACGCGGTCGCGGAAGACCAAAGAAGCGCTGGCTGAATGTCGTGGAGGTCGACATGAGTGAAAACGGGCTCGTAAAAGAAGATGCCCAGGACCGCGCAAAGTGGAGGAAAGCGAGCAGGAAAGTGGACCCTGGCAATAGCCGGGATAACGCTAGGTAGAAGAAGAAGTACTTCCGGCATTCATTTAGTGTTGAGCAGAGACTCGGCCTGCAATAATATAAGGAAAATTAAAAACGATTAAATTTCAACTACATGTTGAAACCTGAACTCTTCAATAGGTCGCTTACTTCATCTACAGGAATTGTAGGTTCATATTGGCACAGGGAAAAACTACAATTTGATCGCATGCCACTCTATTAGGTAAGAGTATTTTGTTATAATAAATAGCCATACATTATTTTATAGTTTATACATTCCGCAAACTAAACTCTATTTTGTTTCTGTGAGGCCCTGACAAAGCGTCAGTCTTGCCCGTGTTCCATGCCTTCACTGGATGCGACACAGTATCCTTATTTAAGGCGCTAGGCGCTAATTGTGGCCAAAAACTGTTACTTTCTAAGAGATATATCTCAATAACGGGTCATTCAAAAATTTTGAAAAAAATATATGTTAATTACCATTTCATGTACAACATTGTCAATGTTTGAATAACTCGTGTACCGTATAGTTTCTCCGTTATTTAAATGTAACGAAATGTCGTTTTACGGTTAATTTTGCTTATATCTACTGAACGGCTCATTCGATTTAAAATATTGTTAAACTAAAAAACGTGTACTACAGAACACTACAAACTCAACGTAGGATATTTAAATTGATTAAATTTTCTTAAACAACTTGATCATAATTCCACATTTCGTGCGTTGGTAGCTCGAAAACGGCGTTGCTGGCAGTCGTGAGCTAGCTTTGAGACGAGGAGGCTGTGTCGCTCGTCGCTCCGTGCTTCCCTTGTACTACAAATACTTGTGCTTGGCCCGTGAGCAGTAATATCGGACTTACTGTGCCTAAAGACTAAATAACTGCAGAGGGTTCATGCGGTGCGGGCATAACGTGTCTTATCGGAATCAATAGCGCATAGACGTTTTATCTTTTAAGATAATATACCCGTATGTGTGTTCATGTATTTACGTTCTTATAAAAAGTGTATTTTATTTAGATGACCTATATTACAAATTAAATAAAGAAATGAAATAAAAATGGAGAAAAAACAGAACTCATGCCAGGGGGTTTCACTACGCAGTTTAGGTAAATTTGGCCGGCGCGCCTCCCGGGGAGTCGTATAGCAGTGGGCTGCCGCTCGGCTCGCACGATCACGATAGTCGTGTCACGTGGCGCTCGCGCAAAATTTAAAATACACAATGGCTTCGAAACCTATTTCGATCTAATCCGTATAAAATATGTATTTACGGATGTCTGAATAAACGGAAGAACAAGGAAGCAGAAATAACATTTTTAAATTCCGGACGATATTGAAAGGTCCCAAAGTCCTTACTTAGTAATAGTTAAAATAAACATCCTTAATTTATTGAATATCGGTTGCCCAGAAATAATATTAGGAACTGACCGACATATTTTCAAAGGAATACGGTTGTGGCATACCTACTTCCGTGAGAATCAGACATAATCCCTATAAAAAAAATCTATCTCCGGATAAAAATTTCGTGTTTACATAATCAACGTTTGTAATTCCTACATATTTATCTAACAATAATAAATCAGTAGGTATAGGTACAAAAACTTGTCAAGTGCCAACCCCGTGCCGACGCTCACAGCTCGGTCATAAAACTGCGGCGCGCAAAGAAGATTCACGGTTCGTGCGCGGTTATAAGTTTCAATTTTGCTTGCAGGCGGCGAGTATAGGTATAATTTTATACCTAAATCTGACTTTTGTTAAGGAGTGAATTTTCTGTACGGTAGTACTAATAGTTATTCTGTGCTCATGCATCTTATAATGCCCTGAAAACAAATGTAGTCTTGTAAGTACACTACAATTATTATGTTAGTACTTATTCTGATGAGTCACGCAAAACAGGCGTTAGTTGTCGAGTTGCGGAAACCTGCTATTGCTACAATACGAGTACAATGGACTAATAAGTAATTTTCGGAGTTATTATTTACGAAAATATGCGTTTGATCCAAAAGTTGTTTAAGACTTATTCTTTTTGGAAGACCTGTCCAATAATACCACACACTATCGTGTATCGTATCAATCGCGTGGGTTGGAGCGAAAAAAAATCACCTCCACTTCATTTTATTTTTCTGATTTTGATTTACCATATTGTCGGCGTGATTAAAACACATACAAATTTCAGTGTACTAACTATCACTGAGCGAAGCCTGATCGAGATTCTAATTAAAAATTGCTGAATTTTAAGAGTTTAATGTAAGTAAGAATAAAGGAAAAAAAAGCTTTGCTATCTCGCTGAAATACAAATTTATATTAATTATCAACACAAGTAAATAAATAAATTACTACTAACGGTTAATACTACATATCAAATATCTTTAAAAGACCGGCCAAGAGTGTATCGGACCACGCATAATATAGGGTTCCATAGAAAGTAGTTTCTCGGAGATAACTCAAAAATGGCTCAACCGATAATATGTGAAATAGTTTTCATATAAATAAGTACTAAGCCGTATCTTCTTTATTTTTTTCATATTTTTTGGACTTACGGATTAAAAGTTAGATGGGGGGGGACTATTATTTAGACTTTCGAAGCGATTATTTCTAAAAATATTGACTCAATAAAAAGGTTTTAAAAATCCTCTATATAAATATATATACTTAAGATATTTTAAACCCGTATCGATAGATGTAGGTACACAATGTTCATATTTGCAAAAAAAAAATTGACATTTAGTTCGGCATATGTATGTATGGAGTGCCTCCCCTTAAAGTTTTTTTTTTCCAGCAATTTAGCTAAAAACTAAGTAGCGGCACAAGACACACCTATGGATAAAATTTCATCAATATATATTTTATAATAAAATGGTTGTGACATACGGATGGACGGACGGACAGACGGACATGTTTCAAGAAACTTTAGTTTTGTAAATTTTTCGTAATTATATAAGTGATTTTTACGGTTGATATTCAAAATCGCTACAAGAAAATAACCATCTATTAAACTCACTTGCGCAGCAAAAAAACTAAATTCACATGAAAACATCGCTTTGATGTGCATTCAGTTTTTTATCTGATATGCAGAATATTTTTACCAATATTTTGCCGCTGACTGTACTTCAAATTCAAAATCTAGGTTTTATTTTATTACATAAAAATCTACTAATTGAGATCGTTATTACTTATCTTATTTAATAGGTAAGTAGCATTCCTAAAAATATCACCATTGCAGTACTTAATCACAGTATTCAAATCAAAAAATATCCGCAAAAGGATTATAATTATTATAAAGCTGCCCGCGCGCCTCTGTGTAAAGTCATATTCTTTGAACATCGTTCCGGTGCAGTGTGGCGGATTTACGTACGATCGCAATGAGAGGCGTAAGCGGGTAGCGCGGGTACACAGCGCCCAAACGCTCAAGGACACTCTGGCGACAATCGTCTTAATGGAAGAGTTAAGAAAAGTGCCTTTGAAGCTCGGAACGCCTTTAACCCGGCCACACAAGTATTTAAACTACTACACACGACGCACGACGCAATTTTTTTTTTGCCATTTGCTGTTTGTATTGGTTATTAAATGTTATATTTTCTTTAATCTACATGAAATATGCTTTAATATTGTATTTTTATAATAATAATAATAACCAAACTTGACCTATTAGCTAAACGTGAACAGTTAGAATTTTTTGAATGAAGCCGGGTGGAGTGGTATTTTAACCCCTCCTCCCCGGCGCCAGAAGGGGGGTTACCTTGGGGTACCGATCTGAATCAGCTTGTCTAGGGACAAGAAACAACTGTGCTAAATTTTATACTTGTGCATCAAAATTTGAGGTTCGACGTTTTTATGTCGCTAAAAAACCCCGCTATCAGAATCAAATTGGAGAGAGTGGGAAGAGTGGGCACTCAAGATTAATCCCGTCTTCGCCATGGTTGATATTATGATATATATTAGTGCCCTGGAGCGATTTAGGATGGAATTAGGAAGAGTGGGCAAAAGTGGGCACAGTGGGCTCACCGTTAATTCCATTCTCTTTAAAGATGGCCGACGGCGGCTTGTCGTCCGGCACGGGCGGCTCCTCGTCGTCCGAGCTGTCGTTGCGTTGCAGCTTCTTCGCCACTTCGATGTGTTGGCGGCCATACTGAAAAATAAAGTTAGAAGTTGAGTTCAAGTTAATTTCAATCACTAGTGGATCATCGCATCGGATATTATATTAGTTTTCATCACGAAAATTACAAATTTAAAGCATAGTGACTCTGACAGATAACCTATTTAGATTTACAGCCGATAGAGGTACCATGAATGCTTTACACGCCGTCATAGAGAAAAGTGACAACAAAGACAAATTGTTGCTAGCTTTTATCGACCTGGAAAAAGCGTTCGATCGAGTCCCCATGTCTATAATATGGCAAGCCCTGAGAGCGCACACAGTTCCAGAGCACATCAATACATCTTACATTAATCTTATAGTGGACATGTAAACAGATGTCCAGACACGGGTAAGATATCCTGCCAGAATATCCGAGAAGTTCAAGAAAAATGTAGGCGTTAATCAGGGTAGTGCACTTAGCCCTTTTCTGTTCAACATCGTGATGAATTATATTGTATGAAAATCTATTTCAGCATCGTCGACGATGCTAAAATATGCGACCATAAAAGCTCCATCGAAAAGTATGCCCTAGTAGTTTGATCTACAAAGTCTCAATTCAAGCATTATATTCGCCGAGTAGAAAAACTTTTTTTAGTAGGTACTTATTTTGCAACGTTGTAAAATACTTAGGACAATATTTATGTCCATAAATATTCAACTTGTCGAACGAGCCGAGCGTAAGCGAAGCAAGTTCTTACAAACAACTTCTGGCTACCGGGACGTCTCGGTATTTCGATGGCTTTTTCATTTTAAGAGTTTGTACCGTGATAACTTTAGTAAAGCTTTTCTGATCTGCATGAAATTTGTTGGGGTTGTAGCAGAGGTACATATAATTTAAGAATTCATATATGAGCAGGATCGACCAAGGGGTCATGGTGCTAGAAGGCAAGAAAAAATCATCATAAGGGTCTTGTTATATTGGTCATTTCGAGGCGGACTACTAGTTTACCACAAACATGTTTTCATTTTAAGATGTTATCACTTGTTATTTCTACTTATCAAACATCGATCTACACCTCCCGGACCTTACTGTTGTATCTATAAATCCATAATAACTATATCTTATCTGTACTATAATAATACTAATGCAATACAACTAAACCGAATAATCCGGATTTCAATAGTTGCGTTATCTTTTGTGAAGGAACACCTTCGTGTGTTGTCGTTCATTCAACTTTAATAATTTTGAACAAAAAAGAACCGACTTCACTAAACATCCACCTTTCCAAAAGCAAATGCTCGAGCTGCTGTAAAAATACTCAAATCACTATAGGTGTGCCTATAATAGTTGAAGAGTTCCCTCGATTTCTCCAGGATCCCATCATCAGATCCTGACCTGGTTACAATGGGACCAACTGTGAAGTATACTCTTTCAAACGAAAAAAGAATTTTTCGTATCGGTCCAGCCGTCTTCGAATAATCGGTGAACATACATAAAAAAAGTAAAAAGAATAAAAAATAGCAATAATTTTAAACAAAAAAGAACCGACTTCACTTAGCATCCACCTTTCCAGAAGCAAATGCACGAGCTGCTGTAAAAAATACTCAAATCACTCTAGGTGTGCCTATAATAGTTGAAGAGTTCCCTCGATTTCTCCAGGATCCCAGCATCAGATCCTGACCTGGTTACAATGGGACCAACAGTAAAGTATACTCTTTCAAACAAAAAAATAATTTTCCAAATCGGTCCAGCCGTCTTCGAATAATCGGTGAACATAAAAAAAAAAAAAATAGCAAAAACAAAGATCCCGACGAATTGATAACCTCCTCCTTCGAAATCTTGAAGTCGGTTGAAAACAAAGATCCCGGCGAATTGATAACCTCCTCCTTCGAAATCTTGAAGTCGGTTAAAAACAGACAAATATATAATTTTAAACAAAAAAGAACCGACTTCACCTTATCCTACTCCACTTATCCAAAAACAAATGCCGAGTATAAAATACTCAAATCACTATAGTTGTGCGTGTGCTTATTGAACGAGCGAAGTGAAGTTCTTACAGGCAATTTCGGACTAGTTCGGACACAACGGAACTGTCAGCTGGCTACATAGACCTCCCTGCATTTCGATGGCTTTCCGCGATAACTTTAGTAACGTTTTTTCTGATATTTATGAAATTTGTTGGGGTTACAGCAGTGATACATATAATTTGGGAGTTCATATATGAGCAGGATCGGTCAAGGGATTATGGAGCTAGAAGACGCGAAACAATCATCATAAGGGTCTTGTTATATTGGCCAACTCGATTGCAAGGAAATCGCGAGTTCTCAGTTCGAGGCTGACCACGCACATCGAAAACGGGTATAATAAAAACCTAAAATCATCCGCAGCTTTTATTGACCTCACAGCAGCCTATGATACAGTCTGGAAACAGGGACTGCTTTACAAACTTCTGAGGGTCATCCCCTGTATCAAACTCTACCGGTTTATTGAGGACACCCTTACAAATAGAACTTTTCAAGTTTTTCTAGGCGAAGCGTCCAGTAAAGTGAGAGTGCTCAACAATGGGCTCCCCCAGGGTTCGGTCCTGGCTCCGATGTTGTTCAATCTGTATGTACATGACATCCCTGACACCATATCGCGCCAATTTGGTTATGCCGACGACCTCGCGCTTGTCACTCAGCAGCGGACCATGGAAGCCACAGAGCCCATACTTGAGAAAGACCTGAATAGATTGGACGATTTCTTCACCCGCTGGCGCCTGTGCCCAAATCCTACTAAGACTGAGGTTTCCTGCTTCCACCTGTCCAATAGGCTCGCACATAAGAAGCTGAATGTGAGGTTCCGCGGCACAACCCTGCAACACAACGAGTTTCCCAAGTACCTTGGTGTTACACTGGACAGAAGCCTGACGTACAGACCACACACCGAAAAGCTGAAAAGCAAAATAAGGACCAGGAACAACATAGTTCAGAAACTCACCGGAACCACTTGGGGAGCCACTGCGTCTTGCCTGCGTACTACGGCCCTGGCCCTAGTTTATTCCACGGCCGAGTATTGTGCCCCAGTATGGATGAACAGCGTACACGCTTCTTCCGTGGATGTGCAGCTAAACGAAACCATGCGACTTATCACTGGCTGTCTCAAACCCACTCCGACATTTTGGCTCCCAGCTCTAAGTGCCATAGAGCCAGCTCATCTGCGCCGAAAAAAGTGTCAACTCCGAGAGGCAACAAAAATAAAATGCCATCCCTCGTTGCCCATCCATGAAGACCTCACTGCCTTCGGAGACAAAAGGCTCAAGTCCCGTAACCCACCTGCTCTCGGTATGATGGACTCTGACAACGAGTGGAACATACATGACTCATGGATGACCGAGTGGAACGACCACCAACTAAAGGACGAACTACTTTTTACACACGACCCAAAGGCGCGCCCACCTGGCTTTGATCAGCCACGCAAGGTCTGGAGCCAGATAAACCGCATTCGAACAGGCGTTGGAAACTGCGCCCACCACTGGTACAAGTGGGGCTGGCGTGACTCCCCCCAATGCGTATGCGGTGCCCCCGACCAAACAGTGGAACACATGATCTTTGAATGCTCGGTCACCAAATTCAACGGACGGGTTGAAGACCTCGCGAGACTTAGCGAAGAGGCCATTGAGTATCTGAAGAAGGCTAATCTCAATCTATAGCTTAAACTATGTACTTTTAATATATATAAAAAAAAAATAAAAAAAAATCCAGTGACTCGTAATGCCATACGATAAATAAATAAGTTCGAGGCGGACTACTAATAATATTTGAAGACGTCGTTGTTGGCGTCGTGTAAACAGGATATGTGCACACAAATACACCGAAAAATCGCTAAAGATAGTAAATAATATGCAAAAATCATGCTAGTAATTTTATCATTTGTTTCTATGTCGAATTATCTTCAAGTACTTAAATAAAATGATTGTGTAGATAATACAAATCGCTCGCCCAATATAACAGGGTTTTGTTTCACTTTTATCGAATTGAAAGAATATTAACACTAATACACTCGCGTGCAAATAATTCGGGTCAGTACGAAAAACTATAATATCTCCTAAAATAATAAAGCTAGGAGCCTGAATTAAATTGTATATTATAGATAAATGCATAGTTAATAAAACAACGTCAAGAGTTAGAGATGATATTCACTTGTTTATAACTAATTTAAAATAAGGATTAGGTACTTAGGTCATAGGATAAGAAAACCTGGTACATAAACTGGAAGTGAGTGTTACCATCGCCGATAAACTTTAATGTTTGGCGAAACTGATATTTATGTAAATTGTACCATACTTTTATTAGAAATAAAAAAAAAAAAAAAAAAAAAACACAAAACTAAAAACAAAAAAAAAGTAAAACATATCAATACTTCGTATTGCCTCCTCGGGCTCTTCTTGCAGCTTCTAAACGATTGGGCATACTGTTTATTAAGTTTCTTATGCGTTCTTGCGGGATATTAGCCCATTCTTCCACTAACGCCTGTTTCAGGTCTCTAAGTGTAGCTGGGGCGGGGTTTCGATTTCTTACACGCCTTCCGAGCTCGTCCCATACGTGCTCAATCGGATTTAGGTCCGGGCTTCTCGAGGGCCAGATCATAGTGTTGATGCCAACCTCCTCAAAATAATCTTCCACAATCTGTGCGGTGTGTGGCCTGGCGTTGTCATGCATGAACATTGAGTTTTCACCCATATTAATTAAATATGGGCCTACATGCTCATTAAGAATCTCTTCCACATACCTGGCACTAGTTAACGTTCCATTTTCTATCAAAACTAATTGCGTGCGACTCTCTGAAGAGATTTCAGCCCAGACCATAACAGACCCACCGCCGAAAGCAACTTTTTCTTCAAAACAGGCTGGAATAAAACGTTCACCTGGCCGTCTGTAAACTCTTCGCCGCCCGTCATGTGCATAGAGCATAAATCTGGATTCGTCAGAAAACATAATTCCCATTCTTCGGCACCCCATCGCCTGTATTCGCGTGCGTAAAGTTTCCTTGCAGTTCGATGCCCTCTGTAAAGTTTTGGGCCATTTGCCGGTTTATGTGGGGTCAAATTAGCTTCACGAAGCCGCCGCCTTACAGTCCACTCGCTGATGTCATCTCTTCGGGTCTGCCGAAGTTGGTTTTTGACTTCAACTGCAGTGAGATGCCGATTTCGGAGCATTGTTGTTACAATAAATCGATCTTCTCTAGCCGTAGTACATCTCGGCCTGCCGGTTCCTGGTCTTCGAAGGTTCCTGCCAGTTTGTAGGAAACTTATTCTGTACCTATTACAGGAGGACCCTCTGCACCGTAGATAGTGACACGCCTGTTCTTCTTGCTGTATATCTCTGACTTCTGCCTTCTTGTAACAAAGTGACGATACGTGTACATTCATCTTGTGTTAGCGACATGATAGTAATTCAATAATGACCATCAAAGTCAACAAAAACTGCCTTTTATCATTTTGCTTTGACAGATTGAAAACAAAAGTGAGAAAACAATCAAAAGTGGAAAAAGCTCAATTTGAATTTGGTACCAAATTCAACTTTTTTTTAAATAAAACTTTTTCCAGAATTCTTGTAGAACATTGAAGGTTCAATTTAATTCGATATTAAATTCTCTTTAATACACAGTTAGTTTCCTGCACATAGCGCTATTAATTTGCAAAATATAAGGGTTTTTGTCACTGACCCGTATTAATTGCTCGCGAGTGTAGTTAAAGAAAAGACGCGTAGTTTCGCGAGGCAACCGGATGGCTCGCGGTATTTAAGCTCCTGAAGTGATGAGGAACCGCCCTGTGCAAACCGAACTGACCCAACTTGGACTGGAGCGGAAACATGGAGGGGGGGGGGGGGAGAGGTGTAAAAAATATCACGAGGGAACCGATTAAAACAGCTGTTGCCTGAAGGAATGTACCCTGGTTATATAACAAAATTTTAATGCCATCCCTCCTGCTTGGACTATCCCTTTACGAGACCGAAGAAAAAAAAAATGTCAGGCAACCGCTTGAAAATTAGAATGCTTGTTCTTCATCACATACAGACACCGGAAACAAATTGCCGTCCGCCCAGGCCGGGCAGTTATCGAACCATCAGAGTTGGAAGCCGGACGCAAGGTGCATATTTCGATTCGGTGGAGGAAAACAGAACAGAAAGATGAAAAACGCACTTACAATCATTGAAATCGGATGGCATTTGTTTTATGAGTTTTGTATGATGTGGAAAACGATATGCCCAAATGCCATCCCTCCACTCCACTATAAAATTTCATTCCTCTGTGGCAATTGATAGCAATACCTTTTAGTAAGCGTTCAAATTTGACGAATTTCTCGTTTGTAGGGGTGTCCAAACTACGTATTTATTGAGAAATATAAAATAATTAAGTTTTTAGTATTAGTGTGGTGGAATTTTGTCCTTAACTACATTCGTACGAGTCAAGATACTAAAAACATACAACTGTTTAAAGCAAATTGTAAGATGTTACTTTGGAATTATTTTCTATCGAGCGGATTTCGTCCAATCGTGTATCAGAATTAACAAAGTTTTTCTAAATATAATGAACATTAACATATATATTTTTACTTTCCCAAAAAAAGTAGTTCTAGCTAAAAACTGTTTAAAGTGAAGTCAATTTTTAAGGTCATCGGGTGTTCTCAGCCTCTTAAATCACCACGGGGGGAGGCGGGGTCAAAAACTAAGCAAAATATGGTTCCTAGATGAACCCTTGCCCCTACATATCCGTTTACCGTTATCTTATAACACACAAATGACGCATCCGCGCGCTAGATTGCGATATCTTTATGTTAGTGTGTAATTCGCCTTAAGGTTATTTCCGTTAGTAACTTTGACCTCCATCCAAAGTCTTCCAACCTCGGTTACCATTTACCTTATTTAGATATTTATCTTCACATATGTACTCGGCTTAAGAATTACCTTAAAAGTAGTATTGCTCACGAACAAATGACAATATTTTTTAATAAATATTTTGGTTTGTTTATTTTTAAGTAGACACACTACTATATAAATTATAAACTTATATAGATATCATATACAAAGGAAAAAGTGACCTTAGCTTAGTGATGCGCCTTCGCATTTACAAGATTCGGGTAGCCTAGTGGTAACGGCGTCTGCCGCGAATGCAGAAGACGCTGGTTCGATCCCAGCCTTGCGCACCGGAGGCCTAAGTCACTTTTTCCTTTGTATATGACATCTATATAAGTTTAGTATTATATTGGTTATGAAATTAATTTAGAAATATTTTCTGTGCTCATTATGTTATTTTCAGTCATTAGATAATGCAGCTGTTTTATATACATATTTAGATTTAACTGTACTACATTTAATATATTCACCAATTTACATATACTTACGCATTACTGGGAGCGAAGGTATTGTTTAAATTTTTTCAATACCAAGGTTGTCCGACTATTTGTCCAATTAATAGCATAAATTATAACAAAGTAGTGAGATTCCGTATTTTCAACCGACTTCAAGATTTCGAAGGAGGAGGTTATCAATTCGTCGGGATCTATGTTTTTGCATTTTTTTTTTTATGTATGTTCAGTTGTTCACCGATTACTCGAAGACGGCTGGATCGATTTGGAAAATTATTTTTTTGGTTGAAAGAGTATACTTGACTGTTGGTCCCATTATCACCAGGTCAGGATCTGATGATTTGATCCTGGAGAAATCTAGGGAACTCTTCAAATATTATAGGCACACCTATAATTTTTACAGTATCTTGTGGAGTCTTTTCTTTTCAACCGACTTCAAGATTTCGAAGGAGGAGGTTATCAATTCGTCGGGATCTTTGTTTTTGCTTTTTTTTTTTTTTTATGTATGTTCACCTATTGTTAGAAGACGGCTGGACCGATTTGGAAAATTCTTTTTTTGTTTGAAAGAGTATACTTCACAGTTGGTCCCATTGTAACCAGGTCAGGATCTGATGATGGGATCCTGGAGAAATCGAGGGAACTCTTCAACTATTATAGGCACACCTGTAGTGATTTGAGTATTTTTTACAGCAGCTCGAGCATTTGGTGTTGGAAAGGTGGATTGCTTAGTGAAGTCGGTTCTTTTTCAACCGACTTCAAGATTTCGAAGGAGGAGGTTATCAATTCGTCGGGATCTTTGTTTTTGCTATTTTTTTTTATTTTTTTTTAATGTATGTTCACCTATTGTTCGAAGACGGCTGGACCGATTTGGAAAATTCTTTTTTTGTTTGAAAGCGTATACTTCACAGTTGGTCCCATTGTAACCATGTCAGGATCTGATGATGGGATCCTGGAGAAATCGAGGGAACTCTTCAACTATTATAGGCACACCTATGGTGATTTGAGTATTTTTTACAGCAGCTCGAGCATTTGCTGTTGGAAAGCTGGATGCTAAGTGAAGTCGGTTCTTTTTTGTTTAAAATTATTCGTTTAAAATTATTTAGCCTAGAAATGCAGTTGTCAGTAGGCTCCATGTTTCTTTACCTTTATGCACTTTCCTATGGAACCTGAATTTAAGTGCAAAGCTGCATTGCATTCGGATGTTCCCTAAATCAAACATTTGTTCATTTTGGCACTGGGAGTTAGGTCGCACACACGAAACACGCGACCAGTGGCCGCGGCGAGCGGCGAGACGAGCGGCGGCGCGGTGGCGGTAGGCCGTTGACGAAACCAGCGGTCAATTCGCTCGGTAAGCCGCGGTGTAGTGATGTAACGACAATGTCAATGTCGAAACTCCGGCGTGTTTATTTTAATACGAACTATTTTTTTCTAGTATAAAATATTATTCCTTCTTTAGAAAAACCAAGTGCGATAGATGGACGGGCCGGTCGGCGAAGGAATACCTACACTATACAGTGTAGGTATTTGTCTTATTGTCGCGCTGAATGGCGGGCCTCGCCACGTACCTAGGTACTGACTTTTCAAGGCCTGCATATTCGGATAATAAAGATATAGGTCCTTACTTTCCACATTTAGTTCGTTTTTTATTTCTGCCCACAATCTATTTATCACTGTTCTACTCTTATGGTATTTATGTTTGCTTTTCCATAAGGGAGGCCTTTCCGATATAGCAGATATTACTTCCTCTACTGACATCTCGTTAAATACGCCGATAAAATTTAAAATCACTACGACAGCACGTCACAACACTACCTCGCCGCGCAAGTGCGCCGCTCGATTAAGCTAGACGCTCGTGCACCGCCGCCCGCCGCCGGCCGCGCGCGCGTCTCGCCGCTGTTTTCGTAAACGCTTTCTAAAAATTTCATACATTT
This sequence comes from Pammene aurita, assembly GCA_947086415.1. Taxonomy (NCBI): domain Eukaryota; kingdom Metazoa; phylum Arthropoda; class Insecta; order Lepidoptera; family Tortricidae; genus Pammene; species Pammene aurita. The sequence goes on from OX352313.1 coordinate 7,625,036, forward strand.
CTGTACATTTTGATCTCGCCGCTCGCGCCGCCGCTCGTCTCGCCGCTCGCCGCCGGTCGCTGGTCGCGTGTTTCGTGTGTGCAGCCTTAGCCAAGTGACAATTTCGAGAGTGGTCAATAATCATGAAATTGGTGTATGTTAACACTTAACACTTCGATTGCCAACCTATGTACAAGTTATACAACATAATTTTAATCAATAAAAACCTTAATCTTTTCACCTCTCCAAGCAAAAATCGTGAAATAGCTGTAAGATTAGGGTGAATTTCTTATAAATGAAACAAAAATAAATAATAAATATTATGGGACAATCTTACACAAATCGACCTAGTCCCACAGTAAGCTCAATAAGGCTTATTGTGTTGTGGGTACTAGACGACGATATATGTAATAGATATATACATATAAATACTCTAATACATAGAAAACATCCATAACTCAGGAACAAATATCCGTGATAAACACACAAATAAATGCCCTGACCAGGATTCGAACCCGGGACCTCCTGCTTCACAGGCAGGGTCACTACCGACTAGGCTAGGAGGCCGTTAAAACGGTGGCAAACAAGCATACGGCCCGCCTAATGGTAAGCAGCTACCGTAACCTATGGACGCCTGCAACTCCAAAGGAGTCACATGCGCGTTGCCGACCCTTTACAAAAAGGAGAATTCACTGTGTTGATGGCTAAAGGAACATGAAGGTCCCTCATCGTCAACACACTGGGTCCTCTTTGAGCTCTTTGGCAACCTTACTCACCAGCAGGAACACAACACTATGTGTAGGGTCTAGTGCTATTTGGCTGCGGTTTTCTGTAAGGTGGAGGTGCTTCCCCAGTCGGGCTCTCCAGATTTGAGCGAGATGACATTCGCTGAACGTGCCCTACCACACTCAACGAGATGCCATTCGCAGTGCCCATACCTCTCTTTTGTCGTAGTTTAAGGACATAACCAAGTCCGGACGTAGTTTAAGGACATACCCGAGTCCAAAACACGTATACAAACTAATAGAGGTTTCGTTAGTTACTGCAAAATAGTATCAAAAAGTTGAGCGAAATCGAAAAAAAAGTTTACCGGACTTTTAAGTGAATAAGAGAGTGTTCAGATCATTATGAACACACACCTCGTCCGCTTAACTTCTTCTGAAGCTGACTTTACATCGTGACGTTCACTCATAAAGTCATGACACTCGGCAGTGACATGCACATTTCTTTGTTAACTTACATCAAATTAGAGACAAAGCTCCATTAAAATAATTATCTAAAAATAGATATACCCAAGCATTCTCGTATGTCGTAAGTTAAAGATAATTTTATGTTAACTTTACATTATCTTACAGTGATATCGTTGAGGGGATGACAAGAGCTGAATTCCATCCCTATCTTTTTCAACGCGAGTGAAGGAGAAACACTGTGTTACGAATGTTACGATTAGTATGGGAGCTCATTGCGAATTTTACAAAATCTATAAATATATAAAAGAAGAAACTGACTGACTGACTGACTGACATATCAACGCACAGCCCAAACCGCTGGTTCTAGAGATTCCAAATTTGGTACGTAGGTTCCTTATAAGGTCTAGGGATGCACTAAGAAAGGATTTTTCAAAATTTACCCCCTAAGGGGGTAAAATGAGGGTCAAAAGTTTGTATGGCGAATCAAGATTTGTTAGACTATTTTATTCGAAACTTCACAGGAGCATTCCTAACGATAAATGCGTAAGCACGTGTTTCAGGTTTTTTGAAAATTCAACCCGTAAAAGGGGAAAATGTGGTCACAAAGTCTGAAAATCAACATGGGTATCGTATTCTTTTAGAGTACTTATAGTACGCGGGCGAAGCCGCGGGAAAAGGCTAGTGGTGAATAAAGAAAAGCTACGCATTCATTGAGAAATATAAAATAATGAAGTTTTTAGTATTAGTTTGGTGGAATTGTGTCCTTAGTTACAGACGTATAAGTCAAGAAACTAAAGACATGCAACTGTTTAAAGCTAATTTTACGATGTAACTTTTTAATTATTTTCTATCGAGCCGATTTCGTCCAATCGTGTATCGGAATTAACCAAGTCCCAAAACAAGTAGTTGTAGCTGAAAAACTATTTAAGTAAATTCAATTTGAAGGTCATCGAGTGTTGTCAGCCTCTTTCAATCGCTATTGTGTGTAGTATGTTTACTTGTACAGTGAGTGTATATAGGTGCCGTGTGTTTAAATAGTTAATTCCGGAATTAGATAAGCTAATGATTATAACAATCAGCAGATACAGAAATCGTCAAAAACAAATTATTTATGTACCTACAATATTGTGCAGTACATAAATCTAAACATACTCGTACAAGGTGCCCGCGAGGAAACGGAAAAAATTAACCACGCATTCATGAGGTCTTTAAAAAAATTGCCTGTTTTAGTGTCCCACTGCTCTTGCCCAGCAGTGGGACACTAAAACAGGCAATTTTTTTCTCCTTTTTTTCTCCACTCGACCCGGTCGTTTGAATTAAGCCACCATTCTGTGTAAAATGCGTCCAAGTCGTCCCGCCATCTCCTTTTTGGTCTGCCTGCACCCCGGCGCGCGTCATCAATGGTGTGTCGTGGGTCCCACTGGGTAACCATTTTAGCCCACCAGTCCCACTTCAGCTTAGCGTTCTCGCACCTACATCTACAACTCGAGTTCTGGAGCGTAGTTCCATGTTTCTGATTCGATCAGTTCAACGAACACCTCATATTCTACGCTCCATTGCTTGCTGGCAAATCTTGAGGTCATAAGAAGGAAAAAATATTATACAAGTTTAGGTCACTTCCGATTGGCCGGTTTTTATTCTTATTAAGTAAAGCCGATAGGAATGCAGTTCTATACTATGGACGCCCACCACTGATATGCACATAAACAAGAGGAAATATTCCATTATATAATGTGTGTAAGTAATGTCAATCACGTATATCAAAGCTATTAATTAGGTAAACGTTTACACGCGACCTTTAACTTCGTCCATATCACAACACGCCTTGTAGCCCGGCGGTAAGATATCGGACTTTCAATCCGTCTAGTCTACTCTTTGATTCGGTCACACCTGTTAACTGCCAAACATGGCGCATACAATTTGTTGTAGATGTCACATCTAGTAGAATACATAAATTACATAATAAATCAATGTATCAATGCTGTTAAGTATGTAAATGATAATTGTTTACACGCGACCTTTTAGCTCCGTCCATATCACAACACGTGGCAACTTATTGCACTTTGCTCCTGTGATTTTAAGATACCTACATTGGGGATAATTAGTGGATTAATAACCTCATTTATTCTTGATTTGACATTTAAAAATACAGTGTTTTAGGATTCCGTACCCAAAGGGTAAAAACGGGACCCCCTTACTCTGCTGTCCGTCTGTCACCAGGCTGTATCTCATGAACCGTGATAGTTAGACTAGGGTTACACGATCAGTTTGGCGTCAGTTCAGTCCATCATTCTGGATGGATGGACTGACGAATATTTTCTATTTGTATTGAATTTTCATCAGTCCGGATCATTCTCTTATCATTCTTGACCAGAATGATGGACTGAACTGACGCCAAACTGATCGTGTAACCCTAGTCTTAGACAGTTGACATTTTCACAGATGATGTATTTCTGTTGCCGCTATAACAAATACTAAAAAACAGAATGAAATAAATATTTAAGGGGCTGACAACAGCTAAATTCCCTCCCTATCTTTTTCAGCGCGAGTGAAATTTTGCAAAATGAGGAATTTAAATAAAACTACGCATTAATTAAAAAATATAAAACAACGAAGTTTTTAGTATTAGTGTGGTGGAATTTTGTCCTTAGTTACAGTGCAGACGTACAGTTAGGTGCATAACTGAACCAATGTGCATCACTTTGACATGTTTCTTTCATTATTTCAGAAGAAGCTAGTTATTAAGTTACTATTTTATTATTAATTGGTAACAACGCTAATAAACTTACTGACCTATTATGTTATTGTAGATAAAAATAAACATTTTCTCTATTAGATAATATTTGGTACTGACTCAGTTTTGCACCGACATCGTTAAATGAAGATAAGTCTTATCAATTATGAAAAAAATAAAAACTTTCAGGTTATATTTGTTCGTCTCGGTGTCAGCTATGTATCCATATGAAAGCCAATTTCGATTCATTGCATTCACAATCTTGATTTTTTTATTCGTCCATGATTTTGAACCAAAAACCGTTAAACTAAATTTTTTATTTTACCCCGATATTGATATTTTTCTTTTACACAACCAGGTAAGACAATTAGTTGAAATAGTACATTATATGCTCTTTAAAATGAGGTGTATGACTTTTATATCACTCACGTATTTTTATGGTTATCTCAGAATGAAGTCCGCTACAAAAATTAACTAACGAGAAAGTTGTTCGGCCATTTGCCTTGACTCAGTTTTGCACCTGACAATACATTGCCAGTAACTAATTACAAAAATAAGCCTGATTTAAATGTTTGATAACTAAAATAATGGTCGTGGAATTCCTTACTTTAAATGAGTTACTGAATTGGGAATGCCTAAGAAAAAATGAAATAATGGGAAAAATAAATTAGGTGAAATTTCACAGTTTTCGGTATGAAATTGAGAAAAATGTATAAGTCGGAAGAAAATAATTTGTGAAGCAGTTTTGTAGCGGTACCCAAGGATTAATATTTTACGTTTAGAACTTTTATGTAACTTTGATTGTTATCAAATTATTTACATTTTAGTAAGGTACTAATTTTGACTCAGTTATGCACCTAACTGTATAAGTCAATAAACTAAAGACATACAACTGTTTAAAGCTAATTTTAAGACGTAACTTTGGAATTATTTTCCATCGAGCCGATTTCTTCCAATCGTGAATTAACGAAGTTCTTCCAAAACGAATACCAATATACATATTTTTTTTTTACTTTCTCAAAACAAGTAGTTATAACTAAAAACCTGTTCGAGTCAATTTGAAGGTCATCGGGTGTTGTCAGCCTCTTAAGTGGGCTCCCATACGACAGACTCTTTTTTTTTGACGTTTCTGTCTGTCCCCGCTCATTTTTACCTGTGCAGTTAAACTGTACAGGCAAAACTGCGCAGGCATACCTTAGTGTATGGCCCGTATAACAAACACAAAAACCAGTAAAAAGAATTCCATGCAGTTGTGTTTAAAAAAAATTTCAATTCGTTCTAACAAATGCATTGAGTTATACACTCGCGATCAAAAAAATCGACTACGAACTAATTTTTAATATCATCGTTTAATATCTCAGGAACCAATCATGAGATCAAAAAAGCAACGGTACCATTTTAGAGCTAACAGTGTCAGCTTTCAATACGAGCATGTTTTTCAGGCGAAAAATTTCAGTTCATGAAAAACAAGCTAGCATACCAAGGAGGTGTAAAATTTGGGTGCAAAAATGACCTTAACAACGAAAGAAAAAACATTTTCATGAACGAATAACAATTTATTTTTATCTTTAATACCTGGTGTTACCACCAAAAAAAACCTTTTTCACACATGCCATGCGTCTCTTCATTGACCTTATCAGCTTCCTGATGGTATCCTGGGGGCATGCTTCCCACTCTTCGACCAAAGCTTCTTTCAGGGCCAAAATTGTCTCCGGAGCAGGATTGCGAGCTCGAACCTTGCGTTTCAGGTAATCCCATAAGTGCTCGATAGGATTTAAATCAGGACTCAGAGGTGGCCACTTCAGAGTCGGGATGCCAACTGCGTCAAGGTACTCCTTTGTGACGCGGGCGGTATGACAAGGGGCGTTGTCTTGCATGAAATGGAACCCCTCGTCAAAGAACCCGGCGTAGGGGACGACATGGTCTTGCAGGATGTCGGTGATGTACCTGTCTGCATTCAAACCACCGCCTCGACCCCCGCCATCAACAAAAACCAGCTCGGTCCGCCCCTCCATGGAAATCCCCGCCCACATCATGACGGAACCTCCACCGTAGGCAACTGTTTCAGCGAAGCAACACTGGGCGAACCTCTCTCCAGGTCTTCGGTACACCCGTCCTCTTCTGTCGCTGCCATGGAGACACACTCTGCACTCGTCGCTGAAGAGTACGCGGCTCCATTGGTCGTAGGTCCAATTTTCGTAGGTCGCCACGAATTCCTTCCGAGCGTCCCGATGCCTCTGAGTCAGTTTGGGCCCAGTAGCAGGTCTTCTTGGGGTAAGGTTGGCTTCCTTGAGTCTCCGCCGAACTGTTGAGGTGCTAACAGGCACAACCCGGTTCCGCATCAGGTCTTGCTGGATGGCAACAGCGGTACGGTGGCGATTACGAAGACTGGAGGTGGCGATGAAGCGGTCATCCCTCTCCGATGTGCACCGCTAACGGCCAGATCCTTGTTTCCGTTTCAAGGTTCCAAACCGACAAAACCGACGATAAACTCTGGAGACAGCAGACTGGCTTAAATTCAGCTGCTCAGCAACAGAACGCTGCGAGAATCCTCGATTCACCAAGGTGACGACTTCGGTGGCTTCAGCTTCGGTGGTATCCATTTTTCGAAGGTGATTCCGGTGTAAGATTGCGAGGAGATATGCACTGGTCAACTTCTGATAAGCGAATGATAAGAAATAACCGGTTACACCGGTTTTTATTGGTCTCAAGAGGGCACAACTCGTGCATATCATAACCATGTAAAATGCCATTTTGTACAAAAACTGCGATAACCTAAAAACTACGCAACTGAGATCGATGTCTTTTACTGTTTTTTGTAGCTGAATAAATTCGTAATAAAATTGCATTCAAAGTTTTATTAAAATATTTCCCGCTTTCCGGAAATACGACCAAAAGTAAAAAATGTTGCTTGAGTCGATTTTTTTGATCGCGAGTGTATATCAATAATTTTAAACAAAAAAGAACCGACTTCACTTAGCCTCCACCTTTCCTAAAGCAAATGCTCGAGCTGCTGTAAAAAATACTCAAATCACTATAGGTGTGCCTATAATGGTTGAGGAGTTCCCTCGTTTTCTCCAGGATCCCATCATCAGATCCTGACCTGGTTACAATGGGACCAACTGTGAAGTATACTCTTTCAAACGAAAAAAGAATTTTCAAAATCGGTCCAGCCGCCTTTGAATAATCGGTGAACATACATAAAAAAAAACAAGCAAAAAAAACAAAGATCCCGACGAATTGATAACCTTCTCCTTCGAAATCTTGAAGTCGGTTGATAATAATTTGAAACAATAATTTTAAACAAAAAAGAACCGACTTCACTAAGCTTCCACCTTTCCAACACCAAATGCTCGATCTGCTGTAAAAAATATTCAAATCACCATAGGTGTGCCTATAATAGTTGAAGAGTTCCCTCGATTTCTCCAGGATCCCATTATCAGATCTTGACATGGTTACAATGGGACCAACTGTGAAGTATACGCTTTCAAACAAAAAAAGAATTTTCCAAATCGGTCCAGCCAGCCGTCTTCGAATAATCGGTGAACATACATAAAAAAAAAAAAAAAAAAATAGCAAAAACAAAGATCCCGACGAATTGATAACCTCCTCCTTCGAAATCTTGAAGTCGGTTGAAAAAGAACCGACTTCACTAAGCATCCACCTTTCCAACACCAAATACTCGAGCTGCTGTAAAAAATACTCAAATCACCATAGGCGTGCCTATAATAGTTGAAGAGTTCCCTCGATTTCTCCAGGATCCCATCATCAGATCCTGACATGGTTACAATGGGACCAACTGTGAAGTATACGCTTTCAAACAAAAAAAGAATTTTCCAAATCGGTCCAGCCGTCTTCGAATAATCGGTGAACATACATAAAAAATAAAAAAAATAGCAAAAACAAAGATCCTGACGAATTGATAACCGCCTCCTTCGAAATCTTGAAGTCGGTTGAAAACAATAGTCATCACACGTGGCATACAACACCTAACCTTTGCCCGCTTCTAGAAAAAAAAACATTGTACAAACTCTATTCTCGTTTCATTGTAAATTGAACTTTAACTCTTGACAACACGGTCTCATTCCCCGCTACGCCCTCGAGTCATTTTATAAACTTTGAACTAACTAGTGTGTCATGCGAGTGAACCATTATAGAATCTCGTACTAGCCAAACTGGACCTTATGTATTGGAAATAAGGTCAGTTTAACAGTATGATGATTAACGGCTTGCTTGAAAGAGCGGGGCTCAGCTGTTTGCTAGAGTGGACCGGTTTATTTGAAACCTGCGATCTGAACAGGTACTTATTGCATTAGTAATAAAGGTTAATTTCATATGCTACTTAATTACTGGAAATCTGGTGTCTTTATTCTGAATGTAATAGAGTCGAATATTGTATAATCTTGAGGAACAATGTTCATGTCGTGATTTTCACGTGAAATGGCGATAATGATTTGAGAAAGATTGTGAGAAAGAATCACTCGCATTTTATAAACAAGCACTCAAATTGATAGGATGTAATGAAAAACCGACATATGAACATATGAAAAACCGACATATGAACATACAAATATATCGACACCTCTACAACAGTGTATCATTTCATTTGGCATGCATGTGGTTTTGACATTGTAAACATGGTAAACAAATGTAAAAACAATTCTATTTTCGGTCAATCAACTTGTTTTTACAATACAATCAATCAAAGTTTATTTAATATGTTTTTCAAATACATATAAAATAATCACGATAATACCTGCAGACTTTCTTGTTCTACGATTATGGCAAATAAGCATACAGTCTGATGGTAAGCAGCTGCTGCAGCCTATGGACGCCTGCAACTCCTCGAGAGAGACTGGACAGATAACGCACAGCTTTAACCGTTAAAGGATGTTTTTTTGTTTTACGACTTTGTCGGCGTGATTAATATATTAAATACAAAGGAGGATATGCCCAGATTCATATGGACTCTAGCCTAAAAACCAATAATGACAAGCCATATGTCATTGGAAAGGTTTTTTCATATTCTAAAACTTTTTGTATGGCGAGAAATCTTACATCGCTGTGTGAAACAAGTTATGGCAAAATAAGAACATCCCACAATAAGAATTTTTTTACTGATATATCTAGGGTTTAAGTTATATACAACGGTTTTTAAATAATTTACATAAATACACATAAGAAAACAACTACACTCGCGATCAAAAAAATCGACTCAAGCAACATTTTTTACTTTTGGTCGTATTTCCGGAAAGCGGGAAATATTTTAATAAAACTTTGAATGCAATTTTATTACGAATTTATTCAGCTACAAAAAACAGTAAAAGACATCGATCTCAGTTGCGTAGTTTTTAGGTTATCGCAGTTTTTGTACAAAATGGCATTTTACATGGTTATGATATGCACGAGTTGTGCCCTCTTGAGACCAATAAAAACCGGTGTAACCGGTTATTTCTTATCATTCGCTTATCAGAAGTCGACCAGTGCACATCTCCTCGCAATCTTACACCGGAATCACCTTCGAAAAATGGATACCACCGAAGCTGAAGCCACCGAAGTCGTCACCTTGGTGAATCGAGGATTCTCGCAGCGTTCTGTTGCTGAGCAGCTGAATTTAAGCCAGTCTGCTGTCTCCAGAGTTTATCGTCGGTTTTGTCGGTTTGGAACCTTGAAACGGAAACAAGGATCTGGCCGTCAGCGGTGCACATCGGAGAGGGATGACCGCTTCATCGCCACCTCCAGTCTTCGTAATCGCCACCGTACCGCTGTTGCCATCCAGCAAGACCTGATGCGGAACCGGGTTGTGCCTGTTAGCACCTCAACAGTTCGGCGGAGACTCAAGGAAGCCAACCTTACCCCAAGAAGACCTGCTACTGGGCCCAAACTGACTCAGAGGCATCGGGACGCTCGGAAGGAATTCGTGGCGACCTACGAAAATTGGACCTACGACCAATGGAGCCGCGTACTCTTCAGCGACGAGTGCAGAGTGTGTCTCCATGGCAGCGACAGAAGAGGACGGGTGTACCGAAGACCTGGAGAGAGGTTCGCCCAGTGTTGCTTCGCTGAAACAGTCGCCTACGGTGGAGGTTCCGTCATGATGTGGGCGGGGATTTCCATGGAGGGGCGGACCGAGCTGGTTTTTGTTGATGGCGGGGGTCGAGGCGGTGGTTTGAATGCAGACGGGTGCATCACCGACATCCTGCAAGACCATGTCGTCCCCTACGCCGGGTTCTTTGACGAGGGGTTCCATTTCATGCAAGACAACGCCCCTTGTCATACCGCCCGCGTCACAAAGGAGTACCTTGACGCAGTTGGCATCCCGACTCTGAAGTGGCCACCTCTGAGTCCTGATTTAAATCCTATCGAGCACTTATGCGATTACCTGAAACGCAAGGTTCGAGCTCGCAATCCTGCTCCGGAGACAATTTTGGCCCTGAAAGAAGCTTTGGTCGAAGAGTGGGAAGCATGCCCCCAGGATACCATCAGGAAGCTGATAAGGTCAATGAAGAGACGCATGGCATGTGTGAAAAAGGTTTTTTTTGGTGGTAACACCAGGTATTAAAGATAAAAATAAATTGTTATTCGTTCATGAAAATGTTTTTTCTTTCGTTGTTAAGGTCATTTTTGCACCCAAATTTTACACCTCCTTGGTATGCTAGCTTGTTTTTCATGAACTGAAATTTTTCGCCTGAAAAACATGCTCGTATTGAAAGCTGACACTGTTAGCTCTAAAATGGTACCGTTGCTTTTTTGATCTCATGATTGGTTCCTGAGATATTAAACGATGAAATTAAAAATTAGTTTGAGTCGATTTTTTTGATCGCGAGTGTAAATATCGATTGATATACCATAAAACAATGACTACTATTCTTTAAGCAAAAGGTTCATCAATCATGAGCTGTGTTAAGTGCCCAGCTGGAGGAATAAATACTCCGTGTCTTCCTGCACCAAGGTCCCAAACTATGGATACTACATGTGCACAACTTTTTTCACACAAAGATTTGGCACTAAAACTATAGCAGGTAATCCTGCTATAGTAAAAGTTTTAGAACTTTGAATAAGCTATCCAGTGACATATCGCTTGTCCTTATTGGTCAATAGGCCAATCTGACCAACCTCCTTTCAGAATTCTAGTACTAACAATTACTGAGCTAGGCCATGGACAGACAGACGGACATGGCGAAACTATTACGGTTCCTGGTTGACTTTGCAACCCTAAAAAACCAGACACGATTACCACTGTTTCACAGTCATTGACCTACATATGTGCAGTAAAAATACCTTCAAAAACTTTAATATAAAAAAAAATGCTATTTGCCAAAAGAGTATGTACATTTTTTTTTACCTATCCATTTTTACCAGTCCACCACATTAAGTTTTAATTTTGAAATTACAAAAGTCTTAAGTAAAATCTTAATTTGAAATTATAACATAATATATTCTGTGTTAAAATCATATGTTTAACAATAAGCCTGTGCAAATAAGTAATGATTAATAAACATGTCAACACTTCAGACAATGGGCTTGATCACACCCAAATATCATCAATAAATAACCAAAACTGGCTAATTGCAAAAAATAATTAAGTAAATGAAATTCAACCTTGTCTTGTTATAAGTGTGGTCCATTATGGCTATGAAGTTGAGCTAGTAGGTAGTCAGATTTGGTTGACATTGACACCCAACATTATATTCAAATATTTTGCATAATGTATTAAAAAAAGAACGTAAATATGTATGAACACCGCAATACTTTGTCATCATATGTGAGTTTATTATTTTTACCCTTTTGTTTTGGAGCCAAAAAAACTACTGCTGATTGAGATTTTATTTTATTTTATCACTATCACTACATAGTATAAAACAAAGGCGTTTTCCGCTGTCTGTCCCTATGTATGCTTAGATCTTTAAAATTACGTAACGGATTTTGATGCGGATTTTTTTAATAGATAGAGTGATTCAAGAGGAAGATTTACATGTATAATACATGCATAACGTAGTAGAGAAACACTGATAATTTTAGAGGTTTCTAATGTGATGTCGTAAATAAACACGTTTATTTGAGCTTACATTGCAAACGCTGGCTGAACCCTACGAGATAGATCAAAATAATGTACTACAGTATTTTACACCTTAAAAAGGTCTACAAAAAAGTCTGCGATGGTATATGTCTATCTCTTAGGGATAACCCACTATTATAAGCATTTTTTATTCAGTGCGAGCCGGGGCCCGGGGCGATTTGCTAGTTATAATAAAATTATGTTGATTAAATCTTTCAAACATTTAATGTAACTTTTCTCCTTGCATCTTTTATTCATGTCTATAAGATTTTGGGCCCCATGGTTGACTGATAGAGAATGCCATTTGGCATTAAGTCTGCCATTTTTACATAATTTTTTGTATTTTGTGCAATAAAGTTCATAAATAAATATTTCTAAGCTAAATTCAGTTTTAATAAGATTTAACAATTAATACTTTAGGACATGAGAAATAATTTATTTATTATAATTATTTTATAAGTTTAGAATTATTTTATTTTTAAGTTATTTATATTTGTACCTATTTAATATTTATTAATAGTTACTAATCATTCAATTTTGTAAACATCTATTATTATCAAAAACTGCAGCAGCTAGTAGAAAGCAATAATTGTAAATATATTATTTATGAAAATTGTTATAAATAAGTAAATCCTAATATTTGCATGTAAATTGCTATGTAATTGAAATGTTGTTCTTTTTTGCATGAAATAAAAGGCTATTTTTATTATTTTTACTTTAGGACAGTGGTTCTTAAGCATTTCTCCCTGAAATTGCAAGTAAAAGTATGCTTGAAGTCTTGAACTTACAATTTCAAGTCCCACTGCTAATGTAAACATACTTATGGAGCATTGACAGTAAATATTATTCTGTAACATGTAGGTAGTGTAAACAAATATTTGTCACAAAATGTGATAATTTTTATATGGAAGAAAGATTGCTAACATAACTTTGGTCCATTAAGTGAGATGAAACTCATTGTAAGCATGTGTTCCTCATGCTATGTGTAAACTTATTTAAATGTACAGATATTTATGTAAGTTTCAATTGTAAAGTTATCTTTGACCTCAACTGTACAGTCGCCATCAAATATACCGGAGCGGCCAAGGTACTCAATAATATCTGAACATGCACTGCATCACCTTGACAATAGAGATGTTCAGATATTTGTTACCACCTTGGCTGCTCCAATATATATCTAATGGCAACTCTACATCATGTTATGTTACATAAATATTATCATATCGTGATAAAGTATTTGTTACACAGCTTTTGTTGTCTATAAATTACAAGAAAACAATAAAACTAATGGATTATAAAATAAGACTATAATATTTTTTTACCCCATCATAAATCAAGCAAGATAAACATGGTAAAGGCATTCTTAATCTACAACCACAATGCCTCGATAATTGAAACACAGGCTTCGTATGAGTCAGATAGGGGCCAATACGCTACGACTACGACCTAAGTCCTAACCTTTCATAACACTTGATGCCATTTCATGCAATCAAAATGTAAGAAAAATCCATTAAACACGTCATACCCATCGATTCAAAAATAAAAACACGCAATAGTCTATTTACCCGGACGTTAGTTCCATCGTCCTCGAAAATATTAAAAACGCACCGCAATATTTTCATTTTAGAATCATGGCACAGGCACTTACCTCGAAAAGTTTGAGTAGTATGTTCACATACAGTCGACGCACGCCCAAAGATTTCCCGATAGAAGCCAGGAATATAATGCACAAAATGAGAAGAAGGAACGGCGTGTAAAGTATAGACACCGCGACCGACACGAACGACATGATTAACGCCATTTTGACGACTGATTGAAGTGATTGACTAAATTCGACGTCATTCATAGATCGTAAGATCGTAGAGACATGGTAGAGAGAGACCCGATGGCTGTCAAAAGTTAAACCGGTGTTATACTTTGTAATTTATCGGACCCAATTTGTCGTATACCCTGTTCTAGGGTTCTCCCAATACTTCTTTTAACTTATAGACATAGGAATCATAGGATAGAAGGTTTAGACGGGACGTGGTAATAACAATACCAAGATCGAACGGAATGGTCTTATTACAGTTTCAATAGGTACGACAGAGAAGGTGCTATTATCGTTGGTCCTTGTCATAGTCTCACATTTTTTTATTACCCTTCACGCCATTACTTATAACAGCCGAGGGTCACAAACAAATATGATTCGTGATTTCTTCTAGAATTTCTGTGTTTACTACGAGAAATCCTGATATTTTTCTTAGAAAGTTGTGTCGGGTAAGGAAAACAATAGTAAATTGTTTTGTTTTGTGCTGTAGAAGTGATTTTATCGTCATCTATGTCTATCGCTTACGGGTGTATACTCTAAACAATATGAACTGAACTCATCCACTTAGTGTCTTATCTTTTGTGTGTAAACCGCAGGCGCGCGTGCCACTATGAAAAAAATGGTTTGGCCACATATTAGCGTTTATTGAATTTCTACTATATGAACCACGCAATAAGATTCAATATGAACTAATACGAAAAAAGCTCTAAGTTCTATACGGTTGCACCCAGTACAAGCGATCCAAATGCTCTAGAACCAGCGTAACTAAACACAGAGATCCGAAACAAATGTGCGTAATTGGAGATCGCGCTTGCACTGGTATTCCGAGCGCATGGCTAGTTAGCGATTAGGAGGCAATTGTAATTTTCCCAAACGGGTAGGTAGAACAGGGTTGGATTCTGATTAAAACATTTGGATGGATGTACGATTTACAAATATTTAATATATGAAATATATACATATATAATAGATTTTAATAAATATTGGGTATGTTAAAATTATAATCAGACATATAAATAATCAACTATTTTAAAATTGCTTTCTTAACTTTACAGCTTAGACTTACTTTTACCTATAGCAAATTATGTACTGAGATTAACTCAATTCAAATATAAATAATATGAATCTACATTATAGTTGTGCTTGTTATGATAATTCAATAGACACAGCCTGGGGTCGTTAAATCGCAAGGTACTAAATCCAATCGAAAGCAGGGAATATCCGGTAAAACGTAGCCAAGTTGCGTAAAAGAGCACCATGAATCGGGAAATAAAACATGTATTGAGCAAGCGAAAGCCAGTCAAACACTAGACTCAAAACTGTCATAACCAAATGTGTCTCAGAAATTGATAACAGACCAGGTAGATTTTTTTTATTGGTATCTCGCTCCCTCTTTCATGATTGAGGTTAGGTATAGGTAAGGGAAAATTACGGTAGATAACATTCAGAAATAAACAGGTACTTATACCACGTGTTTATCAATTACAACAATGAGAGAACGACCCTGGCGACACATCTGTTATGTCTAAATGAAAGACGTGTGAAGTGTTATTTTTTCCTTTAAAGTATTTTTATTACTATCACATTGTATAAAATTAAGACGGCAATGTTTAAATAATTTATTATTAAGAGAATATAGAGCCTCAGTTAGAGATATGTTTAAGGACATTAATATAATGACAGTGCATAGTCAATATATCTATGAAAATATTGTGTATGTACATAGAAACATTGTTAATTTTAGAAAGAATTGTGATATACATAATTTTAATACTAGAAATAAGTATAAACTGGCAGTGCCCACCACTCTAAGGTTTTATAATAACCCAACTAGCAAAACCATGGTCGAGTAAACGTTTCTGCCGCTATATATGCTAATATGATGAAAAGATTAATATGATTATTTGTGTTGACTAATATGTACTATAAATATATATATTTTTATATTCTCTTTATATCTCTCAAATTATGATAAAAAACACAACTATAATGTAGATTCATATTATTTATATTTGAATTGAGTTATTCTCAGTACATAAATTGCTATAGGTTAAAGTAAGTCTAAGCTGTAAAATTAAGAAAGCAATTTTAAAATAGTTGATTATTTATATGTCTGATTATAATTTTAACATACCCAATATTTATTAAAATCTATTATATATGTATAGGTATATATTTCATATATTAAATATTTGTAAATCGTACATCCACCCAAATGTTTTAATCAGAATCCAACCCTGTTTTACCTGCCCGTTCGGGAAAATTACAATTGCCTCCTTATCGCTAACTAGCCGTGCGCTCGGAATACCAGTGCAAGTGCGATCACCAATTACTCACGTTTGTTTCGGATCTCGGTGTCGAGTTACGCTGGTGCTAGAGCATTTGAATCGCTTGTATTGGGTGCAACCGTATAGAACTTAGAGCTTTTTTCGTATTAGTTCATATTGAATCTTATTGCGTGGTCCATATAGTAGAAATTCAATAAACGCTAACACGTGGCTAAACCATTTTTTTCATAGTGGCACGCGCCCCTGCGGTTTACACACAAAAGATAAGACATTAAGTGGATGAGTTCAGTTCAAATTGTTTAGAGTATACGCGTGTACGGTCTCTTGTTAAATTCTTGCTTAGAGCTTTAACTCGTCTTCAATTCCCAGGAGATTATTACACCTCTCTAATTAACAGTCCGGGCCCGAGAAATTGTAAAGTATAATAACGGTTTTATTTGATTACGTGATTGCCAACTTTATTTTTATTGTAGTAAGGAAAAAAACCTTTTCACAGAGAATTTTCTTTAAAAAAAACAACTAAATTAGGTTAAACGGCTATTAGACATGGCAATATGTAGGGTCCAACCTGTCGGGTTGGTAGGTGTAATGCCACCTAGGGAGTAGGAGTCCCGATCTAGGGCGATCGGGGCGATCGGCAGTGCCCCGACACCCGCAGCTGTTTATGGAGGTCGTTAGAGTTATTTTACCTTTTTTATTTATAAATTTGCTACACATTCCGTCTGGTTTTTTATTTAAAATAAAAGTTAAAATGTGTAGATTCGCTGGTAATTAATATATTTATCTAGTTTTGTATTAAAATAATAGAAGGGTTGGGCAGATGAAGTTAGATTCAGGCAGCTCGAGCGGTCATTTAAATATCTATAATAATAAAAACAGTTTCATTTTTTATTTAATGTATACTGTTACAAGTACTATCACCGTGCTTCACTAAAATACATTTTTTAGATGGTTTGAAGGCATCTCTGTAAACGTTGGTAGGGACGATTTGTTGGTGAGGTAGGCTTTGTAGGGACGATTTGTAGGGAAAGTGTAATAACGGGCCCAACGCCGACAGGAGTTGGACACAACAGGTTGGGCCCTACAAATTGCCATGTGTAATAGCCGTTTCATACCTGATTTAATTTGACAAATAATTTTCGTTCGGAATCGTGGCATCATTTCATTTGAAAGGATTTAAAATTTACTGAATTCATTACATTTTCTTGTTAATAGTATAACATTATTTAAGGCTTGTTTTTGTGTATTTAAATATTATGTATATCTTATTTTTTATAGTAACATATTATATTTCTTTCTGACAATATTTTTTTGCTGTGGCAGGAATCACGACTTTGCAGAACATCAAAAGGGAATTGTCCTGGGATTTTAACAAAAAAAATCCTATTTGGATTCGTAATTCATTCCCAATAACAAATTCACAATGTCTGCCCTTCCTTACGGACCTCCCGTGCGAGTTTCTCCACTGATCAGGGTATTTATACTTTTTCATTTCGATATACAACCTCTATCATTATGTAACATTATTTTTTTAAACGAGTCTTCCAAATTTGAAAAACCATATCGTTTTATTTTTCGTCCCATATATAATGGCTCGTACTTTACCCTTGTATTTCATTTTACAAAGCCAGCCACTTATTAAAATAGATATAGTGTAAATTCTAACCTCTGCCCAAACCACCAGTAAGATTTTTTTCAAATTTAACTATAGTCTGGCTAACCAAAATTGCAGAACAGATGACGCTATAGTCTGGCTGGCTAAAAAGTGCAATATCAGTGGAAGTAATAAGCACTCATCCGTTTTTTAGTGGTGAACGGTACAAGCATAAGAAAAAGACAGAATGATTCTCTCTGTCTATGCTTGAAGTAATACAGACCCTGGCCAAACTATATGTGTGCTTTTCTGTTATTTTAATCATTATATATTTCTGTAAATTTTACACCAGTTTACATTTCAATTTTGCATTTGTGTAACCTTAGATTTTGTATACTTACTTTAAAATTCCATTTAGTTAAGTACTGACATACATTATTGAGATTACAAAAACTATTTCGGGGTATTTAACCATGTATATTTTATCTTCATAAAAACAAATATACATGGTAATTGGTAAATTGGTGGACATGCAAGAGGCAAACGTACGCGCGGCCGCAATGCCTCGGGCGAGGCACGTCCACACTAGCCGAGGTGCCTCGCGCAGCAATTTCCTCGCGAGCGGTGCGTCAAGTGTGGACCCGCCTAATGACAATGTTAGATTAAAATAGGGACGGTAGATCTATAGTGTTGTATATGCTTTACCGTTTTGCATTCACAAAACTTAAACGAACATATGTGTCCATTTCAGTTCGGCCGCTGGTCGCTCCTCACCGTTGGAGTTGCATACGGAGCGTTCCACCAGAGCAGGCTGTCCAGGAAGGAGGCCAAGCTCCGCGAGATCGAGGCCAAGGAGAAGCCCATCAGGGACGCCAAGATCGCGGCGGAGAAGGCCCTTGCATCTGCAGGTATGTATACAGTAAAATCCGCTTAACACATTCACTGCCAAGAACCCGCCTCGTGGGCGCTCGTAAACTTTGCTCAGAAGCCGGACAACTCGCTGGGCGGGTTTTTTTGTACGGAGCTATGTACGCCCGGTTTCTGAAGTAGGACGTCATTTTTCGTCTGGCAGTTAATGTGTTAATATGTGACAATTTTTCAAAAAAGGTACTTTTATAGCTCAAATACAATACTGAATCTGTACAAATGGTATCTTTTCCAAAAAAGTGTCACATGTACAGACATCAACAGAAAGCCTCTAAAGCCGTGTCTAGAATACGCGCTGATTGGCTCGGCGAACGTCCACATCGCGCGGTTGCTGCGAACATACGTGCGCGTAATCTGGACTAGACTAGACACGGCTTTAAATGACGATAAAATCGACAGATTATAAATGCCGCCATTTTGGAACCATTTAATTTAGTTATATTTTGAAACTTAAATATATATCATAAACAAAGCAAAAAATGACCTAGGTCTTCGGTGCCTAGGGCTGGGAGTCACTTTTTCCTTTGTATATGACATCTATACAAGTTTATAATTTATATTAGTGTGCCTTATTATTATTATTAAGCTGTTCATTTATTTAACAAGCTACCCACCGAATTAAAAGCAATTACGAGTCATGCGTTGTTTAGTAGAAAATTAAGAATATTTTTATTGAGAGGATGTTTCTATAGTGTCGAAGAAATCTTTACTAATAATAATAATTAGGTATTAATCAATAAGTTAGCATAGTCACACATTGAATTGCATACCTACCCATCTTTATTTTCTTTTCTCCTGTTAATTTGTTGTATGTCTTTCAAACACAATCTATTGTTTTATGAATGTAATAAATAAAAAATAAATAAATAAACAAATCAAAATGTTTATTAAAAAAATTGATTCTCTAGTTGTATTATTTATTTGAGAGCTAGAGACTGTACAGTCAACCAATTTGATTCCTAGGCCACTTTAGAACCTTGGTACAATAGCTAGTTTGGTAGCGAATAGGTTACGTTTATACGTATCCACGGGCAACTGTCATTACGACAAGGTTCTACAGTGGCCTAGGAATCAAATTCGTTGACCTGTGGAAACTTAGTTGGCTTACTGTTTCTACATTACTGCCTATCTTATTTATTACTCTTGCTGTAAGTTTTCCTATGAAAAAAAAAAATATTTCGGGAAGAAGTTGACAACTCGAGCTGAAAACTTGAAGAAATTTGAACTTAAAGTAGAATGACATAAGGTTCAAATTTCTTTAATTTTATATCTCGAGTTATCAAGTTCACGTCGTGTTCAGATATGTACTTGACAAATCCAAACCATATAACGACGATGTTTGTTATTTTTGCGGTTTCGACACCATCTTTTAAGTATGAAATAGTATTTTATACAATCATTACATAATGAGGAGCTTTTCAGTCGAGTACCGAAGTAAGGTACGACATTAAAAAGCTTAATTATGTCACTATTGTATACCATATTTTTTCTACAAGTGCCCAAAATAGGCAAGCCGGTAAGAATTAAGTTAGTTCGAAAAATGCCTTACAACCTGCTCCCTCTATACGTATCTCCCGGTGGATTGTGCAGGCAGCCGTGTGCCCTCCCTGACCGTTGTATAATATTGTATGAAAATCCATTTCAGCATCGTCGACGATGCTAAAATATGCGACTGTAAAAGATCCATAGAAAAGTGTGTCTCAATTTAAGCATTAGCTTCTTTCTCCTAGCGTTTGTCCCGGCGTGGCGTCCGCTTGACAACCTAATCCCATGAATTGGCGTAGGCACTAGTTTTTACGAATGCGACTGCGATCTGACCTTCCAACCCAGAGGGGAAACTAGGCCTTATCGGAATTAGGACCGATTTTCTTACGATGTTTTCCTTTACCGAAAAGCGACTGGTAAATATCAAATGACTAGCTTTCCACCCGCGACTTCGTCCGCGTATAATACGGTTTCTCATACAGAGTTTCATATCCAATTTTATCTTCTTAACGAATTTTTGTTGATCCCCGAACCATCTTCTTAATCTATTTATACTTATAGCTATACAAACTTTCAACCCCTTTTTTACCCTGTTAGAGGTTGCATTTAAAAAAACGCTGAAATTACTTTTATTGTTTTTTAATTATTAGTAAACGTACGAAGTTTCAAATCTCTAACTCAACATTTTAAACCCCATCCATACAAACTTCCAACCCCCTTTTTATCCCTTAGGGGATGAATTTTGTAAAACCCCTTCTTAGTGGATACTAACGTTATAAAAACTACCTATTGTGAAAAATTCAGCTCTCTAGGTCCAACGGTTTCGGGCTGGGCGTTGATTTAAGTGAGTCAGTCTGTCAGTCAGTCAGACAGTCAGGACTTTTACGTTTATATATATAGATTTTCCGTACATTAGTTCCGACAAACTCACTGGTACGAGCGGGTTTAAACCCGAGACCTCCGGATTGAAAGTCGGACGTCTTACTGCCAGGCTACCAGCGCTCAATTTAAGCATTATCGGAGAGTAGAAAAAAGCTTATTGTGATTTAATTTATTTATTCCATCATATGTAAGTTTACAGTACGGAACCAAAACACTTACACATTACAATAGGTTACATTACATTATACATAGAGTTATACATTTACAATACAATATCCCATATTTATTATATTGTTACCTTTTAATATATTGTTTCAGCCGAAATCAAGGCGCTCGAAGAGATGGTGAACAAGAAGTAAGCTAGATTAAGCATGATTAAGAAGTTTCCACACATTCGTGGCCAGAACACCAGGCCAATCGGTTGTAAAGTTATTTAATGAATTATAGGTAATTGTATACAAACGGGTGTATTATTTCATTCCTTTACCCGCAGGGACTGCAATATGGGAATTAGACCGTACCTTCATTTGACATTTCATAGCAAAAACGTCGCAAAACGAATATAACACCGAAATAAAACAAGATGTATTAACTGAAAAGATAGATGTCATATACTTCAGAAAAAGTGACCAAACCCTCCGGTGTCCGAGGCCAGATTTGAACTGGCGTCTTCAGCTTTCGCGGCTGACGTCCTGACCACTAGACCACCCGGTCACGGCGGAACTTGACAAATTTTCTCATGTATATGCAATCTCTGAATTTGAAACGGCTAGGCGCCTAGCCGTTTGGTCACTTTTTCTGAAGTATATGACATCTATCTTTTCAGTTTATATATAGTAGTGTAACTACTAAAAAAAAAAAAAAAAAAAATTGCAAGTCAAAAAATATTGAACAAAATAATTTGATTTGCTTCAAGATTCAAGATGTATTAAATTCGTATTATGCACAATATTTTATTTAATAATATATTTCTATATTATATTCATAACCACAACCCGAAAAGTGTGCATCATGTTCTATACAATATTTATTTTTGCTATGAAATGTCCGAGCTATGGTTATAAGTTTTACGTGTCTGTCTGTGGTATCGTAGCTCTCAAACGGATGAACAGATTCGTTATTTTTTTTTGTGTCATAGATAATTTTATCCCGAGTGTTCTTAGGCATGTTGCATGAAAATCTGTTCAGCCGTTCGAAGATCATCAGCTCTTTTCTAGTTGATAGTCAGATCCTGACTAACTTTCTTGTGTCCTATCGATTCGAAATTTGGTACCGTGTTACTTTAATGATATTGAAAGTATATGGTAAGGTAACCATGACCTGATCAGCCGTTTGAAGATCATCAGCTCTTTAATAGTTGGTGCGGGGTTCTGACTACCTTCCATATGTCCTATCGATTCGAAATTTGGTACCGTGTTACTTCAATGATATTGAAAGTTAAAAATATGGTAAGGTCAACTCTGTCTCTCAAGATGTAGGTAATGGTCTAAGAGCTGGCCACGTCAGATGTGACACAATAATGAGAGCAATGAAACCTGTCTAGTTAGACTGCTTTACCATCCTTATTGCTAGATCTGGGCATCTGGCAGCTTTTAATGGGTGGATGTCAGAGTGACAGACCAACAAAGTTTTTAAGTTGGAAAAAAGTAATACCAAAATAGGTAAAAAATGCCAAAGTTGTGTAATTTATAGAGGACGGGGCCTATATTTTAACATAAGATTAAAAACCAATGTCTATTATTGCGGAAACAAAAACAGTAGACGACTAACCAAAAATTACATTTTACATCATTTGGCGCTACTTTCCCCCAACAAAACCTTCTGGATATGATATAACCTAATTAATTACATAATTTCCCATAATATTTCATTAAACCCAGAACTCTAGGATTTGTTTTCTTCAAGTTATTTGCATTCTTTGACCTCCACCACTTTATAACTGCCAGATGTCCGGATCTATAAATAAGCATAGTATAGCAAACATTTCGTTGCTCTCATTGTGTCATATATGACGTGATATGACGTGGCCAGCTCTCCGTCTATAATACCTACTTTAAAAAGGACAAAATAAAAGTAAAATAAAAAAAAATAAAAACCCCCGACAAAAATGAACCAAAAACTAACAAATAATATTTTAAACCTATTTTATAATTATCGTCGCATATATTATGCAAGTTCAAATATTTTTATTTTCCAAGCGTCGTCGCGTCGGGGGACCGCTAAGTGAGAAAAACAGGTGTAGTATTTTTCCAACAACAGCCGATTTTTCCGAGTGATTTCTCTCACTTAGCGGCGCCAGCCCGTGACATCACGTCCAAAATTTAAGCGAGTTGCCTCCACAGACTACTAAGAAGATACTACGTTCTATGTATGTTGCCTCGCGCGCTGGGGCTGAGGTCACGATTTTTCCGCCCGATGCTTAGCGGTCAAAGGGTTACCTCTGATGTTTTGACAGCAATTACATTTGTGTATTCCGAGAAATACAAGCAAAAAGTGGGCATTTTTTAACCGACTTCAAGATTTCGAAGGAGGTTACTAAATCCGTGGGGATCTTTGTTTTTACTATATTTTATGTATGTCCACAGATTATTCCAAGACGGCTTGACCGATTTGGAAAATTTATTTTTAGTTTGAAAGAGTATACTTCACAGTTGGTCCCATTGTAACCAGGTCAGGATCTGATGATGGGATCCTGGAGAAATCGAGGGAACTCTTCAACTATTATAAGCACACCTATAGTGATTTGAGTATTTTTTACAGCAGCTCGAGCGTTTGCTTTTGGAAAGGTGGAGGCTAGGTGAAGTCGGTTCTTTTTTGTTTAAAATTATTATTTTAACTAGTACTTTAAAATACTACTGAAGTTGTGTTTCAGTAACGTGTAACCGTCACATTCCTGACAAAATGTATGGGATTTGACATTGACCGTCAGTTTTGTGACGATCGCTAACCGGCTGTTAATGGTACACAGTTAGTGAAAATACCCAAGTAAGCGAGTGTGGTTTTATTTTTGGACTTGTATTAATTCATAGTGTATCCCTAATAAATAAATTGACAGTTTATAATTTGAAAATTAAACCCCCTAATACATAAATTGACAGTTTATAATTTGAAAATTAAACCCCCTAATACATAAATTGACAGTTTATAATTTGAAAATTAAACCCCCTAATAAATAAATTGACAGTTTATAATTTGAAAATCCGAGGCGAAACAATTTGTTCGGGAGTTAGGCAAGCGTTTGCGAGATCGGGGTTGTGATCCTAGGTCCGGTTCGTACCTCGTCCTCGTGCAGCGTATATCACTGGCCATTCAACGCGGAAATGCGGCCAGTGTTTTTGGGACGTTTGCGCCGGGTACTTACCAGGCGTGGAGATAGTGTTCCATGTTTGTGTTTTCCTAGTTTTTGTTTACTTTTTTTTATTTTATTTTTGGACATTGTGTTTTTTTTTAGGAAATTAAGACGAAACCTGTTGTGGATGCTTTATTATTTTTATATTGTATGGACGAAACCTGTGTTGCGGGTTTAAAAAGAACGTATTTGTTTTTATTTTTCTCGTATGTTTTTATAATTAATGTTGAAAGGTATTTAAAAAAAAATTGAAAATTAAACCCCCTAATACACAAATTGACAGTTTATAATTTGATAATTAAACCCCCTAATACATAAATTGACAGTTTATAATTTGAAAATTAAACCCCCTAATACATGAATTGACAGTTTATAACTTGAAAATTAAACCCCCTAAAACATGAATTGACAGTTTATAATTTGAAAATGAAACTAAACTTATTTATAACAATTTATTTGCGACCAAATACACACGCACCAAGTATACCATATACATAGATATAAACATAACAAGACCATATAGTAATTGACAGTTTAAAACTCGTCGTTCTCAAATGGATGGTACTTGTGGCCCAGAGAACTGTAACAAAAAAAAACAAAGTTAAGGTGAAGTCCGCTCACGGTGACTTCTTACTTACTAAAGTTCACCTAAGAATATTAAAAGTATTGTTAAAAAAGCACTGAAAAAGAACATAAATGGTAAAACAGTTTAATATGTTTTAATTAAAAGTAATTTATATTAAAAGGGGTTGCAACCCCATATTATAAGCTTGGTAATACAATCTTAAATGTAAAAGATTAATACTAAGTTAAGTGAAATTGTTATAAACCCAATTCATAATAATAAACAGTTAAAACTTTTAAACTTTTTTTAGGCGTAAAACTTGAGCAATATTCAGCCAGCATAAACAAAAATCAGGCGGAAAGCGAAAATTTGTCTATGATGGTTGACATTTTCGTATGGAGCCTATTAGACTAAATTCGGGCGGATGTGGATTTTCCTCTTGTCTATGATAATTGAATTCCGCTCTGTGTTGCGTCTTACCACATACAGGGCGTATTTAAGAAAAGATTAGGTATTTTACAACTGGGATTGGGCCGCCACGTCCCGCGCGTATTCGGCCGAAGAGTAAAATGGTTTTCGACGGTGGCAAACGAGCATACGGCCCGCTTGATGGTAAGCAGCTACCGTAGCCTATGGACGCCTGCAACGTCAGAGGTGTCACATGCGCGTTGCCGACCCTTTACAGGGAGGATTCACTGTGTTGATGGCTAAAGGAACAAGAGGGTCCCTCATCGTCAACACACTGGGTCCTCTTTGAGCTCTTTGGCAACCTTACTCACCAGCAGGAACACAACACTATGAGTAGGGTCTATGTGGTTTTCTGTAAGGTGGAAGTACTTCCTTAGTCGGGCTCTGCTCCAGATTTGAGCGAGATGACATTCGCCGTGCCCATACCAGAGTTGGGCACACTTGATTAAAATCGGTGATTGATTACTAATCATCGCTGATTGAATAACCGCTGATTAAATCATAACACAGACCAATCAAGTGATTTCGCCATGAGTTAATCATTAACGACGGGCGCTGATTGAAACTAAAGTAACGCTAATCAACTAAGGGTAATCATGATTTGTTCAATGTGATTGACGAATATATGATCAGAATGTTCTTAAGCTGATTTATGTTATTACTAGAATAAGGCGTCTGTTCTGAATTTCACATATTGAATTAGATACCTATAAATAAAAATAAAATAAAACCAAAAACCAAAATAAAAATCAAAATCAAAATTAAAATAAAGCAATTTATCAAAATGTATGTACCCGTACTCACTAAGTACCTAGGTACCGCCTCTGTTCCGTCAGGTTCCGAAAAAAGTGATGGAGCTAGTAGCTACGCAAAATCTAATCATCTAATCATATCATCTAATCAACTAAATCGTTAGTTTAACTAAGCATTCTGTCTTACTAATGTAATCACTTGAGCTAATCATGAGTGAAACTAAAAATCGACATGATTTACTCGTGTCGGTGCTCAATCAAGTTGAAACACACACGATTGCATTCGTAATCATGTTCAAGTGATTATGAGTAACGTTCTCATTTTTAACTTTAGTTTCAATCACGTTAATTTTTGCCCAACTCTGGCCCATACCTTTTGGACGTAGTTTTAGGACATAATCGTGTCTGGACGTAGTTTAAGGACATACCCGGGTCCAAAATTGTGGCCGGATATCCGTGGCATCTCTAATGTACTCGTATAGTCCTGTATGTACTTACGCAGTCATGGGCACGAAACGTCCGTCAACGTTAAAAGAGTTGATGAGGTCCAAGTCTTCTTTGGACAGTTTGAAGTCGAAAACGTCGAAGTTGGAAGCGATGCGCGACTTCGTCACTGACTTGGGGATGACGATCACTCCGCGGTCGATCTGGTATCTGAAATTTACGAATTTTAAACAAAAAAGAACCGACTTCACTTAGCCTCCACCTTTCAGGAGCAAATGCTCGAGCTGCCGTAAAAAATGTTCAAATCACTGTAGGTGTGCCTATAATAGTTGAAGAGTTCCCTCGATTTCTCCAGGATCCCATCATCAGATCCTGACCTGGTTACAATAGGACCAACTGTGAATATGTATATGGCTGTGAATAAGTACGGTATGGTATGGCATACCATACCATACCATACCATCAGTACAAGTCGAATGAGCCCAAACAGCATGAGTCTATGATGCACCAAACCCGAGATCCAGTAGGGATCCCCAGGGTCCAGCATGACCTCCACCTTAGGATTCCAGTCCCATTGCTTATCAATACAAGCCCCCGAGTCCGGAGTCAAAATCGAAACAAAAATCAAAACCACGTAGCTTTACCTAAATCCGCGTTTAGTTAGGTAAATTATTAATGTCAATAGAGAACATGCATGAAAAATATTTAATTGAATCTGTTGCATAAACACGTTCAACAACCCCAAACTAATATAAATAAGTGGAAATCCGTAATAATTTTTAACAGTTTTTTAAAGATATTGCGGTTTGAAAACGTAAAATTATTGGCATTTTTTTTTATACATCAAATGTATTTTCGAAACTTCAGTTCGATTACTTATGTATGTCCTAACAAGAAAAAAAAAATGTATGACAACTATATAGCTAAACGCATTTTTTCGTGCCTAAAATTACAAAAATCTTCCAAAAACTTGTTCTTTCCAAGCAGTTTTCTGCAACTTTGTGGTCGGTGACGTCACAAACCTCGCACTTTTTGTATGGGGCGTTTTGACGCGCGGCGCAGACGCGTAACGTATTTTCACATATTTGACGTTTCAGGGCTATCATAGATAGTAGGTTTATTAGAGACATTTGAATCTACAGGGAAATAGAATCGAATGACGTCTTCCAAAAAAATCATGCATATTCCTAATTATGTATTCAATCTACACTAAAAATTATATTAATGCGTTTAATTTTTGAGAAAGAATAAAAATTAAATAACTTCAATTATTAGTTATTCGCAAAGGATTAACACATTAGTTACAATTAATTTTAATTCTAATTGAAATCAATTTGCATTAAACTATTAGTGTTCAATTTTTACTAACGTGGTTCAATCTTTAATTTTTAATTTTCAATTACACTAACGTTCGGCCAACACTGATCTTAATCTTAACCCAGAGAATGGTAATAGAACCGTCCTCTTCCAAAAATACTCCATAACTTCAAAGTAAAGTATCCGAATATTTGTGTTTGGTATTATGGATGGTACAAGAAGGATATAAATCTCTATGTTACAAAAATGTCCGTCAAAAGGCGATAAACTGATGGCGCCACAGTGATATTAAATTAATTTTGATATTAAAAAATCAAATCCATACATATTTACAAAATTATTATTTGCGGAGAAGAAAAACACTCTGAGTATTAAATTTATTTAGAATGTCATACAAGTATTAAATATCGGTAATTCATTTCAAATGCTGAACTATACCTAGCGCCACCCGGAGATATTTGGAATTATCGTTTAGTGCTTATTATTATATCATTTTTACACTTGACTGTACAAGGAGGATCGATCTCTCTTATAAGAAAACGGTCGAAAAAGTATCCAGCGGACTTTTTCGACCGTTTTCTTATAAGAGAGATCGATCCTCCTTGTACAGTCAAGTGTAAAAATATGGATGTACTCATCTTACTCAAAAATATGTCCCATAGTATCTTATCCCGTTGTAATAAGTGCGTAGTACCATATTTATGAGACGATTGTTTCGATACGTATTTTTGCACTTGACTGTACCATCCATATTTGGTATGTATAAAAGTTCTGCAACGTGTCATTACTGTCATTAAAGTCAGTTTGCGTCGGGTACAGTACAGCGGCATCTCACGACGAATTTGGTAAACTTTTAGTATGTTAAAGTTTTCCACAATAATTTCATTAATTACATTTTTAAACAAAGACTGAGTAAAACATCATTGCCGGAGCGGAAACTTCTCTATAGTGGATGAATTTTTGTATGTGCCAATCAAGGATGATTAAGACAAGGCATTGACAATGCCTATACAAAATCGCGTTCCCTTATTTCAGACTAAAGCACTAGCGTTATCTATCGGTCACCACAAACACTAAATTCCTACTTAACCTTCCTGTTAAGCCCATTGGTTGACTGGTAGAGAATGCCTTATGGCATTAAGTCCGCCATTTGTACCATCTTATTATGTGCAATTAAGATTAAATAAATAAATTCTAGTTTCTAATATTTTGTTCGGCGATTAACGCTGACAGAATAACTCGACTCCAGACTCAACAGATGGCGCTGTGGCACAGTATCGAAAACAGACGTATAGCCTGAAGGTTCGAGGAACGCGATTTTGTATAGGCATTGTCCATCCATGTCTTAATCAATCTTGGTGCCAATAGACAATTCAGGCGGAAGTTGGATTTACCGCTTGTCTATGATAATTGAATTCCGCTCTATCATATTGTAAACCATAGAAAACCATAGGTTTACTCAACCTAGTGTTTGCAACGTACCTGATGAGTACTTGGGCCGGAGTCTTGCCAAGTCTGTCAGCGATGGCCTTGAGCTTAGGGTCCTCCATGAGCAGGGGCTCGCCGGGCTTGGCCCAGGGCCTGTCCGGGGAGCCTAGCGGCGAGTAGGCGGTCAGCTTGATGTCCCGGCCTTCGCAGAACTCTTTCAGGCGTTGCTGGTTGAGGTACGGGTGGCATTCGACCTGGAATTGATAATAGGCAAGATGCAATATTTTCATTTATGCTTTCATTTGAAAGAATTGCACGTAGAATAGACCACGAGTATATTAAAAAATTAAAATACTATAATTTATAGTCAAAAATTGCTGTTACAAATTGACAATTTAAATTTTCGCGCCAAACACGAACTACATACAGTTCCAGTGACGTCACTCATGTGTGTCACTACATGTTTGTTTGTCCACAGAGTCAAATTCTTGTCTTTTTATTATTTTTTTGACCCGGATGCCTAGCCCTTTAAGCCAAATCCCATAGACAATTGCCAACCCCATTAGTTGTCATAACAGGAATGACGTGACCAGACGCCGATTGGTGGATTAAAATCGTTCCGTTTCACATTACTTCAAATCGTTATTAGTATAGACTAAAGTAAAAACGTTTCAATAGTCATTATTTTATGTTTTTTCAACATTTTAATCACATAATATTGATAAATATTATAGCTGCATCTTCCCTATACATTTTGTAGTAGGTATATATGGCCGGGTTCAGAAATAAACTCTATTAACAACAGACAATGATGTACAGTCGTAATCAAATACAGGTTGTAACAAAAATAGTGATCCTTTTAAGGTATAATTGGCATCATTTTGTGACAAAAAAAAAGTGGAGATAATTTTTTTGGATACGAAAATAGTAGTTTATGTAACTGTTACGTACTAAGGCCTAATTACGTACAGTTGCATACACTGCTTTATCTACACACATATTATAAATCCTAAATGATGTGTTCGGAAACCAGTAGCATGCCCGCCATTGCACCGCCATGACCAACTCGATTGTGTCGGCGGTCGCGCGGGCGCGTGCCGGCGGTCGGGGAGAGCGGGGATCTTGGTAACGTTACCGTGGGTAATGGATTTTCATACGTTTTTACCACACTGTCAGAGATGTTACGTTACTGGTTGCAATAATGGTGGTAATTACATACGGTTTCCGAACGCGGAATAGAGGATTTATGATATTGGTGTAGATAATTTTTTTTTTGTATGGAGCACGTCATCCCAGCCGGCCGACCCTCCATACAAAATCAATTTTTTTTTCTTAGGTTTTCATAATTAGAATAGAATACGATACCAATGCATATGCCCTTAAACGGAGCATTTTTGTTACACCTTGCATACTGGAGCGGCCAAGGTAGTCAAAAATATCTGAACATACACTTCATCGCCTTGACAATAACCGCGTGTTCAGATATTTGTGACCACCTTGGCGCTCCGATATATCTGATGGCGACTGTACCTATGAGTTGAAAACGTCACATATTCTCGAACCAGTCCATAAGGTGATAAGCGATGTGCCACCCTTCCCCCATGAGCCCTCATATGCGGTAAACGCATCGGGAAAAACGGCTACAATGGAGAGAGCAGAGTTGGGCAAAAATTAACGTGATTGAAACTAAAGTTAAAAATGAGAACGTTACTCATAATCACTTGAACATGATTACGAATGCAATCGTGTGTGTTTCAACTTGATTGAGCACCGACATGAGTAAATCATGTCGATTTTTAGTTTCACTCAGCTCAAGTGATTACATTAGTAAGACAGAATGCTTAGTTAAACTAACGATTTAGTTGATTAGATGATATGATTAGATGATTAGATTTTGCGTAGCTACTAGCTCCATCACTTTTTTCGGAACCTGACGGAACAGAGGCGGTACCTAGGTACTTAGTGAGTACGGGTACATACACTGAAAATAGATGTCATATACTTCAGAAAAAGTGACCAAACCCTCCGGTGTCCGAGGCCAGATCTGGCCTCGGACACCGGAGGGTTTGGTCACTTTTTCTGAAGTGTATGACATCTATTTTCAGTTTATATACAGTATATAGTGTAACTACTTAAAAATTGCAAATCAAAAAAAATATTGAACAAATAATTTGATTTGCTTCAAGATTTACGGGTACATACATTTGGATAAATGGCTTTATTTTAATGTTTATTTTGATTTTGATTTTTATTTTGGTTTTTGGTTTTATTTTATTTTATTTTTATTTATAGGTATCTAATTCAATATGCGAAATTCAGAACAGACGCCTTATTCTAGTAATAACATAAATCAGCTTAAGAACATTCTGATCATATATTCGTCAATCACATTGAACAAATCATGATTACCCTTAGTTGATTAGCGTTACTTTAGTTTCAATCAGCGCCCGTCGTTAATGATTAACTCATGGCGAAATCACTTGATTGGTCTGTGTTATGATTTAATCAGCGGTTATTCAATCAGCGATGATTAGTAATCAATCACCGATTTTAATCAAGTGTGCCCAACTCTGGGAGCTGGCAGGGACTGTAATATCATACCTGGTTAACGACGGGCTTGACTTTGGCGACCTCGAGCACTCTAGCGATTTGCTTCGAGTTGAAGTTTGAAAGACCGAGCGAGCGAACCAGGCCCTCGGCGACGAGTGGCTCTAAGGCCTTCCACGTGTCTACGTAGTCCACTTCCGAGAACTGGATCTTGCCTGCGGCGTCCGCTGGGAAGAGATCGCCATCTTCCTGTGAAAATCGTTTTTTTATATATATTTTTTTGTAACAAGCTTTTATTGCTAACTGTACTTTTCTTTGTACCATCCCTAACTGCTCACCAAGAAGAATGCAAAGAGCCCAAACACGATGGGATAATGTTGAGTAGTTGAGGAGTTCCTATGCCCAACTTCAAGCTTCATCATCAGATCAGATATGGATCATAATAATTAATAATAATTATTCGAAGAAGGCTGGACCGATTTGGAAAATTATTTTTTAAGAGTACTTGACTTGGTCTCATTGTCATCAGGTCAGGATCTGATGATGGAATCCTGAAGAAATCGAGGACACTCTTGAAATATTATAGGCACACCTATAGTGATTTCAATATTTTTTACAGTAGCTCGGGTATTTGCTCTTGCTAAGGTGTAGCCTAAGTGAAGTCGGTTCTTTTTAATTTAAAATTATTTTAGAGACCTTATAAGCCTGAGGCCAGTGGATGAGGTAGAGGTCCAGGTACTTAAGGCCGAGGTTCTCCAAGGTCTTCAGCAGGGCTCCGCGCACCAGATCAGGCCGATGGAACGTGTTCCACAGCTTGGATGTGATGAAGAGGTCCTCTCTGTAGACACGAACGTATTGGGGTCAAAACTCTATTAAAACAATTCTGTAGTGTCGCGAATGTGGCGATAGATGCCGCTAGTGCGTTTTGTTAAATTACTCCTACCAGAGTATATATTGAATAGAACTCACACTAATGAACTTTTCGAAGCTCCAACTCAGAAGCGCCATCTGAACGAGAACAACCTAAAGATATCAGTAATCAGTATCTTTATTGCTTTCATAGGTTTACAATTAAGATGTTACATTTTATTTTGTTCAGCTATGAAACCCTGTAGGGCACTGCAATATACAACTTAAAATCTAACTTAACTAAGGCTTAAGGTTATTTTATTATGCAAAATATCTATACTCTATAGTAATATTATAAATTGAAAGTGTATGCGTTTGTTTGTTTGTCCGTCTTTCACGGCAAAACGGGGCGACGAATTGACGTGGTTTTTTAAGTGGAGATAGTTGAAGGGATGGAGAGTGACATAGGCTACTTTTTGTCTCTTTCTAACCCCCACTTCCCTTAAATGGGGGGTGGAAATTTGTATGGAGCATTACGGGGGGCAATCAGGAAAGGGGAACCGTGTTACCCCGAATTTAACGCGAGCGAAGCCGGGGGCAAAAGCTAGTAATATTATATATTTTTTACTTGCTACCTACAGCCTTTATTTTTTACTTGATACCCAAAATGTAACGAGTAGCTTTACTACGGATGGCGCTGCAGTGCAAATGTCATTACCTTTTACATTTTAGGTATATTTAGGTTGTTCTCGTTCAGATGGTGCTTCAGAGTTGGATCTTCAAAAAGTTCTTAAACTGTGGCTCTCTATATTCCGAAATCGGTTTATAGGGAACGTGCGTAAACTAAAGACGGCAGCACAGGACACCTCTTTCTATTACAGCGAAGTGTAAATAACACATAGATGTTGCCAAATTAGTCTACTAGATGGTACCTATAACGTGCAAGGCAAGGATGATATAGACATGGATTGACAATATCCATACAAAATCGCGTTCCCTTATTTCAGGTTAAAGCACCAGCGTTATCTGTCGGTCACCACAAACACTAAATTCTAGTTTCTAATATTTTGTTCGGCGCTTAACGCTGACAGAATAACTCGACTCCAGACTCGACAGATGGCGCTGTGGCACTTAGTACCTAAAACAGACGTATAACCTGAAGGTTCGAGGAACGCGATTTTGTATAGGCATTGTCCATCCATGTCTTTATCATCCTTGGTGCAAGGGTACGTGAGTCAAATGTTGGAGGCAACACTGTCTATTAGCGTGGAGTTGTTTCAGTTTTCGATGTACGAGTATAACAAAAGATGAAGCGAAGAGCGAATGTCATCTTACTTAAATCTGGAGCAGACCCCGACTAGGGAAGTACCTCCACCTTACAGAATACCACAGCCAAATAGCACTAGACCCTACTCATAGTTTTGTGTT
Organism: Pammene aurita; assembly: GCA_947086415.1. Classification (NCBI taxonomy): domain Eukaryota; kingdom Metazoa; phylum Arthropoda; class Insecta; order Lepidoptera; family Tortricidae; genus Pammene; species Pammene aurita. The sequence continues at coordinate 7,659,131 of OX352313.1, forward strand.
CCTGCTGGTGACTAAGGTTGCCAAAGAGCTCAAAGAGGACCCAGTGTGTTGACGACGAGGGACCCTCTTGTTCCTTTAGCCGTCAACGCGCATATGACACCTCTGGAGTTGCAGGCGTCCATAGGCTACGGTAGCTGCTTACCATCAGTCGGGTCGTATGCTTGTTTGAATAAAGTTGTATAAAAAAAGATGCTATAAGAACGGCCGTACACTGTGTTGTACAAATCGTCCACTAGATGTCTCTGTAGCCGGCGCGAACTGGCGAATGGTGTTATTACGTGGTATCAAACCTGGTAGTGGTATCTAAAGTATCAAACGTCGTATCTCGTATCAAACGTGTATCAACACATTAACTGCCAGATGAAAAATGACGTCCTACTCCAGAATCCGGGCGTCCATAGCTACGTACAAAACAACCCGCCCAGCGAGTTGTCCGGCATCTGAGCAAAGTTTACGAGCGCCCACGAGGCGGGTTCTTGGAAGTGAATGTGTTAACAGCGCCCTCCTTGAGCTTGGCACTCAGCGCGGCCTCCACCCCTCGTTCCTGTACACGAACGATGGCGTTCTTCACTGTTTGCATCACTTCGCCGCGTTTTATATGGTTCTTGCTATTATGTACCTCACCTTTCGTCCTCTGCGTTTAGCTATAAGCGGCTGGTTATTACATATAATATACTACGGAACCCTGGTATCTGGTATCAAGTCTAGTATCAGGTTTCAAACTTGATACCTGGTATCAAACTTGATATCTGGCATCAAAGCTGACATTTAGTGTCATGCCAGGTATCTGGTATCTAACCTAGTATCTGGTATCAACCCTAGTATCTCGTATCAAATCTAGTATCTCGTATCAAATCTAGTATCTAGTATTAAATATTTACCTTTTAACAGTGCCCTCCTTGAGCTTGGCACTCAGCGCGGCGCCCACCTCGGGCTCGTTCCCGTACACGAACGCGCAGTCGATGTGCCGGTACCCGATGTCGATGGCGTCCTTCACTGCTTGCGTCACTTCGCCGGGTTTTGACTGGAATCAGAATGTTTCAGATTAATCTTTGCAGTATACGAGGTTTTTTAAATGGGCTATGGCTACATTGTATACCTTTTAAATAGAAAAATAAAATTTCCGGCAGAATAGTAACAACGCCATCTAGTGACTCGAAAAACCGCTCTCTAATAGTTATATTTATTTATTTGAGAGCTACAACGCAACAAACAGGCATACAGAGAATAGAATTTTAATATGGAAATGTTAAACCTGTACAAAAACGTAAATAAATACCGAATTTTTCTGATACATATATTATGGACAATTTGGTAATATTCCGCCGACACATCCAAAGTTACATCATCATTTAATAAATATCTTGTTATAGTCTTTGCCATAAGGTCAAGACACCATACCATACATATCCCATAACTGATTGCGGTTCAACTTAGATAACCTCAAATTATAAGTCAGATAAATATGTCACATGAAGTGTTGGTAATGAGAATGAACCCGAAATTATTTAACTGTATAACGAGTATTGTATAAATTATTTAACTGTATAACGAGTATTGTATAAATTATTTAACTGTATAACGAGTATGAGAATGAGCCCGAAATTATTTAACTGTGTCTTGACTGATTTGCATTATTTTTTGTTTGTTTGAAAGAGCATACTTCACAGTTAGTCCCATTGTAACCATATCAGGATCTTATGATGGGATCCTTGAGAAATCGAGGGAACTCTTCAAATATTATAGGCACACCTATAGTGATTTAAATGTTTTTTACAGTAGCTCGGGCATTTCCTTTTGGAAAGGTGGAGACTAAGTGAAGTCGGTACTTTTTTGTTTAAAATTATATATTGTAATATAATACAGGTAGATTACGTAGGTTAAAAAAAAACATAAGATAAGTTAAGATTGCGAGGTTTGCAGTTCTGCACCTCAAAGAGACAATTTTTTTAAACGAGCATACCAGGCCCGCCTGATGGTAAGCAGCTACCGTAGCCTATAGACTACTCCAGGTGTCATATACTGTTGCCGACCTTTTAATATACTTCCATAACTGATTGCAGGGAATTGCACCAACAAGAGATTATCTTTTACACTGAATAATATGATTTATACACATTTAGACTTCTCTTACTTTGGAAATGCCAACGTTTTCCTGGTCCTTGTAGCATTAAAGTTGGGCTAATTTAGTTGTTTTATTTTTAAAGCTAACTATTTATTTATTTTAGGTTTCAACAGACTTCAAGATTCCGGAGGAGGAGGTTATCAATTCGTCGGGATTTTTGTTTTTGCTATTTTTTTTTTTTAATGTATGTTCACCGATTATTCGAAGACAGCTGGACCGATTTTGGAAAATTCTTTTTTTGTTTGAAAGAGTATACTTCACAGTTGGTCCCATTGTAACCAGGTCAGGATGTGATGATGGGATCCTGGAGAAATCAAGGGAACTCTTCAACTATTATAGGCATACAAATAGAGGTTATTTTTTGTTTAAAATTATATTTTATATATATATATGATATCTGAATTAGAGTTCAGTTTACCAGTCTTATCATTATAGGGTGATTGTGCTAGTTTTCGTCCACTCTTGTCAGTTTTCCGTCCATACTTATTTATAGGTTTATCTTCAAGTTCTTCCCAAAATAAAAGCTTAAAAGTAAGAAAATCCTTCCCAAAATAAAATCATAAAATACCCGATAGTCGGGTTTTCGGCACTGAATGTGTTAACTGAAGTCTGTGGGTTCCAACCCCAACAATAAGCAATAATTTTGACCCTTCCATGAGTTCCATAAAGAAAAATCAATAAAAGAACAAGACTGTGTTACTGACAGTAAAAGTTCTGTTACACATTACTTGTTTCAGTGTCGTAATTCCTAATTAGGATCCTAACTTAATTGCTAGATGCAGTTACACTTGACTAAATCATTTAGGAAGCTAATTTAGGACCAGTATAACAGGGCTTAAGCCTAGGTAAGATCCTTTCTAGTCAGACAGTTTAAATGGCAGTCAATTGAACCATAACAATTTGTATTACTATAGTGAGATAATGTGATGGATGCATAAAATAATGTAATAATATATAGATTAAGCAACATTCTAAAATAAGCCCGCATTTATTGAAAACTCTACGTTATTTATTTAGAAAAAACATCGTTTTATAAAGTTGGGGTGTGAATTTATAGGTTACATAAAACCGGTTCGAACTCCGAGTAATAATTCTTAAATATACTAATCTCTTATAAACACCAAACATATACGAGACAGTTTTTGAGTATAAATAAAATACTTTCCAAGTGCCGATGCCAAGTATTGGACATTCGGATCCGTTGTTAAATGCCACTTTAGACACTTTTGTAGCCATTTTCGTTGTAAATAGAGTTAGAAACGTGTTGAAATATTGTAATACACTGAGTAACTTAAATTAATTAGAATTACGGAATTAAAGAGACAGAGAACTTATTTCGCAAGACTACGAAATAAAACTTTGTTTTTTTGACTTTGACAATTTAATGACAAAATGCCGGATGCCGGTGATGTGACGTTTTGAAAATTGAACCAATGATGTTTTTCTTAAAGGAAATTATTTTCATATTAACAATATTTAGAAGAACAAAAAGAAAGACTCAAATTGAAAAATATATTTTTAATTAACATAATATGATTTAATAAATAGACGATATGAATTACTGAAATAGTAATATAACTGACCATTATTACAAAAACTATTAGCATGCCATCTATCGTCCAGTAGCTAAACTAGGGTCCAGTTTAAAAAAAACGGAAGTTATGTTCAATTTGGTAAAACGCCGTATAAAAATATACAGCAGTATTTATGAAAACGCCTTAAAAATAAAAACATTGTATCATAAAAATGTGGCGTCTTTCCAACAGTTTTGAATAATAATTCCGTTCTCTGCTTACCTTCCACGTCCCAAGACCGATGGCGGGAATAGTTTTCCCATTGTTGAACGTAACTGCCGGAACTTTGACCATTTTTTCAGCGCGTCCGACTCGCCGGGCACAGGAACGAGAAGTGAACAGCCAGTTTATCTCGAGTTCATCGTTATCAGTCAAGTAAATAATAATTTCATGTGCCTGTCTGTATGTCTGTTCAGCAGTAATGCCAGTAGTAGTAACAATTAATTGTACAACGAAAGAAGAATACAACAGGAAAAAATACGTAAGTTAATCTTTCAGCAGTTGAAGCAGTTGAAGGATAATTGGAAAAGCAAAACTTGTATTGGGGAAGTAGTTTTTATTTATTTTACCGAAAATGACTCCAAAAGGGAAATTCACCGGTTTCCGAAATTCTCAAAAATTAAAATAAAGCTATGGTAGGGAAGAATTAGTCACTTTGACCTCCTCCGATGAATAGCTGCCAGACGCCCGGATCTTGTAATAAGGGTAGTTAAGAAAACTAATTAAACGGTTTTCTTTGCTCTCATCATTGTGTCACATTTACCGGATCATTTCCTTTATGAATTTTATATTAGTAAAACCGGGCTGCAGTACTAGTAACATAATATCTATAAATAAATAGTAAGAATATAAAATAAACAACAAATGTATCGTTATACAACAAACTTATTATTTCTAGCAATTTAAATTGTAGGCATCTTTATCTATATGAATATTAGTTTAGATTATTGATCAGTTTTGTCGCCTATGAACCGCATAAATAACTTTGTGCGAAAAGATAAGATAAATGTAACATTTTGTTATGTCATTGAAAATTACTTGAGTGACTGTAGTTTTCCTATGGGCCAGTGGTTCTCAACCAATGGTTCCCGGACCACTGGCAGGTCGTATGCCGGTATTAACCTCCCTAAATCGGGCCCTAACGACAAGGACGCCCCAATACGTCAGACATGTTAAGCAATATCTCCAAACGTGTCTCGCGTATCGCGTCCTTGTCGTTAGGGCCCCAATAAGGTAGTGTAATACCGGTTGTAGCCAGGCTAGAGTGGAAGCAAGGGGTCCAACTCCAAGAAGTGACAGCTACGGCTACGGCCTTGGAACGTATCGGATATGAAAGGTATGAAACACAGACCTGCGTTTGTAAAACGATAGATGTCGCTAGTGCTTTGGCTTAAAATACGAGAAACCGAATTGTATAGGCATTGTTAGGCAGGCAGGGTTATATCATCCTTGATGGTAAGTATTTTTTTTAACATTATAGCACTAAAAAAATTTACAAATGGCGGATTTAATGCCTATTGGCATGATAATAATAAGTATGATTTTAACGCCGGCGGCCTGCTGAACGGATTACCAGGATCTGGCTACCGCAGACTCACCTCTCGACAGCCTCATAGCCCACGCACCGATGTTGCCCTTGAGCCATCTTTGATGTCGCTTTTTACGGGGGCCCATCTTGCGGCGGGCGAGTCACCGTCTGCCGGAAATTAAATTGGATACCGTTTTATTAGGCAGGCATCCGGTTCTTCATCCAATAGCCCAAACGTCCATACTTTTCACCCAATAGCCTAGTAAATTTTAGATTCCATTAACTCTTAATAGTCTTTACACCATGGCAGGTGCTGTCTCTGCGTGCGTCACATGACACGGGTAAAGGGCAGCATCCGCTTAGTGTACCCCTCACTTTTCATTAAATTGTCGAAAGGGCCTCTGCGCGTTGGCTTCGGCTCTGCATATATATGCCTCCCAAAGGTCCGGAACACAATTGTTCCGTGGTCGGGAAAGACATACAAAGAATAAGTATGATTTTGTAGGTAATGATTTTTTCAAGTGTTCCATTATCATTTATCACTGAAAGACTTCGAGCAACGATCTAAAGGAGGTACCTACAGACTCAAACAAGATTTACTGAAAAAATGGCTCTTGATAATTTGTAACCGGCCAATCTCATACCGTAATAAGACTGTCAAAGAAAGCACCGCCCGAGTCGTTCTTGCGGTACTATTGTGGGGTCATGGGCTGCTTGTGTGTCCCTCGTATTATTTGATCGGTGCCGAAAAAGAATCACTGCTATGTAAAGCTTTAGATATCACTATTAGGTAATATAATGACTTCAAGAGACCAATCAATTTGCTGAATGTATGGTGTAATCCATTACCGGTTACCATAAATTTAGTTCTTTTAGTTTTTTGGGGGTTCCGTAGTCGAAATGGCAAAAACTGAACCCTTTGTTAAAATTGTTATGTCCGCCTGTCCGTGCGTCTGTAGGTATGTCATCACAGCCATTTAATTCGTAAACTATAAAACATTAGAGATGTGTTTTGTGCGCTGCTACTTAGTTTTGTAATAAAATAATAATAAAACCACTAGCCACTATTTCCTAGTTTTATGTTAGGTTAAGTAGGTCCCACAGATATTGTCTGTGGTAGATCCCTACTGAAAACCAGCGCCACGGCTTGCCGCGGCATTACGCTGAGTAGGGATCCTAATTTAAACACATTGTGTCTGTTTTGTTTTTTTGTTTCTAGCGTTTAATATTGCGGCGTTAAAATAAATGTCGTTTCTTTCTTTCTAAAAAAGAAAACCAAAATTAAATTTGTAACATTAGTTGTAAAATTCTACACTAATTTCTAAATGTTTAGGGGGCGTCCATTAATCGCGTCATATTGTTTAGGGGGGGAGGGGGTCAAGAAAAAATCACCAATGATCACCACAGGGGGGAGGGGGGTCTGGACACATATCACGTGTAATTTTTTTGTTCCTTGTGCTATACTGTATTATTGTCAATAAAATAAAAATTATCAACTTTTTAATGAATCAATCTGTCAAAAGCAGAGTAAAATTGCACTAGCACTATGATTGTAAATAAATTTTAATGGCATTTGACATATTATTTTCAAAGGAGGATTTTAGGGTTCCGTAGCCAAAGTGGCAAAAACGTAATCCTTATAGTTTCGTTATGTCCGTCTGTCCGTCCGTCCTATAAATAACTCTTGTCTTGTTGTCCTGAACATCAATAAAAAAAAAATCATTAAGGTCTGTTTGAATTTTTATTTTTATTTAGTGAATATCTTAAGAAAAAATCACCCCGTAAGTCTAAAAAACTTGTGTCCCCTGTCACTTTTGAACCCGAGATCCAAAAAAAAAATTGAAAACATTATCGGTTTAGGAATTATTGAGTTATCTCCTAAAAACTCATTTCATACGCAGATTTCGATAGTAGGTACGAAACCGCGTGGTCCGACACGCACTTCGCCGGTTTTTAGGGTTCCGTAGTCAACTAGGAACCCTTATAGTTTCGCCATGTCTGCCCGTCCGTCCGCGGATAATCTCAGTGACCGTTAGCACTAGAGAGCTGAAATTTGGTACTAATATGTAGATCAATCACGCCGACAAAGTGGTAAAATAAAAAGTGGAAAAAAATGTTTTATTAGGGTACTTCCCCTATACGTATTTTTCTATTAAAGATAATTTTATTTTATATGTATACATGTAGTTTTATTGTTTACCCTTTACGTGTACGTACGTACGTAAGTAGGTTCACGTGTTAGAAAACTGTACTTATTTTAGTTGTAAAAATTACACGTCATATTGGACAGGGGGGGGAGGGGTCCTGAAAATATCACCAAAGATCACCATGGGGGAGGGGGGGGTCTAAAACAAGCCAAAAACGTATGACGCGATTAATGGACGCCCCCTTACGTAGTGATATAGGAAACTTTAGGCCTAATTTGTGTTTATTTTTGTAACGACTGTTTTTGTATATGGCTGTTTGTTTTCTAAACAAAAAAAATAGCTCCGGTAAGCCTACGAATATTATTCCGGTAATTATGAGGTGTTGTATGAATTCCTCTAGTCAATCAATCTCATCAAAGGTTTGCAACGTAAACAACGACTGTACATTTTTAGTGGATATCGACGCCATTGCCAATGCCACATGAAAGCAAATTCCGTCGTTAACCGACTTATTAATAAACGGTTTATGTGTTTACGGCGTGATCGACAGCTTCCGGGAACGTTTCGTTAAGCTTCTCAACAATACACTACAGCGATCAAATAAGACTACTAATAGTATAACCTTAGGCGCAAAACAGAGGGGAATTCAGCGCAGAATTCAGCTATTATGGATAAAAATCTGCCGAAAGGCAGAAATTTGTATATGTTAACTGAATTTTTGTATGGAATTCATATATAAAATTCAGCAGGCAGTTGGAGTGTAGCTATCCAACATAACACATGTTAAGTTTTAACATAACTAAAAAATACAAAAAAAATATAAAATGATTTATTTTAATAAAATTCCGAGTTCGAGTGTAAAATTGTGAGAAAAGTAGAGTACACTCCTCGGAGATAAAGCTGTTTGTGTCACGGGTGCGCTTGAAGCGCTCACTGTACTCAGGACTCAGTCTTCACGCCCGTGACATAAAACAGTGCTTTATCCCCTTGGTGTACAATCTACTACCTATATTAAACTACATCCAGCGAACTACTCCGCAGTCCGCAGCTACCAGTTTAATTGCCGCTCTATTTCTGTTGCGCCTGCGTTCCGTCAGAATTCACATCAAAGTGTCAAGTGGTTTGGATCTCTATATCGTACATACAGTCAGAGACGAATATAAAACAAAAACTGGTTGTATCGGTGGAGAATCACAAATATGACATAGACATAGAAAAACTTTATTTAACATCACAGATACAGACAGTACAGAAAATGTTTAAAATCTAATTAATCAAAAAAACTAGCAAAACAAACATAAAAATTATGACTATCGTGATGCTAAAAAGGGGCTCGACTCAGCATAAAGCTGCAGTAGATAAATAAATAAATAATAATATATATTATGAGACAATCTTACACAAATCAACCTAGTCCCACGGTAAGCTCAATAAGGCTTGTGTTGTGGGTACTAGGCGACGATAAATATAACAGATATATACATATAAATACTTAAAAACATAGAAAACATCCATAACTCAGGAACAAATATCTGTGATAAACACACAAATAAATGCCCTGACAAGGATTCGAACCCGGGACTTCCTGCTTTGTAGGCAGGGCCACTACCGACTAGGCTAGGAGGCCGTTATAGTAGATGAAGTGCAGTCCTGGTTTTCAGTCCGTTTTAAAACTATTAAGACTATTTGAAATCTGCAATGGCGGTGGTATGTTATTCCAGCATTTAGTTGCTGTCTATTTATCCCAATAAGCATTAGTATCCCATTTGCTTGGAATGTCAGATGGCAGTCGCTTAAAAACGAATACAAGTCAATGGGGAAGGCAGGTGAAAACTCATTGATTCCATACAATGAGAGAAAGAGACAGAAGATGGATGATCCTTAACTTAATTATATACAGTCAGGTTTTTCTTAGGGAAAATTCCTCCCTGTAGCTTTATTTCACAGCATTTTCGTTTTAGAGTATTTTGGAAACCTGCGAATTTCCGTTGGGGTCCAATTCGTAAAAAACTAAATTAGCTCTTCTAAGGACCATTGTTGGAAATGTCATTGTGACAGTGGCCTTCCCCATTGCCGAGCGGACCCTAAGTTCAACTGAGCCGTGGCAAAAAAGTATGTACAAACGTTAGAAGGCAGAATTAAAGGTTTAGTTCATAATCCACCAATCATTTTTAGTTTTTTTTTTTTTTTTATCAATGGCTTTTACTCCTCGCCTATTTTAGCGAGGTGAATTCTGCCAAGGTCAGGGTGTAGTTATGATTTTATTCGTTCTTGGTAAAATAAAATAAAAGCAACGTTGTTCGGTTAAGGCCTTGTTGATTGTAAAGTGAGCCTCCTTACAAACACGTGGGTGGCAGGGACCCCGAATAACCGTTTGTTCAACTCAAGGATGATTAAGACATGGATTGACAATGCCTACACAAAACGCGTTCCCTTATTTCAGGCTAAAGCATTAGCGTCATCTATCGGTCACCACAAACACTAAATTCCTACTTAACCTTTCTGTTAAGCCCATTGGATGACTGGTACAGAATGCCTTATGGCATTAAGTCCGCCATTAGTACCATCTTATTTTGTGCAATTAAGATTAAATAAATAAATTCTAGTTTCTAATATTTTGTTCGGCGATTGACGCTGACAGAATAACTCGACTCCAGACTCAACAGATGGCGCTGTGGCCTGTGGCACATTGTACCGAAAACAGACGTATAGCCTGAAGGTTCGAGGAACGTGATTTTGTATAGGCATTGTCCATCCATGTCTTAATCATCCTTGGTTCAACTAAAGGGTGGTTACGCGCGTTTTGGGACTAATTTTTCATTAGCTGCACACTTACTCGTTAGGTCACCGCACAATAAGCTATCAATATTACACACTGAACTACGTAAATAAGCAAAAAACAAAAACCAATCATGATTAATCTTTTTTTTTATTGGTGGATTTTGACAGCAGCTGTCAAAAAGACCTCGCCACGGTGCTGCCATCTAGTGAAAAACTCGATCGCAGAAACCCTCATTAAAGAAGAACGAAGAGGGTTTAAATATGGTCAGAGCGAAGATGATTGTGTAATGATACGACACGACACCACTTCTTTTTAAACCTTTTTAACGGTAGGAGAAGGCCGGCGAATATTTGTATCTTATATAATGTATATCTTGATTAATCCTGAGTTGTAGAGTTTGTACACTATACTGACTTAAGTATTGGCGTTATATGTATTCAGACAAGTCAGGACAAGGTCATAGGCGCCTTAAAACCCAGGATGGACCCGGGGTACGTCCTTAAACTACGTCCGGACTTGGGTATGTCCTTAAACTACGCCAAAAAGAGAGGTATGGGCACTGCGTATGGCATCTCGCTAAGTGTGGTAGGACACATTCAGCGAATGTCATCTCGCTCAAATCTGGAGCAGAGCCCGACTGGGGAAGTACCTCCACATTACAGAAAACCACAGCCAAATAGCACTAGACCATAGGTACTCATAGTGTTGTGTTCCTGCTGGTGAGTAAGGTTGCCAAAGAGCTCAAAGTGGACCCAGTGTGTTGACGATGAGGGACCTTCTTGTTCCTTTAGCCATCAACAGAGTGAATCCTCCTTTTTGTAAAGGGTCGGCAACGCGCATGTGACTCCTTTGGAGTTGCAGGCGTCCATAGGTTACGGTAGCTGCTTACCATCAGGCAGGCCGTATGCTTGTTTGCCACCGTCGTGATATAAAAAAAAGTATCTGATCGTTTTTCTGGCTAGAGACACGAGAAACTATGTCTATAACTATGTAAAGACTTGATGTAACTAGGTATCTCTGAAAATATTCGTGTTATATCTCTTTCTTATTTCTTAGTAAAGAAAGGGATGTTACTCAAATATTGATAAAAAAATTGGACAAATACCTACATAAACTGAAAACAAAGCATTTGTTGCGATATAGTGAGGTAAATAATAATCAGAAAAAGTAGTGCAAAATTATAAAATCGTATGTTTTACAGACGAAATATTTGGCACTGTCCCTACGATATGCGTTGATATTATATTACTAAGTTATGCACCGTCTGCATCTTCTATTTTGATAGATCGCCGTTATTTTAATGCGATTAAGCCCAGATCAGTCGAAAGGATTTCATGAATTCCTGTTTAATTTTCATGATTTTTTTTGTATTATTTACGTAACAAAATAGGTGGTTATTTTATATAATAGTCTATTTTTTGGTGGCCTAGAATTAGGGAATGGACCCGGGAATTTACAACTCAGTCAGAACCGGTACCGACAAATGAAAATCCCGGTTCTCGGTTCTTTTCGGTACTGGGGAGGAAGGATTTTGTTTTACGCGTAGTGTGAAATTTTCCAGTGATATTATTGTGTAATGACCTTTGCAATTGTATGATCATTGTTTGTTGCAATTATTTGTGATACATCAATGCGATTGACTCACGATATTGTTTTAAAGCCGAAATCCTAACTATCATTTTTCACACATTTCCTTCAGTTTTTATGTCATTCATTACATTACTCTTCGTTCAGTTGCTTCTTATATATCAACGTAACGTGTATAGTGTTAGTGTCGCGTCACATTTAACGTGACGGTATTTCTATGTGTACTTGTGTAGATATTGTTATGTCGATGTCTTTAAAGAACCAAAAAAAAAGTCAAAAGCCAGTTGTCTTTAAAGTCATTTGGTATTTGTCAAAAGCTTTTCATTTTAACTCCATTAACTCAAAACCCAGCTTAAAATTATTACATGAATCAACGCAGCTTTCGAATGTCAAAAAAAGACTAAGATTTCGAAAAAGCCTTTGATACGCTAAGGTGTGCTTTTATCTGGGGCCGTCTGCATGGTATTGCAATTCCCTAAAAAAACTCCAACCTCATAAACGCAATCTAAGAAATATCCATGTAGCGTGACCTCGTGGCCTCGTTTTGGAGGATATTCTAGTGAATGCGGCTGTGGGACAAGGGGTCTTTTCTCCTTCCTTTTCCTTGTTGCCCTTGATGGCATCACACGAAAGCAAAAACGCCGCGGCATGGGCTGAGGCCTCTCAAAGATTTTAGAAGATTTGGACTTTACCAATGACCCTTGCCTGCGAAGCCACACACGCGCTGATATGCAAGATGCAAGCCTGATGATCTTCGAAGAGAAGCAATGACGACGGGAAGTGAACACCCGGAAAATACAGGAAATTTCGTGCAAGTATCTTGCCGTTGCTTTTGGCACAGATGATGTGGAAGTGTTAAAACGGTAAAAACTCTGTTGCTATACTGGTATGAGACGTGGAAAGTCACAAAAGATATCTCACGCAGGCTTCAAGTCTACATGACCCGCTTCCTCCGCCGGATTTTCGGTATATACGTACTACTATCTACTGGTCCGTGAGAAAATACAACGCTAAGCTGTTGAAATTCTGCAATGAGACCCCGATCCACAAACAGTAACTAAGCGATAAATTCGCCTTTAAACTTTCTTTATACTTTCTACTTTCCCTATTTTTACTTACTTACGAATATAACAGGTTGTAAGTATAGTATTTTTATTCTTAAGGCACCTTATTTCCTAAAAGGTCGAAAAACTCTATTAATGAAAAAAGCTGCATAAAATGCGATTTATAAGATAGTTTGAAGTATTAGTAATACAAAAAATACTGTTAACCATATTTATTATCATCATTATTTATTAAGTACCCAAAAATACGATTCTTACAGAAAGTGCCCTGTGACTGGACTGTGAAGTGTGATTTATACGTCATTTTTAAAAATTCATACTAAATTAAAATTTACCACTATAGGAAAAAATATAAAAAAGAAGTTGGTCAAACATTTTATTATCGTGATAGAAATATAGTTTAACTTTGCTATGGTAATATTTTTCAGGGCAAATTTTTATAGGGTTATCGTGGAAAAAATGAAATATAACTGTGTTCATCAAAAAACTGGCATATAATCAGAAGGTATTTTGTCTATTATCCATAGCCTTCGAAGATGACGAAGATTTTCAATGGTTTAAGAGGCCTTATTCCCAAAACCGCGCGTTAAACCATTGAAAATGTGACCAAAAGAAAATCGCTAACTGTAAAGGAGCGGTTTGAACAGCAACCCGTAAAGAAAATAAAACATACGCGAGGGATCACGGCAGTGTTCATTACATTATAGCGAAAATTAGCAATATCTCGAACAAAATAACTAAGTACCGAAAAGTACCGAAAGAACCGGGAATTCCCGGTTCCGAGCCAGTACCGGAAATCTCAGTACCGGTTCTGAAAAAGGCACCGGTACCGCAAACCCTACCTAGAATCGACGGTCTCCTTTGCAGCTACTGATGCGTTTTTTCTGGTCTATCAATCAATCAATCAAATATTTATTTGCAAATTTGATAAACACAGTTGGAAGGTACAGGTTAAGTGCGTACATTATACTTAAATAACCATGCAAATTTTACTTATTAACTAATCTAAGGCAGTGCTAATATGGAACTTAAGCTAAAGCTTATAAGAGTTATAAGTTATTACATGAACTAGGTACGTCTATGGCTCATACTGATGTTTTCTATTAACTACGCTATTTTTAAGTCTTACGGCAGGTAAAACAGTTTAGTCTACACAAGTCTACATTAGACACCTTTGAAATACGGAAAATGCAAACAATACTCAGACAGTTTGTATTTTGACGCAACGAAAACAAACTATTGAAAATGCACAAAGATATCTAATGCTGGCGGCTAAGTTTAGATCCAGTACGAAATGTTCGATTGTGGTGGAGCAATACACGGTAAAAATAAATTTGTATTTGCCGCTATAAAAATGTAAATGAAGTCCAAACCGTCGTTAAATTAACGTTCGAACCGTTAAAAAACCAAGGTAAATAAATAGAATAAAATGCGTCAGCGCGGCTTGGAACGTGTTTACGTGGTTGACAGCGCGCAGTTGGCGGAAAAAATATGTCGTAAAAATCGATATTTGTGAGTTGGCTAGCTTGATTTATGGATTTTTGAAACAGTTTGTTTACTTATCGAATAACGATTTAGAATTCTGCGACTTGTAATAGTATTTTATGCAACAGTTGTATAAGAGGGGTCAAAAAAGGTGAGTGGCGTGGGTAACAATTTGAGCCGTAGGCGCAGCCGGAGGCGAAAATTGTTAAGAAAAACGCCACGAACATTTTTTGACCTACTTATACGACGTTGCATACAACACTTTTTCTACGACTACACATATTTTTACAAAAAATGCGAAATTGAACACTTCATGGATATTGCAGTTATTTTGTCAACATAATCAACAATAATAAGTTTCACCTTTTAAAACATACAGTGTTTTCAAGAATACTAACACAAACACACACCGTCGTTATTACATCAATTATCAAAGAGCGACAGAGATTAGTAAAAATATATTATTTTCAAAGTTTGCAGTTTGCCATCACAAACGAAACGAATGGCAAACGTCAAAACTACAAAGTATGTCTATGGTTCTTTTCATTTTTTTCTTTTTTAAAGTTTTTTTTTCTAAAAATGCTACGTTTATTTAGGTTTCTTAGGTTGGCAGTAATGTATTTTCTTCTAAAGTCCTGATTGCACGCGATATTCTATTTTGGCGGTTTTATTTAACAGTTGTTTTTTTGGGGAATAGACTAGATAGACTTTTCTTCGAGTATATTATCTGTGTTTCTTCGACGATATAGATGATGGATGACGAATGTATAAATGATAGATAAACGGGAGTAGAAAAAAATAAATTGTTGGGTTCACAGGGCACCTCTGTTAGCAGTTGCATTATATCAACATAATAACCCTAGGGTCTTTATGAAGAATAGACTAGATAGACTTTTTTGAAATTGCATAAGACCTGCTTTTATATTCGTTTGCGGGACCATATAATTGACAGATAAACGTACCGGAGTAGAAAAAAATTTTTACGATATTCAAACAATTTAATAAGCGCAGTAGATCTGGACGCTGGTATGTCAGCAGTAGACGCCAAAGTGTCGCTAATTGGGTTTGCTTAGCCAAATTAAGTCACATTGCAATTACACGTTTTTTTTACGAAAACTCTGAATCAGCTCAGCTTAAAATCTAAAGTAAATTGTTTGAGTAACAAGGGAGAAAAGCCGGCCAAGTGCGAGTCGCACTCATGCACGAAGGGTCCCGTAGCATTATCTATAAAAACGGCAAAAATATCATGTCTGTATGGGAGCCCCCTTAAATATTTATTTTATTGTTTTTTAGTATTTATTGTTATAGCGGCAACAGAAATACATCATCGGAGAAAATGTCAACTGTCTAACTATCACGGTTCATGAGATATAGCCTGATGACAGACGGATAGAGAGACAGACGGACAGCGGGGTCTTGGTAATAGTGTCCCCGTTTTTACCCTTTGGGTACAGAACCCTAAAAATTACATATGTATACGGAGAGGAAATTGAATCCTATAGACATAGTAAAGAATTTAAGAATGCCCAGAAAGTCACTGTACCAGTACCACCACCGCCACCAAAACCATTCGGGTCAGGATTCGGAATCCTAAAAAACACCTTGTATATGCGTTAAATTTGGTTTTTGGTAAGGTAAGGACACCGTAGCTAGGGGGGGGGGGGGCATCATGGGGCAATGACCTATCTTAAAATACTAAAAACTATCAATGACTCAAAGTCGAAATACTATGAAAATAGGGTACTTAAATGAAAAAAAAGAATATGAAAAAACCTTAAAATTGGTCATGTCCTACCTTAAATTGGCAGTGCTCTATCGTAAGGGGATGACAACTGCTAAATTCCATCCCTATCTCTTTCAGCGCGAGTGAGAGATAAACACTGTGTTACGATTAGTATGTCAGCTCATTGTAAATTTTGCGAATAACGAAGTTTTTAGTAATAGTGTGGAGGAATTTCGTTCTTAATTACGGACGTATTAGTCAGGAAACTAAAGAAATACAACTGTTTAAAGCTGATTTAAAAGATGTAACTTTGGAATTATTTTCTATCGAGCCGATTTCGTCCAACCGTGTATCGGAATTCACAAAATTCTTCCAAATATAATGAATATTTAAAAAAAAAATTACTTTCCCAAAACAAGTAGTTAAGGCCCTGTTACACTTTACTTTTTTTATAGTGTCCTAACTAGCATCCTAATTAGGATTCTAACTAGTTTTCATAGTAAATTCACTTGCTAAATGCGGTTACACTTGACTTAATTTAGAAACTAAATCATTTAGGAAGCTAACTAGGACAAATGTAACAAGGCTTTTATAGCTAGAAAACTGTTTAAGTAAAGTCAATTTGAAGGTCATCGGGTGTTGTCAGCCTCTTAACTGCAACTCTGGCTGCTCCATTTATTTTTACAGGATATGGATTTCTTGGCTATGCTCTTGCCCGCTTTCATTTAGCTATTTCCATTTCGGCATGAATTTAAAAAAATACCACAAAAATACGAATTTGAAGAAGTGTGTATGTAAAATTATTTTGTGTGCGTGTGCTAACTATAATTCTCTGTCCTTTTGTGGAGTCTGTCCGTCCAATGATTTTTCCCATACTTAAAAGCAACGTGAAACCAAGGTGCACCTCGATTGTTCAGCATTAGTCATAGTATTCAGCAGACCGACGTAAATAACACGTTTTACATCAAATATACAGTTTTATTGACGCACGCCAACACGCCCCATCGATGCGTCTAAAAATACCAGCGTCTTGCAGTCTATCGGTTTTCGAACGTACCTCCAGTCCGCTGGAGACCGCCATTGCAGTCGCAATTTTGCCGCGCTTTTTTGCAGTTTTTTTTCGCACTTTTTATTTTAATAAACTAAAATTAGAGTGTTGTTTTGATATTTAAATTTGAAAATTTAAGAGTGTATTTTTGAATAATGATGGCTTTGAAAATGGGATTGAAATTGCCGCCTTTGATCTTATTGGTTTTTATTTGTGCGGATGTCATGGCGAAGGATTCGGCGGAAGTGACGGAGCCTGTTGGAGAAACTAAACAGACTGCTAAGGTATTTTTTTAATTTTAATTATGTACTATTAAATAAAAACTTTAATAAAAAATATTACTCTTCGTTGTTTAATAATTTGGATATTAAAATGATAATTGAGGATTTATTTCAAAGATTGAAATTTTACAAATAATTATAAATAATATTAACAATAAAACTTAAAATTAAACTAACAATAAATAAAACTACTTAAAAATAAAATAATAAATTAAAAATGTGACTTTAAATTTGGCCCTCTCGGCAAGGTGCCCATCACGCAATGATAATTAGTATTTTATAAATGTAGTTAAATTTTAACTCATTATGAAAATAAAGACAACTTTTAGTATTTACTTACTTAGTTTACCTACTACGTATTTTAGCTAAAACTGTGAAAGATTATGCGTAAACTACATACCTAAAGTATTTACTTACTTTAAAATCCAAATATGAATATTTTTAAACTAATAAAAAAATTATCAATATTTTTTTACTACGCAATTACATCTCTACTCCCATTAAATAAAGCCTCTTAGAAAATAGTACCGGAAATAATTGTAGTGCCATTTGTGTATCCAAACGATAATCTACCGTTGTAAAACACATTTTACTTCCTACGCAAATTATAAATCATCACAATATTATCACACATTATACTCGGCGAACAAAAAAATACTTTTATTGCGGGTGTCATAGATGTTTATGACTATTACGCAGACACAGATAAATAGCAACTCATTTATTTAAAGATTTACAAAAATATTCTTGAAAATAGCACTGTCCAACGTGTGAAGGTCAGCAATTTGCTAAAAAATGCTTTTCGCTCTAAAAACTACTTACTATATACCTACACGGTGCCCGTGAGCATTGCGAGAGACTTTAACAGTGTATTCATTATCATATTTAGAGAACAAAATGTCCTTTAAACTTTTTCGAAATTCGCCATAGTTTCAGAGTAAATACTACTTACAAAAAATTGCATTTTGAATTGTTTCTCAGTGTAAAATGATTTTTTGATGGCGATCTCACCGGTATGGGGCATAGTCTAGACATCTCTTATTGACTGATATCAAAGACCTAAGAAACACTTTGCATGGACTAGTTTTTACTTTTCCGAAATTCGCCATAGTTTCAGAGTAAATACTACTTACAAAAAATTGCATTTTGAATTGTTTCTCAGTGGAAAATGATTTTTTGATGGCGATCTCACCGGTATGGGGCATAGTCTAGACATCTCTTATTGACTGATATCAAAGACCTAAGAAACACTTTGCATGGACTAGTTTTTACGAGAAAAAATTTAGCAATTTACTTTTTCCGTTACTTTTTTCTAATGACATTTACTTTTTATGTAGAACAGCATTCCAAAAAACTGAAAAAAAATAAATAAAAAAAAAAATTTTGTTTGGCGTTTTACAACAAAAGTCATATAATGTTTTTTCATTCTTTTGACCTCAGAAATGCGTGGTTAAAATCTCTCGCAATGCTCACGGCCACCGTGTATAATAAATAAACTACTACTTATATTGTACCTAAAAAGTTCTGCGCTTACTTGTAAAACTTGCTGTATACATTTGTTTTGGATATCGTGCTAGTTATAAGTCATTTAATGCCTACGAACTAAGAGCTGGCCACGTCAGATATGACACAATAATGAGAGCAATAAAACCAGTCTCGTTAGATTGCTACACTATCCTTATTAATAGATCCGGGCATCTGGCAGCTTTTAATGGGTGTAGGTCCGATTGACAGAACAACAAAATTTTCAAGTTGGAAAAAAATAATACCGAAATAGGTAAACACTACTGAAGTTGTCTTATTTATATAGGACAGGGCCTGTATTTTAACATTATAACAAAAACATTGCGTATTATTGCGGAAACAAAAACAGTAGGCGATAGACTATGAATTACATTTTACGTCGTTTGGCACTACTTTCCCTCAACAGAAACTTTTGGCAGTGATATACTCGTAATTTAATTATTTGCATAATTTCTTATCATATTGCAATAAACCCAGAACTCTTGGATTTGTTTTTTGTAGTTTGCATTCTTTAACCTATAAATCTAGGATGAGGATATATGTCCAGATCTAGAATTAAGTATAGGTAGTATAGCAAACTGACTAGAGGGGATTCGTTGATCTCATTATTGTGGCATATATGACGTGGCTAGCTCTCCGCCTACTACTATTGTTACTACAGTTTGTACGATATCTGTTTAGTGTACCTAGTAAAAACAAAAAAAATAACTATATAGAAGTTTGGCTAGCCAAATATTGTTGACAGATATTTCCTTGTTGTATCACCAATTGTCTATGATTTTAAAAAAGCTAAAACTATGTTGTCAAATTTATGTCATTCATTCAAATTGTTCACGGTTTGTAATGCTGCAACCACACTTCGTTATGTGTTATTCGTTATGCGCGTTATTCGTCCGAATACGACGAAGTGTGGAGGACTTATTCGTCTGTATTTGCCTTATTCGCACGCATAACACATAAACGCAAATAGCAAATACGCGTATCCGTTCACTTGTCGGTTTTTTGACACACTTCAAAGGACACGAATAATTATTCGCCAAATACGGCGAAGTGTGGTAGGTACCCCCTATTTGTTGTTCGCTTCACACATAACTTATATTAACATATATTCAGGCAAATACAGCGAAGCCACATAACGAATAACACATAACGAAGTGTGGTTCACCATAAGGGGTTTATTTTAAATAATATTAAAAATAACTATACCGAGTGAGGTCCGTAAACTATTTTCAACCGACTTCAAGATTTCGAAGGAGGAGGTTATCAATTCGTCGGGATCTTTGTTTTTGCTATTTTTTATTTTTTTTTGATGTATGTTCACCGATTATTCTAAGACGGCTGGACTGATTTGGAAAATTATTTTTTTGTTTGAAAGAGTATACTTCACAGTTGGTCCCATTGTAACCAAGTCAGGATCTGATAATGGGATCCTGGAGAAATCGAGGGAACTCTTCAACTATTTACTATTATAGGCACACCTATAGTGATTTGAGTATTTTTTACAGCATCCCGAGCATTTGCTTTTGGAAAGGTGGATGCTAAGTGAAGTCGGTTCTTTTTTGTTTAAAATTATTTATTTAAGCTCGTAAATAATTACGACAATGTGCGAAGTTGACGTGAAGCGTGTTGTAACGAAAACCTGCAATGTTTACAAGTCGTCATCAATTTTGTAGGTTGGTGCTCTATTGATACTTTAAGTACTAGTTCTAACATTTGCCTATAACTTTCATTAAGTAAGTACGTGAATTTATTAATACCTGAATCTCCTAAACAGGACAAGTGTGTAAAGAAACGGATAAACCAGAAGTTCTGGAAAATATCAATACTTACAATCAAAACATTAGAACGTAAGAAGTTACTGAAAATCAATATTTAGAAGAAATCTGTGGAGTGACTGGTCAGACTTAATTTGATATTAAAATATATAAAAATATCTTGGCGAAACATGTCTATACAGTATGTAAACCAACCAAAACCATCCCTTAAACTTGTGAATAGGGAACTCGAGTACATAGTTATTAAATTGTTTTTACTTGCTTCTGAACATGTTTTGGGGAATTTAATTTCTGATTGAGTTTCTCTTGTTACAGTCGGTTTATCATCTTTCTAACACCCTGTGAAGCTTGTTTACTTCCTTGACTTCTGTCTGTTTAGGTACCTTACGTGTGCACAGAAAATCAAAAATATTTTCTAGTATCAAAACTATAATTCGTACTACACAAGGCGTGACCAGCCCAAGATTTATTGAATTTCCCGCCAAAAATTTGGGTAATATTTTAATAGCCAGACCTAGTGTACCTATATAATTCTATCAGGTATCTATTCATGGTAGGTAATTACTGCTAGATGTAAAAAAAACTCAATTTGTCAAAAACGTACTTAAATATGGCTTATTTTAATTGTAACTGACATACAGACACCGGGGCCGGGTGAAACTGAATAATAAAGTTTGTATAAAAGAATCTTCAACATACAAGTAACAAACTTAAATTTAACAACAACAATAAGACCACTTAAAAATAACACTTAACTATGTAAAAAATCCTACAGTTAAATAACCTAAATTAAATACAACCTATAAATCTAAATAGAAATAAAAAAAATAGCATTTGTTCATAAATTATATTTCATAACGTGCATTTCATGCTGTGAGCATAAAACTGGCATAACTACTCGATCTTGACCTCTTAATTTAAAGTATATAATATATAGGTATATATATTACGGCCCACATTAGTATAACTGTTTGCCAAATTTCACATGGACATACGCATCTAGGGCATAATGCCGAAATATTTACACACTCAGGACGATGTAAAACCTACAAAAGCGTGTTTCTCGTAATAAGACTCTTTATTGACGTTAGCCTCAACAAATCATCTGTGATTTTCAATGCATTGCTGCATTTGATCTTTCGATTGATTACGTTGCACTTACTTAGACGGCAGCGTATCGAAGTAGCGTCTGATTTTTGCATTGAAGAGATGCAACGGATAGTTGTTTGGCCGGATACCGGATACCAGGCGGACCAGTTGGCCAAAAGTTTTACCTACTGTCGCGTACCACTCCAGCAGGGCGACCGCGGGGTGAAGCACCAGCGGGGGGCAGTCAAGTGATCACGTGACTTACCTATCAACTACCACTTGGAAGTCAATGTGGACTACGCCGGGCCAATCATGATGGCCAATCGTAGGGGGCGTGGTTGTCGTCTCGTAAAAGCCTATATTTGCATATTTGTGTGCTGCAAAACCAAAGCCGTACACATCGAGCTGGTGGGTGACCTGAGCACGGCAAATTTTATTGCCGCTCTCAAGAGGTTTATTGCTCGCAGGGGTAAACCCATAGATATATTCTGTGACAACGGCTCAAATTTCGTAGGCGCGGCCAACGAGCTCAAATCTTTCATTGCGCAAAACGCGTCTGACATCTCAGATACTATAACTACTGAAAATATAAATTTTCATTTTTTGCCTCCATATGCACCACACTTCAGAGGTCTACACGAAGCTGGTGTACGATCCGTAAAACATCATTTGCGCCGCGTACTAGGTTCGGCACATCTAACGTATGAGGATCTGTATAGCACACTGACAGTTATAGAGGCACTTTTGAACTCCCGACCTTTGACCCCACTTAGCTCGGACCAGAATGACTTATTGCCACTCACTCCTGGCCACTTCATAATAGGACGAAGTATGACAGCGATCCCAGAAGCAGATTTCACTTCGCGTACAAGGCTAGTGGACAGATACCAGAAGATGCAGCAACTACGCCAGCACTTTTGGGCACGTTGGCAATTGGAGTACTTATGTAGTACGTATTGCAGACAACCTTTGGGTAGTGGAGACTAGAGAAAAACAATAAGCAGTAGGTGGTGCATAGAAACAAAAGAGACGAAATAGATAACACAGCACATTCATATGAATATACATACTTAAATAAATACAAAATAAACATACATATACGTACATATATACATATATAATACACACAATAAGAAACAACAGTGTCAACTTAAAAACCTAAGGAAGAGATAAATAGTATTCCTTAAGTTGCGATTTAAAGCTACCAATAGATTGCGCGCGTTTAATGTTGAGAGGGAGAGAATTCCACAAACGAACGGCCTGGAACGTAAATGAGCAATTATAAAATTTGGAAGATGAAGATGGCACTTTTAGGAGCAATATCTGCAATATCTGTCCCTTACCCGTGGAAACACCAGTTGAAGATGATGACACTTCAAGGTCCGCCGGCATGTCGCGTACCACTCCAGCAGGGCGACCGCGGGGTGAAGCACCAGCGGGGGGCAGTCAAGTGATCACGTGACTTACCTATCAACTACCACCGCGGCAATAACTCGGCTCCGCATACATATTGTATATTTTTTATAATTAAATTAATATCTCGTACTTGGAGTTCGTATTCAGCATCCACAAACCAGGATAGCCCCTAAACACCTACAGTTAAGCTCATTCGAGCACGCGGCAAAATCCATGCGGATTGCAACTTGTTCAAGAAATTGTAAACTACATAAAGTTGTTCCCTTTATTGAAGAATCACGTGACGTAATAAACGAATATGAATAATTTATAAGTAAATTAATTAGTGGTTTACTATGTATTTCTCCCGTTTAGACGTGTGCGCCGCCATAAAAATCCGCGGCGGCGGCGCGCCGGGAATTTTTGGCGGCGTGGCTGCGCCACGCCGGCGTCAAGGTCTCTTTTGGCTGCACTCGCAAGGCTCACGTTTCGCATTAAAAATATGTTACATATCAAAAACTTTTTAGGAACAAGGAACATAAAACGATATATAAGGCCGTTTGCTTATTTAAGGGTGTTTTTTTAGGGTTCCGTACCTCGAAAGGAAAAAACGGAACCCTTATAGGATCACTTTGTTGTCCGTCTGTCTGTCTGTCTGTCTGTCTGTCTGTCTGTCTGTCTGTCTGTCTGTCAAGACCATTTTTCTCAGGAACGCGTGGAGGTATCAAGCTGAAATTTATATCAAATACTCAGGTCTATTGTCCTTTGGACCTGTGAAAAAATCAAACTTAAAAGCCAACGCAATCAAAAGATACAGTCGTTTATGCTGCAAATTTTAGAGTTTCGGCACTCGCAAAACCTACGGGGTACTTCCCGTGAACTCAGAAACTTGAAATTTGGCACGAAGCAACGTCATATAGCATAGACAATGGAAAAATTACAAAAAGTAGAATTTTTTAGTAAAATCATACAAAAAATATTTTTTTTTATTTTAAACTTACTACCTTTTTCCTCGTAAACGCGTGGAGGTATTAAATTGTAATTCATGTCAAATACTCAGGGCTATAGGACCTTTCAGATGTAGCAAAATCTAACTTTTATGTCAAGCCAATCAAAAGAAATAGCTATTTAAGTCGCATATTTTGAAACTGAGTACTCGCAAGAAACTCAAAACCTAAAGGGTACTTCCAGTAAACTCAGAAACTTGAAACTTGGCACGAAGAAACTTCATATAGCACAAATAAAGGAAAAATTGCGAAAACCGTAAATTTTTTGTTACATCATATAATAAAAATATTTTTAATAATTTAAAAGTTACTACCGCTATATACCTACAGGTTTGTACGGAACCCTCGGTGCGCGAGTCCGACTCGCACTTGGCCGGTTTTTTTTCTAGTACACTTCAGTCCTGCCTATTTTTCGGAAATCGCTTTTATGTTGATGTTTTTCATAATTGTGAAAAATTAAGATCCTTTTAAAGCCAACTCCATCTAAAGAGTGTACCAAGGCCAGCTACCAAGAAGTGTCTTGGTAGCTGGCCCGTTATAAGGGGGAGGATGGAATGGCTTCAAGGCGGTTGTGTCCGAAACAGCTAAAGAAGTCATCCCCACTCCTGGGAGCCAAGCAAGACGGAAGCCCTGGATTTCTGATGCTACCTGGGAACTTATTGAGCGACAACGGACTATCAAAGAACAAGGCCTTAACACAGACATAGCAAGAAAGGAGTATTCCAGGCTACACACTTGCGTGAAAAGGGCACGCAGACGCGATAACAATAATTCAATCCATGCTTTGTGTGACGAAATGGAAAAACTTGTTCCAGAAAGTCAAACTTCTCACCCGCGACTACAAACCTGGTAGATAGCGGATACTGATGGAAACACTTTATCAGACCTGGGAAAAGTGTTGGCTAGATGGAGAGACTATTCGGAACAACTCTATTGAGAAGTTCCGGAACATCTTTTAGTGCGAAATGACGTTGTGCATCCACTAAAGACAGACATATTTATTTCCGAAGTGGAAGACGATCAGACGTCTAAAAGTTAATGCCGTCGGTACTGATGGTATATGCTCTAGTATCCTAAAGAATATAGGTGGCGAAGGTACACAGTTCTTACACTAGATTTGCTGCAAAGTGTGGAGAACTGGGCAGTGGTCGAGAGACTAGACTGAATCCATGGTTATACCTCTCCATAAAAAAAGGCTCGACGCTAAAATGTGACAACTATAGAACTCTGTCTATTATATCGCATGCCAGTAAAGTATTTCTTTACATCATCGAGAGATGTCGTGAATGGAACAAGCCATTAGTCGTATGCTTCATAGATTACGCCAAAGCATTCGACTGTGTTAGATGGAAAAACATGCTGTACGTGCTCCTGAAGATGGGTGTCCCTGCTCATTTAGCTCACCTTATTGAGAACTTGTACGCCGAAAGTACTGCCAGAGTGCGCATTGAGAACACCTTGTCGGACAGTTCAAGCCGGAAAGAGGAGTAAGACAGCGCTGTATATTGTCTCCGAAGCTCTTTAATATCTACGGCGAATACATCTCACGTAAGGTCACCGAGAACTAGGACGGTGGTATATCAATTGGTGGCAAAACGATCAGCAACCTACGCTATGTTAATGAAATAACGCTCTTGGCTTCCAATGAGGAGATGTGTATTGTGTTCCGGCGAATAGAAGCTGAGAACATCGAATTAGGACTTCACGTCAACCATGCCAAAACCAATGTTCGTGCACCGGAAACAGTCTCCTCCACGAAGCCTAGCACTGAAAGACCTAGAATACATCAGCGCCTTCACCTAACTCGACTCACTTCTATCTAGCGATGGTAGGTGTGAACGTGAAACCAACCGGAGGATTCAAATAGCGAAGGGTGCTATGATTCGGTTAGATAGGATCTGGAGAGATCACGGCATACAGAGGCAGATTAAGGTTAGACTTATGCCTTCCCTGGTGTTTTCAATTTCCTATACGGTTCTGAAACTTGGACTATCAAGGCACATCTGAAAAGCCGTATCGACGCGTATGTGGTGTTGGCGAGGGCTTTTACGGATACCTTGGACTGTGATGCGTACTAATCAGTCCATACTAGAGGAGCTACGCATAAAATGCTGGTAGTCTACGACGTGCCAGGACCACATACTTCGGAGACCTCTCTCGACGCTCCTCGGATAGCCTGGAGAGGATCATCATGACGGGAAAAGTTGAAGGCACAAGACTAAGAGAGGCCCTCCCCCTGCAAGATGGTGTGCCCAAATCACTTCACCCATGCAATTAAAACTGCAAGAAGCCATGCGCTAAGCGAGGGATAGAAGCCTATGGTGGAACCTGGTCTTCAACTGAAGGACATGATCCTCAGCTGACTACATCACGACTGAGTGACGACTAGTGATGATGAAGATCCTTTTTTGACTCACAGTAGGACCAAACATACTGTTCAGTATTAAGGATCAATCCTGCCACCGAAAACATTTCTTTTCTCATGATAATTTAGTTGGTGGTACAATTTTGATGGCACATTTATTATTTTCGTTACCAATCTTATTAATAAGGCCATCGACTTTATATTTGTCCGGTGAGCGGATAAATCATACTCATTTATTAATCTCCCGAAAGAGGAGGAATTGACCAAACCCAAACTATTTCAATGCGTATATGTTTTCATGGTTTAATTCGTCAATATACGTTGTTAAATTTTCAACTGACTTTCCTTCATCGGTAATTGTCATTGGTTAATTTTTGCCGAATTCTGAAATTTTGGCTAACGGCGTGGATTTTGAAATCCGCGGCGGCGGCGGCGGCGTGGGTCCCACGGCGCGGCTACGCCACGCCGGCGCGGCGCACACGTCTACTCCCGTTTTAAAACTTAACTATGTGTCATTTTAGTATCCAGTATCCGGCCGGATAGTACGCAACTATCCGACCGGATAGTACGTGTATAGTAGTGTTCAAGAAATGGTAAACTACATAAAGTTGTTCCCTTTATTGAAGAATCACGTGACGTAACAAACGAATATGAATAATTTATAAGTAAATTAATTAGTGGTTTACTATGTATTTCTCCCGTTTTAAAACTTAATAATGTGATACCGGATAGTGGCCGAATATCCGTTGCATCTCTAGTTCAAATTGCGCCATCTATAGACAACTAAACAAGGAAGTGTTACTAACATAAACACAAACATTTGTATGTTAGATGTTTGCATATTTGTTGTGTAGAAAGCCAGAGCAACACTTAGTCCACCTTTAGCAAGAATACTAAAGCAAAGCGTGAACTCAATGTGTCTAAAACCATTCGCAAACATGAATGGATACTGTTGAATGCAGATATTAACTAGCGTACCTGTAGCCAGCGATTAATTCTCGAATATCGCGCTGGAGTTAGCTAGAAACTTACGAGATTGTCTGTAACTCGTTTTATTTATAGAAAAACATTTTAATAAGATTATCACAATACGCTTTTACACCATGACAGACAAAAATAAAAAATCATAGAGTTATTTGAAATAGGAATGAACTCAGTGTTGCCACTATAAATGTACATTATTCCAACAGTTTTAAAGTAAAGTATCATCTGTTAAAATATCTGCCACTAATAAATTAACACCTTTTATAGACAACTTGACAAGGAAGTGAACCTTACTAACATAAACACAAACATTTGTATGTTAGATATTTGTTGTGTAAAAAGCCAGAGCAACACTTAATCCACCTTTAGCAAGAACACTAAAGCAAAGCGTGAACTCAATGTGTCTAAATAAACCATTCGCAAACATGAATGGATAGGTACTGTTGAATGCAGATATTAACTAGCGCACCTGTAGCCAGCGATTAATTCTCGAATATCGCGCTGGAGTTGCCAAAAACAACATCTCTGCATAAGAGTGTGACGTCAGTGCAAATGGCTTAATCCTTGTACCATATTGATACATTTCGGACAGCTCATTTAAGTCTAGTAAAACCCGTTACACTTTTCCTAGTTAGCTTCCTAAATAATTTAGTTTCTAAATTTAGTCAAGTGTAACCGCATTTAGTAAGTAAATTTACTATTGGAAAAAGTTTTTCCAATAGTAAATTTACTTATAAATTAGGATGCTAGTTAGGATACTAAAAAAAAGTAAAGTGTAACAGGGCTTTTAAGGGACATCCGATGAGTAAATTCCTCAAAAGATTGACACAATATGTAATAGTGAATAGTTATGCTGTAAGCATCTATCTAAATATATAAAAGAAGAAACTGACTGACTGACTGATTGACTGACTGACTGACTGACTGACTGACTGACTGACATATCAACGCACAACCCAAACCGCTGGTTCTATAGATTCCAAATTTGGCACGTAGGTTCCTTGTAAAGTCTAGGTATGCACTAAGAAGGGATTTTTCAAAATTCACCCCCTAAGGGGGTAAAACGGGGGTCCAATGTTTGTATGTCGAATCAAGATTTGTTAGACTATTTTATTCGAAACTTCACAGGAGTATTCCTAACGATAAATGAGTAAACAGGTGTTACAGGTTTTTTGAAAATTCAACCCCTAAAAGGGGCAACTGTGGTCTCAAAGTCTGAAAATCAACTTGGGTATCGTATCCTTTTTGAGTACTTATAGTACGCAGGCGAAGCCGCGGGAAAAGGCTAGTTTTATGATAAAATAAGATCAAAGAACCCGGGTTGGGTTAGACCCGGGTATATCCTTAAACTACGTCCGGACACGGATATGTCGTTAAACTACGTTCAAAAGAGGGGTATGGGTACTGCGAATGTCATCTCGCTGTGTGTGGTAGGGCACAGCACAGCGAATGTCATCGCGCTCAAATCTGGAGCAGAGCCCGACTGAGGAAGTACCTCTTCCTTCCAGAAAACCACAGCCAAATAGCACTAGACCCTACTCATAATGTTGTGTTTCTGCTGGTGAGTAAGGTTGCCAAAGAGCCCAAAGTGGACCCAGTGTGTTGACGATGAGGGACCTTTTTGTTCCTTTAGCCGTCAACAAAGTGAATCCTCCTTTTTGTAAATGTCGGCAACGCGCATGTGACTCCTTTGGATTTGCACGCGTCCATAGGTTACGGTAGCTGCTTACCATCAAGGCGGGCCGTATGCTTGTTTGCCACCATCGTAGTATAAATAATTTTTAAGAAAAAAAAACCGACTTCCATGGGGGTAGCCGGTGAAGCATTATTGTAGATGGTGCACTTAGATTCCATACAATGAAATAACTTGCTTAACAAACGCAGCGGAGAGGACAAATCGCCAAACCTGAACTATGCGTCGTTGAAGAGTTCCGTTCTGATCATCATCAGCAGTTCCACTACATCAAATGTCACTCTTTTGAATGAAATCGCTTGATTTGTTGATAAAAATACAAAAGTCACTTAATGTATGCCTTTAAGATTTGAGGAATTCCCTCGATTCCTCATGGAACTCATCATCAGAACTTGAGCTTGACGAAAATTGGTCCTGACAATCTAACTTGCTTAACAAACACAGCGAAGGGGACGAACCGCCAAACGTGAACTATGCGTCGTTGAAGAGTTCCGTTCTGATCATCATCAGCATTTCCACTTCATCAAATGTCACTCTTTTGAATGAAAATGCTTGACTTGTTGATAAAAATACAAAAATCACTATGTGTAAGCCGTTAAGATTTGAGGAGTTCCCTCGATTCTTCATGGATCCCATCATCAGAACTTGAGCTTGACGAAAATTTGTTCTGACAATTAAACTTGCTAAACAAACACAGCGAAGAGGACAAATCGCCAAACGTGAACTATGCGTCGTTGAAGAGTTCCGTTCTGATCATCATCAGCAGTTCTACTTCATCAAATGTCACTGTTTTGAATGAAAATGATGGATTTGTTGATAAAAATCACTATATGTATGCCTTTAAGATTTGAGGAGCTCCCTCGATTCCTCATGGATCCCATCATCAGAACTGCGTTTTGACAAAAACGGGACCAATCTGTATATATATATACTTACAATCAAAAAAAGAATTTTCAAAATCGGTTCAGACATGACGGAGTTATGGAGTAACAAACATAAAAAAAAAAAAAAAAAAACATACACGCCGAATTGAGAACCTCCTCTTTTGAAATCTGGAAGTCGGTTAAAAAATAATGAACGCGTTTGAAGTTGAACCTTTGAACCTGGCCAACTCAAATTCTTGCAATTTGAAATTTATCAACCGGAAGGTGAAAAAATCCATCTTCCAGCTAATTTTGCCAAAGCTGCGGAGTCGACCGGGGGTGACTGTGCTTTGTTACATTGTGGTGGAAGGGCTGCTCATAGTACTTACCCCGCAGCGCCGGAGCTGTGACGTTTCCCGACTATTAAGGTGGATGACTCAGGTCGTGACTGTTGTGAGGTCAACAAGCAACAAAATTAAAGAGGGAAATGTGAAGAGATAATCACAATTAATATTTCTAAAAATAAGCAATTCCGTAGAAAGAGGAGGACTCTAGAGGTTCCCTCCCCCTCCCTTCTGCCCTCCAACACCCCCCAACCCCCCTATTAAGGCCACTTTTTTATGATTTTTACCCATAACTACATATCTTTCTTTAGTTATTAGCGTAGGCATTTTTATCAGTGATTATTGACCCTTGTCGTGTAAAGTAAAATAAAGTTAATCATCTTTTCTTTAAGTATAAGACTTAAAGCCCTGGAGTGCGATTTTTGAATCTCACCAAGTGACTAATTCTCACCGATGTGAGCGATTTACTTTCGGAAATCACTCACATCGGTGAGAATTAGTCACTTGGTGAGATTCAAAAATCGCACTCATGTTACACTTTACTTTTTTTAGTGTTCTAACTAGCATCCTAATGAGAATCCTAACTTTTTCCAATAGTAAATTTACTTGCTAAATGCGGTTAGACTTGACTAAATTTAGAAACTAAATTATTTAGGAAGCTAACTAGGACAACTGTAACAGGGCTTTTATAGGAACAATATTTGAGCTGACGTTTATTTATTTATTTATTTAAACTTTATTGCACAATAAAAATAAGTACAAATGGCGGACTTAATGCCTCGAGGCATTCTCTACCAGTCAACCATATGACGTTATGAATAAGTAGAAATTTGTACCTTACTATTCCACTGATTTAATACAAAAAAATCAACACAAAATCCGGTTTTTTTTCGTCTTTTACAACCGTAATGTAGGAGGCCAATTGTCGTCATACAAAAAAAAGCCCGACACTGGCTACTATTTTAGTTTTACGGTAGTTATTGTCGTTAAAATAGTAACGATAAATTGCGTGACAACGCGGTGACAGCGAGGTGACGACAATTTCATATCGTGAGGTGGCGTTCCAAAACTAGTGGAACACTTTTTTATTAACAAAATTGCCCATAAAACGCACAGTTACTACGGAAATAATTGTTGTTAATTTAATGTATGGATTCTATATACATACAACAAAACAGAGCGCATAAACAATATGTAATAACAATTGACAAAATTACTTATAACAGTCCAGTTTTGTATTGTTTTGTGGTTACCTATGAATTCATATTGTAGTTAATAAATAGGTCACGGCCGAACTCTCTCTAATCTCTGCCCTCAAATGACTCCGTGCCAAAACCTTTGATATTTTAAATTAAACTAAAACGTAGGTACATTATTTATTATTATTAGGTCACCTTTCGCGCTTAAAATATTTTTATTGTTTACGTGAATAAGTGTCAATGGCTTCGTTCTAATTATGGATTATATATATTTAAATGAAATACATAGTACGAATATTTGTTTTAAAATACTCGACGCGTATTCGGAGTTAGTTTACTTTGCTGGCCAGCAACGATAGACCGAGAATGTTGTTTTGAAGGTACAATTGAAACGCGATGTTTCGCGTTTCGCGGTCTATATCACGAAATATTACTTTAGTACTCTTTGATCACGAATCTCGTAAATAATTACTATATTGCCTCACATGTTTGAGAAAAGATAAATTAGATCTGTGTATAACTTTATTGCGTCAACGCGAATAGGTATATTAAAGTAATGTTTACAAATACTTCATTAAGCCCACGTTACTCACTTAATGTAAATGAGTTATCCTGTAAACAGTATCCACATACGTTTATCTAGAATAAATATACTTATACAGAAAATCAAGTTCTATAGAGATTGACAGACAACCATCAGACAACCTTGAATTTTAGGATATGAATTCTTCAAATGTCATAAAGCTCCACTAAGAAATGGTTTGCGAAAATTCAATTCTGAAATGAAATGTTTATTTGTATAACACAGGTAGTACAAATAAATTCAAACGTTAAGAAGGTGAAAATGGAGTTTTTAGGGTTCCGTACCTCGAAAGGAAAAAACGGAACCCTTATAGGATCACTTTGTTGTCCGTCTGTCTGTCTGTCTGTCTGTCTGTCTGTCTGTCTGTCTGTCTGTCTGTCAAGACCATTTTTCTCAGGAACTCGTGGAGGTATCAAGCTGAAATTTATATCAAATACTCAGGTCTATTGTCCCTTGAAGCTGTGAAAAAATCAAACTTAAAAGCCAACGCAATCAAAAGATACAGTCGTTTATGCTGCAAATTTTAGAGTTTTTCGGCACTTGCAAAACCTACGGGGTACTTCCCGTGAACTCAAAAACTTGAAATTTGGCACGAAGTAACGTCATATAGCATAGACAATGGAAAAATTACAAAAAGTAGACATTTTTAGTAAAATCATACAAAAAAATATTTTTTTTAATTTTAAACTTAATACCTTCTTCCTCGTA
Source organism: Pammene aurita (assembly GCA_947086415.1). Taxonomy (NCBI): domain Eukaryota; kingdom Metazoa; phylum Arthropoda; class Insecta; order Lepidoptera; family Tortricidae; genus Pammene; species Pammene aurita. The sequence goes on from OX352313.1 coordinate 7,692,004, forward strand.
AACGCGTGGAGGTATTAAATTGAAATTCATGTCAAATACTCAGCGCTATAAGACCTTTCAAATGTAGCAAAACCAAACTTTTATGTCAACGCAATCAAAAGAAATTGCAATTAAAGTCGCTTATTTTGAAACTGAGTACTCGCAAGAAACTCAAAACCTAAAGGGTACTTCCCGTATACTCAGAAACCTGAAACTTGGCACGAAGAAACTTCATATAGCACAGACAAAGGAAAAATTACGAAAAGTAGACATTTTTATTAAAATCATACAAAAAATTTTTTTGAAATTTTAAACTTACTACCTTTTTCCTCGTAAACGCGTGGAGGTATTAAATTGAAATTCATGTTAAATACTCAGGGCTATAGGACCTTTTCGATGTAGCAAAACCAAACTTTTATGTGAACGCAATCAAAAGAAATAGCAATTTAAGTCGCATATTTTGAAACTGAGTACTCGCGAGAAACTCAAAACCTAAAGGGTACTTCCCCTAAACTCAGAAACTTGAAACTTGGCACGAAGAAACTTCATATAGCACAGACAAAGGAAAAATGACGAAAAGTAGACATTTTTAGTAAAATCATACAAAAAATATTTTTTGAAATTTTAAACTTACTACCTTTTTCCTCGTAAACGCGTAGAGGTATTAAATTGAAATAAGTAATAAACAAACCACAACTTTTGCTTGTTATAGGTTTCTACGGAACCCTCGGTGTGCGAGTCCGACTCGCACTTGGCCGGTTTTTTTTTCTTTATTATCCAGATTCCAGACTAAATCGCGGAGCGAGGCGAGTCAAACCAAACGAAGGCCGTAAAATGAAATGAACTTGGACGAATTAAGAACTGTTTTCTTTCATTAAGCGCTTCGCATTTTGGGGACTAGGTAGGTCGAGGAAATACTAAATTTACGAAAACCTTGCCTTGAATAATATCTTACATTCAAGATGGACGTTAATACCTAGTACCTAACTAGAATCTGGAGGTAAGAGAAACTCTAAAAATACAATAGAAGGTAAATAAAATTGCAGTCAATGAAAATAAGTAAATGACAATGTAATAAAATTGATAGCTAGTTTTTTATCAATAAAAATGTGATATCTGAAATAAAATCTACTGATACCAAGATACCTTTTGATTCCTAAATTGCAAGGCACTTTTGATGATTTCACTAAATTGCCTATAAGTATGTTTTTAATTTCTATGCTTTTATACGATCATCAGGTATTTTTTTAACGGGTCGGCAACACGCATGTAACACTCCTGGAGTTGCAGACGTCATAGGCTACGGTAACCTCTTACCATCATTCAGATATAATCAGGTCAAGGTCATTAACGAAAATGTTTCCAAACACTTTTCCAGTAGGTATCCAAAGCTCATATCATATCTTAACTCTCTCGATAATTTCTGCGCTTCGATTTCCTGGCCGGCGGCCAGACACATTATTATTTGCGTGTACTTCCGACGTCAAATATATGTATACAGTTTTGAAGCTTAACTCCTTTGTATTAAAGTGCAAAATTATAAAGGTATATTTGACGTCGAATGTACGTGTTTGCGGCGCCGAATTAAAGACGTTTACATGACTTTTTTAGCTAGACAACAAATTACAGTGATTCAGTAATCTAAATTTGCGATTTTGAGGTTGTTGCATTGTCGGTGGTTTGGGATGATTCCGAAATTATAGCTAGGTAATCTAGGTAAGTAGGTATGTTGCTCGCAGTTCTTTTACGCTTAATAACTAAAATTGGTAAAATTTGCTTTGCAGCGTAATATTTTTTTATCTTATTTTTATTAATTCATTTTGCAGTAATTCGGAATTGCGACAGAAGCAAAACTCTTCCAGTACTTATCCTTCGAAAATAATTGTACAAATAATAAACATAACTAAATTAATTAATTATTTTGTACTAAATTACCGAAGCGTAAGCGTAAGCGAAGTGAGGTTCTTTCAAACAACTTCGGCTACCTAGACGTCTGTGCATTTCGATGGCTTTTTAGTATCGTTTTTCTGATTTATATGAAATGTGTTGGGGTTGTAGTTAAGCTCAATACAATTTGAGAGTTCGTTCATGAGCAGGATCGATCAAGGGGTTATGGGGCTAAAGGCTCGAAAAAATCATCAATAGGGTTTTGTTATATTGGTCACTCGTTTGCAAGAAAATCGCGAGTTTTTAGTTTGAGGCGGACTACTAGTCTAATAAAAAGTATTTTCATCACTGTTAATCCTCATGCCCAAAGAGCGTAACAATTCGTCGCACGATTCGTCGAGGTAAATTAATATAAGTACAAAGCAAGGATGATATAGACATGGATGGACAATACCCATACAAAATCGCGTTCTCTTTTCAGGTTAAAGCACTAGCGTCATCTATCGGTCACACCAGACACTAAATCCTAGTTTCTAATATTTTGTTCGTCGCTTAACGCTGACAGAATAACTCGACTCCAGACTCGACAGATGGCGCTGTGGCACTGTGTACCGAAAACAGACGTATAGCCTGAACGCGATTTTGTATAGGCATTGTCAATCCATGTCTTAATCATCCTTGATTCCTATACAAAATCGCGTTCCTCGAACCTTCAGGCTATACGTCTGTTTTCGGTACGAAGTGCCACAGCGCCATCTGTCGAGTTATTCTGTCAGCGTTAAGCGACGAACAAAGTCTTGAAGCAAATCAAATTATTTTGTTTTAATATTTTTTGATTTGCAATTTTTAAGTAGTTACACTACTATATATAAATTGAAAATAGATTTCATATACTTCAGAAAAAGTGACCAAACCCTCCGGTGTCCGAGGCCAGATATAGATCTGGCCTCGGACACCGGAGGGTTTGGTCACTTTTTCTGAAGTATATGAAATCTATTTTCAATTTATATATAGTAGTGTAACTACTTAAAAATTGCAAATCAAAAAATATTAAAACAAAATAATTTGATTTGCTTCAAGATTCATAGATGGCAGCACCATCTCTCTCGCTATTCCAGAATCACGTAAGAGATTCGGATAGGAGGTGCAAGCACGTACTACGCATGCCCTTAGAGTATGGTCAACGGCGCCTAGCCGTTTCAAATTCAGAGATTGCATATACATGAGAAAATTTGTCAAGTTCCGCCGTGACCGGGTGGTCTAGTGGTCAGGACGTCAGCCGCGAAAGCTGAAGACGCCAGTTCATATCTGGCCTCGGACACCGGAGGGTTTGGTCACTTTTTCTGAAGTATATGAAATCTATTTTCGACGAACAAAGTATTAGAAACTAGGATTTAGTGTCTGGTGTGACCGATAGATGACGCTAGTGCTTTAACCTGAAATAAGAGAACGCGATTTTGTATGGATATTGTCCATCCATGTCTATATCATCCTTGGTACAAAGTCTCGTTTCGTTTAAACCAGACAGTATGCGTATTAAATAGAGGATCAACAGTCTAAGACCTCTTTGAAGTTAACCAAAGATACCGCATAATGTAGCCATATTACAGTGCCAGATGGCGCTGTACGGTTTCCCTATATTATGCGGTAACTTTGGTTTGGTTTGCTCTCGTTCAGATGGCACTTTAGGCCTGGAACCTCAAAAACTTCCACTAAAAAAAAAAATTAAAAGCCCTTTATTCCTCATTTTCAAAATTTTATAACATTTTATATCTATATATTAAACTATAATATGTATACGTGTAGGTATATTCAACCTTTTATGATTTTAATGAGATAACCATTTACTGGTTCATGCCACCTCCATACGTTGCCACGACAGTACCCTGTCCGTTGCCTTTTTCGTCCACGTATTTCCAACTAATGTAATGATGTCATCTAGCTCAATCTCGTGGTTTATGGGCGGGGCGTTTATTGCTTTTAGTACTCTCTGGTTAAAACGAAAACATTTGGAGGATTCGTTTATGATATGTTTATATTTATTTAAGTAGTATTTAACATCTGTATATATTAATATTTTATTAGTAGGTCAAGTTCATGTGATTTTTAAATGCACTGCCTACATTCTTCTCTGACTTGCACTGTGGTTGACTCGTAGAGAATGCCTAAGTGGCATTTATTTTTTATTTTTTTGACATAGGAGGCAAACGAGCAGACGAATCGCCTGATGGTAAGCAATAACCGCCGCCCATAGACGGCCGCAACATCAGGGGGTCACAAGCGCGTTTCCGGCCTTTAAGATGGGAGTACGTTTTTTTCTTGAAGGTTTGAAGGACCGATAGGCGGTCCGGAAATACCGCAGACGACAGTTCATTCCACAGTTCTGCTTTAAGTCCATTACGTTTGCCATTAAGATGCAATAAAGTTGTCATAAATAAGTGAGATCTATTTAAAACGGATATGAGATCGGAATTTCCCCGAGGCACCTCAGCTAGAAGAAGTTATGTTTACTTTCCCGAGAGAAATAAATATGTTTCTTTTTTTTATTGTAATGTAATGTAATTAATGTCTAGATTTATTTTATTATAGAATTTCTATTTTTCTAGATTTTGTTTTGGTATTCGTATACCTACAGTACAATGTCTTATTTTTACAATTTGTATTTTTGGATTAAATTACGGATAAATTTAAAAAACTTTTCATTTGTTTTTCTAGTAAACTTCACTTCTAAATTTAAGAAATTTATTTCATTGAAACATTACCTACTTACATAATATTTTAATAACAATTTTATTATAATCAGCAACATACTTAGGCTCCATAAAATATTTAACATTATCTAATGCATAGCTCCTTAACTCTTATCTTACTTGCATAGGTACCCTAAATACCCGGACCCGGTTTTAGGACCCGGGGTATGTCCTTAAACTACGTCCGGACCTGGGTATGTCCTTAAACTACGCCAAAAAGAGAGGTATGGGCACTGCGAATGGCATTTCGCTAAGTGTGGTAGGGCACGTTCAGCGAATGTCATCGCTCAAATCTGGAGCAGAGCCCGACTGGGGAAGTACCTCCACCTTACAGAAAACCACAGCCAAATAGCACTAGACCCTACTCATAGTGTTGTGTTCCTGCTGGTGAGTAAGGTTGCCAAAGAGCTCAAAGAGGACCCAGTGTGTTGACGATGAGGGACCTTCTTGTTCCTTTAGTCGTCAACACAGTGAATCCTCCTTTTTGTAAAGGGTCGGCAACGCGCATGTGACGCCTTTGGAGTTGCAGGCGTCCATAGGTTACGGTAGCTGCTTACCATCAGGCGGGCCGTATGCTTGTTTGCCACCGTCGTAGTATAAAAAAAAAAAAAAAAAAAAAAAATACGGAACCCTAAAAATTTGCTATAAATAATATACCTGCTCGTATCCTTAATAAACTAATATTTTTAAGATATTTTTTATTACAAAAATATTTAAATAAATGACGAAACTCTTCTTCGGGTTAAATATCAGTAATATTCGCATCCGTAATCTAATCATGTTCCGTTCCGCACGCTAATTAAAGCAGGTCGCGCCAGCACTGGATTTTCATTCAACATTGCCGGCCTCGGCCGGGAAATCCACGCGCCACAGCGTACGGACGTTAGTTTAAGGAAAAGGATCCAATCCACAAAATTTAGCGGACAGATAATTTTCGGTAAAATAAAAACACATTCTGGTTGTCATTTTTACTTATTTTACGTTTTAGGTTGTACTTATTTCCACGTATTTTTTGAGAAATACACTACTTATACACCGTTGATAATTCCCGTTAATTTTAGCATATGGCTAGGTTGGAAACGAATTAAAAATTTTTTTTTATAATTTTTAAATCTGTTACTTTCACTATCACTCATGTAACTACTAACTATAACTAGGGCATACAATTAACTAAAACAAACAATTGAAAATAAAGTATGACATAACAAATGTAATTTCAAACATAATAGTTCGAGATACAAAGGCAGCATACTTATTATGATACTGTGTCTTTCAGAAATTAAGTTAATATAAGCTTAGGAATGTACCCTTGAAATGAACCTACATCATCTCAGCTTAGATGAACATTGCCGGCCTTGTACATTAACAACTATTAAATTTGCAGTGTTTGCAGGTCAATAATGGGGCCCCGCTGATGTTCGCGGACGAGCTGAAGCAGACCCTGGAGAAGTACCTCTTCGGGATGTGTCCAAGTGGCTACAAGGTATGTACAGAATAAATACCATACAGTTAGTTTTGTTAGGTAAAATTTGAATCCAGATTTGAACCAGTTCCTGATGTTCTATTGAGCTGAAATTTAGCATAATTACCTGCGTAAGTTGGATGGCAATACAATATTTTAGTACCATCGAGCTGGTTTGATGATGGACACCGAAGGTGGTTATAAGAATTCTATGATAAAACGATTGATGCTCATTTGTTAGAATCATCACGGAAGTAGTTGTAGTTATACTTTTGCAATGAAAGTACAATCGAACTTAAAAAGCTTGTATTCAAAAATGAAACTTTTGATAAAATATTATTTCATAAAAAGATTTATGTTTATGTTGGCTCTCAAGACTTTGAAAATCGAAACAGAGTTAGCCTGGTGCCATATTCTCATTTTAAAATACAAAAATAATACATGAAAAACACAAATCTATCTCAAACATAACTCCAACACGCAACGAATAATCAACCAATGTTGTGTTGTATTGTAAGTGGTATTGGAGTTGCATTGGAATAATTTTCAAGCAAATTCTTATCGAACGAGCGGAGCGTCAGCGAAGTGAAGTTTTACAGACAACTTCGGGCACAACGGAACTGTCAGCTGGCTACCTAGACCTCGCTGCATTTCGATAGCTTTTTGATTTTGAATAGTTGTTCAGCGATAACTTTAGTAACGTTTTCTGATCTTTATGAAATTTGTTGGGGTTGTATCAGAGATACCTATAATTCGAGAGTTCGTATATGAGCAGGATCGATCAAGGGGTTATGGAGCTAGAAGACGCGAAACAATCATCAAACGGGTCGTTATATTGGTCATCTCGTTTGCATGGAAATCACGAGTTCGAGGCGGACTACTAGTATCTTTGAGTCAGACGCTTAAGTTATTAGTTAATGCATTGGAGTTATATTGAAGTTGTATTGTGTCTAAACGTGTTTTAAAGTTAGAATACGGCCCCTGGCCTGGCCGAACTATAGTCATAAGCATATTAAGCACTCTAAATATGTCGCTCTATCACTTTATTTTCTTGCGTTTCCACTCCAATGAAACCTTGTACAGTCACGTCTGAAAATATGGATACATTTAATGTGACAAAAATATGTAGCCACGACTCTATTACCAAGGCGTAAAGTCATGGATACATGTTTTTGTCACATTAAATCTAAATATATAAAAGAAGAAACTGACTGACTGATTGACTGACTGACTGACTGACTGACATATCAACGCACAGCCCAAACCGCTGGTTCTATAGATTCCAAATTTGGGACGTAGGTTCCTTATAAGGTCTAGGGATGCACTAAGAAAGGATTTTTCAAAATTCACTCCCTAAGGGGGTAAAATGGGGGTCCAAAGTTTGTATGGCGAATCAAGATTTGTTAGACTATTTTATTCGAAACTTCACAGGAGTATTTATTCCTAACGATAAATGAGTAAACAAGTGTTTCAGGTTTTTTGAAAATTTAACCCCTAAAAAGGGGAAAAGGTGGTCACAAAGTCTGAAAATCAACATGGGTATCGTATTCCTTTCGAGTAGGTACATATAGTACGCGGGCGAAGCCGCGGGAAAAGGCTAGTGTATCCATATTTTCAGACGTGTACTGCTTGCATACTGCTTGTTACTCTATAAATAGTTTTAATGTCGTGTTTGATGGCTTGCGGTCATTTATAAATGTATTCCCACAGCTTTATAGCCTTCTAATGGCCGTTTAGAGTGTACTTAATATTTCAGCACTAGAATAATGGACGTTACGGTTCTGAAACGTGGTTTTAGTAGGTATTTACCAGAGTCACCAGTTGCGGGACGTCTGCGTGTCGGACCACGCAGCGCCGGATCTAGAAATTTTTCGAGGCGGGGCAAAATCTGAAAAATGCCGCCCCCCGCCCCGGCATATATTTGATATGTATTTTAATTTTGCCTCATTTTTTTTTTTAAATACCACGACGGTGGCAAACAAGCATACGGTACGGACCGCCTGATGGCAAGCAGCTACCGTAGCCTACGGACACCTGCAACCCCAAAGGATTCACATGCGCGTTGCCTACCCTATAGGAACCTATACACTCCTTTTTTGAAGAACCTCATACTGTAGCCCAATGGGAAAACCTCGGCAGGGAGTTCATTCCACAGCCGCAGCGTTCGTGGGAGGAAATTCCTCTTAAACCGTACTGTGCGCGACCCATTGGGCTCCAGGGTGTGGGGATGAACACCCTGCCGGCGGCGAGCGGTGCGGTGATAAAAAGCTGCCGTGGGCATCATATCAAACAGTTCTTCAGAGCACAACCCATTGTACAAGCGATAGAACACGCATAAGTAGGCAAAGTCCCTCCTAAGACTCAAAGGTTCAATATCGCTCGTGAGTTTGGGATCGTCGACGATCCGCACAGCGCGCCTTTGCACCGAGTCAAAGGGCCTAAGCTAGTATCCAGGTGCTCCCGCCCAAAGGTGACAACAGTAGTCCATGTGGGGTCTGACTTGTGACTTGCGGAGTGAAGTATCGCCTCGCTCTATTGAGCACACCGAGCTTTTTGGATGCCAGCTTGGCCTTCGCTTCAAGTATAAGTGATTATTAACTATCATATAATTTCGACCAACAGACGCCTACCATTAGTCATTGATAGGCTATTAACGGAAAGAACGCCACAACGACCGGTCTAGTGTTGCTCTTTCTGTCTATTATCTCTTCTGTGTTTCTGTGTTAAGCCCAATTTTTTTTTTCGAATACATATGGATTTTAATTAGGATAACTAGTTAAGTATACGGCAAATACGGAAACCATCTCCCGCTATCTAAACCTTTTTTGCGCCCCGGGCGTCGTAGCGAAGTTACGGTCTTAGGACCGGACGGGCGGATGGCTACAGTATGATATGATCACTTATCTCAACGAGGAGCATGTTTCGAACCTTATTCATCGAAAAGCAAAAGTTTAAGAGGTCACAAATCACTTGGTCGGACACTTTTAGTGGTGCAATTTTTTTTTTTTTACCTCATCGAGTAACAGGATGAAACCAACCTCATTTGATAGCTAAAGTGATGCTATTTCAATATTTTTTGGTCGGACAGCCCTCAGCCTGATCCGTTCCGTTTTTGGACACATTTAGTGGTGCAATTTTTGGGGTGTTTTTAGGTTCCGTAGCCAAATGACAAAAAACGAAACCCTTATGGATTCGTCATGTCTGTCTGTCTGTCTGTCCGTCCGTATGTTACAGCCATTTTACTCGGAAACTATACGACGTATCTAAATAAAATTTACACATAAGGTGTATTTTGAAAGCCGCTACTTAGTTATGTAGTTAAATTGGACAATAAATATTTTTAGGGGGGGCATGTACTTAATTTCAAAATATTTTTAAAAAACTAAATATCAACATGTGACACTTCAATCGATAGGTCTTTAAAAAAACATTTTTGAGTTATCTCCAAAAAACTTCTTCCATAGGCATCGGATACGACCTTTTGGTATTAGTTTGGTTCTTATTCCATTGAAGGTACGGAACCCTCCTATGCGTGGCCCGGCACGCACTTGGCCGGGTTTTACCTCATCGAGTAGCAGGATGAATCCAACATGATTTGATAGCTAAAGTGATGCTATTTCAATATTTTTTGGTCGGACAGCCCTCGGCCTGATTCGTTCCGTTTTCTGACACTTTTAGTGGTGCAATTTTTGGGGTGCTTTTTCTGTCTGTAGCGGATTTTTACGGTCCTACATTAATAAAATTTGGTGTGTGAGTGGCTTTTATATCTCGCCATATATTGAATTAATTTATAAACATTATTTAAGGGGGCACTCGATGAAGTAAGTGATCATACCGTGGCCGCCCGATCCATTACGCAGATTCAGTGTAGTGGGCCTTCCTATAAATACGTGCACACAATGATACAAGTACGCAACAAACAGTAAAATCTGCTTTTTACCACTCTACCTCGGAAACGCGCTCTTTATCCCTAGGAAACTGATGGGAAAAACGCATTTTATCCACATGTGGGGTAATTAATTTGGTACAAGTTGTGACTTCTTTTTTCACGTTATCTGGCAGGATGGACTTAAAAGAGATGATTTTGAATTATAATTTTGAAAGCATTCATTTGGCTTTGTTTTTTATAGTTTATATTTTTCCTGAAGTGGTGTGGTGAAAAGTTTTGTATTATACCATTTTTTTTAACAACTCGCTCTCGCTACGCTCGTGGCTCAATTTTGGAATCTTTCACTAGCTCGGGTCTCAGTAAAGCACGAGAGGAAAACATCAACTTTGCCCCCTTGTATAATAAATTACTATTATCTATGGTGCAGTGCAAATTCGAGCACAGGCTTTATTCACATGTTTTATTCGGCTACTATAGTTTCCCTTTCCCTTAAAATCATTTTAGTAAAAACCGGCCAAGAGGTTCTCGGGCCATGACTAATGTAGGGTTCCGTAGCTGCGGGCCCGTCACAATATTTACACCTATTCGTAAAGTAGTTTTTTAGGATATTTTGCCATGAAATTACAGTTACATACTATACAGTTTTTATTGAACTTTTTTTTAGACATCCATGAAATTTCCATATTTTTTGGGCCCAGGGTTAGAGGACGGTACGCTTTTTAGGGTTCCGTACCTCGAAAGGAAAAAACGGAACCCTTATAGGATCACTTTGTTGTCCGTCTGTCTGTCTGTCTGTCTGTCTGTCTGTCTGTCTGTCTGTCTGTCTGTCTGTCAAGACCATTTTTCTCAGGATCGCGTGGAGGTATCAAGCTGAAATTTATATCAAATACTCAGGTCTATTGTCCCTTGGAACTGTGAAAAAATCAAACTTAAAAGCCAACGCAATCAAAAGATACAGTCGTTTATGCTGCAAATATTAGAGTTTTTCGGCACTCGCAAAACCTACGGGGTACTTCCCGTGAACTCAGAAACTTGAAATTTGGCACGAAGCAACGTCATATAGCATAGACAACGGAAAAATTACAAAAAGTACAAATTTTTAGTAAAATCATACAAAAAAATATTTTTTTAAATTTTAAACTTACTACCTTTTTCCTCGTAAACGCGTGGAGGTAATAAATTGAAATTCATGTCAAATACTCAAGGCTATAGGACCTTTCAGATGTAGCAAAACCAAACTTTTATGTCAACGCAATCAAAAGAAATATCAATTTAAGTTGCATATTTTGAAACTGAGTACTTGCAAGAAACTCAAAACCTAAAGGGTACTTCCCGTAAACTCAGAAACTTGAAACTTGGCACGAAGAAATCTCATATAGCACAGACAAAGGAAAAATTACGAAAAGTAGACATTTTTAGTAAAATCATACAAAACATATTTTTTTAAATTTTAAACTTACTACCTTTTTCCTCGTAAACGCGTAAAGGTATTAAATTGAAATTCATGTCAAATACTCAGGGCTATAGGACCTTGCAGATGTAGCAAAACCAAACTTTTATGTCAACGCAATCAAAAGAAATAGCAATTTAAGTTGCATATTTTGAAACTGAGTACTTGCAAGAAACTCAAAACCTAAAGGGTACTTCCCGTAAACTCAGAAACTTAAAACTTGGCACGAAGAAATGTCATATAGCACAGACAAAGGAAAAATTACGAAAAGTAGACATTTTTAGTAAAATCATACAAAAAATATTTTTTTAAATTTTAAACTTACTACCTTTTTCCTCGTAAACGCGTAGAGGTATTAAATTGAAATTCATATCAAATACTCAGGTCTATAATACCTTTCAGCTGTAGCAAAATCAAACTTCTACGTCAACTTTTACTTATATACCTACAGGTTTGTACGGAACCCTCGGTGCGCGAGTCCGACTCGCACTTGGCCGGTTTTTTTTAAAAAATTTCGTAGCTATTATTTACGAAACTATTGATTTTACCCAAAACTTGATTTAGATGTTTGTAACAACACACGTCCCTAAGAGATACCGATGAAGGAGTCACCAAATACGAGTATACCTTCATCTTATTCACACGCAGGCTAAGGGCGTGTGTAGACGATGCCGCCCCCGCGCCGCCGCCACGATGCTACTGCGGGTATCATGTACACTACACGATGGCGCCGCCACGCCGTCATCGCGCCGCCGCCATACCTCTGCGCTGTGTATACGATATGCGCAAAGACCGCTAATGCGCCGCCGCCTCGGGCTTTTGTTTCTCGCATACACAGCGCAAAGGGGCGGCGGCGCGGTGGCGGGCTTTACGCGTCTCGTATACACAGCGCAGAGGTACGGCGGCGCGGTGGCGGGCTTTACGCGACTCGTACAACTTACACACAGCACAGGCATGCGGCGGCGGAGGGGCGGCATCGTTGACACGCGCCCTAACCGCCCTCAAATGAAAGCGTGTTTCATTTCCCGCGGGCGAGCGTGGTTGTTGACTTGCGCCTACGCGCCCCGCGAATGGACACCTGTCTCAGTGATCCAGGTTGCGTTCATGATGAGCGATGATGAGACGTGTATTAGTCTGCCAAGAAGGCCGAGTTTGCCGCCCCCTGAATTTGCCGCCCGGGGCATGGGCCCCGGTCTGCCCCCCCCTAGATCCGGCTCTGGGACCACGCATAGGAGGGTTCCGTACCTTCAATGTAATAAGAACCAAACTAATACCAAAAGGTCGTATCTGATGCCTATGGAAGAAGTTTTTTGGAGATAACTCAAAAATGGCTAAACCGATAATGTTCAAAATAATTTTTCTAGAAAGTATATAATAAGGCACATTGCCTCAAATTTTTTCATATTTTTTGGACTTACGGTTCAAAAGTTACAGGGGGAGGACACAATTTTTCTGATTTTCGAAGCGATTATTTCAGAAAATATTCACTTAATCACAAAATGGTCAAAAAAACCTCAATGTTATTTTTAAAGACCTATCGATTGATGTGTCACATGTTGATATTTGGTTAAAAAACATTTTTTGAAATTTAGTTACATCTATGGAGCGCCCCCCTAAAAATTTTTTTTTTCATATTTAACTCCACAACTAAGTAGCGGCATACAAAATACACCTTATGTGTCAATTTTATTCAGATAAGTTGTATATTTTCCGAGTAAAATGGCTGTGACATACGGACGGACAGACAGACATGACGAATCCATAAGGGTTCCGTTTTTTGCCATTTGGCTACGGAACCCTAATAAGCACTCCGGAGCCAGCAGTTGCGGGGAGTTTATAGAACTTGCCCCACCTGGCTTAAAACTAATTATAAAAGGCACTCATTTTTGAGCTGCAAAATTTTGCTCCGCATTGCCTGCGAATATTTTTGACTCATTTTTAGGGTTCCGTACCTCAAAGGAAAAAACGGAACCCTTATAGGATCACTTTGTTGTCCGTCTGTCTGTCTGTCTGTCTGTCTGTCTGTCTGTCTGTCTGTCTGTCTGTCTGTCTGTCTGTCTGTCAAGACCATTTTTCTCAGGAACGCGTGGAGGTATCAAGCTGAAATTTATACTAAATACTCAGGTCTATTGTACCTTGGAGCTGTGAAAAAATCAAACTCAAAAGCCAACGCAATCAAAAGATACATTCGTTTATGCTGCAAATTTTAGTTTTTCGGCACTCGCAAAACCTACGGGGTACTTCCCGTGAACTCAGAAACTTGAAATTTGGCACGAAGTAACGTCATATAGCAAAGACAATGGAAAAATTACAAAAAGTAGACATTTTTAATAAAATCATACAAAAAACAGTTTTTTAAATTTTAAACTTACTACCTTTGTTCTCCTAAACGCGTGGAGATATTAAATTGAAATTCATGTCAAATACTCAGGGCTATAGGACCTTTCAAATGTAGCAAAACCAAACTTTTATGTCAACGCAATCAAAAGAAATAGCAATTTAAGTCGCATATTTTGAAACTGAGTACTCGCAAGAAACTCAAAACCTACAGGGTACTTCCCGTAAACTCAGAAACTTGAAACTTGGCACGAAGAAACTTCATATAGTACAGACAAAGGAAAAATTACGAAAAGTGAATATTTTTAGTAAAATCATACAGTAAATATTTTTGAAAATTTTAAACTTACTACCTTTTTCCTCGTAAACGCGTAGAGGTATTAAATTGAAATTCATATCAAATACTCAGGTCTATAATACCTTTAAGTTGTAAAGGTTTGTACGGAACCCTCGGTGCGCGAGTCCGACTCGCACTTGGCCGGTTTTTTTTTATATAAAAGGGAAACGGATTTTAAAACTCCACTGTGTCTCTTCTTGTCTTAAGCGTATCACTAATAATAGAAATAACTAGCCTGGTTTAAATTATCCCCGATATGGGTGAAAAAATAAAAATACTTGGGCGAAATCAACCGGTATTTTTCTAATCTAAAAAACTAGGTACTTTTTATTAATTTTTTTCAAAAATCCATTTGTTGCCCGTGGTCCTACCGCGTAGTCCTACTGGTAGTACCACGGGCAATTTTATTTTCCGTGGTTCTATCAGTAGAACTGTAACAAGAAAATCATAATTATGTATGGGCATTGGTCCTACTAATTGTATAGTACAGTCAATGTCAATATGGTGACATGTAGCTGGTTCTGCGGTCCCAGAGGCGTTACCGCGAACGATGTTTCCTGTCCTTTTCGCACTTATGATGTTTTTTGCAGTGCGAAAGGGACAGGAAATATCGTTAACCGTTCCCGGTAAGGCCTCTATGTGCTTACCATAATCATGTCACCCTCCCATTACTCCAGTTACTCTACATATACTTTCCGACAGATAAACTTCATTGTTCCGTTGCATTCATAAAATCAAAATTTCAAAATTACACAAGACATGTAACATATGTTTGCACTTTAAATGATTTTATAATGGTATAACTTTTTTCATAATTATATTAATTATACTATTGTGACGTCACACTCGTCACAGTATTAGTCTCCCATATAAAGTCTATACTTAGTAACAAATGGTTTCGACGTTTCCGAAAAAGTACCTAAGCTGATTTGACATCATAGGAAAGTAAGCGACTCACCCATCACGCAAAACGGCGCTAGCCTTCGAGTTGCGGAAACCTATACCCTATTTAATAAAGCTACAAGTGACAATTTACAATGGGTAGTCTCTAACACCTGCTCGTACTACAATACAACACAATACCTCTGTTTACAACATATCTAAACACCTCCGTTTACTCAAAGTTGAAGCTCACTCTACCCTTACCTCTCTTCTTTCTGTTTCTTTCTTCAGTAGAGCTAAATAACCCTGTGTAATGTAGTATCTTTCGCAGATGCCGAAGCCGAAGAACGCTACTGCAGCCAGCTGCGACCTGGACACGGAACAGCAGGATCTGGCTGGCAGGTACGTTTTGCTACCTTTATTTATATCCTAGCTCTTATGAGGGTCCGTTTCCAGAAGCATAAAGCCCAAGTCAGGTTAAAAAAAAGAGGGTCCGTTTATTATTTTTAATATCCAAACCATTTACACAGCATGACAGTTCGTACTTATTAGGGTTTCTGCTCGAGATTTCTCGAACTCGAGAAAACTCGAGTTTTGGCTGGATTCAAGACGAGAAAAAATTACTGGAACTCGAGAATTCTTGAGTTCCGAACTTGAACTGCGGGTTGCCTGCCTAAGGCTTAAGTATATATAAAGATATGTTTATTCATTATGACGTTATAAGTTTACACGACATTTTTAAGTAGTTTTTTCTTTTAAGGCGCGTTTTTTGTCTGGTCCCTTTGGATTAGTATTAATCTACTGTAGTTTTGATTTGTACTGGATTTTGATTTACTATGTTTCGTGGTTTTATTCCATATAATTATTTGGTTTTGTGATGAATAACAAATATGTTTGTTTTTGTTTTATTTTAACAAATTTGACAGCTTTAAAAAGACTCGAGATTCGAGAAAACTCGAGAAATAGGGGTTGAGAATTCTCGAAACTCGAGAATGAAAATTGGTGGAGAAATCAGAAACCCTCTAGTACTAAAATAATGCACTGTGGAATTCATAGCTAATAAATAATAAATATTAACCTTATGTCCTTACAATAAGCTACAAATCATTAAGTTACTATGTAGTAGTACAACAACATTTAAATTATAATAATAACAAACTTAGAATACAGAAGATTCGCGTTTACCCATCGCCTCACAGATCTTCATACACACTTCGCAATTACCCTCCTTTGCGTCGCGCAGCCCGGTGCTGACGCGAGGAGCGAATAAAGTGTCGTAAGTGTCGCGTAGGACGCGGAACGTTACAGCGTGAACCAGTGAACTCCACACTTAGAGAAACTTCTGTGGAACCCTAAAATAGCTAATATTTGTTTGTCAACAGGTTAGCAGCGCTAGCGCTCCGAGCGCATTCGGCCGGGCGCGGCGACTGCTCGCGGCTCGGCGTGGCGCTCGCGAACACGTTCGGCGAGCTTGCTCGTACCGCCGCGAACAGGCATGCGCTGAACCAAGGTACAGTTCAATGCAAGCTATTTCTTTCTTTTCTATATTCCCTTTGTAACATCTGACAAAAAACCTAAGAACAGGAAAAGTTTATTGCAAAAAAATTAAATGTAACGAAATGTTTATTTGCATTTCAACGGCCTCCTAGCCTAGTTGGTAATGACACCCTGCCTACGAAGCAGGAGCAGGAGGTCCCGGGTTCAAATCCTGGTCAGGGAATTTATTTGTGTGTTTATCACGGATATTTGTTCCTGAGTTATCGATGTTTTCTATGTATTTAAGTATTTACCTCTATCTATCTATCTATTATACAGCGTGGAAAAATAAGTCGGGCCCTGGAGGGAAACTACCTTAAAACGTTGAGATAGCTCAATTTACTGAAAGGAAACAGTCTTTAATTTTTTTAAAGGAACATAACTGCATTTACAATTTTTTGGAAAAAAGAACAATTCACAAAAAAACTATTTATTTTGTAATTTTAGCCATAAATATTTTTTATGACAATTGATGCCAATCGATCCTATTTCCAACAAGGATAAAAACTTCTTAATACCAACCAAGTTTAGGGCACAAGAGAACCCATAAACAATAATAATAAAAAAACATACAATTAGTATGGAAAAAAGTGAAAATTAAGAAAAAAAAGTTTTAGTTTTTAGGAAAAATAAAAGAATGTTTCCTTTCAGTGAATTGAGCTATCTCAACGTTTTAAGGTAGTTTCCCTGCAGGGCCCGACTTATCTTTCCACACTGTATATATCGTCGCCTAGTACCCACAACACAAGCCTTATTGAGCTTACTGTGGGACTAGGTTGATATGTCCCACATTTATTTATTATTATTTATTACCATGTTTGTCCACAGCAGCAACAAACGAAGCGAACAAGAAACGCAAGCTGTCGAAGAGCCAAAAGGCGAAAATACAGGCGAAGCAGCGTACCGCGCTCGCCGTTAAGAAGAAGGCTGCTGCGTTGGCCGCGGCCGCTGCTGCCAAGATGTCTGCGTAGCTCTTTTAGAGCTGTTGGGCTCTTTAACTTCGATTTAGAAGCGCTGCTAAAATGTCTGCGTTGACTACTGTTTTAGAGCTTTAAGATGATAATTGTATCAAATTCAGAAAACTATGCTGTCGAGAGAAGAAAAATGCAAAACTTAAAAAAGATTCGTCAGTAAAAATTACACTTCTGAGTTTTGTTATTACTTATTTATGTATTTGCCTTACCTAATCGAATAACCATATGTTAAAGGAAAAACAAAGGTTCTTATAGTGTATTCGCTATGTGATGGTGGGGGTAACGTGAACGATCGTAGTGCTCGATGTGACAAGAAATTAAATTGCAAAGGGTTCTTGTCAATATCAAATTTCAAAATATTTGACATCACCTGTCACCTCAACTCGGTCAACTGTAAAAATAGTCAATCAGCCAGATACATTACATATAGGTTTAAGGAAAGAGTGCGAGCCATTCATAAAAATAAAAAATAAAAATAATTAACCCCTGCCCAGGAGATGGCGCCACAATCGAGCACACATCGCACAATCGCCACAATCTGGACCCGGGGTATGTCCTTAAACTACGTCCGGACTTGGGTATGTCCTTAAACTATGCCAAAAAGAGAGGTATGGGCACTGCGAATTGCATCTCGCTTAGTGTGGTAGGGCACGTTCAGTGAATGTCATCTCGCTCAAATCTGGAGCAGAGCACGACTGGGGAAGTACCTCCACCTTACAGAAAACCACAGCCAAATAGCACTAGACCCTACTCATAGTGTTGTGTTCCTGCTGGTTAGTAAGGTTGCCAAAGAGCTCAAAGAGGACCCAGTGTGTTGACGATGAGGGACCCTCTTGTTCCTTTAGCCGTCAACACAGTGAATCCTCCTTTTTTAAAGGGTCGGCAACGCGCATGTGACTCCTGTGGAGTTACAGGCGTCCATAGGTTACGGTAGCTGCTTACCATCAGGCAGGCCGTATGCTTGTTTGCCACCGTCGTAGTATAAAAAAAAAAAAAAAAAACAGCGAATATGAAAAAAAGTCTGGTTTTCGTCATTAACTGTCTCCAGTTGTGTTTATATAGTAAAAAGGCAAACATACTATTTAAACAAGCTTTAATTTAAATTGCCCTGTTTGGGTCAAATCTTGCAAGAACTTGAAAATCTTGAAATGACAAAAATTAAACTTTTGAGAAGTGAAATAACATTAATGTTCCATTTTCCTAGCAGTAGTGACACGAGAGATAGTGTTAGCGAGATAGTTAGTAGCTAAATAAGAATACATAAGTATTATAAGATTCAACGAAAATGCCGGCGATCCGTTTCAGGGCATAACTGCTATCGTATTCTAATTATAATAAACCAAGAAAAAAGTTTTGACGTGAAAAATAATATAGCTGGCAGCTGGGACAGCATGCCCCATTAAAAAAAAAATTTCTTACAAAAAAAATTTTTTCACTTACAAAAAAAAAAATCTAGTACTTTTTCTTTGTCTAAATACGATATCGATACCAATTATGTCCTTAATATTAATGGATCACCAGTATTTTTATTACATCCTGTACATATTTAGGTGCAAAACACACTTAGCTGAATTTAGCTACCATAGACAAATATCTACCGGAAGGTGGAAATGTAATATGATGACTGAATTTCGCTCACGTGTGTGCTTCGACTTATACTTGTACCGCTTAAGGCGTTCCACACACTTGATCTGAATTCAGTTCTGAGTTCATCAATTCATAGGCAAATGTTTATGGCCCCATAAAAAAAAAACAGCTACCATGGACAAATTTCTGCAAGCATAGACAATTGTCTATGAATTCAGATCTGAATTCAGTTCAAGTGTGTGGAGCGCTTTACTTGTACAGTCACCGGCAATAGTATTTTCCTACATACATGAAGATCGCAAAAATATGTGACACGCTCTTATGGCCCTACAAATAAGAGCGTATCACATATTTTTGCGGCCTTCATGTAGGAAGATACTATTGCTGGTGACTGTACATACGTAAGTACCTACACTATATCGGTAGTACAAACTGAGTTTCATAAAATGTTGTAATTTATTGTAAGTGTAATATATTAAATTAACTACCTAATTAAATATTGTACAAAAATCAGCGTTTGTTTCATTTTTCACAACATACTAAGTTAAAGTCAAAAGGAAGAGCAGACACCTATAAGTTACCTAATATAATAGACTAAGAGCAGGCTACGTCAGATATGACAATAATGAGAGCAAGGAAACCCGTCTAGTTAGATTGCTATATCACCCTAATTGGAGGTCAGACTGACAGACTATTAAAAAGTTTCAGTTATAAAAAAGTAATATCAAAATAGAACTGAAATCTGCCGGAGTTGTCTTATTTATAGGTAGAGGAAAAGGACTATATTTTAACATTTGTACAAAAAATCTTTGCTTAATATTGCGGAATGTTCTGCTAATGTTTACCGACATTACAGCATCACTTTGATGCTCTCTTTCGAACCGCACATTTTGTTCAAAGAGCTCACTCCATTCCTATAACCTTCCTGACCTATACACGATTCAAACTTGCCGCCTGATGCTACAGAAAACGTAGTAGTTATTCTAATTTTGTGCTTGTAACACCTACATGAGTCACGTCACTGTCAGATAGAGGCCGATCTGTCCAGTGTTGCCAGACCGTACCTTTTGGTACGATTTTACGTACTATTTTGGACCTCTGCATACCTTTAACGTACCCTGCGGAAAACCGTACTAAAACCGTACTATTTGGCCTACCCGGCGAAAACCGTACTTTATAGCGTACCCGGCAAAAGCATACTAAAATTATACTTTGCAGCGCCAATCAGACGTATTGATCCTAGTTCATGGACCGTAAATCCTAAAATTAACTATCTAGAATGTGCATCGTACTGAATATCGAGCGTGTTATCTAGTTAATACTGTCATCATGGTCTATCTACCTAAATATGGTCACTGTATTCAATCATAATTATTTTATACCACTAAAACGTCACGTGTCAAATCAACTGCCACTAGACTGTGTCACAGAAATATAGGATGAAAGTAGCAGACATCATCACCAAAATGTGTAGTCACTAATCTGTGTCCTCGTGCGGGTTGGCCGTTACTTACCTCCATTCACATTGGCTCGAGTTTCTCATGAGAGTATCTATTGTAGGCATCAGCACTCGACTAATATCGTTCGTTACCTGAGGCCTACTGCCAACTTCGAAACCTCACTATTTGCATCTCTTTTGCTCGTATAAGCAAGTGCGATAGACAGGGAGAAAACGAAAATTTCGATATACGACTTTCGCGGTAGGCCCGCTGATCGTGGTTCTCGGAAGTTATCTTTACAATTTCAATGTAAAGCTAATTCTAACGCATATGCTTGTTAGAATGAGAGACAAATAGCTAAATTATAACCCGTAAATCAATAAAACACCACCCTGATCTTATATGTGGCGATTTTGTAGAACTAAATAAAAATCGTACCTTTTAGGTCAAAATCGTACCTTTTTTGACACACGACCGTACTTTTAGCTGATAGTGCTCTGGCAACACTGGATCTGTCAGCGTTACTGACTGTTGATGCAGTGCAGTGACGCTTTCTTATTTTATTTACTATTTTAACTATTTAGTATTCATTTCATGTTTCCGCGTTTTGATACTGTTTAATAGTTGTTCACATTAAATACAATTATCGTACTAATAACAATGAGGCTTCGATAAAAGGGAAAAGTTAATAATCGGTGCTTTTTATACACGTATTTCTATCACTTTCGTAAAGTTGTTTTACACTATGTTGTCGCCTGCAATCACTACACATTGGCATAATAAAGCTACTTAAGTCTGCTTAAAGCTATTCTAATAAAAATATTAAAAAACCAGTGAAATCATGGAAGTATCCGTTACTGTAGACCCTTTGGACGAAGACAGCTCATGCCCAGTAGATGGCACGGTAGCTGGTGGGATGTACGAGATTCGAGAGGTGATCGTAGTGGAGCCTGAATTGTGTGGCATGCTTGCAGGTTTGTTACTGTTTATATTTATATATTTAATCAGGCGGGTCCACACCTGACGCACCGCCTCGCGAGGAAATTGCCGCACGAGCGTGCGTTTGCCTCGGGCGCACTAGCCGAGCTACCTCGCTCGGCAATTTCCTCGCGAGGCTGTGCGTCAGGTGTGGATCTGCCTATCCATTTGTCCGTTCAAAACAATTTGCCTCGTCTATTTAGTGTGGACTGCTATTGAATGGCTCCCGCCATCTGTATACCTTGACAAATACAGTGCCGGTCTCATTAAAGCAAGAATAATATTACTGAACCGTTGAGCTCCATCTTAGGCTCTGTCTTCACTTTCCATTAGGTGTGACTAATGGCCAATCGCCAGTCAGTTTCATGTAAAAAAACCAGTTAGCCCAAAGCCCTAGCTTTACATCAGGGAAGAGTGAGACACGGAGCGGTCCCCCAGTGAGCCCTTCAAGTGATTGGTACCCATCCCTCAAAATGGCATTGGCAATTTACAGCCTCCTTACTATTGGACATGCTATTGGAGCTGTTCACTATTTATAAAAGCCCATTTCATAGTCCCTGTTTAACAGAAAGATGCTTAGGTAAGTATAAGTATACAACTTAAAATAAATTGGGCCAACTGCTACATAAATGTAATCGCTATTAATGAATGAATTAGGAAAAATGATTCCTGATAGTTAATTTAATATCACCATGTATAAGCTACAGAATGACATATAATTAAGGGTACTTACAAAATAAGTATACATTTAAGAAGAATACATTTAAGTAAGGGTACTTTAAGGTTGTCTGCCGCGAATGCAGAAGACGCTGGTTCAAGCCCAGCCCTGGGCACCGGAGGCCTAGGTCACTTTTTCCTTTGTATATGACATCTATATAAGTTTATCATTTATATAGTAGTGTGTCTACTTAAAAATAGACAAATCAAAAAATATTTATTAAAATAATTTGATTTGTTCTTCAGTTGTAGTGCCATAATTTTTATTTTTTAATCATTTATTATTTCTTTGTGCAATTGTTAATTTGTAGTTGACGACGAGGCAGAGGAGGAGGGCTGTGAGGATAAAGTCATCCCGTTACCTAATCGCAGGGTTAAGAGAAGACCGAGGAAGCAGCAGGATACACCACAGGCTTATGTAGTCAGTAAGTACCTTGCTTTAGAGCACTGGCCTATTTAATTAATTTGTTGTCAATAGAAAAAGTAAATAAGATAAACAAATATGGCCGCATTTCTAGGTAAAAAAGCATTTGACATATGAAAAAATATTATAAAAAAAATTGTTTTCATTGAAATACAAGGTTTTATATGCAGGGTTGGCCAACTAATCACTATCAATGTCTGAATTAGAAAAAAGATTCCTGAGTTAATTTCACCAAGTATAAGCTATTAACACATTCATTGCCACCCAGCCAAACAAGACATCCGCGCTAGGCCACAAAAAATTCGTCATATAAAACTGTAGTACCACAATCCCGACTATCGGGTCGTCCGGCCTGGGAACGAAATCATAAAATACCCGATAGTCGGGTTCTCGGCATTGAATGTGTTAAAAAAAATTAGAGTTTGTCAAAGGGCAATAGAGAGAATTTTTTTCAAACTCAAACTCTTCGATAAAACACGCCACACAAACATACGAGAAATAACTAAAGTGATCGACACTCCCGAACACTCACTCAAACTAAAATGGGAGTGGGCCGGCCACGTCGCAAGAATGCCAGATCAAAAATGGACCAAGAAAGTAACCTGGCCTGGCCCCGTAGCCAAAATGACAATCGTTTGCAGAAAACGAAACGAATCGCTACATGCTCTCGCTCACTCTTCATTACTGCGATAGAGAGATGGATAGCGTTTCGATTCGATTTCTGCAAACGATTGCCATCTTGGCTAAGCCCCCTGGACTACGAGAAAAGCGCGGAGCGGGTCGCTCACACGCACGCTGGTTTTAGTAAGGGTACTTTAAGATCAATGCTCGATGCTCGGGATATCCTTGCGAGACAGAATTCGGAACGAGAACATTCGCCAACGCACTAAAGTTACTGACATTGCCAGAAGAGTTGCGCAACTAAAATGGGAATGGGCCGGACATATCTGCCGCAGGGACGACGACCGATGGAGCCAGAGTTTTGTTCTGGAGGCCTCGAATGGGAAGACGAGATGACGGGAAGCCACGAGCCAGACGGTCGGACGACATTAAAAAGACGGCAGGGCGACCTGGCACAGAACCGCCGCGTCAAGAACAACATGGAAATCCATGAAAGAGGCATATGTCCAGCAGTGGACGCAAATATGCTGAGAAGAAGAAGAAGACTTTAAGATATTCTTTTTGCATCACAAAGCTGGCAAAATCAATAAGTAGACGAAAACTAACACACCTGGCCCTGTAGCCAAGATGACAATCGTTTGCAGAAAACGAAACGAAACGCTACACGCTTTCGCTCACTCTTCCATATTAGACATTAGTGCGATAGGGAGAGAATAGCGTTTCGATTCGTTTTCTACAAACGATTGTCATCTTGGCTAAGCCCCCTGAACTTTACTCTCTTTCAACTAATAACTATTGTATAGTGCCATATATATATTTTTTTTAATAACCCGGTGCGATTTTTAATTTGTAGTTGACGACGAGGCAGAGGAGGAGGACTGTAAGGATAAAATCATCCCGTTACCTAATCGCAGGGTTAAGCGAAGACCGAGGAAGCAGCAGGATACACCACAGGCTTATGTAGTCAGTAAGTACCTTGCTTTAGAGCACTGGCCTATTTAATTAATTTGTTCTCAATAGAAAAAGTAAATAAGATAAACAAATATGGCCGCATTTCTAGGTAAAAAAAGCATTTCACACAATATTATTTATTTTATTTTATTTCATAGGAAAACTTACAGCTAGGTTACCAAGATAGGCAGGTAATGTAGAAACAGTGAGCCAATTAAAAGTTTCCACAGGTAGAAACTGCGTAAAATAAATAAATGTTATTAAAGAAATCGTTTTCACTGTAATACAGGGTGTAACAAAAATGGTGGCGAGCCGTTTAAGGGCATAATAAATAAATAAATAATAAATAAATAAATAATAAATAAATAATAAATAAATAATAAATAAATAATAAATAAATAATAAATAAATAATAAATAAATAATAAATAAATAATAAATAAATAATAAATAAATAATAAATAAATAATAAATAAATAATAAATAAATAATAAATAAATAATAAATAAATAATAAATAAATAATAAATAAATAATAAATAAATAAATAATAAATAAATAATAAATAAATAAATAATAAATAAATAATTAATAAATAATTAATAAATAATTAATAAATAATTAATAAATAATTAATAAATAATAAATAAATAAATAATAAATAAATAATAAATAAATAATAAATAAATAATAAATAAATAATAAATAAATAAATAAATAATAAATAAATAAATAAATAATAAATAAATAAATAATAAATAAATAAATAATAAATATTAAATAAATAATAAATAAAAAAATAATAAATAAATAATAAATATTAAATAAATAATAAATAAATATTATAGGACAGTCTTTTGGACCTGGGTATGTCCTTAAACTACGCCAAAAAGTGAGGTATGGGCACTGCGAATGCCATCTCGCTAAGTGTGGTAGGGCGCGTTCAGCGAATGTCATCGCTCAAATCTGGAGCAGAGCCCGACTGGGGAATTACCTCCACCTTACAGAAAACCACAGCCAAATAGCACTAGACCCTACTCATAGTGTTATGTTCCTGCTGGTGAGTAAGGTTGCCAAAGAGCTCAAAGAGGACCCAGTGTGTTGACGATGAGGGACCTTCTTGTTCCTTTAGTCGTCAACACAGTGAATCCTCCTTTTTTGTAAAGGGTCGGCAACGCGCATGTGACTCCTTTGGAGTTGCAGGCGTCCATGGGTTGCGGTAGCTGCTTACCATCAGGCGGGTCGTATGCTTGTTTGCCACCGTCGTGGTATAAAAAAAAAAATTTCACACAAATCGACCTAGGCCCACGGTAAGCTCAATAAGGCTTGTGATATGGGTACTAGACGACGATATATATAATAGATAAATATGAATAAATACTTAAATACATAGAAAACATCCATAACTCAGGAACAAATATCTGTGATAAACACACAAATAAATGCCCTGACCAGGATTCGAACCCGGGACCTCCTGCTTCGTAGGCAGAGTCACTACCGACTAGGCTAGGGTAGGCTAGGTGGAATAATTGGTATATTATTCTAATTACGTAAAATCTAAACAAAAACGGGGAAAAAAATGGTTTTGTATGCAGGGTTGGCCGGCTGGGACGACGGGTACCATACAAAAAAACCGGCCAAGTGCGAGTCGGACTCGCGCACCGAGGGTTCCGTACAAACCTGTAGGTATATAGGGGTAGTAACTTTAAAATATTTTTATTATATGATGTAACAAAAAATTTACGGTTTTCGCAATTTTTCCTTTATCTGTGCTATAAGACGTTGCTTCGTACCAAATTTCAAAATTCTGAGTTCACGGGAAGTACCCTGTAGGTTTTGATTCCCTTGCGAGTGAAAATTTGCGGTATAAACGGCTGTATCTTTTGATTGCGTTGGCTTAGAAGTCTGATTTTTCACAGCTCCAAGGGACAGTAGACCTGAGTATTTGATATAATTTTCAGCTTGATACCTCTGCGCGTTCCTGAGAAAAATGGTCTTGACAGACAGACAGACAGACGGACAACAAAGTGATCCTATAAGGGTTCCGTTTTTTCCTTTCGAGGTACGGAACCCTAAAAACAATTTTTTCGCGTCGAAAAAATTTTTTTATCTACACTCACACTGTAAGTCCTCTAAAACGTGTTCAAAAACGGTAGGCAATGACTAGCATTACCACAACCGATTTTACTATGATAAGCTTTTTATCTGTGGCAGTAACGTAATTTTATCTTTACATGCTCAAATATTGATGTGCTATGAGTTTTGATAACATAATGTACACCTGCACCCTCCCGCGCATCCGCCGACAGCCCGACACGCGCCTCCCCGACCGCCGGCACAATCGAGTTGGCCATGGCGGTGCAATGGCGGCCATTCTATGATTTCGGAATACGGCATTTTGGATAAATAATATGAGTGTAGATAAAGCAGTGTATGCAACTGTACGTAATTAGGCCTTAAAACACTCGTGTGATCTTATTATGAAACTCACCTCCGGCTCGTTTCATAAAACCACACTCATGTTTTAAGGACCCTTATTACGTAACAGTTACATAAACTACTATTTCTCCCACTTTTTCTTAGTCGCAATACGATATCAATTATGCCTTTAAACGGATCACCAGTATCTAGACACACTGGTGTCCGCCAAGTTCGAGAAAAAAAAAGCGACACACCACACGAACCATTTCGGGCCAATTTCGACCACCCTATAACTCAAAACATATTTTATCTACGCATATGAAATTTCGAGTGTCTGTTGACATCCCCTTAATTGTCTAGAATACAAAATTTCATTATTCTACCTATAGCAGTTCTTGAGATATTGACGTCAGAAAATCGCTATTTTTACTATACACTCACTGACTCACTGACTCACTGACTCATCAAAAACCTAGACCACTTCCAATGGTCGTACTGACTTGAAATTTGGCATGGAGATAGGTCTTAAGGTCAAAGTAAAGGGAAAAATCTGAAAACGGCCAAGTGTGAGTCAGTTTTAAAAATAGCGAAGGTGTAACATTGTTCTACTATGAAGTCATAGCATAATGAACTAAGTGGGTCTATCTTCCAATGGTCGTACCGACCTGAAATTTGGCTCGAAGGTTTGTCTTTAGGTCTAAATAAAGTAAAAATCTGAAAACGGCCAAGTGTGAGTCAGTTTCGAAAACAACGAATGTGTAATTTTGTTCTACTATAAGTAGGTATGGAGTGGAAATGATATAAGACTTATTTAAATTTAGATACATACCAATTTAAGACAATACATGTTTGTCTTAAAGACAAGAACAATAAAATTGTTCACCACTCTGTGTGTGTCTGTTGCGGGAACCGAACCCACGATTTACGAAGTACAAAGCAGGTCACTAGGTACACTAGGTGCGCTAAATCAGTCAAACAAAAATGAAAAGACTATTTTTTCTCGCATAGTCTAAATAATTACTAATTTTACAACTAATAAAATCGCAGATTCAAGAACATGGAAATCATATATACTCTAAGATGGAATTATATATACTACTGCCCATCTCACCCTCCGATACGCCACGGGATGAGATGGGATGGTGCACTTCTAGGGCTACATAATAGGCCACCAATTATAATACCTACTGGTAGGTAGGTATTACCAAGTTATTAATTATCTATGTAGGTAGCGTACTTACAAACAGAATAAAGTACGTTATTGATGTATGTAATTATATGTAAGTAGGTACATTTTATAGGTGTAGGGAGCCAGTTTATTTGTAAAAATCACCTATAAATAAATAGTAAAATAGAATTAGACGCTTAGTATAAAGGGTATAGTATAAAGTACATACCTAAGTGGAATGAGACATTTCCTAAAGCAAAAGTGATAAAAAAATAATAAAGAACCTGCACCTAACAAAAATAAATGAAATCCCATCAAAAACATAAATGTGAAAGGCTGCCAAGTTCGATACTATGGGAATGCTTCGCCTATAAAAGAAGTGAGATCTGAATAAGTACCAAGTTCCATAAAAATACCTCAAATCATAAATAGTTATAGGAATGCACACTTGATTTCCAGCAGTTTTTAAGGTACATTTTGAATAAGTATCACGTTACATAGAAATACCTAAAATTATAATAGTCAGAGAAACGCACACCGGTTTTTTTAGCAGTTTCCTGATAACATTTATTATTTTCAGTACTTTTTAATGATGTAACTTGGCAAGTTTTAATAGAAAATTATATACTTGACACATTGCAGTCCAAAGGTGTCGATTCATTGCATTGAAAAGGTGTGTGGTGTGTGAAAACTTGCCAAGTAACATCATTAAAAAGTACTGAAAATAATAAATGTTATCAGGACGCTGCTAAAAAAACCGGTGTGCGTTTCTCTGACTATTATAATTTTAGGTATTTCTATGTAACGTGATACTTATTCAATATGTACCTTAAAAACTGCTGGAAATCAAGTGTGCATTCCTATAACTATTTATGATTTGAGGTATTTTTATGGAACTCGGTACTTATTCAGATCTCACTTCTTTTATAGGCGAAGCATTCCCATAGTATCGAACTTGGCAGCCTTTCACATTTATGTTTTTGATGGGATTATTGTTACAGCCCTGTGTAAGTAATTAACGGATATACTCGTAGAATAAAATAAAAATTATAAACAAAGGCAATTATTTAACAAGATAACTTTTCGGTGAGAGCTTGAATTTTGTGTGCACGGCGCGTACTGTACAGTAACAACAACAACTTCAATGTGTGCGTGTTCTTTCCTTCAACCTGACTGATAACCTACTAGTTTCCTACCAATCGGCCGCCGCGCGCCGCGGGGTGAGGTAATTCCAACCGGGGCGGGGCTTGGCGTGGGCCTAGGATTTGCAATCCGAATTATCCGAATATTCAATTATCCAACACCAAATGCTTGATCTGCTGTAAAAAATACTCAAATCACCATAGGTGTGCCTATAATAGTTGAAGAGTTCCCTCGATTTCTCCAGGATCCCGTCATCAGATCCTGACATGAAGATCGAAGTCGGTTGATAAAATAAAATCATTTATAAGCAGGAAAAATTAAAAAAAATTACGAGAAAAAACACTAATGACTAATGACGTTTTATGTCCATCTGTATTGCCCAAATAAGGTGTTAAGACAAATGTTCCATATTAAGTATTATATTTTCAACCGACTTCAAGATTTCGAAGGAGGAGGATATCAATTCGTCGGGATCTTTGTTTTTGCTATTTTTTTTTTTTATGTATGTTCACCGATTATTCGAAGACGGCTGGACCGATTTGGAAAATTCTTTTTTTGTTTGAAAGAGTATACTTCACAGTTGGTCCCATTGTAACCGTGTCAGGATCTGATGATGGGATCCTGGAGAAATCGAGGGAACTCTTCAACTATTATAGGCACACCTATGGTGATTTGAGTATTTTTTACAGCAGATCGAGCATTTGGTGTTGGAAAGGTGGATGCTTAGTGAAGTCGGTTCTTTTTTGTTTAAAATTATATTAAATAAGTACCTGAATACCAACTTACATAAATTACATAATATATTGATTAAATCAAGCAGACACGAATTGTTACTAATGTTACTATTATTAGGTATTTAAATGAACAACGAAAACACTTGCAGATAAGGCGGATTTCCTACCTGTCACTAAAATAATTTTAAACAAAAAAGAACCGACTTCACTAAGCATCCACCTTTCCAACACCAAATGCTCGATCTGCTGTAAAAAATACTCAAATCACCATAGGTGTGCCTATAATAGTTGAAGAGTTCCCTCGATTTCTCCAGGATCCCATCATCAGATCCTGATATGGTTACAATGGGACCAACTGTGAAGTATACGCTTTCCAACAAAAAAAGAATTTTCCAAATCGGTCCAGCCGTCTTCGAATAATCGGTGAACATACATAAAAAAAAAAAAAATAGCAAAAACAAAGATCCCGACGAATTGATAACCTCCTCCTTCGAAATCTTGAAGTCGGTTGAAAATATACGTGCCACGTTTGGGCTGTGCATTGATATGTCAGTTAGTTTCTTCTATTATATATTTAGCAGAAGATTGCAATTTGGCACAAATACTGTAAATAATTTTCATGTCCAAAATATTAAATTTCAAAATCGATGCCATTTTCGTAATTAACGTCCCAAAAAAACACAAAAACGGCACCCATATTGATATTTAGACATTTCAACCCCATTGTACCCCAACAGGGGAGATGGTATTTCACGTCCACCATGTTTGATTTTAAAATCGTTGTTGTTTTCGTAATCAACGACCCGATAAACCATAGAAACAATACCCATTTTGATTTTCAGACTTTTTGACATTTTCAGAATTTTCAAAAAACCTGAAACACGTATTTACTTATTTATCGTTAGAAATACTCCTGTGAAGTTTCGAATAAGATAGTGTAACTAATCTAGTTTCGCCATACAAACTTTGGACCCCCATTTCATGCCCTTAGGGGGTGAATTTTGAAAAATCCTTTCTTAGTGCACCCCTAGACCTAAGGAACCTATGTGCCAAATTTGAAATCTCTAGAACCAGCGGTTTGGGCTTTGCGTTGATATGTCAGTCAGTCAGTCAGTCAGTTTCTTCTTTTATATATATAGACTAGCCTTTTCCCGCGGCTTCGCCCGCGTACTATAAGTACTCAAAAAGGATACGATATCCATGTTGATTTTCAGACTTTGTGACCACATTTTCCCCTTTTAGGGGTTGAATTTTCAAAAAACCTGAAACACGTGTTTACTCATTTATCGTTAGGAATACTCCTGTGAAGTTTCGAATAAAATAGTCTAACAAATCTTGATTCGCCATACAAACTTTGGACCCCCATTTTACCCCCTTAGGGGGTAAATTTTGAACAATCCTTTCTTAGTGCTTCCCTAGACCTTATAAGGAACCTACGTGCCAAATTTGGAATCTCTAGAACCAGCGGTTTGGGCTGTGCGTTGATATGTCAGTCAGTCAGTCAGTCAATCAGTCAGTCAGTTTCTTCTTTTATATATTTAGACTAGCTTCTTCGGCGAAGATGTTTCATGTAGGTATATTTTACATAGTATTGCCTTGTCCAAATTAGTTTAGGGCTGATCTAATAGATTAAATCAATTAAGGGGCTCCCATAGAGGGGATTTTTTGATTTATTTGAGCACGTTAGTTATTATAAGGTGGGATACCTCTCGTCCTTCTGAGTACTTTACTAAGATTAAATGAGGTCGATACATGTTGAGCAAAAACCGGCTAAGTGCGCGTCGGACTCGTGTACCATTATCTATAAAAACGCAAAAAACATATCTGTTGTATGGGGTCCCCCTTAAATAAATAATAAATATTATAGGACAATCTTACACAAATCGACCTAGGCCCACGGTAAGCTCAATAAGGCTTGTGTTGTGGGTACTAGACGACGATATATATAATAGATAAAAGCATGTTGTATTTTTAATTTTCAGGTTTTTTGTTACTTGACTTGTTGATTTTATGCATTACACACCTTTAAATACGCTAATTTTGTTTTATTTTATAAAATACCAAAATTATCCGAAATTATTCAAATATCCAAATATTCGGATAATAAATATTGAAGTATTCAATTATCCGAATATTAAAAAACTGGGCGGATATTGCAAACCCTAGGCGTGGCCATTCTGTATGAAATACTATAATTTTTTAAGCCTGCGTTCTGTTTCAGACTTACTGCAAAAGCAAATTGAACAAAAAACAGACCCACAAAGGAAACGAAGGAAGCAACCGACAAAAACACACACTTGCGAGACTTGCAATAAAGTTTTCAACAGAATCAACAATTTGAAGAACCACCAACAGACTCACAAACAGAATACGTATTGCAAAGAGTGTCGCAAAGATCTGGTAACTAGAAAGAAGCTTAGAAACCATATGAGGCGGTTTCATTCGGAGCAACCATATTCCTGCGATGAATGTAAGTTGAACGAAGTTTCTTTTAACCCTTTGAACGCCATACGTAATAGACAAAACGTCACTCATACGCCAAGATCACTGGCGCAGGCGAGCCAATATAACCTTACATGAAAGTATGAAGGTTCCTTTGACAGCGTACGCCATAACCCATATAGTGGCTCTTGGCGCTGTGGGCACGAGAACTCATGACACTCATTATTATTTTGTATTCAATACTTTATTATTATTCAAGTAAACCGCGTCAATGACACTGACAGCAGTGACAGCCTATCACATGCACTCACACATGCATATCATCCTGTCATTAAAATTATTGCTAGTGTAAGAAATTAGTTCCAATTAAATTCCACAACACGGCGCAGGATCATATATTTCTGGTCAGGATTTAATTTTTATTCTGTTAAATCCATAATAATTTATTTAGTATTGTTTTTTTTAGGTAAAAAAGAGTTTAAAGAAGCTTACGAATTAAAAAGGCATATGAGAATCCACACCGGAGAAAAGCCGTATCTATGCGAAATGTGCGAAAAGGCCTTTTCCAACGCCGGAGCCTTAAAAGAACATAAAAACACTCATAACGACGAAAAACGATTTATATGCGGTACGTGTTCAAAACAATTTAAACACAAATACAGTCTAAAAATGCACTTATTGACTCATACAGAGAGGTCATTTTCCTGTGAACTTTGTAACAAATTGTTTTTAAAATCTTCAGACTTGCAGGAACATGTTCTGTCGCATGGCCCCTTAAAACCATATGCTTGCGATAAGTGTGGAACTCAGTTTACAAGGAAAGATACTTTTTATAGACATGCGAAGAGGAAGTATTGTATGAGTGTTTCTGATGGGAAAGCGAGGCTGGTACGTAATGAAGAATACAGTTGGGGTGGAGTTGAAAGTATTTGTGAAGTTTCTACAGAAATCGATTTAAATAACGATTGACTGATTAGACAATTCGAGCAATATAAAGGAGGTAATCAAACAAGATTTACTGAAATAGCTCGTGAAAATTTGTAACCGGCCAGTCTTATACCGTAATAAGATTGTCAGAGAAAGTACCGCCCGAGTTGTTCTTGTGGTACTATTGTGGGGCCATATATTTGGGCTGATTGTGTATCCCTAGTATTATTTGATCGGTGATAGATACATTGTAAATTGATTTGTAAAATTAGATCTGTAAGTCTATTTTAAAAGGAATAAATTAATACCAACAATG
Organism: Pammene aurita; assembly: GCA_947086415.1. NCBI lineage: Eukaryota > Metazoa > Arthropoda > Insecta > Lepidoptera > Tortricidae > Pammene > Pammene aurita. The sequence goes on from OX352313.1 coordinate 7,725,353, forward strand.
TAAATATGATTGCAGCATAAGCTAGAGAACGACACAGGCATGGTCGCAGCCTGAAATCTGGGGGGGGGGGGGAAGGTCACTAATTTTTGAGGGGGTCTTTTATTTAGGAAGTCATTTATTAAAGAAATAGCTAATAATAATGTATATAAAATAATAGTAATAATTCACATCTCTGCAATGCACGGTCAGGCAGGTGACAGTTTAGTTAGAGCTGGGAATGCCTGCTCCGTCGTCAAACCCCAATAGTTTCGCTGCAGGTTTGAATTTGTGACGTGTGCCTCGTATGCACATACTGGTGGCTCGAATTATAGTAATGCATATCCTTGTTCTAAGCCAACCCAGTATCGTACTCAGCGATTTATTCCAGCGGTCCGCGAGCGCTTCGCCTATGTGTTTGACAAAGGAGGTCATCTGTGGTGCGAATACGCCATCGACGGAAGTCACGAGAGGGGTGAAGGTAGCGTGTTTCGCTTCGCAGGCAGCGGAGTATTTTCTTTGTTAGTCTCAGCAGATTTTAGGACAGAAGTGACATGGCGTGTAATGTAAGAGGGAGCGTCAGTGTCTACGACACGGATATCAAAAAGAGCCTCTCTCTGAGCATTCCATACGCCACGGCAAGATAAGTCGCCGCGTAATCCAAGGTCACCTTCTGTGATTATGGGTTCTATTGTGACGTTGCTCCATGCTTGGTGACATAGTTCAGCAAATAGATCACGAACTTCGTTGTGTCGTCTTGAAATTAGCCCCCCAGTCTTGCAGCAGAGAGCATGGTCGATATTAAATTGGCTGTTGCCACATCCATCACATGAGGGTGGCATTGAGTTTGGGGTTCTGTGATAGCGTATTGCCAGGGCGTCTCTGAATTCTTGAGGGGACAAGTCGAGGTTATCTTTCTTCGTTGGTATAGTAGATAGCCAGGTGGAAGACTTTATTTTCATTTTCAATGCGATTGATCTTTCTATAGCTCTTCTTTTGTTAGGGGGTAATTTGGCCAATGTAGTGTCTAAAAGTTCGTTGTCGCGAGCTTCTTTCATTTTTCGGCTTTCTTTGCATGCGTCAATCAGGAATTTATTGTGTTGGGCTAGGTCTACATGTTGTGTCCCGATCAAAGCTGACGAGAGGATTGAACAGCCTTTTTTAGAGGTTTTGTAGCTCAAATTATTCTCGGTGAATGGATTGGATATTGCCAAGCCACCTTTATGTACGGGTAGGGAAAACAGAGCGGCTTCGTCGGCAGTGATGTCGCTACCCATCATAGTTGGCATGAAATTAGCCCGTAGTGCAAGTGTCAGTGGTTCAAAAAGTTCGTTAGAATCAGCGATTACACGTTGTAGGAATGACCATTTGAATTGGGCAGCTTTGGTAAGTGCTGTGTAAGCTGCTTGGGGGGAGTCCTTACAGACATGTGTTAGTTTCTCGATTATTGAAATAAATTGCTTCACTTTGTTTCTTATAAAGTCTTCTTTTCCCTTGCCTATGTAACTACCAAGGAAGGGTGAACCTGTGGCGATGGTAATGTTAGTTCCTTTAAAAATCTGCTGTGCTTTATTTTTGTCTGTTTCAGATACAATAAGGATTGTCTTTTTAGGTTGAGGGAGGTATCCATATGCCGGTCCTATGTTGCAGATCTGTTCCCACCATTTACGAAGGATTTTGAAGTTTCCCTGGACCGATGAGTCATCAGCGTATGGTACGCTGATGACGTCTGGAGTGTATTCTGTTCTTTTTTTAGTTTATTGATTATGGGTAATGTTGCAAGAGCATATAGTGGCATAGCGAGTGGATCGCCTTGGGTAACGCCTTCTTTGCTATACATTCTTGTGTCTGAGTTTCGAATAACAAGCTCGGCATGGCCGTTATATGTGTTGTACAGGAAACGGGCACAATGTGGCCAATATATTCGGGCCTGCCACAAAGCAAGCTGCCTATTTACACTGTTGAATGCGTTGTTAGCATCAACGAGGAGCATTCCCCATTCTGAGCTTGGGTGACATTTCTCTTCAAAAGTGTCATTCATTGCATGTATGGCTCCTTCGATACCAGAGTTGAGGCCACTGCAAAGTTGCCATTGTCCACATGCTTCGGTGACTTCAGATCCTGTTGCCAAGATCATACATTTAGAGAGGATTCTTCTAAGGCATTCCCCGATTCCAATGGGTCTCACGCCTGGGCATTTATCCAGAGCTACCAGACGGCTCGACATAAGGGATTGTATTTGTGTCCAAGGTACGTGTTCGTTATTCAATTTCATAGTAAGTTGGGCTATGGCATTTCTTAGGTGTAGGCTCGCATCGCCGAAACGTAAGAGAAAGTCCTTCCAATTTTCGGACGTTGAGCCAGTTGGACCCCCACCACCATGTAGTTTTCTTGCAACTTGCTCGACGTGGTTACTAGTTATGTCGATATCTAATAATGGTGGCATTTCGGGGAAATCCTCGGGCAGGGCAAATAAGTCAGGGTTGGGGTTTGCGGGAGGTGGATGTTTTTCTCTTAGTACGTCGCTGACGGTTTTACCGGTATAATCGATTTCGTCATTACTATTCAGGACTTTGCTTGTATCTTTGGTTAATAGCCAGCTTAGGGCCTCGCGGACTTTGCCACGTTGAATTAGTCTTGTGAATGTTTGTGTTGTTTCGTCGTTATTGTGGTATTTTCGACTATATGTATTTTGAAGAGTTTTGTCAAATTTTATCGATTCTGAGATTAAAATATCAAACTGCTCATCGGCCCACAGTTTGAGGCGGCGGTCAAGTAATCTGCTGATATCTTTGGCCTGTTTAATGTTTTTGTCCCTTTGTAGCAATACGGCAGTGTAAATTAGTAATCGTTCTGAGGGATAATTTAGCTTGGTTAGGTGTTCTATTTCATCGGCAAGTGTATGAACGAATTTTCTGCTTGCTGTGCCAAAAGGGAGATCGTAAAGTTTTCCATGAAGTGAGCATATGTCGTTCCATCTTTTTTGCCTATACCTGTCTTCGATCCGGAAGGACTGTACAATATGTGACATCGAGTTCAGGCTTCATATTTTTTTTGTAGCTTCTACTCGCCAAAAGACAACTCCTCACCAAATTTTAAGTTGCGGAAACGCTTGGTTTGCGAGATAAAAAATAATCAGAGTTCCATATAAAATCCCGATTTTACACCGCCATGACACAATATTTTGCAGAGGAGAGGGGGCGGCACGCTCGCTTCGCTCGCTCGGTTCGCGCGCTGTAGGATCGTAGTTCTACTAACACTCCTCCTCGCTTCGCTCGTCGTCGTACCTACACCGACCTGCCTTAGAGTCTGTCTGAAACTACTTTGAACTAACCTAAAAAGTTCCTACAAAGTGTCATGTCGTATCCCCCGCCCGCAGACCCCGCCAATTCTATTTGCGTTTTGTTTTACGCGTTTTAGTAAAATCGTACCATTTTTGATAATTATTAATCAACAAATTTCCACAAAATAATGCTTATAAATTAAAAGAATCATTGAATAAATATCATGTAACTATTATTGTACACAAATAAGTCGAAAAAAACTGTATTTATGTAAAAACTGAACATAAAACAAATCATCACGTTTTAGTTTTTCTCAACACGTTTAACGAAACGCAAAATATTGTGTCATGGCGGTGTAAAATCGGGATTTTATATGGAACTTTGATTATTTTTTATCTCGCAAACCAAGCGTTTCCGCAACTTAAAATTTGGTGAAGAGTTGTCTTTTGGCGAGTAGAAGCTACAAAAAAAATATGAAGCCTGAACTCGATGTCACATATTGTACAGTTGAGCCTTCGATCCTCTGTTGTTAAGGTAGGGCGACCCATATGCTTCTTCTAGTGGTGATGCAAAAGGCGAGTGTTGAGTGGAGGCTTGTTGATGCGAAGAGGACTGCTCACCATGGGCGGCACGTATGTGACGTTGCAGGCCGTTTCTTTTAAAGGTTTTGGAACAGGTCGGACAGGTGTCTTGATTGCTTGAATTGACTGCGGTCGTATTCATTTCTTCAAAACACAATTTTGTTGGGGGCTTTCAACATGTTGTCATTAGGTATGAATGTTGATATTTTTGTTTTACGGTAATTTCGAATGGAGTAAACACTTTCACTATATATTTAGATATTCTGGTGTATTTTAAGAGTGTTTTTGTGTTGTATATTGCAGAGATGTGAATTATTTTTAAGAAATGTATTTGGATTTTCAAAACAGAGGGTGACAGTGGCATGTGTCAAGTTCGAATATTTTTGAGGGGGTCTGTACTGAATTTTTCAATTTGACAATTACGATTTTGGGGGGGTCATGTCGACCGCGCCTCTACCAAAATCTAATGGTAGTTTTTGAATTTGTAGCCGTAAGGTGGTTATCACATCAGTGTGATTGCTTTATCCGCATGTGGCGAAGGTGTGTGAGCGAGATAGCGCTCTGCATGTGTATAGCGCTATCCCGTTCACCGGAGCGGGATGGGGCGCCGTCTAATACCACACTCTGCGTTTTATTAATGACACTTTTAGTTTTATATGTATTTTTTATAATAATGATTTACATTTATGTATTATTGTAAAACCTAATTAATGAAAAATATGTAAATAGGGTTGAGAATAAAACGACATCAAAAATACATATATTGTTTAATTGCAAGGTGTGAATAATATCGCTACTTTGGCAAGTATGTTGTTAATAGAGATTAGGGCAGTCTGTATTTACCGATTTATTTTTATACCACGACGGTGGCAAACAAGTATACGGCCCGCTTTATGTTAAGCAGCTACCGTAGCCTATGGATGCCTGCAACTCCAGAGGTGTCACGCGCGCGTTGCCGACCCTTTACAAAAAGGAGTATTCACTGTGTTGACGGCTAAAGGAACAAGAGGGTATCATCGTCAACACACTGGGTCCTCTTTGAGCTTTTTGGTAACTTTACTCGCCAGCAGGAACACAACACTATGTGTAGGGTCTAGTGCTATTTGGCTGTTGTTTTCTGTAAGGTGGAGGTACTTTCCCTGTCGGGTTCCGCTCCTGATTTGAGCGAGATGACATTTACAGTATCTTCTTGTATCCTGTAAGCATTAGTATAATCTGAATAGTGTGAGGTTAATGTTACTACTCCCCACAAGATGGCAGTAGTAGTACTTTTTTTTTGCACAAAAAGGATGGCGCGCATACAGCTCTACTTAATTAAGATCTTAAAATCACACATCTAAACATTATCATAACAACGAATACTAAAGAGAAAAGCCATCGCAAGTGTACATACCACTGCAGGCTATCATCACAAACGCCCATTTCCTACCATATTAGGAATACGAAAAACCTGGCAATACACAATGCGTTCAAATTACGCCCGTAATGAAAATTTGAGCAATAATTAAATGCATCCTAGCTTACGTAAATGCAATATAGTAATGTTGGAAAAACCTATTTTTTGGTAGATAATTAATATAAACATAATTTTTAACGATATTCTTTGATTTTTTTTAAATTTTATGATACGAAAATTCCTTATATCAGATTACAAATTGAACATTCCGAACGCTACCGTCATACAGTCAAGTCAAGCCAATGTCATCCATGTCAAAATATAAATATTGGTTGGTTTTTATTCAGCATCGTCATTTTCTTAGCAATCTTATCTTAGCATATTTTGAAAACCAAAACTCATAAACAAAGCTTGTTAAAGTTTTAAACCACCAAGGATTCTCAAAAATCAGATTTTTCGACTGCTGGCAGTTTTCTTAGTGTTAGAAAACTATTCGTAATGGATTTAGAAAACCCTGTGTTTTTCCTTGAAGAGTTGTCTCCTGACCAGATTGAGGTGGAAGTGGAAACAAGTGAAACCTTCCTGCTAGATCCTTTGTTGGACCACAACTATAAGTAAGTACGAAATGTTTAAATGTACAGTCGAGTTCGTCAATGTCGATGCTACAAATTAAACTCATACATAATAGGTTGTATTTATAAATAGTTGTACAATAAATCTTATTGATATTGGCGAACATGACTGTACAGGAGCAGGCTTCAAAAAACGAGATTAGGACTATGAAGCAGTAAATGAGGATGCAATAGAATGTACAGTCAACCAATTTGATTCCTAGGCCACTCTAGAACCTTGTCACAATAGCTAGTTTGGTAGCGAATAGGTTACGTTTATACATATCCCGGGCAACTGTCATTACGACAAGGTTCTACAGTGGCCTAGGAATCAAATTGGTTGACTGTACACCAAACCTTACGACTAGGGTTGCCAAAGTTTTGTCGAGAGTAATATAGTATTTTCCAAACCTAGATGATTAAAATATAGTACACCTTGTTGTTACCTCATGCAATGTTCCAAAAATATAGTATTTTCGCCTTTTTTGCATTTTCTCAACAGTACACCAAGCCAAAACATAGTATGATACTATATATTATATATACCGGGTGTGGCCTGTAATAGGAGCAAAAAATTAAAACGTAGATTCTACTCCTCAAACAAACAAAGTTATGTAGATTTTAGATTGTCTCTTTTTCAAACAAACTAAATAGTATTTTCAATGTACATCAAGTTCCGCCTAAATGACATCGCCTGTCAGTCTTGTCATCATACAGATATTAATCAATGTCATATAGTACATTGCGTGTTCGAATAAACTTTAAACTGTAATAAAATTCAAACTACAAGATATTTTTAAAAGTTGTTGAACAAACATTGTCTTGTCTGAGGAGTAGAATTTACTTTTTAATTTTTTGCTCTTATTACAGGCCACACCCAGTATATTATACCGGTGGCAACCATACTTACGACCCTGCTTGAAATCCTGCTAGTGCAGAGACAACTATCTGGGATAATATAGTAATACTTATCAAAGTTATTTTAGCACTAACTAGGATAGCAGGAATCACCTACTGCAGGATTGCTAGCAGAACCTCTACAACCTGGTTTAAGGACTGGACTTATACAAACCTCTCAATTCGTCACGATCTTTGTATTTGCTATTTTTTTTTTGTGTTTGTTCACCGATTAATCCAAGACTGCTGGACCGATTTGGAAATTCTTTTTTTATTTGAAATTATCACAGTTGGTCCCATTGTAACCAGGTCAGGATCTGATGATGGGATCCTTGAGAAATCGAGGGAACTCTTCAACTACTATAGGCACACCTATAGTGATTTGAGTATTTTTTACAACAGCTCGGGTATTTTTTTTTTTTTTTTTTTTTTTTATACTACGACGGTGGCAAACAAGCATACGGCCCACCTGATGGTAAGCAGTTACCGTAGCCTATGGACGCCTGCAACCCCAGAGGATTCACATGCGCGTTGCCTACCCTTTAGGTACCTATTCACTCCTTTTTTGAAGAACCTCATACTGTAGCCCGCTGGGAAAACCTCGGCAGGGAGTTCATTCCACAGCCGCAGCGTTCGTGGGAGGAAATTCCTCTTGAACCGTACTGTGCGCGACCCTTTGGGCTCCAGGGTGTGAGGATGAACACCCTGCCGGCGGCGAGCGGTGCGGTGATAAAAAGCTGCCGTGGGCATCATATCAAACAGTTCTTCGGAGCACAACCCATTGTACAAGCGATAGAACACACATAAGGAGGCAAAGTCTCTCCTTAGACTCAAAGGTTCAATATCACTCGCGAGTTTGGGATCGTCGACGATCCGCACAGCGCGCCTTTGTACCGAGTCAAAGGGCCCAAGCTGGTATCCAGGTGCTCCCGCCCAAAGGTGACAGCAGTACTCCATGTGGGGTCTGACTTGCGACTTGTAAAGAAGCAGTCTCTGCCCCGGAGTGAAGTATCTCCTCGCTCTGTTGAGCACACCGAGCTTTTTGGATGCCAGCTTGGCCTTCCCTTCAAGGTGACTACGGAATTGGACGTCACTGGAAATGTCGACTCCGAGGATCCCAATACTCCCTGACATTGTAAGGGTTGTGCCTTGGAACTGAGGGGCCACAGTAAATGGGGTTTTCTTAGCGGTAAACGCGCAAACTTGTGTCTTTGTGGGGTTGAATTGGACTAAGTTGTCCTGACCCCACACCGAGACTCCAGAAAGAGTATTCTCGATATCAGACACAAGTTTTTCACGACTCTCTACCACAACGGATCGAGGGATATTGGCACGGCCCGTGTAACAGGCATCCCCAGTACTGTCGTCCGCATAACAATGAATGTCGCCGATAGACAACATATCATTGATATGCAGCAAAAACAGCGTTGGGGATAGCACGGAGCCCTGCGGGACACCAGCGTTTATGTCCATGCTTTTGGAGCAACTTCCGTCGACTACGGCTCGTATGCTTCTGCCGGACAAAAAGCTGGTAACCCATCTGCACAATCCCTCGGGCAGGCCGTAAGCTGGCAACTTCGACAGAAGACCTCGATGCCAAACCCGATCGAACGCCTTAGCTATATCAAGGCTGACTGCCAATGCCTCTCCCTGACTCTCAATGGCTGAAGCCCAGCGGTGAGTGAGATACACTAGAAGGTCACCAGTCGAGCGACCGTGGCGAAAGCCATACTGGCGATCACTGACCAGGTCGTGCTCTTCTAGGTATCCCAGGAGCTTCGCATTGATTATGCGCTCCATAACCTTGGAGAGAAGGGAGGTTATAGCGATAGGCCTGTAATTCGATGGGTCTGAACTATCGCCCTTTTTAGGCACAGGGTGCACGAGGGCAGTCTTCCATGAAGACGGCACTTGCCGTTTGTGGTAGGAGAGTGTGAAAAGGCGCGTTAGCACGGGACACAACTCAGGAGCACACCGTTTGAGCACAACTGCTGGTATGCCGTCTGGCCCGCTCGACTTGTGAACGTTTAATGATAGCAGCTCCCGCCGGACATCACTTTGTTTGATGCTAATTTCCGGCATCGAAGATGCGCACCGCGGGATGGTAGGCGGTACGGTGCTGCCATCATCGTTCAGGGTCGAGTTCGAGGCGAAGAGAGTACCAAGAAGATCGGCTTTCTCTTTTGCACTATGGGCCAGATTACCATCAGCACTTCGCAGTGGTGGTAAAGACGACCGACAAAAGTTTCCCTCGGCAGCTTTGGCAAGTGACCAGAAGGCACGACTCCCGGTAGGGTAGCCCGCTAGCTTCTCACCAATTCTGCCGACGAAGTCGAATTTGGCTCTGGCAATGGCTGTTTTACTGGACCTCGAGGCAGCGTTTAATTTGCGTTTCACATCAGATATGTTGGGATCCTTATCAGTAACGGCCTTGGTCCAAGCCCTGTAAGCAGCCTGCTTGCGAATCGTAGCTTCTCTACAGGGCCGATTAAACCAAGGTCGTTTCTTTGCTCCTGCAGCTATTACCGAGTTAGGAATGAAGCAATCCATTCCCATCAGTATAGTCTCGGCGACTGCGGCTGTACAGGAGTCAGAATCTTCCGATGTGAAACAGAGCTGCCTCCACGGGTACGACGCGTAGAATTCACGCAATCCGTCCCAATCTGCTGACGTATACTGCCACACGCGTCGCGAGCTAGTTGGCCGTGGTGGATCAGGCCGCGCGCAAGGTGCCAGCGTCCGGACGAGGCAGTGATCGGACGAGCCGAGAGGTGCTTTCACTGAGACGGAATATCCGTCCGGATGTGTGGTCAGCAGGAGGTCCAGTAAAGAGCTAGTATGGTCCTCGATGTCTGGTATTCTCGTGGGAGAACGTACCAATTGAGAGAGACCATAGGCCAGAGAAAATTCGTAGGCAGACCTCCCCGCATAGTCGGTGGACCGAGAATCAAGCCACTCAATGTGGTGGGCATTAAAGTCTCCCAAAATCACCAATTCAGCGGATGGGTACTGCTCGAGAACTCTGTCGGTCGTCACTTGTAGGTGCTCGAAGAGCCGTCTTGTGTCCGTGTCACCGCTGTGAGACCTGTAAAGGCACGCGTAGACGCGGGTGTGGCCGCCGAAGTCCACACGCACCCATAGCACTGACAGGTCCCTGTCTTCATAAGCATGGAGGCGGCGGCAACAGACATCCTGTCGAGCATACATACATACCCCGGCGCGCCTCACAAATCTGTGTTCGAGCATATAACCGGGGTATAACAGATATGATGTATCAGCCGGGCAGGATATCTGCGTCTCCGTTAGGAATAGAAGGGTCGGCTGCGCAGACTCGAGGTGGTGGTGTACTGCGTTCAGATTAGAATGCAGTCCCCTGACATTGCAGAAATCCACTTTTGTGGAAGGGGACATCGCTGAGAAACTATTCCTTTTGTGTTTTTCAACCATGTTTCTTAGGAGTGTGTGGTAAATAAAGGATTCACTGTGTCGACAGCTAAAAGGGCAAGAGGACGAAACAAACCGACCGAGGAACGATGTGGGAGGTGCAATTTGCAGGCGCGGCGTACGGAAGGGCCCCCGGTCCCCCCCTGTTGCAGCAGCCGGGTCCACTCCGGTCTCTTACACCGGCACGACTACTACACCAGGGATTTTTCACAGGTTGGCGGTTCAGCCTCCCAGGGTGGAGATTAAGTGATCCCTGGGTTCGGGAACCCTACTGACCTGCGGGCGGCCAGCGGACAGCCGTTTCACCGGGTCTCCCTGATCGCCGCACCTGCACTCTGCGCCCACAAAGACTAAGGCCGTGTTATTGGTTCCGTGGGCCCCCCGTCGTCGACACACTGTATCCTCTTTGAGCTCACTGGCGACCTTACTCACCGGCAGGAACACAACACTATGAGTAGGGTCTAGTGCTATTTGGCTGTGGTTTTCTGTAAGGTGGAGGTACTTCCCCAGTCGGGCTCTGCTCCAGATTTGAGCGACATGACATTCGCTGAACGTGCCCTACCACACTTAGTGAGATGTCATTCGCAGTGCCCATACCTCTCTTTTTGGTGTAGTTTAAGGACATACCCGAGTCCGGACGTAGTTTAAGGACATACCCGAGCCCGGACGTAGTTTAAGGACATACCCCGGGTCCAAAAATATTTGCTTTTGGAAAGGTGAAAGCTAAGTGAAGTTGGTCCTTTTTTGTTTAAAATGATCACATCCGAGATTCTATTTGGTTTTGTACTCAACAAAATAGTAGTTTATGCAACAGTTGTATAAGAGGGGTCAAAAAAGGTGAGTGGCGTGGGTAACAATTTGAGCCGTAGGCGAAAATTGTTAAGAAAAACGCCACGAACATTTTTTTACCTACTTATACGACGTTGCATACAATACTTTTTCTACGAATACACTTACTTTTACATGATATGCGAAATTGAAAACTTCACGGATATCGCAGTTATTTTGTCAACATAATCAACAATCATTTAAGTTTTACTTTTTAAAACACTATTTTTTAATAATACTAACATTACGAACACAAATACACACCGTCGTTATTTGATCAATTATTAAAGAGCTACAGAGATTAGTAAAAAATACTTAAATTACTTTCAAAGTTTGCAATTCGCCCCAACAAACGAACGGGAAACGTAAAAAAACTACGAAGTAGGTCTGTGGTTCCTTTAATTTTTTCTTTTTTAAAGTTTTTTTTTCTAAAAACTCTGCGTTTATTTAGGTTTCTTTGGTTGGCAGTAATTTATTTTATATTAACAGTCGTGTTTGCACGCGATTCCGCGATACTATTTTGGCGCTTTTATAGAACAAGTGTTATTTTGGGGAATGGACTAGATAGACTTTTCATCGAGTGTATTATCTATGTTCTTATAAAGGTGTTGACGAATGTATAAATGACAGATAAAAGTACAGGAGTGGAAAAAATATATTACAATAATAATTATTAAGATATTTATTCCGTATGGTGCCCTTTCGGGTAAAAACTGTCTCTTGACATTTTAGGCCCGCTACTACTCCTATTTTGTCTCCTATTTGGCACCCAGCTTGCCTTTTCTAGTTAGGTAGTTTACTTATCATGTCTTTTAACCATTGATTTATTATGTATTCTACTAGATGTGACATCTAGAACAAATACAGCCTCCTTCCAAACCAGTGGGTGGCCGAGACCCCAGATAACCGTTTATTCAACTAAAGGGTGGTTACGCGCGTTTTCTTTTTTTTTTCGTTAATATTTAATCATTGTGTTTTTCTATGATGTAACTTTTTTTTTGTTTAATGTTATGTGGCAATAAATTATTCAGTTATAATTTATTTATTTGTCCAGCATAGGTTACAGATTCTTACAAATTACATTTGAGTTTCACTATGTGGCGCTTTACGGCATACAAATTTAGAGCATGCATGTCAGCTTCAGTCCATAATTATATATTTACATGTCCTTGTCTTCTTTGTATTCTTATTCTTTCTATAATTCCAGCTTAACAGAACCAAAGCCACCATCCCACATACCACACAACGTAAAAATACGGGAGCTAAAAGCCTTATACCACTGCGGCAAATGTGGCTACGCAACGCTAAAGAGAGATGCGATGCAGGCCCACTCGCTCACACATGAGAAGACTGTGAAACCGGTTGAGAAGAGACAATGTGTGCCGTGTCCGAGTTGTAACGTTAAAGAGCAGTTGGTGAGGTGTACGGAGTGTAGTTATACTACTAAGAGGAAGGCTAGTTTGAAGATACATATGAGGTAATTGGGTACTTTCTAATAGATAAACTTAATTGTTTTATCTACACTCATATTGTAAGTTCTCTAAAACGTGTTCGAAAACGGTAGGCAATGGCTAGCATTACCACGACCGATTTTACTATGATAAGCTTTTTATCCGTAGCAGTAACGTAATTTTAACTTTTCATGCTCAATTATTGATGTGCTATGAGTTTTGATAACATAATGTACACCTGCACCCTCCCGGGGATCCGCCGACAGCCCGACACGCGCCCGCGCGACCGCCGGCACACGAGAGTTGGCCATGGTGGCGGTACAATGGCGGCCATTCTATGGCTTCCAAATAAGGCATTTAGAATAAATAATATGAGTGTAGATAAAGCAGTGTATGCAACTGTACGTAATTAGGCCTTAAAACACTCGTGTGATCTTATTATGAAATTCGCCTGCGGCTCATTTCATAAAACCACACTCATGTTTTAAGGACCCTTATTACGTAACAGTTACATAAACTACTATTGTTGCATTCATAAAATCAATATTTCAAAAGGAAAATCCATGTAGCATGTGTTTGTGCTTTAAATTATTTTATCTACACTCATACTGTAAGTAGTCTAAAATGCGTTCAAAAACCGTAGACAATGACAAGCATTATAACAAACGATTTAACTATGATAAGTTTCTTATCTGCGGCAGTAACGTAATTTTAACTTTGCATGCTCAAATATTGTTAAGCAATGAGTTTCAAATTTGGAACATCGAATTTGATAACATAATGTTACCGCCATGGCCAACTCGATTGGTCCCGCGCGAGCGCCGGCACAATCGAGTTGGCCATGACGGTACAATGGCGGTCATTCTATGGTTTCCGAACACTTAATTTAATATACATAATATGAGTGTAGATAAAGCAGTGTATGCAACTGTACGTAATTAGGCCTTATTACGTAACAGTTACATAAACTACTATTATAATGGTTTAAACTTTTATAAAGGTGATGTATGTATCATATAGTATTGTGACGTCACAATATTAGTCTTCCATATCATCATCATCATCATGTCTTCCTAGCCGATACGGCTACGGCGACTGCTGCTGGTATCATGCGTTCCTCAGGTGTACTCGAATGTGACTGACATAACCAACTTTTGTGGCGAAAGTACGCCCGCACTTGTCACATGTAAGGATCCCATTCACATAGTTGTAGTCGATTGCCGCAGGTGGTCGGGCTTTGAGTTGATCTCGTTTAATATCGAGATCTATTAAACGTCGCTCTTCAAAGTTGTTGACACTTGTTTGTACAAGGTGCATCCACTCCGGTCTTTCAACTGCGTACTCGTCCCAATTCTCTGAGGTTATATTAATCCTTTTCAAGTGCCTCTTGAGCACGTCCTTGTAGGTGGAGTCTTCCATATAAACTCCATAGTAACAAATCGTTTTATTCAAAAATGTCCGGCAAGGTTGACTTTTACGGTTAAAAACTAGGCAGCGAAATGCCTAGTTTATGGACAAATAAAAATTAAAAAGTTACGGAAATTGCAGGCTCGATTTCGCGACATAAATGTTGCATACAAATTCCATTTTTGTCGAGGTACAAACTTTTTAAAAAGTTCAACAGCCATACAAAAATAAAGGCAAAGGTCCTAAACAGCCAAAACACAACATCGGTATTTGTTATTTATAATGTTGGTACCGCGACTTTTTAGTTATCTCAAATAGCTTACGGTAAATTCAGAAGAAAAATACACTTCAAACTTTTTAATAAAAAAATATAATGGCGGCAAAGCTGAGCGTGTACCGCGAACATAGAAAATTGTAGTTTCGAATAAATCTGTCTCTCTCACTCAAAATGAGAAGCGATGGAGATAGAGATAATTATAGGATTCGAATCGAAATTCGATGCTCATGGTAGTGGCCATTCTTTTAACCTAGAAGTTATCCTGAATATATTATTTATGTCAGTATTGTTTGTTGTTCATCAACGTTGGCTGTTTTGCATTATTTTTGAATAAAGCACTATATTGGACTCGGCGTGAAGGGCCATTGCTGGCTTCGTATTAAATTAAACGGACGACCTTGGGAGTAAACGTAATACTCAGCCATCAATGTGCTACTTTACCTCCTCGACAATAATGTACTATTAATGTTTCCTAAAGAGTAGCTGATTTTACTTCATAGGAAAGTAGCCTGGTAACCTGTTGGTAAAACGTACAATAGGGTGGGTCACTCATGTATGGAGAAAAAAAAAGTATTAGTTATCCTTAGGGCACAGTAACAAAAAGGTGCGTATTAATGCCAATAAACAGTATTTAAAATTATATTGCAAACGGAATTCATTTTCTGCCTCCATCCATTTCACAGTTTTCATATAAATATTGTTACATCTTCTATGGTCTGCCGTATGTATTGTCAATTTATTCAAACTTTAGCTTAAAATATAAGCTTTAGCTTAATATTGTTGGTTCGAAATAGCATGGTAAAGGTTCAGAGCCAATAAATTGAAAAAAAAAAAGTGATCAAAAAGAGATATATATTTTCACTATATTTCTAGTAGCCATACATTTTTCGAAAACTTCAACTTAAATCCGGAGGCAGTAAAATTAAAGCTAAAAATAAAATAAAAAATAAAAATCATTAATTATCATTATCATGGCACCATTTTTTAACTGTGCTTCCTAAAAAAATTAAAAAAAGTAAAAATGACCCACCCTAACGTACAACTCTCAATGCGGAGGTCTCGGGTTGAAACCCTGGCTTGTTTGTACCACTGAGTTTTTCGGAACTTATGTACGAAATATCATTTGATATTTACCAGTCGCTTTTCGTTGAACGAAAACATCGTGAGGAAACCAGACCTAATCCATATAAAGCCTAGTTTACCCTCTGGGTTGGAAGGTCAGATGGCAGTTGCTTTTGTATAAAATTATTCCAATTCATAGCGTTAGGGTGCCAAGCTTAAGGTGCTATTAGGACGATGATTTCGGGTATTACAGGCGCTATGTCACGCAACTCACGCATAATCAGATCTGGACACTATTCTTTTTTGCTCACATAAGTACCTAGTTATGTAGTTACTATTTGTAAAACCATACTAATAAATTTATTTTCTTTTCCATTACAGCATTCACATGAAGGACAAACCTTACAAATGTACGGAATGCGATCATCGCGTGCAAACGCTGAAGGAGTTGATACAACACTACAAAACAAGGTAATTGCACCGAGTAAATAATAGTAATACTTACTATACAGAGGGCCCTATGTGACGTCACGAATCATGTTGTCCCTTATTAATGCATGACAACTTCTCTTTCTCACTTAGGCAAACGTATCGGATACTAGTAGTCAAACTCATTTTTTTTGACAAAGATGCACATCCTTGGTAATTGACTAACTTCGTTTTTTTTCCCATGTATAGAATAGGCGGACCCACACTGAACGAGTGGCCTCGCGAAGCAGGCCGGCCAGTGTACACGTGCCTCGGCCGAAGCTAAACGCACGCGACGCCGCAATGCCTCGGGCGAGGCACTTCTATACTGGCTGCTTAGCTGCTTCGCGCAGCAATTTCCTCGCGAGGCGGCTCATTCGGTGTGGACCCGCCTAGGTTTTTTTGTGCCTTAAAAAAAGTATTATAGTAACTCGAATACTTTTGTTTTATTTAAATGGCGTAGTTCTGAGGCAAAACATAAATAATTGATAAAACGTGGATAGAACAAAAAAACATAGGATTAATACTTAATTAAGTATTGAACTTGTAAACCAAGGACTACAGTTCGGTTGGGAGTAGAGATGCGCCGAGTATAGATTCCACCGAATAAAAACGTTCGGCCGAATGTTCGGTCCCGCTCTTATCGAACCGAATATTCTGCCGAATTATTCGGTTCAACTCAACCTTAACATCCGCTACAAAAATTTTTTTGTACAACTGAAGAACAAAATCAAATTATTTTTTAATAAATATTTTTATTTGTTTATTTTAAGTAGACACACTACTATATAAATCATAAACTTATATAGATGTCATATACAAAGGAAATAAACAAATCAAAATATTTATTAAAAAATAATTTGATTTTGTTCTTCAGTTGTACTGAAGGCAGCGCCATCTCTCTCGCTTTCAATGAACTCCTACGAGTTCGGATTGGAGGTACGGACTCATAATGTTCTACCTTAGATGATTAGCTAAAATGCGCCTGAGCATTTACAAAGATTGCATATACACGGGAAAAATTTGACCGGTGCTGCTGTGACCCGGGTGGCCAAGTGGTAAAGGCGTCTGCCGCGAATGCAGAAGACGCTGGTTCTATCCCAGCCCTGGGCACCGGAGGCCTAGGTCACTTTTTCCTTTGTATATGACATCTATATAAGTTTATGTTTGTACAGGTCCGCGCGGTTTATTTTGTTTGATCTCCTCATAAAATTATTGTTAATAAAACTTTAACAAATAAATATTATAACTTTTTTAAACAGGTTCTATTTTACTTGGTCTTCTGTAATACTGTTAATATATTTATTATCTACACGCGTGGCGGATAAGAAGCGAGCGAATAACTAGCAATAAAATAACAAAATACTTAGGTACTAGCGGCGAGGCGCTTATATAACTCTACCTAGTTGGTACATAAGTTCTGTTACCAGATTTCTGACTGATAAAATATAAAATAAAGTTTTAAATCAAAAATTAAAGTAATTATTTAATAGCCTAATTTCTAATGAACATAATATGGTATAATAATATACAAATCAGATGGGAAATTTATTGAAAATCCTTGTAAAGCACAAGATTGCCTGAAGACGCAAACACGCGGTTAAGAAATTACACTTTACAAAAGTGCATCAAATAAATATTGCATCTTTTATTAGAGGTAATTGCGTGACCACATTTAACTTTCTTGCGATTTTATCCCACAGATATTCCCATTTGAAATATTGCCTATTTTTAAGTTTTTCACAAAAGACCTATTTAGACTGCTATGGAACAAGCAGACTTGCAACGTACGTATAGTCTAGTATTCTATCGGATAGCCCCACGTGAACTATACATATACCAAATTGAAGCTAAAGAATATAGCTACCGAATTGTGCAAGACTGATGCGTCTTAAACGTGATTAAAAATAAATAGGATTTAAAATCAACATGAACAAGGAGTGTAATTTTGACGTATATTTTTCACGCCTTTTTCAGAGTGTTATAAAGAATTCTGAAAAACTGCGACAATAATTTTCAATTCAATATATTGTAATCTATTGACTATTAAATAAGCTTTTAAATTAAGTACGTCAATAATTAAAATGTTGCTACCTATTCCTATTTATTTAGTGAAACTCTAGTAACAGAACTTATAACCGACTAGGTACTGAGTTATATACCCATACAATCGAACACTATTTCTACAGGCTACGAAGAAACAGTCATCTGAATTTGCTCCGGCTTCCATCCGGCGGCTATTTTGAAGCACTGCCACTGTACATGAACACTTACATACATAATAACAGCAAGCAATCAACGAACAGCTTAAGCCAGGATGCGACAAGGCCACTCCAAACACCAAGATCGTGACTTAGTTTATTCAACTAGTAGTCCGCCTCGAACTTAGAACTCGCGATTTCCTTGTAAACGAGATGACCAATGTAACAAGACCCATATGATGATTGTTTCGCGCCTTCTACCTCCATGACCCCATGGTCGATCCTGCTCATATACGAACTCTCAAATTATATGTATCTCTGCTACAACCCTAACATATTTCATGAAGATCAGAAAAGCGTTATTAAAGTTATCGCGGAATAGTCTCAAAATCAGAAAGCCATCGAAATGCCGAGACGTCCCAGTAGCCAGAAGTTGTTTGCAAGAACTTGCTTCGCTTACGCTCCGCTCATTCGAAAATATGAAATAGGGTAGTTAGTCTCGTACAGGTGAGGTGGCACTTCAGACTTGGAACCTCAAAAAGTTCTTAGATTATGGCTGTCTATATTAGGCATGATTAATTTATTTCATGTATGGTATCAATCGATTCGTTTTGTTGTAGGTATAAAATGTTTATATGGGGCTAATTGCGTCAAAGCAACACAAAGGTCAGAAATGAGATTCAAAATCTGTCACTCGCTTTTGTTTCTCAAAACGCTCCTAACAAAATGATATGCAACAGTGACGTCACGATTGCATAGTCGCCCTGTTTAAAGTATGGAAAAATTATGAAATTGCTATATTGACGGTAAAATATTGCGTTTATGTATATGGTTGCTGTACAATTTATTTTACGGTAAAATATAAGAAATCTAATTAATGGTGTCATTGTTTTTTTTAATTTCTTACTTTTTTTAAATCGTAAAATTTTAGAATTTTCAAGTCTCGTGTCTTTGAACCAATTCAATAGATTTTTTTAAATTTTACTTTATTAGGATATATATATTCATCATTCAACTTAATTTTATTACAAAACTCAACATGTGTCGTCATCCCTTTTGTATAGTCTCTGGCTTCAATATCTGTGTATAAAATGCTTTTATTATCCTTTTAGGTGTCACCTGTGCAACTGTTCGACGGCGAAGTTTAAAGGCGGCCTGATGCGACACTCGAGGCAATGTCTTAGGAAAATATACGACTAGTTTATATTATATTACTTACTCTCTTGTTTCATTTATTACCTCAACCAGAGAGATTAAGTTTTTATAGTTGGCTAGCGAGCGTAGCGAGTGGCTCTAATTTAAATGGGCGCCGCTAGAAATATAAGTAATATAACTGCTAGAAATAAATAAAAAATTGGTTGTTTGTAAAGTAGGTTTACGATCGAGATGTTTACGTGATAACGTCTAACCGCTCGTGAGGATTCCGCGTGACAAGTTTCACGGAATGACTGGCAGCGCTCGAGATGAGACGGGAGATCGGTCCGTCTCTCTCTCGTTATACCTGCGATCGCGCTCGTGAGGTTTTGGTGTGACAGAAGTTTCTGAACATGTCACCCGACTAAAACGATTTTAAAGACGTTATCACGTCAAAAACTAGTAACCTCCAACGCAGAAAAGGCTGGACCGATTTTGGTAAAACAAGTCTAAATCACTTGCTAAAAGACCTGCATTCAAATAATAAAAACGCATTTAAGGAAAAATCGTGACCAGCCAGCGCGCGCGAGGCAACTCGCTTATATTTTAGACGTGATATCACGCGCTCAACGCACCACTTTTCGTGCGCGTGACTGGACGTCTTTGGCGATTAAATCGGGTCAACCGTTTTATCGCTACGGTGCCACAGACTCATCAAACTTAAAACACCCCTCGTTTTGCGTCGGATGTTAAAATAAAACCGGCCAAGTGCGAGTTGGACTCGCGCACCGAGGGTTCCGTACAAACCTGTAGGTATATAGGGGTAGTAACTTTAACACTTTCGCAACCAAGAACCCTCCTGGTAGGCACTCGTAATGTTTGCTCTGTAGGCGGGCAGTAGCTATAAACGTACACGCCACGCCAAAGAGCCTGGCGGGCACACATTGCATCTTCGCCACCACAGGGCTGACACTAACAGAAAGGTTTTAATACTTCTGATTATTATGCATGTACCTACTGTGATCGAAAAGTTGATTTTTAAATATACAGGCAGTGTGTTTATACTTCACCTAATGCGATTTAAAAATAAAAATTCTTATCAGTTGGTTACATTCAATTGCATGTAATCAATAGGAGTTAGAGTTTTCGTGAATCGTAAAACCTAATTTGTGTTTACGAATATTTAGTAACTATTGTTTTTATAAAAACGGGTCTTAATCGCGTACACTTACGTTTTTATTTATTTCCTATTCCCATAGGATGATTTGTAAAACAACATTCGGGGAAAAATCAACAAAGAAATTTAACTAAGTAACAAGATTCTAACTTCTAAGCGGCAAAAGGTTAATTTTATTCACGTATACGAAAGTTACTCGGCACAGCCCTGAGCGTCCGCCTAGTGCCCGCCTAGTAGGCACGCGGCGTGCGGCATTGCGTTGCCCGCCTAGCGAGTTCTCTCGGTTTCTGGGGTATTGTTTAAAATTATGCCCGGTTGCGAAAGTGTTAAAATTATTAAAAATATTTTTATTATAGGTTGTAACTAAAAATTTACGGTTTTCGCAATTTTTCCTTTATCCGTGCTATAAGACGTTGCTTCGTACCAAAGTTCAAATTCTGAGATCACGGGAAGTACCCTGTAGGTTTTGATTCCCTAGCGAGTTTCGAAAATTTGCGGCAAAAAAGGCTGTATCTTTTGATTGCGTTGGCTTAGAAGTTTGATTTCACAGCTCCAAGGGACAGTAGACCTGAGTATTTGATATAAATTTCAGCTTGATACCTCCACGCGTTGCTGAGAAAAAAGGTCTTGACGGACGGACGGACGGACAACAAAGTGATCCTATAAGGGTTCCGTTTTTTCCATTCGAGGTACGGAATCCTAAAAAGTAGCATCAACCCTTTGACCGCCGAAGACGTGGTGGGAACTACAACTTTTAATCTGAAACGGCAACTATTAAAAATACGACAGTAGTGGTGGGTTCCTTTATTTCATCATCCTCCTAGCTTTCGTCCTGGATTTTGCCAGCTTCATTGAGCCGGGTCCGCTTGGTAACCTAATACCGTGAATTGGCGTAGGCACTAGTTTTTACGAAGCGACTGCCATCTGACCTCCCAATTCAAAGGGAAAACTAGGCCATTTTGGGATTAGGTCCGGTTTCCTCACCATGTTTTCCTTTACCGAAAAGCGATTGGTAAATATCAAATGATAATTATTTGGTACATAAATAAGTTCCGAAAAACGGAAACACTCAGTGGTACCAGTCGGGGTTTGAACCCAAGACCTCCGGATTGAAAGTCTGACTTCTTACCGCCATTTATTCTTTAATAATGACATGGCAAATATTTTAAATAAAAAACGGCTTGTATTAAAATACTGTTTATTTACAAAAGTACTTGTACAAAATGTAATCCATTTCAAATGCAGAGTATTATATACGTCTATTCTATAATATTAATGGCAACATTGCCCAGGTGGATATAATGATGAGGGTAACTTTGCCCTGCCGGAAAAATTTATAGCATGTTTTTTAATCAAGTGTAGTAAAGAGGGCAATGTTACCCTCGTATCGGCGAAATATAAGTTAAATGCCTTGTATAAAGCTCTAATGATACTTTACAATTTGACCTGACATTATCACGTCATTTATGACAGTTTCTAAACAAAAATGAACTATTAAGTCCAGAGTCCAACCAAGTTAAGGCTCCTTATTCCCTAAAATGTCGAAAAACTCTATTAATGAAAAAATCCATATAAAATACTCTTTATAGTTTGAAGTATTTGTAATGCAAAAAAATACTTTTGATAAATATTTATTATTATTACCCAAAAATACAATTCTTACAGAACGTGTCCTGTGAAGTGTGATTTATAGGATTTTTTTTTAATTCATACTAAACTTAATTTTACCGCTATAATAAATAGAAGCCATTTATTAAAGAAATAGCTAATAATAATGTATAAAAAATAATAATAATGATAATAATAATACCGCTATAATAATGTTTTTTTTTCTCGTGATAGAAATATAGTTTAAATTTGCTATGGTAATATTTTTAGGGCAAAATTAAGTGGTGGAAAAAACTTAAGTGAAACCCTGTTTTCATAAAAAAAACTGACATAATCAGATATTTAATTGGCCGTCTCGTATATGATTTACTCAATTGAATTTTATTAAAATTTAATAAGAACGGTTACCTTTTTGCGTGATTGGAAAATGAACGGTGCGTCTAACTGCAAAATACGGAAAGGACTTCCAAGACAACCAATTTTTTTCATATCTAACTCGTTATGTAATATTTACTCCATTGGCCGCCTAGATAAAGAAATTAACTATTATATACATTAATTCATGATTTAAAAACACTACGTATTTTCGCCATGGCTTTCGAAGAAAAATAATTATTTCGTGAAATTCGCGCGTTCTGGGAATATGGCCGCTTAAGTTTGTACATCTTAACAGGGGCAATATATGGGAGCGCCATACTGAAGTAGCACTTGGAGCGATAACTTAACTTGGTTAGACTAGACAATTGTGTAACTGAAGTCTAAACAAACTTCAAAAATAAACTATAAAAGTGTTTACTTTTGTAATTTCAAAACAACAGCGTCATTTTGTTTGTTTTTTTATTGTATTTGTTGTTCTAGTTATATGCATGTCTATGCAATTCATAGATATCATATTTCTAGACTGCAAGATATTTTTAATGGGAAACTTAAAAGCAGTTTGTGAAACTTTACAAGTGGTGATTAAGTTCAGTCAATAGACGTAAGGCACGTCTAACAGGCGTCACTTATGCTATTTCATAAATATTGCTCAAATTACTCACTTGAAATTAGTTTTTCATGAAAAAATCTATAAATTCATAGATATGTAATAATCACAAATGATCATAATTCCATTTTGCGACAAACTTATTATTAAAATGGCTCATACAAAATATATACAGATAAAAACTTAGCTAAAATCAAATCTAAAATTATTTTATGTACACTAAGATCTGTGTGTCGTTCATTGAGGTTTAGACAATACAATCGTGACTTCAAAACTTACAAATGTAAACAAGCACACTGGCTATATAGAATGCGATTGACGTAACCTTATTAAACTGTGTCATGCGAAAAGTTCAAAAATTTTTTGTACTTATATAAATTAATATAAATATAGTTACAGGTTTTTTGTATCTTTATTGTATTGTTTAAGTAAACAACTAGTATTTAAACCTCTAACCCGCATTATGAGAGCGTCTTAAGTCGTTATTAGGGATGTCACCAACATTCGTTTTCGCATTCGCATCATTGTTGACATTCGTATCGACATTCGCATTAGTATCAAATGATGCGACGAACGTTTGCAAAACGCGTCGTGTTTTGACCGCGTTGACACGGCTGCTAGTCATAATGCACATGTATACACACGACGAGAAAACCATGGTAATCACTTGACTCAATTAGATCGATACGTAATATAGTAGACTCATCACCACATCATTTTCTGTATGTTTGTACGGAAACGTAAAAATGATGAGAAAGACTGAGTTTTTAAGGGGCTTCCTGGCGCCAATGACCTTCGATCTGAATCCCTTAGTTTTCTAATGATTTTTATAGCTTATTAATAAGTGCTCATTTATTTAAAAATCCGGCTCTACAGAATGGAGATAAAAGATTGAAGAATCAATAGCCGTTTGCCTTATAATTCCATCTGCATATGTAGGAATATCGACTCAAAACTACTCAACAGCTACTTGGCAACATTCGTATTCGCATTCGCGAATGTGAGAATAACGACATTCATGACATCCCTAGCCATCTCCTGAAGCCCAACATATTACTAAAGTTGATAATAAATAGAATATTTATGAAACTAAACAGGAAATAATATGAACCTTTAGTATATGCTAGGACACAGGTAATATAGAAAATGTGTTTGTGAAAGGCTACGGCCACAATGTCAGGGATTCGGCCGAATGTTCGTGTTATATTTCTCTTTACTATTAACACTTTCGCAACCAAGAACCCGCCTGGTAGGCACTCGCAATGTTTGCTCAGATGCCGGCGTGCGGCATTCCGTTGCACTTCGGCGCCCGCCTGGCGGGTTCTGTCGGTTTCTGGGGTATTGTTAAAAATTTTGCCCAGTTGCGAAAGTGTTATATAAGAAAGAGACGCAACACGAATATTCAGCCGAATGCGCGACGTGTGCCGAAACAAAAATACTTGGTTCGATTTCACTTGGAATACTTGTCACTTTGTAAAATTAAGTCTTATTATAATCTCAATAATTACAGTATAGAAGATAAACCAAATAGTTCAAAGTTATGTACATGTTGATTTCTGTATTTGAAGCACACTCCGAATTTAAATGATTGTATATAAAACTATGACAGATTTTAATACTTTACTTAGAGTCGACATCAAATATATCAGTGCAGTCAAAAACATCTTAACATGCACTTTATCGCTTTGACAGTAGAGGCGTTGTTCAGATATTTGTGACCACCTTGGCCGCTTCGATATATCTGATGGCGACTGTACGACAGAAGAATGGTTATTTTTTACATTAACCAAGTTCGGGTGATAATAATAAAGTAATTTAAATAATTTTCCTAAAATAAGACGATGAATGTAAATTAATGATTGCAACTTTGTCAATAGTAATCTAAATGTACATTTTATCAGGGTTCGAAAGGATAATTGTCAATTAACTATCTTGATAATTATCAATTAACTATCTTGATAATTATCAATTAACTATCTTGATAATTATCAATTAACTATCTTGATAATTATCAATTAACTATCGTGACTTTTATGTCTGATAATTATCGATTTGAAAACCAAAGGCGAAAGGAAACAATAAATCGCGCTTGAATTTCAACATTAGTAGTTGAAGTATAATAGAAAAAAAAATCCATACCGGGGATAATTATCGCGATATATATCAGAGATGATAATTATCTAAATAATTTCGAACCCTGCTTTTTATTAGATTTCTTGTCACTGGAATAATGTCATTTCATGTATTAAAAAGAACTAAGTAGATTTAAATAAAACTTACCTATTTAAACCTAGTGCTATTTCTAAAATGGTCGTGGAACGTAATACTGTTTGGTTTTGGTCTCTACTGCAAAGACTTATGGTCTAGAATCGTATAAAATAATACTAAGTAAATGCGTATAGTCCAATACTGTTACAAAGCTGCTTACGATAGGAATTATCAAAAATACATATACATTAATACTCTAGAATACATATGTAAGGTTGGATACAATTTAACTTTGCCCACTTTGTAAGCCATCAAATATCCATCTAGAGCAAAATAGGACTATTTCGAGCAATTAAACCAGGAAATATATTCTTTAATTATCAATGAATTCTCTCAATGGACAATTTTACAAAGCATCTTAAAAGGTGGCATCTTTGCCCAACTTGAAATCGCTATTTATTGGTGTCTCTGAAATACTATACGTTAGAGATTACGACTATATGTACGATAATACGAGTACAAGGCATTTATCATAAGAAGCCTGAGGAATGTTATGTTAAATCGAAGGCACGTTTAGTTATATTAAAGAGCAGACTTTGCATTATATTGAGATCAATGGCAATGTTGGCATTTTAGTCTAACTTTGCCACGTCATATAGAAATCAAATGCCAACTTTGCCATTTTACTTCAACTTTGCCCAAACATTTTTTCCTGCCTTTCTTTACAAAAAGTGCCTTTATCAATAAATATTTCAAAATGTTACATTACTTCACAATGCTAAGGCAAATCTTACTACACCTAGATCCCTACATAGTACAAGAATATACAAATAAAGTCTACCATGCATTTCTAATCAGCTGACGTCATATTCATATTGGTTTTCACTACAAAAATCTATTCAAAATATAAACCTGCAAAAATATATGACCCAACGAAATATTCCAAATAGCACTACCCTAGTGTTGTGTTCTTGCAGGTGAGTAAAGTCGCCAAAGAGCTCAGAGAGGATGCAGTGTGACAACGGGGGACTTTTCCCTTTAGCCGTCACACAGCGCGAATGTGACCACTTTGGAGTTGCAGGCGTCCATAGGCTACGATGCCTACTATCAGGCGGCTCGTAAACTTGTTTGCCTCCGTCGTGGTATTAAAAAAAAGTTTCAGATATTTTTGCGTGCTTGTCTGTAAGATATCATTGCATTGGTAAGACAGCATTATACCTTGATTTCTATAATTTCAAAAAACCTTTCAAATTTTTGCCAATAGTAGCATTTTTATGATATTATGCACTGGTCGAAAATATATAAGGTGCAGCGGGACAACCTCGGCTGCGGGAAATTTCAACTAAATCAAAATATCATACGTGCTTAACATATTTAACTATAGTGCCATAATGTATATGTATAGTGTATATGTAAAGAGCGAAAATGTGCTTTCTCGCTATCCGGATATAGATGGCTATAAATTTGATGATGTTAACACTTTGACTACTGAGAACCCGCCTGGTAGGCACTCGTAATGTTTGCTCAGATGCCGGGCACGCGGCGTGCGGCATTGCGTTGCACGTCGTAGCCCGCCTAGCGGGTTCTGACGGTTTCTGGGCTATTGTTCAAAATTTTGCCCGGTTGCGAAAGTGTTAAACATGTAAGATATTGCGATTTAGTTAAAATTTTCCCGTAGTAGAGATTTCCCTCTGCACCTTAGATCAGTTTTGGGGGAAAAAATTTTTTATTGCACTAGCAATTTTGGTTAAATCGACCATTAAAATAGCAGGCAATAACAACTGTCTATGATACAAAAAAGCTGTCAATTAGGATATAAAAATGACAGATTATTGGCACATTTTTGAAATATAGTAATCAAGGTTCATTAAAAAAGCATTGAAAGTTCAAATACTTAAGGCCTGGATTTATTGTAGTCGCTTCAAAATTAAAAGCTTTTTTGTAAAGCTTTCATTTTTGTTAGCTACTAGGCTTTCCATAATATTCTAGCTGTGTTGCCAGCTCTCGTTAAAAACTACCGTAGCAAAAACTAATGTCAGGATTAAAACAAATTAATTCTGGCTTTGAATTAGGAGACAGATAAAGATAACGTAACACTGTATTGTATTGATTTAAAAATTGTCAGTATAAAAATAAAAAAAACTACTAAATTCTACCATTAAATGGCTTTTCACTGAAAAAAATGATGTTTTTAAATTAATCCATAAGTACACGTTCAAAATAATGATTGTCCATAAAAACCATGATAAAATTATTACAAGTAAATTTTTTACTAAAATCTACTGTCCCAGTATCAGAAATACCAATGCTGCCAGCTGTTAATTAAAATTCTACTGAACTACTGAATAATTCTACGATCAACATATTAAAAATATTTTACAAAGCCGAATGTCAAAGGCGCCATCTTGAATTTATAAATTTTTAGCCGGATTGCGTTAAAATGGCAGTCCGGGGTTTCTAAAAAACTAGATAGTTAAATAATTTTTCCTCTATTGAGGGTTTCCTCGATCGAGTTTTTCACTACATGGCAGCACCGTGGCGGGGTCTTTTTGACAGCAGCTGTCAAAATCCACCAATCATAAAAAAAGTTTTTTTTTTAATTAATGGCTTTTACTCCTCACCTATTTTAGCGAGGTGAATTCTGCCAATGTCAAAGTACACTTAGGATTTTATTCATTTTCGTAAAAATAAATAAAAGCAACGTTGTTCGGTTAAGGCCTTGTTGATTGTAAAGTGATAGCCTCCTTACAAACACGTGGGTGGCCGGGACCCCGGATAACCGTTTGTTCAACTAAAGGGTGGTTACGCGCGTTTTGGGACTATTTTTTCATTAGCTGCATACTTGTTCGTTAGGTCACCGCACAATAAGCTATCAATATTACACACTGAACTACGTAAATGAGCAAAAAACTATTCCAAAGACGATGCAGCCATCTTGAAGCGTAAACGATTATCGCCAAAAAAAAAATGATTAAACATGATTGGTGGATTATGACAGCTAGACCTCTCGCCACGGTGCTGCTATCTAGTGAAAATCTCGATCGTGGAAACCCTTATTATCGAAATAAAAATAGGCGCCTTCTTGAATTTAAACATTTTTAGCCTGATTGCGTTAAAATGGCAGTCCGGGGTTTCTAAAAACTAGGCTGTTAAAATAGCTACATAGCTGTTCATATCATCAAATTTTTAGCATTTTCAATGAAAGCAGGAACATCAGAGCAACCCCTAAACTTATATCAGTGAATTTGGATGTCATCTTGAACTTTTTAATTTTTAGTCCGATCACTTTAATATTAAGCTATGATCGTAAAATTGTCCGTCTAACTTAAGCTACATTTCAAACTTACTAGCTGTTAGGCATAGCGTCAGTCCACGTATTGAACCAGTTGTTATTGAGCATACCCGAGTATGGGTGTTTCCTTTTTTTGTGGAGTCGGAGGGATTCTTCGGAGGCGTACCAGTATTGAGGGAATTTGTCGAACGGGTACTTCTCTGATTCTTTCACGTAGGGCTCTGACGGGTCTCCTGTAAAATAAAAACACATTTAATGTTATAATAATTAATAATACAATACAATACAAATATTCTTTATTGCACAAGTAGAGGCAGTCAACAGGCGGTCTTATCGCTAGAGAGCGTTCTCTTCCAGACAACCTTGGGGTAGCGAAAATCTAGTCGAAAATAATCAAATGAGTAGGTGCAAAAGAAACAGTGTGTGTGGACCCAGTGTGTTGACGATGAGGGACCTTCTTGTTCCTTTAGCCAACAACACAGTGAATACACCTTTTTGTAAAGGGTCGGCAACGCGCATGTAACTCCTTTGGAGTTGCAGGCGTCAATAGGTTACTGTAGCTTGTTTGCCACCGTCGTGGTATAAAAAACAAAACAGTGAAAATCCAGTAAACAATAAAAAAAAACATAAAATACAATAGCGTAATATATATATATATATATATATATATATATATATATATACACACAAATAAAATAATCAATAAACATACATACACAGTGTAAATAACATAATAAAAATACAGTTAGCAAACATTTCAGTCAGTAAGAATAGTCATAGAAGAAAGTTACAACAAATACTAACTTTTGCCCGCTATTTCGTCTGCGTGGGATTAACATTCGCCATAAGGAATTAATGAAATGCCTTAGTAAAATCTCATAGCAAATATTAATTTAGCGCACATGATATTTTACATGACAGTTACGTACAGTGAGAAACAATTCCATACAAACTTCCACTCCCATTTTCACCCCTTTGAAGAAAAGTTTCTGGGATAAAAACTATATTATGTTCCTCCGCGAGACTCAAACTTTCATCATAGTAATTATTTTCATCTAAATCGATTCAGCGGTTAAAGCATGAAGAAGTAACAGACCAATAGTAAGACCGAGTAGACCGACACACTTTCGCATTTATAATATTAGTATAGTATACTCGTAGATAAATATACGGACAATTAAAAAAAAAACTATAAACTTAAAGGTGCGACCACACCGCTGCTTAAAATACGGCGACGTTACGGAATCGCAGTGACGCATCGTATCCGCACCGTTTTAATCGCATGCCCTCCACACCGCTGCTCAAAATACGCTGACGGTACGGAATCGCAGTGACGTGCCGTAAACGTCACGACTTTACCGCATGCCCTCCACACCACTGCTCAAAATACGCAGACGCAACGTATACACCGTGACGTGTCCTCATACGAAATATTTTTGACGTGAACCTTCCAAACCGTATTTTGAGCAGCGGTGTGGAGGGCATGCGATAAAAACGGTACGGATACGATGCGTCACTGCGATTCCGTAACGTCGCCGTATTTTAAGCAGCGGTGTGGTCGCACCTTTATATGGTATGTTCGGTATGTTGTATATACAATTTTAAAATGTAGTCTTGACTTGGTGTGATTTTCTTCGTAAAGTATAAAACAAATATGTACATGTGAAATGCAAGTTAGCTTTAAGGAAAACTATTAAAACGTAAAAAAAATGCAATTGAATGAAAATTTCGGATTGAGCTCATACTAGATATTTTTTATACATATTTATGTAATTATTTATAATTTTAAACAAAAAAGAACCGACTTCACTAAGCATCTACCTTTCCTAAAGCAAATGCTCGAGCTGTAACAAAAACTCAAATGCCTGTAGGTGTGCCTATAATAGTTGAAGAGTTCCCTCGATTTCTCCAGGATCAGATCTTGACCTGGTTACAATGGGACTGTGAAGTATACTCTTTCAAACAAAAAAATAATTTTCCAAATCGGTCCAGCCGTCTTCGAATAATCGGTGAACATACATAAAAAAAATATAGCAAAAACAAAGATCCCGACGAATTGATAACCTCCTCCTTCGAAATCTTGAAGTCGGTTGAAAATAGTAGTTTATGTAACTGTTACGTAATAAGGGTCCTTAAAACATGAGTGTGGTTTTATGAAATGAGCCGCAGGCGAATTTCATAATAAGATCACACGAGTGTTTTAAGGCCTAATTACGTACAGTTGCATACACTGCTTTATCTACACTCATATTATATATATTAAATTAATTGTTCGGAAACCATAGAATGACCGCCATTGTACCGTCATGGCCTACTCGATTGTGCCGGCGCTCGCGCGGGACCAATCGAGTTGGCCATGGCGGTAACATTATGTTATCAAATTCGATGTTCCAAATTTGAAACTCATCGCTTAACAATATTTGAGCATGCATAGTTAAAATTACGTTACTGCCGCAGATAAGAAACTTATCATAGTTAAATCGTTTGTTGTAATGCTTGTCATTGTCTACGGTTTTTGAACGCATTTTAGAGTACTTACAGTATGAGTGTAGATAAATGAAATTGTATGTATTTATATGCGTATATTTATATTTAAATGTGTGTTGTATCACCTGTTGGTAATCCTAATAAATAAACAAATAATAGATGGTTTTAGCACATTTTTGAGGTTAATCATTTGACATTGACCAGTCACTTTTCGGTACACTAGATGGCAGCACCTTGGCGAGGTCTTTTTGACAGTAGCTGTCAAAGTCCACTAGTAAAAAAAATGGGTAAGTAACATAAGACATAAGAACTATAATATAAGGTGCCCGCGAGGAAAGGGAAAAAAATTAACCACGCATTCCTGAGACCAAAAGAAGGAAAAAATATTATGTGACTTTAGGTCAATTTCGCCAAACAAAATTTTTTTTTTTTTTTTTTCTATTTTTTGAATGTTTCTTGCACATGAAAGTAAATGTTATTAATAAAATTATCGTCTCAAAGAAATTGGTACATTTTTTTGGAAAAATTTAGTTTCTGCAGTTTTCCTTGTCACTTTGATATCTGTCAATAAAGACGTGTAAACTATGCCCAATAGTGGCAACAACGCCATCAGAAAGGCGTTTTGTGCTGAGTTATAATAAAAAGTGTATTTTTTATAAATTGGTATTAACTCTGAAACTATGCGAATTTCAAAAAAGTTTGTCTCATTTTTGTCTCTAAATAG
This sequence comes from Pammene aurita, assembly GCA_947086415.1. Classification (NCBI taxonomy): domain Eukaryota; kingdom Metazoa; phylum Arthropoda; class Insecta; order Lepidoptera; family Tortricidae; genus Pammene; species Pammene aurita. The sequence continues at coordinate 7,756,851 of OX352313.1, forward strand.
GATCTATAATATACTGTTAAAATCTTTCCCTTTCCTCGTGGGCACCGTGTATACGCTCATATTGTATAAGCTTGTTTATCTACACTCATATTGTAAGTTCTCTAAAACGTGTTCGAAAACGGTAGGCAATGGCTAGATTACCACGACCGATTTTACTATGATAAGCTTTTTATCTGTGGCAGTAACGTAATTTTAACTTTACATGCTCAACTATTGATGTGTTATGAGTACTTATGAGTTTTGATAACATAATGTACACCTGCACCCTCCCGCGCGGCCGCCGACACGCGCCTCCCCGACCGCCGGCACAATCGAGTTGGCCATGGTGGTGCAATGGCGGCCATTCTATGGTTTCCGAATACGGCATTTTGGATAAATAATATGAGTGTAGATAAAGCAGTGTATGCAACTGTACGTAATTAGGCCTTATTGCGTAACAGTTACATAAACTACTATTTGTATACCGTTCAAGGTGTATAACGAACGTTAGATATAACATCAAAATATCTATTTTTGTTAAGTATAACCGTATCTAAGTATAATATCACTGTATATAACGATCATTATGTATACGTTCATAATATCTCAGATTTATAATGTATATTACTCAATAGGTACATCTAACATCAAAATGCATAATGCTCGTATAGAATAACCGCCGAATAATTTTAGTAGCAACGATGTTGGAAGGGATTATTGTGTGGTTATCACGTAAGTGTATAATTTTTACCCTAACCTAACCCATTTTCCTGGCAGCAGTTTGTTTTCTGTAGGGATCGCAGTTATAACCTAACCTATTTTTCTCGCAGCAGTTTGTTTTCTGTAGGGGACGCAGTTCAAACCTAACCTACTTTTCTGGCAGCAGTTTGTTTTCTGTAGAGTTCGCAGTTCTAACCTAACCTAACCTATTTTTCTGGCAGCGGTTTGTTTTCTGTAGGGGTCGCAGTTCTAACCTAACCTATTTTTCTGGCAGCGGTTTGTTTTCTGTAGGGGTCGCAGTTCTAACCTAACCTACTTTTCTAGCAGCAGTTTATTTTCTGTAGGGGTCGCAGTTTTAACTTAACTTAACCTATTTTTCTGGCAGCGGTTTGTAGGGCTCGCAGTTCTAACCTAACCTACTTTTCTAGCAGCAGTTTATATTCTGTAGGGGTCGCAGTTTTAACCTAACCTATTCTGGCAGCAGTTTGTTTTCTGTAGAGGCCGCAGTTCTAACCTAACCTACTTTTCTGGCAACAGCTTGTTTTGTATAGGGGTAGCAGTTATAACCTATTTAGGATATCATACGCTATTATATTTTAAAATCATTATACTAAAAGATATATACTATAATCGATATACGTTATGTATGTTATATAAACTGAATATAGAGTATTTGAGTGTTATATAAAAAGTCATTATTCAAAATGAATATTACGTTAATTGACTGTTATTCCTAATAAAACTATTGATTTTGATGACGTTCATTATATCTAGTGAACGTTATTAATATGGACTTATATCTCGTGGACGAACCCAAAAATAATATGATTAAACATGATTGGTGGATTAGAACCGCTAGACCTCTCGCCATAGTGCTGGCATCTAGTGAACCCTCGTTGACTCACTGGGCGGTAGACAGTAGAGGCAGAATATCCTCCGGCGCTTGCCCTCGTGGGACTCGAGGTGCTTCTTGTGCAGCTTGCGGCGCGCGCTCACGTGCGGGCAGCACGGGCACGGCGTGGCCAGCGCCGCCGGCACGCCGCCGTGCCGCTCCCCCGCGTGCTGCAGCAGCGTGGACGCCACGCGGTAACCCTGGAACAAAACACTGGTTACTAGACGACCTCGTTTAAGATGTAGCCCTGGAGAAGAGTTAAAAGCGTAGTTACTAAACGACCTCGTTTAAGTTCGTCCGTTTACGTCGTACTCTATTAGTATACAGCATCGTTTAAGCCTGTGACGTCACGGCCACGTCACAACGCAATGGCGACCGGAGCAGCGGGGTGCGACGCGCGGCGGGCAGAGAGCACCGGCCGCGTCCCCTCCGCCGCCGCGCACCTCCTATATAACCCGGCGCGCACCGAGCCTCCGGGCAAGTTAAGACTCAGGGCACAGGAGACGCTAAGCCTTAGGACAATCGTCCGAGCCCCACGCTGCGTGCGGAACACGACACTCTACAAAGACCTGAAGCTGCAAAGCCTGGACGACTTCGTGGGACACCTCGCGCGCAGGATGTTCAGCCGCGCCGACAAATCCCACCACCAGCTGCTGCAGGGGATCCATGAACACCACCAAGACGCCCGCCGACATCGAGCCCAACCGCGCGAGCTCGTGCCGACAATACCGATGGACCCCCAGGACTCCACAAAGCCGCCGATAGGCCACCTTGACCACAAAGCCAGGATGGCCATCATAGCACCAAGATCCATGAAAGAGCGAGAGAGAGAGAAAGAAGAAGAAAAGAGCCGAGTAAACTCGAAAAAAAAAAAACTCGGCGCGAAAAGACCGGGCCGTTATTGCAGCCCGCGACAGATGCCGCCACAGAAGGCCCAGCCTTGAAATGGCCTCCTCACACCCCCTGAAAGGGGGAGTGTAAGATGTTGATGAACGAACCTCCGGGCAGTCGATGTTTCGAGCTCGCGCTAGAAACAACGGCTACACAGTCCGGCGTTGCGGCGCGCGTTCTCGCCGAGTCCCGAGCTTCGCTAGGACCGAGTCTTGTATAGGCCGCGCGTGTACTCGCATAGTTCGCCGGAGGACTCTTCCTTTCCCCCCGTAGTATAGCCTATCCTGGCCGCGCGTGTACTCGCGTTAACAAGTCGGAAGGTTATCCCCAGTACCCTGACCCGTTAAACCTGTATAGGCCCCGTGTGTACTCGCGTCGATAAGCCGGTTTATTCCTGTTCCCCGGGGAACGCTCTGCTATCCTACCGTATCCAGGGCTCTCGATGCCAAACTATCGCGTAATACCGGGTTTGCTTATAATTGAGACTACCGTGTCTACTTAGCCTGCTCCCTTCAGGGGCAGATTCATGTTAGTTAGGTTAAGGTTGCTTTATTTGTAATAAAGGGCGTAAAAGACCCAGATTTGTTAAGATAATCGTGTGTTTTCAATCACCTGATCCTCCATACCCTGAGTTAGCCCGGAAACCTTCACAAAACCCCTCAGGCTGAAGGATATGTATGGTTCGCTCTCAGCGACAACCATTACAGGACCTTTAAGTCAGCCGATTAGTAAACGGCCTCGTTAAAGCTCGTCCGTTTAAGTCATACTCTACTCGCTAATACGGGTTTCAAAAGAAGTATGTATCGGCTATGTGCACGAAACTGGCTAGCAACTACGGAACACATCAGTGATTTAACCCTTAAGGGACCCTTATAGTTTCACCATGTCCGTCTGACCGTCCGTCCGTCCGCAGCCTAGCTCATCAGTGCCTGTTAGCACTGGAAAACTGAAATTTGGTATGAGTATGTGCATTAATCACGCCGACAAAGTAGTAGAATTAAAAAAATATTTTTACGAGGGTACATCCCGTCCCGTACACATGAAGTGGGGGTCAATTTTATTTTTTGCTCCAACCCTATTGTGTAGGGTGTCGTTGGATAGGTCTTTCAAAAATAATAAAGGAATCTATAATAGTTTTAGATAACACTAATGGTTTCGTAAATAATAGCTCCGAAAGTTTAAAAAAGAGCGTCGTCCCCATCTTGAACCGTGGGTCCAAAAAATTTGGGAAAATTCATGAAGTAGGTACTTTCAATGAAAACTAAATTGAATAAAATCAGTTCAGCCGTGAAACAGATAAAATACAAGTTACAAACGGCAGAGCAGCAGAGTTAAAACAATTGGCGGTCTTATCGCTAAAAAGCGATCTCTTCCAGACAACCTTTGGGACGCGGAAACCATTTAAAATAATTAGATATACGTAGATGTTGCAAATGCAAATCAACTAGAAAATTATAAACTTACGTATATAAATAAAAATTGTTAAATTAAGAAAATACAATCGACGAGTGTTAAATGCTGTAATGTTTAGTTTTATAGTTGCCCAATATGCCAGTAGATGGCGCTGTACTATCGACTACATCGCGCTATCGAGATTTTTGTACGCCACATATATGGTGTCAGCGTAATTCGTCCCATTCGTTTTTCGTTCATTTCTTATGTCCGTCTCATTCTGTGTTCGTCACTCATTCTTTATTCGTCTCGATCGCTATATGTCCCTATCGTCTTAAGTACAATTATGTAACCTGTCTCTTTCTTAACAAGTCTTTTTCGTTTTTCGTCACGGTCTTCCTAGGACTATGTCTTTGTTTGTGTCTCTCTTTTTTGGTATCATTCGCACTTTATCTTTAGTCACTTTCGTTATTCGTCTCACTCTTTTTTTGTCTTTAATGGTAACTCGTTCCGTTCTTTTTTGGGCACGTTCGCTAATCGTCCCGTACTAGTAGGTCTTAGGTGCTATTCATATGTCCTCCGGATCGGAATTCATAAACAAATTGAAGTTTATATGTCCCGTACATATACAGAACGGAAAAAAATGAGGGCCCTGAAGGGTCTGGGACTTAAGGTACTTAAGATGGTAAATTTTTCTCAAGATAAACATTATTTTCATATGAAAAAATAAGAATAACTGCATTCATAGATTTTGATATGCCGTCAATAATCGTCATGGTATTCGTTTACAATAAAATCATGGATTTTTGAAACGCAAATTTTCTAATTCCGCAGCCACAAAAACTAAGAAAACGAGTACGAGTTTTTACAAAAAAATTCCATGACTGCCATTTCGGAATGCAAAACAGAAGTCATTTTCGAATTCCGCATGTCAAACGTTTAAGGTTAACGAAGGAGTGTACTGAGCGTCTAATATAAATTTGATTTGACAGTAACTTCTTAATCGCGTTTGCGTATCGAGAGGTCAAATTATGATGGGAATCTGATGATTTATATAAACGGCAATCATAGTTTGACCTCTCGATTTGCGAACGCGATCGAGAAGTTAATGTCACATAAAATTTTTGCTACACTTACAATGATAAACTAGTGTTTTAAATAAATAGTTTTATTTTCACTTATGCAACATAAACATTTATTCCTTTCCTATGAAAACTCAAAAAATTGAACACTCTACCGACATCATCAGCTTCTCTACTAATAATTGGTAATTAAAACCGCAAGACGTCACATCTCATCAGTATAATAAACAACACGCAGTCTTTCTAGACATTCCTCAACTGTAATATTTTCAGCCATCAGTTCTTCTGTTACATATGTAATGGCCTCATCGACATTTATGTACCTCTTTCTTCGTTTTCTTTGCACTCCGACATGGATTTGTGCTGCCCTTATCTCCTGATGTATTCCTTCTTTTTTCAAAATGTCCAGATAATGGAACAATCCTTTGCTTTTCTCAGTTATTAAATTTAATCTATGGTGCCAGCCCTCGAGACTGTTACTCGTTCTGTGGCGTTGGCCGGCACAAGAAAAAACTGTGCATGAAATTTGGGTAAACCAAAAATTCTCCATGTAAAGTGAAAATAAATTCATGCGTTGACAGTCATGGGGGCTAATGCTTTCTATGTAACACCAAGCTTCTGGTATGTATTGTTCTGGTAAAAGAGCCAGCAACGTTGTCAATTTTAAAATTTTCCTGCAATATTGATCTTGATTGATACCCAAATCTTTAGCTTTTCGCCATATCGCCTTTTTGTAATGGTATTGGCAACCCGTGACATTTGCGTTAGGGAATACAGCCAACACTGCATTCTTGATTGCGTGTTCGTAATCGCACTTGAACAGTAATATACTTAAAGAGAATTGTGTTTTTAATATGGAAAAGAACCGTTCGTACGTGTTCTCCTGTTTATTAGGCAGTAACCCAAAAACGACTGGAACGATACCATCTTCATCTCTTCGGCTTTTCAAGTCGCAGTGTAGTGTAAACAACTGGCAAAATGGGGCGGGTGTGGTTTTGAACGTACCATCAGCAAAATAAGAGTGATTATTACTCTTGATTACGTTCCTGAAATACGGAGTGGAGAAAATTATAATTCCATCAGTGGTTGCTCCGTTGTATATCATAAAATCCGTAGATATAATTTCTGGAATTTCAACTTCGGCAATTGTGGTAAACACCGTTTTGGACACGATCAACATTTTTTTTCTGGCGTTGTAGAAACCATCTTTCTTTATTTCAAATAAAGGTATGGCATGGTCGGGAACTTGCCCTTTCAATTGCTGAACACATTCTTCGTAAATTTTTGTGACAGGCTTATATTCAACTTTGCATCTAGATTTACATATATCCATTGCGGCGTCGATTTTATTTCTCCTGAAATCGGGAAAACATGTATGTTGACGATCTCGTATAATTGTTTCCGTATCCGAAGACAAAGTAATTGACCCACTGCACATATATCTGCTCGTGCATCTCCATTTTGTGGAGTCTTTATTTTTAAGAGCAAAAGTGTATTGAAACCCATCTTTTAGCAGTTTTTTGCGGCCTCGCTTAGTTTCAATAAATTTTAAATTCTCACAATCGCTGTTCGAACTTGTATCTGAGTCCACATCCATAATGGAAAGATATATTTATTATTTTAATATCATTAATTATTCCATGGAATAGACTACGTTGAAGTTTCTAAACATCTTGACAAATGCCAATTCTAACAACTTGAATTCGAGCGAAATTATCATTAAGTGGCCAGTAATATTAAGTACGCAGATTGTATAAATAGAATCATACCTCCTTAGCATTTCCAAGCAAATGAACTGTCAGAATTCAAAGTGTTATTTTAAATGTCAGACTACTACGAAATTACATGAAATTATGATGATCACTCGGTCAATAAGATATAATAAAAAAAAAATAAGATTGACAGAAAAAGATAGTTACAAATAGTGACCGAGACGCAAAACGAATGTAACGAACTTAGAATTAGACTGAAAATGAATGAGACTAATCACGAATGTGACTAATAACGAATGCATGAAAAAAAATGAGACGAATAAGTGAATGAGACAAAAATCGAAAGGGAATAAGAAAGAATGAGTCCTAGGAAGACCGTGACGAAAAACGAAAAAGACTTGTTAAGAAAGAGACAGGTTACATAATTGTACTTAAGACGATAGGGACATATAGCGATCGAGACGAATAAAGAATGAGTGACGAACACAGAATGAGACGGACATAAGAAATGAACGAAAAACGAATGGGACGAATTACGCTGATACCACATATATAGGTTCAATAGAACATCGAATAAATAAGTATTAAGTTGTCAAGTGAAGTGTTTCATTACAAATAGTAGTAAGTGAAGTGTTTCATTACAAATAGTAGTAAGTGCAGTGTTGTGGTGAACATTCGTCCTTCGGAACCTAGGATAACTTAGAATAAAATAAAGACTTTTAAATCTGTCAAACACTTAGTAAATTTTAACAATAATGGCTAACTTAGCATCACAAGAAGAACTTTTCAGTCAGATTACAAGACTTTACACTAATTTCAAGAAGACTTCGTCGACACGATATACGGCAAGTTATTTGAAAATACGCATAGAGTCGCTCGAAGAGTACTGGAATCAATTTGTTACTGAACACCGAGAAATTTTGAAGACATCAGTGGAAGTTGAAGAGAAAAAGGAACTTAAAGCTCTTTACAATGATGTTGAAGATTACTAGATGGAGTTCAAAACTAGTTTATTGGAATTGACGGAACCAATCACAATTCAAGAAGTTACCTCACTTCAAGTGTTTCATGCTTCTCAACCTCAAGTTGTCACAAAGAGTAAACTCCCAGCCATAAATATTCCTTCGTTCTCCGGTGATTACCAAGAATGGATGCACTTCAAGGATTTATTTATCTCTATGGTACACAATGAACCAGGTTTGAGTGACATACACAAGCATCATTATTTGAGATCAAGCTTGAAAGGTGAAGCAGAACAAGTCGTCCGTCATTTCGAGCTCACAGCTGGCAACTATGAGAAGGCATGGAACGCCTTAGTAAACCGCTATAGTAACGATAGAGTGATTGCTAATACTATACTGAATAGCCTGCTCAATCAAAAGAAACTCACATACGAATGCTCTAAAGGCCTCAAGGATCTTCTTGATACTACAAACCAGTGTCTCAGTAGTCTAGCAAATTTGAAGATTGACACAACTACTTGGGATTCGATTATCGTGCATGTTGTGGTATCCAAGTTAGATAATGAAACTCACAAAGCTTGGGAGCAGTCACTTGGGTCATCTACAGAGTTGCCCTCTTTTAAGAATCTCACATCATACTTGGAGGGACGATTCAGAGCTATGGAAATAGTACAAGCTACACAAAAGAAAGAAAAGAAAGAGATCACATATCAACAAACAGCAACTACACCTAAAGAGAAGAATGTGAGATCTTTCACCACTAAAGTTAATACGGAATGCTCATATTGTAAGAAAAGTCACTACATCTGTCACTGCACTGAATTCGCACAATTAGAATTAGATCAACGCAAAGATTTTGTAAGAAACAACAACTTATGCTTCAATTGCCTTGTCAAAGGACATTCCATACGGAACTGTAGACAAGCCACAACATGTAGAACTTGTAATCGCAAACACCATACGCTTTTGCATTACCAGAGCACTATTGAAAAGCCACTCACAACGGAGACACTCACAGAACCTGAAGACACACCAACTAAGAAACTCACAAGTCTGAAGGTTACACAAAACGACAAGCAATCTATACTGGCTACAGCACAGATTTACGTGAAGGACAGCAGTGGTTCTCTCGTACAACTCAGAGCCCTTATTGATCAATGCTCACAAGGAACCTTCATTACGGAGTCGGCAGTGCAAATGCTGCGGCTGAAGAAGACACTAGAGCCAGTTAATATCACAGGTCTTGAGGATCAAACTACAAAGAAACTGCACGTCGTTAACTTAGATCTTTACTCACCGATAGACACTCACCATTTAATGCAAGTTAACGCTCACGTACTCTCAAAGATTAATGGTTTGGTACGATTTATGCGTCGTTGGACTAAAAGTAAATATGGCGATGTATAAAAATGTCTACTTGCATAAGTTCGTGCGTATATAATTTCGACGAAGTATAAAAATGTGCATCTGTATATTAGACCAAATATAAATATGTTGCGGCACTAGACTAAAAGTAAATATGACGATGTATAAAAATGTCCACTTACGTTCGGGCGTATATAATTTTGACGAAGTATAAAAGACTCAAAAAAGAAGCGAATCATTTTGATTATATCATTAAAAACAGTCTGTTTTTTTCAACGAGAAAGAATAGACGGAACACGGACATTTTATTCGATAAGACGTATGAGAGGTATTTAGTGGAAGTAATCGAGGAAGATATGACACCGATAGAGCTTCTTGACAAAGTTATCAGGTTCAAATTACAATACAACATGTTGGAACGCTACGAATAAACTTTTAGACTTATAATTTTGGCGGAGAAACAATGAATAAAATATTTTTATTTTAAGTGTAAGCAGAGCAATTTGGTTTAGTAGTTTTGTTAAAGATAATTAATAAATATATTTTCAAATGTTCTCGGTTTTTTTTATAATTTATAGATAAAAGTTTGTCTGTTTAGAATTCAGCTTGTTTGTTGATCGCTTATCTATTAGCTTGTCCATATTTATTGAATATTATTCGTTTTAATTTAAGAACTAGATGTTACGAGGGGATGAATTTGTTCCGTATATGTATTATTATAATCCTGGACCTATGTAAAGAAAGTAGTCATTTTTATATTCCGACTTGATAAGACTTAAACATTTTGAAGTATTGGCTTTCTAATACTCGGACCAATTTTTATTTTATATGTAGACATTTTTATACATCGCCATATTTACTTTTAGTCCAACGACGCATAAATCTTTGGTACCTGACAAAGAATTTGACATCTCACAATGGCCTGGCCTGTCTCAATTGCAACTAGCGGATTCTCACTTGGAACGACCGGGACCTGTAGATCTTCTACTGGGTGTCGAGGTCTATGCGTGTATTGTACTAGAAGGACTTCAGAAATATGATGATGAGAAGCTCATAGCACAAAACTCGAAACTGGGATGGTTTATCTCTGGAGCGCCAAAATCGTCAAGCGGTCTACCACCTCACAATATTAAAGTATACCACACACATGTTGAGGTTGATCAACTCCTTTGCAAATTCTGGGAGACTGAAGAGTACAAGCCAAATGAGAAACCGATGACACATCTTGAGAGACAGTGTGAAGATCACTATACAGACCCTCACTACAGACAAGACGATCGTCGTTACGTCGTACGATTACCCTTTAAAGATGATCACGAAAAGAACTTAGGTGACTCTCGACAAATCGCACTACAACGATTAATACATATGGAGAAAAGATTCGCACACAAGCTTAAATTTCAGAAAGATTACGCGGACTTTATCGATCAGTATCAAAAGCTGAATCACCTGGAAGATGTAGACACACAACATAAGCCAACTCACAAAGTCTATCATCTACCTCACCATGCAGTGATACGAGAATCCAGCACCACTACCAAGCTTCGAGTAGTCTTCGATGGAAGTGCACAGCCGTCAGATGGTTCTTCTCTTAACGACGAACTGCTAATTGGACCATCACTGTTGCAAGACCTACGAGATCTGATTGTTAGATGGCGTACTCACAAGATTTGTTTGCTTGCGGATGTTAAGCAAATGTATCGCCAAATACTCGTGGCTAAAGATGACGTTGACTATCAGCGCATACTGTGGCGCTCATCTTCACAAGATGAAGTTATAGAGAAACGTTTGTTGACTGTAACGTATGGTACATCGTGTGCTCCGTTCCTCGCTATTCGCACGCTGAAGCAGCTTGCACAGGATGAGAAAGAGGAGTTTCCAGACTTAGTAGAAGTCATAAGTAATGATTTTTATATGGATGACTTGCTCACAGGTGCGAATGACGTGGAACAAGCTACTAAGTTACAAAGTCGTATCACACAAGCTATGGCAAAAGGTAAATTTGAAATGCACAAATGGGCATCCAACAGTTCTGACGTCTTAAAGAATATTCCTAGCTCTGAAAAAACGAATCAACCGAGTGTCGAGATCAAGCTTGATGATACCATCAAAGCTTTAGGTATTAAATGGAATTCACATTACGATGTCTTCGAACTTAAGGTAGATATTTCAGAACCCACAGAAAGCTTCACAAAAACGTCAGTACTGTCGGATATTGCTAGATCATATGACCCTTTAGGTTTTTTAGGGCCTGTGATCATCACTGCAAAAATGTTTTTGCAAAAACTTTGGTTGAGTGGTATTGGATGGACAGATGAACTTCCTCTTGAACTTGCCGCAGAGTGGTCAAGCTATAGGGACCAGCTCTGTCACATGCCAACCTTGCATTTAGATCGTTGGGTTCACACACAATTTGGCGGCAAGGAAAGGGTGGAAATTCACGGGTTCAGTGATGCCTCTTGTTTAGCTTACGCTGCTGTGGTATATTTGCGAGTTATCACTCCTCACGGGATCCACGTCTCACTAGTTATTGCTAAAACAAAGGTGGCACGGCACCAGTTAAACAAGTCTCTGTGCCACGTTTGGAACTGTGTGGCGCGGTACTGCTTTCTAAGTTACTCAAAGATGTACAGCACAGTCTTCGATTGCTTGAGGAATCTGTCTTCGCGTGGACAGACTCAATGATTGTAATAGCGTGGCTTCGAAGAAACCCTAGCACATGGAAGACGTACGTAGCGAATAGAGTTACTGAAATTGTTAATAATGTTAGTAGTGGCCGGTGGCACCACATCAGATCGGCTGATAACCCTGCGGACGTTGCGTCGCGTGGCATTCGTCCCGACCTGTTTAAAGACTGCGATCTGTGGTGGCGCGGACCAACTGTACTTCACCAAACTAATGACTTTGATGACTGTCGCTCGCTCTCTCTCGACATACCAACTACAGAACTAGAAGCCAAAGAAAATTTAAAAGGGAAAGATAGTAAGATAGTTGCACTTCACACTGGTGTATCGAATGAGAGTGACGATCGACTTGCACATTTGACTAGATTCTCTACCCTGTCAAAATTGATTCGCGTTACAGCATATTTATTGCGATTTGTAAAGATATGTAAAACAAGAATTGATGCCAAACGTAATCAAACAGTTCCAGAGACTTTTCCTCAGCATCTCACAGTTAGCGAATTGAGATATGCCACAAATGTTTGCATTCGACTCTCTCAAGAGTTTTGGTTTCAAGATGAGTTACAAATGCTGAGAAAAGGCCAGAGGTTTCCGAAATCTAGTGTGTTGACCCCACTTGCCCCATTTATAGATGAAAATGGCATTATTCGAGTTACAGGACGTATACGTAATGCTAATGTTCACTTTGATACCAAATCACCTATCGTTCAAGCCTCGAAATGTCATTTAGCTGTTTTAATTGTAAATGACACTCACATTCATTACTTGCACGGAGGTCCTCAACTGACTGAATAGAATTTAACAACACTACAAAACCGGTATAAATGGACTGTGGACTGTTAGTAATCCTAATCCTGATATCGGTAGTGTAGTTTTAATACAGGATGAAAGACTCCCTCCTGGAAAGCGGTTATTAGGTCGTATAATAGATAAGTATCCTGGTAGAGACGTTTTAACACGAGTGGTCACATTAAAATTAAAGAATGGTACTTTGCGCAGGCCCATAGCTAAAATTTGCCCTCTACCTGTGGATCCTTAGCTATCAACTGTTGAGAAGTTTTACGTGTTTTTTAGTTTTTTGATGAGTTCTATTTGAGTTCCACTGTGTTATTGAATTTTATGATTCTCGATTCATGTAGATGTTCACATGTTGCTTACTTCACTGTTATTCTTTGTTTTATTTACATGGATCTTTACTAAGGACAATTCGTCCTTGGGGGCCGATAATGTTAAATGCTGTAATGTTTAGTTTTATAGTTGCCCAATATGCCAGTAGATGGCGCTGTACTATCGACTACATCGCGCTATCGAGATTTTTGTACGCCACATATATAGGTTCAATAGAACATCGAATAAATAAGTATTAAGTTGTCAAGTGCAGTGTTTCATTACAAATAGTAGTAAGTGCAGTGCAGTGTTGTGGTGAACATTGGTCCTTCGGAACAAGCAAGATACACACTATTTGCCACAGGTAGTGAAAAAATCCGTTTAATGGAGTTACGTATCATGGGAGACAGATAATATTCCTTAAGGTATTTCTTACAGCAAGAGATTTAGCACGCCTTAAGTCTGAGGGTAAATTGTATATCTGTACCTAATTAGTAATTACATATACTGAATATAAAAACATATTACTTAAAAATAAATTTGAAATAAACAGCTGAAAAACTGAAGACCCAGATAAAACAAAAATATCGATGTTTAAAGAAACAAGTATGTATACTTTAAAGTGCCATGTGTGATCATATCAATTCATGATATAAGAAATATAATCTGATATAACATTGGAATATAACTTACACGTAAGTCAGTCAGATACACAATTACATTAACTTACAGTGAACGTCAACTTCTTTTTTCAGAAGTGTATAAAAGAATATGTATAAAATTGTTATTTCTAATACCTTAGTTTAGTTACGAGCCACGTTTGAACCCGCGATCTTTAGAGCGAAAGCCGGGCGTATGGCCGCCAGGCTACCAGAGTTTGTTTTGATAATTATCATTCTGTTGCTCCATTTTTAGGGTTCCGTAGTCAACTAGGAACCCTTATAGTTTCGCCATATCTGCCCGTCCGTCCGTCCGTCCGTCCGTCCGTCCGCGGATAATCTCAGTGACCGTTAGCACTAGAAAGCTGAAATTTGGTACTAATATGTATATCAATCACGCCGACAAAGTGGTAAAACAAAACGTGGAAAAAAATGTTTTATTAGGGTACCTCCCCTATACGTAAAGTGGGGAGTGATTTTTTTTTCATTTCTACCCTAACGTGTGATATATTGTTGGATAGGTATTTAAAAATGAATAGGGGTTTACTAAAATCATTTTTTGATAATGTAAATATTTTCGGAAATAATCGCACCAGAAGTAAAAAAAAAGGTGTCCCCCCTCTAACTTTTGAACCATAAGTTTTAAAAATATGAAAAAAATCTCAAAGTAGAACTTTATAAAAACTTACTAGGAATTTTTTTTTGAACTTGATAGATTGAATAGTTTTTGAAAAAAAATTACAATATAATTTCTGAACTAAGTTTGTAATTTAACCGTATAAGCAGGTGTTTATTGTACCTGTAATTTCTACAAAATCACAATGAAAAGACGTGCTTTCAAATAAAGTAAAAACGGTGAAAATCGGTTCACGCAATAAAGAATTATCCCATAAAAATCATCTTCCATACTTTAAGCTCGCGCGCAATAGTTTACTTAATTTGCCGATAGATGTCGCTGTACGTGGAACGCTCATATCATATCCTACATGGCGGTGTTATTTTAACTCTTAAGTGGGGACACTTACTGTGACGGACGGAAAACTACGGAACCCTACACTGAGCGTGGCCCGACACGCTCTTGGCCGGTTTTTCTATTTTAATTTATTTTCAGATGTTTTTGAAAGCCTCAAACTTTCCATAGACGTTGACGTAACAAAGACTGCAGCATAGTTATAAGTATTACAACAGACAAAAACATTGAATAATTAAATAATTATTAGTCAGGTTTTCTTATTAAAATTATTTTCTTGTGAATTCATGCTTTTTCATCACATCACCACCACCTTGATTTTTTTAAAGCGTCGGTAAAATTGTGTTTTTTTTTACAAGGGAGAATAGAATAGTAATTACTTTACGTTAGCCGGTAATAGGATAGAACGACGATTTTGAATCATAAATATTTGGCAGAATTAATTTGTTTTGTTTTATGTATTTACTTAAGCTTGTATTTTTTTAGCCGTGGCGTGGTGAAATATGTTGTAATACTCTCGACAGCAGTTTGTTTGCTTCTAGGGCCCCGCAACGCTCAAGATACCACTTTTTTTAACCATACGATACGATATAACTCGTACGTATTGTAATCTTTCGCTTGTTCAGGTCTCGATATAAACACGAAAGATAGATATCAAGGTTGTATTCTTCATATTATAATTTATTTACACTAAACCTTTTCTACATAATATTTCGTCTACGTGGTCGGTTTGCAAGTCAATGTATTGTTTGATTTCTTGTGACAAAAAACATATATTGGTTACAAGAAATCTTAAAATCATTAATAACTGTCATCTTTATTCAATATGTAATATTTGTCACATATATCTTAGCCAGAGCACAGTTTTCGTTATAGTTGCTACACCCAAAAATGCTTCGTCAAATCTAAAAATTTGCTTGAAAGCCGTCTATGTAGACTACCCTGGACCTAGCCTATTATTGTAGCATGAAAATACACGTATGGTTCACACACACACGCATAAACTTACTTAGTTTCAGAAGACATTCAGAGATGTCGCTTTCAAATGAGTTTTCATAAATGCTTCATGGGGGCTGGCTCTCTTTACCTACTATACTTATCTCTTTGCTACGTGGGATTCCCCGCACGTATTGACGTCTACGTCTAAACTTATAAGATGGCGCCCATGCCCATAGAGAAATTCCTCTAGCGAGACCTGTTGATTTTGACGTAGGTGGATATCACTCTTTGAGTGATTCCACTCCGATTTCAAAAAACTGTCACAAAAGTGTGATATCATAGTTGTCTCGCAAGCGACTGTCATTTATGCCATGTCGAATCGAGGCCCTGGGTTGGGTTTACCCAACAATTATGTTTAGGAATCTCGTTTAAAAATAAAAATCATAGAATTACCTTGAAGCAGTGTTCACATCTGTACGGGAACGTCTTCCATTTGGGGTTCTTCTTGCGGCTGAATGACATGCGGTAGGGCTCCGCAGGAAACCAGTCTTCGGGGTCCAGGTTCATCTCCACCAGCTCGACGCCTGGGTAATACAATTTAAATTATCGACCGAGCGATAGCGAAGGTCTTCGCGATTCTGGGCAAAAATGCTTTCGTATGTCAGTGAAATTTTAAAAGCAGGTTCTATAGTCACGTATAATTAGTTTGTTGTTTCGTATTTTAGAAAATGTTTAAATTGATAGGAATTGACACACAGAAATAAGTGCCATAATGGTCTATGGCGCTTAAGACCATTGAGTTTGCTAAGATGAACATACAGTATCTCAATAAAGTGCTCCATCTTTCTCGTTTCTTCGTGTGCCCAAGGGCAAAACATAGAAAAACCTAATTTGTATAAGACCTGCCTATATTAACCTATGTTTACAAAAAAAAATATTTTGAACAAAATGGCGGAGCAATAGATCTATCAAGTTTTAGCTATGTTCGCGAGGTCTAAGCTACTAACTAGTTGATTATGTCTATTGTGTAGTAGCTTAGGAAGAAAGCTTATTTTTGCAGATTTGCAGAAAGCTGCGACAACGCGACCAGCGGAGCAGCAAACTGCGGTTGACGATTTTTCATGTTTATACAAACTATCATCTGCCAAAGTTTCAATCGGGACGCGATAACTATTTTTTTAAGTGACTAAATGGCTGCCGTTTTTCAACCCCCCAACGAAGCGGCGGCTGACCTTCACGAGGCTTCACTATACACCCTTAACCACTTCACAATTTATCGCTTGGAATGTGATTGATCATGTTTGTTTCTGGCTTACGGTCCATAATGCTTCGGCCACATAAAAAATCCTACGATGTAACCGCTCGACACTCCCGTTGACCACGGGATACAATGGTTAAAACAAATGGATGACGATCGTCGGAAGAGTTAAGAGGCTGACAACACCCGATGACCTTCAAATTGACTTTACTCAATTTTTTTTTAACTTTAACTACTTGTTTAGAGAAAGTAAAAAAAAAAGTTATTATTCGTTATACTTGGAAGAACTTTGTTAATTCCGATGCACGATTGGACGAAATCGGCTGGATAGTAAGTAATTCCAAAGTTACATCTTAAAATTTGCTTTAAACAGTTGTATGTCTTTAGTTTCTTGACTTATACGTCTAACTAAGTACAAAATTCAACCACACTAATACAAAAAATCTCGTTATTTTATATTTCTCAATTAATGCGTAGTTTTTTTTAATTCATCATTTTGCAAAATTTGCAATGAGCTCCCATACTAATCGTAACACAGTGTTTCTCTTTCACAAGTGCTGAAAAAGATAGGGAGGGCATTTAGCTGTTGTCAGCTCCTTAAGCGTTTTTCCATGGCCTTCTGGTACAGATTTTAGAAAAACTACTCATTGAGTACACTTACCATCAGGCACTTTGATTTGCGGCACTATAGTGACTTTAGGCGCTATGGGCGCCGGCTTTGGCTGGCTCACACTCAATGTCGTGTTGGTAGCTGCAAGGAGGCTCGTCAGTATCGTGTTTTGTGCCTGAAAATAATAGCAGTCTTTTAGTTACAAGCAGAATATTTTCAACCGACTTTTTAGATTTCGAAGGAGGAGGTTATCAATTCGTCGGGATCTTTGTTTTTGCTATTTTTTTTGTATGTTCACCGATTATTCGATGATGGACCGATTTGGAAAATTCTTTTTTTGTTTAGAGAATACTTCACAGTTGGTCCCATAGTCACCAGGTCAGGATCTGATGATGGGATCTTGGAGCAATCGAAGGAACTCTTCAACTATTACAGGCACACCTGTAGTGATTTGAGTATTTTCAACCGACTTCAAGATTTCGAAGGAGGAGGTTATCAATTCGTCGGGATCTTTGTTTTTTTTGCTATTTTTTTTATGTATGTTGACCGATTATTCAAAGACGGCTGGACCGATTTGGAAATTTTTTTGTTTTGTTTGAAAGAGTATAGGTACTTCACAGTTGGTCCCATAGTCACCAGGTCAGCATCTGATGATGGGATCTTGGAGAAATCGAAGGAACTCTTCAACTATTATAGGCACACCTATAGTGATTTGAGTATTTTTTACTGCAGCTCGAGCATTTGCTTTTGAAAAGGTGGAAGCTAAGTGACGTCTGTTCTTTTTTGTTGAAAATTATTTTAGTAAATGATAATAGAAATTTTGAGATCTCAGTACCAGACTGGCGTGCAGTGGCGCCGAATAGGGCAGAGTGGCTTTCTCTTGTGTCTGAGGCCAAGATCCGTTTTGGGTCACAGAGCCAGTGGAGTTTATTTATTTATCGTATGGCTACATGTCACTGGATATAGATAGGCATTTCTTCTCTAAGATAGTAGAAGTGGGAAAGCAGATGATGAAGAAAATTCAGTGAGTGCTGCGAGGTCCAGATGGGACAGCGCAGCTGCCAAGTTTGTTACTCTTTTAGCACCACCCATTGATCACGTGTAGAGTTGTCTAAGATGAAGAAGGTCTCCTCCACCCATTAATTGCCAGATTGCCATTAATTCCCAGATCCCCGGATCTAGCAATAAGGACAGTATCTACGAACGAAATTTAAAACAGCGCTTTTTAAATGGCTATTGGAGAAAACATTTTACTCTATTAATGAATTTATTGCGTATAACAATGTATCAAATTTATATTAGTCAAATTATATTATAGATACCTTCTTTATTTAATGACATTACATACTTAATTATTTTATTATCAATTGCTGGCACTGTATGCTGTGTATATTTATTGTAACGTATTGTGCATTATATTTAGTTTAATTTAAGTAAATGTAGTTTAGTAATTAATTAAGTTAATTAAGGTAGTCTTATTTAGTACAAATTTAATGTATTATAAGGACCCATTTGCATGCTGTGAAAAACAGCTAAAAAGGCTAGCATGTAACTTTTATAACACCTTTTATGTAAAACCCTTTTTATATGCAAATAAATGATTATGATTATGATTGCAATCTTACTAGACGGATTTCGTTGCGTCATATCTGACGTGGCCAGCTCTTACCTGTAATAATGCCCCGTTATTCAAACTCTGCGACAGATCGACTTTCGGTTTCCGCTTGTACCCTTTCGGCGGGCCTCGTTTCTTGGCGATTTCGCCATTTTTCTTATATCTGAAATATAAAACAGTGTGCTAAGTTATATTGTTGAATTTGAATGGAAGAAATTCCTTCAACACACAGGTTTGTGTGAGGGACAGAATACTGCAGGCGGTAAGAGTTTTGAGTTTGCACTTTAAGGGGCTGACAACAGCTAAATTCCCTCCCTATCTTTTTCAGCGCGAGTGAAAGAGAAACACTGTGTTACGATTAGTATGGGAGCTCATTGCAAATTTTGCAAAATGATGAATTAAAAAAAAACTACGCATTAATTGAGAAATATAAAACAACGAAGTTTTTAGTATTAGTGCGGTGGAATTTTGTCCTTAGTTACAGACGTATAAGTCAAGAAACTAAAGACATATGACTGTTTAAAGCAAATTTTAAGATGTAACTTTAGAATTATTTTCTATCGAGCCGATTTCGTCCAATCGTGTATCGGAATCAACGAAGTTCTCCCAAATATAACGAATAATAACATATATTTTTTTTACTTTCTCAAAACAAGTAGTTATAGCTAAAACACTGTTTGAGTAAAGTCAATTTGAAGGTCATCGGGTGTTGTCAGCCTCTTAATCTCAGGCAACGCCACTTGGCACTATAGTTCCTCGTCAAGTCCCGCCTAAGTTGATCAAGCCGCGAGATCAAGCGGTGGCTACCCCCCAAAAAGAGAGGGGGGGGGGGAATGGTTGGCATCCTCAAAGCAAGAATTTAACTAGAGACCGCACACGCGCTCTACCGTAAGGGATAGACGTAGATGACGATAAAATCACTTCTATAGCACAAAACAAAACAATTTACAAAATATTAGGTTTTCTCGTAGTAAACACAGAAATTCTTGATGAAATCGCAAATTATATCTGTTTGTGACCCTCCACTGTTATAATATAAGTAATAGGTGGAGAGTAACAAAAAAATGATGAGACTATGACAAGGACCAACGATAATAGCACCGAAGCGAAGGAAGTTCTTACAAACAACTTCTGGCTAGTGGGACGTCTCGGCATTTCGAAGCATTTTTGATTTTGAGGGTTAGTTCCGCGATAACTTTGGTAACGCTTTTCTGATCTTTGTGAAATTTGTTGGGTTTTTGGAGTTGTTGCAGAGATACATATAATTTGAGAGTTCGTATATGAGCAGGATCGATCAAGGGTTTATGGAGCTAAAAGACGCGAAACAATCATCAGGGTCTTGTTATATAGTTAACACGTGCGCAAGGAAATCGCGAGTTCTCAGTTCAAGGCGGATACTAGTAAAATAGTTTACCTGACAATACCACCCGAATCACAGCTCTTCGGCGTCTGCACCGGCGTTATACTCAACTTGGCCGGCAGTGAATACCTGCTATGCAGCGACTTGACCACATTATTAGCCGCCTGTATACTTGGCAAGGCCAGCGGGTTCGCCAAGTTCAACGGATTGTTGACAAACTTCGGTAGCGTCACTTCTGGGGTCGGAAATATGGATAAGCCCTTCTTGAAAGCGGGTATTTGGTACACTTGGAGGTTCAGGCTTGGCGTGAAGGTTTTGAGGCGTTTTGGGGCTGGCTCATCGTCGGAAGAGGACTGGGCTGCTAGCGGGTCCTTTTCGGTTGTGGCGAACGGGTCGGTGTGAGAGTCTTTTTCTTGTACGCAAAACATCTGGAAACAATGTTTAGAAAATAAATTTATAAAGTGCTTTTTTTACTGTTTTGATGAATATTAGTTATATTTTTGTGTTTTGTTCAGGCCCTAATTTAGTTCAGTTTATTTATTGCTAAAAATATATTTACAGCTTGTTTAATATCTATATCTTAATTTACTCGAGCAGCTAGAGCGGGCTCTTTCTTTGCCCAGATGCTGGGAATGGCCGTTCAGAGGGGAAATGTCACCAGCGTTTTGGGGAGTTTTCCGGGGGCAGGGGATTTCAGGGAGGTATTTTATATTTAGTTTTTATTGTTTTTGTTTATCTCTTTAGTTTTAGTTAAGTTTGTGTTGTGCCTTTTTAATTTTAAGTTATGTTATTTATGACATGTGGTTTTTCGGTTTTAATAGATTTGTATGGTATTTAATGTAAAAGTTAATTGAATAAAGATTGGAGTAATCATTAATCCTAACCAGCAATATAATGCAATGTTTTTTATAGACCAGCTAGAATGATGAGATATTACACAGTAAGCACATTTGTGCCTGACACAGTCAGTGAGGTTTAAAAAACTATAAATAATAAATCTATCCTACTGTCTATAACCCTATATAGATTTAGAGACTTCACCATAGACTGTATGGAAAGAGAAGTTTTATTTAAATGACTGCAGCCCCATCTACATGTTACTATCGTCTTTATCTTTCATGACCACACTCTCTGCAATTTTTTTTCTCTGATATTCATAAGTGCATTGTAATGTGCCTAAATTGAAGAATAACTACCTTTTTTTTTTTTTCTCAACAGTTTGTAGTTGTAGCACAAAGTAAACCAATATATTTTATCTACACTCATACTGTAAGTACTCTAAAATGCGTTCAATAACTGTAGACAATTACAAGCATTACAACAAACGATTTAACTATGATAAGTTTCTTATCTGCGGCAGTAACGTAATTTTAACTTTGCATGCTCAAATATTGTTAAGCAATGAGTTTCAAATTTGGAACATCGAATTTGATAACATAATGTTACTGCCATGGCCAACTCGATTGATCCCGCGCGAGCGCCGGCACAATCGAGTTGGCCATGACGGTACAATGGCGGTCATTCTATGGTTTTCGAACACTTAATTTAATATATATAATATGAGTGTAGATAAAGCAGTGTATGCAACTGTATGTAATTAGGCCTTAAAACACTCGTGTGATCTTATTATGAAATTCGCCTGCGGCTCATTTCATAAAACCACACACATGTTTTAAGGACCCTTATTACGTAACAGTTACATAAACTACTAATTTTAATTATGGCATATGGCACTATGGCAATGGCAGTCTTTTGTTTATAATTTTATAGTTTATAAAACTGTCTTTTAGACTAACATAACGGAATTAGCTGGTTAAAAATGATTTTATTATGTGTTCTGTAAATAAGTATTAGGCATATTAAGAGTTCACATTTGTGTATATTGAGTTTTTATTTTATTTTAATGAAACTTATTGTAAACTTATGGGTTTTTATTGTTTTGTGTATAAATTGTTTGTGATTTTGTTACATTATTTATTTTATTTTATTTGACAATCAAACTCACTGAGAGTACCACTTTTACCCACTGACTCAGTGGCGGTTAGTACTAGAAAATTGAAATTTTGATATGAGTACCTATATGTTCAAATAAAAGCTGTTTTATTTGATTTAACACATGATACCTTATAATACGAATAACATAACGTAAAATAATAGTATATAGGAATATTATATTAAGATAAAATAGGTTTCAAATTGTTACATTATTTTTTCTTATTAAAGTATCAAGATCGTTAGGTTCACACTAAGTTACACACTTTACACACATTAGTGTCGTTACTGTTGTCAGCACAACAAAAACCTTAAATTAGCGGGACACTCAAATCCCACAACACTTTTCTTTCCGGACAGACTCTACTAACTACTTAATGTTTATCAAATCAAACACATATTTTTTTATTAACAAATAATAGCAGCATTAAATTATATCCTTGACACCCCCTTGATGAAATGTTGACAGTGGTGTTAAGTAAAAATGTGAATAACTTTGACAAAAGCCAATTTAATTAAATAAATGCCATGTCATGTTTCGATTTTGTCTATTCTGTACAAATAAAACTGGTTGGTAACAAAAATGCCACATGGTAAAGATGAAACATCATTTACATATGATTTGTATAAGTAACAGTTATAATTGTTTGACTTATTGATTTACAAGGTTCATTAACTTCTATAATATTTACTTAAATAACAGCATAAATAGCTTTAAAATGTGTTTATTGTTAACAATTTAGCTGAATGCCGATCCGTAAAATCACCACCGCTAAAAACAAAACACTACTTACGATTCCAAATTTAAAATTTTAAAACACCATTCTTTATCGAGAAATGTTCCATAAAACAAATAAACGTCGAAAAAGCATGTATAAGCTTCGGAAACGACAAAATGGCGTTATAAATTCGTAAAAGTACGAAACAATGAAGATCACATGAAATAACTGCACATGCCACTAAAAAAGCTACGCGTAGTACTTGATCTAATTATCTCATACCGATAATATCTTTTATATTGAATGAAAAACAGACCTTTCCACACTTAATACGGCACAATTAGTCGATTTAGCATTTAGTTTAAGTAAAAACTATCAATTTTTAAGGATTTGCACTGATTCTTGATTAAAATAAAAGCGAAAAAGAATAAAGGTTATGCCCACTTATAATAATAACAAATCGTTCCGTTCCGTTCGTTCAATCCTTCAACCAGACGCTACGTTTTAAGTTGTTATGTTGGTACTAATCATGCAAACATTAACCTCAAAGAATGAAATGGTTTAATCAATAAAAGACTCTATGACCAGGTACTCGGGTTCACTTTTAAAGCTGGTATTATGAAAAAAGTAGCCTTTTTGACGTTACTTGGGCATAGATGGATTTTCTATTGTTTGACACTTTGTGGGGTGGCACGTCACAAAATAATGTTACCCAATTTCGCAATAATTTTTAAATATGACTCATTTGTTAATTCCGGATATTTCTTTAAATACTACTAATAACGGTGCTGAATGAATCATTACTTATGTACACGTTTCAACTTTTATCATAAGGTATTTTGTATAGAATGTAATTTTTTTTATATGGTTTCTACATGATCGGATGTAACCCTTTCGTCGCCAAGGACAGCTATACTTGAAAATGACAACACGTCCAGCTTAAAATATGCTTTCATTATTTAGGATAAGATATACCTATTGGTTTCTTTAGAATTTATATACTGTGGGTATATCACACCTGATCCACTCAGTGGGCCAACGTCAGCCAATCTAAGGGACGCATATATACAACGGAACAAGATCGCAATATCGTTTGCTCCCTCTAAGGTATAGCTGCATCCCTAAGGCGTGAAATACACACAAGCGGCGTAAGGCATAAGGCGAGGAACGGATACGGTGCGGACGCGATTTAAATTATATAGAAGAGGTGAGGAGATGGCACGATGGGTCATTATACAGGCTGATTTTGTTGCGATAGCATGTCTTCCTCTTCAGATGACGAAGATGCGCTTGCTTTGCTGCAACTCATTAATGTGTAGAGGTATATAAGATATTGGATCCACCCTGTGTGGAAATTATCAGAAGAGCATAGGTATTTTAAAATAATGGAAAAAAATTACATGAATATCCTGATTGTACATTACTATTACTATACCTACTCCGGCATGCTAAAGTCGTAAAGAGCCGGATATTGTTCGACAATTTCTCAGAACTGTATATTAAATTCTATATTATCCCGCATCTTTGTTGCTGATAAATAATACTCGTCCTAAACAAGGTGTAACATTAACAAAAATGTGGCTCATATAAAAAAAATATTGTCGCGTCCAAAAAATTTTTCTTCCACTTTTTCTTATTCCAATTATGCTCTTTAACGGATCAGCAGCATTTTTGTTACACCTTGTATAGCAAGCGACGTGCCGCCTGCCGCGCCTGCGCGACGCTGCAGTTGTGCCTGCTAGCGGCGCGTCGCTAGCGTGCCTGCGCCGCGCCGCTCGAGTGTAATTTAAAATACGTCTCCTTAGTACTTTTCAACCGACTTCAAGATTTCGAAGGAGGAGGTTATCAATTCGTCGGGATCTTTGTTTTTGCTATTTTTTTTTTTTTTTTTTTTATGTATGTTCACCGATTATTTGAAGATGGCTGGACCGATTTGGAAAATTCTTTTTTTGTTTGAAAGCGTATACTTCACAGTTGGTCCCATTGTAACCATGTCAGGATCTGATGATGGGATCCTGGAGAAATCGAGGGAACTCTTCAACTATTATAGGCACACCTATGGTGATTTGAGTATTTTTTACAGCAGATCGAGCATTTGGTGTTGGAAAGGTGGATGCTTAGTGAAGTCTGTTCTTTTTTGTTTAAAATTATTGTATACAAACGTTTTGAAGCGGCATCGTGCCTGCGCTGCGTCTGTGCCTTACGCCGTTTGTGTGTATTTCACGCCTTAGATTGGCTCACGTTGACCCAATGTTTGTATCAGGTATTAGATAGAACGCGATAGCTAGTCTGACATAGCAAGAAGAAATCTAAAAAACCAAATATTTCCTAGAGGTAGGAGTATCACGTTACTGTAACCGATTTTCTAGTTCTCAGATTCTTGTACATTATCAGAATTTACGAGTCATCAAGTTACATTCTAAAACTGGTATTAGACATTGCAATTTGTAAGGCCCAATCTGTCAGGTTGCGAGGTGTAATAAGAGGTAGGGCCCGTAGGGAGCTGAAGGAGGGTTAGGGAGAGGCAGGGTACACAACAGATTGGGCCCTACAAATTGCAATGTCTAATACCGGTTTAAACCGGCAAAACTTAGGACATTGGCAGACGCTTGGCCATTTTGGCCAATGGCGAAGACTATTGACTAGTGTTGCCGTTTTCGACTTCTAAAATTACTACTTTTACCTTAAAAAAAGGAATTGTTTTAGTGTCATTAGGATTAGGTTTAGAAGTTTCATAGTTTTTTTAAGTAAACATCCAAAAAATTGTTCAATAATCATTTTATTCGAAAACTTAATCTAACCAACATCGTAGCAAGAACGCAGTAAAAATAAATACACTAACGACTAGACGATAGCTGTACAGGCGCGAGCCGTAAAGAAATAATCATATCACATACACCTAGGTTTCCATGTCTACAAACTTCTAAATATCTATCGAAAATGTTTGTGAATATTCTCCCTTACATATTACAACGGTTCATAGTCGCAGTCTTGCACATCATAAATAATAATAAAAAATAGTGGGTAGTTTCTATCGCGTGAACAAAAGCGAAGAGAACTACCCTCCATTTGTAATTTAATCATTACGGTGGAATTGACATGCCTTAAGTTGTTACGTTGGTATTTTTGATCGTACATTACACAAAATCGTGCCATAATCATGTTTAATATAAAAAAATACATGGGTCGGTATTCGCAAACATTTGATGTTTACGATGGAGCATTGATTTGTTGAAGAACCCTTATTTTTTGCACGTATCAACAAACGCACACGCAGCGAATGATATTTTGAAGTTTGTACACCGGAAAAACTTGGTTACACGATGAAGGTACATGTCCAAATGAATAAAGATAAAAGTAATAAGAAGAAAACTGCAAAAAAAGCGACTTTATAATCGAGGATAAAATGTTTTTTAGCTTAGTGGTCTTGATAAGATTTTAAACAAGTAAATGCCCGTTACTTTCAGTTGGTAGTATTGATGTAAGGTGTTGCCAAGTTAAAGATGTTAGCAATTTTAGAGAAAATAAATAAGTGAAGTAAATAAAAGGAAAATCAGTCGGACATGTACCAACATCTAAACATCTTAATTTCAATTCATTATTTACACATTATAACGCTAACTTATATAAAGATTTGGCTTGAAACTGTGATATTAATCGAAAACTGGTCACACTGTTTTGGTATGTAGAATCATCGTCTTAATATAGTATTGCCATACAAAAGTATCTGAGGTGGCGGCATTTTTGTGCTAAAAATTGAATTTCTAAGACGTGTTTACGACAAATAACTGAACCACCATAAGCAGACATCGTAGATCATGAACGCTTGCAAGTAGTATTTACTTTTGACTTGAAACTACCACCAACTCAGATATAATTGTACCGTGAAATTCTAATATCGTATTCAGTCTCCGTAAACTTAGAATTCCACAGATTAAAATTATTAATTAAATAAATTAAACATTACAAATTAAATCAAATATAAAAACTGGCTGCAAACGTTTGGTCTACACAAAGTTAATGGTAATCTAAAAATTAAGTGTGATTTTAATTAAAGACATGAAGAACTTAAAAACGCCATGTAATATAGCATTTTACTGTCTCTAAATACAATCACACTAAGGAATGATTATTCAAATATTATGTACAAATTCAAAAGGATAGATATGTCAAAGTCTAGATATGTCAACTCAGTATTGCCACGAAGAAAATCATTTGAGCAAGAAAGGAATGGTACCAATAGAGATTTTTAAAGTTTATAGGTTAACTATTGTCTTGAAGAAACGTTTTTCGGGTAAATTTCCCCACAAAGACTGGCAATAATGCTCGGTAGCTTTTTATCTACTGGCAACTCCGCTTTTCTGTCATGGCGCTTGTCACTTCAAAAGTCATTTTGACAGTCACTAACCTCACACCAAAATGATTTAGTCTATCATGTCAGTTTTGTCTTTACTTTAGAAATGTAATTTTGAAGTGTTTTCGAGCGAGCAAAGAGAAAATTTACCTAAAAACCGTAAATAGGAACTCCCTACCCACCGGCCACACACCAACATTTACCTTTTTTGATGTTATAAGTAATGAATATGTTATTCTACTATAGTAAATGTAAGTGAATGACCCCCGTTAACATGTAGAAACAGATATGATCATTAAATCATTAAATGCGATTATCATCTATTATAAATTTATAATCAATATGGACGTACGTATTTTCGTAGCCATGTAATCTTTGCGTGTATCGGAACGGGCCACAAATACGTTTTAGAGTGTATGGAAGATCATGAATTGACTATCTATTGATTTAATACATCCGTTTGAACTAGGTACCTATGTGATTTAAATTTGCTAATTAATTGTATCGATTTTACTATGTATTGTATTTCAATATATGGCAACTTTTTATGATATGATTAATTAATTAACTTCAACGGTTATAGTACGTTCCGATATACGCATCCACAGTGAATATTGTAAGCTAGGAACCCTATCTCCTTATTATAACACCTAGCCGTTACTACCGCTTTTATTCATACATATATATATATATATAATTAACATGTAATATTACACAAAAATTAAAAAATATGAGTGTCAGAACAGGTACAACTATTTGTGCTTTAAAAAAACAAATACATACAAGCAAGATTATAAATTTTGAATTTCTATTGTTAGTAAATTATCTGCTACATAAAGTTTATGTAATATTACATGTAAACTCCAAACTTTAAACTATCAAATATTCATTTGATTTAGCTACATTCAAGTTCCTTTAAAACAAGTCTATGTTTGACAGTCAAGAAATACCTTTCCAATATGGCAACATTGGCTAATGCAAGTTTTTTTAACTTACACGGTTCATTTTTGAACTTGTGGTAAAAACTTCAGTTAGATTTTTAAGTTGCCAACATTGGAATAGAAGACTGTTAGTATGTTTAAAAAATACTGACAGTATAAATACTTTTTTATACTGTCAGTATTTGTTACACATTAATTTTTCCATTAAAAATACATTTACATTCGAAATAACAATTTTGACCTTACAAAGCAACTAATATACCAATAGTTACATATTTTAGGTTATATATTAGGTTTTCCATAATTATAAATAGTTTTTTGTCATATATTCATAAGTCCAAACAGTGTACAACAGAACTCCAAAATCGCATATGTTCAATATTTTGGAGAAATGTAAAATTTCTTTAAGTGGACGAAATAGGGTCATATATCAATGTCATGTCAGACGTATACTAAACTAAGTGTCAGTGCCTTAACTAAAATTGACAGCTCAAACTCAACCTTGACATTTGAAAAGGCAACTGACATTTCCAAAATAAAGTTCGAGCTGTCAAGTGCAAATGTCAAAATAAATAACGTCAAAGATATTTGGCAATTTCTAAACAGAATTAATAAGTACAATAACTAATATTTACGCATGATTGCCAGATAAAAAAAAAAGTTGTTTCACCTGGCAACACCATACGGCCTAAAAATTAAATTAAATCAAGACTTATACGTACGAATTACATCTTTGATCTGAGCCCTACATAGCGGGCATTGACCACCCCCCTTCCCCCTCCATTGCTGAACCGCACATCTATAGCACATACACATATGTCCGCACATATACAGCACAGAGTCTATAGGGTTCTCGTAGCAAATTGTGCACTCTGTGCCGGTGAGGTTCTGACCTTCGCCGATGACAGAATATACAGGCTGTGCAAGGTGGTGGTTAGGTTGCCTGCTTGTCGATGGTCGGTCCACGCGTTCTGGTTGAATGTTGACGAGCTCGTTACAGCTGTTCTGGCTGGCGGAGCACTGGTCTGGTTGGGTGCGGCGCGGGTAGAGGGGAGGGGTAGGGTGTGCGGGGTGCGGCGGCGACATTGGGGGGAGGTTGGCCAGGCAGAGCTGTGACGACTGGATTGGCTGGAAAGAAAGAAAAAAGATGGTTAGGTTTATTTATTGCAAGAAGACACCGAATCAAAGCCTCAACAGGACCGTCACCTACTTTCTAATACCTCAAAAGAGCTTTTCTTTTTCGTAACGTAAAGACATCTTGAGTCTTGTGACTTCATAAGATGGAGAGATAAAATTGCCTCATCTACATGAGAATTCAACAGAGAAGTAGCATCCAAAGTGACTAATTAATGAAAGTGAGGTTGATGAAAAGAAGAAAAAAGGGACTGAAAATTAGTAAAGTATTAAATTAAATTAAAGGGACTTTTTTGGACTCACCTCAATGTAATGCGCGCTGGCCAACGTCATCTGCTGATTAGCCGCGTTCTGAGTACCATTCTGCGGCGGCAGGCTCACCACCAGCACAGTCCCGCCAGCACTCGTCTGTATCGGTTGCGCTGAGCCCGCCAGCACCCTCAGCTGCTGCGGCGGCGTCTGCGCTGTCTGCGAACTGAGCATCCTCACTTTCTGCGTCGCTCCGTAGATATCCACAAACGCCCATAACCTTAAAGTGTGATCCACGTGCATGACAGTGATGGGATTCGATCCGTTTCTGCTCACACGTACTTCGCCGTCGAGCGTTAAAGTTACAGCTAGCTCATCGCCTCTTCGCAAACCATTGGCAGCGTCTCTACGCACGACCCAGTATTCGGGCCTGTCTAGTAGCTGTTCGGCATCGTCCGGGAGATCACAAGCTCTTAAGGTCGCTGGATCGCATGAAGTTAGACCAATAGCTAAGCTGCCGGCGTAGGCAGTTTCAGTTGAGAGGATTTGGACGACGATAGTTTGTCCAGGACGCATTGGACGCGCTGTGAATACATATCCTTGGCAGAATTCAGCTTCAATCCTAGCTGCGACTCCTCTGTCATTAATAAACTGGACGTTCCTTCCTTTAGTCCTATGTAGACTTAGAGGCACTAACGGATTCTGGTATCTAGGTTGCGGGAGCGGCTCTTCTACCGAAAGGGAGCGCATTCCACTGATAAGTCTGTCTTCTTCCACAGGACTTTGATTAGGTCTTCTCACTTGGTTTGGTACTCTTGGATCAGCGAATTGGACTGCAGTGCAATTTCCGTATACATCTACCAGTGCCCAGAGCGGCGATCGAGTATCTACCCCAGAAAAGAAAAGCCCTTTGTCTTCGCCGTTGACACCGAAGTGTACATCTCCAGCGGAATTAACGTAATAGTACAGGATATTGTCTTTCTCGCAGAACCTCTCGCCCAAGGCCTTGGCCCAATTGCCTGGTTTGTTGGTGAGATCTGGGCAGGCGTACTTGGGGAGGGAGTGGGACAGAGTCGTGGGGTCGTGAGTGGTGAAGCCGAAGCGGATGACGCCACTCCAGCTGTTGGAGATCTCCACGAAACGAACACAGACCTGGAAAAAGAGATTGTTTCTTTAGCTAATTCAACAGACTGAAAACAAATTAGTATTTAAGAAGAGGCGTCTAGGTTATGTTATGAAAAATAATGTACATCCTAAAATATAAGGTGATTCCAATCATTAAGACCTATGGAGATACAAGAATTTACAGAAGAATTAATTCTGTACCTTGTATGCTTGCTGGGAAGGCTCCCATGTAGCCACAAACCTTGGTGATATGCTATTAATTTAAACGTCATAAATACCAGAGGTCCCGCAGCAGTGTTGGCCGAACGTTAGTGTAATTGAAAATTAAAAATTAAAGATTGAAACACGTTAGTAAAAATTGAACACTAATAGTTTAATGCAAATTGATTTCAATTAGAATTAAAATTAATTGTAACTAATGTGTTAATCCTTTGCGAATAACTATAATAATTGAAGATATTTAATTTTTAATCTTTCTTAAAAATTAAACTCATTAATATAATTTTTAGTGTAGATTGAATAGATAATTGACATTAATAATTTACGTAACTAAACGCGGATTTAGGTAAAGCTACTTGGTTTTGATTTTTGTTTCGAATTTGACTCCGGACTCGGGGCTTGTATTGATAAGCAATGGGACCGGAATCCTAAGGTGGAGGTCATGCTGGACCCTGGGGATCCCTACTGGATCTCGGGTTTGGCGCATCATAGACTCATGCTGTTTGGGCTCAATCAACTTGTACTGATGAGCAGATGGTACCGGTATCAAAATCTGGAGCTCATGCTTGAGCCTGGGGACCCCACTGGATCTCGGGTTTGGCGCATCATAGACTCATGCTGTTTGGGCTAATTCGACTTGTACCATACCATACACCATACCATACCATACCATACACCATACCATACCATACCATACCATACCATACCATACCATACCATCAGTACAAGTCGAATGAGCCCAAACAGCATGAGTCTATGATGCGCCAACCCCGGAGATGCAGTTTAAACATTAATTATTAGTGTAAGACAGGATTAATTTAGTTACACTAACGTTAACCTTATTAAATTTTCGAGACGTTAGTGTAACTAATAGGTTAATTCTTATTGACGGTTAGTGTAATTAACGACGTCACAAAATCAATGCGAACTAACGTTAGTAAAAATTTATGTTAGTGTAATTGATTAGTTACGGAATTAATCTTCAATCTTATTGATCAATTTTCAATTCTAATTGAAATTAACGGCCAATACTGTCCCGCATACATATAGGAACTCATAAATTCTGCGAGGGTTTTTCTCATTCCCACAAACTTTATAATTACCTGTATTTTAATTATTTACTCTCTCATGTCTACAGAGTCATCTTCTTACCCTAAATACAAGTGAGATCAATTATATTTGCTTTTCGAATTACAAAAGTACACAACCTGGTTCAAACTTCTCTCTCAAAATCCACACTTGCACTGACGTAACACAAGGAGTGTGTTCCTGCGCTTCCTTAATAAAAGTAGAGAGTACGAAGTACTTGGGGGTTGTAGTCGATCAGCGCCTAACGTGGCATGTTCACGCGGAACTTCTTATGACTAGAATGCGTAAACTCATCTGGGTTTTTAAAAATCTACGTCATGTTGCAACAACAACCTTGCTCAATCAAATATATGTTTCGCTCGTACAATCAATCCTGACATATTGTGTTCCTATATGGGGCGGCGCCACTAAAACCAAATTTTTGGAGCTGGAGAGAGCACAAAGATCATTACTAAAAGTCATGTATTTTAAGCCGTATAGGTTTCCCACAGGTCAATTATATAGAATATGTAATCTTTTAAGTATCAGAAAATTGTACATACTACAAATCATTATAAAGACTCATAAGACTACTACCTATTTGCCAGATCTCACATCTACACGAAGAAAAAAGACTCGAATCATCCCTATACCAGATACAAACACTACATTTGCCAGAAGGCAATATGCATCACGGTCTACCAAATTATACAATTCCATCAACAAAGATTTAGAAATTTACCCCAACACATCGCGTGAATGTAAAACTAGGTTAATTAAGTGGCTAAAACTAAAAAGCTATACAGAAATTGAAAAGTTGTTAGAAAATAATAATGTATAATAATATTGAATACGCACACACGCAAACACACACACACACACACACACACACACACACACACACACACACACACACACACACACACACACACAATCACACACACACACACACAATCACACACACACACACACACACACACACACACAATCACACACACACACACACACACACACACATGCGCGCGCGCGCGCGCGCACACACTCACAACTATCTAAGCTACACGTGAACTAACAGCGCATAAATTGCATGAACTTTTTGTTATTTCTCCTTTTTATTTATTTATTAAATTATGTAACTTATAAAGCCATCTAAAATGTAACCACTTGCGGAAGAGCGGTGTCTCTTAACACAAGTATTTCCAATACTTAAAAAGAGGTACCAGCCTGGATGTTGTAAAGTAATTTTAAGAAACTGAATAAATTTAATTTTGATTTAATTTTAATGTCACGAATACAGATATTTATATTTCTAACAGCTTCAGAAGTGGGTCTCACCTTCTCATTGACCCTGACAGGCCTCGCGCTGAACGCGACGCCCTTGCAGAAGCTCTCGACTCTTCGAGCCACGGAGCCATCCCTGGATATCCGGATGTTCTCTCCGTGGACGCTATGGAAGCCCAGCGGGGGGAGGTTGTTCGGGGCTCCACCGGTGCAGGAGGTGCGGGGCGCTGGAACAAAAGAGGAGGATGGTTAGTTTGCGTTTTGTGTGTATTTTTCTATTAAGGTGGGTTTCAGAGGGATAGGGGAGGTTACCAGATAAAAGTTTTAGTCGTGCTCAATTAAACTCGGTACTCGAGGAGAGATTACCTAACTTATTTTTAAGTGCAACAATGTTAACATAGAGGCTTAGAATGTTAGTAAATAAATAGGTGCATGTAGGTTAAGTTAGATTAAGTTGCTTTGTATTTTTTTTTGTTTGAAACAATGAGCGACCCAGACCAAAATAGGATGGTTGTTTCAAAACTTGCGCATATCCAACAAGAACGGAAATGTACTTGTTGTATTAGCGCATTACGCGTTTGGGAATTTCTCCCCCAAGATTTAGTAATAAAATAACCAAGTCTTGGTTATACAAGTTGCTGAAAGTAAGCATATAAGATTGTCGTCGCATTGCTTTCAGAAGCATAAAAAGACTAATTTGAAAGTATCACTAATTTGAAACGTAAATCATAATCAACTTGCTCAAAGTCTATAAAATCACCAAGTGTATAAACGTCAATTCACGTACAAAACCCTTTACGTAACACAATCCCTTGCCCCCCAATAGTTCACGCCATTGAACAGAGGAAGTACGGAGCCCGCACGTGCACACCGTACGGAGGGGTGTTCCGGCTCGGCGGTTGTGTAGGGGCTACTTGTTGCCTGTGCCCTTAGGTTTTTACAGTATTGTGGAAGTGGTGGATTGATCTGTACGATATGAGTAGGATATCATAGCCACCTAGATACAAAAATACAAATACAAAAGTTTTATATAAACATCATATATTAGTTATTAAATATATATACTTACGTCAGTTTTACTAATTACAATTTGGCTATCAGTAGGCCTGACACTAGGTCGAGTATGTCGCGAGGACTGTTGCCACTGTAGGACATTACAGGTGATTTAACAATAAATGATGCGAAGAATACAGTGGCAAGTGAGATTACAAATAACATAAGAGATGTTTCTTATTAATCAATGATAACTTCCCCAAAAGCATGTACATGAGTATTTTAGTCTTAAGTATTTGGAATTCAAATTCCTGCCAAAGTATCTTCCTCGACGAGGCCGTAAAAATATGTGGTACGCTCGATGGCCCTACAATTAAGATTGATTGTGTCAGATATTTTTGCGGCATTGTTGATGAAGATACTATTGCATGTAACTGTACATATCATAATAACACAATGTATAAAATGACGATTGGTTACTAACTGTAATCAAAAACAAGCTAATATTACCTAATGCCCAATTATGTCATGGCAAAACAAACAGCGTTTGACACCATATTTGCTTGAGCGTTTCCGAGAAAATATTTACTTAAGCCAAATATTTAACGGCATTATCTTAGTAATTTTACTTAGAAAGCATTCATAGATTTTACAGCATTAATAACGCATATGTAATCACAAAGTCGTTTGGTTTGTTGACTGACGAAATATCTGACCATATTTATTACAGTAATGTCAAAGATTTTTCGTCATGTTCAAATATAGTGCCGCTGTAGGCTTCTTCCAAATAAGTACATCATTATTTAAAATAATGGAATAAGGAAACTGTCGCCTACCATATGCAAAAATTAAATGTCCTGACATCCGCCTTTGTATATATTGTGTGTTTATGATACATTAAAATCTATTTTATTTTATAAGGTAATTTCCAAAAATCCGGACACCTTCCAAGTCCGGCTGCAATCCGTACAAAGGGTCAGAAATCCCGACATGCCCGGATAAATACTGACGTATGGCAACCCTACCTACCAGCAGCTAATGCCTCGCTTGAAAAACATTGGACATAAACTGTACAGCGTGAAGTGTAACAAGTTAGTTACTCAGGGCCATAGTGGTAATTTAAGCTAGGGCATGGCCAATAACAAGGTAGGCCAATAACCATATGCGATCGTAGGTATTATCTAGTAGAAAAGCATCGAACAGTACAGTCGGCGTAATTGAGGCAAGCTGCGCGAGCATCTGCCGCGCAGGTGGCCATCTTGTGGGGTGCGCTGCGCCGGAGTCGCAGGGGAGCGTCTTGAGTGCTCGGACTGAGGCACGAAAATGTTTGTAAAGGGCTGACATGTAGTACGTAATCGACAATGTTAGTTTACTTTGTAGCTTAGATAACGTTAAACACTGAGAGCCAGTTAGACCGATACGACCCCGTAAATCCGAATAATTTTATAGAATTCGTTGGTCCAGGGTTGCCACATTTCATTTCAGGATAAATAATGGATGGTTTAGTATCGCATTGTCCTAAAATCAAACGAGCCAAATCAGCAGTCATTTCATGTCATTGATAAAGATTTGAAATCAGGAATTCCAAGAGCTAAAAGTTGAGCATAAAAAAAGGGGCAACGCCAGGCTAGACCATAACCAAGTTTCATACAAAATCGATCTAAGTACTTAATACTTGTTTAATAAATAAATGTAACACGATAAACGCCCTCTCGTTAAGATAATATAAAAACTATGAGGGTACTCGAGCCAGGTGGCTGTCGCAGGGGCGGCCATTTTGAATTTAGGCACATCCGCCGGAAGCAGTTCGATCTCGTTTTTCTTTTAAATTTGGAATCGGGGGATGAATCGGAAATGGCATTGGACTCGGGAGTTGATAAAACATGATTTTTGGGCGTGCGAATTGTACATTTTGTTAATATTTTTTTTTATTGAAAAAGTTACTTGGTTGAAATGTTCAACCGGCTGGCTTTTTTATAAAACAGTAAAATAATTGCAAGTAATATAAGTTACGTGAGGATTTTTAAAATTCAGCAAGGTGCAAGTTATACATATTCATGTAGGATTAATGCCAGGGCTTGGAAACCGGTATTATAATAAAATACCGGTCTTTTTCGTTCTCTTCGTTGTTTCGTTTACTATTTCATATTTAATCGAATAATCTTTTAATATGAAGTCATTACCTAAATACAATATTGAGTTCTACATAAAAACCCATAAAATATTTAAATATATTTGGTTATTTCGGGGTTTTTGGAGAAAATCGGTTTCGAGCGCCGCTTAACGCATATAATTAAATAACAATAAAGCTACTATGTTAATGGTGTTAAAAAATATATAGTGTCCTTTATATAGGACCAAATATCAAAATACTAAACGAATACAAGATTCTGTGCTCAACAATAAACAAGGAAAAAAGGGATGACTTTAGATTTAAGGTAAAAAAAAGTCTTTCTTGAATTATTTGAAGTCTAAATACAGTGAATAATTGTACCCTTGTCTGTTGTCTCACTTGGTTTAAGAATAGTTCTCCTTTTCAATTAAGAAGCCATTTTCTTTTTAACGCACCTGCGTTTTGCGTTTCACCTGTTTTTAAATATCACTTGATACACCAGTGTTAATGTCAATTAAAACGGACATAGTACTTTCACCAGGACAAGTGCAGGATGTCATCCTTAATTTAAATTGAAGTAACAAAAACAAAGGGCATCCATTCTGTAAAATAATGTGATTAACTTTTCAAAGGACAAAATAAAAGGCAACTAATTGTTTATAATTAAATTTTTTATACAATACCAGAACTTGTATGAAGAAAATATAATTGTAAATAATTGGCCCGCTATTTTGTGCTGTGACAAGTGGTTAATCGCATTCTTACACAAAATAACCCATTTATGTACTTATTTAATTCAATTAAAAGATGACATTCCAGATACAAAGTACGACATGTATGAGATGAAATATATATTTTCTTTAATTTAAAATTTTTAATAAGTGCTAAAATATGACGTATTACCATTACATGACTTCGATAGGTATAGTTTACAGTAAACAGGTTACTTTTTACTTTACCCGTTAAACTTAATATTAGCTTTGAAATGTCACTTCGAAAGTTATATATAAATATTTTATTTTTATCATATAACATACCTAAAACAAAATGAATGAAAAGTACCATAGGAGGAAAATTTGTTTATAAAAAAAAGAGTCATCATTTGTGGTTAAAATAACGTTTCAGTCCTCACTTGCGGTTTTTTAATTTGCGTCAAATTTGTTTCTTATGACTCAAGTCAGAAGTATTGTGACCACGATTTTAGAAATCGTACTAAACTTTACCATTAGAAAGTCGCCTTGTTATACCAATTTGTCAATATATCGTTAAAACCAAACATCTGTCCGTAAATTTAATTATAGAACAGTCGCGTGTTCTCAATT
The DNA here is from genome assembly GCA_947086415.1 of Pammene aurita. Classification (NCBI taxonomy): domain Eukaryota; kingdom Metazoa; phylum Arthropoda; class Insecta; order Lepidoptera; family Tortricidae; genus Pammene; species Pammene aurita. Next base: position 7,794,558 of record OX352313.1, read on the forward strand.
AATGTTGACAGGGCTGTAAATATCGAGTAATCCCATGAGCTAATTACTAGAGGGTGTAGGGCGCTACGTAGGGGTGAGTTTCGTATTATCAGTCACGTATAGCTATTCCAACTACAATGTTTCGTTTGATGACAATAGTATATCGCTGTAGCATATGAAGCAGGCGGGGACCACGATTTCGTTCTGGGGGGGCACTTTCCTTCACAAAAAATCTCGCGGTCTGTACCTATGGGCCCCGTAGTATACGAAGTTTGTGTTTCAGGGGGGGGGGGGGGGGGGGGGCAATAGCCCCTGTTGCCCCCCCCCCCTCTGTATCCGCGCCTGATATGAAGCATCTATAGGTATACTAGCTTTTGCCCGCGGCTTCGCTCGCGTTAATTAAATTCGGGGTAACAAACCATACAAACTTCCACTCCCCATTTTAGGGAAGTGGGGGGTTAGAAAGAGACAAAAAGTAGCCTATGTCACTCTCCATCCCTTCAACTATCTCCATTAAAAAAATCACGTCAATTCGTCGCCCCGTTTTGCCGTGAAAGACGGACAAACAAACAAACACACACATACACTTTCCCATTTATAATATTAGTATGGATTAGAGCTCTATCAAAAAGTATACTATTATAAAATATTGAAATTGAACTCACAGTATTAGCTTGAGTCTCTTCGTTAAAATTAAGTGATCATTGATAATATTATGAATAGTGGTCATATTATAAAATAGGTCCTAATATTATTAGGACCTATTTTTTGTGCCACATTTGAGTTCACTGCTAAAACTGATATAGGGCAGATGCCCCGGTTGTGGCCACTGTGCCGGATTTGGCCAATTTGGCCATTTTTTTTTAACTGTATTAAGATACAGGGTGTGAGAAAAAAATTGTGGAGATTCGTTTAAGGGCATAATTGGTATCATATTGCGACTAAGAAAAATTTTTTGGCCGCAAAAAAAAAAGAAAAAATGTATGCAACACGTCATCTCAGCCGGCCGACCCTCCATACAAAACCCATTTTTTTTTCGCGTGAAAATTTTTTTAGATATAATGTCAGAATCTTAACAGCGGAGATATAAATATAGTAATAAATTTTATTATTCAGTACATAAAGAGCGTTATAATTCCTTATTGGCACAAAATGACGGACGTCTGAATACACAAGCTCTCCTTAATTGGCCAAAACCGGAGCATCTGCCCTACTAAATTCAAAAGAAAGTTTCGAGCCTACATAATTAATTTTGTGCAATAAGCAATAAGATATTTTTTGCGTTGCTTTGGTTTTAGACTTTGCATTTTACTGCACAAAAAATACACAAATTGTGCGTATTTTTAGAAATTTTAAACGTCGACAATAGAAACTTGATCAAAGTTCAATAGACCAATTATCTATATTATTTGATCGCATCGATTTTGCAACAAATGTCACTCAAGCCAAAACATTAATAGCAGTAACGAAACGCACTTCTCAGAACGCAAGCGCAGTAAATGTCACTACGTGCGTCATGACGTCTTCCTGGTGCAATCCCTAGGCTAATTCTAGCCGTGACGTCAGAACTGGTCTGATTTGAAAATAGAACCTTTGTTGCGCTAATCGTGGAACGAAACGCAATTAAAGTAAACAGCGTGTGTCGTGATTAGATTATAATTAAAACTTTGTTGTTAGTCATATAAATAATAAATAATAAAAAAATAAAATAGTCTTTATTTACAGACTCAAGATTAACAAGTTTATGACATTTCTCTTTTATATGTATATTTATTTATATATATATATATATATGTATATATATATATATTTTTTATCTTTCTATTATTTCATATCTTTTACATTCTTTGTCTGCTTGCCTTAGGCAAAGCGAGCTTGCTGTTAGTAATGAGTTTTTTTTTTCAGTATTTATTTTATTATAATATAACCCAAAGTAATTCAAAATTCTTCTTGTAGACTGCTTTCAATAAAGAAAACCAAGGACAACAGATTTCGGAATTTAGAACTATTTGGCATACCTATTGGTTTAGATTCTAACAGAACACAGACATACTTATAATACTTATAGGGCGCATTTTCAATAACTTTACAGATATACTCCTAGAATTATAAATAATAGCAAAAGAATAAACAATCAAAAACGGATGTTTACTTTTTCTATCTACAGAACTTCTAACAAAATCAACGGTTGAATAATTTCAAAACTCCCCCTAGTGTAATTATAGAGAACTATCAGATTTCCTTTTTCGAAAAAGGAACTGCGGGTCGCGAGCGCATCGGCGCGCATCTCCGAGTGCAAAGAGGCCTGTAATTGGTGGAGAGGCGACCAATCAGGGATTTGTATATGCATTGTCTTGCCAGTGTGTGACGCAATGCTGTTTACATAACATTTATGTTAGTCAAAGTTGTCTTAACATTGAAACTTTTTAGAAAGGACATATGTCTGAATTGACTACTTAGATTTAGAGCGAAATTAAATCATTTCTGGATTAATGAGAATAGCCTAACAAGATTTTAACAGTGACTTGAATTGCCAACAACACTAAGACAACCTGTTTGTTACGACTTAAGTACATCCAAACTAGCCAATCATTATCACTGAATGTTAGATTTGATAAATAATATTGATATGGACATGGACTTAGAGAACACGGTAAAATGTGAAAAAAAGTGGACAAATGATAATTTCTTCAATTGCCAATTTTAGCACTTAAGTTGCTGTGGTATTAGTAACACTCTTAATACGGGGGGATGTATTATATTCTTAGCTTAGCGTGTCAACTTAGAGGGTCGAATCCCTCCCCTACATGCAGCTGTGGGCATGTGTCGAATCTCAAGGGGATTCCGTAATGAAAAGGCTATTGTTAGAGCTCTTTGCGATCATGGCAGCCTAGTACTTTTGTGCAAATAAAGATGTGGGATGATAGGTTTTAGATATTTGTTTTTCCTAAATACATGTTAATGGAAACGGTAGGTAAATAAAAAATAATAATTTGTAGAACACAAGTATGTACTAGGTACCAAAACAAATTTATTACGTATTTTTAAATATATTTTTTTAGACTAGAAAAAATGTCCTATGTGTAGGATGATAGAGAGCTTTAATTAAATCAATTAATTGGAGGCACTAGTGTTAAACTCTCGTTTTCCTATAAACACCATATATAACGGAAAAAAACAGTATCGTATAATGATGACACCCAAGTTGTTCGGATTTTCTTGATATCAGAGTATTATGCTCTTTATTTATTTTTCTTCTTAGTTTAGGCTTTTTACAATATTTTTATAAAAGTAAAATATAAAAATACATCTAAAACATATAAAAACAATAAAAGCATTATAAAAAACCTAAACTAGGGTGCCGCCGGCAACGGAGCAGGGCCCAGGCTGCCGGTGGTTAGGGCCGCAGAGTGAGGAACCTTCGGACTATGCGCGCCGTGTCCAAGATTACCGCCTTCTGAATCTGACCCCTAATCCAACCACAACCCCGTAGCGAAAGTCTCTCAAGATGTTGGTCGAGACTCTTCGCTATGAGACCGTTCGCAGAGACAACTATCGGCACAATGATCGCCGAATCGACCTCCCACATGGCGGTTACCTCGTGAGCCAAGTCTAGGTACTTGCTGGACTTGTCCTTCTCGGCCTTCACGAGGTTCTCGTCACATGGGACGGTGATGTCGATGAGCATGGCCCGGCGTTGCGGTTGATCTATTACCACGATATCAGGCTTATTGGCTACAATAGTCCTGTCCGTGATAATAGATCGATCCCAATAGAGCGTGGCACGACCATTTTCGAGAACTGGCGCAGGTGTGTACTTGTAGTACGGCACTTCGTGGTCCACAAGACCGTATAGGAGAGCAAGCTGCTGGTGTATAATCCTGGCTACGAGGTTATGTCTGTGCAAGTACTCGCCGTTAGCAAGATGAGAACAACCGGAAATGATATGCCTGAGTGACTCTCCAGGACGGCGGCATGCCCGACAAATGTCGACCGTACCGTCAATTATTATTATTATTATTCACTTTATTTCATTAATTTCTTAGATTAGGTTTTTATAATATTTTTACAAAAGTAAAATATAAAAATACATCTAAAACATACAAAAACAATAAAAACATTATAAAAAACCTAACCTAGGGTGCCGCCGGCAACGGAGCAAGGCCCAGGCTGCCGGTGGTTAGGGCCGCAGAGAGAGGAACCTTCGGACAATGCGCGCCGTGTCCAGGATAACCGCCTTCTGAATCTGACCCTTGATCCAACCACAACCCCGTAGCGAAAGTCTCTCTAGATGTTGGTCGAGACTCTTCGCTATGAGACCGTTCGCAGAAACAACTATCGGTACAATGATCGCCGAATCAACCTCCCACATGGCGGTTACCTCGTGAGCCAAGTCTAGGTACTTGCTGGACTTGTCCTTCTCGGCCTTCACGAGGTTCTCGTCACATGGGACGGTGATGTCGACGAGTATGGCCCGGCGTTGCGGTCGATCTATTACCACGATATCAGGCTTATTGGCTACAATATTCCTGTCCGTGATAATAGATCGATCCCAATAGAGCGTGGCACGACCATTTTCGAGAACTGGTGCAGGTGTGTACTTGTAGTACGGCACTTCGTGGTCCACAAGACCATATAGGAGAGCAAGCTGTTGGTGTATAATCCTGGCTACGAGGTTATGTCTGTGCAAGTACTCGCCGTTAGCAAGACGAGAACAACCGGAGATGATATGCCTGAGTGACTCTCCGGGACGGCGGCATGCCCGACAAATGTCGACCGTACCGTCCTTCAGGATATATTTCCGGTAGTTATTCGTCATGATAACTTCGTCCGCAATTGCACAGGCAAAACCTTCGGTTTCTCCGAAGAGGTCCCCGAATCGTAACCAGTTCACCGACGCGAGAAGGTCTACGTCGGGTCCCGTGAGGGCCCTGTAGAACCGTCCGTGTAGCTCCTTGCTCTTCCATACCGCCCTGCGATCCTCGGTGCTTAGCACCACAGGTTTGCGCCAGTTCTCGTTTGCCAAGGAGAGCGGCGTGAGACCCTTATCTACTGCCACCACATCACGATGCATCCCACACTCGTTGTTAAGGAAATAATTCCTGAGATTGTACACCTCACGGTTGTGGAGATTTTTGGCGTTTAAAAAGCCCCGACCTCCACACTTCCGTGGGATGTACAATCTCATAACAGACGAGCGTGGGTGAAGCATACGGTGTGTGGTGAGCAATAGACGGACTCTCCGATCCAGGGCATCCAGCTCGGTCTGTGTCCACCTTAGTATGCCAAAGGAGTATGTGAGTAGGGGCATTACCCAGGCATTGAAGGCGCGCACCTTGTTGCCACCTGACAGAAGACTATTAAGTACTTTTGTCAGCCGACCGAAGAAGCGCTCCTTCAACGCCTGTTTAATACCCACATCCTCAATGCCCAAAGACTGTGACATACCAAGGTATTTGTAGGTTTCTGATTCAGAGATAGATCTGAACGTCATTGTCTCAGAAAGCTGTAGATTTGTTGAATTTACTACTTTCCCCCGCTGTACATGCATAACCGCACATTTATCAACACCAAACTCCATCTTGATGGAACTACTGAACACTTCAGTGGTCTTCAGTAGTTCCAACAAGTCTTGGTTATTTGGTGCAAATAATTTGAGATCGTCCATGTACAGAAGGTGAGATATGACTTCACCCTCTCTCCGAATCCGGCAACCTAGCCCCGAATCCTTCAGCAGATTGCTGAGCGGATTTAGAGCTAGGCAGAACCACAGGGGACTCAGACTGTCGCCCTGAAATATTCCTCGCTCGATCCTTATAAAGTCCTGCGGGCCAGGGGAGTCATCCCCGCCTCCTGGTTGACGAAGGACTGTGGTCCACTGCCTCATACACGCGCCAAGGAAGGATTCTAAAGCTGCATCAATTTTATACAGCTCCAAGATCCTCCTCAGCCATGAATGAGGCACCGAATCATAGGCCTTCTTGTAGTCAATCCAAGCGGCCGAGAGGGCCCCCCTGTTCCGCCGGACTCGTTGGCAAATGGTCATGTCTATGAGGAGGAGCTCTTTAGTACCACGGGACCCAACCCTACATCCATTTTGAGCGGAGACCAAAATGTTGATTGCGACCATGTGCGCGTTTATTTTTGCTCTCAAAATGGATGTAAGAAGCTTGTAGAGCGTAGGCAAGCACGTGATGGGTCGGTAGTTCTTCGCTTCCGTGGTACTACCGGACTTATAGAGCAGGAAGGTTACACCAGTTGTTAAGGAAGGCGGGAGGGAGCCAAGTTCAAGGGCTTGTTGAAATTGTGTTGCCAGCCGCGAGTGCGAGCATCGAAACCATTTTAGCCAGAAGTTGTGCAACCCATCCGGGCCAGGACTTTTCCAGTTCTGGGCCGTACGGATTGCACAACTTACGTCGTCGGGGCTGATGGTGATAGCCCCCATTGGTTCGATGGACTCGCACCCACGTTCAACAACACTCATCCACTCGCCCTCCGTGTGTTCAACGGGCGCCGACCAGATGCTACGCCAGAAATCAGTCATGGCAGTAGCATCCGGCAGTCGCATGTCGGACACACGGGGGTCGGTTTCCTACCTTCGGTATACCTTCCTTTGGTCACTTTGGAAAAGACGATTCTGCTTGAATCGGTCCACACGCTCTCTGTAACGGCGAATACGGCTTGCCCATGCATAAACTTTCTGCTTCAGAAAGTCGATGCGCTCTATGACATTGGCCATGTAGTCGCGGGGCTCGGTATCCGTCCCCGCGAACGCCTGGTGCACAAAGCGCATTACTCGGGGGCGGTTATTGCCCCCCCTGAAGCAGATCAGCTTTGCAATGAGAGTCCTAAATGAGTTGATACGACGCTCGATCCGCACCTGCCAAGCGGGGACACCCCCGGCGGTCCTAGGTGCACGTTCAGCGTCCGGAAACTTGACTCGAGCAACACGGCACGCCGCGATGGCCCCGCAGTACATGATCGAGTGCGTATCATCTAAGTCTTTACTAGTCCGCAGGAATGGATCTAGCAAATCATTTAGGGCTCCCATTAGCGCTAGATTGCGTCTATTCATAGGCAAGCGTGGTAATCGTGGCCTAGGGATGTTTGTGGAGCGATACTGCGTAATTATCTCTTCCAAAGTCCTCCTCAGTTGCTCATTGGCTGTACTACTCACACTCTGATTCACGATCTCCTCCTCATCGACACTGGGATCAACCCGCGGCGCCCCCGATGCCAGGTCGGGTGCGGGCATCGGATCCGGCGACGTGGCCGGCGGATCCCGCGTCGAGATGGAGGCCGCGCGAGCAGAGAGAGCCTCCAGGCGGAGCCGATCAAGTGTCGAGTCATCCAACCGTTTATCCCGCTGGATGACTCGGACCTGATCCGATAGTCGTTGCGCAGTCACGTTGATGGTTGGTTCAAGGAGCTGAAACAGAGGAAGTATCCGGTCACGATACGCGCACAGATTAGTTCCCCCCTCTGTAGCCCCATAATAGGCGCGCATGACGTTCTCATTAATGGATGAAGTCCATTGCATGCGACGCACTATACCACCGGCAGCGGGGGCCCTGGGCGGGGCAGGGATGTCCCGCAAGCCCCAAGCGTGCCGGCAGCGGTGGCCGTCCCCGTCGCGCAGGTGGTCGTGGCGGCGGCTGCGGCGGCCCGCACTCGTCGCTCGACTCGCTGGTGTCGGGCGCAGTAGCGAACTTATCGCCCAACGACGATGGCGAGGAGACTGACGAGGCGGGCGAGGATGGTGGGCGTGCGTTGGTGGATTCCGCTTTTGTCCGACTTCTCGTTATCATTCTATGCAAACATATACGTGTTTCGCCTATGAGTTTGAGCACAAGCTGTCAATGTGCTATGTTTTGTACGTTCGTGATCCGTAATTGCATTTAAACTCTGGTATGTTGGTATTCCACATCTTGGGATTATTTTAGGGGTCACTTGAAACCAAATTTGACCAAGTTTAGGCAAAATAACACGTATAAAAATATATTTTTAGCAAAATTTGATTACAAGACGTCTGTCATTGTCAGCGGTTGTTGTTTATTATTATTATTATTATTAAATTATTTATTCATGTAAAACAATTACAGGTTTCGGGAGTTACAATATTGCGCCAAACTGGAGTAAATCTCCTAACTCAGTCTTAACCTCAAACTTACAAATTTTATTTTAAATCTTCACCCCAAATTAACCTACAAACTTATTCACGCGTGAAACTACCTCGCCATCTGTGCCTATCAAAAGTAAATCGAATCCACCCCCCAGGGACTCGGGAGGAGGGTCGTTCCTTACTGGGTTAATGTAACGCTACCGATTTAATCTTGTCTACCCTTGTGTACTAAATATAGGTCGGATTAAGGTTGTGCTATATATAGTACATAATAAATTATTTTATATATGTATCTACAAATTATTTTCCATAACTAATGTTTCTTTAGTGCAGCAACTTATTGAGATTGCTACTTGACTGTTGCCGAAAATAATGCAATGATTTAAGATATCTTTAACTCATCCTGGACACGTCATCAAACTGTAATTAAACCTAATCTAAAAGTTAAAGTTTGGAAGCGTTTGTTGGCATAAATACCTAGTTAAGTATATTACTGGAATGTAACATTAAACAAAATAAATAACACCATCTGGAATATCTTCTACGCTATATGTTTTTTTGTAATTCGCGGTTTTCCAGAGTCAACGGTACATTTTCTGAATTATTTAACGAGCCTTGTAAGTCGTAAATCCTTGACCCGAATGTCCGACTTAAATAAATAATAAGACAGCCATTGCTACGAAGCACAACAGTCAGAGCATGTTTCCAACTTTGAGTCGTACAAAGATTTAGGTGCTAATTTGTCTTTCCTGTCGTTAAGAAAGGGGATATCAGGAGCACGAGATGAACATTAACAGGTAATGGGTGTACAAAGGTAAGTACAGACATATTTCACAGAAATTATGCATCTAGATCCTTAACTTGCTTCCTTTTTTGATTCGGTATTTGGTGTTTCTGTGTAAGGCAAATAGCCCAGGATGTTTTGATTTAATTTAGAGATTCATCCAATGAAACGAAGATCTCTGTTATACTTGCTAGACTCATGTTTATGTTCCTATAATATTTTGTTTATTTTATCACGGGCACGTGGCTTGATATTTATAACTTTTATAATAAAGTATGTTCAACTAGTCTTCCAGATAAATAACCTTCTAAATTTGGATGATAACGCTGTGGATGGAGCAGATATTGCCGGATATTTAAGTCCTATTTAAGAGAAAATTTGTGGTTAAAAGCCAAGCCCAGGCTCCTTGCTCCTCCTTCCTTCAATAAAAAGGTAAAATGAGGACAACGCCGTAAGCTGCGGTGTTCGTTTTCACTGCCCGGCGAGTCGCACGCGTCTCAAAAATGTTTTATTGACGTCAACCATTCGGCATTTGACGGAACCATGTTGTTTGTTTGGTAAATAATGATCGGTAAACCAATGACGCGCTTGTATGACAGCGTTTACAAACAGAAACAGTTTGAACAATCGGTTTGTATTATAGTATTTGTAGTCAACGATATTAAAACTCCAGGGCGATGAAAACGGGTGATGAAATCATGAAGATTTCTATACAAACTTATCATTTTGATATAGGTACAATGTTTTGATATATCAAGAAAAGGTTCCTATACATTTTTATATACATACTTTAAACTTAACGTAGACACTAGGGTTCGTGGAAGCGGTCACTTTAAACGTATGCAAATTTTATATCCAAATAAGTTGAAAATGCTATAAAATTTTTAAGATCTCATTAAGGATTTGGGTTCTATGAAATGATATAAAATTTGATTTTCGGTGTTGCTTTGTAAGTATCTTATTTTATTCTAAATAGCGGAAAAACTTAGAGAAATAAGTATTTATGGTCAATACAGAAACATAGAATTAAACTTTGCTAAAGGGACCAAGATACTATTACTACTTAATCAGCCGTTCACGAAAACAAGACATTAACGGCAAGCGACCATACTATTTCAACTTAACACTTAGTAAAAAACAAATTAAACTACCAACCATAACACATGAGCATAACTCCACAAAACGGGGAGTTTTTCTCGAGTGGCAACACCAGTTCATTGACCGTCGGTTCAAGACCGTGACGAACAAACGTTCCGATTCTTTTTTCGAAATCACAATTAAATTATAACGTTGGCAACGCTTTGTAATGGAGCACGACGGCGTTTTGAATTTGGAACGTGAAAAGTGATCTGAGAAGTACAAATGCTAACGGCCGCGAAACTAACGATTTAAGAAGATATAAGTATCGCTCGTGCGTGTCTATTGTAGATATACGAAACGCGACCTTGCTGAAACGATTTAAAGTTGGGATTGGAATAGCGTGTTTATCAGCGCTTAAAAGTTTAAAGTACGGCTTTACTAATTTCGCACGTTATCCGTTCACACAAAGAACGCCGCGTTTAGTAACAAATTGGTAACTTACTGTTATTTCTGTTAGCTGCAACGAATTCCTTCTAATAAATATTGAGTTGTACTTTATGAATCACAAAAAGAAAGGAAAACTAATACGTGTGAAACGTGCATGATTTAATCGAGGCTGCTTTTCTGTAAACATAAAATTGAATCAAAATTTTATTATCAGGTCAATTTGTTCTTTATAAAGTACATTTTTGAGTGTAAGGTCTTTATTGTGTTGATTTGGGCCACATTAAATTTAATTGAAACAAAACGAGTCGTAAACAAAGAAATCAAAGATGGCCTCCATACAAAAGTAACGAGTGTATACGAGTTTCATTATAAACAAAAGGGTTGAACAAAGGGATGAATCATGTCTTTAAACTTATTATAAATGTCCTTGTACTGAAAATTCTCAAGGATTATATTCCTAAACAAGATTATACAGAGGAAGAAGTAGCTATATGTGCGAGCTGTTCAAAATGATCTAGAGACGCGCTTGTCTATACAATCAAGTTGTTCTAATAAGCTAATTTTGGTGCAGACTGTAAAAACACAAAGTTTTGAACAAGCTTTCGTGTAATTGACCTTTTTTACAAGGACAAGGGTTTGTCCTTTTTAAATGACATTTTATCTCATTTTGTTGGAATAAGTCTTAATGGTTTGTTAATCATAATATAACGAAAGTCTTAAAGTTTGACACGTGTTTTACAAGGACAAGGCTTTGTCCTTATTAAAGGACATTTTATCTTATTTTGTAAAGTTTGTTTGCTAATATAGAACAACAAAGCGAAGTACCAAGTAATGTTTTTAAAAGCGTTTTGATGCTTAGAAGTATCAAAGCGATTTTTAAAAGGGTTTTGACTCCATTTGGGTGATCCGTCTCCCTTGTTAAAAGCGGTGGAATTTTTATGAAATAGGGGTCCGTAAGTGCCTCTGACCCTCCCAGTATCCCTAGTGTATTGGATGGTTCGCGGGTCTTATCAAAATAACATTTTATGCGACGAGTTTTAGAGAAACTATTGTATCTAATATAGGTAGCATGTATTTAATACCATACCATTTAATACTCGTAAACAAATCCGTCATTTTCATGTAAAAACCGATAAAAGGAATAATCTTACGTCATTTTAAAATAAAAATGGATACTCGTAACGGTTTTTTATAAACAAGATCATTTCAATGTAGGTAGATTTAAATTGAATGAAGAACAATGATTATTGTTTTCCGAAGGCCGTTTTTTATCAGATTGTGTAACGAATAAAATAAAAGAACGCCTGTTTAAGATGATATAAATTGTATTTAGTCTTTTATCAATTTTATCATTAAACTTATGTTATGTTAACAAACATTATATGAAACAGAGAGCTCAATAACAATGCATTCATTGTGATAGCTACCTATGAAAAAAAAATCTACAACAAAATATCTAGCAATCATCATGTAACTTGAAAAAGTGAAAAACTCGAGAGTTGCAATACTTGCAGTTATGTTCCAGAAAAATCATTAAAAACCAACTATATAAAACTTGAATATCACATAATTTTGAACTTTAAATCAGTGCAGTAAGGTAAATGCATATGAATATTATTATTACATATAAAATTCACTAAAATAAACTTTGATACCTTAAGAACAAGGCTCATATGTGTAGGTCCGTATTTGTACAGCAAAATGTAGCGATCTAATGTATGATAAGAACAAACTTGACTATGCACTTCTAACAAACGAAATTCAACCTAATTTCCATGTCATAAGGACTTGTAAAACGCGAACTAAGTAATATAAATTACAAGGATAACAATGCATTCAAAATACGGAAAAATAAACTCTAAGTACAGGGCAATAGGTATGATATGTGTGAAAGAAGCTCAGTAAAGCGTGGTGTTCTAAAAAGCCGGGGCGCGTGACAGAAGATCACGCACCTGTGGCTTAGAAATAACGACCTCCCAGCGTTTTAAACGACGTTTTTAGATGGTTTACTAAAGGCAGTTATATCATTTTGCTTTTAAGCATGGATATGGGGAGATGATGTTAGAGCTGGCAACTCGCAAAAAGTCTTAGGATTGTCTGTCTCTCTGTCTGAACGAAACACGAAGCAAGGTTTACTCAGAATGAAATTATTCCAAAATCAATTTTTTTAATTGGAAAATCGAAGCAGCTTGATGTTGTTAGATGCAGAATCAGAATCACCTCGAACCGGCGATTTCTTTTTAATTTTAGGGGGATGGACAGTTTTGTATTTTTTGAATTTGACATTGGAAGGATTTCGAAGGAGGAGGTAATCAATTCGTCGGGATCTTTGTTTTTGCTATTTATTTTTTTATGTATTTTCACCGATTATTCGAAGACGGCTGGACCAATTTGGAAAATTCTTCCTTTGTTTGAAAGAGAATACTTCACAGTTGGTCTCATTGTAACCAAGGTCAGGATCTGATGATAGGATCCTGGAGAAATTGAGGGAACTCTTCAACTATTATAGGCACACCTATAGTGATTGAGTATTTTTGACAGCAGCTCGAGCATTTGCTGTTGGAAAGGTGGATGCTAAGTGAAGACGGTTCTTTTTTGTTTAAATTTATTAAGATAAGATTTAACGGCCAGGTAAGATTGATAAAGGAAGGAATCCAAAATTACCAAGTCTACCAGCATAGTACGAACATACAAGCCGACTACTGAAAAAAACTACCGTACGACTACCGTAAAAATACGTATCGAAAAAATCGTCTCATAAATATGGTACTACGCACTTATTACAACGGAATAAGATACTATGGGACATATTTTTGAGTAAGATGAGTACACCCATATTTTTACACTTGACTGTACTTCTTGTACGTAAAGTAGTTTTTAGTTAACTTCATTATATTCAATAATAATTTCAAACAAAAAAGAACCGACTTCACTTAGTCTCCACCTTTCCAAAAGCAAATGCTCGAGCTGCTGTAAAAAATACTCAAAATCACTATAGGTGTGCCTATAATAGTTGAAGAGTTCCCTCGATTTCTCCAGGGCCCCATCAACAGATCCTGACCTGGTTACAATGGGACCAACTGTGAAGTATACTCTTTCAACAAAAAAAGAATTTTCCAAATCGGTCCAGCCGTCTTCGAATAATGGGTGAACATACATTTAAAAAAAAAACAAAGATCCCGACGAATTGATAACCTCTTCCTTCGAAATTTTGAAGTCGGTTGATAAAAACGTGTCATACAAGATACTAGCTCGACATTTCTCCTCAAGTACACCCTTATATTTTTATACAGACATTATAATAGCATTAAATTTAGAGACCACAGCGCGGGGGAGTAAGCCAACTGTCACACACATGGCGGTACCCATGGGGGCTTGTGACTATTTACGTTAACACACGCGTGGTCTATTTTCTCGTGTTTTCATTGTTTAATGTTAAATTCAAGGGCAGCTTAAACTGTAAGTTTTGTTTTTATACAGGGAGTAACAAAAATAGTGGTGATCCGTTTAAGGGCATAATTGGCATCGTATTTCGATTAAAAAAAAAATAGGAGAAAAATTTTTGGGAAACGAAAAAAAAAATTTTTTTATGGGACCCGCCGTCCAAGCCGGTCAACCCTCCATACAAAACTAATTTTTCATTAGAATACGATACCAATTATGTCCTTAAACGGATGACCAGCATTTTTGTTACACCCTGTATATCGCTATTATGTCTAACCAAATTCATCATCATCAAACACTTAAGAGCCATGCTCTTGTCGGTGCAACTCAAAGTGGGCTCTCCATTTGCTTCGGTCCCAGGCCTCCTCTTTGATCTCTTGGTACGACCTGACCTTAACATTATTTTTAATTTGGTCTATATAATTAATTCTAGGTCTTCCCCTTCCTCGCCTTCCTTCCATTTTTCCTTCAACTATCTTCTGTATAAAGTTGTCATGTCGTATGAGGTGGCCCATCATCCTCCCTCTTCTCGACTCTATGCTATCCATCAACTGCCTGATGGATAGCATTAACCTAACCAGATTCAGGGTTCGAAAAAAAAACAAAAAAAAAAAACTGGTATTTATCGCGATAACTATCCGATAATTATCTCCGGTATGGATATTTTCTATTATAGTTCAACTACTAATGTTGAAATTCACGCGCGATGTTTTGTTTTTGCCTTCCGCCTTTACAAATTTTGGATTATTATCAAATCGATAATTATCAGACATAAAAATCACGATAACTATCATTGATAATTATCCTTTCGAACACTGTGTCTAATAGATTGTTATTAAATCAAATACAAACATTGAAAACATTGAAAAAAAGTTATCAACCCAGCAGGACTTGAACCTGCATCGATACGCCTTGCCGGGGCTCGATGCTCGATTTTTTTCAATGTTTGTATTTGATTTAATAACAATCTATTGTATGAGTGGAATGCCCCACTTTAAAAACATGCAAAAATAATTATGGACTGTGTCTAATAACCGATAAACTCCTACAGTAACCAGGCCAAGGTTTAAAAGTAGGCATAGACAAGTTTTAGTTTTTCAAGACGTTGGAAACTTGAACTTGAACGTATACTTTTCTCTCGACTTGGCAGCATCCGGGAGATCCGGAGGGCCTTCCTGTGTGGTCGATTCTTGTTTATCTTGCGTTGTTTTTATAGCGTGGTGGCTATCAAGTATACGGGCCAGCGGGGTAAGCGGTGATTCTCTAATTCAAGAGGTGCCACATGTCTGTTGCTGAAGCCTTTAAATTTGATTAAAACTTAATTTTCTAATTTGCCTTATTTAGAGATCTGGCAACTTTAACTTTACTTATATTATATACTAAGTAGAGTTACTTTGCTGTAATATTCTATTAGGACCTAATTAGGTGGAGTTACTTTACAGTTGAGCCACTTACAATTTGAGCGAGACAATGCTCTTTACTAAATTACATAATTTTATAATTAATTTGTAGTCTATCTGTAATACTCTCTCACGGGATCACGCCTTCAAATCAAAACGTTCCAAATTTGAAAACAAAACGTGACCGGTTCATTAAAAAGAATGATGCTGGCCACACAGAAAACACTCCAAACCTGAGCCGACGAAAATAAACCCTTATTTACCATTGCATAAAGTCCTTGATGAGTGAAACGTTAAGTTGGTAGGGCGTACAACCGTAAGTCATTATTTAAATGAAATTAGACTTTAATATGAATTAAATAAGGTTGATGTTTAATTGAAACGGCGAGTTGATCCATCATTACCCGTTGTTGATGGCGTGGGAACCATAGAGAAAACGAGTTTTCCTTATATAATCTATGGTATGAAGGAAACGATATGATTGGTTGTTAAGATGCTTTTAAGCTATTAATTAGTGTCTTTAGAATTAATTTAATTGACCATAATATTTATATACTCGTTTAGTACTTTAAAGGAAAAAAACAGCCATAGGGCCATATTTATTAAAAAGTAAGGTATGGAAATATATTTAGAACTTGGACCTTTTTTACTATTAATATTTATATTGTCAAATAAATGAAATAATAATTAAAAGTACTTCATCTGCTGTTTTTTATAAGTCATCGATCGACATAATCTTTCTAGTATGCATTTGGCACGGTTCAATGAAGCCTGGGGTCCGTTTGGCAATCTAGCCTAACCAACCAAATTTTCGATGACTGAAAAAATAATTGAGTAATTATAAAACAATCAGAAGTCAAAACATAACATAACCAGTGATACTGATATTATAAGTATTATATTATAACACACACGTCCTTTTTAGAAGATTAAAACCACACCAAAACAGCATCAATTAAAAATCACTACTGCACAATGTTGCCATACTAACGAAAACTCCACACACAATTAAAATAAACAAAAGCATGTTGATGCAATCGTTCCTAAGAAACGTTCATTCAGTGCATTCAAGGTCATTTCGTACTATTTCTACTTTAAGTTTAACGATATAAGATATGTGGATTTAATTGTTAGTTCTGACTATTAACCGCAAATGAAAGCAAGGTTATTTAACCCGACTATGCGACGCAGAATAATGTGTTTGGAACTTAAATGTGTGACAGTGTCGCAACTGGATGCGGCGACGGTGTGCAAGCGTGACAGCGCTATACACATGTAGATCGCTATCTCGCTCGCGCACCGGCACCGCATGCGGAAACCGCTGCAGTGTGAAAGCCGCCTTAGAATTAGACTACTCTATATTTCGGTCCCAGTCCTAATATAGGCTTTTGGGCCCCGAGAAATAGGGCCCAAAAAGCGTAGTCTAACATCTGTTTATGGCATATTAGGATTTATTCGTTTATCTGTAAAATACGATGGTCAATTGTTTCCCACGGCGTTCGAAATTCGCTTTTTGAAATCAAAGTGAAAAGTGGTATTAGAATTAGACTACTCTATTTTTCGGTCCTAGTACCCCTACACTCATAGTCCTAATATAGGGCCCAGAAACATGGCCTAAAAAAGCGTAGTCAAACATCTGTTTATGCGTATTAGGATTCATTAGTTTATCTGTAAAATACGATGGCCAATTGTTTCCCACGGCGTTCGAAATTCGATTTTTGAAATCGAAGTGTTACCAGCTGGTAAAAGTACTAAAACCTACCAAACACAGCTGTGTTTGGTAGGTTTTAGTACTTTTAGTAGTTTTTGAGCTACGAGCTATTTGTTGTATATGAGCTCAGATATAATAGTCCAGTGGCGTTAAAATAAAACTAGTTTTCTTATAAATATATTCCTATCGTTTCAGTATTTTTTACTCAAATTGGACGTTATCACTATAGTAATAACGACTGTGTTGAGAGTAGCCTGGTTCCCACGGTGACTGCGGTTAATGTTTTTGTTGTATGTCATGTTTACAAACAAGTATAGTCTACATCGACGATGTAACATAGTACTTATATTGTTTTAT
This sequence comes from Pammene aurita, assembly GCA_947086415.1. NCBI lineage: Eukaryota > Metazoa > Arthropoda > Insecta > Lepidoptera > Tortricidae > Pammene > Pammene aurita. The sequence continues at coordinate 7,811,882 of OX352313.1, forward strand.
GAATGAAAAATTATTGGGTTGAAAGTATTTATTTTGATAACGTTTTATAAGGCCTTTATGTTGTTGTTTTCTTCAATTTAGATTTATAGGTTATTCAAAATTAAAATGTAGAAAAACATAACAATCTAATTAAAAAATATATTGACTGCCCGATTCATTCTAATTTTAAAATTCAGGATTTTATTTAGAGCGGTTATACTTCATTCCCACAATAAATAAAATTTTAAGTTTTTTCCTTGGAAAAACACTTCCCCGCGCAACATGTTAAGGTTATTTATATGTAAACTTAGTAACTTCTATCAAGCCAGTCTCACAGTTTTATCTCTCGCCATCTTTATAGATGTTATTTATTTTTAAAGGCAAAAATGGAGCCCTTCATAACGGTCCACATCCCGTTTCTCACAATTAATTCACCTCGCGTAAGCCATTTTGTTTTTACTTTTTAAAAGCGGTTACAATTTTTTTAATCGACACATCCGTGGGACACGGGACATGGCTTTTGTTCTATTTTTGAAACCAAAAGGAATATTTTTATACAAAGTTACTTTTGCCCTTGCGAAACCCTAGGTTGCCTAGAAATTATTAAGCTACAATGTTTCGCAGGATGTATGATGTAAGTTGGTAGCGCGGTGCACTCGATTTCAGCCAGTATGACAGGTTGTTTTTTTAAAACTTGGTTGCAATCTCAAGGCGTGGGAAATCGATCGTACAGCCATTTGTTTATACTTTTTATAGACAACCTATTTACTTGCTGTATTCTGACCTAGTTTTAGGTAGATACAAACTAGTTAAGTCTGGAATATAAATAAAGCATTTTTTTAGCATCGCTCTGGATACTTTGTACAGGTTAAATAAAAATTAAAAAGCTAGCTGTAAATTACATCGACATTTTATACCACCATAAACATATAATATAATAGAATTTCTTTCACCATAAACATCATATCTATACACGTTTTAATATTAACACGTAATGTTGCTACAACAACCATTTATTTTAATAACGGCGTTAAAACGGAGTTTCGAAACTTCGTTAATTACCAATTATTTATTTATAGACTCTACATGAAGAACAGTAGAATTCAAAAAAGAAATTTTTTATTAACAACTTATACCAGTTTGGTTTCGGCAGAGATCTTGTGTGGTTGATATAGGGTTTAAAGTTGCTTGGTATTTTGTTTGTTTACATTTCCCAGTCTTGAAGATGTAACGGAAGTTATAGTTAACTCACTCTTTCAAAACACACATCTACTACATTTCAAATGGTAAAGTGGTAAATCATTTTGAAGATCGAGTATAGTTAAGTCTTTTCTAATCTAATTTTACCAGTAATTAGCTCTCTGAACCCCTTATTTATAGCATCTGCAGTTAGCTAACGGGCGAATACACGTTTAATCCCTAAAATACTACCAATAAACCTAGAAACTACAGTACTCTACATTCTCTACCATTTTAGACTCATTGAATTCGTATTTCGAATTCGAACAACCGAATTGAACGCTTCAATTGTCCAAAACAAATATGAAACTCCGTGCATTTGCGCTCTTCATCCCTTGAAATAAGGTCTAAACTAGCTTGTACTCTTCATTCTTGTACTTATTGACTATGTAACGGTTGCGTTCTCATAGTTTTTAACACATTGACATAAAGGTTATTTTCACTTGCGTTTAATCGTCTTCGCTTGTCGGTACCGTGTCTTCACAGCCACATTAAAACATGCGTTTGATAACACTCTTAAAAACATAAAGATACGGTTTATTTCAGTTTGTATCGTCGCTTTTATAATTTTGTACACCATCGAATGGTAGCACAGTTACCCTGCGGTTGTAGTGACACTTATCTGGTTGTTTTAAGGTTTATTTTCGCTTGTCTCAGTTTTAGATTGGTCTTCGACGTTGACAACGAAAGGTGAGGTTCCCACGGAGCGTGAGAGCGTTGCGACAGAGTTAATGAGATTTGATTTAGGATTTATATGTCGATTTGGGAGAACTAGAGTTTAGAGAACATCTCAAACTACAGACACTATAGCTTTTACGTCTTTGATCTAAAAAACAATGGTGTTCATGCAACAAAGTTAGCAATATTTGGGTCTATGAAGTCATTACATATGTCAAATTTATAGTTTCAATTTCCAAAAAAAAACTACTATATCACAACCAAAAAAGCTATTCAAAAATACGATTACCTTCTAAATTGAAAGTCTTAACTTAACACATTTACGTGAACGGAAACGTCAAAAATGTAAGTACTTACATTCACAAAGGTAGTACTTGACAATCATAATTTGCACCTTGTATTGCAACAATACCTACTGGCAGTACAACCTGCCTTTCCAAAAAGACAGGTGACGAAATAAAAAAATACCGGAAGGATTCGCCAAATTCAAGTAATATTTTTCAAAAACTCACATCTCTCTATATTATGTCTTAGCAAAAACAACCTCTACACAATAAAAATAAAATTCAATTTCAAATCTACGCGGAAGCTTATTATTCGCGAAAGCTATCAATTCACAATGTGTCATGCAAAACTAAATTATAAATTACAGCGAATATCAAATCTATCACCATGTAATAAAGTCGATTATTCATTAGCTTATCCGTAAAATACGATGGTCAATTGTTTCCCACGATGTTCGAAGAAATTCGATTTTTGAAATCGGAAAGGGTTACCAGATGTTTTGCCAACCAGATGTGTTTAGTAAGTTTTAGTAGTTTTCGAAATTGCAGGTGATAATATTTTATTGAATGTATTGTTGATGTGAACTGTTCGTTTTTGTAGTTTTGTTAATTTTTGTTTCGGTGTGAATTTCAGTTAGCATTTCCGGTTACTTTAAGTAAGTATCTAGTACTTTTTGCAGCAATATCAATAAGTTATTTAAATTAATCTCAATTATATAACAATAATTTCTTAACAACTTATAATACTCAGTTCGTAATGAGAACTAAAGACATAAGTAAGTTTTAAACTAAAATATCATAAGTATAATATTATCATAGAAAGACCTAGTGGTAAAACACAATAAGGTTGTCTTTTAAAGAAATGTACCAGTCAAAGGCATTTCGGCTTCGTCATGTTGGATCATTAGACGCTCGTGATCAAAATTAATCGGATTACTGCGTGGGCGCATGTAAAAAAACAGGCCAAGTGCGAGACGTTCTTTGAAAGTCAAGTCACATAATTTTTTTGAACAAGTGCTTTTTGAAAAAGCCATTCCCCTCATGCAGGGACTTGCATTTGTCCATGTCAACAAAACTATTTAAAGTGCATAACCAGCATGTGACATAAAAGAAATTACCAGCGTCCATAAGGCTACAGTGAATGTTAAGAATTAATAGGCGCTGTACGTAACTACGTCCGTAAAGGAAAAAAAAAGATACTTAAAAGATATTTATTCTTCAATTTAGGCACATTAAAATGCACTTATGAACGTCATAGAGGAAAAAAAAACTACTACCACCACAAAACCACCGGTTCTAACCCTACACCTCTGACTCGAGAAGTCTTATGACCGGCAAGAAACTCGGCGGGACTTATTATTTCAAAACAGTAATACATTAGTCCTATAAGAAGACATATGAAAACAGCTTGAGAGACAGACAATATACCTATTGTTTAATCAAAATGGAAAAAAAAAAAAAAAAAAAAACAAATCCGACTGCTTCAACTGCGACAAAACGCAAAAAAGAAAGTTAGTTTGTATAAAAAATAATAAATATCCGCCTAAGCGCATAAAAGGGTTTTCAAATAAGGATCCCCAATAAGTATTTTGTCATATTTTCTATAGAGAACCATAATTAGTTTAGTTCCATGCGTGGGAAAGATTCTGACGGTTCTTGATACTTGATATGAGAGATTAGATATAACACTTAACCTACATTTTTATCTGTTTTTGATAGTTTTACTAAAGGATTACCTCTTATTTTTTAAGTTTATGGATTTATAGTCTTAAAACCATAAAATGGCTTCCTGCTTTTATTTAATAGCGGATATATGACACTTTTTTACTAATAGGTAATAAAATGGGTAACTTCCAACTTTTTTTAGGCCAGAATTGTGAAAAACAAGCATACAGCCTGCTTAATAGAAAGCGAAGGGGTCGTTCTTATAGCTACAAGAGTTCACTAACATGGTAAATTATAAAACGCGTTACTCTTCCATTTATATTATAATGTGTAATCAATACTTTACTATAAAATCTAAATATACACCGTAGCATTCACATTCTTAATCAAAAGCATTAAAATCATCGATACCGAAGCCCTTATTGTCGACAACCGATATCACTACCAGTATAACTGACTCCCGAACACATACAATTCCAACCAATAACGAGACCAAGTTACACTAGTGATGCCAGATACCAGATGCCGATACCGGAACCGTAACGTTGCGTGCATCTCCCACGACCCGGTGACCTCTAGTGTGGAGAGCATAGACAAGTGGCATAGAGTTATAGAGTACTATAGAACAGCTTAAATTTATGGAACGCTTTTGATTTATGGTGAGTTTCTGATGTTTCTTGCACCATGTCGGTATATTTGTATGTAACATTGGTAAGTATGTTTTACATGTTATTACGGTCGACTGGTAGAAGTAAGGTCACTAGAGTTCACTAGACTGTTTTGAAAAATGACAGGTCGATTGGGCAGAAGATTGGATAATATAACTGTCATTTTAGTATCTAGGGATATGAAAGCAGTTTTTAAAGGCTGTTTTTACATCTTTAGCTATCTTATTGTACTTTTAGGTGACATATCTTATGACAACAAACGCATTATAGAAAAAAAAAGGATAAAGACAAAAATTACAAAATACTTAACTAGATGTAAATAACAAATGTGGAGAATTACAGTGGAAATATCTTATTACGGATTAAAAAAACTACCAATTTAGTAATTTTAATTAAAACAGGCAACATTATCAGACATGGAATTGAAATTTTGAATTTGGTATCACGCGTTCAAGATTCCGTTCCCCGTTCTCACGATCATTAAGCTGTTGATTTGTTGTAGTTTTATTTAATTCTAACTTTTATCGTTTGGTAAATAAAGTCTAATTTAGTTTGAATGGGAAATGAAGTTGGCTGGTAGGAATTTTCAAATTTGGAATTTGGATTTACTCTTCCTTTTTAAAATTTCGTCTGAGAACTGATTTGTTAGTTTTTACCTGATTTGCCAGTAATTTTTCGTCTTGTTTACGCGAGTACTTTCGAATTCGAAGATGCACTCTTCTAGGAATGGTATTGTTTCACAAACTTTATAGGTATTTAACAAGTAAACTTTTCACAGATTTTTCTATGAAAAATAGAGTTACAAAATTGTATCCATCATTTACAATACAATTTGGAGCTTTTTTTTTTTTAATACTACGACGGTGGCAAACAAGCATACGGCCTGCCTGATGGTAAGCAGCTACCGTAACCTATGGACGCCTGTAACTCCACAGGAGTCACATGCGCGTTGCCGACTCTTTACAAAAAGGAGGATTCACTGTGTTGACGGCTAAAGGAACAAGAGGGTCCCTCATCGTCAACACACTGGGTCCTCTTTGAGCTCTTTGGCAACCTTACTCACCAGCAGGAACACAACACTATGAGTAGGGTCTAGTGCTATTTGGCTGTGGTTTTCTGTAAGGTGGAGGTACTTCCCCAGTCGGGCTCTGCTCCAGATTTGAGCGAGATGACATTCACTGAACGTGCCCTACCACACTAAGCGAGATGCCATTCGCAGTGCCCATACCTCTCTTTTTGGCATAGTTTAAGGACATACCCAAGTCCGGACGTAGTTTAAGGACATACCCCGGGTCCGAAAAACATTGACATTTAACCGTCAAATTTCAAAAGCGATAAGGTACTTAAACCTTTGATAAACGATACTTCATTCATCCGCATCGTTCCAGGAACACAATTCAAAAATATCCGTTGCACAATTTCAAGTAAAACCGCATATCTTCGATATCGAAAATACTGGCCATTGCAGAAAAAATACAAAGATGCTGGCAGGAACAGTCGTTTTAAGAAAAAATCATCAGCTGTTACCTTACACCTTGCCGCGCGCAATTTCAAATGAAATTGATACTTGTCATTCAGGAATAAGACTGAAATTTCATCGTTCGATTACCATTTCGTTTACACCTTTTGCCAGAAAAAAATAAAACTAAATTTAAGACTTGTAGCTTGGGTACAAGGTTGATTTTAGATTGTGCTTAATTGAAGGCAGCTGTTTCTAGTATGGGTATAATAATTTAGTTCGGGTGATCGTTTGGGATTCTAGTTGGGCTCAAATTGTCCCTTATAAAGGTTTTATTGTGAAATATACGGGTATCGAACATCCTTACGAGAGAATACTGATGAAGTTAACCTATAGCTCTACTCTAAGATAATAGAAGAAATTGATAGGTACGGTCACCGGCAATAGCATCTTCCTATATGAAGGCCGCAAAAATATATGACACGCTCTTATTTGTAGGGCCATAAGAGCGTCGTGTCACATATTTTTGCGGCCTTCGTGTAGGAAGATAATATTGCCGGTGACTGTATCTTTAAAGTCTGAACCTAACTTGTACATAGCTAATATTGTTTAGAATTTTATTTTAGGACGTTTATATACTAACAAAAAAAAATGAAACAAACGAATGTGAATCCTCTGGCTTTACAGGCGTCCTACGGTAGCTGCTTACCATCAGGCGAGCCGTATGCTTGTTTGCGAACGTAATATTTTAAGTAGGCAGTACCTACATTACTTAAATAAGTTGCTCGTTTTTTCCGAAAGCGTAGCAATGGAGCAATAATCTCTTATCAGAAAGCACACATTTTTTTCACCGGGATCCATTTCTTATCTCCTTTGTCTCTTTCTATACTCCGAGGTTTATATAGCGCCATCTCGCTCGCACGCGTTTCCAAACGTCAGCTGTAGCAACGGGACCGTGCGCTCGCGCAAGCCAGGGCTGGCGCTAAAGTGTAGTAAGTACATTTTTTTTGAAAAAATAATTATGGTCCATTATAGTATAAATAATATTTTCTATAATGAAATACTTGAAGGCATTAGACAAAATAAATTAAGAAATGCAAATGAATTGCAAACAAAATATTAAAAATATTTTTTTTTTGCTAAAAGTAACTTTATAATTTAGCAGTTTTATACATGTCTAACTAAATATTAAATATTGATATGAACTCGCCGAACAAGAGTAAAAAAAGAATCCAAGATTACGAGTATGAGTAAAAGTAATAACCTTATATTAATCTTCTAATCAGGCGCGGATACAGGGGGGGGGGGGGGGGCAACAGGGGCAATTGCCCCCCCCCGGAACGCAAACCTCGTATACTACAGGGCCCATAGGTGCGGACCGCGAGATTTTTTGTAAAGGAAAGTGCCCCCCCCTGAACGAAATCCTGGAAAGTGCCCCCCCCTGAACGAAATCCTGGATCCGCGCCTGCTTCTAATCAACTCTATTAGCCCTAATTACTCGTGAAAGCTTTCTTAATAGCCCATATATGACTAAGTGCATTTAACTCGATGACTGTAATATGACGTCACGTCTATAAATCTTTAACTACTATGACGTCATTGATGAGCTATTAGGTCCTATGAATCCCTTCACTAATGGTGGGTTCAGTTATTAGCTGTGGTGATTTAAATGATAATGGATCGTTTACTAATGAGTAATGACTGTTCGAAAACGTATTATTATGTAGAATAGAAAGCAAGGCAGCATGGCCTTTAAGAAAAAAAATATCTGTCATGTCATAATTAAGGTTGTTTTAATGGTTTTTGTACATAGAGGATAGAAATGAATAATATGTTTATCTACACTCATACTGTAAGTACTCTAAAATGCGTTCAAAAACCGTAGACAATGACAAGCATTACAACAAACGATTTAACTATGATAAGTTTCTTATCTGCGGCAGTAACGTAATTTTAACTATGCATGCTCAAATATTGTTAAGCAATGAGTTTCAAATTTGGAACATCGAATTTGATAACATAATGTTACCGCCATGGCCAACTCGATTGGTCCCGCGCGAGCGCCGGCACAATCGAGTAGGCCATGACGGTACAATGGCGGTCATTCTATGGTTTCCGAACAATTAATTTAATATACATAATATGAGTGTAGATAAAGCAGTGTATGCAACTGTTACGTAATTAGGCCTTAAAACACTCGTGTGATCTTATTCTCTAAAACCACACTCATGTTTTAAGGACCCTTATTACGTAACAGTTACATAAACTACTAATTTAGTATTCATACTCTTATAATTTGTCTTTCTTCTAATTGAAAATAATAATTTTGTCGTAAGTTAAATATCAATATTTTATATTTCATTGTAAAAAAACTTGATTTTATGAACCTTGTTGAAAACAAAAATATATTTTTTTTTTATAATTACTTGCTAAACTTACAATGCTAAAAGTTGTAATTGCATTGAAAAAAGCCCGAAGTTTTACTTTTCTGACTACACGATTCTAAAAACTCCGCAGTGCCAACCCTACTTTTAAGGGTAGTCAGCTGCCTTAAGAGCCTCCAAACAGCTGGGCATTGTGTTTTTATGTCGCTCGACCTTCAGTAAATAGTGTAGCGAATGATCCCTACATATGGCATTGTATATAAACGAGTTTCGCTACATTGTTATAGTCTAAACAATTTGAACTGAGCTCATCCACTTAGTGTCTTATCTTTTGTGTGTAAACCGCAGGCGCACGTGCCACTATGAAAAAAAGGGTTTGGCTACCTGTTAGCGTTTATTGAATATCTGCTATATGGACCACGGAATAAGATTCAATATCAACTAATACGAAAAAACCTCTAAGTTCTATACGGTTGCACCCAGTACAAGCGATTCAAATGCTCTAGAACCAGCGTAACTCGACACCGAGATCCGAAACAAAAGTGCGTAATTGGAGATCGCGCTTGCACTGGTATTCCGAGCGCACGGCTAGTTAGCGATTAGGAAGCAATTGTAATTTTCCCGAACGGGCAGGTAAAACAGGGTTGGATTCTGATTAAATCATTTAGGTGGATGTACGATTTACAAATATCTAATATATGAAATATATATACATATATAATAGATTTTAATAAATATTGGGTATGTTAAAATTATTATCAGACATGTAAATAATCAACTATTTTAAAATTGCTTTCTTAATTTTACAGCTTAGACTTACTTTTACCTATAGCAAATTATGTACTGAGAATAACTCAATTCAAATATAAATAATATGAATCTACATTATAGTTCTGCTTGTTATCATAATTCGAATGTGTTGTAGAAAAATATAAAAATATATATATTTACAGTACATATTAGTCAACAAAAATAATCATATTAATCTTTTCATCATATTAATTTCATTTTTTTTTCTAGATTAATTAACGTGCCTACAACTATTCCTCGAATGAGGGTTTGTCATGTTTATTACATTTCTTATCAGATTTACAAACGTTTTAAAAGAAAATAAATAAATAACAGATTTTAATAAATATAGGCTGAGTATGTTACAATTATAATCAGTCCTTTAAATACTCAAAGTCAAAGTCAAAAATGTATTTATTCAAGTAGGCATAGCAACAAGCACTTTCGAATCGTCAGTAACGATTATTATCTTAAGCTATTATATAATTAATAGAAATATATTGATGCAATTATACAAAAAAAAATACGGGTCAAAATGTATCATAATAATTTCACAATAAAATCGACAAAACTTAAAAGATAAAAAAATGTATAATAAAATACTAGTTTAGAATGTTTCTAGAATAAAATGCAAATGTCAGAAGGAAAATTTAAATCATTATTTTTTAATAAATCTTCTATACTATACTATAGTAAAATAATCGTCTTCTATACTATAATACGCTTTAGAAATTCATATTATTTATATTTGAATTGAGTTATTCTCAGTACATAATTTGCTATAGGTAAAAGTAAGTCTAAGCTGTAAAATTAAGAAAGCAATTTTAAAATAGTTAAGTATTTATATGCCTGATTATAATTTTAACATACCCAATATTTATTAAAATCTATTATATGTGTATTTCATATATTAAATATTTGTAAATCGTACATCCACCCAAATGTTTTAATCAGAATCCAACCCTGTTTTACCTGCCCTTTCGCGAAAATTACAATTGCCTCCTAATCGCTAACTAGCCGTGCGCTCGGAATACCAGTGCAAGCGCGATCTCCAATTATGCACATTTGTTTCGGATCTCGGTGTCGAATTACGCTGGTTCTAGAGCATTTGAATCGCTTGTACTGGATGCAACCGTATAGAACATAGAGCTTTTTTCGTATTAGTTCATATTGAATCTTATTGCGTGGTCCATATAGTAGAAATTCAGTAAACGCTAACATGTGGCCAAACCATTTTTTCCATAGTGGCACGCGCGCCTGCGGTTTACACACAAAAGATAAGACACTAAGTGGATGAGCTCAGTTCAAATTGTTTAGACTATACGAGTATATCCTATTTTGCGAAACGCTGTCACGTCACCAATAATTTGGAATTCCTTTATAAATACGTTTTTTTTAATACGAAATTTTTAGTTTTCATGCATTAAACTTTATTTTTGTAAGCTAGTACAGCAGCAAAAGTAGCTACGCTGTTCAAAATAAGTAAAATAATTTTAAACAAATAAGAACACACTTCAATTACCCTCCACCTTTCCAAAAGGAAATGCCCGAGCTACTGTATAAAATACTCAGATCACTATAGATGTGCCTATAATATTTGAAGAGTTCCCTCGATTTCTCCAGGATCCCATCATCAGATCCTGACCTGGTTACAATGGAACCAGACCAACTGTAAAGTAATACTGTTTCAAACAAAAAACTAATTTTCGAAATCGGTCCAGCCGTGTTCGAATAATCGGTGAACATACACAAAAAAAATTTGCAAAAACAAAGATACCGATGAATTGATAACTTCCTCCTTCGAAATATTGAAGTCGGATGATAAAACGTTTAAAGACGACTCAAGGGTTGTTTTAGGTACTTATATCAAGCGGCGATCGAATGTAAAACGTGAAACATTAACCATTAGTCTATGGTCGGGGAATAGACAATCGACACGTCTCACGAGCCATAGACACGAGCGTCACGCGATCGCGTAATCACGTTTTTAATCGATGAATATACAAATTATTTCTACTTATATCAACCCATATCAAACAAAGCTACTACTTAAGTCGTTGCAATGTAAGTACCTACATCCATTGTGTAACAGGAGATGACATCCCTAAGATTTTTTTGTCCCAAAAGTTGTAGTGAAAATCACTACAAGTCTATACTACTCTTTGATTCAGTCATACCGGTCAACTGCCAAACATGGCGCACAAGATTTGTTCTAGATGTCACATCTAGTAGAATACATAATATGTCAATGCCTGCATCCATGCAGAGTTACCTTAGTTAGACTGGCCCTAAAAAATGTGGCTCAACTTACACTGTTTTCAGAATTGTATACGTTGTAACCAAAACGAATGCGTGAGAAATACAAAAAAACATGAATTCAGACAATAACTATCCTTTAAAAGTCAAAACATCTGTGATTTGAAACAAAAGAGCGAAACAATACAATTTAAAAATAACCACCAGACCAGATGTTCTATTTTCAAATTCGAAAACGGAACATAAAGCCGGAAGTCTTTAGTCTATGGACTAACTAAGGAACTGCCAGATGTGTATACTTGTAAATTCCCTAAGCTATATTTGGACCGTATTTTGCAGTCATTTAAGACGATTTTACGTTAACTTTTTGGTGCGTGTTCCGACGTTTGACAGGTAAGTGGATATTACGTGAAACTTGCGACTTTCTGGTTATTGCCTTTTGCCAGATGTCGGATTTTTTGTGTAATTATTAAGTCTGGACTGCAGTTGTGGTGAACAACAATAATGCGTAAAGTTTAAAGAACATGTACAGTCGAGTACAAAGATATGTATACGCCTGGAAGTTACAAAATTATGTATCCATTTAAGTTAGTAGCCATGTTTGGTTACTTTAATACATGCCCAAATAATGTGACAGCACCGAGTATACGCCGAATGTTACAAATTTATGTACACACTGACACGTAAACAATGATGGGAACGTTTTAACGTATGTTTATATGACTGCAGATACTGTTACAATTTTATGTATACACGACAATCAACTTTATTTTTCGAATTTATGAACCCATCAGATATATATTATTGTCTCTTTCATTTTGTGCATGACGTCATCGAATCGGCTGTCAAAAATAACAGCGAGAATTCAAAGCAAAAATGATATCCTAGCATCCGCAATTAATAATAGGTGCGTTTCATTCTAACAAATTAGTTACTCCCTCTTAAGACCGATCTATATATTCGGGTTCGGCGAATATTCGTGTTTATCTCCTTCATTGTCCATAGAAAAAGATAGAGACACCATGACAGTTATTTGCCGAATACCCGAATGTATCTACATCGGGCCCTAGCAGCTATCACGACTCAAATCCGAATCAAAGGGCCTACCGCGAAATTCGAAAATCGACAAAACGATCGTCCCGTCTCTATCGCTCTTGCACATGCGAAAGAGAGTGATGCCAATAGACGATTCGATGATCGAAGTGGTTCGCGGTTATAGGCCAAGTCTGTCATTCCGATATGTGAAGTTTTCTTGACGTTTTCAGGGCTATAAGATAACATAAGATATCGTTTATTGTATAGACTGTTATAAGGTAACCGGAGCAACATATTTTCGGTTTATGAAGTAAAAATTTAATGTATCCCAGTTCTAATAATGTTCTACATTATACATTATAAATTAGGTTTAATAATAGTACATTACTTACCTAGGGCTGTAAAAAAAAGAAAGCCCGAAATCGCAGGTATTTGGGACCCGAGCCGCAGGCGAGGGTTGTAAATATGCGATAGAGGGCTTTCTTTTTTACTGCCCGTGGTGAGTACACAATTTTACGTCCCCACCTGGCCATAATGCGAGTTTTACCGTAAGCGTAGCGAGCGGTAAAACTCACATTATGGCCAGGTGGTGACGTAAACAACTTTAATTTCCAATATTATATTTAATTAACAATAGCCGAGATAGTCAAATTAAGAACATTCAATACATTTCTAAATATATTAACTATATCGTTCGTATGGTCAGCATCAAAATCCATTAGATTTTCTTCGGCGTCAGCTATTTCATCCCATGCATCAATAGGCTTTTCCAAATGAAATAAGCACGCTCTTGTTGCTGGAGAAATATATAAATTAAACTTCATTAAGAGTTTTGCCTTAATAATTATAGGAACATCATATACTTCAGTGTTTGGACACTCGCCGAATATACAAAAACTCCACTCGGGTGTTCTCCGAAGTGACACCACTGAGTCCGGAATTTCAGCACTCATCTTAGAATTTGACACTGAAATTTACAATATTATTGACTATTTTTATAATCCCAAATTAAACTGAGACGTTTTGACAGACGTTCAAAATAGTCCATTAAATAAAATATAAAACGTCAAAATCTCCAAAGAGTAGCAATAACGAAAAATAAACAAATGAGTTCGCCGAGAGGTGAACTTCCACCAATACGTTATCGAATTTGGTCAACCTAAGTGTATCTATACTACGGGAAGAAACACCTGCCCGTGGTTCACCCAGGTGAACGTGCTAGATGGACCATGGGTGAGGAGGGAGGGGCAAAAGTCACTAAGTACTGCCACAATTCAATTGCCACAAGTCAAGAGCCATAGTGAACCGTACTGGTAACAAAAAAGGTATTTTTAAAAAATGATTAGTTACTTTTGCTTGTCACTCAAAGATAGTATATTTAATACTGTATAAAAATAAATAAAATCACTAATAATGGTAAATTTGTAACTTTAATATTAGAAATAAAACTAAAAAGGACCTATTCTCTTAAAAATAAAAATTAGCTCTTGTGCTACTATTAACTAGTATCTATCTTTTGCTCGACTAATATTTTGTATAGCCGCCTTCGGCTGCTTCTACGGCTTCTAGACGAGTTTTCATTGAACTCACTAGTTTTTCACAATAGTTCGTCCCTCTGTAATATTCCCATAGTTGATGAACATGTTCGCGTAAACTATTAATGGTTTTTACTTGAGACGAATCCCAATTTTGGACCATCATAGCCCACATATTTTCGATCACATTGAGGTCTGGTGATTTGGGACTCAATTTTATTAACTCTATATTGGGTTGATCATCAATCCAAGCTTGCACCAACCGGGAGTTGTGCACAGATGAGTTGTCCTGTAGAAGAAAAATTGTTACATCCCCAAACACATTTGTAACAGTCGGCACTAAAACGTCTCTTAATATTTCTATATACCCATTCGCATTCAAACGCGTTGTGATCTCAATCAGTTCTCCGGGTCCAGAACTAGAAATCCACCCCCAAAATCCCAAAGACAGCCGGCCGCTCCTTCGGTCCGGCAGCACATTATTTTCATCATAACGTGTTTTGTCGACTCTGTATAAGGAAACACGCCCGTCCGCATTAGTGGTAAATGTTTTTTCATCCACAAAAATAACTTTCTCGAAGTCAAAATCCTTAAAATTTCTTACGAAATTCCTTCTCATTCTTTTGTGGCGGTCAGTCAGGTGGGGTTTCCTGGCAGGAATTCTGTGACGCAATCCGACACTTCGTAGACGCCTTCGTATTGTATTTGAACAAACGTTCAATTCTGCAGCGTAAGTTGGGATGCTCACGAAACGTCGGACCATCACATCCTCGATCAAACGCCTGTCGCTGGCTGCGGAAGTTTTTTTATGCCGTCCATTAGAAACGCGATGTTTTACGTTTCCATCACTTGCCCAACGCTCAATCCAGAGATACACAGTTTTTCGCTGTAATTAAAATTATGGTAAAATCAAAACTACATTTATTATCTCCGTAAAAAAATTATTATGCCAAAAGAACTCTTAATTATAATTACCGTAATGCCTAACTCCTCGGATATATCGGTAACAGACACTCCACTTTCACGCATCGAAACAATACGGTGTTTCATATGTTCATCGATACGGTAAGCCATAACTGGTGTATCTTAGAAACGGTATTTTTATAATTTTTATATCCGTATTTTATTTTTAGGATGTGTCACACATGACAGTTAAACACATAATGATGTGTCATGCATCATTTATTAATCATAAATAATATTATCTACGGTGAAGTACTTCCAGGCTTAACCGCCTCTTTAAGTAAAAAGGAAGCAGTTTGTATACCTATCTATATCCTTCATGTCGTGTATACATAAAATTGTAACAGTATCTGCAGTCATATAAACATACGTTAAAACGTTCCCATCATTGTTTACGTGTCAGTGTGTACATAAATTTGTAACATTCGGCGTATACTCGGTGCTGTCACATTATTTGGGCATGTATTAAAGTAACCAAACATGGCTACTAACTTAAATGGATACATAATTTTGTAACTTCCAGGCGTATACATATCTTTGTACTCGACTGTACCATCAGGTTCAAAATTGCATGGTCAATTTATCAATGAATTCATTCATAAATTGGCCATGCAATTCTGAACCCGATAGTACATACATACAAATCATACAATGCGAATGGAATTTACGTGACTCCAGTTTTTCTTTTAATTACAGTCGTTAAGTGTAGAGAAAAGTTTCATCTCTCACCTCCATACATTTTTATGTGCAAAGATGAGTTGCATTTCGTCGGTTTAGTATATACACCGTGGGCGCGTATAACGCGACAGATCTTAACCACGAATTTCTGAGACCAAAAGAAGGAAAAAATATTATGTGACTTTAGGTCAATTTCGCCAAAAAAAAAATTATTTTTTTCGTTTTTTTTTTTCTATTTTTTGAATGTTTATTGCATATGAAAAGTGAATGTTATTAATAAAATTATCGCCTAAAACAAATTGGTACATTTCTTTTTGGAAAAATTTAGTTTCTGCATAGTTTTCCTTGTCACTTTGATATCTGTCAATAAGGACGTGTAAACTATGCCCAATAGTGGCAACAACGCCATCAGAAAGGCGTTTTGTGCTAACTTATAACAAAAAAAGTATTTTTTAAATATTGGTATTAACTCTGAAACTAGGCATATTCCAGAAATAGTTTATAGTACACTAGCTTTTGCCCGCGGCTTCGCTCGCGTTAAATTCGGGGTAACACGGTTCCCCTTTGCCCCCCGGAATGCTCCATACAAACTTCCACCCCCCATTATAGGGAAGTGGGGGGGTTAGAAAGAGACAAAAAGTAGCCTATGTCACTCTCCATCCCTTCAACTATCTCCACTTAAAAAATCACGTCAATTCGTTGCTCCGTTTTGCCGTGAAAGACGGACAAACAAACAAACAAACACACACACTTTCCCATTTATAATATTAGTATGGATTTTAGTATCTAAATATGATCAGGAATACACTGTTAAAATCTTTCTAGTTCTAAGGGCCCACGGTGTATATATATAATAGGTATCTCGGAGATCTCGACCTTTAAGTTATTTGCTGATAAAATTGAAATATTTACAATAAAATTAAGATAATCAATAACATGCTGCAGCAAAAAATATTCAATTAGCAAAAAAATATTCTCCGAAAAAGTCTTAATTAAATTAAAGTTTAAATTATTAAAAATTCAAATTTTAAAACAAATTAAGCACATACCGTACTACCGCATTTTTGCAATGCCATCATTATTAAAATAATTAACAAAAACGCAAGGTGCATTAACAACTGTCAGATTAAGACAAAATAAAAATAAACTTAAATTATTATGGGCAGATGTCGCGTGCCGCCTACAAAATTACATTTGCCGGTGATTAAAAATAGAACCGGATCAACTCGATACAAACAAACGTAAATGTATAACAACTAGCACCAAACGCGACTGCAAATATAACATTGTATAATAACGACAATTAAAAAGAACGAATTCAGTTGCAAATTTAAGTGCGGTGGCAAATTTTGGAACTACAGTTTTTTCTATAGATTATCCGGAACAGGGGCGCTACTAGCGACAGCAAACGTAACTTTGTAATATAACGACAATTTTATTAGAACTTATTTAAATTGAAATCACTTACCGGAACGCTTTACGGAAAGCGCCATAACTATAAAACTGCAATATTTGGATTTGAGTCACTTTTAATGGAAGTCACTAATTAATACAATTTTTTTAATACATTACTAATGGCACGTGCGGTGCTCTCTGATGCAATATTGGTTTTGTATCTGTGAGGTAGTTTAAAAAAAAGTCTTGTAATCTATTCACGGCCATGACGTACATTACTTGTATACAACTGAAGGTAGATTCAATTTAATTTTAAAAACCTTAGGAATGGGTTTTCAATAGTTGTAGTACCCACCTTAAAGATTGAATAGTATTTATAGTACATAATTTCCTTTTGTATTGAACTGGAGGAATTAAAAAAAAGTATATGACTATTTAATATTTATCAACGTAATCGTATTTAATATTGATTAAAACCAATACAATATTATTTATACACATATGTAAATTTAAGACGATAAAAAACTGCACCAAAAAATAATCGCTCACCTAATCCAATCTTCTTCTTAATTTTCTTCAGCACCTTCATCTTGCCCCCCTTTTTGTCCTTAACGGGGGTGGTTTCAGGCTCCATCGCCATCGGGGGCAGCACCAGCGTTTGCGGGGGCAAATGCGAAGCCCTAGGGCACGCGGGGCAGTGGCAAGCACCCCTAGCCTGCCGTACGCTCATACAACTGACACCCATCATAGTTACAGATCAAAACATAGGTCCATACACAATAACGTTCAAAATTCCAAATCCAAACGGCACAAAAAAGAACACGCTTTATTTTAATAAAATTTAAAAAAAAACGAACACTTTTATTTTCCAAGTTCTTAATTCAATTTTTTTGTGATTAATAATTTGAATAACGAACGACGAACGCGGAGAACCTAAGACGCGTCGACGTCCGCTCAGCACGAGCCCTACTGGCGGAGTGACGCTTGCTCGCGTGAAACATTCAGGGGAGCGATGCGCGCGCAGGTCGGCACGACGGTAAAACGGCGTAAGTATGTTTTGTGATATTTTGAGTTACGTCGTTTTTCCATTTATTACGTGTAGTGTAATGGCTTTAGTGAATAGTGACGTACGTGCATTGTTGTTTAGGTTGAGTTATGACTTTTGAATATGAGTGAGAGAATAGCAGATGTAACGCTCCCGTTGAGATGCAAGTACTCTTGAGTTGTAGCATTGTTGATGGACATGAAACTATGTATTATATATTAATAATGCTATGCCGTATTCTCCTTATCAAACCCTAAACTAAGCTAATAAAATAATAATATTTAAGTCTTGGCAAAATGGAAAAAGTTCATAAATCAAAAAAAAAATGGGTTGTACAGTCGCCATCAAATATATCGGAGCCGCCACGGTACTCAAAAATATCTGAACAAGCACCTTATCGCCTTGACAATAGAGGCGTTGTTAAGATATTTGTGACTACCTTGTTCGCTGCGATATATCTGATGGCGACTGTATGTTGCAAGACTTATTTTAGTTTTTTTTGCTGATCACCCAGCAGTCCCAGCACCCTTATATAGCAGAATTAGCCGACAAGAGTGAATATCAAAAAATACTGACTTGCACTGAAAAAAAATTGAATACAAAGTGACTTTGATGTGAATTTGTATTTTTCGCTGTCCAAGTCAGTATAATAGTTAGGTTATGTTTTTTTTTGTGCCTTTAAATACCCATTAGCCAAAAATTACTAAGTATAAGAGAGAGATTCTACTGTACCTACTTTGTAAGAGACAAAGTGTGGACAGACAGCTGAACCGCCAAATTTATATTAAAAAATATGCTTATGATGGCCGTTTCACATTTTGTAAATCCTTATCCTATCAGGCGCGGTTACAGGGGGGGGGGGGGGGCAACAGTGGCAATTCCCCCCCCCCCCCTGAAACGCAAACCTCGTATACTACGGGGCCCGTAGGCGCGGACCGCGAGATTTTTTGTGAAGGAAAGTGCCCCCCCTGAACAAAACCCTGGATGCGCGCCTGTATCCTATACAGAAGTTGCAGGCTTATGGCTGCATGGTTGGACTCTAGTTTTGACAGAGTCAGAAATAGGTACTTAAAAACAAAAACAATTTTTTTTTTATGGAGACGCAGACGTTTGACCGCGATCTCACCTGGTGGTAAGTGATGATGCGGTCTACGGTGGATTTTAATTAGTGATTTCATTTATTCATTGTCAGTCTTAGGCTAGAAGGCTTTTAAATATAAATATAAGGGCATTCGACACTAGCTTTTGTCCGCGACTTTTATCTGCGTGGAACTAGTGATTCGCCATCTCCGCACAAACTTCCATCCACCTTTTCCCCTATTAAAAGATGATTACTGGGATAAAAACTATCCTATGTCTCCCCGGGACTTCCATCATACAAAATTCTAAATAGCTTCAGCGGTTTAAGCGTAAATAGGTAATGACAGACAGACATAGCTACAGAGTTATAATATTAATAGGGACATCAAATCTTATAATGTCGATGTCGTACAAATAACTCAAATGTATGTAACTGGTGTTAACGATATCTACATTCTAATTAGTAGATATCATTAATTTAATGAAAACACGTGATTATATTAATTAATTGCAATAAACTTCAAATACCTTATCTCTTGCGCTTATAATCAACAATATTGAATGTATTATTATAAATTAATTGTTATTTTAAATGAATTCTTAATTTCCTGCTACCCAAAGGTTGTCTGGGAGAGATCGCTTTTTAGCGATAAGACCGCCTGTTACCTTATTTTAAGTTTATCGTAAACAAAATATTTTTATTATTCTGGTATTTTTGGTGTGATAATAGTAGTTTACGTAACTGTTACGTTTTAAGGCCTAATTACGTACAGTGGCATACACTGCTTTATCTACACTCATATTATTTATCCTAAATGCCGTATTCCGAAACCATAGAATGGCCGCCATTGCACCGCCATGGCCAACTCGATTGTGCCGGCGGTCGCGCGGGCGCGTGTCGGCGGCCGCGCGGGAGCGTGCAGTTGTACATTATGTTATCAAAACTCATAAGTTCATAACACATCAATATTTGAGCATGTAAAGTTAAAATTACGTTACTGCCACAGATAAAAAGCTTATCATAGTAAAATCGGTTGTGGTAATGCTAGCCATTGCCTACCGTTTTTTAATACGTTTTAGAGGACTTACAATGTGAGTGTAGATAAAGAATATTTACTTACTTACTCATTATACTAGGGTGGTTTCACATTTTTTTTAAATATTTTGTGGGGCATAGCCAGAGTTGCAGTTGAGATGGGGCAGTACTAATTTAAGGGGGGGCATGGCCAATTTTAAGGCAGGGTATTTACTTTATTTTATGATTTTTCGAGTCTATGGTAGTTTTAAGGTATGGCATTTACTTTATTTTACGGTTTTTCGAGTCGATGGTAGTTTTAATGTAGGGCATTTATTATTTATTTATTTATTTATTAAAACTTTATTGCAAACTACAATGTACATTATGTACAAATGGCGGACTTAATGCCTAAAGCCATTCTTTACCAGTTAACTACAGGGCTAAACAGACAAAAGCAAATGTACTTACTACATATGTATTTCTTACTAAATGTATTTACTTTATTTTATGGATTTTCGAGTCGATGGTAGTTTTAAGGTAGGGCATTTACTTTTTCTATGGATTTTCGAGTCGATGGTAGTTTTAAGGTAGGGCATTTACTTTTTCTATGGATTTTCGAGTCGATGGTAGTTTTAAGGTAGGGCATTTACTTTTTCTATGGATTTTCGAGTCGATGGTAGTTTTAAGGTAGGGCATTGCCCAATAATGCACCTCCTATCTACGGCCATGGGCACCCCTCGTTTTGTTATTCACGTTATCTTATTTGACATTAAAGTTGATGGCTGATTTCTATATCAGAAAGTTTAAGCAAGTTTCAGACGTCTCTACCGCTTGCTACTACGAGTAAAAATAATATTTTCGTTTGAAATTTTATTTTACGCTAGACGTAAGAGGTAATATCGTCTGTCTTTGTTATATGGGCATTTTCACTTAACTGTGTACCATTAACGGCCGGTTAGCAATCGTCACAAAACTGACGGTCAATGTCAAATCCCATACATTTTGTCAGGAATGTGACGTTACTGAAACACGACTTAAGTCGTGCTTTAAACTACAAGTGAAAAATGCCCATATATGCCTATAAAAAGCATCAGTCATTTTTAGGGTTCCGTAGTCAACTAGGAACCCTTATAGTTTCGCCATGTCTGCCCGTCCGTCGGTCCGACCGCGGATAATCTCAGTGACCGTTAGCACTAGAAAGCTGAAATTTGGTACTAATATGTATATCAATCACGCCGACAAAGTGGTAAAATGAAAAGTGGGAAAAAATGTTTTATTAGGGTACCTCCCCTATACGTAAAGTGGGGAGTGATTTTTTTTTTCATTTCAACCCTAACGTGTGACATATTGTTGGATAGGTATTTAAAAATGAATAGGGGTTTACTAAAATCATTTTTTGATAATGTCAATATTTTCGGAAATAATCGCTCTAGAAGTAAAAAAAAATGTGTCCCCCCCCTCTAACTTTGGAACCATAAGTTTTAAAAAAATGAAAAAAATCTCAAAAGTAGAACTTTATAAAAACTTTCTAGGAAAATTATTTTGAACTTGATAGGTTGAATAGTTTTTGAAAAAAAAAATACAAAATTATTTCTGAACTAAGTTTGTAATTTAACCGTATAAGCAGATGTTTATTGTACCTGTAATTTCTACAAAATCACAATGAAATGACGTGCTTTCAAATAAAGTAAAAACGGTGAAAATCGGTTCACGCAATAAAGAATTATCCCATAAAAATCATCTTCCATACTTTAAGCTCGCGCGCAATAGTTTACTTAATTTGCCGATAGATGTCGCTGTACGTGGAACGCTCATATCATATCCTACATGGCGGTGTTATTTAACTCTTAAGTGGGGACACTTACTGTGACGGACGGAAAACTACGGAACCCTACACTGAGCGTGGCCCGACACGCTCTTGGCCGGTTTTTGGATATTATGGTTTATTATGGTACAGGGACACAATTTAGATGTTATCTGCCACTTATTAACGTAATAGTTAAATTACAAACAAAGGCTAATTCGTTACAATTATTATTTCTGCAAAAGCGTGAACGGCCGCAAATGCCACCAGATGCGCGCGCACCTTGCCGGAGGCTGCGCGTGCGCGTTTTTGCGCTTTGACAGCTGCGGGGTCAACGAACCCGCCAAATTCAACTCAGATCTAAAGTACCTATGTACTTCGTTTTTTTTCAGATTAGAAAAATCGAGCGATAGACAGGACGATTTTTGGAAAAACTATTTTAAAATTCGCCATTTTGCATCTTATTGGCTTAAGCGAATCACTAATAATGTAAAAAAATCCCGATATGGCTGAAAAAAAATAAAGATATGGTCCGATGAAATAGTAAAAACAGCGGGATTTTTTAAAATGCAAACGGCTCATAACAGAAAAGTGTGGATGGGAGTAGGAGGAGGCCTATCCTCGTAACAGTCCTTACTTTACTAAATGAAAAAGAAAAATATAATAATAAATATATAATTAATTTAAATATCAATTGTTATAAGTACTACAGTATGAGGTTCTTCAAAAAAGGAGTGTATAGGTTCTTAAAGGGTAGGCAACGCGCATGTGAATCCTCTGGGGTTGCAGGCGTCCATAGGCTACGGTAACTGCTTACCATCAGGCGGGCCGTATGCTTGTTTGCCACCGTCATGGTATAAAAAAAAAAAAAAAAAATTGAAATGATTTGTTTGATACTATTTTTTTTACATTTTTATTGAACTATAATTTGTATGCATGTTAAATTTATAAAGGAATAAATGGCCAAAAACAGCTGAAAATATGTGACAGTCTACACTACATGAAGAGGTATTATTACCTAGCCGGAGGCTCTTTCGTCGTACGTTGTACGGATTCAATATTGTATTCGAACAAGAAAAGTCCCTTTTGATGTATACTGTCACAAAATAAGGGATCGAATATACCAAGATAATCACGATCTTTGATGTTTATCGCGATATTTACCAGATATTTATCGATTTTTTAATTATACTTATGTAGATTTTCACCCGCTTTTATTTTGGGTATTTTTTCTTAACAAATTTTGGGTTATTATCAAATCGATAAGTATCGGACATAAAAATAACGATATATATCAAAATAACTACCAATGATATTTATCCTTTCAAACCCTGCACATAACCATGCCTTAACACTTGACTCACTTCACAAGTTCCCTCGTAACACTTTAACTTCAATGGCTCAGCCCCCAGGCCCCCAAGGCCCCTGGACCCTTAATTAGTTAATTAGTTTACGGGCTAAATTAGACCCTTGATTGGGTTAACTACGTCCGCAGTAAGGTCACTGGCGGGAGAGGGAACTTTTTATTTATTAATCTATGTCATTTAATATTTCCTTTCTCACTATTAATTAACTAAAGTATACAGAAATATGACATTCTCTCATTAACAAAAACTCTATTCCCGTTGGCTGTAAGGTTCTAAACCCAACCAATCCTCCCTAGATGGATTTGGAACCTCTCAGATTGATTTGATTTTTGGATTTTTGTATTGGTAAGGTCTTAAATTAAGCATCTTGTCATTTTATCTAGTAACCAGGAAACATAATTTAAAACCATCTCCAACTATAGAGATATAAAACAATAATTATAATTCGTCTTAAATAAAATCAAAACACCCAATTAATTAATATCAATATTTTTTGTATGGCACGCTGAAAAAAATTAAAAAGAGACATACGTCAGTTTAACATTAGTACCTGATATAGTGAGTTTCACTTTTTTATTTATTTACCTTAATATTTAATATAGGTACACAATATACTCATAATACATTTTTTCAAGAAAGAAAATCAAAAGATTATCCTTTAAGTTTTTAGTAATAATAATTATGCTGTTCCGATACTTATTGAAAAAATAGGAAAATTAAACTTATGCACCTTTAACATGTGAAATTTTTTCACACTATCACCAACTGCATACAACAACAGTTACGATTTAATTCATATTTCTATTAATTCAAGGTGCATATAGCACGTGCCAGTACTAACAACAAGCTAATTTTAACCTTATAAACACGTATATAAAGTTCAATTTAATAGAGCATAACATTTTACTGAGGAATAGATTTAAAACCAAATATGTTTGCGGTCACGCATTACTGGTAAGAACTTTACTACTTTAGTAATAACGCTCTATTTTTAGCGACTCGAATGTTGGAATGTCAAATCAGTAAGTTTGTAAAAATATTGCAAACTTATTTAGAAGTATTAGAAAAAGTTATCCACTCTATGCTCATACGAATAACGTTCCATTTTGAATGATTTTGGTATAGCCAGATAGCAAAATAGAACAGTACGATAAGCAAAATCAAACTTGCGGTTAGTGAAAATGAAACACGATCTTATAACCAAAACCATAAAGATCAAATTTAAAAGAGTTCATATACGATAACTGCATAATAAAATTGTATCGCACGCGGCATGTGAATGAAGAAGCAGTGTTGCGGTGCGTATTTATTTTTGACCATATTACTTAACAGCTAGAGTATATTTTTCTTTGTATTAATAAGACAGTGGCCCGAAACCTTTTTTTGCAATGGCATGTGCGTATTAGAAAGGTGTTTTTTTTTCTTTTTTTCGATAATTGAAGGGCTTTGAAAGTTCAATAGAAAGGTCTATTACAGTAAAGGTGGTGGTACATCTTGTTAGGGTGGTTTAAGGTCAACTTCACATATGGAGAATATGAACAGTTATGATAGGTTAGTAATAATGTTATTAAAAGGTGGGTAAATAATGAGTGTGACAGGTGCTATTAGGGCTTGTTGCCAAGTCATCTAGATGATGGCTAATATATTGCAGAGAAAAAGTGGAATGTAGGTAGTGATGTGAACGGTGAAATTGTTACATACAGTGTGTTTCTGACAGGGGCCCGATTTACATACATACATATATGTAAATGTATACGCATTTTTGACGATTGTAGTTGACAAAAGAATTTTGCGTAGGTATATTGTAAAGGCTGCATGTAACGTGTTTAACTTAGAATTATGCAATATTTATGTTCAGTTAACTTTGAACAGCTTTAACAACTTAATAAGTGACGAATTAGTGCATTACTTTAATCTGTGACCTTTATGTGTTAAAAAAATAGGTACTTAACGCATTCACTGCCACTCTCTTTTCCTGGACATTCGCCAGGTGCCGCACTTTGCTGTGTGCCCCAGACGCACATGTGAGTTCAACCGACTATTACCCAGTGCCTCCGACAAAAGTCACTAAATATTACGAACGCGTCTGTGCGTCCAAGGCACTGTTAACGAAAACGCATATCTGCGTTGGTGGCAGTGAATGCGGTAACCTCAATCTAAGCGATAAACTAAAAACATAGCTTGCTACTTAAATAAAACATATAATAGGTATACTCGATATTTTGCACCATGCGTTATTAGCTTACTATCAAAGGCGCCGACGATTTGCATAAAAAAATCGTCTCGACAATATCCAGTGTTACTTGATACCGTCATTCGTAGTAGCTATACGTATCTGAAGGTTAGATATACTGGTCTATTGAGCTTGGCTCCCGACGCTCCTACGGACATATGTCGCGTGCGCATCTGGCGTCGTCAACCTTTAATATGTATGTTTTCTTTTTTTATAGATTTTTTTTTTAATTTATTGGCGTTTGATAGAAATGTCCAAACAGTAACGCAGAACGACACGCCCTGCAGCTAGGGTTTGCACGACGGATTTGAAATGCATGTAAGATACGTAGATCCGGATAAAACAAAATATACCACGACGGTGGCAAACAAGCATACAGCCCGCCTGATGGTAAGCAATTATCGTAGCCTATGGACGCCTGCAACCCCAGAGGATTCACATGCGCGTTGCCTACCCTTTAGGAACCTATATAATCCTTTTTTGAAGAACCTTATACTGTAGACCGCTGGGAAAACCTCGGCAGGGAGTTCATTCCACAGCCGCAGCGTTCGTGGGAGGAAATTCCTCTTAAACCGTACTGTGCGCGACCCTTTGGGCTCCAGGGTGTGAGGATGAACACTCTGCCGGCGGCGAGCGGTGCGGTGATAAAAAGCTGCCGTGGGCATCATATCAGACAGTTCTTCAGAGCACAACCCATTGTACAAGCGATAGAACACACATAAGCAAGCAAAGTCTCTCCTTAGACTCAAAGGTTCAATATCGCTCGTGAGTTTGGAATCGGTGACGATCCGCACAGCGCGCCTTTTGCACCTATTCAAAGGGCCCAAGCTGGTATCCAGGTGCTCCCGCCCAAAGATGACAACAGTACTCCATGTGGGGTCTGACTTACGATTTGTATAGAAGCAGTGTCTGCCCCGGAGTGAAGTATCTCCTCGCTTTATTGAGTACACCGAGCTTTTTGGATGCCAGCTTGGCCTTCCCTTCAAGGTGACTACGGAATTGGACATCATACCTAATAAAATTGTCATACTTATCTAATAAAATTGTGCACATAGGTAATAGACTTCATTGGGTATCATCACGGTAACCTTTGTCTAAAGTAAAACTAAGTATGACCTTTCATCCATCTGTCCAGAAGACAGCTGTCAGACGTTACGACCTGTAAAGAATGCGTGGCCAATTTTTATAATTGCACTCGCAGATGATCTGTGTTAAACAAGTGTTTGACCTAGTTGATTGGCAGAAAATGCCACGATACAATATTGCAAAGGTTGCAAAGTTGTTAATTACATGTTTATAGTTTAATGACGAACCATGACGTTTCCCACTTGGAACAGAGATAGAGAGAATCAGAACAGAACAGACAGAGAGAACAATTTTTCCCCTAAAATTAGGAAAGCACCGAGCAAATATGCTTTTAAAAAATCTGTGCGTGATTTCTTTGCTAGTGGATCAAAGAAATCCTAAGTATCTTTTCTAACAAGATTCTTCGGATATGTATAGGTATGTATAGTCGTATGGATGTATGTATGTATCTATGTATATTAGAATTATGTAATTTATGTGTAAGAGTTCAGGATTTAGTTTCGCATCTTTTTTATGCTTGCGTCATTTAATTTGTTTTCTGTATTGTTAGAAGCCCCGCCTACAATCTTTCCGCTTGGCCCTAAGGTTGACTGGTAGAGCGTAGAGAATGCCTTATGACATTAAGTTCGCCTTTTGTACAATAAGTTTTCTTTTTGTGCAATAAAGATTAAATAAATAAATAAATCCTACTGTATTTTTCGCTAATATTATCACCTCTGAAAACAATCCTATGGTTTTTTTGACCATTTTTTTCCTATATTCAACGCGTAAGCTTATTTATACATTACAAATCGAATCCAAAATCCTTCTAATAAATATGTATCATATAAAATCATCGCGTAATCCATACTAGGCGTGAAGAAACGAATCAAAATTTGCACTACTAGAGGAAAAAATGCAGTTTTATTCACTGCTTTCAGTGAATAAAGAGCGCCTTGTCTAGCCAGTGTTGCATTCTCATGTTGAAAATGTTTATTAGTTAATAACATAGGGTACATTATTTAAAGGTTGGAGTCTCCTAGTAAGTATTGAATACCTGTGACAGGGGACCCCGCTTTCCATAACAAAAAATATAGTAATTAATTAACAAATATAAACTTCATCGTTGATACAATAATATGTAACCAAATAAAGTTTAATAGTATCATGTTAAATTTCGAAATACATACACATTCTGGAGGAAAGGTAGGTACAGACTGATCGAATCCCATGCGGGCGGAGCTGCGGGCACAGCTAGTAAAAAATATGCGTTCCTTCTTATTCGTGGGAGGCCTAGCCTAAGGCCAATCCAAATATTCAGGTACCAGCTTTTTTTTGCCACGATGGTGACAACAGTTGGCCTGTCTGATACAGCTACCGCAGACAATGACCGCTTGCAACTCCAGTGGAGTCACATGCGCGTTGCCGAGCCTTGGATCATACAAGGGTTCACTGTGTTACGAGAAGTTTGTGCAATAAAAATCAATACTGCAATAATACATTAAAAATAGGTCGGTAATAACTTAATATTTTAACAAAGACACAACGAGTACGATCTTAGTGCTGAGACTGCAATAAAAAGAAATCTCAATTAAAACCGAACTGCTAGCGGCGTGTGTAACCGCTTCACAATTGCCAACCTAAAAATAAATTTCACCCGGCCAGCAAGGACGGTCAAAGCCTTAAAAAAAAGAAAATTTCGAATTTCGAACATCTGTCAGCCACGCGCGCGGCGCGTGCCGTCTGGACCAATGAGAGTGAAGCATTTTGCGCGATCCAAATGGTCTTACGTGCCGAGATTCCAATTATAAGAGCTAAGCGAATTACAACTTCAAGTTAACTACCTTGAGTCTTTTACGACTTTCACATATAAGATACAATTACTTTTTTTTGGAAATAAACTGTCAATGGAGATTGGAAACCTTTTGAATTTCGAAGTGACAAATATCGCAGAAAATTTATAGCAATTTCGACCTTATGGTTTGCAAGTTGGTATAGAAAATCGTATAAACTTAAAATTAAAAGTTAAGACCTTATGAAAAAACTGTAAGAAGGGTAGTTTTTTCTCAAACATTGCCATATTGCGTTTTTGTTTTAGCTTTTTTGCGAGGAATGCCATTTGGCAGCTTTGACGGAATCGGTCAATTTTTGGCATGAAATGGAAGTTTTTTGTTCATAGTTAACTTAACTTTAGTAACACAGCGATGTGTTTAGTATAGGCACATTATGCAAAACATAAAAAGAGGTTTTTAAATATATTTTTAGGGGGCCTGGCAATGAGATCATGTTGGCTCAGAAATACATGTTAAAAGTCTTGATTTATTCTCTAGTGGATTAAAGTATGTTAGATTACCGTTATTTTTACATTTAATTCGTAAAATACATATATATAATCACTTTTTGGACAATTAAACCTAATAATATTGATGCTTAAATAACCTTTATAACCTACCAGCATTTCCATTACATTTTCTCCACAAGTTAACTTCGATTTTTATCACTCACTTCACTCTCACAAAATGTCAGAAACAAGTGCAGTAAAAAGTTCAATTGAGAAATTGTCCGAGACATTCAAGAAGACGATGGCGCAGTTCCAGAAAGATCTCGACAACGTGGGCACCACTAATCCAACAGTCGCTGCTGTGGCTTCAAAGTTTGACTTTTTCAAGGACTTTGTTGTGAGGTCTCTCGATGCCTTGCAGAAGCAGGTGGAGCTTGTCACTCGCCAGGTGGACCACATTGAGACGCGCTCTCGCCGCAAGATGTTGTTAGTACATGGTATAGATGAATCTGTTTCTGAGGACACAACAAATCTTGCGGTTAACAAACTGCAGGCCGTGTTAGAAGATCTTTCCGCAGCAGATATTGAGCGCAGTCATCGGTTGGGTGGTCGTGGAGGGCGCGGCAAAAAGCCTAGAGCCATTCTTGTCAAGTTCAAGGATATAGCCATCAGGGATGATGTATGGTTTGGCAAGGTGGCACTCAAGGGCTCAGGCGTCACACTTGGAGAGTTTCTCACAAAGCCCCGCCACAATGCTTTCATGGAGGCTCGTGAGCGTTTTGGAGTGCGCAACTGCTGGACCTGGAACGGCGACGTGCTTGTGCTGGGAAAAGATGGCGTGCGCCGCCGTGCTAACAGCGTCGCCGATGTGAAAGCTCTGTCGGTTGCGCAGGCGACGCCTACCGATGCCGACGCGGAGCATCCTGCCGCTTCGTCGGAACCTGATACTCGGCCCGTCCCCCAGGCTCCGCGAGCTAGGCAGCAGCGTGCAAAGAGGGAGACTGTGAAGGCGAAGATTCGATCGTAGAGTACTCGTACCTACTTTGTTTGTTTACTGTGTAGTGCTTTTCTTGTTACCGTGTTACAATTGACTTCTTAATTTTGTCGTGCAGCACTTATCTGTGTCTACCCTTTCTTTCTTTTTTGATTAATTTGTTTATCTTAACTAGTTTTCGTAATAGCATTTGCTTTGCTTTGACATTAACTTGACATGACAGGCGCTTTGACATGAACAGCCCAGTGTTGCCACTTGTAAATTATTGCGTTCCGTTTCTGCTCTGAATGTTAATTATTTGTTGTTTTGTTTTTAATTTTGATCCATCCAGATATGCTGGCGGGTAGCTAAGGTACCTTAAATTAGTTTAGGGTTAGTAGATATATTATTTATTTGCTGCTGGCGGGTAGATTGTGGAGTTTTTGTTTAGTTTTTACTGTATATATTTTTATATTTATTGAATATTAGTATACACTTATTATATACTTGTTATATTTTTAACTTTATATATATTTTTCAGATGCCTTTCAGTGATAACAGTGATCAGTATTTATCTTTTTCCTCCTTAGATAGTGTAAGTGAAGACAGTTTCCATAGTTTGCCTCCTTCGCTTCACGACATTCTGGAATCTCAGTTTAATGATGTACCTAAAAATTTTAACGTTGTGCATTTAAATGCGCAAAGTATTCCTGCACATTACAGCGATATGTTACTCTCTTTTGACATTAAGAACATTCATGCTATTTTAATTTCCGAATCGTGGCTCAGACCAGCTTTGCCTTCAACGTCTTACTCTTTACCTGGTTTCAATTTAATTCGGCACGACCGCCTTGGAAGAGGTGGCGGTGGAGTTGCGATTTACCTTCGTTCTTACATCCCCTATTCAATTGTTAATGTATCTGCCAGCTCTTCTACTTCTGATGCCGCAGAGTATATGTTTCTCGACGTTTCCCTCTCTCATTCCAAACTTTTACTTGGCGTTTTTTATTCCCCCTCCCTTCACGTTAATTACTTTGATTCTCTTGAGAAACTTCTCCAGGACCTTATGCCTTCTTATAATCATCACATTCTTATGGGAGATCTAAATACGTGTCTTCTGAAGGATGACAGTCGATCCCGGCGCCTTAAATCCCTGGTAGATGCATGCAATCTAACTATTCTCCCTTCAGACGCCACACACTATTTTCCAAATTGCTCGCCTTCACTTCTTGATTTAACTTTAGTTTCTTCGACTTCTCATGTGTCTAAATTTGGACAATACTCCGCGGATGCCTTCTCATATCATGATCTGCTCTATCTCTCTTACAAAATTCGTCCTCCCAAATCTAAATCAAAAATTCTTTTGCAGCGCAATTTTAGTGGATTAAATGTGGGAAAGCTTCGAGATGACGCTTTAACAATCGATTGGAGCAGTATCGCTCGAGCGGGTTCGGTAGACGATCAAGTTTCTCTCTTTAATTCGCTCCTCATACAACTTTATGACGCTCATGCTCCTGTTCGTGCAATAAAAGTCAAGCATCTCCCTGCTCCTTGGCTCACTGAGGATATTAAAGCCCTTATAGAGAGGAAGAATCAATCTAAATCTAAGTATAAGGCTAACAACTCTGAGAAAAATAAACTTAAATATCATACCCTGCGCAATCGCTGTAGCACTATATGTGGAGATGCTCAGAGGCGTCATATTCACAGTTCTGTTGAAGATGGAAATCCAGCCAAAGTGTGGAAATTTTTGAAAGGTCTCGGAGTTGGCAAATCTCAACAGGCAACCAATTTAAACAATATTAGCGTTGACCAGCTTAACCAGCATTTTTCATCGTCCACCTGTTTCAGTGGTCCTAAGAAATCTAACTCACTTCATCATCTTTCATCACTTCCTGCCTTAGATTTCTCTTCTTTCTATTTTAGCCATTTCTGTGAGAGTGATGTTAGGAAGGGTATATTGAATATCACTTCTAACGCCGTTGGTGTTGACTGTGTTAGCCGAAATATGATACTCCCTCTCCTTGATTTGTTTGTTCCTATTATCACCGGTATTCTGAATTTTTCCATTTCATCAAGTACTTTTCCCAGTCTGTGGAAGGATGCCAATATTATTCCTTTACCCAAAAAATCCAACCCCAGTTCCTTCTCTGACTATCGCCCCATCTCCATTCTTCCTTTCCTATCCAAAGTCCTCGAACGGCTAGTGCATCAGCAACTAACTTCCTTCCTGAATAGAAATGACCTCCTAAACCCATTTCAATCTGGTTTTCGTCCGGGCCATAGTACTACCTCGGCTCTTGTCAAGGTTACCGATGACATCCGTTTGGGTATGAATGACCAGAAGCTTACAGTTCTTGCACTTCTAGATTTCAGTAATGCCTTTAACACGGTCGATTTTGACATTTTGCTCGCGTTCTTACAGTCTCTTAACATATCGGCTGCAGCGATTGACTGGTTCCGCAGCTATTTGGTTGGTCGTCGGCAAAGAATTAAACTAGATTCTTCGTGTTCTTCCTGGTGCAGCACATCAGCTGGTGTTCCACAGGGTGGTGTGCTGTCTCCTTTTTTATTTTCTATCTTCATTAATTCCATAACTCTTGATCTCTCCTCTTCGTATCACCTCTATGCCGACGACCTTCAAATATATTCGCAGGGTATGCATAGCAATCTCAATTCAGTTATAGAAGCCACGAATCTTGATCTGCTCCGCATATCAAATTGGAGTCAAAATTACGGTTTAAAAGTAAACCCCCTAAAGTCACAGGTAATTGTGATGGGTAGCGCTAAACAAATCTCCAAAATTGACTTTCTCAGGCTCCCTCCGATAGTCTTCGATGGTATCCAAATTCCTTTTTCCAACCAAGTGAAAAATCTTGGCGTAATCATGGATCGTTGTCTATCATGGGTGCCTCAGGTGAGTGAAGTGAGCAGGAAGATGTTTGCTGCCATAGGGTCTCTCAGACGGCTCCGGAATTTCCTGCCAAATGCTACTAAAATTGCGCTTGCTCAGTCGTTACTTCTCCCCATTCTTGATTATGCAGATATCTCCTATTTAGACCTAACCGAGGAGCAACTTAATAAGCTTGAGCGTATTCAAAATGCCTGCATTCGGTTCATTTTCGGATTACGCAAATTCGACCATGTTTCTAGTTTTCGTTCTCAACTCAAATGGCTCCCTATCCGTCACCGCCGTAACTCTCACATACTTTCTTTACTCTTTTCTATACTTTTTAACCCTGCAACTCCCCGCTACCTCAAAGAGCGTTTCTCTTATCTTAATTCTATTAGATCCTCTCAAAAATTGCTCCTAAAAGTGCCACCTTCATCTTCCAAATTTTATAATTGCTCATTTACGTTCCAGGCCGTTCGTTTGTGGAATTCTCTCCCTCTCAACATTAAACGCGCGCAATCTATTGGTAGCTTTAAATCGCAACTTAAGGAATACTATTTATCTCTTCCTTAGGTTTTTAAGTTGACACTGTTGTTTCTTATTGTGTGTATTATATATGTATATATGTACGTATATGTATGTTTATTTTGTATTTATTTAAGTATGTATATTCATATGAATGTGCTGTGTTATCTATTTCGTCTCTTTTGTTTCTATGCACCACCTACCGCTTATTGTTTTTCTCTAGTCTCCACTACCCAAAGGTTGTCTGGAAGAAATCGCTCATTAGCGATAAGACCGCCTGTTGTTACCTCTACCTAAATTTATCTAATTGTAAAATTTGTGCTTGTAACTGTATGAGGTGTGCAATAAAGAGTATTTATTATTATTATTATTATTATTATATACTATATCAGATATCACATATATACAAGAGATAACAAACAATTATCAACTACGTACACGTTGACGACATGTCAAAGGAATTCAATTAATTGATGAGTTATGCGATTTGTTTTAAGCCGATTGTATGTACAATAAGCCTTTATTCTGTTTGTCTGTGCATAGGTACCTACGCTAGGAATGAGGAACCTATTTTAAAAAAGCCTTTAAACAAATATGACTAATGTACAATGTAGTTATGTACAATGAGGGTTTCCGCCGTTTCCGCGTTCGAGATTTTCACTAGATGGCAGCACCGTGACGAGAGGTCTTTTTGACAGCAGCTGTCAAAATCCACCAATCAAAAAAATATGATTAAACATAATTGGTGGATTATGACAGCTGGAGCTCTCGCCACGGTGCTGCCATCTAGTCAAAAACTCGATCGCGGAAACCCTCATTAGCAAAACGGACTACGGTAGGTACTGTTGGAGATCGGGTATACCCTTTGCCTACTATTTATTTGTATAGGCAACACTTACATATTAAATGTATTGTACAACTCCATCTCCGTTTCCGAGTTGTCTTTTTTCGACCATCGCTCCGCACGCCTTGTTTATTGTAACGTATTTAATTTATTAACTATTTCATAATGGTTTAAGTGTATTTTAAACGTTGCTGACAATATCTGTGTCTTGTAATTCTGGGAAATAAAAAGCACACAAGATGAAGAATAGAATCATTGACTTCATTTATCTACTAAACTTCGATCCTCGATGGTGCTTGGTCGTGGTTTGAACCAACGCGTGCTCTGATGCTGTCGAGCCAGCAATCTCATCAGGTACCTTAAGTTCAATTTTATACAAAACCTATCAAGATGTTTTGACGGAACAAAATATATCTAAAAACAAACACCAATAAAAAAAGGTTCAGCATCCCTGTTCTAGGTTATATACACCCTGTCCAATAAGTTCGAATACACATATTTTTGCGTTGACCCTGAAGGCATACAGGCTGCAGGCCATCCATTTATTATATTAATCTAAAGAATAAGTTAACTTGAACATAATGTAATAGTAAAAAACGCCAAGGACTTGAAATTTGTCTTCACTCTTCAATGAAGTACTTTCGATTAACAATTTAGTACAAAATTTCGTAATGGCGACTGCAAAGGTGTTTTTTCAAGGCGGTAAAACTTTTTGGAATCAAACGCAATCTCGTTTACACAACAATGAGAAGGTCTTAAAATAGCTCCTCTTTAGAAGACAGGAAAAAATCTGGTCAGCTACGCAGCTAGAACCATTAAAATACTAAATATCGTGAGAGTGCGAGTTTAGAGGACAAAAGCCGCTTTATCCAAAAATCAACTGCCGATCTGAAAATTTTGAGGAGATCCTTACGTGGTATTTTGGAGGTGGATCCTGGATATCATAGCTACAATAAACGTGAAGTTCATCGTTTTTCCGTAGCAATCGAGAAAATTAGAGTACATAATCCAACTCAATACATTCCTGGCACGCAGGAAGGAGTTGATTTTCTGACGAGAAACCCATTGAATTAAAATAGCCTTACAATGCTCAAAACGGTCGTTTGTGAGCAGCAAGTATAAAAAACAGCCTAAACCATGAGGTTAATGTTCCCAGACTCCAGAGGGAACTATTGATGGTAGTGTGGGGTTCAGTTAAATATGTGGGGCCTAATTTCGTTATATTTACCGATAAAGTCGCACATTAATAATGAAAATTATAAATCAGCTTTAGATAAATATTATAAAATAGCTTTTATATTAGTATAGCTTTAATAAAATACAGATTTCACTACAATAACTATTCGTACAAAAAAGTTATAAGACCTCCAAAGTGTATTCGAACTTTTTGGACACGGTGTACACTTGACGACTTGTGGCCAGTGTTGTTCCTGTCTAATTTTGGGGTTGCCGTGTATCTCTAAAATTTTAAATTATTGCCGTATCAAAAAAAATACGGAAAAAGTGCCGAAAACAATTATGGATGGACACACACACTTGAATGCACTTCTAGCATCAGCTCCTGTATGCGACGTGTTTGCGAGTAGATGGGAGGTAGTGCGCAACGAATGTCGGCGGTTCAGCGAGATGATGGATGTTCGGTTCGACCCTCCACTGTGCCTGTTTGACATATTATGTCATGTTCATATGCGTTTTTGTTTTAGGTCTTATGGTTTGTAAAAAATAATTTGTTCTTTAATCTTAAATTGTAATTTCACAGTGCTTTAGTGTAATAACACTCTGTCATGCTGTGTAATTAAAGTGTATAAATAAATAAATATTATGGGACAATCTTACACAAATCGACCTAGTCCCACGGTAAGCTTAATAAGGCTTGTGTTGTGGGTACTAGACCACGATAGATATAGATAAATA
Organism: Pammene aurita; assembly: GCA_947086415.1. Classification (NCBI taxonomy): domain Eukaryota; kingdom Metazoa; phylum Arthropoda; class Insecta; order Lepidoptera; family Tortricidae; genus Pammene; species Pammene aurita. The sequence continues at coordinate 7,847,931 of OX352313.1, forward strand.
CTTAAATACAAAGAAAACCTCAGGAACAAATATCTGTGATAAACACACAAATAAATGCCCAGACCACGATTCGAACCCGGGACCTCTTGCTTCTTAGGCAGGGTCACTACCGACTAGGCTAGGAGGCCGTTAAATAAGCTACAAGTTATCTCAACATTCTCAACCGACAACTCCTCATACTACAACAATAGATGCTACATATAATTTGCCCTTTTGTGAGCGCGGACACGTACAAATATGGCCGGCACGTGTCTACGTTTCGAAAGGCGACTGAAAGATGAGAGATAACGTCGCGCGAAGGGTTACGTTCTAGTTACGTTACGGCTGCGTTTCCACCAGAAATCATCGAGGAATGTGTTTTTAAGAACCAATATAATCACTTTTTTTTATATACCACGACGGTGGCAAACAAGCATACGGCCCGCCCGATGGTAAGCCGCTACCGTAGCCTATGGACGTCTGCAACTCCAGATGTCACATGCCCGGTGCAGACACTTTACAAAAAGGAGGACTCACTGTGTTGACGGCTCAAGGAACAAGAGGCTCCCTTGTCGTCAACACACTGGGTCCTCATTGAGCTCTTTGGCAACCTTACTCACCAGCAGGAACACAACACTATGAGTAGGGTCTAGTGCTATTTGGCTGTGGTTTTCTGTTAGGTGGAGCTACTTCCCCAGTCGGGCTATGCTCTAGATTTAAGCGAGATGACATTCGCTGTGCTCATACCTCTCTTTTGGACGTAGTTTAAGGACATACCCAGGTCCAAAATGTGTTGTTGGGAATGTGTTTTTTAGGAACCAATAGAATCACTTCATAGGAGGTCCCGGGTTCGAATCCTGGTCAGGGCATTTGTTTGTGTGTTTATCACAGATATTTGTTCCTGAGTTATGGATGTTTTCTATGTATTTAAGTATTTATCAATATCTATCTATTATATATATCGTCGTCTAGTACCCACAACACAAGCTTTATTGAGCTTACTGTGGGCCTAGGTCGATTTGTGTAAGATTGTCCTATAATATTTATTTATTTATTTATATTCATTATCTTCGAGATATTTGACATCAAAATCGAACAATTTAAGAGAAAAAAAGTGGTTTTCTGGTCATAACTTTTGTGTTAATTAGTTTAAAATTAAAATCTCATATATAAATATGTTAGGCCTACTGTCCACGAGGCGTAGCTGCATAGCCCGGCGTACTGACGTTGTCCACGAAGCGTATCGTAAGCGTATCGTAGCCTGCATTTCCTTTCATTTGTGATAATATCGTCCAACGATTAACACGTTATTTTGGCTTTTTATTATCTCCGAAGTTGCCGAAGATGCCGTTTATATTGCATACATCCATATTAGAAAGAAACATCAATTATAGATCACTTTATTTCATTTGACACCTCATTTCATGCCTGTTCAGTAATATCTTTATGAGAATATTCCGTGAGGTTATTATTTATTGCACAGACACGGATATTTTTCCACTATTTGCACAAACTTTGCAGCCATTCCCGCCATTTTTTCTCACAATACTCAACGTGCTGTTCCGTGCGATGCAGCCCGGCGTATAACACGCGGTACGCCCGGCGGCATAAAGCTTGCATGCAGCGTCGCTGACGTGACGTTGCCGCTCCGTGGACAGAGTTGTGCGGTTTTGTATGTAGGCTGCAAGCAAGCGTACACCAAGCGTACAATGACGAATACGCGTATATGCAGCTACGCTTCCGTGGTCAGTAGGCCTTAACAAACACATCTTCGCGCATCTCTGGTGGAAACGCAGCTTTAGTCCGTACTATACTAAACCCATAACAAACCCCTATTATTCAGCTTCAAATCCCCGTATGATCCCATTCGAATTTCCAAAAAGACATTAGGAAAACCCCTAAACGGCTGAATCGATTTTGATTAAACGTGTTTGCTGTAACATGCTTAAAAAAGATTCGCGGATGGTCTAGAACGCAATATGTCTAGTGTAATATTTTGCCAATATCGCTTTAAGTCTACATTGCGAACGGTCTAGAACGCAAAATGTCTACATCATATTCGTTGTTATATGTTAACGTCAGCGATGTCAACCGCGGGGCTCCTATTTCTGTGCGGTTTGGGCTTCGGCCATTAGAAGATAACTAACGAACCTAACCTACCTATGAGTGCATTTTGCGTTCTAGACCGTTCGCGATGTAGACAAAAAGCGATATTGGCAAAATATTACACTAGCCATATTGCGTTCTAGACCATCCGCGAATAACCCGCAGGAACGTGCTTCCTTGGTAGTTCTGATAGGAGGTATCAGAGCACATACTGTTCTAACTTAGATGATTGGCCAAATGCGCCTTAGCGTTTACAAAGATTGCATTTGCACGGGAAAATTTGGCGTTTGCCGTTATGACCCGGGTAGCGTAGGAGTTAAGGCTTCTGCTATTTAGTCTTCCTCCTAGCGTTTGTCCCGGCTGCGGGTCCGCTTGACAACCTAATCCCATGAATTGGCGTAGGCACTACTTTTTACGAAAGCTACTGCCATAATTATGACCTAACCCAGAGGGGAAACTGATCTTCTCGGGATCTTCTTCTCTTCGGGAATTGTCGGTATTAGGTCCGGTTTCATAACGATGTTTTCCTTCACCGAAAAGAGAATGGTAAGTATCAAATGATATTCCGTATATAAGTTCCGAAAAACTCAGTGGTACGAGCCGGGTTTGAACCCGAGACCTCCGGATTGAAAGTCGGACGTCTTACCGCCATGCTACCAGCGCTGCAGCGCTGCAATGGTATCTGCTATTTAGTATTATAATATAAGCTTATCAAGGGACCTCTTTTAACATAATATCATGATCATATTCATAATTTCATACATACAGTATCTCTCATACAATCATTTAGAACACGTGAGAGGAAATCGCATCAAGATTTTTCAACCATTCCATTTAGAAAGTCCCATAACGTGAGAAATCATATGATCGCCGCTTTCCGATCAGCTGATTCTGAAGAAAAAAATACAGGTACCAACATACCCGACTTTGTGCAATAGTTCCTTTGTCAATTAAAAAACAAGCGAAAATGAACCTTAAACGCACTCGGTTTAAGTCCGTATTCCAATAAAGGCATTTCCAAAAATAATAACAGTAGGAAAAATAAATAACTTATTCAAAAAACTACTTTATTGCATATAGAATACAGTACAAATTTAAACGGGGCTTAACATTTATAAAGTACATTTTGCACAACTGGACAATGGCAGAATGCACGTGCGTTTAAAAAAAAAACAAAAAGAACAGGTACTCAGCTGATACTCAGCTGTTCAAGCAGCAAACTTTGCTTTGCGCGTGGCGAAATTGGGAACTAACGCCGTGTCATACTAATCTCTATAAAAGTAATTGTCAGTAGCGCTTTCGCACCCGCAAACATAAGTTTGTAATTTTTTGACTTACACAATTTATTGATTATTTTAATTTGATCTTTAATATCATATTCTTATGGTCTATTTTAACCTTGGCACAAACGTGAGTTCTTTGTTTAAAAACGAACAGAAAATTTGAATTTGGAAGCTTTGTAGACGTTAATTTATTGGTACAAGACCACACGGTCCACAAAACTTATTTGACTTTACTTTTTTAAGCTCATGACATTTTGTCACAAATTTTGCTTTTAGCAAGAAATTGTGTTTATGGGTTTTGAGCAGAAAAATGTAGCAGTTGCCCACTTTTTACTAACTTGGCCATATTGTAGCCATGTCACTGACTTCCGTTTAAAAGGTCGAATACCGCCCAGGCTATTTGAATGCAATTCACATAATTGTGTACAGAATTCACTCTTTTCTTTAATGGCCTAAGAAGGATATTTCGGCAAAAAAAAACTTTAAAGAGTAATGGCATCATTGAAGGAGGTAGGTACTTTTTTCTAACAGCATGATGATGACAAACAAGCGTACGGCCGATGTCACGATAACCGGACATAGTAGCTTTAGGTAGTTTGCAACTCTTTAATGACTCGCACACATATAGGCTCCAAATTTGCTCTTTGTTGTTTAACTAAATACTCTGTTTGATAAAATATGTATGGAAAAAAAGATAATAAATAAATGGATATTGAATAGAATTGTTTAATCAGGCAAGCACAAGCATAATTATACAAAAAATACAAAATTCTTTTTTTTTCTTTATTTTTTTTTAAATATAAAATACTTTATTTTCAACCGACTTCAAGATTTCGAAGGAGGAGGTTATCAATTCGTCGGGATCTTTGTTTTTGCTATTTTTTTTTTTTTTATGTATGTTCACCGATTATTCGAAGACGGCTGGACCGATTTGGAAAATTCTTTTTTTGTTACTTCACAGTTGGTCCCATTGTAACCAGGTCAGGATCTGATGATGGGATCCTGGAGAAATCGAGGGAACTCTTCAACTATTATAGGCACACCTGTAGTGATTTGAGTATTTTTACAGCAGCTCGAGCATTTGGTGTTGGAAAGGTGGATGCTTAGTAAAATCGGTTCTTTTTTGTTTAAAATTATTTACAAATAAAAACTTATTCATTTCATAAATTTAGGTGTACAAAATGATCTAAGGGATGGAGCCGCCCGGTATGCATGAAAATTGCCTGTGCTGGGAGACACCGCTCTTAAAGCGATAAATAATTAAACGAGTCTTCGAACTATAGTTCAAAATCTGTAAGAATGAACTTTTGACACATCGCAACGCCCGTAGAACGAAAACGCGCAAGACACTTTGAAATTATAAACAATATCCCATAACGATTTTACAGCTTGTCATGTACGTAAACACAATATTTCACTTTTTAAAAACATAACTTAATTAATGTTAAATTTTTTCATATCTTAGTTATTGAATATTTTACGATAACAATTTAGCATGCAAACAGTTACGGTCTAGGCCTCCTTTTTTTTAAATTTAGTGTTGTGACCATGTCTGCTGTTCCGATTCATATAACATTTCCGTAAGTCGATAAAATCGATTATGTAATCAATAGACAATATAAGACTTTCTTATCACATTGTATTAATTATGGAATTATTATAATGTCATACATAATTAGTAGATAACAATTATTAAATGATAATTTCCTAAATAGTTATATGTTCTGCTTTGTTATAGTTAAGTTTTCCTTTTTTAATTTATTTTTGTATATTAGGCATAACTGCATACAACTCATCTCAATTCATATTCTCGGTGGAATCACTGACTTCCGAGTCACAGGCATCCGCCTAGTTCGGGAGACAGAGGCTCAGTTCCGGTGAAACTGTTTCAAACCTAATACATAAGTCTCTCTTAAACTATTAGCGTACTGTGCAAATATTACTTACACTTGTATTAGGTTTAAGTCAATAAACATTATTCATTCTCTCATTCTTATTGTTATAATTTGAGAAGATTTGTGATACAAAATATATAGGCATGTAACAAGAAATAATCGGTTGTAGTAAAATCGATTCGAACAATTCATAAATAATCGCTAAATTTGACAAACGATACGTCTTAGCCCCATCACTAATGACGTCAATACTGAAGTGTCAAAAGTTCATTCTTACAGATTTTGAACACATTCATACAGAAAATTTTATAGGTACAACGAGAGCTTCAGTACGAGTAACATATTTATAAAGACCTACATCTGGAGTATAGCGTTATGGGGATCAATGTTATGTGTTGATGTGTGTTTGTTTATTTTTCTTTTATCATGTTTGTTTTGTTACTTTTTATGTACTATCGGGTTCAGAATTGCATGGCCATTTTATGAATGAATTCATGGAAGGGCTTTAGAATGTCTGGCATGGCCAAATAATGCCATTTTTATTTTTTGGGTAGAGGAGGCTGTATATAGTGTATTTTTGATATCAAAAAAGTGCGGAAATGCGTCAAAAAATTTTTAGGGTCGTTTTGTTTTTCGTTTTTAGGGTCAAAAAAAAAATAACCGGAAGGACTGTACAATATGTGACACCGAGTTCAGGCTTCATATTTTTTTTATAGCTTCTACTCGCCAAAAGACAACTCCTCACCAAATTTGAAGTTGCGGAAACGCTTGGTTTGCGAGATAAAAAATAATCAAAGTTCCATATAAAATCCCGATTTTACACCGCCATGACACAATATTTTGCAGAGAAGAGGGGGGAGTGTGATAGTGTTAGGTTCTGGCGCTTCGCCGGCCGCTGCCGCGGCACGCTCGCTTCGCTCGCTCGGCTCGCGCGCTGTAGGGTCGCAGTTCTACTAACACTCCTCCTCGCTTCGCTCGTCGTCGTACCTACACCGACCTGCCTTAGAGTCTGTCTTAAACTAAAACTACTTTGAACTAACCTAAAAAGTTCCTACAAAGTGTCATGTTGTATCCCCCGCCCGCAGACCCCGCCAATTCTATTTGCGTTTTGTTTTACGCGTTTTAGTAAAATAGTACCATTTTTGATAATTATTAATCAACAAATTTCCACAAAATAGTGCTTATAAATTAAAATCATTGAATAAATATCATGTAACTATTATTGTACACAAATAAGTCGAAAAAACTGTATTTATGTAAAAACTGAACATAAAACAAATCATCACGTTTTAGTTTTTCTCAACACGTTTAACGAAACGCAAAATATTGTGTCATGGCGGTGTAAAATCGGGATTTTATATGGAACTTTGATTATTTTTTATCTCGCAAACCAAGCGTTTCCGCAACTTAAAATTTGGCGAAGAGTTGTCTTTTGGCGAGTAGAAGCTACAAAAAAAATATGAAGCCTGAACTCGATGCCAGACATTCTAAAGCTGAGCCCATGTTACTCTGCGTCCGTAGGAAACACCTTAGACAACCCTACACGTGATCCCTGGGTGGTGCTAAAAGAGTAACAATCTTGGCAGCTGCACTGTCTCATCTGGACCTCGCAGCACTCACTGGATTTTCTTTATCATCTGCTTTCCCACTACTACGAGGGAAGAAATGCCTATCTATATCCAGTGACATGTAGCCATACGATAAATAATAGAATACGGATACGGAAGCGATACATGGACATTAACCCAGCGTGATAGGGAAAGATTAGGCGCATTTGAAATGTGGATATGGAGAAGAATGGAAGGAATAAGCTGGAGAGAGAGAAGAACGAAGTGCTGAATTTGGTAGGAGAGAACAGATGCCTGCTTAAAACGATTGAAAACAAAAGATGAAATATGTTCGGGCTACGCATAAAACGCCGGTTGTCTACGACCCGCCGTTTGCCAGGACCACATACTCGCATTCTTCGGACACCTCTCTCGACGCTCCTCGGATAGCCTGGAGAGGATCATCATGACGGGAAAAGTTGAAGGCACAAGACTAAGAGCTCCTCCCCTGCAAGATCTTGTGCCCAAATCACTGCACCCATGCAATTAAAACTGCAAGAAGCCATGCGCTTAGCGAGGGATAGAAGCCTACGGAGGGACCTGGTCTTCAACAGAAGGACATTTGATTGACACACAATTACATAAAAACTATTATTGAAGGGAGAATACCAAAACAAAGAGACCGAGGAAGACCAAGAAGTGTGTTTCTAGATCAAGCCAAAGAAAAAGCCAACATCATGACGTATCAAGAGCTAACAGAATTAGCAGAGAACAGAACGGAATGGCGATTACTCCACCGACAAGAGACAGGCTCTTAAAATAATAAATATTACGGGACATTTTTACACAAATCGACCTAGACCCACAGTAAGCTCAATAAGGTTTCTGTTATGGGTACTAAACGGCAATATATATAATAGATAGATATGAAGAAATACTTTTACACTTGCAAGTGTGCATGGACTCAGGGTTCAAAATTATGAAGATAATTGTGATCTCTGATATTAATTGCGATAAGTATCGGATAATTATCCCTCCAATGTTTTTTTTTCTATAATAGTTTAACTACCAATGTTGATTATCATGCTTGATTTTTTTTTGTGATTTTTTTAACAATTTTTGGGTGTATTATCACTTATCAGACATAAAAATCACGATATTATCAGGATAACTATCATTGATAATTAATAAATTATCCTTTCCAGCCCTGCACGGACAGAAAAAAATTTAATCTGATAATTAATTAAGTTTTTAAGAGAAAATTAAAATACAAAACAAAATCTAAATAGGTTAAGTTAAATAAGATCAAGTTAGGGTAAATCGTCAGTATTTGGCCACCGTTCAATAACTGGCCATCTTATATTAAAAACGAATTCTATTTATATGTAAACAGAATTCATTTTAGTATAAGGTATCAATTATGGGCCACCCTTCAATAATTGGCTACCTCATACTAAAATGAATTCTCTATAAATAGAATTCATTTATAGTATAATGTGGCCAATTACTGACAAGTTACCCTATAGGGTCAAATGTCTGATCCAGAAATAAAAGGCATTTTCAACCAACTTCAATTCCTCTGCATCTTTGTTTTTGCTAAAAATTTTTTAAGTATGTTCACCGATTATTCGAAGACGGCTGGACCGATTTGGAAAATATTTTTTTTGTTTGAAAGAGTATACTTCACAGTTGGTCCCATTGTAACCAGGTCAGGGTCTGATGATGGGAGCCCGGAGAAATCGAGGGAACTCTTCAACTATTATAGGCACACCTATAGTGATTTGAGTATTTTGTACAGCAGCTCAAGCATTTGCTTTTGGAAAGGTTAAGTGAACTTGGTTCTTTTTTGTTTAAAATTATATAATGTTGAGTAGACTTCTACTATATATTGTTGGATTAATATCCATGAAGTTGGCCTAACATATGTGACGTTTTCAAGTAAAAGATAAATCATTGTTGGTTGTTAACAAGGCATTGCTCTTAAGAATTAATTTAGAAATAAACCCTATTACCAGTGATCGGAATTAGGTGAGCTAAAATACCTATTCTTCGCGAGAGGACATAATATAGAGCGTTTACAACCGGATATTTTTTTTATTCCATGTGCGATATTTATTCGGGTAATTGTCGTAATATTAAATATGACATGTTTTGTTAACAGTGCGGCACGTCTAATGTTAGTTTTTCGTAAAAAGGACTAGACAAATGGAGGAATGTACAAGTTGTCTAAGAAGTAGTTGTAAGACGAATGATATGGGTTTTCCCACGCATTGTTTGTTAATGAGTCAATATTACGACAATTACCCGAATAAATATCGAATACCCGGAATAAAAATATAAAAAAAATATCCGGTTGTAACCTACTCTATATTATGTCCTCTCGCGAAGAATAGGTATTTTAGCTCACCTAATTCCGATCACTGCCTATTACCAACCGACAATTTAACTATTGACTTTAAATTAAAAATTTAAATAATTTATTGTGTAAATTAAAGTTTTTACAGTAGCTGTGCTAGTATCTCTTTTTAAGTACATATTATTGATACTTGTATCAAGAGATACAGCTGGTAGGTTACAATGATAATGTAATACAAAACAGTTTCATGACTTGCAAAATTAAAACAATAGAATAAATTAAATGAAAATGACACATTCTAACATTCAAATGTGCATGCTAAATAAAACTGTTAGATACATCTGAATATCACTAGTAACAATTTTTTAGTAGGAAGTCAAGGAACTGGGCCAAAATCAACCTGTATCGTTTGTTTACATTGGCCATAAACAATTGATAACCAGTGTCAAGGATTATGGTAATATTGCTATAAAAATGTAAATTAACCTGTTTCATGTGCTAAAATCTCTATAATAATATATAATATTGACGGATTACTCGTCTTTATCATAGAAACGCTAGATATATGTCCACAATAGACATACAGACGTCTATAAATGAGATAATATACATGCGCATATCACGTGATGATATACTACTAATTACTTTCGAAAGACAGGTTATAAAACGGAAACGCATAATTTCGGAATTAGAACAATCAAATATCGTAGGAACGTGTAATTAGAGCGAATTAGAAGCACTTACCTGGCATAGCACTGCCACTTTGCCCCATTATTCTTCGTACGTTGCCAAACTTATTATCACTCAATAATTTGTTGTATCAACAACTAATGTCCTGTTTACACGATCACCAGACACCGCACAGTCAGAACACACGAGAAACTTGAACTATGAACTCTACAAACGCATGTTTACTATAAAGTATTTAATTATATCATCCACGTCCATTAAAAAAATGTACAGCCAATTCTTATAAGAATCTCGTAACTTATGCACTTGAATCGGTTGGAGTATAAATCTAATGTATGCACAATGTAGTTACAGTGAGTATTTCACGTGACCGCATTATTATAGTAGTTATTTTATCATCTATTTATTATTTATAATTAACATTTGAAAAATGCAATTGTGGCTAGTCGTAAAATAAGTTTGACAACTGACATATTAAATTAGAAAAATAGGGCTGTTTCAGTCACAGTAAAAACTGTCCAAAATTAGTATTGATTATAGTGCTAACCAATTTTAACAAAACTTGGCTGTTCGCCAAGTCTATGAAAAACCGATTCGTGCAGCGCAACGTTAATCACTAGTGTCAGTGATAAAAAAAAACAAATCTGTTATTTTGAATCCTGCGTTAACTTAACTGCTGTTATGCTCCTGTGATTGCACTCAAATGCTATTTTAATAGACTTTTTTAATGAAATCAGTGAAATATGTTTGGAAAACCGAAGAAAACGGTGTCCGAAGAATATAAGAAGAAGCTGTTAGCGGAAATCGCTCACTATGAGAAGAGAATAGAAGAAGCGTTGAACAAGCGAAAGGAAACATTTTTCGAGGATGAAAGGTACTGTTTTTCTTCAGTTATTTGTGAATCAGGCTTTGTAGAATTATTATGCTCGAATATCGAACATGCTGTCTCAATACTTCTGCTACAATGCTTCTGGATATCGATTAAGTTACTTTAATACTCTAAACTGTTCAGGCGAAGAGAACGATAAAGTTTATTTTGTTTGATCTCTATATAGCTTAAAACAGTGCGTGCAAAGTTATATAGTCTTAAATATACTGCACTGATAAAGAAACAGATGCTTTATTGGTAAAATGAATTCATTTACAGGTCACATTATGAGCTAGTGTACAAATGTAAATTTTAACAGTAGTATTCCAATTATTCTCATATGTAATGATATAAACAATTTTTGACTGCTAAGTGAACATCTCCTGCTTCAACTTAAGTGTTAATTCCTGCATGCTTTGCCTAACCTGTAAAAATTGGCTTAACACTAAAAATACATAATGTCACAAACTTTTCGATCTAAAATAAAACAAGTAGTCAAACCCGCTTCTTGAAGCTTCCAGTGCAAAAGTGCCCATAATCTTCGCGGCATTACCATGCTGGATGACAATAGACAATCCACCAGACCAGCACCAGAAACGCCTCGGAGCAGGGCTCCTCTCCCTTTTGTCTTAGTGGACATTAAAAGTGTATTTTGTAAATGGCTTTATAGGATTAAAATAGGTATTTTCATCTTTACTAATTTACTTCATAGTAGGTTGCCAAGTAAGAGCCCATTCAACAAGGTGTTCTTCGGGCAGGGATTGTGAACCATTCTTTGCCCCAAAATAGCCCAATATTATGAACTAATTTATGCTCTTTATGTAAAATTCAATCATATAAGTAGGTAATGAGTAATGACTCCTGTAGCATGACGCTACGTATCGTACGACATCTGTCGACTTTCTTTAGAACTTCTGAACTTCTGTGTCTAAGGGAGGTCTAAGGCTCGGTCACGGTTGATATATAAAAAGCGTACATTGTGATTCACGGCATTACAGTTAGATGGCGCTTATATCAGTCCGCATTTTGTAATACGTCTGGCAGTTATAAAATTTAGATAATACTCGCGCTAATTTTGAATGTGAATTTTTGAGGTATTCCAGATTGTCAAAAAGAAAAAAGTTGATTTTTGATTGAGTGTGTCAGAGCGACGGGAGATTTTTAAAGAAAAACAGATATTCTGGTTTTGTCTGAGAGTTTTGCTGTAATTTGCTTAGTTGCATCGAGTTGAAGTGCGATCTATTTCTGTAGATCTTTGCGCTCAAACATTATATAGCAAGTGCTAATACATTATTAAATACAAATTTTTAAAAACCAAATACGTCGCCGGACAAAAAGGCAACCAGAGGGACCGCCTGAGCCGGAAGGATTCCGGAAGGCACTTGTGGGTGCCGGACCGGCGAGACGGTCTGCAACTGCCGCGTTTTCCGCGGGTTTCTTCACCATTCATCGGAGAATTAGAGCCCGCATCGCACAATTCTCCGATGAATGGTGAAGAATTAGAGCCCGCATCGCATAATTCTCCGATGAATGGTGAAGAAACCCGCGGAAAACGCGGCAGTTGCAGACCGTCTCGCCGGTCCGGCACCCACAAGTGCCTTCCGGAATCCTTCCGGCTCAGGCGGTCCCTCTGGTTGCCTTTTTGTCCGGCGACGTATTTGGTTTTTAAAAATTTGTATTTAATAATGTATTAGCACTTGCTATATAATGTTTGAGCGCAAAGATCTACAGAAATAGATCGCACTTCAACTCGATGCAACTAAGCAAATTACAGCAAAACTCTCAGACAAAACCAGAATATCTGTTTTTCTTTAAAAATCTCCCGTCGCTCTGACACACTCAATCAAAAATCAACTTTTTTCTTTTTGACAATCTGGAATACCTCAAAAATTCACATTCAAAATTAGCGCGAGTATTATCTAAATTTTATAACTGCCAGACGTATTACAAAATGCGGACTGATATAAGCGCCATCTAACTGTAATGCCGTGAATCACAATGTACGCTTTTTATATATCAACCGTGACCGAGCCTTAGACCTCCCTTAGACACAGAAGTTCAGAAGTTCTAAAGAAAGTCGACAGATGTCGTACGATACGTAGCGTCATGCTACACTCCATAATTAACCGAAAAAGAATGTTTATCTACACTCATATTGTAAGTTCTCTAAAACGTGTTCGAAAACGGTAGGCAATGGCTAGCATTACCACGACCGATTTTACTATGATAAGCTTTTTATCCGTAGCAGTAACGTAATTTTAACTTTTCATGCTCAATTATTGATGTGCTATGAGTTTTGATAACATAATGTACACCTGCACCCTCCCGGGGATCCGCCGACAGCCCGACACGCGCCCGCGCGACCGCCGGCACACGAGAGTTGGCCATGGTGGCGGTGCAATGGCGGCCATTCTATGGTTTCCAAATAAGGCATTTAGAATAAATAATATGAGTGTAGATAAAGCAGTGTATGCAACTGTACGTAATTAGGCCTTAAAACACTCGTGTGATCTTATTATGAAATTCGCCTGCGGCTCATTTCATAAAACCACACTCATGTTTTAAGGACCCTTATTACGTAACAGTTACATAAACTACTATTAAAATACCGGTATTTTTGTATGGAGCAAACATATGGTTCCAACCCTGTCTCCGGGTGCTAGTTTTATACAGGTGAAATATTAACCACCGTTCATATTTAGCGAGGTGATTGTGAGGATGAACTTTGTTCCTTTGGCGAGAGGTGCGATGGTAGAAACGTGAGGCAGTTCAAAAAGTTCCTCAGAACATTCCCCTTTGTACAGATGGCCTTGTATTCAAAATATGATTTTTGTCTATATCTTATAACATTGCTGGCTTGCACAATATGTAATATTTACAATACAACAAAAAATATTCGCATATTGATTTATTCCAGCTGAATTATAATAGGTTTGTTTCCGCCATCAAAAAGCTTAAAATTTAGCTTAAAAGTAGAATAAGAAAATTTACAAATAAAGTCTTTTGCATGTTGTACCTAAATCCAATTTCAAATTGTTTTTGCTTAGTTTTAAATTCTAAATGTGCTCGTTTTATTGGTTATACATATGCGTGTATAACTTTTGATTTGACACTAAATTATTAGGTGTTATTGTTATTATGTTACTTTTTCTTTTCAAACCTGATAATAATGATAATATTGTAAAATTCTTAGACTCTTCTCAATATCATGTTTTCTTTCTCATGTTAATTAATTTTTCGGAGCAAAGGTATTCTATTCTGTATTACTTATAAGTGAAAACTGTTTTGGCTTATGTATTAACTGTATATGCTTACCTTCTTTTATTATTGTATGCTGTTTGTTTGCCTAAAAATAAATAAATAATAAAGTTCCACTATTTCAGTTTTAAGGAACACATCACCAATCCATACAAGTTCAAGATCCAGCCTTCGCAGTATGAGTTGAAACAGCAGGAGGCCAGTCTGAGCGCCCGAGCAAGCATGACCCTAGAACTGGCTATGTTGACCATCATGCAGTCAGAGGTCAATGTGATGGTCACTCCTCCTAAAATTAGGTATATATGTATATATATATTTTTTTTATAATATCACGACGGTGACAAACAAGCATACGGCCCGCCTGATGGTAAGGAGTTACCGTAGCCTATACACCTGCAACCCCAGAGGATTCACATGCGCGTTGCCTACACTTTAAGAACCTTTACTTTAGAAGTCTTTCTTGAAGAACTTCATGCTGTAGCCCGCTGGGAAAACTTCGGCAGGAAGTTCATTCCACAGCTGCAGCGTTCGTGGGAGGAAATTCGTTTTAAACAACAGTATATCAGGCTACTTTGATTTTTTTTTTAGTATTCCTAACATCATGTAATACCATTTGACATTTACCAGGCGCTTTTCGGTGAAGGAAAACATGGTGATGAAACCGGATCTAATCCCAACAAGGCCTAATTTCCCCTCTGGGTTGGAAGGTCAGATGATTGATTTCGTAAAAAACTAGTGCCTACGCCAATTCCTGGGATTAGGTTGCCGAATGGACCCCAGGCTCAATAGAGCACAAAGCTGGGACAAACGTTAGGAGGAGTATTCCTAACAGCTTTTCTGCTTTGAAAGTAGTCACATATCCTGAGGCATTGCGGCCGCGCGTGCGTTTGCCTCGGCCGAGGCACGTCCACACTAGCCGAGCTGCCTCGCCCGGCAATTTGCTCGCGAGGCGGTGCGTCAGGTCTGGATACGCCTATTCAATTCAATAAAATAGGATGGCGATGGCGTGTTTAGAATAGTTTTTTGTTTTTTGCTCATTTACGTTGTTCATTGTGTAATATTGATAGCTTATTGCGCGGTGACCTAACGAACAAGTGTGCAGCTAATGAAAAATTAGTCTAAAAACACGCGTAACCACCCTTTAGTTGAACAAACGGTTATCTGAGGTCTCGGCCACCCACGTGTTCGTAGGGAGGCTATCACCTTACAATCAGCAAGGCCTCAGCCGAACAACGTTGCTTATATTTTATGAATAATGAATATATTAATATAATAATTTTACACCTCGACATTGGCAGAATTCACCTCGCTAAAACCGGCGAGGAGTAAAAGCCATAATAAAAATAAATAAAAAACTCCACACCTGACGCACCGCCTCGCGAGGAAATTGCCGCGCGAGGCAGCTCGGCTAGTGTGGACGTGCCTCGCCCGAGGCATTGCGGCCGCGCGCGCGTTTACCGTGGCACGTTCACACTAGCCATGCTGCCTCGCGCGGCAATTTCCTCGCGAGGCGGTGCGTCAGGTGTGAACCCGCCTAATAAGTGATATGTGTTAATTAATACTCTTGTGTGCTTTCAGTAATCCAGTCTACGAGGATGGTGTGTGGCACGAGGTGGATGCTGAGTGCAAGATCGATCTGGTCTCGTTCACGATCACCTTCTTCGCTCACAAACCGGTCAGTATGTTGCTGAGCAAAGAGAAATATATAAATAAATATTAAATATTAATGCTTGTGTTATGGGTACTTGACGGTCTATCTTCTGCTGCCAGCTTACCGACCGACCGACCGACCGACCGACCGACCGACCGACCGACCGACCGACCGACCGACCGACCGACCGACCGACCGACCGACTGACTGACATCAACGCACAGCCCAAACCGCTGGTTCTAGAGAGCCCAAACCGCTGGTTCTAGAGATTCCAAATTTGGCACGTAGGTTCCTTATAAGGTCTAGGGGTGCACTAAGGATTTTTCAAAATTCACCCCCTAAGGGGGTAAAATGGGGGTCCAAAGTTTGTATGGCGAATCAAGATTTGTTAGCTTATTTTATTCGAAACTTCACAGGAGTATTCCTAACGATAAATGAGTAAACACGTGTTTCAGGTTTTTTGAAAATTCAACCCCTAAAAGGGGCAAATGTGGTCACAAAGTCTGAAAATCAACATGGGTATCGTATCCTTTTTGAGTACTTATAGTACGCGGGCGAAGCCGCGGGAAAAGGCTAGTATTACTATATTTATATGAATCTCCGCTGTTGAGATTCTGACATTGGATCTTATTTTTTTCTTTAATGAAATGTCAGTAAGGGACCCAGGAGCCAGTTTTGGCCACTTTTTTCCATGGCGCCTAACAACTGCTGATGACAGTGCCATCTGTGCTGCAATAATTTACTCTTATATTAACCATAATCTTGTAAATTTGTCTACCCCTTAATACTGTGTATTTCTATCACAATCTCCGTATTGTTTTATGAATTATGAATGTAATAATAAAAATAAAAGTTGAAACCCAGGTAGCATTTATACGTCATTATGTCGTCCGTTTACGGTACTGCTCGACGTAAGAGACGTCATGTCTCGACGTCGGGGGGTCCCAGCAGATGACGTCAATTTGTCACAGCCTCAAGACGTCTGTTTACAGACGTTACAGAGACGTCATATACTGAATGCATAGGGACGTTACTGGGCCGTACATATTAGGTTAGCCACTGACGTTAGAGAGACGTCATATACTGAATTCATAGGGACGTTATGGGCCGTAAATATTAGGGCAGCCACTGACGTTGGAGTGACGTCATATACTGAATCCATAGGGACGTTACTGGGCCGTACATATTAGGGCAGCCACTGACGTTGGAGAGACGTCATATGCTGAATTCATACGGACGTTTTTGGGCCGTACATATTAGGGCAGCCAGTATGTTCGAATAACGTCACACACAGGATTGATTGTGGCGTTACTAGGACATAGGCACAGGTCAGGACCTAGGGGGGCTGCATTATGCTGCCGTGTTCACGATATCAGCAGTAGAAGTTAGCGATTTTCAATTTTATTAAGGCGGGTATTATATAAATTTAAATAACATCTCTCAAAACACACTGCTGATATCGTAAGCACGGCCATATGCTCCTCGTAGCTAGGATGGGTGGGTAGTCTGTTCAAAAATAGAACCGACCTGGCTGTTGAGTGAACTAACGACGTGCTAGATTTAAGTTCTAAGACGGTTCTAACTTATTGGCCAGGCGCCCTAGACAAGACGCCAAATTCTTACGCGTAAGAGTAGAAATGAGTTTAGCGCTTAGCATAGCAGGCATCTTGTCTACGTACCCTGAACAAACTCTAGGACTTATGGATGAAACTAAAAAACGCTATGTAAGTAGTATAATTTATATTTAAAGAGGCATTAAAGGACAGTGGGAACCAATAGCCCCATAACAATAATCCCATCAAAAACATAAATGTGAAATGAGAGCCAAGTTATATATGCCTTGGTTGTTGACTTCAACGACAAAAGAAGTGAGATCTAAATGGGTGCCAAGTTCAATTGTCAGTCCTGAAATTTGTTTATAACAACATAAAAAAATATAACAACTCAAAATATAATTTCTTCTTAAAACTTACTATAATATATTGAAGCCTAAGGTTTGACTTGTCTAGTTAGTCTAGGCACAAGATTGTTTACCTTATTTCTATTACTAAAAAAACAAGTATAATTAGGTAATTTTTGTTTTAATATGTATGAGGCCATGACTTAAAATAACATTTATATCTCTAATGCCCACTATCGGACTACTAAACTAAAAAAAAACACAACCGTAAGCATGTCAATTTTAAGTAGATACATTAAAACTTCGAAGAAGTAGGTAAAAGGTGGCAACACTTCCTTAATGAAGGCGGCTGACCGCGTGTTCGCTCGCTCACATTGGTCCTACTCCTCTCTATCTTAATAGCATTAGTAAGAGAGAAGGGGACCAAACTGAGCAAGAGAGCATGCGGTCAGCCGTATTCATGTAGGTCAAAGCCACGGACAGGCTAGGGGGCATACCAAAAAATGTAATCCATAAACCGATTTTGAATGATTTATAAAAATCTGTAGTATTTCCTGAGCCAAATCTATACCAAGTTCTCTGAAATCTATAGGGAACCGTAAAAGTGGTAACTCTCCAACATGATAGTCTTCATCAAGCTGCGAACGAAATGATTCATTGGCCCTTGTGGGCGCTGACGCATTTTAATAGATCACGCGGCCGCAATATTCATTCACCTGCCTCTATGCACTTGTCACAAGCTGAATACCTACGATACATACTCGCAGGCGCAGTTGGCAAAAAGGCTTTTTGTTGGATCTCTTTCCATAGAAGTTTTACTCTTACTACTGTGTAAAACAAAATTTCATCAACCGAGACACTTTGCTGGAAATATCCCTGCCTCCAAGTTTTCACGTATGAAACCTGTAACAAACAAGAGAATGTATAATTGTAAAATAGCAAATTATTTGTTGATCAGACCAAATGTGAAAAAAGTGAAGATTTGAAATAACTTTCTTCATACAATGTTTTAAGTGTGTAGATATTGTTATTTTATGTATTTTTATTACTACTAAACAACCATAACTTGCACCACCTGCTTCAAGCTGTTTCTTCCTTCTTTCTTATGTAAGTTGCCTGGAACCACATAAGGAAAAAAAATCCATCTGTCTCTCCATACAATCCATACCCAAACAGGGTTCTAAGAAAAAGATAAGTTTGGCTACAAGACAAACTTCTATATGTATTTAGGTAGGAGTTAGCAGTTAGGTACAGTCACCGGCAATAGTATCTCCCTACACGAAGGCCGCAAAAATATGTGACACGCTCTTATGAGTATGACCCTACAAAGTCACATATTTTTGATCCTTTGTATAGGAAGATACTATTGCCGTTGACTGTACAGCTAGCTATATTGATCAAAATATGTTTTTCTAAAAAAATACATTTTTAACACAAGATATTTAGCCGACTGTACTTGATGTTACCTATTCTTGTACTGTCAGAAAGTATTCTAAACAACAAAACAAATGAGCCGAAACTCGACCAAGCAAGCATTTTTTTTAAATATACAGTCAACTTAATTTTTTTATTGGAGCTTTTTTAGTAATATGCTGAGTCTCCTATTGTAATTCAAAGTATTTCATTGCAGTATTCATCATATATTTGTATAAAATGACTAGTAAAATATGCATTCTACAAAATAACCTATATTGTTTAGGTTTAACCTATATAAGGTGAACTTTTAATATTCTTTGTATATAATATCATATTTCCAAGGGAACCATGGTATAAAAATAAGAACATTAAAATATTCAAACAGGGCTCTGGCTGAAAGTTCTTTGAATATGAGAATGCGGCAAATATGTTAATGAACTAAAAATAACTACAGATATCTTATAAATCTTAGGAATGAAATGCTATGCTTAATTATTCTGACATGTGCAACAAGTAGTTGTGCAATGTGTCAGGATTTACTTCATAATAGCTGTTGACTATAAAACTCACCTCTATAATCCCCTAAGCCTACACTGCCAGCGGCTTGAAATTTTTGTATTTTCTCAAAGGTCTTTTTTTCAATGATGGTGGGATTGTCATTATCTTCGTCGCTGCTAGAAACATATCTTTTGGCCCTTTTCCGTTTAAGACCTGGTTCTGATGTATCCTCATCAATCAGTTTTTTTTGCTTTCTCTATGCCATCTTTAGGTACATGCAAATGAAATAAAAAAATACACACAACATGCAAACATAATAACTGAACACAGCATAATGCATCCCTCACTCAATTAAAACAAGGTTATCACGTTATTAGTAAAAATATAGGATGGAGTTTCATTAGTTGGAACAACCTGAAGTTGTACAGTCAACCACTTTGATTCGTAGGTTATCACATTTGTCCAAGCAGTTTTAAAAATTACCCATATTAGGTAGTAGTCACACAGTAACAGAAAACTTTCACCAACATCAGTAAGCTCTCGGTAAATCAGGAAATCAAACTGGAGACGTGTATGCCCAACAGAAGAATAAATCAGGAAATATTGCATCCAGAAACCAGGAAACGAAACTGTTTCGTTAGTTTTCATAGCCAAAGTGGTTTGTAAAAAAACTATTAAAATATACGTACCAGTATCACAACAAACTCTTTGAACACTGTATAATTTCCATTTTTCATCTGGTGTCTTGACATCAGCCAAAACCTTTTCAAACGCTTTAGTTCCCTTAACGGGTGGCCAAAAGACTTCACAACACTTTGGCGTAAACTACTGATTGTTTACGCCGTCTTCTACACTAAACTGTATCACTGAGTACATTTTTGTTCTTGTTGAAAGTTTTTATTGGCAGTAGTACAAAGAAAAAAGGAGGGAAAACAACGTCACTCAAAGCGTTACTTCAATCAAAATGACAGAATTTCGTTCCGTTCCAATTTCTTATGTTTTTAAAAATCACATTGCTCAGTGTGTTTTGATGTTTAATAACATTAAAAAATCTGTAATAAATGACTTTATATAAGTATTAACTTTGAAGTTAACTAAAAAGACGTAAATGTTTTTTTTACTTCATGAATGTTTTACATTACAAGATTGACAAATTTTATTGATATCAAGAAACGAAACGCGTTATATATATTTAAGCTTTATTTTTAAGTCGGTAGTAGGTCGGATACTTATAGAGTTTGTCCGGAAATAGATGTATCGTGGTTTATATGGGAGCTCATACATTCTATGACACTTCTCTTTCCGGACAGACTCTAATGACTAATATGAAACTGTTCAAATTTCAAATTCCTATGCATAAGTACTGGCTTACTGGCTACATAAAGTCTTGTTATAATGTATTAATTAGTATTTTCTCTTAGCATTCGCTATGATAATGGACAGATTTACGAAGAAAGAAGATTTACAAAGCCTGAGTAAAGTATAGGATAACTTACTAGCATATAAATTAACTGCCACATAAAACTTCCTGTTGAAATAGTTTACGTGTCACAAACATCTAACCGTTAATAGTGATCCCAAAAATTGACATTAGCAAAACTTCTCGTTGCCGACGGATACTGTACGTCTTACTGTACATCGTACATAGTACAGGTGATGACCTTAAACTGACGTCATTGAGACGTTCATTTTGCGGTAAATATGGTACGTCCAGATGCTGACCCTCAATTGACGTTATTAAGACGCCCACGTTGCGACGAATACGGTACGTCCAGGTGCTGACCTGAAATTGACGTTATTAAGACGTCCACTTTGCGATGAATACGGTACGTCCAGATGCTGACCTAAAATGGACGTTATTAAGACGTCCACTTTGCGACGAATATGGTACGTCCAGATGCTGACCTAAAATGGACGTTATTAAGACGTCCACTTTGCGACGAATACGGTACGTCCAGATGCTGACCCAAAATTGACGTTATTAAGACGTCAACTTTGCGACGAATACGGTACGTCCAGATGCTGACCTAAAATTGACGTTATTAAGACGTCCACTTTGCGGTGAATATGGTACGTCCAGATGATGACCCTTAATTGACGTAAGTACGACGTCCACTTTTTAACCTGACCTTAAATTGACGTCACTATAACGTACGTTTTCAGCGAATAAATGACAGACCTTAATATGACCTAAAAATGACGTCGCTTGTGCGTCGCTGACGTCAGTTTGCTACCTGGGAATTGGCCAAAACCGCCATCTGCCCTATACTTAACTAAATACAATCTTTTTTTTTTTTATACTACGACGGTGGCAAACAAGCATACGGCCCGCCTGATGGTAAGCAGCTACCGTAACCTATGGACGCCTGCAACTCCAAAGGAGTCACATGCGCGTTGCCGACCCTTTACAAAAAGGAGGATTCACTGTGTTGACGACTAAAGGAACAAGAAGGTCCCTCATCGTCAACACACTGGGTCCTCTTTGAGCTCTTTGGCAACCTTACTCACCAGCAGGAACACAACACTATGAGTAGGGTCTAGTGCTATTTGGCTGTGGTTTTCTGTAAGGTGGAGGTACTTCCCCAGTCGGGCTCTGCTCCAGATTTGAGCGATGACATTCGCTGAACGTGCCCTACCACACTTAGCGAGATGCCATTCGCAGTGCCCATACCTCTCTTTTTGCCGTAGTTCTTAAACTACGGCAAAAACCCAGGTCCGGACGTAGTTTAAGGACATACCCCGGGTCCGATCAATCTTCATAAGGGTCTTGTTATATTGGTCGATTCGTTTGCAAGTAAATCGTGAGCTCTCAGTTCGAGGCCTTTGAGGATTCAACCAACCGGAGTCGCCATTGACAGGCGTTCCCCTCTGCCGAAAACATATGACCAGTGGTCATACACATGTATGGACTGACGTTTATCTGACGTGGCTATTTGTACGTTACGTACGAATAGCCATACATTTGACGTTCCCCTCTCCCGCAAAAATCGGCAGACTTTTTTTGTATCGGAAATGACAGATATGGCTACTCCATCCGGGTTGAATTCTGTAAGTTCGAGGCGGACTGACAATTTAAATGCAAATATTATATTTACAGGTCCGTAAATTCGCGCCGACTAGCTACAGGAACGTGGCAGTGACTCTGGTCAAGTCGGCTCATCAGAAAGAGTTGGCGATGAGTATCTTGCCCAAGCTGCAGCTGCCAAACTTAGTGTTACAGGTTAGTACATACATACATCAAGAAAAAATCACTAATTATCACCACTTATACAATATTTTTTCTTCTTTACTTAGGTATAAACCCATTAATTTAAATTAAATTAAATTAAAATTAAAACATAAAATGTTCATACATCTACAATCTTTTGGTGCTGCTGCCACTGACAAGGCCACGCACGGGGGCTTGCAGCACCGCCTTATCGTGTAGCCCTACCCCTCCCCTGCTTCGAGGAACAAAGGAAATCTGGGAAACTTATCGTACTAGAAACCGGATTTTTATTAAAAAAAAAATTAAATACGTCACTTTTTTTGCATTGCAGCATCGGCATTTCGTGTTCCCCCATTAAAGACGAAACTAATTACTTATATATATTTCATCTAGGAGACTTATCGAACTAGGTTCAGTGTCGTGGGCTCTCTAACTATATACTGTAATACACTCACAGATAACCTCAACCACTAGATAGATCATAAGTACAACTCGAGGTCACCACACATCGGCGCTCCCGTACTAATTTAGTATGAGAGCGCGCCCGCTTCTTTCATTTGAGTTAACGGTTTTGATCATTACTCATGTGAATTAAAAATATCCACAAAAATCAAGTTATAGAGACTAACTAGGATTGTTATACTACAAAATGGTGTAGAAAACTATTGAGATGTGCTGTTCGAATCGTAGAAATTAACGAATAACATTGCGCTTATGTGTGGTGACCTCGCTCCTTGTAAAAGATTAATGATGAGTAGTCTGTGTTGTCTGTGAATACGGTATACTTGACTTGTTAGTCATCAAAATCAAAATTATCATCTTTCAAATGAACCAAACTGTCAAAACCGGAGTAAAATTTGCCTCGCAGTTGGCACTTATGCGTTCATTTGAGCGGGCGGGGCGTCGCTATGCTTTATCTGATATTTATTGATCCCATTCTTATCAAAATCCTATTCTAATGACGGGATCCATGAGAAATCAAAGAAACTCCTGAATAGTTCTCAATATAGCGATTTAACTTCTTTTATATCTAAAAACTAAGCCAAAATCGAGTGACGCGATTAAAAGACGCCCCCCAAGCAAACCACACTATCAGCAAAGAAGAAGTACAGAAGATTCTCCTTCCTCAATTTGACATTTAGCTACGGAGATGAAGACGTTAGCTGTCAAGCGCTGTTTTAAAAATAAAATAGGGTTTTCAACGTGCTTCATATATCCATGCAGGTTTGAGACATGCCATAAAAGCCGGCTGAAATGATAATATGTGACGTTTTCAATCAAAATCACACATCATTGTCGGTTGTCATTAAGACGTTAACTGCCGTAAACATATTTTTATAAATAAACTATTAACAACCGACAATGATGTACCTATGACTTGTAAACGTCACATATTCTCGAACGCACCCCTAAGGTGATAAGCGATGTGCCAACCCTTCCCTCATAAGCCCTCATATGCGGTAAGCGCATCGGGAAAAACGGGTACAATGCATGGAGAGGAAATAGTGAAACCCCCCTGGTATCAGTTCGGGTGGCACAGGTTGGTTCCACCACACTTCGGGAGCCATCCAGTTGCCTCTTGGACACTGTAACTACGCGTCATTGCTTTAACTATACTCCCAAAAGAGAGGTACCATCGGGTTCAAAATTGCATGGTCAATTTATCAATGAATTCATTCATAAATTGGCCATGCAATTCTGAACCCGATAGTACAGTAGAATACGCTTATAATGACATCGAAGGGAAATAGGAAGTCATACTAACCGGACGTCAAATAAAACGTGGTCAGCTTGGAATAATAATTAGTAAGGAGGCATAATCACCGCTCAAAACCTGTACCAAAACCGTGGTGCCAAAGGGGGTGGAATGTCAGTCAATAGTTTTGAAATTGTCATATGAAAATACGCGTCGGCAGGCGTCGGCCGAGCCGATCCGAGCCGAACCGTGCCTTGTTAGCTCTTATTGCGTGGACATAAAGCTTTTTTCCACCGGATTTTGCCGAATTCGCGTCGATAGATGGGGCAAACCCTTATTGACTACTTCGTTTATGGTAGCCATCCACTTTGTACGTATGGCGGCTTCCCGCTCCCATTGTGAGGGCTCTATGCCGCACTTTCTCATGTGTCGCTTAGCACATTCATTGCCACCCAGCCAAACAAGACATCCGCGCCAGGCCACAAAAATTTCGTCATATAAAGCTGTACTACCACGATCCCGACTATCGGGTCGTCCGGCCTGGGAACGAAATCATCAAATACCCGATAGTCGGGTTTTCGGCACTGAATGTGTTAAGCACATCTTTGTACCTGAGGAGTTGACCGCCTTGTTCCGCTTACACTCCTCAAGTTCAGAGCAGATGTGCTTAGCGACACGCTGGCCTCCCATCCGCGAAACGTGACCGCACCACCACGCCCTGTAGCCAAGATGACAATCGTTTGCAGAAAACGAAACGATACGCTACACGCTCGCTCACTCTGCCATATTAGTGCCACAGAATAACTAATAGTACTACTGTACAGAAAATTCACTCCTTCACAAAATTCAGATTTAGGTATAATGAAAGGATGTTAGGGAGTTTTGTAAGACTTTGTGCCTGATATTAACAAAAATATTACCCTCAGGCCGCGTGTGCACCCCCCGTTGGCAGTGCCAATGGCACGTACGGTTGCACATAAGAACTCTCCGATACTTCGCGCCCTGGACCTACTGAATGCGCTCCTGGTATCAGCACCAGAGTGTGACCTGGTGGCGTGGCGATGGGCGAATGTGTGTCATGAGTGTTTGAGATTTTGCGAGCTGATGGATAATAGGCAGTCAAGTGTGTTAGTATGATAATTTTGATTACCTAATAGTAGATATCTATGTAGTTTCGCAGTGTATTAGTGATAAGACTGTAATGCTGTGTAAACTTAAATAAACAATAAACAAAATTTTACCTATACTCGCCGCCCGCAAGCAAAAATGAAACTTAAAACCGCGCACGAACTGTAAATCTTCTTTGCGCGCCGCAGTTTTATGACCGAGCTGTGAGCGTCGGCACGGGGTTGGCACTTGACAAGTTTTTGTACCTATACCAACAGATTTATTATTTCTAAGGTAAATGTGTAGAAATTACAAACGTTGAATCTCTAAACATATATTTTTTTATCAGGAGATAGTAAGTAAGTCTGATTCTCACGTAAGTAGGTATGCCACAGCCGTATTCCTTTGAATAATAATATGTCGGTCAGTTCCTAATATTTTTTTCTGGGCAACCAATCCATACTAATCCATATCCATACTAATATTATAAATGTGAAAGTGTGTGTGTTTGTTTGTTTGTTTGTTTGTTTGTCCGTCTTTCACGGCAAAACGGGGCGACGAATTGACGTGATTTTTTAAGTGGAAATAGTTGAAGGGATTGAGAGTGACATAGGCTACTTTTTGTCTCTTTCTAACCCTCCACTTCCCTAAAATGGGGGGTGGAAGTTTGTATGGAGTATTACGGGGAGCAAAGGGGAACCGTGTTAACCCGAATTTAACGCGAGCGAAGCCGCGGGCAAAAGCTAGTATTATATCTTTTATACGGATTAGATGGGGGGGCTAAGGTTTCGAAGCCATCGTGTATTTTCAATTTAGCGCTCGCGCCACGTGACACGAGTATCGTGCGGTGCGAGCGGCAGCCCACTGCCATACGCCTGCCCGGGAGGCGCGCCGGCACAATGTACCTAAACTGCGTAGTGACACCCCTCTGTTAGTGCGATAGAGAGACTGATACCGTTTCTACAAACGGTTGTCATCTTGGCGAAGCCCCCCTGAGCTACCACAGTACGCACCTCCAGAGTACTACTAGTAACGTATTGTGCACGTGTCCACTGTCCAGGTGTTGCAGAGCTACGCGGTGGCGGTCCGCTCGCGGCGCACGACACTGCTGGAACTGGCGGCGCGGTACGAGGACAAACTACAGATGCAGCCCATGGTAACTTATCCAACACTCTGCTCATTTTCAACCCACTTCAAGATTTCGATTTAAAGATTTTTTTAAAGAAACAAACAGTCGTAGGTATAATAATTTTAAACAAAAAAGAACCGATACTCAAATCACCATAGGTGTGCCTACAATAGTTGAAGAGTTCCCTCGATTTGTCCAGGATCCCATCATCAGATCCTGACATGGTTACAATGGGACCAACTGTGAAGTATACGCTTTCAAACAAAAAAAGAATTTTCCAAATCGGTCCAGCCGTCTTCATTATGTCTGGCATTAGGCTGAGTTGGGTCCATTTTGTGATGCACGTTCATTTTTAGGGTTCCGTAGCCAGAATGGCAAAAACGGAACCCTTATAGTTTTGGCCATGTCCGTCTGTCCGTCCGTCCGTATGTCACAGCCATTTCACTCGGAAACTATAAGACGTATCTTAATAAAATTTAGACATAAGGTGTAGTTTGTATGCCGCTATTTAGTGAAATTGCAGAAAAGATATCTTCAGGGGGGGCGCTTCATACATGTAACTATAAAAAAATATTTTTTTTTAAATATCAACATGTTGCACATCAATCGATAGGTCTTTAAAAATAACATTGAGGTTTTTTTGAACATTTTGTGATTAAGTGAAACGTTTCAGAAATAATCGCTCCGAAAGTCGGAAAAATAGCGTCCCCCCCCCCCCTGTAACTTTTGAACCGTAAGTCCAAAATATAATAAATGAAAAAATTTGAGAAGATGCGCGTTATCACATAATTTCTACAAAAAGTGTTTTGAACATTATCGGTCCGGCCATTTTTGAGTTATTTCCATAAAACTTCTTCCATAGGCATCAGATACGACCTTTTGGCATTAGTCTGGTTCTTATTCCATTGAAGCTACGGAACCCTCCATTATGCGTGGTCCGACACGCACTTGGCCGGTTTTTTTGTTATTGTCTCTCAATGTTTTTATTCTTATTATTAAATATTATAGGCACACCTATTCAAGTTTTTTTTACTGCAGCTCGGGCATTTCCTTTTGGAAAGGTGGAGGCTTAAAATTATTTAGTATAAATTAACTGAAAAAATACATAGATGTAGATGTAGTGTAGGGACGCCCGGCCGGATCAGGCGGGCTGTCGATCGCTGCTCGCGTTCATTCAGCCCAGTTCCCTGGAGTTGGAGCTGCAGGTTACTGTTCCGGCTGCGTTCCCACACTGTTCTCCTCGAATCTTCTTGTCTTCCTGCAGAACAGAAGGACATCCCTGAGATTGATACCCTTTAGTTCGCATTCTTCTAGCTCATCTTTCCCAAATACATTATATCGCGTTGCCGCGTACATAACGCATTCCGCTAGTAAATGCTTGCTGGTTTCCTCCTGGCCGCAGTGCGGACAGGAGGCATCCCTGCTAATGCCTATTACCTTGAGGTGTCTGTTGAGGGTGTTGTGTCCGGTGATGATACCGGTTAGCACTCTCAGACTTTTCTTACCTAGTTTTAGAAGATACCTGGCTCTCCTGTGATCTATACCTTCAATCATCATTCTGGACTGCCTGCAGCTAGTTTCTTCCTTCCACCTCCTATCCGCTTCTTTATCTTTTATCCTATTTATTACCCCCCTTGTTACTTCTGCTGACATTGGTAGAGCCGGTTCTGGACCTGTGTATTCCTTCTCCGCTCCTTCCCTAGCCAGTTCGTCTGCTTTCTCATTTCCTGTGACTCCCTGGTGCCCCGGTACCCATGCCACCGTTACTTCCCTGTATTCTCCCAACTCATTCAGCTCCTCCTTGCACTCTTTGACTAGGGAGGAGGTGACCGACGTCTTCTTCAGTGCCTTCAGTGCTGCTTGACTGTCGGTGTATATAACTACCGTGCCAGCCTGTTGCCTGCTTCCCTTAACGATACGTGCGCACCTCGTTATCGCACATACTTCTGCTTGGAACACACTTGCATACCTGCCAAGTGGAACCGATACTTTCTCTCCCAGTTTGGGTATGACTATTCCCGCTCCTGCTAGTTGCGTTGAGCTCTTTCTCGAGCCATCCGTGAAGCAGATCGTCGTTGGATGCTCGACTACTACCTTCCAGTTGTCTCTTTCTCCGATGTGTATTCTGTATTTCTTATCGAATATATCCTGTCTCCTTATGAGGTCGTTATTCACCATCAACATTTCCATGCTGGTTAGCGCCTCTCTTTGTATCAATGCATGTCTTTTATCCACGCAGCTTCCTCTCCATTCTTTGCAGGCTTTCATCCTATACCATTGCTCTGTAGCCTTTTTCTCCACCTCTAACTGTAGTTGCTTCATCCCTAGCATTACCTCCAATGCGTGCGTGGGGGTTGTTCTCATAGCCCCCGTCACCATCAAACATGCCAGTCGCTGCACCTTCGTTAGATCTTTCTGGTATTCTTTGATATGGGTTCTATGCCGAAAAAAAAAAAAAAAAAAAAATACATAAACTGCATATTGTGTTCCACAGCCGGAGGGAGGGTACCGCGTTCGATTCCTGGACCTGGTTCAGGTGGACTGGACCCTGGAGAACCTGTGGTCGCCCGTCGTGCCTTTCTGTCACCGCATGAAGTTCGACATCGAGTACATGCGTACGTATCTTTTATTAATGAATATTGTCACAAAAAAAAATCGCAACCTTGATTTGACCTTGAGAGTTTTTGTAACACTAATCCCTGTAACCACAGAATAATTAATAGTACAAGTACAGATGACTCTCTTTCTTCAATTTGACATTTAGCTACAGAGATGATAACCTTAGCTGATACCCGTTTGAGCTCAAGATGGCTTGGAAGAATAATAAGTAAGGAAGCGTAATCAACGCTCAAAATGTGCTCCACTTTCCTGGTGCCAAAGTGGGCGGAGCTTGTGACAGCGGTGCCCTAATGTCATGTCAAACATTTTGAAATTGTCATGTCGTCAAAATATTAGTTTTTTCGGCCCATGAAATTTCGATAATATATCGGTATTAAAATGCCGGCTTGTGCCGTGCATTGGTGCAGGAGCCACACAGACGCCAAAGATGATGATATTTCTTTTCATCGGTAAGTAAATCACGCATAGATATTCTCATACATTACGGACTTGGTCGATGTTATGCAATATAAGTTTTGGAAAAGTAAACATAACTCATTTGAGGAAAAGTATAATGAATGTTTATTTATAAGTATTACCTAGTAGTAATAGCAGTTAGAAAGAAAGAAGAAAGAAAGAAAGAAACATTTTATTCTAGATAGTTAGGTTTCCGTTGTTAACAAAGAATCTTTTCAGTTTGTTTTTTTCGATATACGAGTACAGTATGGGTCCTTGGAATAAATCTTTATCAATATTATACTACTTTGATAATATTGAAATATCTCCCTTATACTCATATCCCACCCAAAACATAAATGTAAAACAGGAGAGCCAAGTTCAATACAAAAATTATGCTTGGCTGTGGGCTTCGCTGCAAAAATAATGGAGATCTAAATGAGTTCCAAGTTCTATGCAAAATCCAAATGTATTTATAGGAACAAAATAACATTATGAACAAGTATTAAACTCTATATATTTGCTTTATTGGATACCTATAACAATTGCTGTTATTTAAAAATGTGAGATCTTAAAGTAGGTTAGATTTGACTTGGCCAGTTTTTATCAGAATAAAAAAAAAAAATATGTTGAATAACTTTATAAAATTACTGATGTAATGAAGTGAAGACTGGCCAAGTCAAATCTAACCTACTTTAAGGTCTCACATTTTTAAATAACAACAATTATTAGAGGTACCCAATAAAGCAAAGAAATAGAATTACTTTCATTAAATAAATGAAAGATGAATAGAAGGCTTTCATATTATTCCTTATTCCAAGAACGATTAAATTTACGTATCTAAATATATAAAAGAAGAAACTGACTGACTGACTGACTGACATATCAACGCACAGCCCAAACCGCTGGTTCTAGAGATTCACTATGATTGCACTAAGAAAGGATTTTTCAAAATTCACCCCCTAAGGGGGTAAAATGAGGGTCCAAAGTTTGTATGGCGAATCAAGATTTGTTAGATTATTTTATTCGAAACTTCACAGGAGTATTTTTAAAGATAAATGAGTAAACAAGTGTTTCAGGTTTTTTGAAAATTCAACCCCTAAAAGGGGCAAATGTGGTCACAAAGTCTGAAAATCAACATGGGTATCGTATCCTTTTTGAGTACTTATAGTACGCGGGCGAAGCCGCGGGAAAAGGCTAGTATTACATAAGTAATGAAAAATGCACTAAAAAATAAATTGTTAATTGATTGCATTATTATTTATCACGTGAACCCATTCACGTCAAGCTTAGGCGTAATTATCATACGTTAACTTGACATTTCAGTTATTTCATTTGAGTATCTTCTGTCCAATTAAACTTCATTGTCAAATTGATTTTGACCACTCACAACACGGCAACTTTTCTTATTGGTGAAATGGCATGAAACCTTTGCGGAATTAAGGTTAACACAAAAAAATATGCTTAAAGAATGAGTACTTGATTGGTTAATAAGACATAAGACATTTTAGTTTTGTAAACGTGAAAATGGGTCGTGTTTTCACATGAACTTTGCTTGCCTCTACTCGTCTTGATATTATATGTCGATGCAAGATGGTGACAGCGTGTTTAGAATAGTTTTTTGTTTTTTGCTCATTTACGTAGTTCAGTGTGTAATATTGATAGCTTTTTGTGCGGTGACCTAACGAACAAGTGTGCAGCTAATGAAAAATTAGTCTCAAAACGCGCGTAACCACCCTTTAGTTGAACAAACGGTTATCCGGGGTCTCGGCCACCCACGTGTTTGTAGGGAGGCTATCACCTTACAATCAGGAAGGCCTCAACCGAACAACGTTGCTTGTATTTTAGGAAAAATAATATATTAATATGAGTCTACACCTCGACATTGGCAGAATTCACTTCGCCAAAATCGGCGAGGAGTAAAAGCCATATATTAAAAAAAAAAGAAAACCTTAGCTGTCAAGCGCTGTTAAAAAATAAAATAGGGTTTTCAACGTGGTTCATATATCCGTGCAGGTTTGAGACATGCCATAAACACTGACTGAAATGATAATATTTACCGTTTTCAATCAAAAGTACACATCATTGTCGGTTGTTATTAAGACGTTAACTGCCATAAAAAATAATTTAGAAATAAACTCTATTAACAACCGACAATGATGTACCTATGACTTGAAAACGTCACATATTCTCGAACGCACTAAGGTGATAAGCGATGTGCCAACTAGAGGTGTGCGCCGAATTTGACTGGAGTACCTATGACTTGAAAACTTCACATATTCTCGAACGCACCCATGAGTTGATAAGCGATGTGCCAACCCTCCCCTCATGAGCCCTCATATGCGGAAAGCGCATCGGGACAAACGGGTGGAAACGATGGAGAGAGACATAGTGAAACCGCCCTGGTGTAACCAACTACAGTGAATTCATTCTTACTTCGCAATGTCAGTTGTTTTTTAGGTTATTCGTTCGTTACTTCGATGATTGAAGATAATTTTATTAGAAATGTTTTTTTTTTAAGTACTTACATAATATGGATGTATCGTTGTCCGAAATAAATGCTTTCATTCATTCATTTGTCAGTGATTCTTCTTCGTCGTTTGTGCCAGTTTTTTTGCTCAATTGAGCCTGGGGTCCGCTCGGCAACCTAATCCCAAGAGTTGGCGTAGGCACTAGTTTTTACGAAAGCGACTGCCATCTGACCTTCCTACACAGAGGGGAAACTGGGCCTTGTTGGGATTAGATCCGGTTTCCTCACGATGTTTTCCTTCACCGAAAAGCGACTGGTAAATATCAAATGATATTTCCTACAAAGTTCCGAAAAACTCAGTGGTACGAGCCGGGGTTTGAACCTGCGACCTTCGGATTGAAAGTCTGACGTCTTGCCAGGCCACCAGCGCTTCCAATTCATTTGTCAGTGATTACTTGGTTAAATTCTATACTTGAGTGTCGACCTTCGGATTGAAAGTCTGACGTCTTGCCAGGCCACCAGCGCTTCCAATTCATTTGTCAGTGATTACTTGGTTAAATTCTATACTTGAGTGTCGACCTTCGGATTGAAAGTCTGACGTCTTGCCAGGCCACCAGCGCTTCCAATTCATTTGTCAGTGATTACTTGGTTAAATTCTATACTTGAGTGTCGACCTTCGGATTGAAAGTCTGACGTCTTGCCAGGCCACCAGCGCTTCCAATTCATTTGTCAGTGATTACTTGGTTAAATTCTATACTTGAGTGTCGACCTTCGGATTGAAAGTCTGACGTCTTGCCAGGCCACCAGCGCTTCCAATTCATTTGTCAGTGATTACTTGGTTAAATTCTATACTTGAGTGTCGACCTTCGGATTGAAAGTCTGACGTCTTGCCAGGCCACCAGCGCTTCCAATTCATTTGTCAGTGATTACTTGGTTAAATTCTATACTTGAGTGTCGACCTTCGGATTGAAAGTCTGACGTCTTGCCAGGCCACCAGCGCTTCCAATTCATTTGTCAGTGATTACTTGGTTAAATTCTATACTTGAGTGTCGACCTTCGGATTGAAAGTCTGACGTCTTGCCAGGCCACCAGCGCTTCCAATTCATTTGTCAGTGATTACTTGGTTAAATTCTATACTTGAGTGTCGACCTTCGGATTGAAAGTCTGACGTCTTGCCAGGCCACCAGCGCTTCCAATTCATTTGTCAGTGATTACTTGGTTAAATTCTATACTTGAGTGTCGACCTTCGGATTGAAAGTCTGACGTCTTGCCAGGCCACCAGCGCTTCCAATTCATTTGTCAGTGATTACTTGGTTAAATTCTATACTTGAGTGTCGACCTTCGGATTGAAAGTCTGACGTCTTTGCCAGGCCACCAGCGCTTCCAATTCATTTGTCAGTGATTACTTGGTTAAATTCTATACTTGAGTGTCGACCTTCGGATTGAAAGTCTGACGTCTTGCCAGGCCACCAGCGCTTCCAATTCATTTGTCAGTGATTACTTGGTTAAATTCTATACTTGAGTGTCTTTAAGTATACAACAACATTTGAAGTGATACTCCCAGAGATAAGTGTGATTATGTGTTTAAGAAGTGTTTGTTTACATGATAAGACAAGGATGAAACCTAAGCTTGTCTAAACGTGGCGAATACTTTGGGAATACTCCTCACCCACCTTGTCACACCTTGTCTCATTTGTGTACCCCGCCCCACCGTGTTACGTCACATGTTCAGCAATTTTATTTTTATTTGAAAACAAAAAAAAAACAGTTTTAAACAATTTTTATATACACGGTGAATCTGAGTAACCCGAAAGATTTTAACCATAAATTCCTGAGGTCATAAGGAGTAATAAATGTTATATGAATTTAGGTCAATTTCGCCAAAAAAAAATTTTTTTCTTTTTTTTTCGATTTTTTAAATGCTTTTGAACATAAAAACATAAATGTTATTGTTAAAACTGTCGATTAAAATAAATTAGTACATTTTTTTGGTAAAAATAGTTTACGTGAAGTAATCCTTGGCACTTTGATATAGTCTGTCAATAAGAATGTCTAAACTAGACCCCATAAAGGGGGTGAAATCGGCATCAAAAAAGCGTTTTGTACTGTGTCGCAATAAAAATGTTTTTTTTATTTAATTGGTAATAATGAAAATGAAAAAATGAAAATGAAAATATTTTTATCTACACTCATACTGTAAGTACTCTAAAATGCGTTCAAAAACCGTAGACAATGACAAGCATTACAACAAACGATTTAACTATGATAAGTTTCTTATCTGCGGCAGTAACGTAATTTTAACTATGCATGCTCAAATATTGTTAAGCAATGAGTTTCAAATTTGGAACATCGAATTTGATAACATAATGTTACCGCCATGGCCAACTCGATTGGTCCCGCGCGAGCGCCGGCACAATCGAGTAGGCCATGACTGTACAATGGCGGTCATTCTATGGTTTCCGAACACTTAATTTAATATATATAATATGAGTGTAGATAAAGCAGTGTATGCAACTGTACGTAATTAGGCCTTAAAACACTCGTGTGATCTTATTATGAAATTCGCCTGCGGCTCATTTCATAAAACCACACTCATGTTTTAAGGACCCTTATTACGTAACAGTTACATAAACTACTAATTTCAGACACACAAGTAGGTATCCATATTTTGTCTACAGAACTATGTTAGTAACACAATAATATAAAATAACAATAAAAATAAAATAAAACCATAATGTGTTAGTAAAATTTATAATGCTCATTGGATCGAACGTGCATGGACATCCAATGAGTGATAAGGGGGATATCGACCCTCTCTGCAATCACCCTCAGGAGAGTGTTGGTGCTGCCCCGTACACGCTCCCACAGAGACGCAACCCTCTTTCGCAGCACCGCCTGGAAGCCGTCTGTGCTCCACTCGGTGAACATCCCTGATGCGCTGCAGCGCCAGGGCAGCCCCAACAGTCCCCTGAAGGCGTTGTTATACTGGACACGCAAAGCACTAAAGGTCTTTTTGGTATAGTTGCTCCACAGGTTGCACGTGTACAAGTTTTGACAGTAGGTTTTAAATAATGTGATCTTCACCTCTCTGGAACAGCGCGCAAACCTGCGTGACAACATATTACCCCTAACCGATAGTGCTCTGCGTTCCCTTTAATAACTCTGAAACTAGGCTAATTCCAGAAAAGTTTATATGACATTTTAGTCTCCAATTATGATCAGGAATTTATGGTTAAAATCTTTCGGGTTACTCAGGTTACTTCAGATTTTGTAATTAGGAACGATTTTCATACATCATTCCTAATTATAGTATGAACTTATAAAAAGTATTGATTTGACCGTCTGTATTTTTTAAAGTTCAAATTTTATGGAAGATGTTTATGGTCCATATTAAGTCTTGTTTAAACACGGATACGTCAGTATTTTTTGAAATATAAATAGGATAAGCATAATTTATATTTTTATCAAATTTAAAATGTCATATTTGTAAGGAGTTGTATGGCAAAAATAATCTTGTTCTTAATTATCTGGCCACGACTGTATCTATTATATATATCGTCGTCTAGTACCCACAACACAAGCGTTAACAAGCTACTGTGGGACTAGGTTGGTTTGTGTAAAATTGTCCTATAATAATATTTATTTATTTAAAAGTATCGTCATATATATAACTGGCCTTTTCCCGCGGCTTCGCCCGCGTATTATAAGTATTCAAAAAGGATACGATACCCATATTGATTTTCAGACTTTGTGACCACATTTGCCCCTTTTAGGGGTTGAATTTTCAAAAAACCTGAAACACGTGTTTACTCATTTATCGTTAGGAATACTCCTGTGAAGTTTCGAATAAAATAGTCTAACAAATCTTGATTTGCCATACAAACTTTGGATCCCCATTTTACCCCCTTAGGGGGTGAATTTTGAAAAATCCTTTCTTAGTGCACCCCTAGACCTTATAAGGAACCTACGTGCCAAATTTGAAATCTCTAGAACCAGCGGTTTGGGCTGTGCGTTGATATGTCAGTCAGTTTCTTCTTTTATATATTTAGATGTATGTATGTATGTAAACACTTTATTGTACATACAAAGTAACAAAACAAACATGATAAAAGAAAAATAAACAGAGTACAAAGGCGAACTTATCCCTTTAAGGGATCTCTTCCAGTTAACCTTTGAGCAATTGAGAGAAAAGTATAAGATAGACAAACATGCACTATGTACTTAGTGTACTTACGGAAACAAATATCTAAAAAAGAAGAGATAATATATATTAGATGTCCATTTATCCTGGATTTTTTTACAGCAAAAGACTACATAACCACTATCGGTAAACTGTACAAGCTGTTCAAAGACCCCTCCTTGGAGACCTCAGAGAGGACCGCCATCCTATCTCAAATCTTCGACACCTGCCTGGAGGCTGCCGGACCCGCCAAGGAGATACAAGATGACCTCGAATCTGACCCCGAAACTGCTGGTATTTCATCCTTTTTTTTACTACGACGGTTTCAAACAGGCATACCGCCTGATGGCAAGCAGCCTATGGACGCCTGCAACTCCAGAGGTGTCACATACGTGTTGCCGACCCTTTATAAAAAGGAGGATTCACTGTGTTGACGGCTAAAGGAACAAGGGGGGTTCCTCGTCAACACACTGGGTCCTCTTTGAGCCCTTTGAGAATAGACAAACGTTCCTTAAAGTGGCCAAAACCGGGGCGTCTACCCTTGTTGGAGTTCAGGGGAAGGATATAGAATATCCGTTGATTACGAATTCCACGCAGACGAAGTCGCGAGCAAAAGCTAGTAAAGTATAAAGATCCCATGTTGTATCATTTTATCTTACGCGAACTGTGATCTACAAAATATTAACATCAAATTCGTCTATCTTGCTTTACCATCTTAAATAATACCATTAGTTTCTCCAAGCGTTTGCCCCAGCTTATTGATCTATAGAGCCTGGGATCCGCTCGGCAACCTAATCCCAGGAATTGGCGTAGGGAGTGGGTTTTACGAAAGCGACTGCTATCTGACCTTTCAACCCCCTCTGGGTTGAAACTGGGCCTTGTTGGGATTAGATCCGGTTTCCTCACGATGTTTTCCTTCACCGAAAAGTGAGTGGTAAATATGAAATGATATTTCGTACATAGGTTCCGAAAAACTCAGTGGTACGCGCCGGGATTTGAACCCGCGACCTTCGCATTGAAAGTCTGACGTCTTACCGTCAGGCCACCAGCGATTCTTAAATAATACCATAAATTATTTTATTTTCATTTCACAGGCAGTCTCTACGAGCGTCGTACCACAATAGACCAAGAACCTGATGTACCCCACATAGAACATCCACCGAAAAAACCTTCCGGCAAAGAGAATAAGGCTCCAAATCGAAAAACCGACATGGCTCCCCCTAAAACTATTCCTAAGAAAGCAAAGAAAAGTAAACCTAATCAAGGAAAGACTGAGAGTCAAAAGAGCGTTAAAAGAACTAATGACAGTGATGAGAGTAACGCTAAGAGATCTAAAAATGATGATAATGATGACAGTAGTGCTAAGAGATCGAGAAATAATGATAATGATGACAGTAATGCTAAGAGATCTAGAAATGATGATAATGATGACAGCAGTGCTAAGAGATCGAGAAATGATGATAATGATGACAATAATGCTAAGCGATCTAGAAATGCTGATAATGATGACAGTAGTGCTAAGGGATCGAGAAATTATGATAATGATGACAGCAATAGTAGAGCTGGATTAAAAGGTGGAAGTGCTAATCAAGATAGAGGTGAATCTGTTGGTTTAAAAGCTAATGTTCAAAAGACTGATGGCAAACAACCTATGAATATAGAGAAAGAAATTGGTTTGGGAAGAAAAGAACCGAAAAAAAGTTCTAGTAAAGTTACAGCTAAAACGGCAAAAGAACCTATCAAAAATACAGTAGATAAAGATAGTGCAGCGAGAAAGGAAAATGGTAAAATACTAAAGTCTAAAACTGCAAGTAACAACGAAGTTGTTGGCACTAAAAATATCAATAAGAATGGAGGTAGTTCAAAGGACAGCAGTGAGGCTAGTTCAAAAATGTCTAAGAAAAATAGTGACAATTATGTTAAAACAAATGATGCGAATAAACAAAACGCTGCTGGAAAATCCAAAAAAGGAACCGAGAACTCGGAAAAAACTAAAAATGATAAAACTGTAAGCAAACACACTGTTAACCAAAAAGAGCAGGACATAATAGAGAAAGATATTGTAAGTACACAAGATGCCGAGAACAGAGCTAATACTAAGCATGATAAACCTACTGGTAAAAGTAATGTTAAATCTAAGGATAAGAATAAGGAAGACAATGCTGTAAGTTCTAAAAACACCGAAACTACAACAAACATTAATAAAGATGATAAAAAAGTAGGCAGATCCAAAAAGGATGATGCCAATGTTGGAAATTCAAAACGTGTGACAAAAAAGGCTGAAGACAGTGAAGATGTTACCTCAAAAGTGAAAAATGCTGTAAGTGACCTTGGTATTCCTAAACCTAGAACTACGTATACCAAAAACAACGATGAAGAGGAAAATGCAACTAATAAGAAACATGTTAATGATACAGAATCTGTTAATAAAGCTAGCTCTAAAACAGTGGCCTCCAATAACGATGGCAAAGCTAAAGCTGCATCAAAAAATGACAAGGCTACCAATGAAGTGGGTACAGTTTCCAACAAGATTGCGAAAAATGTCGACAAAAATAAGGATGTAGTAGGTAAGACTCGATCTGATAAAACCACTGTTGTTAAGACATCTAAAGACAACGCGGTAAAGACAAATGTTGTCAATAATGATATCAACCAAAGAGGAACTATTAAAGGTCCTCAAAAGAAAGTACCAGAAAAGCAAACTAAAAATGCTGAAATGGCTGTTAAAGACACAGACAAAGAAAAGGCACATCTAGCAGAGAAAAGAAAAGTTCTTTCGAAAACTACTGAACTGAAATCTGATCAAGATAATGATGAAAATGCAAGCGATAAAACTTTTACAAAAGCAATTGGAAATGACAAAGAAACAGACAGAAATAATGAAGTTATAGCAAAGAAAGGAAAAACTACTGAACCAGCCACTAAAAACATTGAAAATAACGGTAATCTACCAAAGAAATCTGCAAAGATTACAGAAAAACCTAAAAACAATCTTAAACCAACTACAAACACTGCTCAGATTCTAAAAGAAAAAACAAATCGCGATGAAACATTACAAAAAGCTGTTGTAAACAACAAAATTAATCAAAACACAAATAAAATAAACAAGAAAAACAACATGCTCAATATAACCAAAACCATTACTAAATCCAAAACCATACCTATATCAAAACTACCTGCAGAAAAACAGATAAAAATTGCAGATAAATTGAAAACTAAGATACCAATGATGAAGAGCAAAATTACGTTTTCTTCATTAGGCAATAAACAAGGGAATTTGGGGAAACACAGTGCAGTGAAAAAAAGTAAGATTCCTCAAATGAGTTTCCCAGTTTCCAAGAAATTTGATAAGAATCTGCCGAAAAGGATAAGTCCAAGTAAGTAACGTTCAAACGGGGAAAAGTAAGGTCACAGTAAGGGTTTCCTATGGATTTAAAGCCTGACCAGAAATATATGATTATTGTCAAGAGGGCGCTATTATTCTCATTTATATGGCAACAGTTCAGTAAAGTCATAGACCGTATTATTATCTATGGTATGGTGACATCTCATTGACATCTTGATTTGTTTACCTGTCAGCTCTGATGTTAATTTGAAAATGTTTCACGGCGAAATAGTTTCATTTCCCGAATGTATTATTTACAGAAGTTTTATATATATATGTATATATATATATATATATTTTTTTAATTTATTTAGAACACAAACAGTCACATACATAAATAGATTAGAAGCACAATGTACTTAACATAATAAAATAATTATAACAGACCTGGAGGTTCATAAATATACATAAAACTTAACATACTATGCTTAAGTAGATATTTGTTTTTACAATATATATTGTATGTTTATACATATAACAAGAAACAAAAAGAAATGAAATCATGAGCCATACCTACCTTAATTCTATGTACCCACCAGTATGCAGAGCAAAAGTAGTATTCTTAAATTAT
This sequence comes from Pammene aurita, assembly GCA_947086415.1. NCBI lineage: Eukaryota > Metazoa > Arthropoda > Insecta > Lepidoptera > Tortricidae > Pammene > Pammene aurita. Next base: position 7,888,178 of record OX352313.1, read on the forward strand.
ATTGAGGGTGAGTAGAATATTGGTAAATAGGTTTAACATTTATGTCTGTTTTATCCGATAAGTTATAATCAATTAGGTAGGTAGGTACACCGGAATGATACATTTATACAATTAGTTACTTAAAATTATTATATATTCTCTATTTACAATGTTTCGGTCTTGACTATGGATAATTTTGGGATTTTTTGTCGTGTATTATTTAATATTCAACACTTTATTATTGCCAGTGTAAGAAATTAGTTCAATTGAAATTCCGCAACATGGCGCATGATCGTATATTTCTGGTCAGGCTTTATATGAAGTGGATCTAATTCTTTACACTTTTTCCCTAACCACAGTTGAACATAATTACCGAGTAAAACAGTTATTCGTAGGCGACTAGTAAAAAGTAGTAAAAACGGTCCGATAGAGAGCATAATGTGGGGGCGGTTTCCCACTCGCACTCGTTACAAAATTGTCAACTTTGACACATTGACATTTTGATTGTCTAATGACGTCATTACCTCCTTAGTCAAAACGAGACACAGTCCCCTTGATAACCTTCTCTTTCGGCCTTACTTTCTGACCGAAGAAATAGATCCACTTCATATAAATCCATGGAGTTTCCGCGATCGAGTTTTTCTCTAGATGGCAGCACCGTGACGAGATGTCTTTGATAGCAGCTGTCAAAAAGAATGATTGGTAGATTATGACAGTTAGACCTCTCGCTCATTACGGATAGTGGCCGGATATCCGAGTTCAGGTCAATTTCGCCAAAAAATGTTTTCGTTTTCTTATTGTTTTTGTACATGAAAGTAAATGTCCTAGGCCTGCAAAGGCCTTGTCACATTGATAACTATGTCTACATGTGATAGACAAATATGTCTAGAATGTTTTTTTCCACTTTTGCATTTAAACATTTTTTTTTTCAGGAAAACTGCCAACTACTAACTTTCTTCTCAAGGATATTCGAACAAGTAGATAAGAAAATTCTCCAATAAAAACGGACAAATGTAAATAAACCAATATATTATTATTTCTCACCGATCAAATAATACTAGGGTTACACAATCATTCAAAAAAATGGCCCAACTATAGTACCGCAAGAACGACTCGGGCGGTACTTTCTCTAGCAAAGGAGGTACAGACAGATTCAAGATTTACCGAAAATATGGCTCGTGAAAATTTCTAACCGGTCAGTATTATCACTGACTGAAGTCTGATAAAACTGACCGAGAAACTGCTGTATGCGTTCTTTATTGACTTTGATTATTAACACTTTCGCAACCAACCAAAATTTTGAACAATAAATAATACCCCAGAAACCGATAGAACCCGCCAGGCGGGCTATGACGTGCAACGCAATGCCGCACGCCGCGTGCCCGGCATCTGAGCAAACATTACGAGTGCCTACCAGGCGGGTTCTCGATAGTGAAAGTGTTTTAATTATGGCTCGTATTTTCTATTAATGATGTAATCATTATTGTAACATGTGCTAGTTGAGATGTATGTTTTAATATTTAAGATTTTTTTGCTGGATAAATAAAAATATTGTTTTGTAGAAAAATTATTTTATTCTTAATCATAAGATTTCAATGTCACATTTTAAAATACAATAAAACACAATTGACACATAATGCAATGAAATGTAAAAAAAAACAAATATTCAAATTAGAAAAGAATCAAAATTCACACATAACATAATATACTGGGACATTTGACAAAAATAAATCACGACAGACATTTAAAATAAACTTATTTCTATCACATTAAAATCAAAAGAAATACAAAAATCGAATTACACACATTTTAAAAGAGCGCTACCAGAAATACATTAATGGTATCATCTTCGTACATCAAGTTATTGTTATAAGTAACTATTTTACTATTTAATACTAATTAAATTGTGTTGTACAGTCGCCATCGGTTATATCGGAGCGGCCCATGTGATCATAAGTATCTGAGCACAAGCCTATCATCATAGATTTAGTAGATTTTGATAACACTTGTCCACTTCGACACAATAAAAATAGTACGTATTTCACACAGAATCGCCACGCTCCGGCCCGCCCTGATCAGACCGCACCCGGCGGCGACCGATTGGTAGTTGGTAGGGAACTAGTAGGCTAATCCGTCAGGTTGGCAGCGCATCGATAAAAAGCAAAATGGCGGTGTATTGTCAAACGTCATTTACGACAGCGGAAACGGCGCCCTAAGACGCGCGCACACATTGAAGCGTGTACAGATGTGCCGTGCACACAAAGACGCTCAAATGAGTTTTGTAGTATGACGTGTCCGCCTTGTGACTTTGATATATCTGATGGCGACTACTTAGTCAATTACAATTACAAAAAAAGTCAAATTTCTTATCTAAGGTTTTTAAACAGATTAATAGTTTAATTCTCTAAAAGATGATAAACTAATGTATTTATCGTAGGTACAAGTTACAATAATCAAATAATAAAATGAAGATAAGATAAGTAGCCAAAAAGTTGTAAAAAAATATACCATAATGGTGGTATTTTGTGACGAGCTTGGTCCCATTTGATTAAAAAGCAATCTTGAAGGGATAATTCTTGTGAGTGTCGCCCATTCTGTAAATGAAAGAAATACTTAACATTAAAGAGAAAACCGGCAAAGTGCGAGATGGACTCGCGCACGAAGGGTTCCGTAACGTTATCTATAAAAATGAGAAAAAATCATGTCTGTTGTATGGCAGCCCCCTTGAATTTAAATAAATCAGTTTGTTTTTATAACAACAAATAAAAACCACTCTATTTCCCTAACCACAGTTGAACCTTATTGAGTTATATTACCCAGCAAAACAGTAACTAGTAAAAACAAGTACTAGTAAAAACTGTCCGATAGAGAGCATAATGTAGGGGCATAAAGCTCTATAAATGGAGTACGCTTCGCCTCATCTTTCCAAACAAAAAAGTCTGCCAAAATCTGAGGGGGGCGAGGTAGCACACATGTGATGTTTTCTAGTCAAAGGTACATCATTGTCGGTTGTTAATACAGTTTATTTCTAAATGAATTTTTATGGCAGCAACGCTTTATTGACAACCGACAAAGATGTACCTTTGACTTGAAAATACCAAACATATTTGACATATTCTTTTTATACTTCATAATCATAACACTAAATGGAGCAATAGATAGTCGACTGTACATACGTTTACATATGGTTAATTATTGGAAGGATCATTTTTGATTGTATTTTCAAACAAAATATAGAAGACAGCGATCCTTAAGCGCGTTAAATATGGAGAAATGTCAAACGTCAAATAGTTACTGCCCGTCAGAAAGAAAACGATTGTCTTTGAATCGATTCTGTAAACGAAGCTTGATTTTCGATTTAGGTTAAATCTTTTATTATGAAAGTAATGATAAATAAAGTAAAACTTTACTTCTATCTGAAATAGTATTTCATCTTTTTGTAAACTAGACGAAATATAAAAATTTTTACATCCATAAACAGCGCATAAGGGCATTTTCACGGAGCTTGTTATCCATCGACAGCGATGACGAAAGTGCGTAACATTCGATTATTGAAATAGTTTTTATAGATGTACTAGATTTTCCTGCCAATACTTTTGACAGAGGGGAAATGATACCTAAGGCCTCTCCTGGTTTAGAACTCTCTGTGTAGGGGGCGGCGTCTCACTCGCCTCGTTACACAATTGTCACATTTGACACATTGACATTTTGATTGTCTGATTAAGTCATTACCTCCTTAGTCAAAACGAGACACAATCCCCTAGATAACCCTCTCTTTCGGCCTCAATTTGTGACCGAAGAGTATACTCCAGTTTATAATTATAACTTCACGGGTAATCATGATTGGTGGATTATGTTATGACAGCTAGACCTCTCGCCACGGTGCTGCCACCTGGTAACTTGTTTTTAGGGTTCCGTACCTCGAAAGGAAAAAACGGAACCCTTAGGATCACTTGGTTGTCCGTCCGTCCGTCTGTCTGTCTGTCAAGACCATTTTTCTCAGGAACGCGTTGAGGTATCAAGCTGAAATTTATATCAAATACTCAGGTCTGTCCCTTGGAGCTGTGAAAAAATCAAACTTAAAAGCCAACGCAATCAAAAGATACAGTCTTTTATGCTGCAAATTTTAGAGTTTTTCGGTACTCGCAAAACCTACGGGGTACTTCCCGTGAACTCAGATACTTGAAATTAAAAAATTACAAAAAGTAGAAATTTTAAGTAAAATCATACAAAAGATTTTCTTTTTTAATTTTAAACTTACTACCTTTTTCCTCGTAAACGCCAGAGATGTGACTTATTTGAAATACTTGTATTTAAAATGCAAATACAAAATGCAAAATACCTATTTCCTATTTTGTATTTAAATACCTTTTTATCAAAAGCATTTTGTATTTTATTTGAAATACTTTTTGGGACCCATTTTCTATTTTGAAAATACAAAATACCTTTTTTTTGTAATTTAATGTAATGTTGGTAGAAAGGGTAGGTTTAACAGGCTAAGGTTATATTGTGATATTGGTAGAAAGGGTAGGTGTATCCTACGTGGGTGATTGTTAGGACAGGACACCGCGGAACCAAGGGAAAAAGGCACTCATTCATGACGATCTCATCTCAGTCATTTTGTAACTAGTCGTCTGTTTTGAAATGGAGAGTTAAGATAAGTATGGAAATCATCATCCTTTTAGCGTTTGTCCCGACTTGGCGAACTAATCACATGAATTGGCATAGACACTAGTTTTTACAAAAGCGACTACCATCTGACTTTCCAACCCAGAGGAGAAACTACGCCTTATTCGGATTAGTTCCGGTTTCCGCGGGATGTTTTTCTTCACCGCAAAGCGACTGATAATTATCAACCGATAATTCGTACATAAGTACAAATCTCAGTGGTACAAAGTCGGGATTCGATCCCGAGACCTCCAGATTAAAAGTCGGACGTCTTATCGCCAGGATACCAGCGCTTATAAGAATGGAAATCGTATTAAATAGCAATCCATTTTTGTACCGAATCTACATTGCGTTGAAACCAGAAAAATTATACATACTTGGAAAGTAAATTCCCTGGAACCATATAGATAAATATAACTCACTATCAGAGCATGAAAAAAAAACATTTAATTACATGTACCTATCGAGTGCCGACCCTAAAAATTATTTTAACCATTTGTAGGTTACTAAACAAATTACATAGTGGCACACAAAACTCACCTCTAGTTAAAATTTGATAAACATTTGCTTTATATTTATTGATTAAAATGGCTATGCTATGACTATGTCATATGAGCACGGGCAGACGGACATGAAGAGATAAGGATTCCGTTTTTTCCATCTTGGCGACGGAATTCTAAAAAGCATTTGTATTTTAAAAAAGTATTTTGAAAATACCTATTTTGTATTTAGTATTTGAAATACAATTTTGCTAAGTATTTTGTATTTTGCATTTGAAATAGTAAATCATGAAAGTATTTGCATTTTGTATTTAAATACTTTTTATAAACTATTTTGCACATCTCTGGTAAACGCGTGAAACCTACATGTTTGTACGGAATCCTAGGTGCGCGAGTCCGACTCGCACTTGGCCGGTTTTTTTATTATTAATATACCATTACGGTAGCAATCAAGCATGCGGCCAGCCTGATGGTAAGCAGTTACTGTAGCATGTGGACGCCTGCAACCCCAGAGGATTAGGTAGGCGCTGCCTACCCTTAAAGAACTTATACACTCCTTTTTTGAAGAACCTACATCGATTCAGGAAACCCAGTCTGCCACTTAGAGAATTCAACCAACTGGAGCGGCCATCTGGAATGTCTGTCATTTTCTGTACAAAAAAAGATTTTTGCGGGGGAGTGGAACGTGAAATGTATGGCTATTCGTACGTAACGTACAAATAGCCACGTCAGATAAACGTCAGTCCATACAATATATTTAAGGGGCTGACAACAGCTAAATTCCCTCCCTATCTTTTTCAGCGCGAGTGAAAGAGAAACACTGTGTTACGATTAGTATGGGAGCTCATTGAAAATTTTGCAAAATGATGAATAAAAAAAAAACTAGGCATTAATTGAGAAATACAAAACAACGAAGTTTTTAGTATAAGTGCGGTGGAATTTTGTCCTAATAGTTACAGAGACGTATAAGTCAAGAAACTAAAGACATACAACTGTTTAAAGCTAATTTTAAGATGTAACGTTGGAATTATTTTCTATCGAGCCGATTTCGTCCAATCGCGTATCTGAATTAACGAAGTTCTTCCAAATATGAAATGAATACAAACATATATTTTTTTACTTTCCCAAAACAAGTAGTTATAGCTAAAAAACTGTTTGAGTAAAGTCAATTTGAAGGTCATCGGGTGTTATCAGCCTCTTAATAATTGTATGGACTGCGATCTGCTGAGGGTAACGCCTGTCAATGGCCGCTCTGGGTCTGCCAGCGCTTCGAAGCTCCACTATGTTTAGTCAGGATTTTCGCTGCTGAAATATTCGAACGAGCGGAGCGCAAGCGAAGTTCTTATAAAAAACTTCGGACACAACGGAACTGTCAGCTGGCTACCTTGACGTCTGTGCATTTCGATAGCTTTTTGATTTTGAATAGTTTTCGCGCAATAACTTCAGTAACGTTTATCCTTTGAGAATTCAACCAACCGGAGTCGCCATTGACAGGCGTTCCCCTCTGACGAAAACCCCAGTGCTCATACACATGTATGGACTGACGTTTATCTGTCGTAACTATTTGTACGTTACGTATAAATAGCCATACATTTGACGTTCCCGTCCCCCGCAAAAATCGGCAGACTTTTGTATCGGAAATGACAGACATGGCTACTCCATCCGGGTTGAATTCTCTAAGCGTTTATCTGATCTTTATGCAATTTGTTGGGGTTGTAGTAGAGCTCAATACAATTTGAGAGTTCGTTCATGAGCATGATCGATCAAGGGTTTATGGAGCTAGAAGGCTCGAAACAATCATCATTAGGGTCTTGTTATATTGGTCAACTCCTTTGCAAGGAAATCGCGAGTTCGCAGTTCGAGGTAGACTACTAGTTATTTTACAGACACCAAGGATGATTAAGACATGGATGGACAATGCCTATACAAAATCGCGTTCCTCCAACCTTCAGGCTATACATCTGTTTTCGGTACTGAGTGCCACAGCGCCATCTGTTGAGTCTGGAGTCGAGTTATTCTGTCAGCGTTAATCGCCGAACAAAATATTAGAAACTAGAATTTATTTATTTAATCTTAATTGCACAATATAAGATGGTACAAATGGCGGACTTAATGCCATAAGGCATTCTCTACCAGTCAACCAATGGGCTTAACAGAAAGGTTAAGTAGGAATTTAGTGTTTGTGGTGACCGATAGATGACGCTAGTGCTTTAGCCTGAAATAAGGGTACGCGATTTTGTATAGGCATTGTCAATCTATGTCTTAATCATCCTTGACAGACACTTACCCCCCAAAAGTGAACGTCCTCTTGTTCTTATTGAGGGCGTGTATGGCAGCAACTTGCGGCGCGTCCAGCGTCACGTTGAGCGCCTGCAGGTTGTTCCACAGGTGGGCGGCCGAGGACGCCTTCACTACCACGGCGTGGCCACTGTCGATCTGGTATCTGAAATGTTAATAAATGAAATTAAATCAAAATATTTACAGTAAAACTCTTAGAGAATTCAATCAACCGGAGCGGCCATGTCTGTCATTTTCTATACAAAAAAGTCTGCCGATTTTTGCGGGGGAGGGGAACGTCAAATGTATGGCTATTCGTACGTCAGGTACAAATAGCCACGTCATATAAACGACAGTCCATACAATAAATATGATCACTATGTCATATGTTTTCGGCAGGGGGGAACGCCTGTCAATGGCCGCTCCGGTTGGTTGACACGCGTACCTACACCGAAGGACAGAATACACGCGACTAATTTGGAAACGCACTTCAAGATGGCTGAAAGCATACCGTAGCTAGCCTACATAATTTAGTCGGTTTCTTTATTCCCCTTCAAAAAGCGGTGGAGGGTAACAAACGTTTATATTGTACTTAGGGCCTTTTGGAAGTAAGCAATGATCACAATGTGAGACTATGACAAGGTCCAACGATAATAGCGCCTTCTCTGTCATACCTATTAGGCCGCCTTGGGGATCTCTGTTACTCTGCGTCCATAGGAAACACCTTAGACAACCCTACACGTGATCCCTGGGTGGTGCTAAAAGAGTAACAAACTTGGCAGCTGCACTGTCCCATCTGGACCTCGCAGCATTCACTGGATTTTCATTATCATCGGCTTTCCCTTCCCACTACTACTTACTACCCCAGGGAAAAAATGCCTACTCGTGTCTATATTCAGTGACTTGTAGCCATACGATAAATAAAATTAGGCCGCCTTCATACTATACCCAGGGCCTAAACAATTTGGACACGAAAACGATATCTTTGTTGAAATGAAATGTTATTACCTAATCAAGAGTTGCGCCGGGCTGATCCCCAGCCCAGCAGCCATGACTTGCACCAGCGGGTCATCTATAGCGGCCGCCTGCGAAGACTTCAGGTCGGCCGGAGTCCCCTTGGAGCCCAGCACGCCGAAGCAGCTCAGACGGACGTCGCGCGCGTCACAGAAGTCCGAGAGACGCTGCTGGCTCAGGTACGGGTGGCACTCCACCTGTCAAACAAATAGATTTAAGAGAAATGTTAAATAATTACTATTACGTCACACCTGGCCATAATGTGAGTTTTAACGCTACGCGTACGGTAAAACTCGCATTATGGCCAGGTGGAGACGTAAAATTGTGTACTCACCACGGGCAGTAAAAAAGAAAGCCCTCTATCGCATATTTACAACCCTCGCCTGCGGCTCGGGTCACAAATACCTGCGATTTCGGGCTTTCTTTCTTTTACAGTCCTTGGTAAGTAATGTACTATTAGGCTTTCGTTTCTATGTTCTATCGGCTTTCGGCGTGGGCTGTCCACAGAAAGTGCTATCTTGGCCCTCAAGAATACCGTTCAGTACTACACCAGTAGGAATACACCGGTATATGGTGTGTTCCTGGATTTATCAAAGGCATTCGACCTTGTATCATATGACATTTTATGGGCCAAGTTACGAAATGAGACAAGTGTACCTAGGGAAGTGATAGCTCTGTTTAAATATTGGTATTTACATCAAAATAATGTTGTAAGATGGGGTAACAAAATCTCGAGTAACTATAATTTGATGTGTGGGGTGAGACAGGGTGGGCTGTCTTCCCCCAAATTATTCAATTTGTATGTCAACCAACTCATCGAGGAGCTGAGCAGTACCTATGCCGGATGTCGCATTGACGGAGTCGCCGCCAACAATTATAGTTACGCTGATGACATGGTGCTGCTCGGCCCTTCAATTGACGCCATGAGAAGGCTAATAAAAATATGTGAGTCCTATGCTGTGGCCCATGGACTCAGGTATAATGTCAAAAAGAGCGAGGTGATGATTTTTAAAGCTGGTAGAAAAAGTTATCCGACTGTACCGCTAGTGACACTCTACGATGTCCCCTTAAATTTTGTCACTAAGTTCAAATACCTGGGTCACTGGGTAACAGACGACCTGAGTGATGATTTGGACATTGAGCGAGAGCGTAGGTCGTTGGCTGTCCGATGTAACATGTTGGCCCGCAGGTTCGCAAAATGTACTGTACAAGTAAAGACTACACTTTTCAAAGCGTACTGTCAGTCATTTTACACATGCAGTCTGTGGACCAACTATACGCAGAGGGCATACAACGGCCTACGTGTCCAATATAATAACGCGTTCCGGGTGTTGATGGGGCTGCCGCGATTTTGTAGTGCCTCTGGTATGTTTGCGGAGGCACAAATTGACAGCTTTGCAGCGATAATGCGCAAGAGGTGCGCTTCACTGATGCGTCGCCTGCGCGGCAGCTCCAACAGCATTCTGAGCGTATTTATGGAGCGCGAAAATGGCCCCACGCTCAACCGTTGGCAGAGACTGCATGCAGTCGCCGTTTAGTTTTTAGTTTTAGTTAGGATTTTAGAGTAGCATGTCGTACTAACACTAGTATTAAGATTTTAATGTTTACTAACCATATATGGACTTTTAAGTCTGAAATAAATGATTTTTATTTTATTTTTTTATTTTTTTATTTTTTTTTTATTAGACAATTGCTCTCAAGACCAGTGAAAGCGGGTCGATTTGTATGCAACCATATATTATTTGTAACCCATGCAAATTGCACCCGTTTACACTGTGCTTGACGCCTTAAAACGTAATAAAAATTGTAACTGGTTATGATTAGATAAGATTTGTTACTAGTGAGTAAAAATAAAATAAAGCAAGAATTTAGTTCAACTTTAACTGTAAAAACCAAGAGCGAATCAACTGCCATCAAAATGTTTTACAGTTCGGCAGTGCAACTGATATACAGCCTTGGCCAGAAGTGTTGAGCATAGCTCTTTTTTGTTTACAATTTTGATGTTAAGTATTAATTCCTTATATTAACAATGTACGATGACGTAAAATGTTATATTTTATTGAAATATCTAGAAAACTTCACTTAATAACACTTTCAAGGTACCTATAAAATATGAAAAGTGGAGGTCCCAAAAAAGCGAATTTAGGTCGGTGCGAAAAATTGCAAATATTCTATGCAGTTACAACTCACTTCAATAAAACATGCCTGTTCAGTTTGAATTAATTAATAAAATAACTTAAATAAAGATAGAAACGCCGGTCTAAACTTTCGAGTTTTGTATGAAAATCGCAAGGGTGCTCAACACTTCTGGCCAAGGCTATATAACACCTATGTGATGTGTCCGTATGAAATAAAAGATTAATAATAATAAATTAAAACTAGTAGTCCACCTTGAACTGAGAACTCGTGATTTACTTGCAAATGAGTCGACCAATATAACAAGACCCTTATGAAGATCGCAATGAAATAAGCGGTCGCACTCTCATACTAAATTAGTACGAGAGCGCTGATGTTTTTTTTTTTTTTTTTTTTTTTTTTATACCACGACGGTGGCAAACAAGCATACGGCCCGCCTGATGGTAAGCAGCTACCGTAACCTATGGACGCCTGCAACTCCAAAGGAGTCACATGCGCGTTGCCGACCCTTTACAAATAGGAGGATTCACTGTGTTGACGACTAAAGGAACAAGAAGGTCCCTCATCGTCAACACACTGGGTCCTCTTTGAGCTCTTTGAGCTCTTTGGCAACCTTACTCACCAGCAGGAACACAACACTATGAGTAGGGTCTAGTGCTATTTGGCTGTGGTTTTCTGTAAGGTGGAGGTACTTCCCCAGTCGGGCTCTGCTCCAGATTTGAGCGATGACATTCGCTGAACGTGCCCTACCACACTTAGCGAGATGCCATTCGCAGTGCCCATACCTCTCTTTTTGGCGTAGTTTAAGGACATACCCAGGTCCGGACGTAGTTTAAGGACATACCCCGGGTCCAAAATGGTGTGGTCCCAGGTGATGTGTGGCGCCCTCGAGTTGTACTTATGATCTATCTAGTGTTTGAGGTTATCTGTGGCTACAATACATTACCTGATTAACCACTGGTTTGATCCTCCCCTTCTCCAACACCCTGGCGAGCTGGACAGAGTTGAAATTGCTGACTCCGATGCTGCGGACCAGGCCCTTGGAGACCAGCTGCTCCATGGCAAACCAAGCGTCCAGATAGTCAAACTCCGAGAACTGTAGCACGTTGGCGATTTTAGGGAGGGGGTCGCCTCCTTCCTGTGGGTTGGTTGAATAAGAGTTTAGCCTAGGTATAACGAGAGGTACGTCGTCATTACAAAATTAAAAGAGCTCCCGCCATACACTGTATACCACTTTGTTTGGCAAGAGCTGTCAAATCAATTAAAAATACTACTTTAAACTATTCGTCCAAGCTTTAAACCTATGATATATAATAATGACAGATGGGTTATGTACGCTCCAAAAGTGAAGCACTTAAAATGAGTGAGCCCTAGTCGCGCACCGGCCATCGTGAGATGCGGACGTGCCAATGAGCTCCCGTCATCCGCGTGAGAAAGAGACAAACTGTAATTTTCTAACAATTAGAGTACATAGGCTGCTATTTATATATCCGGAAACCGGGATTACAATCTTCTTAAATAGCATATTTGACCTCCATGGTAAAATTTGAACTTTTTTAAGTACTGGCCGGTATATTTTTTCTTTCTTATTAACGCTCGTGTTTTGTTTTTGACGGGTTTTAAATGTCATCTCGCAGCAAGAATGGAACTCACTCGTGAAAATATTCGTGCTATGATTTATTATGATTTTCGGCGTGGTTTAACGCAACAACAGTGCATAGTTCAACTAACTTCAACTTTTGGTGATGAAGCCCCATCTAAAACTACTGTGTATCACTGGTTTAGTGAGTTCAATCGTGGACGTAGTATGCTTACGGGCGAAGTTAAGGCAGGTCGCCCGAAATCGGTCGTTGTACAACAAAATATCGAGGCTGTGCGAAAACTTATAATGGACGACCGACATGTTACGTACTGCGAGATAGAGGCGACTCTGGGTATTTCTATGACCAGCATTAATAGCATATTACATAATTATTTGGCTGTAAAAAAAATTTGTTCGCGTTGGATACCCCACAACTTAACAAAAGAGCAAAAAGATGCTCGCGTCGAATGGTGCAATAAAATGTTAAAAAAATATAACCGTGGTGACTCAAAAGCCGTTTATAACATCTATACAGGTGACGAATCCTGGATCTATGCATACGATCCCGAAACGAAGCAACAATCAACGGTATGGGTGTTTCAAAATGAGCCGAACCCTACGAAAGTTACTCGTGCAAAAAGTACATTGAAACAAATGGTGGCCTGCTTCTTCGGTATTAATGGCCATGTAGCTACAGTGCCACTAGAAAACCGTAGAACGGTTAATTCAGAGTGGTACACGACCATTTGCTTACCGGAAGTATTTGAACAAATTCGTAAAACTAACCAGCGACGAAGAATCATTCTTCATTATGACAATGCCAGCTGTCATACGTCACGCGAAACAACTCTATTTTTGGAGGGTCAAAATGTGGAATTAACGGGTCATCCGCCGTACAGCCCTGACCTGGCACCCAACGATTTTTATTTATTTCCAAATATAAAGAAAAAATTACGCGGTCAACGATTTTCGACCGCTGAAGATGCTGTCGACGCATTCAAACAACACGTTATGGAGGTACCTCAGGCGGAGTGGCAGAAGTGCTTTAAAAATTGGTTCACGCGAATGCAAAAGTGCATAGATCATCAAGGGGAATACTTTGAAAAACAATGAAACCATTTTCAGCCGTGTACGTTTGTTTGTTTTTTTGTTTCCGGATATATAAGTAGCAACCCTCGTAACTCAGTCAAAATAGATAAACATAAGAGAATCGTTGCGAGGTTATGAAGTAACTCAGGAAGTATTTTTTCTGCTCATTTTGTTAGAGTATAACCCATCCATAATAAATATCATTGCTTTATACTCGTTGAACTTAACACAAGTTTTGTATTGAAATCCCTTTACTGTCAAATTGTCATGGAAGGATTTCAAAGAAAACCTGTGTCGGTTTGTTTAAATTCTTTTCATGTTTAGTTTAGTTTAGTTTTTATTATCTCTTCAATACAATTTTCATACATAATGTAAGAGTACACAGGCATTATTACTTATCGTATATCGATCGTCATGCGATTTGAAATATGAGTTTACTGTATAAGATATCCATGAAGTAGTGATTTGATTACTTTAAACTGGCGTATACTTTTCTACCACAAAGTGAGGCCGACATAGAAGGTTATCTAGGGGACTGTAATGATATTTACTATGGATGGATTATTCTCTAACAAAATGAGTAGAAAAATTCTTCCAGAGTTATTTCATAACCTAGCAACGATTATGTTATGTTTATCTATTTTTACAATCATTACATCTTTGTCTCTCTCATTGTTAGAAAATTACAGTTTGTCTCTTTCTCACGCGGGTGACGGGAGCTCATTGGTGCGTCCGCATCTCACGCTGGCCGGTGCACGACTAGCGATAATTGTTTGAATTCACTCATATTAAGTGCCTCACTTTTGGAGCCTGCATAACCCATCTGTCATTATTATATATCATAGGGGGACTATGTCTCGTTTTGACTAAGGAGGTAATGACGTCATCAGACACTCAAAATGTCAATATGTGTCAAATGTGACAATTTTGTAACGAGTGCGAGTGAGACACCGCCCCCTGCATTATGCTCTCTAACGGGCCGTTTATACTACTTTTTATAGTCTCCTATAAACGACTGTTTTGCTCGGTAATAAGGTTCAACTGTAGTTAGGGAAAAAGTTTAAGGATTAGATCCACTTCATATAAATCCATGAAGATAAGTATCATGGAAGTTACCTTGAATGACATTAGAGATGTGAATAATGTAGAGGTCAAAGTAGTCCAAGACAGTAGCTGCCAGGGAAGTGCGGCACCGGCAAGCGACCTCCACCAGGTCTGGGCGGTGGAAGCCCCACTTGTTCATGATGAACAGATCCTCACTCACCTTGAATGACATGGGGTTATGGATCATGTACAGGTCAAAGTACTCCAAGCCAGTAGCCGCCAGCGAGGCGCGACAGGCCACCTCTACCAGGTCGGGGCGATGGAAGGTGCTCCACATCTTGTTCATGATGAACAGGTCCTCACTGGAACAAGTGGAATGGAACGGTTATACGAATTCTTGATTTAACCCAAGAGACCCCAGGGCCCTGGAAACATGGGCTTTTATGAAAACCCCTTGCCAGCCTCACCAATCCAGAATGATTTCCCAAATATAACAATTACGTTTTGGCATAGGTACACATATAGACGGAGAGCTAGCCACGTCAGATATGACACAATAATGAGAGCGACAAAACGCCTCTCATTAGTTTTCTATACTATGCTTATCTGGACCCGGGGTATGTCCTTAAACTACGTCCGGGCTCGGGTATGTCCTTAAACTACGTCCGGACTCGGGTATGTCCTTAAACTACACCAAAAAGAGAGGTATGGGCACTGCGAATGACATCTCACTAAGTGTGGTAGGGCACGTTCAGCGAATGTCATGTCGCTCAAATCTGGAGCAGAGCCCGACTGGGGAAGTACCTCCACCTTACAGAAAACCACAGCCAAATAGCACTAGACCCTACTCATAGTGTTGTGTTCCTGCCGGTGAGTAAGGTCGCCAGTGAGCTCAAAGAGGATACAGTGTGTCGACGACGGGGGGCCCACGGAACCAATAACACGGCCTTAGTCTTTGTGGGCGCAGAGTGCAGGTGCGGCGATCAGGGAGACCCGGTGAAACGGCTGTCCGCTGGCCGCCCGCAGGTCAGTAGGGTTCCCGAACCCAGGGATCACTTAATCTCCACCCTGGGAGGCTGAACCGCCAACCTGTGAAAAATCCCTGGTGTAGTAGTCGTGCCGGTGTAAGAGACCGGAGTGGACCCGGCTGCTGCAACAGGGGGGGACCGGGGGCCCTTCCGTACGCCGCGCCTGCAAATTGCACCTCCCACATCGTTCCTCGGTCGGTTTGTTTCGTCCTCTTGCCCTTTTAGCTGTCGACACAGTGAATCCTTTATTTACCACACACTCCTAAGAAACATGGTTGAAAAACACAAAAGGAATAGTTTCTCAGCGATGTCCCCTTCCACAAAAGTGGATTTCTGCAATGTCAGGGGACTGCATTCTAATCTGAACGCAGTACACCACCACCTCGAGTCTGCGCAGCCGACCCTTCTATTCCTAACGGAGACGCAGATATCCTGCCCGGCTGATACATCATATCTGTTATACCCCGGTTATATGCTCGAACACAGATTTGTGAGGCGCGCCGGGGTATGTATGTATGCTCGACAGGATGTCTGTTGCCGCCGCCTCCATGCTTATGAAGACAGGGACCTGTCAGTGCTATGGGTGCGTGTGGACTTCGGCGGCCACACCCGCGTCTACGCGTGCCTTTACAGGTCTCACAGCGGTGACACGGACACAAGACGGCTCTTCGAGCACCTACAAGTGACGACCGACAGAGTTCTCGAGCAGTACCCATCCGCTGAATTGGTGATTTTGGGAGACTTTAATGCCCACCACATTGAGTGGCTTGATTCTCGGTCCACCGACTATGCGGGGAGGTCTGCCTACGAATTTTCTCTGGCCTATGGTCTCTCTCAATTGGTACGTTCTCCCACGAGAATACCAGACATCGAGGACCATACTAGCTCTTTACTGGACCTCCTGCTGACCACACATCCGGACGGATATTCCGTCTCAGTGAAAGCACCTCTCGGCTCGTCCGATCACTGCCTCGTCCGGACGCTGGCACCTTGCGCGCGGCCTGATCCACCACGGCCAACTAGCTCGCGACGCGTGTGGCAGTATACGTCAGCAGATTGGGACGGATTGCGTGAATTCTACGCGTCGTACCCGTGGAGGCAGCTCCGTTTCACATCGGAAGATCCTGACTCCTGTACAGCCGCAGTCGCCGAGACTATACTGATGGGAATGGATTGCTTCATTCCTAACTCGGTAATAGCTGCAGGAGCAAAGAAACGACCTTGGTTTAATCGGCCCTGTAGAGAAGCTACGATTCGCAAGCAGGCTGCTTACAGGGCTTGGACCAAGGCCGTTACTGATAAGGATCCCAACATATCTGATGTGAAACGCAAATTAAACGCTGCCTCGAGGTCCAGTAAAACAGCCATTGCCAGAGCCAAATTCGACTTCGTCGGCGGAATTGGTGAGAAGCTAGCGGGCTACCCTACCGGGAGTCGTGCCTTCTGGTCACTTGCCAAAGCTGCCGAGGGAAACTTTTGTCGGTCGTCTTTACCACCACTGCGAAGTGCTGATGGTAATCTGGCCCATAGTGCAAAAGAGAAAGCCGATCTTCTTGGTACTCTCTTCGCCTCGAACTCGACCCTGAACGATGATGGCAGCACCGTACCGCCTACCATCCCGCGGTGCGCATCTTCGATGCCGGAAATTAGCATCAAACAAAGTGACGTCCGGCGGGAGCTGCTATCATTAAACGTTCACAAGTCGAGCGGGCCAGACGGCATACCAGCAGTTGTGCTCAAACGGTGTGCTCCTGAGTTGTGTCCCGTGCTAACGCGCCTTTTCACACTCTCCTACCACAAACGGCAAGTGCCGTCTTCATGGAAGACTGCCCTCGTGCACCCTGTGCCTAAAAAGGGCGATAGTTCAGACCCATCGAATTACAGGCCTATCGCTATAACCTCCCTTCTCTCCAAGGTTATGGAGCGCATAATCAATGCGAAGCTCCTGGGATACCTAGAAGAGCACGACCTGGTCAGTGATCGCCAGTATGGCTTTCGCCACGGTCGCTCGACTGGTGACCTTCTAGTGTATCTCACTCACCGCTGGGCTTCAGCCATTGAGAGTCAGGGAGAGGCATTGGTAGTCAGCCTTGATATAGCTAAGGCGTTCGATCGGGTTTGGCATCGAGGTCTTCTGTCGAAGTTGCCAGCTTACGGCCTGCCCGAGGGATTGTGCAGATGGGTTACCAGCTTTTTGTCCGGCAGAAGCATACGAGCCGTAGTCGACGGAAGTTGCTCCAAAAGCATGGACATAAACGCTGGTGTCCCGCAGGGCTCCGTGCTATCCCCAACGCTGTTTTTGCTGCATATCAATGATATGTTGTCTATCGGCGACATTCATTGTTATGCGGACGACAGTACTGGGGATGCCTGTTACACGGGCCGTGCCAATATCCCTCGATCCGTTGTGGTAGAGAGTCGTGAAAAACTTGTGTCTGATATCGAGAATACTCTTTCTGGAGTCTCGGTGTGGGGTCAGGACAACTTAGTCCAATTCAACCCCACAAAGACACAAGTTTGCGCGTTTACCGCTAAGAAAACCCCATTTACTGTGGCCCCTCAGTTCCAAGGCACAACCCTTACAATGTCAGGGAGTATTGGGATCCTCGGAGTCGACATTTCCAGTGACGTCCAATTCCGTAGTCACCTTGAAGGGAAGGCCAAGCTGGCATCCAAAAAGCTCGGTGTGCTCAACAGAGCGAGGAGATACTTCACTCCGGGGCAGAGACTGCTTCTTTACAAGTCGCAAGTCAGACCCCACATGGAGTACTGCTGTCACCTTTGGGCGGGAGCACCTGGATACCAGCTTGGGCCCTTTGACTCGGTACAAAGGCGCGCTGTGCGGATCGTCGACGATCCCAAACTCGCGAGTGATATTGAACCTTTGAGTCTAAGGAGAGACTTTGCCTCCTTATGTGTGTTCTATCGCTTGTACAATGGGTTGTGCTCCGAAGAACTGTTTGATATGATGCCCACGGCAGCTTTTTATCACCGCACCGCTCGCCGCCGGCAGGGTGTTCATCCTCACACCCTGGAGCCCAAAGGGTCGCGCACAGTACGGTTCAAGAGGAATTTCCTCCCACGAACGCTGCGGCTGTGGAATGAACTCCCTGCCGAGGTTTTCCCAGCGGGCTACAGTATGAGGTTCTTCAAAAAAGGAGTGAATAGGTACCTAAAGGGTAGGCAACGCGCATGTGAATCCTCTGGGGTTGCAGGCGTCCATAGGCTACGGTAACTGCTTACCATCAGGTGGGCCGTATGCTTGTTTGCCACCGTCGTAGTATAAAAAAAAAAAAAAAATGCTTATTTCTAGATCCGGACATCTGGCAGCTGTGAAGTGGTGAGGTCAAAGAATGCAAACCACTTTAAGAATACTAATCCTGAGTTCTGGTTTTGATGCAGTATTATGAAAAATTATATAAATAATTAGATTATATCATTGCCAAAAGTTTCTGATGTGGGAAAGTAGTCCAAAACGACGTATAATGTAATTCATAGTTTGACGCCTTCTGTTTCTGTTTCCGAAATATTACGCAATGTTTTTTGTTCTAGTGTTAAAATATAGGCCCCGTCCTCTATAAATAATATCCTCGGCCGTTTTTACCTATTTTGGTATTACTTTTGCTGTCAGAAACTTTGCTGGTCTGTCACTCTGACATCCACCCATTAAAAGCTGCCAGATGCCCGGATCTAGCAATAAGGATAGTATTGCAATCTTACTAGATGGGTTTCATTGCTCTCATTATTGTGTCATATCTGACGTGGCCAGCTCTTAGACCAATAGAAGACATATAAGATATTCCTTAGACGGAGCGACTCAAACTAAAATTCATCGAAAATATAAAATAATATAAAATATATATATACACGGTGTAACATGAGGAAACCGAATAATTTTAACAGCGTTAAAATTGGAGACTAAAATGTATAAACTTTTCTGGAATTCACCTAGTTTCAGAATTACTACCAATTAAATAAAAAAATATTTTTTATTGTGACTCAGTGCAAAACGCTTTTTTGATGGCGCCAAGGGCTATCAAAGTGCCAAGGAATACTTTACGTAAACTATTTTTTACAAAAAAAAATGTACTAATTTATTTTAATAACATAACATGTTTTTATGTTAAAAAGAATTTAAAAAATCGACAAAAAGCAAAAAAAATTTTTTTTTTTGGCGAAATTCACCTAAATTCATATAACATTTATTACTCCTTATGACCTCAGGAATTCGTGGTTGAAATCTCTCGCAATGCTCACGAGCACCGTGTATAGAACGTACTCGACTATTAGCATAACCAGAGAGTATGTACTTAATAGAGCAGCACAGTCTAAGAACTTTTTGAGGCTCCAAATCTGAAGCGCCATCTGAACGCGAGCAAACCAAAGTTACCGTAGTAATTCCGTAATAATAGTAAAATGGACATTTTTTTTTTTATGAATTAATTTGATTTCATTGCTGCATTTATTTCAATTGCTTACCATCAGGCGATTCGTCTGCACGAATCGCTTGATGGTAAGCAATTAACGCTGGCCATGGACGCCCGCAACACCGGAGGGGTCACAAGCGCGTTGCCGGCCTTTAAGATGGGAATACGCTCTTTTCTTGAAGGTTTGAAGGTCGTATCGATCCGGAAATACCGCAGACGACAGTTCATTCCACAGTTTTGTTGTGCGAGGCAGGAAGTTTCTCGAGAAACGCACAGTTGAGGACTGCCAACCATCTAAGTGGTGATGATGGTAATGCTGTGCGCGTAGGACGATGGCGGATACAATATGTTTAAACAAAAAAGCTACGTAGTCAACTTACCGACGCACGGTGCCATCTTGGATCTTAGCCCGTATGCCCTCCCCCACCTCCTTTTCGTTGCCATAAATGTACGCCGTGTCTATGGCTCTGTAGCCGAGGTCTATGGCCGCTGCGACGATGTGCGTAGCTAGGTTGGGGTCTAGCTGTAACATATAAGTTTTATACCGTAGAATATTTTGTATACGAATGGTGGTGAATAGGTGTACGGGTCGCCAGATAGAAAAAGGTCATGCTTGCAAATGTCTATGTTATGGACCAAGTGATAAATAGGTCATTATACATAATGCCCGGGCATTATGAATTATGACCAATATGAGTAGGCAATTTGACAATAACTATTCAAATAATTAAATTGCCCGGGCATTATACGTAATGCCCATCCCCTATTTGTCAGAGTAATAAACCTTCGATAATAGCTATTCAAACAATTAAATTGTCCGGGCTTTATACATAATGTCCATCAACTATGGGCAGAGTAATAAAAAAAACCGGCCAAGTGCGTGTCGGACCACGCATAGGAGGGTTCCGTACCTTCAATGGAATAAGAACCAAACTAATACCAAAAGGTCGTATCTGATGGCTATGGAAGAAGTTTTTTGGAGATAACTCAAAAATGGCTGAACCGATAATGTTCAAAATAATTTTTGTAGAAAGTATATGATAAAGCGCATCTCTTCAAAGGGTCTAGCAGGCTAAGCTAACAAGAGTGGCCCCCGCAAGGGATTTGGTTGTAATTTGAGGTGCAGTAGTGGCCGGACCTAAGAACACTGTATGCGTAATATCAGCCTTCGATCTTCTTTTGTTTCAGACTTATTCACTAAAATGTCAAAAAATCAAGGTAATTTTTAAACTGTTATTTTAGCTAAACCTAGCAAGCGAGTGTCACCAAATAAATTCAGAATTAAGGAGCATAAAATGGGGTTCATAATGCATATTTTTACAGACGTTCATATCCTTGAACTTGGATAAAAACAATAAAAAAAAAAAATTCGCTTCATTTTTTTGCCACTTTTCGCGGAGACACAACTATCAAAAAAATTACTTGATAAGCCACGATTGTCAACTACGTATACATTTAAAAACATTTTGAAAAATCATGGTGCGTCATGTCAAAAAAGAACATTTACTAACGTATGTTTACTATTTCATATCATATCAATAGAGTAGTAGTGGCAAATCAGTCTGTAGTATATAGGTATAACATCCTCTTTCGTTCCTTATGAAATAATGAATTGATATTGATCAATGACGTAAATACTGTTCTGTTTGCTCTACTGAGTTATTTGTTGATATGGAATGGTAATAAAAAATGTTTTTGTCAATGTGCCTACAGCCAATTCTTATTATGTACCCACTTTTTTCCTTATTTGCATAGAATAAAAAAAACCACATTTATAATAATACCTAAAGCAAAGTAGCATAGCATGTCCATTTCATTTGCAGCTGACGACAAAATCAAAAAACTTACAATCTGACGTTACGATTTCTTCTACAGATATAGTTCGATTAAGCTAAGTCTGCATACGTCAATCACGTCCTAATGTGTCCATCAACTCTCTTTCTGTGGTGTGACAACTACAGACTTACCTTAGAAGGGCTCTATACATTTGCCACTACACTATAGTAAACATACGTTAGTAAATGTTCTTTTTTGGCATGACGCACCATGATTTTTCAAAATGTTTTTAAATGTATACGTAGTTGACAATCGTGGCTTAACAAGTAATTTTTTTGATAGTTGTGTCTCCGCGAAAAGTGGCAAAAAAATGAAGCGAAATTTTTTTTTTATTGTTTTTCATCCAAGTTCAAGGATATGAATGTCTGTAAAAATATGCATTATGAACCCCATTTTATGCTCCTTAATTCTGAATTTATTTGGTGACTCTCGCTTGCTTGGTTTAGCTAAAATAACAATTTAAAAATTACCTTGATTTTTTGACAATTTAGTGAATAAGTCTGAAACAAAAGAAGATCGAAGGCTGATATTACGCATACAGTGTTCTTAGGTCCTGCCACTACTGCACCTCAAATTACATCCAAATCCCTTGCGGGGGCCACTCTTGTTAGCTTAGCCTGCTAGACCCTTTTTTCATATTTTTTGAACTTACGGTTCAAAAGTTACGGGGGGGGGGGGGGGGGGGGGCTACACAACTTTGCTGACTTTCGAAGCGATTATTTCAGAAAATATTCAGTTAATCACAAAATAGTCAAAGAAACCTCAATGTTATTTTGAAAGACCTATCGATTGATGTGTCACATGTTGATATTTGGTAAAAAATTTTTTTTAAAATTTAGTTACCTGTATGGAGCGCCTCCCTAAAAAAATTTTTTTTTAAAAATTTAACTACATAAACATAACTAAGCAGCTGCATACAAAATACATCTTATGTGTAAATTTTATTCAGATACGTCGTATAGTTTCAGAGTAAAATGCCTGTGACATACGGACGGACAGACAGACAGACAGACAGACAGACAGACATGACGAATCCATAAGGGTTCCATTTTTTGCCATTTGGCTACGGAACCCTAAAAACATGTTCTCGTATGTTGTGTTCGTATTTTTGTTTCTGACATTAGCTTCGCCAGAATTATTTCAGGCTCTTATTTCTAAAATTTCCCCACTGCTGCGATTGCTTCCCTTCCCGCAACCCGTCCAATATAACTTTATTATCAAATTGCCCAATGGTCACGTATAATTATTCATAATGACCAGACAATGTGATAAATAATGAAAATTAGATAATAATTAATCACTTGGCTGATGGAGCTGGGCATTATTCAAAATACCCTGGCATTATAAATAATGCCTGTATTAATCACTTGGCCCATAACATCTATACAAATTGGCGTTCTTTCGAAATTCAGATACTTTTCTTTGGCTTATGTTTAACGGATCACCAGATATAGTAAAATATAACGCCAAAAAAACACTTTTTACTGCCTAAAATAGTAAATGATCACCAAAATTAAAACTCCATTTTAATGTGAAATTATAACCCAAATGATAACATCTTACTATCCTATTAACGAAAATGTCTCCACACTAATCATTGGTTACCCAAAAATAGTTAATGAGGGCCAAAATTTAATCTCCATTTTTATGATAAATTATAACATTTATAACCCAAATTATAACATCTTGCTATCCTATTAAAACACATGACTCCAAACTAATCATTGTTAACCCAAAAATATTTTATGATCACCAGTATTTTAACCAAATTTTAATTTAAAATGTCAAGCAAATATTTGACGTCTCGTTATCTTAGTAAAGTAAATTACGCTATGTAAATCATTATTTCTCCCAAACACAGTAAATAATTTCCTAAATTTTGACCTTTTACTATTTATAATAAAATGTTTACTAACCTAATATTCATATTCTCTAAATTAATTAACCAGTACCAAAAAACAGAAGCGTTTATTCAATCAAATGCCTATCACGTTAAAAAATAAAACTTCTGCAACTTTAATAATCCTTTTATTAAACTTTATAAAAATAAACATAAAAAGACAGTTACTTTTAAACTCTTAATAGTAAGGGAGCCCATGACACTGAACCTATTTAGTTCGATAAGTCTCCTAGATGAGATATATATATATAATTAGACGCGTCTTTAATGGGGGAACACGAAATGCTGATGCTGCAATACAAAAAATGTGGTGGCGTAAAAATCCGGTTTCTAGTACGATAAGTCTCCTAGATTTCCTTTGTTCCTCGAAGCAGGGGAGGGGTAGGGCTACACGATAATGCGGTGCTGCAAGCCCCCGTGCGTAGCCTTGTCAGTGGCAGCAGCATCAAAAGATTGTAGATGTATGAAAAAACAAAACGCCTGATCGGAGCGTAGACGGAGAGCTGGCCACGTCAGATATGACACAATAATGAGAGCAACAAAACCCCTCTAGTTAGTTTGCTATACTATGCTTATTTCTAGATCCGGACATCTGGCAGCTGTAAAGTGGTGGTGGTAAAGTGGTGGTAAAGGTCAAAGAATGCAAATATCTTGAAGAAAACAAATCCTAGAGTTCTGGGTTTGATGCAATATTATGGGAAATTATGTAATTAATTAGATTATATCATATCCAGAAGTTTCTGTTGGGAGAAAGTAGTGCCAAATGATGTATAATGCATCTTTTACTTAGTCGCCTACTGTTTTTGTTTCCGCAATAATAGACAATAGTTTTTAATCTAATGTTAAAATATAGGCCCTGTGCTCTATAAATAACACAACTTTGGCAATTTTTACCTATTTTTGTATTACTTTTTTCCAACTTAAAAACTTTGTTGGTCTGTCACTCTTACCTCCACCCATTAAAAGCTGCCAGATGCCCGGATCTAGCAATAAGGACGGTAAAGCAGTCTAACTAGACAGGTTTCATTGCTCTCATTATTGTGTCATATCTGCCGTGGCCAGCTCTTAGACCATAAGTAATGACACACGCAATTGTAACAAGTGCTCGCAAGTGAAGTGACTGAACTGGAGATCGGGTAGGGTAGGGCGAGCGCGGCGCGGCGCGTGCGGCGGGGGGTTGAGCGTAAATTTGGCATCATTATACTTTATTTGGTAATATGCATACATTTTATGGCAATCACAGTGGTTTATTTAGGTAGAAATGGTGTATTAATTTGCTCGCTAAGATTTGGTGACCATTTACTAAATTTGGTCTTTGAATACAATTTAATGTGCAGTTGTTATTAAAACAGCTAGTACTATTGTAATGGTAGAATTATTTTTTTGGTGTTCAGTATATTTTTTTGGTAAGAGAGCTTAGGGTATCAAAGTATTTTTTGGTGGTCATTATATTTAACCCCCTTTTCTTTCCGTCTCTAGATCGGAATATGAAGTTATCATTGTAAACTGGAGTATACTCTTCGGTCACAAAGTAAGGCTGAAAGAGAGGGTTATCTCGGGGACGGTGTCTCTTTTTGACTAAGAAAGTTAATGACGTCATCAGACAATCAAAATGTCAATATGTGTAAAATATGTCAATTTTGTAACGAGTGCGACTGAGACACCGCCCCCTACATTATGCTCTGTATCCGACCGTTTTTACTACTTTTTACTAGTCACCTACACCTATGTACAAGTTGCTCGGTAACTGAGAGAATTCAACCAAACGGAGCCGCCAAAGGCGTTCCCCTCTGCCGAAAAAGATATGACCGGCGGTCATACATTACGTCATTTATTGTATGGACTGACGTTTATATGACGTGGCATTTGTACGCTACGTACGAATAGCCATACATTTGACGATACGCTCCCCCGCAAAAAACGGCAGACTTTTTTGTATAGAAAAAGACAGACATGGCTACTTCGGTTGAATGCTCTAAGATGTATATGGATACGTAGTATCTCTATAATATAGCTTGTGATGTTTTGAACTGATACATGGTGCGTTAGTGAAGCGATAGATGGCACTAGTGCGTCTGTACATTGTCAGTCCTTTTCAAATCAAGAGAAGATCACACTTTTTAGATGGCCTCGTGACGACGATGTTCGATGGTGACGTTTAGGACAAGTTACATAACGACCCAGTGTCCTAAAAATAGGACATTACTGACGCTCCCAAACGTCAGCTTAGCGCTCTTCAGCTTTTTGATCTTTGCTACGTCATTTGTCAAGTTGACACTATACAAAATAGCAAACATATCTTCCCAAAGCCGTCCCGAGCACCAGCACCGGCATCAGCCTCCCGTCCCTCAACTGTATATAACTCACATTACTGACGGTCCCAAACGTCAGCTTAGCGTCTCAAATCTTTGATCTTTACTACATCATTTGTCATGTTGACACTATATAAAGTAGCAAACATATCTTACCAAGGCAGTCCCGAGCGCCAGCACTGGCATCTTCCTCCCGTCCCTCAACTGCATCTATCTCATATTACTGACGCTCCCAAACGTCAGCTTAGCGCTCTTCAGCTCTTTGATCTTTGCTACGTCATTTGTCAAGTTGACACTATATAAAATAGCAAACATATCTTACCAAGGCAGTCCCGAGCGCTAGAACCGGCATCTTCCTCCCGTCCCTCAACTGTATATAATGCACATTACTGACGGTCCCAAACATCAGCTTAGCGTCTCAAATCTTTGATCTTTACAACGTCATTTGTCAAGTTGACACCATACAAAATAGCAAACATATCTTACCAAAGCCGTCCCGAGCGCCAGCACCGGCATCTGCCTCCCGTCCCTCAACTGTATATATATAACTCATATTACTGACGCTCCCAAACGTCAGCTTAGCGTCTCAAATCTTTGATCTTTACAACGTCATTTGTCAAGTTGACACTATACAAAATAGCAAACATATCTTACCAAAGCCGTGCCGAGCGCCAGCACCGGCATCTGCCTCCCGTCCCTCAACTGTGTATAACTCATATTACTGACAGTCCCAAACGTCAGCTTAGCGCTCTTCAGCTCTTTGATTTTTGCTACGTCATTTGTCAAGTTGACAGAGTTGTCCTTGACAATCGGTATGGCGTTGACGTTCTCTTGGACAGGTTTGGTATGGGGCGCGTGGAGGTTTAGGGAGCGCGCGCTGCTTTCAACTTTGACGTTGTCCATTGTGACTGGTGTTAGTTTTCTCTGTAAAAAACGTATGACAATTATTTTTTTATCACACTTGCGCATAAAGCGTGCTATTCCACGAAAGTGGAGCGGGAAGTAAATTGCATTTTACTCCCACGGGTTTTTTTTTAGTAGGTATGCCACAAAAAACCTACAAACGCAATTCGACTACAATTTAGTATAATCTTGGATACGGGTTTAACGTATAGGCTTTTTAAACTAAACCTTATAATTTAGGTTTAGTTTAGGAATAATTTATGAATCATACGTTTCTATTTTATATCTTTTATTAATTTTTTTTTTGTAATACTTATTATAATTTAATGTAACTCAAACATGTTAGAATACCGTATAAAATAGCCTGGTAAAGTTACTTGTCCGTATTTAAATTAATGCATGTAAATGTTTCGTTATAAGATATTACTATCGTAGGATAAGTTTAATAATAAAAATTGTTTTAACATCAACATCTTATAGAAAGGTTTCCGAAATAAATGATTATTTAATAAATAATCATATTATTATAAATGGTTATTTAATTTAATTTAATTTAGCTATATCAAAAAAAATTGGCATTAGTCACTAACTATTTTATCTTTAAATGCATACCGTAGTGCTAGTAGTTAAACACTTAAATAAAAATCAATCCAATAACATTTTTTTAGCAGGATAATAATTAATGTTATATATTAAGGAAAAATAAACAATTTTTTACCACACCACCACAGGAAAAATATAAGCTATAAAATAAAAAAAAAAAGGCCAAGTGCGAGTCGGATTCGCGCACCGAGGGTTCCGTACAAAGCTGTAGGTATATAGGGGTAGTAACTTTAAATGATGTAACAAAAAAATTACGGTTTTCGCAATTTTTCCTTTATCTGTGCTATAAGACGTTGCTTCATGCCAAATTTCAAGTTTCTGAGTTCACGGGAAGTACCCCGTAGGTTTTGCGAGTGCCGAAAAACTAAAATTTGCAGCATAAACGACTGTATCTTTTGATTGCGTTGGCTTTTAAGTTTGATTTTTTCACAGCTCCAAGGGACAATAGACCTGAGTATTTGATATAAATTTCAGCTTGATACCTCCACGCGTTCCTGAGAAAAATGGTCTTGACAGACAGACAGACAGACGGACAACAAAGTGATCCTATAAGGGTTCCGTTTTTTCCTTTCGAGGTACGGAACCCTAAAAATAAGCCAAACTAATGCTATCAAAATTACATAAAACAAAATAATTTCTTTAAATTCTATCCTGCCAGATACCGTGAAAAAACAATACAAAACTTGTACCAAATTACTATTCCCCACATGTGGATAAAATGCGTTTTCCCCCACCGCTTTCAAGGGATAAAGAGCGCGGTTCCGAGATGGTGTGGTGAAAAATATATTTTCTGATTAATTATCCAGGTCAAACACCTTCTAGTAGAGTAGGTAAGTCGCCGAGCTAATGGCCAGACCAACTGTGGCCATAAATTACTGCTATATCGGAGGGTGCTGACTTGCAGCGAGTATGGCCGCACATTTGCTACAAAAATAGGCTATATCAGTCACTTAAGTGCGCACCAGCGTCGCTCTCAGCGGTAGAACGCAGTCGCTGTGGCCGAAAACGGCGAGTAGGAGAGGATGATGATGATGATAAGGTACTTAAACAACCGGCCAAGTGTGTGTGGCACCACGTAGAACTATAAGATACGCTTATAGTTTCCGAGTAAAATGGCTGTGATATATGGACAGACGGACATGATGAAACTATAAGGGTTCCGATTTTGCCATTATGGCTACGGAATTCTAAAAACTAATAGCGTTAATTTCGTAAAAATAGAGATTACTTTTCGACGTGACACATCATGCATTTAAGTAGATAACCTCGTTTTTAGAAGAGCTGGCACAGACTGGGTAGGTGCCTAAAAATGGGTACTCTTCATGGTTCCAACCACTATACGCAGTTTTAGTAATGTGTCGGAAGTATTTTTGATATTTCCTCTCGGATGACTCAGTCTTCGCCGTTTTAGCCTACAATATAAAATATCTGTGACCAAAAAATTCGGACAAGTAATTTTGAATGGATTTATACCGCAATAAATAATTTATTTTGAAGATTAATTTTAAGTCTGTGTCGAATAAAATAATGAAATACCTAAAAACTATTAATCATTTTCGTTCGTATATTAAAAAGCAAGTAGGCAGGGTAATTGTGCTATTTTCCCGTCCACTTGATTAAACTGCTGCAAGTAAATGGGAAAAACTTTTTAAGCTCAACATAGTTTATATTTATAGTTTATTCTTGATTATATTTTTAATTTTAAGTTTTCAAATTGGGAAAAACTTGAAAATAAAAATATAAATAAGTATGGACGGAAAACTGGCAAGAGTGGACGAAAACTAGCGCAATCCCTACTTACTCAAGTAAAAACTTACTTACCTACGTTAAAAAAAATTAAGCACTTACTTATTCTGCGTTAAATCATCTGATTGAAACTTTGAAACGGTTAAATTAAATTAATCAAGATTTTTCAAACCGTTGGAGAAAAAAAACTATACCTACGTACAATACAAATCAGAATGGGTCTATGCTTTTAAAAAGATAATTTAAATGTTTATACACAAACTTTCAGTAAATGTGTAGTTCTTTATTTAAAATATACTTACGAATATAAAAACACATAATAATAAGTAAAACTTCATTTTGCAAAATTATAGTCACAAATTTCACCAAACCAATTTGCCACAATAGTCACTGTGTTTTTGTAATTTGAGGGTAAGCATAGATACTCGTACTTCAGTGGCAGCAACGTTTAAGGAGACTTGAAAATTAACTAAATTAAAAATAGATTTCTGTTTCTAGGCAAATGGCTTTTTCAATTAAGAAACAAAAGATAATTTTATTTATTTAGCTTATTTATAGAAGAATTGCCATTTTTTTACAAAAACGGGAAAAGTAATGGTACTTTTTTTAATTGGCATTTTTTAAATATTACTTTTTATTTTTTAAGTATTTAACACTGGTGTTTTTTTAAATATTAACTGCTCCGCCTATGAACAGCTACCTATCAGTATAGCCGTATAGAAAATTAACTACATGACGGTTCAGTGCCCCCGATATTGTCTCATATTTGGAGGGTCAAGCTTTCCGTGTACCTGTAGTTTTTTTTTTCTTCTGATGGACTTTAGGCGGTATTGCCTGTAGCCAATGTCAAGTTTTAAAATTATCAAGGCGAAATTGTGAGTCAATCAATCTTTTGGTAGAATGTCTTCCATCGATATTTATTTTGTCAAATAAATTATAGGTAACGTTGTTGCCTGTTGGGTAGAGTAATAGCTGCTCCCTACAAACAGCATGGAGAGGCCCGACTCCGGCGACTACACGTTGTTTAATCAAACGATGGTTACACGCGTTTGAGAGTAATTCTTCATAAGCTGCACACTTGTACGACAGATCACCGCACAACAAGCTATCATACACACGGAACTACGAAAATGAACAAAAAAATAAAAACCAATTCACAAGACACAACCGCCGTTTTTGAGTCCCGACTTCCCAAGTTGTAATCCTACCTCTAGTTTGTAATACTCATAAAGTCTATTTTTAACCGACGAAAAAAACGGAGGAGGTTCTCAAGTCGACGCGTATATATATTTTTTTTTATGTATGACCACGCATAACTTTTTACAGAGTAGTTCGATTTTGATAATTATTTTTTTATTGGAAAGGGTATACCCCGAAATTGCTCCCATATAAATTTGGAAAAAAAATTCCAACCTTAAGGGTAGGAAAATAGGGGATGATTGATTTTTCACTCACCGATTGTAACGTATGACCACGCATAACTTTTTACAGAGTAGTCCGATTTTGATAATTATTTTTTTATTGGAAAGGGTATACCCCGAAATTGGACCCATATAAATTTAGAAAAAAAATCCAACCTTAAGGGTAGGAAAATAGGGGATGATTGATTTTTCACTCACCGATTGTAACGTATGACCACGCATAACTGTTTACAGAGTAGTCCGATTTTTTGGATAAAAATCCTACCCTAAGGGTGGGAAAATAGGGGTAATTTATTGTTAATTCACTTACAGATTTTAAAGCAGAGTTTTTACAAAAAAAACCTCACGAGTTTTGACAATGAGTTTTAGACCTGCCAGTCTCTTCTTTCTATTTGCTTCCATCCTTTTTTTTTTCTCATTATTAGATTCTTCTAAATATCTTTTTCTCATTCGAGCAGAATTTTTTGTAGGCCTACCCATGTTGGTATATAAAGCCTGTTCTTTTTTAAGTATTTATATTACAGAACAAAATAATAGTTAAAATAGGATTATTAATATAACAGTTAATAGCTAAAGCAAGGTAGGTAGCTATTTTAAAAGTAATCAAAAATTAAGCATGTAATCATTTTTATAAATTATAGCCACAGAAAATTATAAAATAAAAACTTTTTAACAAAAAAATTGAACCGCTGAAAAAAAAACTAAAAGCCAATAAAAAACCGGCACTAACACGAAACGAATCGATCAACAAAAAATAATAGCGCACTGAAAAGAAAAAAATAATAATTTGGTCTTCAATAACGCAAGTGAATACCTACCCTACAATTACAATTATAATCTATAGTCTGGCCAGCCAACGAACGCAGTAGCAATGTACAGCGAACAAAAGTATGACAACACTAAGAATCAGTGAAAAAAGCAGCGATGATCATCAAATTTTATGTTTTTAATATTAGTTGGTATTTCCGCCCCTTTCATTAGGTGACATTTACGGTGTGTAAAAAGGAGACGGATATATTTCGTCTGATCTGTCATCAACTGCAACAGATACTCTGGTTGAGGCAATTGACATATGCCTTAAAAATGAATTTAAATTTAATTGGGAACGTTGCAGGAGTTCTATCTCACTCGCGCTTATGATGAGAGAGTGAAATGCACTAGAAACAAATTCAATGTGAATTTAAATGTACGTCATGAAATACGGTGTCTCATCACAAAGGGTTGCCACATGTACGTATTTTGAATTTGCCGCGCGTTTCTACTGACAGAAATGGTTTGCCAGACTATATTTCTATACACTTTCTATATACCTAATACAATCGCTAGGCTTATATCAATTTAATTACATCTAGAAAGTATGAACTATATACATACTTCTGAAATCAACCACACAAATCTGCGTATTTATATATTTACAATCAGTTATTTTTGGAGTCGGTGCCAGCCTCAAACAAACTTGAGCACCTTAGTGAAGAGTTGAACGCAACACAAATTTTAATTAGGTAGGTTAAGTATTTACACAGCTTTCAAATCACGCACCAACAGATTTAGTCCCGTAATAGAAATAAATCTATTCGTACGAAACGTAAATTTGTAGTTTATTTATACGTCAATTCATAAGTAGCAAATCTGATCTACAAAAAACATTATTAGACAACTACTCATAAACACAAACAACATAAAGAGACTATTATATCAATCATAAACAGGTATTTACAATACAAATATGAATGGAAAAAGTAGTAACCGAAATAGATAAACGTCTTAAGATTACTCATCCATTAGCCTGACCAAGTAAGATTTGCGCATTGAAAATTCAATATTTTGACACGACCGTCAATGACGTCTGCCCGCGTTCGGGTCGCGCACTCCACCGCGTGCCCCTCCCCTCGCTCCGCCCGCACGTAAGCAGCGCCGCCTTGTATTTTGCGCTTGGCGGAGGTTGCAGTTTTGGAATGTATTTATGGAATGTATTTTATTTTATTTATTTATACTATTTATTTCACTTACCTCGAACAAGGCAATTTTCTCCGATACCGACCTCTTTCTAGGCCTCTCTTTCGCATTTATCACTTCCACCTCTTTTGGTTTCACGTCATCTAGCAGCTCAGATGAATTCATTCTCACAATCATCTTCTTTACTTTGCCTTTCACAGCATCTCCTAAGTCTAATTCTGCTGTAGATTTGGCTTTCTTTAAATTTGCGGGTTCATAGGATTTTAGTCTGTTTATTTTTTCTTTCACTGGAAGGAATTCTGCAAGTGCGTCTGTGCTTTTCCATTTTTCTTTCGTTTTGTTTTCTTGTTTATAATCATATTCTGCATTCGCTTCTAAATATTTATCGTCTAATTTGCCGTAGTTTATATGATTATTGAAATTTGTATTATTATTTGTTAATAAATTCTCATTATTTAGATTCTCTGATTCGAATTCAATTGACTCAATTTTATTTAGTCTGTCTTGATCAAAATTATCATAAATTACTATAGATTCTTTCATATTTTCTATGACATGACTTGTTCCTCGTTATTCATAACTTCAACTGGTTTCAATATATCAACGGCTACGATTGTGTGTTTGTCTGTATGTACACCTTTGGGAGGTAGAACATCTTGAATAATTAGATTTTTCAAATCAGTTTCTATTTTGTTTTGTCTAGCAGCATCAACGTTCTCATATATAATTGTGTCTTCTTTTAAATTCTCTACAACTGGTACTTGTTCTTCGTTATTAGTTATAATCTCAACTGGGTTCAAAATATCAATTGTAACAATAGTATGTTTGTCTGTATCTACGTCTTTAGGCTTAAGGACTTCTTGAACTATTTTTGGTGAGTGTTTCAAATCTTCGCTAATTGTTCGTATTGGTTTTGAATATTTGTATGTTGTTTTTTTGGGTAACGGTGGTTCTGCATCTCCGCGCTGAAACAAAGTGAAAGTTATTAGTTAAATATATTAGTAAAATTTTTTTTTTGTTTATTTGTATATTAATTTTAGTAAAATAAAGTACTTAAAATATAATCTTACCTCAAACATAGCAATTTTAGAAAGTACTGATTTATTTTTAGGAATATCGTCCATTTGTTTCTTTACGTCTACAACTTCTTTATCAATAATATTATTAGATGCGAAGTTATTCGGAATTTCTTGAGAAGTAAGTCTTTTAAGAATTCTACTCACTTTACCCTTAACTATAGGTATGTCATCTTCTTCTATTTTTGATTCATTATTTGGCTTTGCTTGGTCTTTTGGAGGCCTGTTAATATATCTAGATTTAGTCCTTTCTGCAATGTTATTAGTATTTTTTATCAAGTTACAAGATTTCAATTCATTGTCAGGATTATTAATGAAAATATTTTGCTGCGGTACATTAATATGATTGATTTGGTTATGAACAATGGGTTCGCCCATTAAAGTAGCCTCGTTACTAATGTATTTTTCAGTTTCAATGATGTCTTTCGTTTCTTCTTGTCCCAGTAAATTTATTTCAGCCATGGGTTTATGTTCTATTTCGAGCTCGTCTACTGGCGATTTATACGTATCATCTTGTATTTTAGGTAGGCGGTCATGATTTTCTTCTAACTCAATATATTCATTGATGCGGTTCGTAGATTCTTCGGCAGGTATAACTATAGCAGCTACTTTGACAGTTTCAAGCTCAGGTGTTGCAACGTTCTGTTTTGTTTCTTCTAATGGAATGTCTTTGGTAGATATTCCAAATATTCCAACTTTTACTAATTCGGAATCTGGTGTTGCCATTGTATTATAATCTAGCAGTGGATTTGGGAATAGCGGTTCGATGTAAGGATCTTCATTGATTTCGTCATTATTATTTATTTCAACAACAGAATCACCTTGAGCTTTTTCACTGTCAGTTTCTACATATTCATGTTCTAGATCACCTGTAACATTATTTTCTTTTTCATAATCTTTTTTCTTTACATTGCTGTCATTTTCTTTTTGATCGCTTAATGGTGTTGATTTATTTAAGGGACCGGTCTTGAGTGATAACCTTCTTTCAAATTGTCCTGGTGAATTTACGTCATGCGAACTCCTACGTCTAAGTAAAGGTATTTTAGAATATCTTGCCTTATCAATAGGTTCTATTTTAACATGCTCTATGGGTAGATCGTCATATTGATGAACTATTTCTTCAAACTTACTCTCAAGCTTCTCAGGGTCTTTGACTTTTGTGTCTAAGACATCGTCAGGTAAGCTCACTGCATCAGTGTCAACTATTTCTTCGTAAAGTTTATCAAATTCATCATCTAACTTCTCAATTGACTCTGTTTTAACTGGTTCATCTCGTAAATTAATAGCTGACGGTTGATCTTCACTTGTATCTTCCTTTTCAACTTGTTTGTCTTTCTTGACTCGATCATCTTTCTTAGTTATTTTGTAATGATCTTTATTCATAACAGGTATTTTATCATTTCTTGTTGCTCTTTTTAAATTCGTTTTGGTAGGTATTTTATCTTTGGATTCTTTTATCGGATGACTCTCAGGTTGGCTAGCATCTATTGGAAGATTTTTCTTTGCAACAGGTATCCTGTCTTTCAGTTTGGGGATGGAGGTACGACTTGGTTTTTCTGGTGCCTGAAATGAAAACATTATGTGTTATATCAACCCAAAGTTTTTGTGGGGCCCCATTTGACAACCAAAATCTGACAGTTGCTAGTGAGACAACTTCAAGTGATACATTCTAGTACATGTGTCAAACAAGTAGTGATCTTGTATGGGCATCCACGTCTCACAGTTTGGCTAGTCGAATAGGAGTGGGGTAGATGCTTAGGGAATGCAATACCGGGATATCAGGATCCCGAAATACCGGGATCCCGCTCGTAATTTATGCGGGATCCGCGGGATTTGCGGCATTGTGGCGTGACGTAGATCGTACGTACTAGTCATAGGTCAAAGCCGGCCTCGTAGCGCGAGCACGCGCCAATTAGTTACATGTATGAAGTGTATCCCCTAAAAATATTTTTTTTTTTAGCAATTTTACTACAAAACTAAGTAGCGGCATACAAAATTCACCTTATACTAAAATTCATTAAGATACGTCTTATAGTTTCCGAGTAAAAACGGCTGTGACACACGGACACGACGAAACTATAAGGGTTCCGTTTTTGCCATTTTGGCCTCGGAACCCTAAAAAGGCAGTGCAACGATCTCAATGACCACGACTACTCTGGCAAAAGTGATAAGACAAATGTGTAAGACTAAGAAAAAGAAGAAGTTATACTAAAAGCCTTGTTACACTTGTCCTAGTTAGCTTTCTAAATTTAGTCAAGTGTAACCGCATTTAGCAAGTAATTTCACTATTGAAAACAGTTAGGATCCTAATTAGGATGCTAAAAAGTAAAGTGTAACAGGGCTTTTAGGGGTATGGTCTGATTTTATTATTTTACTGAAGCAAAATTAAAATGCTTATAGATTTTCCGCCTGGATGCAAGTTTTTGAAATACTACGACAGTGGTAATCAGGCATACGACCCGCCTGATGTTAAACAGTTACTGTAGCCTATGGACGCCTGCAACTCCAGAGGATTTACATGCACGTTGCCTACCTTGTAAGAACTTATACACTCCTTTTTCGAAGAACCTAATACATTCGTAAAAGCCTACTTTGTTCACCTCTCTTTTACTCTTCTGTTTGTCGGTATTGGTGGCATCTCTTCTCTCTTTCAGCACGCGTTCGGCCAGGGGTTTGAACCTGGATACCGGTATTCTGGTTTGTGGTTTGATATCATCTGGTACTGGTTTTTCTGTAAAGAAGATTCCCGTATAATTAAGAAAATGATTGCTATATGAAAAACGCGTAACCGGCTGAAGTAAGTCGGCTATTCCTGGTGTGTAAACATATATATATATATA
This sequence comes from Pammene aurita, assembly GCA_947086415.1. NCBI lineage: Eukaryota > Metazoa > Arthropoda > Insecta > Lepidoptera > Tortricidae > Pammene > Pammene aurita. The sequence continues at coordinate 7,924,515 of OX352313.1, forward strand.
TATATGGGTACTTATGCTTCAAAATGTGTTAGTAGCTCAGGTGGTAGTGTAAGTATTGTATATTATGAATTATTATTCTATATTTCTTTATAAACACTAAAATTCCGGACCTAAAAATGAGGCTGAAAGACGTCAATTTGATGTCAATATTACCAACATGCATAATACACGTATGCAAAGAGTACTATAATTATAATATAACTGACACACGTATGTGATCTTCCTTCGTCCACGGACCAAGAGAGAAACCGGACATAACTCTTACTCTATTTCCCTGACCACAGTTGAACCTTATTACCGAGCAAAACAGTCGTTCATAGGCGACTAGTAAAAAGTAGTAATAACAGTCTGATAGAGAGCATAATGTAGAGTAGAGGGCGGTGTCTCACTCGCACTCGTTACAACATTGTCACATTTGACACATTGACATTTTGATTGAGATGTGTGATGACGTCATTACCTCCTTAGTCAAAACGAGACACAGTCCCCTAGATAACCCTCTCTTTCGGCCTAACTTTGTGCCCGAAGAGTTTACTTGTTTAAAATGATAGCTTCATTATAGCCACAAAGTGAGGCCGAAAGAGAGGGTAATAATAACATAGGGGGACGGCATTCATAAACAAGCGAAAATTGTCTATGGTAGCCGAATTTTTGTATGGAGGCCATAGACAAATTTCCGCTTTTGTCTATGAATAACTGAATTCCGCCTGTAATTTCACAATGAATTCCACTCAAGTGCTTGGAGCGCTTTATTGGCATGAAGTGCAAATGACACATTTAAGTTGCCAAATTAGTTCACTAGATGGCAGGACCTACGTGAGTTAAATGTTGGAAGCACCATCTATTGGCGTTAAATAGTTTCAGTTTTCATTTTCAACCGACTTCAAGATTTCGAAGGAGGAAGTTCTCAATTCGTCGGAATCTTTGTTTTTGCAATTTTTTTTAATGTATGTTTATCGATTATTCGAAGACGGCTGCTGGACTTGGAAAATTATTTTTTTGTTTGAAAGAGTATACTTCAGAGTTGGTGCCATTGTAACCAGGTCAGGATCCGATGATGGGATCCTAGAGAGATCGAGGGAACTCTTCAAATAGTATAGGCACACCTATAGCGATTTAAGTATTTTTCACGCTAGATCGGGCATTTGCTTTTGGAAATTTAGAGTCTAAGTGAAGTCGGTTCTTTTTTGTTTAAAATTATAGACCATAAGATGGCAGATTCGCACACGGTCCCACCACAGTATAAGGAAGGTTCAAAGCACCTACTCCCTGGTATCATGACTGGAATGCCATGATGGCGATTTATAGGCTTCTAGAAAGTGACTAACCTGTGTTATCAGTAGGAGGTTCATCTCCAGCCCTGGGAGGTCGGATGTGATGCGTACGTATGACCTCTTCTTGTAAGCCCATGTAGACAGGCTTCTTTATCATGTCTCGCAGATCCACCCATTCTATTTGTCCTTCCTGGAATCAGTAGTAGTACCGTAAAAGAGGTGACTTTAGTTTTTCGTGCTACTTTGATAAATTCTAACCACCCATCCTAAATAACTAAATAGAGTAATATCGACGCTTATCAACCGACTTCAAGACTTTGAAGGTTTCGTGGGGATCTTTGTTTTTGCCATTTTTTTTGTAGATATATGTTAACCGATTATTCGAAGACGGCTGGTCCGATTTTGAAAATTCTTTATTTGTTTGAAAGGGTCCCATTGTCATCAGGTCAAGATCTGAAGGACCCAATCTTGGAGAAATCGAGGGAACTCTGTTTTTTGGCGATATCTCAAAAATGGCTGAACCGATAATGTTCAAAATAATTTTCTTAGAAAGTATATGATAAGACACATCGCCTGAAATTTTTTCATATTTTTTGGAATTACGGTTCAAAAGTTACAGGGGGGGGGGACACAATTTTTCTGACTTTCGAAGCGATTATTTCAGAAAATATTCATTTAATCACAAAATGGTCAAAGAAACCTCAATGTTATTTTTAAAAACCTATCGATTGATGTGTCACAAGTTGATATTTGGTTAAAAAATTTTTTTTGAAGTTTAGTTACATCTATGGAGCGCCCCCCTAAAAATTTTTTTTTTCAAATTTAACTACATAACTAAGTAGCGGCATACAAAATACACCTTATGTGTAAATTTTATTCAGATACGTTGTATAGTTTCCGAGTAAAATGGCTGTGACATACGGACGGACAGACAGACAGACATGACGAATCCATAAGGGTTCCGTTGTTTGCCTACGCTACGGAACCCTAAAAAATCTTAATCTTTAAACTGTTGGTTGAATTCTCAAAGTTTAAACTCGACCTTCCATATTTGAATTTTTTGTAGGTAAGTGTTGTTTGTAAGTGATCTTGATCAATTATATACAAAACAACATAGAACATGTATATAGACATATAAGATATGGAAATTAATCTACAAAGGGTTAAATAAAACGTAATTATCTTATCTCATACTATAAAATTTTATTCATCAATATTTATACTCAAACCGCTGAAACTGAGTAACAACAGTCTTCCCAGGCTTCGTCTCTTTCTTAAACAAATGTTGGAAGTGTACAGAAATATCCTCTGTCACTGTCTTTTTCTCATATTTCAAACCATCTCTACCGAAGTTAGATTCCACAGTTTTCACCGTGATTACGGGCGCGTAAGTCTCAACCGTATCGCCTTGTTTTAAGGTTAGTTTTCCGTCACTTACGTTTCGGGTAGATTCGATCTTGTTTAGTTCCGTCTTGTTTTCATCGAAGATTGGCTCAGTATCTTCTCTAAGTTTCTGCTGCCTTGGTACTTCGCTCTCGATGTCTGTTGGCGATAGATCTTCTATTTTGAGGGTGTGCTTCTCCATTTTTGGTCTGTAAATGACAGAAGACAGATATAGTCAGTAGGGGTAAGTTTATTTTCCTAAATATCAATGTAAATTACGGCGATATCTATGGTAGGCGTAGTTGACCTTATAGACGCCCCGAATGACTCATCATCATATCCTCTTATCAATTGTCTCGAATTTTGGCACGGCTCAATTGAGCCTGGGGTCCGTTTGGCGACCTGTCCCATGAATTGGCGTAGGCACTACTTTCCCAACGCACGACCTTCCAAGCCAGAGGGGAAATTAGGCCTTATTGGGATTAGGTCTGATTTGCTCACGATGTTTTCATTCAATGAAAAGCGACTCCGAAATAACCGTAATCTTTTTAGGGTAAATTTCACAAGCGTTTCAACCGCCGGTTCCATTTTGTTACAAATTTATGACATGAAAGTTGCTAATCTATACATATAATAAAGCTGAAGAGGGTCGAAAGTCTGTACATGGAAGATAATCGAAAAAAAGTTGGCTGGGGATACTTAGAATCGATAACAGAACACGTTCCAACAATTTTTAGAATTTTTGTCTGTTTATCTGTTTATCTGTTTGTCTGTTTATTTGACCGCGCATCACGTGAAAACGGCTGAACGGATTTCGATGAAATTTTGTATAGAGATAGTTTGAGTCCCGGGAAAGGATAATATATAGTTTTGATCCCGCAAATCAACCCTGGTGGGGGTGAAAATGGGGTTGAAAGTTTGTATGGAGAATTTTTTACCGCTGAAACGATTTAGATAGAAATGAGTATGGAGATAATTTGAGTCTCGAGAAACGTCATAGGATAGTTTTCAAACCCTTGTGCGGGTGAAAAGGGGGTTGGAAGTTGGTATGAGGATTTTTTTACCGCTGAACAGATTTAGATGAAAATTGGTATAGATATAATATGGGTCTCGAGAAAGGACAAAGGATAGTTTCATCTTGAAACCCCCCCCCCCCCCCCTACCTTACTTTAGAACCGTAGGTCCACACGTGAAAACAGCTGAACGGATTTTGATGAAATTTTGTGTAGAGATAGTTTGAGTCCCGGGAAAGGACAACGAATAGTTTTCATCCCGAAAATCAACCCTGGAGGGCGTGAAAAGGTGGTTGAAAGTTTGTATGGAGATTTTTTAATAGAAATTAGTATGCCGATAATTTGAGTCCCGAGAAACGACAGAATAGTTTTCATCCCGAAAATAAACCCTTTCACCCCGAAAAGGGGGTTGGAAGTTGGTATGACGATTTTTTAACCGCTGAACTGATAAAGATGAAATTTGGTATAGTATGGGTCTCAAGAAAGGACAAACGATAGTTTTCACTCCGAAAATCAACCCTAAAGGGGTGAAAAGAGAGTTGGAAATTTGTATAGGGAATTATTAACCGCAGAATCGATTTAGATAAAATTTGGTATGGAGATAATTAATTAAAAAAGGAAATAAAATAGTTTTATCTCGGAAATTATCCTTTAAACGGATACAAAAGGGGTGAAAGTTTACATGGGGAAGAAACAACCAATAACCGCTGTCCGTATTTAGATGAAATTTGGTATTTAAATACTTTTGTAATTTTTTGGTCAAGGTGTTCATATTTATAACATGTTACCCGTCGATGATTTAAATTTACCTTTACCCGCTCTTAAGAAATATTTGAAAATGTCATGAATGTCAAAGGGTTATTGCAGGCTCGAGTATTATATATGACGGACAAAGATGCATGGCCCAAACCAAAAAACTACTACAACATTTATAGGACACCGTTTAGGTAGGAAAACATATCAAATGTTTTGTGAAGCAGTCAGATTAGGATTTATTTTTCTTTATAATTAAACAATAGGTACATTATCTGTCTCTCAAGCTGTTTTGATATGTCCTCTTGAAGAACTACGCATTATTTTGTATCTTTAAGATCTAATAATGTATTACTGTTTTGAAAAAAATAAGTCCCGTCGAGTATCTTTTCGGTCATAACACTTCTTGGGCCAGAGGAGTAGGGTTAGAACCGGTGGTAGTTTTGGAACGAAATTCCTTATTGGACGGTTCGCGGATGGGGGGCTAGGTGAAAAAAAGTCATGTGACCGTCACGAAAAAGCGTCACGTCACGAAAACGCGACACCCATACGATTGAGAAACATGTAAAATGGAATGAAATAAAAAATATATAAAATAGAATAAAGTGAAGTGAAGTGAAGTGTAGTGAAAGTGAGAAGTGACAAAGTGATAAAAGTGAAAAAAGTCGAGAACTTAAAAGTAAAAAATGTCAAAAATGCCAAAATTTTAAAAATTTCAAAAATTTGAAAAATTTCAAAAATTTCTAAATATTTCTGACGTTCATTAGTGCATTGTAATGTGCTTACCTTGAAGTATGTAATTACCACAATTATTGCAACCAGTAACGTAACATCAGTGTATTATCTGTGACAGTGTGGTAAAAACGTATGAAAATTCATTACCTACGGTAACGTAATCAAAATCCGCCCCTCCCCCCACCGCCGGCACGCATGGTTTCAGTGGATTTTTAATATGTGTGTAGGTAAAGCAGTGTATGCTTCTGTATATAATTAGGCCTTATTACGTAACAGTTACATAAACTACTATTTATCTCTTTTTAGGGTTCCGTAGTCAACTAGGAACCCTTATAGTTTCGCCATGTCCGTCCGTCTGTCCACGGTCTAGCTCAGTTACTGTTCGCACTAGAAAGTTCAAATTTGGTTAGGCCTGATAAGAACTTTCTATAAAAACTATATTGAATAAAATCGGTGAATTATCAGTCAAAATCGCATAGTGAAAGGATGTGCCGGATAGTAAACTGACGTAAGCGCCGCCAAATATTCCTTAATAAACGACCGTTTGAACAAATGTTTCGTAACAGGGCGGCATTTACGAAACTACACTGAGCATCGCCCGACATGCTCTTGGCCGGTTTTTTTGCATTGTTATCCCGGAAATCACCCCTTAAGGATTACTAATTCCTCAAATAGAAAAAAAACATTTCTGCATTTGTGCCCCCCCCCCCATTTCAACCGCGCCTTTTCTTACCTTTCATGCTGATTACTGATTTGACGGGAGGATCGATTTGGATGATATTTGCCGTGGACATGAACGTATAAATACAAAAGTGGTCCTGTATCGTCCGGTATACACCTGTTTAAATCATGCCAATAAAATTAATAGGATAAATCCATCTGTCGACTTTACTTCAAGTTCCGCCTCCAGGGTAGCGGGAGAGAAATTAGGGGTGAATTAGCCGCTTACTGACACAGACCGAATTCCACGCGGGCGGAGCCGCGGGCACAGCTAGTAGTTTATAAAAACACAAAATTATTCGATAAGTTGTGTTTTATCTATCATATAAACACTTATTTCACGAATTACGAGCAACTTTTATGTCTTTAATTCGTAACACAAGGGAACCGGCGGTTGAAACGCTTGTGAAATTGACCCTTTAAAGCATTCAAAGTTTTTTTCATCTGATCTTTGATTACCTAATTATATGAAAATAAAAATACTCACTTGTCTTTCATGAAGAACTTCAGCAGTCTACTGTGTCCAATTTCCATTAAATTATCGATAGATAAATGTATTGCACTCTTATCTTTATCATTATCACTCACAAGATATTTAATTCACTCATTTATTTAATTACTCATTTATCATTTATTGTAACACGTGACAACACTACAGACAAATCAAATCCAAAAAACATGCTTAAAAAATTGCTGTCTAGGCATTTGCTGCTAACATTTTAATAGTTATTATAAGTACATGTTGATCTTTAACCTCTCGTGCCTTTATATACCCGACCCAGAGAAAGATTCCAAAATGGAGCAACGAGCGTACCGAGTAGGCCTCACTCAGGGCAAAAGGAACAAACTTTGCTGCCGAGTATAATACAAAATTTTTCACCACACCACCACAGGAAAAAATATAAGCCATAAAATATAAAAATACTAGCTTTTGCCCGCGGCTTCGCTCGCGTTAAATTCGGGTTAACACGGTTCGCCTTTGCCCCCCGTAATGCTCCATACAAACTTCCACCCCCCATTTTAGGGAAGTGGGGGGTTAGAAAGAGACAAAAAGTAGCCTATGTCACTCTCCATCCCTTCAACTATCTCCACTTAAAAAATCACGTCAATTCGTCGCCCCGTTTTGCCGTGAAAGACGGACAAACAAACAAACACACACACTTTCCCATTTATAATATTAGTATAGATAAGCCTGCTAATGCTTTCAAAATTATATATATTTCAAAATCATCTCTTTAAAATCCATCTTGCCAGATAACGTAAAAAAACGCGTTTCCAAGGTGGAGTGGTAAAAAAAAATACAAAATTGTGCTTCTAAGTTTATACATTACAAACTGCCGCTAACTGGCACGGCACATCCTTCGTAAACTACTTATTTAATAATTACTTTGAAGTTTTTAATCAAACTATTTGTCAATAATCGAATCGAAAGTTTTAGTTTTAAATTGAAGGCAACGTGGGCCCCTGTAAATTTTACACATTATTGGTCCAAGAATACTTAATAAGTTATAACGCAAAACTATATTGTATTTAAGTTAGAGAATAAAACTATTTAGGCTTTGAAACTTTTTTTTCAACTCTCAATAATACGACACGCACTTTATCGATTTTTCATATATTTACACAATTCATTTCACTTTTACCACCATTTCGCAACACTTAAACTAACACATACTTCACAAACTATGAACTGTTGTCAGTCCATACAATCCATATCGGCCGTATCTTTATCTTATTGATTACTCATTGATAATACTGTTTATCTGTTTGGAATGTTTGTCTAATCGTGTACAGGTTAATCCATTGAAAGGTACAATATTAAGTCTTTTTACTAAGGAACGGAAACTGTAAAAACATAATGAACTCAGTATAAATGTGATTTTTGACACCCCTTGCCCAAAATGTCTAAGAAGTAGGTAGTTTGTGTTTTGTTTCTGCCATTTCGAGTATGAGTCATAATAGGTTATCAATTCATCATCAAGAAGCGTGCTATTTTACGCAAGGGGAGCTAAAGCCAATTATACTCCCATGGCAGTTATAGCTTTTTTTGAACGAAGTTCCTTGTTGGACGGTTGGCGGATGGGGGCTAGTCAAAAAAAAGTGAAAGACTTTACCGTCACGGCCCATATGATTGAGAAATGTGTAATGTAAAGAAATATGTAAAAAAAACACAAAAAAATATTTCATTTCAACCGAGTGTTCCATGACACACACGCATGTTTTAAAATTATGTCACTATCTCATACGAACGTTGAAGGTTATAAGTAAAATATTTGTTAAAAATCAACTTATAAATGAGTTTTATCTACACTCACATTGTAAGTCTTCTAAAACGTGTTCAAAAACTGTAGGCAATGGCTATCATTACCACAACCGATGTTACTATGATAAGCTTTTTATCTGTGGCAGTAACGTAATTTTAACTTTACATGCTCATATATTGATACGTAATGAGTTTCAAATTCCGAACATCGAATTTGATAACATAATGTACATCCTGTGCTCCTTCCTGACCCGTTGGTCAGGAAGGAGCACAGGTGGACCCGTTGCACGCGCCCGCGCGACCGCCGGCACAATCGAGTTGGCCATGGCGGTGCAATGGCGGTCATTCTATGGTTTCCGAACACTTTATTTTGGATATATAATATAAGTGTAGATAAAGCAGTGTATGCAACTGTACGTAATTAGGCTTTAAAACGCTCGTGTGATCTTATTATGAAACTCGCCTGCGGCTCGTTTCATAAAACCACACTTGTATTTTAAGGACCATTATTACGTAACAGTTACATAAACTACTATTACTTTCAAAATACAGCATTTAATTTTTACGTTTATGATTAAAATAATATTACCAATAAACCGGATTTCTTACGCAATTTAAGGTTATGGCTGTATGCCGAATGGGTGGGAAACCAATGACAAAATGGCGGACGAATCTACAATTCCACCGTATTTACATTTACCTCTGTGTCGCTTAAGTGCTTGTTACACTTGTCCTAGTTAGCTTCCTAAATGAGTTAGTTTCTAAATTTAGTCAGGTGTAACCGCATTTAGTAAGTAGTTTCCTAAAAAGTAACCTAGTTAGGAAGCTAGGATGGTCACTGACGAACTTATTGAGTTAGCATCCTAATTAGGACGGAAGAAAGTAAAGTGTAACAGCGTTTAGTCGCCAGTTGACTTAAATGTCATAGATTTTTTATCTGTTCTTTTTCTAAAACTTTAATCGCAGACTGATTCCGTTTATTGTGAATTTAGGATCCTAGTTAGAACAAGTGTGACTGGGAGATATATTTAGGAAACTAATTAGGATGCTAGTTAGGACACTAAAAAAAGTAAAGTATAACAGGCCTTTTAACACTATTGTAGGATGGTATAGTTTGTCCGGCGGCTTAAGGTTTAAGGACGCCATACTTAAAGTATGACGTAGTTATCCTTAAGCCGCCAGACAAACTATACTATTATTTTCCCACCACGTAGGTACTTACTTTATTTCAAAATTCTAGGAACATTAACTTATGTACAGCATTACTCTTAACTGTACATCGGTGGACCTTATCACAAAAGGCATAAGGTCCACCGATAGGCAGTTAACAGTGTGCGCGATGGTACCTAATGTATTATACATACAATATCATTATTTTACAATAACTAAATTAAAGCTAAACTTATAATAATAAAATAAAATGAAAAGCCTTTTAGTTCTTAAATTTACAAGGTTAACTATTTACTACCTAATTTATTTATATTATATTTTTTATTTAAGAACCCTGTTTCCACAGGTGAAGGCCTCCTCCATAGCCATCCATGTTTCCCGGTCTTTGGCTTCTTGCATCCAACTTGCACCGGCGATTTTTGTAATGTCGTCGTGCCATCTAGTAGTGGGTCTTCCTTGTCCTCTCTTTCCTGGGGGGCCCTTCCATGACGTCACTCTTGCAGTCCAGCGTTTGTCTTGAGTACGTGCCACATGGCCTGCCCATCTCCATTTAAGTTGTTTGGCATAGCGGAGAGCATCTATGGCCTTTGTGTGCTGTCTTATTTTGGTATGGTTGATTTTTTTGTATTCTTTTAATGTTCGGCATACTGCGCTCCATTCCTCGTTGACAGGTCCTTATTACTAATAATAATAAAGTAAAAGGCAACACACCAGACGTAGCCCCGCACTACTGACAGCTCCAGAACGTGTCTTTCCCTGCACTAGAGAATGTCACTTCCGAACTGTCATTCGACATGGCGCGCCGACCGCGCCCGCAGATTCTAAGGTTTAATATTGTGTTTTCCACTGATTCCCATAATTAAATCATATATTATAACGGTGCTTGGTGTTTTTACTCTAATAACTTCAGAAGTCGGATTCTAGCCCGCTTCCATACAATTTTGCAAACGATTCCGTGGTTCAATTGCTTTACCTTATTTCAATGTTGTAAACTTATTAAACCGGTTAACCTGATTCTTATGAGTAAATGCATCAACACCAGAAATAAATAATACTAATAAATACACATATGGAATCATAAAATAAGTAAGTAACTTCGTATAAACGAAGTGGGGTCTCTGTAAGTAATGTCCTCGTCATTAACGGAATCGGCAGTTACAATCGTCGTGAAACATCAAGATGACAACTAGTCTACGATTCACACCTTTGGTAATCGTGAAGCCGCCATAACCATAAGAAGAAGTGTGATTTAACAAAGCTCAGCATCACATAATGCTGTATATTTGGCGGTGAATTTTGAGTAGGCACAAGTAGTGCTTCGCTATGCGTGTTTTGTTTTCAGAAAGCTATCAGTATCATTATAAAGTGATGTTCCTACTTGAGATAATAGTGAAACCATGCAACAAGCATTTTATTAAGTTTGTGTCACAACGGAGACCATCAGGGACCAGGTACTGTCAAGTACCATAATATAATGGATTACTGGACACTGGGATTGTCCAATTACATATCATGGATAAGTATGAGTAGTTCAGGTAACTAACTAATAATGATGGTAAGTTCTCCACTTTTATCAAGTAAAACATACATGTAATTTACAAATTGGGTAACATTTACAATTGTACTCTAGACTTTAAATGATACCCCACATTGAATGATTGTACATCATGGCTGTTATCAGATAGCTTGCCAAGTAACATTCATGTAAATATTTTTAAATGTGAGTTTCATCAAAGTATGTTTGAGAGACAGCGGTTATCAGTGTAGAGTCTAACAAGGAAATCATTAGTATTCAAAATATGTGTGCATATGTCCTTACCATTCCTCATGTGTGTATTGCAACTAATTGTATGTTTTGTTGTGTTGTTTGTTCTGTGTAAATTTCAGAAATGTCATAGGAATGCACGCTGACCTTATAATCTGACTTTTGAACATGCATGGATTTGGCCCGTTGTCGACATGTTCATACTAATGGTTGGCCATGGCCGAGGATAAAAACAACTGGATATATGTAAAACAACATGTGGTTAGTTCTCATAGATCACAGGTACGTAATAATCCATTACACTAACAAAGGTGTTGTTACGAATAAGACAACACCCTACTCTACTCATAGTGTTGTGTTCTTGCTGGAAAAGAGCTCAAAGAGGACCCAGTGTGTTGAGGACGAGGACCCTCTTGTTCCTTTAGCCGTCAACACAATGAATCCTCCTTTTTGTAAAGGGTCGGTAATGTACACACCACTGGAGTTGCAGGCGTCCATAGGCTATGGTAGCTGCTTACCATCAGGCGGGCTGTATACTTGTTTGCCACCTTCGTGGTATAAATAAAATAAAATAAAACATTATTTACCACTATCATATGGACGGTGAGGTATTCATTTAAAATTTTCTAAATTATAATTTACCCACATGTTTTATACTGATCTTATGTTAGTAAGGGTATGTTACACTAACTGTATGATATTCATGTGTACTTTTTGAATGACAAAGACATCTATTTATTTATACTATGGTTTTGTCATTGTCTATGTCAAATATTGAATCCAGCCCGCTGGTAAATATTTGTCATGGGCTTTGCATTAGGTTGCTGTAATTGGTAAAGCAGAATAATACTACTACATTTGTTATAGTAACCATCTACAATTATTTTCAAATCTAAAAATGCAGAATATTTTAAATATTGTATTGTGTGCATGAACATTTTGAATGAAATATTGACTTATACATATGGCTCATTGTGATGATGGCTATGTCTATAGAGATGATTATATTTTATTTGTATGGCAAACATTTCATTCATCCAAACATCATCAAGTCAACCACAGACATATTGTTACATAGAAGTTGCTAGTGGTGCCACATGACTTAGGGTCCATGTCTTATTCAGACATTAGCAATGATAAATATTAAATGTATCTCATCTTGCGTTATGTTTCAGATTTATTTTCTAGATTGTACAAGTTAAATTATTGGTGAACAAATTTGTTAAAAATACTGGCACCAATAATTTATGACCTGGTTTGCCAGGTGGAGTTCCCAAGATGCAATGTGTTATGGAGTGAGGATTTACATGACACTGACGACGCCTAGACACTGGTGAGAGTAGTAATGGGAAGAAAGAAGTCACTCTAAGGACATTAACAGTCTACATGTCATGTATGTCTGTGACAATCAAATGGAATAGGACATTAAATATATTGATGTTCAAGGAGTCAAAAATACAGTAATGCCAATATTGTGTGCAGTTTGAACTCATTTATTCTTTCAATGTGTGCTGGTCTGTTTTTCGGTTACCTAATAGTCAGCTACCAAAAATAATAATATTATATATGCCTTGTTCAAGGTTACCAGCTACAAATTGGTAAATGTATTCCTTGCTTGAGCGACTGTGATATTCCAGCATTGCCGTATTATATATTTTGCACACAATATTCTACACTTTCATTGAAGTTCAGTGGAACCCCAATAAGTCGTACCTCGATATGGGGAAATACTTACTCGGACTTCTGTTATGTTCCACTGCATTTTAATATATAATTGCTGTTTTGTACAGGGTGCTTACTTCATGGAAGCGTACAACATGTTTTGTGTTAATTGTGTGATTTGTGTGTTAGGTCTGACTCTTATTTGATGTCATTATAATTGGTATCACAAATTAGTGAATATACACTTTGCTTAAGCGATTGTGATATTACAGCACTGTCGTGTCGTGTAATATTTACGACACCTTATGTTTTATTCAGATACAGTGAAACCTCGACAAGAGGAATACCTCGATATGAGGAAATCCTCGGTAACTCGGGCTTCTGTTCTGGCTTCACTGTGCTTAAATGTTATGTTTTTCAGTATCTATGCTGCTTGGGGGCACGGAAGGGTGCAGCCAGGTTGTTCATCGTTGTAGTGTGTCGATGTGTAGGTGCTTTCTCACACTTGATGGCATTGCTATTAAGGACTAGTGCTGTCAATTTGATTACGGTAGTGTAATCTCGTCCTTGTTAAGTGTGTTTTAACTGAGTTGCAGATTCGGGTGAACATATTGTGATTAATTATCGTTGGGTTGCCATAGCGGTACAAGTATGTTCTTCTATGAGGGTCCTGGCTTGGGCTCAAACTTATTCGCTGAAACTGGGTTCTAGTACTGCTGGTTTGTAGCATTTGAATAAAGCTGGTTTTTTGGAAGAGCTGCTGTTTGTGTCGTGTCAGATGCGCCAGCTAGCGTTGCTGTGCCCTCGGAGATCTGAATCAACTGTTATGGAGCGTGCTCTGTCAAATTAAGTTGCGTTTCAGAGTTTTGGGGCCAGACTGTCTGCTGTGTACCACGTTGTGGTTTTTGTTAAGCCCTTTAGCTGTATGCGACGTTGGTGGACTACTTCCGGTGCCAATTTCTGCAACACAGGCCTTAAAAGGTGGACTGTTGCCAAACGTTTCATTATTGCCCTAACAGGCCAATTTCTGCAGCACGGGCCTTAAAAGGCGGACTGTTGCCAAATGTTTTTATATTGCCCTTAACAGGCCAATTTCTGCAGCACAGGCCTTAAAAGGTGGACTGTTGCCAAACGTTTTTATATTGCCCTTAACAGGCCAATTTCTGCAGCACAGGCCTTAAAAGGTGGACTGTTGCCACACGTTTTTATATTGCCCTTAACAGGCCAATTTCTGCAGCACAGGCCTTAAAAGGTGGACTGTTGCCAAACGTTTTTGTATATTGCCCTTAACAGGCCAATTTCTGCAGCACAGGCCTTAAAAGGCGGACTGTTGCCAAACGTTTTTATATTGCCCTTAACAGGCCAATTTCTGCAGCACAGGCCTTAAAAGGCGGACTGTTGCCAAACGTTTTTATATCGCCCTTAACAGGCCAATTTCTGCAGCACAGGCCTTAAAAGGCGGACTGTTGCAAAACGTTTTTTTTATATTGCCCTTAACAGGCCAATTTCTGCAGCACAGGCCTTAAAAGGCGGACTGTTGCCAAACGTTTTTATATTGCCCTTAACAGGCCAATTTCTGCAGCACAGGCCTAAAAGGTGGACTGTTGCCAAACGTTTTTATATTGCCCTTAACAGGCCAATTTCTGCAGCACAGGCCTTAAAAGGCGGACTGTTGCAAAACGTTTTTTTATATTGCCCTTAACAGGCCAATTTCTGCAGCACAGACCTTAAAAGGCGGACTGTTGCTAAACGATTTTATACTGTTTTCGGGCAAACCTCAAAACGCGGAGCCCATAGCCCACTGTTTAACTCGAGTTTTACCACGCAGGCTTTAAAAAGCGGTCCGTGGGCTTAATTAACCTCGTAACATTCAGAAGTTACGTTAACTGTTATTTATAATATCCTAATGTATATCTCTTACTATTTGTTGTTTTAACCTCGAAAGGTTAGCTTGAGATCTTGTCTTACAAGAGGATATTTTATAACCTTAAAGAGCGATGATCTCAAGGTTACTTTGAATGGGCGCTTGAAATTATGCCTTCACAGGTTGCTGGTGAAATTTCGATTTCCGATAGAGTTGGAGCGAGTGTTCGGGACGCCCAGCTATTTAATACGAATGCGTGTGTTCGACGGGCCTCGTGCCAACCATTTTATGAGAGCGCTAAGCTTTTGTAATCGCCGCGCCTTCAGCCCGTGGTCACCGGGTAATGTTTGTTTTTCCTAAGAAAAAAAAAATTGGTCGCACAAGGCAGTGACTGAAAGTATTCAATTATGACTCCACAATAATTATTATTATATTCCTAATATTGATGCTATCTTTCTTCTAATTTGTGCTCTTCAAAATATAGCATTGAGACCACAGTTATTTATATGTCAATGGTCTAAAATTGAATCTAACTATTAAGCATATCTATACAAATGTATTAACCTCTGTTGTGGCTTAATGTACTACAGTCCCTAGACAGTCGACCCTGGTAAAATTGAACAACGTAAAGATGTTTGTATTGATGAATGCTACTAATATTGGTAATGATTATCTCTTAACAATACTGACTCAGCTACTTAGTCTTAATCATCCTGCTATTCACATACTTCATGATTCGAGTGTCAACCAACCAGATACATTCAGTTACAGAAACAAGTTCATGTTGCATTTGTATTGAGAAACTTAGTTGACACATGTGTGTGAAATAGAACTTGTTATGTAACAGTTAATTTCTGTTCCCATGTGCTGCACTGGAGAGCGGCTATCAGCATGCATCTGTACGCGTCACTTGTTTAGCTGTTGATAGCGAGTTCTACTCCTTGTGGGTGCGGTGCTTTGCTGCTTACAGCGGAGGAGCCAACTATGAGTCTGTTCCATGTTATTGCCATTAAGGAAGCGCGATTCATCGTCGCTATGTTTAGCCGTGGGTCTATCATGCAGCAGTCATGGAAATGTTACATTTAGTAGTAGTAGGAAATGTTACACTTAACTGGACTTAGAGAAAATATTTAAATCTATGAAATGCTCTACAAATAATCGACAAAGATTGCAATTACCCGATTATTTCTGGTCATATTCCCATTAAATTAACAAGTAAATCTTTACTATTTGCCGCTAGATGGCATTGTATAAAATAAACGTTTTTTTACCCACCGCTGAGTGTCGCACTCTTCACGTTATGTTATTGTTACTAATTTTAATTCAATAATTCTTCGAGCATTTCTCTGGGCTTTTGCCACGGCTGAATTAAGGTGATAAAATACAAACTGTTGTCTGAATCCTTATGTGTCAAAATTATATACCTAATGGTATAAGAAGCCTTTGTTCAAGCGTGGCTATATTGGGGCTGAGTATCTTGGTCTAAGTTGTCAAGGCTTATGTTATGTAGGATTGCGCATAAATTGTGCTTATTAAATTCGCAGACTTGCGAATAGGTGGAGGCTACTGCCAGCTGGTGGAGGTCTGGTTTGCTGCGACTGCGCAGCCAGCTGCAAGCATCAGACGACCATAGAGAAATGACCTTCGGGACGAAGGTTGGGTCAGAAGATGGCCGAGATAAAAGGCAAAACACCAGACGTAGCCCCGCACTACTGACAGCTCCAGAACGTGTCTTTCCCTGCACTAGAGAATGTCACTTCCGAACTGTCATTCGACATGGCGCGCCGACCGCGCCCGCAGATTCTAAGGTTTAATATTGTGTTTTCCACTGATTCCCATAATTAAATCATATATTATAACGGTGCTTGGTGTTTTTACTCTAATAAAAGCTAAACTTAAAAATATATTAATATTAAATATTAACAAGATTAAAAACGAAATACGAATAAACAAATATACTTACCTAAAAAGTTATAGGCAAAGTCCCCCAGGTCTGTTCCCCGCGGAAGGGCGCCCTAATTGAAGTATTCTTGCAG
The DNA here is from genome assembly GCA_947086415.1 of Pammene aurita. Taxonomy (NCBI): domain Eukaryota; kingdom Metazoa; phylum Arthropoda; class Insecta; order Lepidoptera; family Tortricidae; genus Pammene; species Pammene aurita. Next base: position 7,941,153 of record OX352313.1, read on the forward strand.
TCTATTTTACGACATCCCTACTAATATAATTAATTGCGCAAATAATGTTCCATGAGGAATCGAGGGAACTCAATCAAATCTTATAGGCATACATAAAGTGATTTTTGTATTTTTATCAACAAATCAAGCATTTTCATTCAAAAGAGTGACATTTGATGAAGTGGAACTGCTGATGATGATCAGAACGGAACTCTTCAACGACGCTGGTTCACGTTTGACGATTTGTCCTCTTCGCTGTGTTTGTTAAGCAAGTCATTTCATTTTATGGAGTCTAAAGCGGCGTTTAAACGGCGCGCAAACACGCGAGCCGAGCCTGGCTCCGCTCGTGGTTCGCCGCGCCACGCGCTGTGTAAACAACTGCGCTCGGCGCGGCTCGGCAAAGTTCGCACGATCCATCACTTGTCGGTTTTTTCGACACAGATCAAAGGCGCGCGCGCCATCTGCGGCTCGGCTTGTGTTAATACGCGCCGTCTACAGATGTCACAGAGCGCGCGACGAAGGAAGACCTATTTTGTTTTTTTAGCGAAGTTTTTAATTGGGGATTGGTTTTGTACGAGATGGAGTGGAGCAACGAGAAGATTCAACTCTTCATTGAATTGTACGAAGAGGAACCGGCCATATGGAACCCAAAAGACCCAGGTCACAAAAGCCGCAACAATGTGCACGATGCTTGGACAAAAATAAAAACTAAGTTCTGTGAGGGGACCGGGGAAAGTATATCAGTGGAAGAATTAAAGAAAAAGAAGGAAAATTTAATGGCCACTTACAGAAAATTAAATGCGAAAGTGAAGTCAAGTTCAACAAGCGGGAGTGGTACGGATGACATGTTTAAACCTAATTGGCCATTTTACGAACAAATGGCCAAGTTCCTGCATGGTGTATACAAACCAACAAAAACGAAGAGTTCAGAGGTGAGGAAATATCTTTTTAATCATTATTTAATTTTTTTATGTCCGGTTAAGGGCCGGATAGGCTGGATACCGGATAGTAATGCCTTGATCACTCGTACCGAGTAGAGTGGCGAGACAGTAAATAAATGTAGGTGTGATTGGGGTCTAACCGAATATTCGGTACATCTCTAGTTTTTACTATTAAAACATGAGTAAATATCAAGACCAATTTAATATTCATTTTGCCAGCTTACTGCGCCATTTGTTGTGAAATATTCAGCAAATTTATCTTGTACAGTTTTAGCCGCTAATGTTGCTCTTCTAGGTATTCTCCTAATCGGTACTAGTGATGTGATTCCGTTTAGATCACTTCGCCACAAACCAGGTTGAACCTCACCGTTAATTTCGGTATCGAAAGTTCCATGCGGCGTATAATTCTGTTTTGAATTGTTACTCCTCCTCAAAAAGTTATGTAGCAAAACACATGTCATAACTATAACTGACACTTTTTCTGGTGCCAGTAAAATTGGAGACCTAAGTATTCGAAATACAGCAGACATTATTCCAAACACATTTTCGACGATTCTGCGGGCGCGTGATAGACGGTAGTTGAATACTCTCTCCTTTGTCCCTTTATCATGAATCCCGGGGTACGGTTTCATCATGTTTTCCGTCAATGCAAATGCACTATCTGCTACTATCACGTAGGGCAGAGGATCATTTTTAAGTGGGAGAGGTTTATCCGGCGGGAAATTTAGTGCACGTTCTTCAATTTTTTGGTACATGCTGGAGTTTCGGTAGACTCCACCATCACTTATTCTACCTTGGCACCCTATGTCTACATATGTAAAGTTATAGTTTGTATCTACTAATGCTAATAGCACCACACTAAATGTTCCGTGGAAATTGAAATATTCTGTGCCGCTGTGCGTGGGGCACTGAATTAATATATGTTTTCCATCAAGCGCACCAATGCAATGTAGAAAATTCCACCTTTTGTCAAATTGCGCTTCTATTTTTAACCATTCATCTGCAGTTCGAGGCAACTGTAACAAATTTTGAAATATTTTATTAATGTCAAATTCACTTTTTCAGGACACCGTTGATCCTGACGTTGAATTAAACGAAGAGGAAGTAGTTATTCGCGAAGGTAACGAAGATAATGTAGTTGATCGAGAAAACGAATCTTCTACTAATACAGACACAGTGAATCCAGTTATTTTCAAAAAGCCGACTAATGCAAGCAATAATAAGGAAGTAAACAGAAAGCGGAAAATTGAACATCAAATGGAACAAGCGTACGATGTCCTTAAAAAAATAAGTACAGAGCCAGAACCGGTTGAAGACGAATGCACTTTATACACAAAATTATTATGTGCAAAGTTAAAATCCATGGACGTATTGACTCGTGACATCGCCATGCACGAGATTGATAATGTAATGTTTCGCCTAAAACAACAGCAAGCGTTTCCACGATTTCAGAGTCCACCTAATCAACCATATGCAGGACTTCACTTGCCTCAAAATCCATTAGCTCCTAGTTATTATCAAAACATGCAATCGTCAGTGGGTTATCAAACGTCATCTTATAAGCCATCGCCACAGTCCCATTCTCAACACAAAACAAACTTTCAACCATCTCCTCAGTCTCGTTCTCAACGGCGACCAATCTTTCAGCCATCTCAACAATCTGCGTACTTCCAGCCGTCTCCACAGTCACATTCTCAAGTATCTGCATACTTCCAGCCGTCTCCACAGTCACATTCTCAAGTATCTGCATACTTCCAGCCGTCTCCACAGTCACATTCTCAACAATCTGCAGACTTCCAGCCGTCACCACAGTCACATTCTCAAGAATCTGCAGACTTCCAGCCGTCACCGCAGTCACATTCTCAAGAATCTGCAGACTTCCAGCCGTCACCGCAGTCACATTCTCAAGAATCTGCAGACTTCCAGCCATCTCCACACTCAAATTCGCAACAATCTTCTGATATGGAAGAGTATTCTCATTCTCAACCGTTTCCTGGGTTTGAGTCTCTTTCTAAAGAGCAATCAATTGATCAATTGTATGCAGATGCAGTTTCTAAAATATTTGAAAAATCTGAATAAATTATAAACGCTCACCTTGACTTCTTCTCGCAACTCTTGAATCAAAGCCTGGCAAACTTCCATTATGCATGTAGCTATTGTAGATTTTGAAAACTTGAATAGGTAGGCCAAGCTGCTAAATTTATCACCCGTCGCAAGAAACCTGAGAGTTACAGCATTTTCTCATGTTAGTGTCTTGTTTTGCGATGAATGGTCCGATTTTGTTGAGCAGATATTCGAAATCAGCTGCGGACATCCGACAAAAATTTTCGAAATATCCAGAGGGTTCTCGAGTTAGGTCATATAGCAGATCTGTAGCATTGTACCTAAAATATTGAAAATAATATTATATTGTACCTATGATTATTAGAGTAATTGTTAAGATTTAAAGCAGTAATTGTTAAGATTTAAAGCAGTAATTGTTAAGATTTAAAGCAGTAATTGTTAAGATTTAAAGCAGTAATTGTTAAGATTTTTATGTTTTATGTTTTTATGTTCCTATCTGTCTAATTCTTGAATAAATGATTGAAAAATAATTGTTATGTTCTTTATTCATTTCAAGACTAAAAGGCTAGGTTTGTTTACAATACGTTTATATGTAGGTAACTAGGTATGAGGTATGGAAGTGAGACTTTCTACCGCTATCAGGATCCTGGTCATATATGTAAATATTATAGATTCGGACATCAGATATAATAAATATATACTGACTTTATATAAAAATATAAACTTACGTTTTGCGACTCTTATACAATGACACCATCCACCACCGTCTTTTTCGTCTTTCTTTTGTTTTTAAATATTCACCACCGAGCAAAATAACAGTAGCTGCTGCTGCAGCAAGGCGTTTTCTTTTATCCATATTGAAGAACGAACAAGCGGACAGCTCGGTTCAACAGCGCGATGTGTAGCCGCCACGGACGGCTCGGCTGGCGTAGGATCGTGCTACCCCGCGTCGTTTAAACGAGCAGGCTTGCGTCCGTATTTAGCCGAGCCGCATCTCCACGGACGGCTCGGCTCGCGTAGGATCGTGCTACCCCGCGTCGTTTAAACGAGCAGGCTTGCGTCCGTATTTAGCCGAGCCGCATCTCCACGGACGGCTCGGCTCGCGTAGGATCGGGCTAGCCCGCGTCGTTTAATCGCGCCTTAAGAGTAAGAGTGCACCGTCTATAATAATCTTTCACTGGCTTCCCCCATTGAAGTCGGTTTTTTTATCTTGAAAATTATCACTATAACTTTGGGAGCAAAGAATTTCTTAGGGATGTCATCTCCTGTTACTCAATGGTTTTAAGTGCTTTAATGAATGTCTATCACATTAGTTAAACGGGTATTAGACATTGCATTTGTAGGGCCCAATCTGTTGTGTACCCTGCCTCTCCCTACCCTCCTTCAGCTCCCTACCTCTTATTACACATCACAACCTGACAGATTGGGCCCTACAAATTATTATGTCTAATACCGGTTTTAGGCTCTACAAAGTTGTGGGTAAACCCCACTTTATAATATTAGTAGGGATTAAACTAGGGAATGAAATAACCGATCAAATTTCATAACCGGTTATGCTTTCGGTTGTGACCGATATCGGTTATTTTGTTAAAATAACCGTCAAAACGTCGAAAACATTAAGAAGATAATTGTATAATGTAATAAGAGCTAGAATATAATAGGTCTTTAATTCCAAAGAAAGTGCAAAATTTGTATGATTTTACAACATTTTATAACACAATTTCAGGTAATAATTACATTACATAACCGAACCCGGTTATTTAAATTTTCAATAATCGGTTATTTCATTTTGACAAAATAACCGATTATTTCGATTTCGGTTATAACCAGTTTGCACTCCCTAGATTAAACCTATCTTCAAGTAGTGTAAGGGCTCCGACATGCCCAACGATATCGGAAGGCTCCTAGTAGAAAGGCTGCTAGAGAGTGCCTTGTGGCGCAAAGTCCGCCTTTTTTGCGTGAACGCATTAATTTAGTAATAGAGATTAGTTAATAGATAGCATATTTACTTCCGTGCATTGAGTAACAGGAGTTGACATCCCTAAGAAATGTTTTGTCCCAAAAGTTGTAGTGAAAATCATTACAAGTCTATACTACTCTTTGATTCAGTCACAACTGTCAACAGTGTCAACTGCAAAATAATAAATCAATGCTTCCGTGTAGTCCTATCCTACATCCGATATCGGATCGGATAATGAGAAAGCGCTCTAAGCAGGTCAAAAGCTAAAGGTCGGAGATAATGAAATATCTGAGCAAGAATGGCGGTAAATATTGCACTTATGAGAATGAAATTAATAAAATTCCAGTTTGCCGCCGCCGAGACACGTCGGTTCACATGGCGATGGCGGTAACATTCATTCGTCAATATCAGCTCACTAAATTTCAATTAACTTTTCATAAACTAGAATATCTATAAAAACATAATATATCTAACTAAAAACTTATAAATAAAAAATTGCCCTAGGTCCCCATCGCTAGGTAGAGTGCCCAGAATGCTGGCCACATTAGGCAAGATGCAATATATTCATTTATGCTTTCATTTGAAAGGATTGCACGTAGAATGCACGAGTGTATTAAAAAATGAAAATACTATGATTTATAGTCAAAAATTGCTGTTACAAACCGATAATTTAAATTTTCGCGCCTAAACGGATCTACAGTTCCTGTAACGTCACTCATGTGTGTCACTCGCCATATTTGTTCGTCCACACCGACAAATTCTTGTTTTCTTATAATTTTTTTGACCTGGATGCTAGCCCTTTAGGCCAAATCCCATAGACAGTTGCCAACCTCATTAGTTGTCATAACAGGAGTGACGTCACCAGACGCTGATTGGTGGATGAAAACACGTTCCGTTTCACATTACTTCAAATCGAAATTTTTATTTGATATTAATATAAACTAAAGTAAAAACGTTTCAATAGCTATTATTTTATGTTATTTCAACATTTTGATCACAAAATAATGGTAAATATTATAGCTGCATCTTCCCTTTTCTACGCTGGATAGCTATGCTGATCCGTTGGCCAAAATAGTGGCCAGCGCTCTGGTCACCAGAGGCCTCAATAAGACGCGCCGAAATGCCTTTGTAGAGGCAACGCGCATTTGGTCCCCATGGCCCCAGGGTTTCGACCCCAAAGGCCGCAAACATGTAACTACTGCCAAGGGCAGCATACTTGCGACGCTTGAGGTGCTCGGCTGAAATGTTAATAAAGGGCTTGAGTCATATCTATCTTTTGTCGAGCAATAGTGAGAAGGGCAGAGAAAGTATAATGGTCTAAGAGCTGGCCACGTCAGATATGACACAATAATGAGAGCAATGAAACCCATCTAGTAAGATTGCAATACTATCCTTATTGCTAGATCCGGGCATCTGACAGCTTATAATGGGTGGATGTCAGAGTGACAGACTAGCAAAGTTTTTGAATTAGAAAAAAGTAATAACAAAATAGGTAAAAGCGGCCGAAGTTATCTTATTTATAGAGGACGGGGCCTATATTTTAACATTAGAACAAAAAACATTGCGTAATATTCCGGAAACAGAAACAGTAGGCGACAACCTATGAAATACATTATACGTCGTTTTGGACTAATTTCCCCCATAAGAAACTTTTGGCAATTATGATCTAACTAGCTTTTGCTCGCGGCTTCGCTCGCGTTAAATTCGGGGTAACAAACCATACAAACTTCCACCCCCCATTTTAGGGAAGTGGGGGGATAGAAAGAGACAAAAAGTAGCCTATGTCACTCTCCATCCCTTCAACTATCTCCACTTAAAAAATCACGTCAATTCGTCGCCCCGTTTTACTGTGAAAGACGGACAAACAAACAAACAAACACACACATACACTTTCCCATTTATAATATTAGTATGGATTATTTATATAATTTTTCACAATACTGCATCAAAACCAGAACTCTAGGATTTGTATTCTTAAAGTGGTTTGCATTCTTTGACCTCCACCACTTTACAGCTGCCAGATCTCCGGATCTAGAAATAAGCATAGTATGATGATCCTCCTCATACTATGCTCCTCCTCCTCCTGACCGATTTCGGCCACAGTGACTGTGCTTTCTGGAGTGAGATAGGTTCCTTTATTGTACACACTTTTTATTTGTACCTACACACGCCGTTCTATCAGCTATTACGAGACTGTTGCTGTTCTACTCTCTGATGCGCCCTTAGATGGCTTGCGTACCCGATCTTCCTGTTGAATGTCACCTTGTACATGTCAAGTTGTCAACACACCTCCCACATAGTTGTATGCTATAGCTATAGGCGGACGAGCCTTCAGCTTTTCACGTTTTTTATCAAGCTCATTACGACGCTTTATCTCAAATGCATCGATGTCATGAATCAGCTTGCGCCATACCGGCCGGCGGCATAAGCATAGTATATCAAACTAACGAGAGGGGTTTCGTCGCTCTCATTATTGTGTCATATCTCACGTGGCTAACTCTCCGTCTATAGTTGTTTGTGCACTATTACAAATACAAATAGTTTTTTCGCAGTAATATGGTTACAATGGGCTTATATTATAATATTACAATAGATCTGCATATTACACCATATGCTGGCGTGCGAATGTTGTGTACTTAAACTACCTTAAATAAATACATGCTACATGCTTAGTCTATCATGCTACTATTAATCTATCAGCTAAACTATATTATAATAATTTATAATGTTATTCCTACTCATTTGCAAAAAACTCATTTACCGAGTAAATTGCTACATTCGCTACGATATATTTGACTCGTCTCCACTCCTATCTATACAAATGTCCATTGCGTGGGTACAATCAGTAGCAGAAATAGCGAAGTGCGGGTGAGGTGTTTAAAATCTGGACACGACTTTATTGTTAAGAGAATAAGAGTGTGTAGGTCATTCTGAACAACTTACCCGGTTAGGTACTTCTGCTGTTCACTGTATAATAAGACGTGTTAATAACGAGATGGCGGCGGCATGTAAGCCGATAAGTGCGGACGTGACGAGCTTGTCCCACATAGATTATATGGCGTAGACTGGAATCCAGAAAAACTGCAAACCAAAACATGTTTAACAAAATTTTTGTCAACCGACTTCAAGATTTCGAAGGAGGAGGTTCTCAATTCGTCGGGATCTTTGTTTTTAGGTTTTTTTTTTTTTTATACAACGACGGTGGCAAACAAGCATACGGCCCGCCTGATGGTAAGCAACTAGGTAGGTTCCGTACCTCTAAAGGAAAAAACTAACCCTTTATAGGATCACTTTGTTGTCTGTCTGTCTGTCTGTCAAGACCATTTTTCTCAGGAACGCGTGGATATCAAGCTGAAATTTATATCAATTACTCAGATCTATTGTCCCTTGCTGTGACGGAGCTGTGAAAAAATTAAACTTAAAAGCCAACGCAATCAAAAGATACAGTCGTTTATGCTGCAAGTTTTTCAGCACTCGCAAAACCTATAGGGTACTTCCCGTGAACTAAGAATCTTGAAATTTGGTACGAAGCAACGTCTTAATATAGCACAGATAAAGAAAAATTGCGGAAACCGTAAATTTTTAGTTACATCATATAATAAAAATATTTTAATAATTTTAAAGTTACTACCCCTATATACCTACAGATTTGTACGGAACTCTCGGTGCGCGAGTCCGACTCGCCCTTGGCCGGTTTTTTTATGTATCTTCACCGATTATGTAGGGTCAGGGAGGGTACAGTCGCTCGGTGGGAACAGTGGCTCGAATGTGCTGTGCGGAAAACGGAAAGAGCTTTATGTCTATCCTCTACATCAATCGGAAGCGTTCCGTAACCTATCATGTACGAACTAGTTAGTGAGCCGCTTCGGCGCCATGCGAATGTATTATGGTGCGTTTTTGTGTTGAATGCTATCAAAATTACATTTCCAGGTAAGTTTCACTTCTCTTTTTTCTTAACTCGAACGAGATTTTTAATTACTTATATTTTTATTCAAGAGTGTGCCTAATCTACTTAGTATTGGCTGATAACTCAAGGCCCTCGATGTTTCTATTTGTTTTTAGTTCTATCTAAAATACAGAATGGCGCGAAGGTCAACAGTCGTTCGTTTCAGAAAAGTACATGGTGGCTCGCGAACCACTGTGCACCTTACAGAGTTGGGCTAAAATTTACTTGATTATGAATAAGAATAAAAGTTCTTTTATTATTAAAAATCATTCTTGCACTCTTTTTTTTATAAAATGAAAGTGAATCCTGAAGCAAATCAAATTATTTTGTTCAATATTTTTTGATTTGCAATTTTTAAGTAGTTACACTACTATATATAAACTGAAAATAGATGTCATATACTTCAGGAAAAATCTGGCCTCGGACACCGGAGGGTTTGGTCACTTTTTCTGAAGTATATGACATCTATTTTCAAAATGAAAGTGAATAAATCATGCGACATTTATTAGGTAAGTACCTATTTTAAATGAAGAATGAATCAGGAACGATTATTCCGGAATTAGGCTTACCTATTCTAATTACCGTTTTATTCAACAAAATTATTTTTTTGTTATAAAGTTTATTTAGGTTCGATTCTTACGTAGCCATTGTGTACTGTTAGAACCACTGTGTACAGGGCGTAGTACGCAGTGACTCGAGCCACTGTGTACTGTTAGAACCACTGTGTACTAGGGGGTCCTAGTCACTGTGTACAGCAACGGGTACACGGTGGCTCGATTCCCAATTTCTAAAAAAGAATGGATATATCTTTATTGGTGAAAGTAACAGCAAATATATTTGCTACATATGAAAGTTTAATAATGCACTGTGCTCTGTGCTTGCAACAATTAGTTCAGGGATTTATATTTTTCATGCTACAGCCTCTTGAAAAAATCCTAGCGACTGTTCCCTCCCTGACTGAATCAAAATCAGAATCAGAACGATTTATTGTCAACTGTGTAAGTATACATACTGATGTTCTGTACTAGTTCTGTACAGAAAATCTGGTAACGACAGTTGTTCTCTGCGAACATACAATACAAGGATGCTTACAACTACAAGTACTTATACCTAAATTAACTAACTATTTACACTTAGACATAATTGCCGCATGCAGGGCCAAAATCGTTGATGTTATGTTATCGTTGATGTGGGCATGAAGGCTGCCAAGCTAAAGTGGGACTGGGCAGGGCATCTCTGCCGGATGCATCCGGAACGCTGGGCTAGACTAGTCACTGAATGGGTTCCACAGGATGGACATCAAGACAGAGGAACTAAGTCGGAGGTGGCGGCATGATGTGGACACGTCTAGTAAAGAATGGCGGGAGTGGTCTCATTGTCATCAGGTCAGGATCTGATCATGGGATCCTGGAGAAATCGAGGGAACTCTTCAAATATTATAAGCACACCTATAGTGATTTCAGTATGTTTCGCAGTGGCTCGAGCATTTGCTTTTGGAAAGGTGAAGGCTAAGTGAAGTCGGTTCTTTTTTTAAATTATTTATAATTCTAAGAAAAATAGTTTAGAAGGTACTCACCCGTAGCACGGTAACTGCTTAGCCAAAAATTTTGAAAATGCTGGAAATGTTCTTTAGCTTAAGATTACAGGAAAAATAATGAGAAGTCAACTTCTCATTATTTTTCCTGTAATCTACGCTAATAATCTCTTGACACTCAAGCGCAAATCGGACTAAAGAAAGAAAAACCGGCCAAGTTATTTATTTATCGTATGGCTACATGTTTTCTGCCGAGGTTTTCCCAGTGGGCTACAGTATGAGGTTCTTCAAAAAAGGAGTGTATAGGTTCCTAAAGGGTAGGCAACGCGCATGTAAATCCTCTGGGGTTGCAGGCGTCCATAGGCTACGGTAACTGCTTACCACCAGGCGGGCCGTATGCTTGTTTGCCACCGTCGTGGTATAAAAAAATAAAAAAAAATGTCACATAGATAGGTATTTCTTCCCTGGGGTAGTAGTAGTGGGAAAGCAGATGATAAAGAAAATCCAGTGAGTGCTGCGAGGTCCAGATGGGACAGTGCAGCTGCCAAGTTTGTTACTCTTTTAGCACCACCCAGGGATCACGTGAAGGGTTGTCTAAGGTGTTTCCTACGGACGCAGAGTAACATTGATCCCCCAAGTGCGAGTCGGACTCGCGCACCGAGGGTTCCGTACAAACCTGTAGGTTTCATATGAATTTCAATTTAATACCACGCGTTAACGAGGAAAAAGGTAGTAAGTTTAAAATAAAATAAAATATTTTTTTGTATGATTTTACAAAAAATGTCTACTTTTTGTAATTTTTCCATTGTCTATGCTATATGACGTTGCTTCGTGCCAAATTTAAAGTTTCTGAGTTCACGGGAAGTACCCCGTAGGTTTTGCGAGTGCCGAAAAACTCTAAAATTTGCAGCATAAACGACTGTATCTTTTGATTGCGTTGGCTTTTAAGTTTGATTTTTTCACAGCTCCAAGGGACAATAGACTTGAGTATTTGATATAAATTTCAGCTTGATACCTCCACGCGTTCCTGAGAAAAATGGTGTTGACAGACAGACAGACAGACGGACAACAAAGTGATCCTATAAGGATTCAGTTTTTTCCTTTCGAGGTACGGAACCTTAAGAAATGTACGGGTTACGGAACCCCCAGAGCCCGAGACCGATTCACACTTAGCCTTTTTTTTATCTCACTAATTTCACTACTTCTACTGTTTACTGTAAAATTTTCAGGTCCATGAACTCTCTTCGCACGGACACAATCAAGTTATCCCGAAGTCTAAAATACCGACATTTATAAAAGAATTTATCAATAAACGCGGGCGAGACTCGTACAGAATATTCGGAACGTGCGCTATGCGTGCGCCGTGCGCCGCATACCCAATAATAGTACGGTGACAATGTTTTAGGGACTTTTAGGATATAAATGTATAGTTTCTCCATTGGTTCGTGGTCTTCTACGCATTTATTGTTTATTTTTAAGTTAACACAGCATTGCAGTCTTATCACTAATACACTGCGAAACTACATAGTGTAACCTAAAAACAACCTATTTGAAATGATCCCGTCCGGTTACATAATACTAAGGGGTATAAATAAATGAAAGAAAACACAGTCTCCACTTGGTAATTGTTTATTACTTCTTTCAGTCTGCTAATACACCCTAAAATATACTAACATCTAGCTCAAACTGTTATCCGGTGAGCTATTGGTTCGTTAATGTCTAGTTTTACGTTATAGGATAAACCACCATCATTGTTAAATTAAATTAAGTTTATTTGGAGATATTAAATAATATGTATTAGAACCTGTGCATTAAATATGTCAAACATAACTGTCCATCAGACCTCACCCTCTGTTATGATATTCATATCTACTATTAATTAAAATTATCATACTAACACACTTGACTGCCTATTATCCATCAGCTCGCACAATCTCAAACAGTCATGATAGTCGGTGGTGTACACTTATTTATACGGAAAATGATGATGATGGAATTTCCATTTGCAGAGCTAATCCTTTAGGCTCTAAGATTAATTTAAGAAGGGGAGCCAATCAAATTTCTGATGCAAATTTTTGACGAAGTGGGGGGTGCCCCCCATAATTAATTAAAAATAAAATAGAGCTGTGTAATCAAGTTTGATATCATTTTCGTATAAAGCAAGGATGCCGAATTCATTTTTGGTATTTTATTTATACCTTTCCATATAAGAAAACTGAGAAAACATAAAAAATATGAAATCAATGTTTGATATTTTTTTTAAATAAATGCCTATATTTTTTTTATTTATGGTCGTAACATGAAAAATATATTTTCATGATAAAGCCCTGTTATTCCCCTTTATAAAAAGTATATAAATCCTATATTGGTTATAATATCTTTAACGAAAAATAATAATATTAACAGGCCTGTTATCAACCACAATCTAATTATGTAGGAAAAACGATGTGGTTTGAGCTCTAATGCTTGCCTAATTATATATTTCACAACTAAATGGACGTCAACCATTTTAAACGCTATTATTTATCTTGCCTTAGTATGCTTGTTATAATCCGTAAGTGAAATAAAGAGATCGTTTAGAGGTTACCGGAATCGGTTACCAATAAAGGGGTATTAGATCGAGTGAGTATTTGGTAGGGTTGTTTTTAAATACTATCAATTTAGTAAGCACATCATTGCGTTACCCAAAGGTAAGCGCTTGTCGGGTACGGATTGGAGGAGGAGAGCAGAAGATCGAGCACAGTGGCGTGCCATGGGAGAGGCCTATGTCCAGCAGTGGACTGATCCTGGCTGCTACTGCTGCTGCTAATAATGATAATGTAGCGCTTACCGAAATGAAAATCCAAAATGACGTTTACCTATCAAGCTAATTTCATCTCTATTGCTAAGACATTAGACAGGGACATAACATTGAATATAGGGTAACCATATAATTTTGTAACCAAATAATAGGGTTACCCTATCGAAAAGAGTTATCAAATAGAGGAGTTCTCCGGTCCCTGTTATCTAGTGACGTTTTCAAGGGAAAGGTACATCATTGGGGATTATTAATAAGGGCCCGTTCATTTTTTTAGAGATAAAACTTAAGTGGTAGGTATACATCTTCAACTGAGGACAGTCTGTTAGCGAATAGTGCGCTCTAAAATAAAAATAACAATATTGTGTTATACCTACTTAGACATTACACAAACTTATTTGAATATTTGTTAATTTATTATAACTAATATTTACATAACTAAATGCAAGTCTGCATATCTACATGCTTCTTCCCACATTTCAATAATTTTGTGATTGAAATTTTACCCTCGTCCTGTTGGCAAATTTATCCGATATCTGGTGCACACCTTAAGTTCTGATGACAATTACATTTTAATAGATTCAGTATCATTGTAAATCTAAGATGGCTGCCGCTACAGAATGCCACGTATTACATATTTCTTAACAACCCCCTCAATCAAGTATAAAATGAAAGGGATTTACTAGTAAAACACAGTGCATTGCGGATCATAAAAGTAAGCGGAGTTTAGACAGTTTTAGTAACATAACCACTTGAAAATAAAATAAGTATTGTTTAGGTAAATTCAAAAGCTTTTATTGAAAATAAACAATGCTATACATAATGTACAAAAAGCTATAAAAATTATTCGGTAGGTTCTAGGTACCCGGCATCACACCACTCATCAATGTAGCTAGAGCATTGAAAAGACAAAAAACTAAAATCGTGGGGCGCTTGAATCTTTTATCAACGGACCACGCCTAATATCATTATATTATAAACTAGCTGTGCCCGCGGCTCCGCCCGCGTGGAATTCGGTCTGTGTCAGTAAGCGGCTAATTCACCCCTAATTTCTCTCCCGCTACCCTGGAGGCGGAACTTGAAGTAAAGTTGACAGATGGATAGGTTGATAGGTGTATATCGGACGATACAGGACCACTTTTGTTTTTATACGTTTATGTCTACTGCAAATATCATCCAAATCGATCCTCCCGTCAAATCAGTCAAAGCATGAAAGGTCAGAACAGGCGCGGTTGAAATTGGGGGGGGGGGGGGGGGGGGGGTCACAAATGCAGAAATGATTTTTTTCTATTTGAGGTGCACTTGGAGGAGGGAGTTCCATGACCCATGCAAATTTTACTCAATCGAGTGTAGTGGCTACCTCCCCCCCCCTCCTTTTTCGACGTTGAATTTTTATAGGCTACGTATAACCTGGCTGGGGATTTTCTGGAATTGGAATTCGTAATCCTTAAGGGGTGATTTCCGGGATAACAATGCAAAAAAAAACCGGCCAAGAGCATGTCGGGCGATGCTCCGTGTAGTTTCGTAGATGCTGCCCTGTTACAAAACATCCGTTCAAAAGGTCGTTTATTTGGCGGCGCTTACGTCATTTTACTATTCGGCACTTCCTTTCACTATGCGTTGTTGACTAATAATTCAAAAACGGCTGGACCGATTTTATTCAATATAGTTTTTATTGAAAGTTCTTATCAGGCCTCACGAAATTTCAGCTTTCTAGTGCGAACGGTAACTGAGCTAGACCGCGGACAGACGGACGGACATGGCTATATAACTGTCACGTAATAAGGCCTAATTATGTACAGAAGCATACACTGCTTTACCTACACACATATTAAAAATCCATTGAAACCATTAGAATGACCGCCATTACACCGCCATGACCAACATTATTGCGCCGGCGGTCGGGGGGGGCGAATTTTCATTACGTTACCGTAGGTAATGAATTTTCATACGCTTTTACCACACTGTCACAGATAATACACTGATGTTACGTTACTGGTTGCAATAATGTTGGTAATTAATTACAAACGGTTCTGAACGCGGAATAGAGGATTTATGATATTGGTGTAGATCAAGATATTTATTCGTCAATGTAAGCACATTACAATGCACTAATGAACGTCAGAGAAAAATAAAATACGTGAGTGTCTTGGAAAGTATGTGAATCGAGTG
Source organism: Pammene aurita (assembly GCA_947086415.1). Taxonomy (NCBI): domain Eukaryota; kingdom Metazoa; phylum Arthropoda; class Insecta; order Lepidoptera; family Tortricidae; genus Pammene; species Pammene aurita. Next base: position 7,956,546 of record OX352313.1, read on the forward strand.
CGATTGGAACGAAGTTATGTTGTTTAATTTTATTTAATTTTGACTTTTTTGTAAATTTTGTGGTTTTAATTTTGCATTTTTTTGAAATTTTGGATGACTTGGAAATTTTGAAAATTTTGGATATTTTAGAAATTTTGGAAATTATAGAAATTTTGGAAATTTTGGAAATTTGGGATGTTTTCGAAATTTTGAAAATTTCGGAAATTTTGAAATTTTTGACATTTTCGACATTTTTAAAATTCTCGACTTTTTTCACATTTATCACTTTGTCACTTCTCAATTTCACTACACTTCACTTCACTTTATTCTATTTTATATATTTTTTATTCCATTCCATTTTACATGTTTCTCAATCGTATGGGTGTCGCGTTTTCGTGACTGTCACGTGACTTTTTTTCGCCTTGGCTGGATCCGCGAACCGTCCGATAAGGAACTTCGTTCCAAAACTACCACCGGTTCTAACCCTACACCTCTGGCCCAAGAAGTATTATGACCGAAAAGAAATTCGACGGGACTTATTTTTTTCAAAACAGTAATACATTATTAGATCTTAAAGATACAAAATAAGGCGTAGTTCTTCAAGAAGACATATAAAAACAGGTTGAGAGACAGATAATGTACCTATTGTTTAATTATAAAGAAAAATAAATCCTAATCTGACTGCTTCACAAAACGTTTGATATGTTTATCTACACTCACATTGTAAGTTCTCTAAAACGTGTTCGAAAACGGTAGGCAATGCTAGCATTACCACAACTGATTTTACTATGATAAGCTTTTTATCTGTATCAGTAACGTAATTTTAACTTTACATGCTCAAATATTGGAAATTAAAAAAAGCTTTTTTTTCGGGTAGGTGAATAAAACGAACCACATCACTGTTCACATATTTTATTAGAAAAATAGAATTAAAAGTAATTTGGATAATTTGAAACAATAAAATTGATGGTTAGATAATATAGTTTACCTACCAGTAGTATTCAAGCATTTCTCCAGGAAGTTACATTGATTTTTGCACTTTCACCTACTTCAACTGTCAACATCAACACACTATGTCGGACATCAACTCAATTCAAGCATCAATTGCGGTGCTCACTGAAACCTTCAATGCAAGGATGGCTGAGATGCAGAGTAATTTGGACAAAGCGGGCTCAAGCAACCCTGGGAGCGGTATTGAGGCAGTAGCGGCGGACTTCACTAGCTTCAAAGCATTTGTTTTGAACTCTCTCAATATACTCCAGAAGCAGGTGGAGCTCATCGCTCAACAGGTCGATCAAATAGAAATGCGATCTCGACGCAAGATGCTGGTCATCCATGGTGTTCCGGAGGCTGACAAAGAGGACACAACGGCCCTTGTAGTTGAACAGCTCAAAGCTGTTAAGGCTGACGTGGCTGCAAATGACATAAGGCGCAGCCACCGACTTGGCCGTCGCAGAGGCAGCAAACCCAGGGCTATTGTGGTGAAGTTCTGTGAGACTGCCGTCCGTGATAAAGTGTGGTTTGGTAAGGTGGCATTGAAAGGCTCCGGCGTAACGATAGCCGAGTTCTTGACCAAATCACGTCAGCAGACCTTCATGGCAGCTCGGGAGCGGTTTGGCGTCAGAAGATGTTGGACCTGGGACGGCGTTGTTCATGTCTTGGATGCGAGCGACGTGCGCAGGCGTGTGGTGAGCCTTGCAGAGCTTAAGGCGATTTCGGATGCGCCAGAGCAGCCTGTGACTCCGACCCCAAGCGTAGATGCTCCTCCCAAGGCAGATAATTGCAGCAAAGCCGAGAAACCGGAGAAACAGATAAAGCCCAGACGTGCGGCTGCCAAATTGAAGCCTTAGTATGTACATAGTGTAGCTTTCTTCTGTATTTGTTCGGGTTATACTGCTTGACGCTTTTCTATTTCGACGTGTAATCACTGTTATTTGTTGTATACCCTCTTTAATAGTCTCCCGTAAATATTATAAATTAATTCCAATAACTTCATTGCTAACTTTAAATGTCACTTTGCCAAGTTCCAACTGACATTGACAGTTTGACATGTGTGCTGACGGATGGCAGGTATAGTGTTGCCAACTGTTATATTGCGGTCCGCTTTACCAAGTTAAATATTTCCTTATTAAATTACGTTCCGTTTTTCTTAGTTAATTATTTCCTTAGTTTTGTGATTTAACTTAATGCCTGTCGAATCTGAAGCCAACATGTATTTTTGAATTGAACTTCCGTTTCTTTATAAGTGTATTTCTTTCTTTATTTGCTGCTGGCGGGTAGATTGTGGAGTTTTTGTTTAGTTTTTACTGTATATATTTTTATATTTATTGAATATTAGTATACACTTATTATATACTTATTATATTTTTAACTTTATATATATTTTTCAGATGCCTTTCAGTGATAACAGTGACCAGTATTTATCTTTTTCCTCCTTAGATAGTGTAAGTGAAGACAGTTTCCATAGTTTGCCTCCTTCGCTTCACGACTTTCTGGAATCTCAGTTTAATGATGTACCTAAAAATTTTAACGTTGTGCATTTAAATGCGCAAAGTATTCCTGCACATTACAGCGATATGTTACTCTCTTTTGACATTAAGAACATTCATGCTATTTTAATTTCCGAATCGTGGCTCAGACCAGCTTTGCCTTCAACGTCTTACTCTTTACCTGGTTTCAATTTAATTCGGCACGACCGCCTTGGAAGAGGTGGCGGTGGAGTTGCGATTTACCTTCGTTCTTACATCCCCTATTCAATTGTTAATGTATCTGCCAGTTCTTCTACTTCTGATGCCGCAGAGTATATGTTTCTCGACGTTTCCCTCTCTCATTCCAAACTTTTACTTGGCGTTTTTTATTCCCCCTCCCTTCACGTTAATTACTTTGATTCTCTTGAGAAACTTCTCGAAGACCTTATGCCTTCTTATAATCATCACATTCTTATGGGAGATCTAAATACGTGTCTTCTGAAGGATGACAGTCGATCCCGGCGCCTTAAATCCGTGGTAGATGCATGCAATCTAACTATTCTCCCTTCAGACGCCACACACTATTTTCCAAATTGCTCGCCTTCTCTTCTTGATTTAACTTTAGTTTCTTCGACTTCTCATGTGTCTAAATTTGGACAATACTCCGCGGATGCCTTCTCATATCATGATCTGCTCTATCTCTCTTACAAAATTCGTCCTCCCAAATCTAAATCAAAAATTCTTTTGCAGCGCAATTTTAGTGGATTAAATGTGGGAAAGCTTCGAGATGACGCTTTAACAATCGATTGGAGCAGTATCGCTCGAGCGGGTTCGGTAGACGATCAAGTTTCTCTCTTTAATTCGCTCCTCATACAACTTTATGACGCTCATGCTCCTGTTCGTGCAATAAAAGTCAAGCATCTCCCTGCTCCTTGGCTCACTGAGGATATTAAAGCCCTTATAGAGAGGAAGAATCAATCTAAATCTAAGTATAAGGCTAACAACTCTGAGAAAAATAAACTTAAATATCATACCCTGCGCAATCGCTGTAGCACTATATGTGGAGATGCTCAGAGGCGTCATATTCACAGTTCTGTTGAAGATGGAAATCCAGCCAAAGTGTGGAAATTTTTGAAAGGTCTCGGAGTTGGCAAATCTCAACAGGCAACCAATTTAAACAATATTAGCGTTGACCAGCTTAACCAGCATTTTTCATCGTCCACCTGTTTCAGTGGTCCTAAGAAATCTAACTCACTTCATCATCTTTCATCACTTCCTGCCTTAGATTTCTCTTCTTTCTATTTTAGCCCTTTCTGTGAGAGTGATGTTAGGAAGGGTATATTGAATATCACTTCTAACGCCGTTGGTGTTGACTGTGTTAGCCGAAATATGATACTCCCTCTCCTTGATTTGTTTGTTCCTATTATCACCGGTATTCTGAATTTTTCCATTTCATCAAGTACTTTTCCCAGTCTGTGGAAGGATGCCAATATTATTCCTTTACCCAAAAAATCCAACCCCAGTTCCTTCTCTGACTATCGCCCCATCTCCATTCTTCCTTTCCTATCCAAAGTCCACGAACGGCTAGTGCATCAGCAACTAACTTCCTTCCTGAATAGAAATGACCTCCTAAACCCATTTCAATCTGGTTTTCGTCCGGGCCACAGTACTACCTCGGCTCTTGTCAAGGTTACCGATGACATCCGTTTGGGTATGAATGACCAGAAGCTTACAGTTCTTGCACTTCTAGATTTCAGTAATGCCTTTAACACGGTCGATTTTGACATTTTGCTCGCGTTCTTACAGTCTCTTAACATATCGGCTGCAGCGATTGACTGGTTCCGCAGCTATTTGGTTGGTCGTCGGCAAAGAATAAAACTAGATTCTTCGTGTTCTTCCTGGTGCAGCACATCAGCTGGTGTTCCACAGGGTGGTGTGCTGTCTCCTCTTTTATTTTCTATCTTCATTAATTCCATAACTCTTGATCTCTCCTCTTCGTATCACCTCTATGCCGACGACCTTCAAATATATTCGCAGGGTATGCATAGCGATCTCAATTCAGTTATAGAAGCCACGAATCTTGATCTGCTCCGCATATCAAATTGGAGTCAAAATTACGGTTTAAAAGTAAACCCCCTAAAGTCACAGGTAATTGTGATGGGTAGCGCTAAACAAATCTCCAAAATTGACTTTCTCAGGCTCCCTCCGATAGTCTTCGATGGTATCCAAATTCCTTTTTCCAACCAAGTGAAAAATCTTGGCGTAATCATGGATCGTTGTCTATCATGGGTGCCTCAGGTGAGTGAAGTGAGCAGGAAGATGTTTGCTGCCATAGGGTCTCTCAGACGGCTCCGGAATTTCCTGCCAATTGCTACTAAAATTGCGCTTGCTCAGTCGTTACTTCTCCCCATTCTTGATTATGCAGATATCTCCTATTTAGACCTAACCGAGGAGCAACTTAATAAGCTTGAGCGTATTCAAAATGCCTGCATTCGGTTCATTTTCGGATTACGCAAATTCGACCATGTTTCTAGTTTTCGTTCTCAACTCAAATGGCTCCCTATCCGTCACCGCCGTAACTCTCACATACTTTCTTTACTCTTTTCTATACTTTTTAACCCTGCAACTCCCCGCTACCTCAAAGAGCGTTTCTCTTATCTTAATTCTATTAGATCCTCTCAAAAATTGCTCCTAAAAGTGCCATCTTCATCTTCCAAATTTTATAATTGCTCATTTACGTTCCAGGCCCTTCGTTTGTGGAATTCTCTCCCTCTCAACATAAAACGCGCGCAATCTATTGGTAGCTTTAAATCGCAACTTAAGGAATACTATTTATCTCTTCCTTAGGTTTTTAAGTTGACACTGTTGTTTCTTACTCTGTGTATTATATATGTATATATGTACGTATATGTATGTTTATTTTGTATTTATTTAAGTATGTATATTCATATGAATGTGCTGTGTTATCTATTTCGTCTCTTTTGTTTCTATGCACCACCTACTGCTTATTGTTTTTCTCTAGTCTCCACTACCCAAAGGTTGTCTGGAAGAAATCGCTCATTAGCGATAAGACCGCCTGTTGTTACCTCTACCTAAATTTATCTAATTGTAAAATTTGTGCTTGTAACTGTATGAGGTGTGCAATAAAGTGTATTTATTATTATTATTATTATTATTGATGTGTTATGAGTTTTGATAACATAATGTACACCTGCACACTCCCGCGCGGCCGCCGATACGCGCCCGCGCGACCGCCGGCACAATCGAGTTGGCCATGGCGGTGCAATGGCGGCCATTCTATGGTTTCCGAATAATGCATTTAGGATAAATAATATGAGTGTAGATAAATCAGTGTATGCAACTGTACTTAATTAGGCCTTAAAACACTCGTGTGAGATTATTATGAAAACCACACTCATGTTTTAAGGACCCTTATTACGTAACAGTTACATAAACTACTATTTCCTACCTAAACGGTGTCCTATAAATATTAGATGATTTTGTAGTAGTTTTTTGGTTTGGGCCATGCATCTTTGTACGTCATATATAATCCTCGAACCTGCAATAACCCTTTGACATTCATGACATTTTCAAATACTTCTTAAGAGCGGGTAAAGGTAAATTTAAAGCATCGACGGGTAACAGGCGTCACTTCCATTTGAAGAAGAAACTATCCTTTGTCATTTCTCGAGACCCATACTATCTCTATACCAATTTTCATCTAAATCAGTTCAGCGGTAAAAAAATCCTCATACCACCTTCCTCCCCCCTTTTCACCCCCACAAGGGTTTGAAAACTATCCTTTGACGTTTCTCGAGACTAAATCGTTTCAGCGGTTAAAAATTCTCCATACAAAGTTTCAACCCCATTTTCACCCCCACCAGGGTTGATTTTCGGGATTAAAACTATATATTATCCTTTACCAGGACTCAAACTACATCTATACAAAATTTCATCGAAATCCGTTCCGCCGTTTTCACGTGATGCGCGGTCAAATAAACAGACAAACAGATAAACAGACAAAAATTCTAAAAATTGTTGGAACGTGTTCTGTTATCGATTCTAAGTATCCCCAGCCAACTTTTTTTCGATTATCTTCCATGTACAGACTTTCGACCCTCTTCAGCTTTATTATATGTATAGATAGATGAAATTAGGTTAGGTACGCTACGCTAGTGGTGTGATGAATGGTACCTAGGACCTATCGATTATTTTAGCCTTGAGTACATTACCTGCATCATTATTTTCAATTAAACCGTTTAATATACGACGTATAACATACTAATTTAACTACTATTAGAAACGGGGTGTTTACCTAACTGAAATATACATGGTATACTATTGTATGAGTGGAATGCCCCACTTTAAAAAAAACATGTAAAATAATTATGAGTTGATAGCAGCGCCATCTATTGTTTCCGTTGTGACACTTGTAAAAGGGTCGGCGGGAAGGGTATCTAACTCTAGTAGTTAGCACCTAGATGTCGCTTACGGCTGCTATAAAGTCGATGTAAAAATAAATGCAGAAAGATGATTGAAGGCATTGAGAATTTCGTCAACTCAGTAACTGAACCCATAGCTTACTTGGTAAAGCGATCGAGCCCCGGTAAGGCGTATCGATGCAAGGTTCAAATCCTGCTGGGTTGATTTTTTTTTTTTTTTCAATGTTTTCAGTGTTTGTATTTGATTGAAGAATATACATGGTATACCATAAATACCATACCAATAATAATATTTTAATAGTATCGAGTCAAAGCAGAAAATAATTATTTTACTTATTTTATTTTTTATGGCCTGGATACGAGACTTTCCAGCCAAATCTAAACTCTGCACTATAATGTGTTACAAATATAACAATTATTTTCCCCACTTCCCACAAAAGTAGGAACATTCATATTTTTTTACAAAAACGGTTGAAGTTACCACAAAACTTTCAATGATGGAAATGTTCTTCATAAAATTCTCTACAATTCTTGCCTTTGAAGTATGTTGCTGAGACTTATAGTTTTTAATATATGTGTCGCGAAAATTTTAACCCCCCCTTTTTACCCCCACCGCACCATAAATTTAGGTGGCTCTGCTTCCTAAAATGGCCTATGGGTCCTTAAGTCTCACTATGCAAAAGGAGATCCCATCATCACTAAAATCCGTATAATGCCCTTTGTTGTCGTGTGCACCACCGACTATGACACACATTCGCCCATCACCATTAATGTCCTATCGCCTGTTAGCAAACTGCAAACCTGAGGCTCCATACAAAAAGGTTCATAGCGCTAATAGGGATGATGACACATGTTGAATTATGCAATAAAATTTAGTTGATAGGATGCAGAATTACCAATATATCCAAATAAAGTGAAATTTAAAAAATTTATTGAAATGGTTCTAAGATATCATGCTTCAAAATTTCAAAATTTTTCAATTATTTAAAGTACGAAATAAAATAAAAAAACCAATGATACCATTCGATTTTTAACATTTTACTGTTAAATAAATTGTATGCTAACCATATACAGGGTAACTGGTAATTCGTCGTATTCCTTCAAGGGGGTTATTCTACAGCTTATTTGGAGTGATTTAAGTCCAGTCAAGCAGGGGTCAAAACTCATTGGTTTTCAAGTTATTCAAGATTTGAGATTTTTTAAATAAATACCCGCTTTTTGCCCTAAAACTAGTTTTTTTTTAAACTACGTATTTTTCAAATAAAACAAAAGATTTTCCGAATAGCCAATGAATCACTGATTACGTAAAATAATAAAAAAAGTACAAAACATATCAAAATTTTGCAAATAAAAGCATCTGAAGTCAGAAGTTTTTGTATTTTTTTTCCAAATCTTGTTACATTTTAAGGCATAACTAAAAAAAAAGTAATAACACTTCGCGTACAAATTACAGAATTTATTTCCTCAGTTCATAAGCTTTCTAAAAAGGTACAATTTATGACATTTTATGCTAATTTTTTACAATTAATAATAATACCAGAGCAGGTACAGGACTTAGCGTACTTGACTTTACTTGTTTGTGTCGTTTTAAACTCGCCGAAGGCATACTTTGTCTCCAGTTTCTTATCTTCTGAGACTTTAAGTTGCCCGGGGTGATACTTTGGTAAGTAATTAAGTAGGGGAATAAGAAAAATTGGAAAAATACAGTTTCATTATTAAATAAAATTTAATCTTAAAAAGGAAAAATTATAAATCTTGCTCGAACTGTTTGCCCTGCTTGCGTATGCAAGAAGGAAGCCTTCTTCGTACTTCAGTGATTGTCACTCGCCTCGAAAGCCCGTCTTTCATCGTCTGTGCAGCTGCTAGGATTTTTTGCCGTAGGTCTTCTACGTCACTTATCGGTCTGTCGTAGACCAACGCCTTCATGTGACCCCAGATGTAGAAATCACACGGAGTTAAATCTGGGCTCCTGGCTGGCCAAGGGGTTGGGCCACCTCGACCAATCCATCTTCTTGGGTAGTTTTCATCCATCCACTGCCGCACACCCCGGTAAAAGTGAGCAGGGCAGCCATCGTGCTCATAAATCATGTTAATTCTTGTCGCAAGCGGCACATCTTCCAGTAGCGTCGGTAGCTCATCCCTCAAAAAAGTTTCATACGCGATGCCGGTTAATCGAGCTGGCAGAAAAAAAGGTCCGATTAAATTATCGTGCACGATTCCCATCCACACGTTCAAAGAAAATCTTTGTTGGTGAGCTCCTTCGTTTGATTTCTTTGGGTTTTGACCTTTGGGAGCCCAAAAGTGCAGATTGTGGTAATTTGTTATCTCGTCACGGTCGAAATTAGATTCGTCCGTCCACAAAATTCTCTTTAGGTATTCGGGATCTTCGATATCAGCATTAATTAAAAATCTGCAGAAATCCTTCCTTCTTGCTGGGTCTCCCTCTTCAATAGCGTGTACTGGAGTGTAATGATACGGATACTGTCGAGCTGAGTGCAGGGTAAACCACACCTTCCACTGAAACATACCGAGCCGGTTAGCCATAATTCTCGTCGAAGTAGTACCGTCTGCCCGGAAAAAGTGCAAGATTTCTTCTTCTTCAGCAGGATCGTATTGTTGAGGTCTTCCAGCATCAGCTTGACGGCGTTTAACTGATCCTGTTTCCCGAATAAGACGGTACGATGAACCAAACACGCTTACGTGAGGTAAACGGCGATTAGGGTAACGAAGTTGGTACTCCCTTCTAGCTGCAGCGGCGTCACCATCACAGAGTCCGTAACAATAAATGATATCTGTGTATTCTTCAAATTCGTAAGTAGCCATTTGAGAAAAAACTTAGTTATCAATATCGTCCGAATTGGAAAGAAAGTTGAAAGTAACTAACTGATTAATTACTACATGACCTAATTTAAACCTGGTTAGTCTCACCCCCACCCCATGAGAAGCATCGCCACCCAATAAAATTAAGATAAGATAAGGAACAGAAGGCGAAAAACCCGCCGTAAGAATTAAAGTGACACAAACAAACTAATTAAAGTAATTTAACTTCATTAGCTCATTAGCTAATGACCCTTAATCAGTTTGTTTGTTTCACCAAAGGCAATCTGCAGTGCCTACTTCCTCAAGGAATAAGATAAGATAAGAAACTGGAGACAAAGTATGCCTTCGGCGAGTTTATAACGACACAAACAAGTAAAGTCAAGTACGCTAAGTCCTGTACCTGCTCTGGTATTATTATTAATTGTAAAAAATGAGCATAAAATGTCATAAATTGTACCTTTTTAAAAAGCTTATGAACTGAGGAAATAAATTCTGTAATTTGTACGCGAAGTGTTATTACTTTTTTTTTAGTTATGCCTTAAAATGTAACAAGATTTGAAAAAAAAATACAAAAACTTCTGACTTCAGATGCTTTTATTTGCAAAATTTTGATATGTTTTGTACTTTTTTATTATTTTACGTAATCAGTGATTCATGGGCTATTCGGAAAATCTTTTGTTTTATTTGAAAAATACGTAGTTTAAACAAAAATACTAGTTTTAGGTCAAAAAGCGGGTATTTATTTAAAAAATCTAAAATCTTGAATAACTTGAAAACCAATGAGTTTTGACCCCTGCTTGACTGGACTTAAATCACTCCAAATAAGCTGTAGAATAACCCCCTTGAAGGAATACGACGAATTACCAGTCACCCTGTAAGTACATAATCGCAACATTTCTCTGTAAAAATAGCAATTTCATAATTTTTCCATACTTTGAACAGGACGACTATATGATCGTGACGTCACTTTTGCACGTCATTTTGTTAGGAGCGTTTCGAGAAACAAATGCAAATCTCAGACTTTAAGTCTAATTTCTGACATTTGTGTTTCTTTAACGCAACTGACCCCATATAGACATTTAATCCTCACAACAAAACGAATCGATTGATACCATACATGAAAAAAAATCACCATGCCTATTATTGTTAATTAATTTAATTATTAAAGCGCTGGTGGTCTGGCGGTAATACGACTTTCAATCCGAAGGTCGCGGGTTCAAACCCCGGCTCGTACCACTGAGTCTTTCGGAACTTATGTAAGAAATATAATTTTATATTTACCAGTCGCTTTTCGGTGAAGAAAAACATCGTGAGGAAACCGGATCTAATCCCAACGAGGCCTAGTTTCCCCTCTGGGTTGAAAGGTCAAATAGCAGTCGCTTTCGTAAAAACTAGCGCCTACGCCAATTAATGGGATTAGGTTGGCGAGCGGACCCCAGGCTCAATAGAGCAGCGCTAATTATAGTAAATGAATTTTCAACTCTATGACCCCAGTGTAGTTCGAAATCCGATGACGGAGGTTACTATACATCTCTATTGTTTTTAAATTTAATCTTTGTATCTTTTGGCGCTCAACTTAATTGGGTTTAAGTCTGTACTGAGATTTTATAGATTGCTTAAGCCATCACGGTTGACTGGAATAGTACATTACTTACCTAGGGCTGTAAAAAAAAGAAAGGCCGAAATCGCAGGTATTTGGGACCCGAGCCGCAGGCGAGGGTTGTAAATATGCGATAGAGGGCTTTCTTTTTTACTGCCCGTGGTGAGTACACAATTTTACGTCCCCACCTGGCCATAATGCGAGTTTTACCGTAAGCGTAGCGAGCGGTAAAACTCACATTATGGCCAGGTGTGACGTAATATATTTTTTTGCGATAAGACAGCTCTTTTATTGTAAAATTTTGGACCCGGCTATGTCATTAAAACTACGTCCAAAAGAGAGGTATGAGTACTGCGAATAGTCCGAATGTCATCTCGCTATGTGTGGTAGGGCACAGCACAGCGAATGTCATCTCGCTTAAATCTGGAGCAGAGCCCGACTGGAGAAGTACCTCCACCTTACAGAAAACCACAAACAAATAGCACTAGACCGTACTCACAGTGTTGTTTTCCTGCTAGTGAGTAAGGTTGCCAAAGAGTTCAAAGAGGACCCAGTGTGTTGACGATGAGGGGGCCTCTTGTTCCTTTAGCCGTCAACACAGTAAATCCTCCTTTTTGTAAAGGGTCGGCAACGCGCATGTGACACTTCTGGAGTTGCAGGCTTCCATAGGCTACGGTACTTGCTTACCATTAGCCGTATGCTTTTTTGCCACCGTCGTGGTATTAAAAAAAACGTAGAAGCTTTCAGAATCTGGAGATTTCTCATCTTTGTACCACCTATATAAAATTTCATAGTAAATAACAATTAATTTAATAAATAAAGCAACTCACATTATGGCCAGGTGTGACGTAATATATTTTTTTGCGATAAGACAGCTCTTTTATTGTAAAATTTTGGACCCGGCTATGTCATTAAAACTACGTCCAAAAGAGAGGTATGAGTACTGCGAATAGTCCGAATGTCATCTCGCTATGTGTGGTAGGGCACAGCACAGCGAATGTCATCTCGCTTAAATCTGGAGCAGAGCCCGACTGGAGAAGTACCTCCACCTTACAGAAAACCACAAACAAATAGCACTAGACCGTACTCACAGTGTTGTTTTCCTGCTAGTGAGTAAGGTTGCCAAAGAGTTCAAAGAGGACCCAGTGTGTTGACGATGAGGGGGCCTCTTGTTCCTTTAGCCGTCAACACAGTAAATCCTCCTTTTTGTAAAGGGTCGGCAACGCGCATGTGACACTTCTGGAGTTGCAGGCTTCCATAGGCTACGGTACTTGCTTACCATTAGCCGTATGCTTTTTTGCCACCGTCGTGGTATTAAAAAAAACGTAGAAGCTTTCAGAATCTGGAGATTTCTCATCTTTGTACCACCTATATAAAATTTCATAGTAAATAACAATTAATTTAATAAATAAAGCAACTTTTGCAGTTACAATAACAATCACTGATGAAAAATGTCTTAAAAAGATCTACCTAATTCCGCCTTTTGTCGGTGTCTTTAACAATGAAAAGAAATATTCTTAACAAATGTTTTAAATTCCATCTGCTTCTTAACAGTAGTAGTTTATGTAACTGTTACGTAATAAGGGTCCTTAAAACATGAGTGTGGTTTTATGAAATGAGCCGCAGGCGAATTTCATAATAAGATCACACGAGTGTTTTAAGGCCTAATTACGTACAGTTGCATACACTGCTTTATCTACACTCATATTATATATATTAAATTAAGTGTTCGGAAACCATAGAATGACCGCCATTGTACCGTCATGGCCAACTCGATTGTGCCGGTGCTCGCGCGGGACCAATCGAGTTGCCATCGAGAGGCCATGGCGGTAACATTATGTTATCAAATTCGATGTTCCAAATTTGAAACTCATTGCTTAACAATATTTGAGCATGCAAAGTTAAAATTACGTTACTGCCGCAGATAAGAAACTTATCATAGTTAAATCGTTTGTTGTAATGCTTGTCACTGTCTACGGTTTTTGAACGCATTTTAGAGTACTTACAGTATGAGTGTAGATAAAAGTATAAAAATCGCATCCTTCAAAGCTTAACTCCTTTCCATTGTTTTAAAATCGCTTGGTCGCCCTACTTCTAAGCGAATTAGTGTAAATACCTACCAAGCGGCATTCAACTCTAACACAACGTCTTTAAGTCCAATTCAGCTTAACACTGATTCGCATTTCAAACATAGTGGATATTTTCATAAATGTATTTGAAATTGAACTCTATTTTGATTGCACTAAGGTTGTTATCTACTTGACGATTACATTCCTGTACGTACAACACTATTTTTAAATGCATTAAGTAACATATCTGTTCATTTAATACTGAACTGTATTCATAAACCAATAAGGTTGTTTTTAGAAAAATTATAAGTGGTTTCTAGGGATGTTCATGTAGGGTGAGTAAATATAAAGTTGGGATCAAATTTCTATGAAATGAGGGCTAAATGGGTTTAGAAAGGAATTCCCTTTAAATAGGTTACTGGTCGGAACCTTCAGGATACGGAAATGAGAGATAGAATGGGCTTTTTGAAGTTAGCTTTTTTACTTTTTTCTTTGAGTAAAATTGGAAAAGTAAGTAATTGTGCGGTACTTAAACAACTTTTACTCGACTGTCTCTGTTTTACTCGGTTGTCTTTAAAGTCGGTTTACGGACGATAATTTTGCGTGATAACGTCATAAGAAAACATTGATGAAAAATTGCTGACTTTTATTTATGAATTGAATTGAATTAAGTCCAGGACAGAATAACAGCGTTGCAAATTGTGGGGTCAACTCGCAATTTCGCAACATTATGCTCTTCGCAACATTATAGTCTGAGCCTTTTCCTTATCGCGCACATTGCTGAACACATTGTGAACTTCTGTAGTTGCCTATACTCGACTAGTGTTTACCTTTAGGTATGCATTTTTCAACCTCTGTTTTTTATGTTCTGTAGTGCGTGCTATTGAATAAATATCTATCTATCTATCTAATTATTATCACTGAATTATCATTATTTTGTATACAGCGTTACCATGGAGATCTGTCCACAACGTCACACTTTATCATGCACACGTCAAAAAGAAAAGTTAGGTAGGTATGGGTTTTAGCAGTTTTAGGTACTGGGTATATCTATAGAGTCCTATGTTCCACCGTAGCGTCAAACTTACTGAACCAATTTTGACAAACGAGGTAGTTGACCGCTAGTCGGTAACATGAAACATCGGTCTTTCATAACACGGCTAAATTACGAACAATAGCAAGTTGCTCAACAATCCGGGTTCGTGACTATACCTACCTAAATCGATTTGTGCTTGTGAACACTTTTGCTTCTATTTTAAAAGCTTACCTACTCCAAAAAAAATGCAAAGTTGGGCTAATTAATTTTGTATTAAGCAGAAACATCTGTTAATGAAGTCACGTGTTTAAAAATGGAGGAAATTTAAAAAAAATACCGCCTTTAGCGAGACTCGAACTCGTAACGCCTGGAGGTTCAGTCCGTGTCTCGCCCGAGGCAGTCAATTTTTCCATTTTTCGAAGATCTCGAACTTCAAGATTTCGAAGGAGGAGGTTCTCAATTCGTCGGGATATTTGTTTTAGCCTGTTTTTTTTTTTTTTAATGTACTCGTATGTTCCTATGTAACCGATTATTCGAAGATGGCTGGACCGATTTGGAAAATTCTTTTGTAGCGTTCCGTAGCTAAAACGGAAGCTTTTCGCCATGTCTGTCGGTCCGTTTTTTCCTATTAGAATCGATGAGCTCAAAAATTACCAAAGAATACATAGATACAACTTTAAATAAAATGGCCATAATACTACCGTGACTTTTTCTTATTTTGGTTTTTTAAACAGAACAAGGTAGCCATTTATTATTTTAATTATTAGGGATTATTCAACAGATCTCACCTTGAATCTACCGGAAGTAAACACATAACCACCTTTTGCCGACTTCGCATACTAGAAAATTGGTCTAATACTATTTTAGCACGCAACAAGTTGCCCCGACTAGAAATCATTTTATTTT
The DNA here is from genome assembly GCA_947086415.1 of Pammene aurita. Lineage (NCBI taxonomy): Eukaryota > Metazoa > Arthropoda > Insecta > Lepidoptera > Tortricidae > Pammene > Pammene aurita. The sequence goes on from OX352313.1 coordinate 7,971,866, forward strand.
CTCACGCGATTATCTTCCTTGTAACTATGAGCATTGAGACTGGAATGGCTTGAAGTAAAATATGGAATTTAAACGTTTTGGTTTGACTTGGCGATAAATGTTGCCAACAATTTCTGAAGTTAAGAAAAGGAAATCGAAGTTTCATAGACTTGATATACAAGGTGTAACATAAATGGATCCGTTTAACCTTTATGGGCATAATTGGTATCGTTTTCTAATAACGAAAAACTTAGGAATAAAGTTTTACACGCGGAAAAAAAATTGGTTTTGTATGGTGGGTTGGCTGGCTGGACCGACGGGTCCCATAAAAAAAAATTTTTTTCGTGCCCAAAAAAACTTTCTCCCACTTTTTTTTACTCGCAAATCTCGCAATACGATACCAGTTATGCACTTAAACGGATCACCAGTACTGTATACCTGATAAATGAAATAATATACTATTAACACACGTTAAGAAGAATATTAGTTACTCTTTCCAAAGATATCAAGAACGATTACAAGAAAATTTCTTACGTGATCCTGCATCCTTCTGGGGTTACATAAAGTCACAACGCGTAAATCGAAATAAGTGCAATATATCGAAGGACGGCCGGACGTTGGAACCGGAACAGTGCGCTCGTGAATTTGCAAAATATTTCGAATCAGTTTATAGTTGCGCTGAGCCTCGTCTAGATGCCAGCGTAGCTGCCGAGGAGGCTGCCGCGTGCGGCGCGGATACGAGCTCTCGCGTGCACGTAGCGCGCTTGCAAATATCTGAGGTGCAGGCAGCCCTGCGCCGCCTCAAGCCAGAGCGGTCTGCCGGACCCGACGGAATTCCACCATATGTGGTTAAGAATTGTCGTATGGTGCTTGCGGAGCCTTTATTGCACATATTTAACTTGTGTCTCGAAAAAAGCGCGTACCCGGTATGTTGGAAGACTACTAGAGTTACACCCGTCCCGAAAGCGGGTTCCGGAGCCGAACTTAATGGATTCCGACCCGTGGCGGTTCTATCAACGTTCGCTAAGGTATTTGAATCGGTCCTGCACGCTTTGATATTCCCACAGGTACGCACAAAATTAAGCGAAGCTCAACACGGGTTCCGACCGGGCCGCAGCACGGAGAGCAATCTGCTGAGTTTTATGAACTATGCAACACCGGAAGTAGATCGCCTAGGCGGGCAAGTGGACGTTGCATATCTTGACTTCCAGAAGGCGTTTGACACCGTAGATAACGATATCTTGCTGACCAAATTGGCTTATCTCGGTTTTACACCACGTCTGCTTAGCTTTTTTGCAAGTTACCTCAGAAACCGCAAGCAGTATGTGGAGTATAGGGGTCACATATCAAACTGTTATAGGACGCTTTCAGGTGTTAGTCAGGGCAGCAACTTAGGCCCCTTAAATTTTTCTCTCATGATCAATGACCTCCCTGACGTAGTTGAACATGCTAACTGCTTGTTGTTCGCGGATGACCTTAAACTACTCTTAAAAGTTAAGGATAGTTCAGATTGTGAGAAACTGCAAGAAGACATTGAAAGGGTCTTGTGCTGGAGTCAAAATAACAAATTAGATTTTAATGTATCCAAATACAATATTATTACTTACAGCAAATCAAAATCTCCGTTATTGTACTCGTACAACATTGGAGGGCAACTAGTCGTACGAGTATCGTCCGTACGAGATCTGGGAGTGCACGTAGAGTCCAATCTTTCCTTCAGAAAGCATATAGTAGAAGTATGTAAAAAAGCTTTTAGAAACTTAGGTTTTATATTGCGTCAGACCAAACACTTCCATAGCATGGCAACGGTTAGAGCTCTCTATAATGCGCTTGTTAGGAGCAGACTAGAAAATTGTGCAATGCATGCATATGGAACCCTTATGAACCCCCTAGAGAAAGTACAGAATAAATTTACGAGATACATGTATTTAAGAGTATGGGGTATACCCATATTTCCCGTTGATGTACCCTACTCTTTTAGTTCTCGGAGTGATAGGATATACAAGGTTAGAGACGAGGCGAAATTTGGCGCTGGCAACTTACGTTTTTAAGGTTTTGCGGGGTAAGTTGCACAATCCTGAGGTCCTTGGCAGGCTGGGACTAGCAGTGCCACGCGGGCCGCGACGGGGCGCGTAGCGCGTTTTAGCGCGTCCTATATCACGTACTAACCTACTCGCTAATGCGCCCCTGATTAGGGCGATCAATATTTTGAACCAGATTTCGGCCGAAATAGATTTATTCAGCTGCACTCTGAATGAATTCACAGAAGTCACTTTGAGGTCTCTTGAGGTTTAAGAGGGGTTGTAAAATAATTATTATTTCGTTTTTTGTAATAACTTTTTTTTAAATCTATTTGGATAAATAATATATTTTTAATTATTGTTTCGAACTTACGACTGATTGTTTAATGTACTGTATGTGTAATGTTTATTTTACTGTTTAATTTATTTATTGTAAAAGATTGTGTTAATTTTTGACTGTTTCATTTGATTTTTTATGTAATTTAAGCTGGTGACATTTATAGTTGTTTGAATTTATTGTACTTGATGACATGTTTATTTGGTAATTTTAATATTTTTAGTTAATAAGATATGGTGACTTGTATATAAGTGTCTTGGTGTCCTGGAATACTGTAATGCTTATTATATGTAAATAAATAAATAACAAATAACGTCCCAGTCGACCAACCCTCCATACAAAAGCATTTTTTTTTTGCGAGTTTTTTTTTTCTTAATTTTTCATAATAAGAACACGACACATTTTTATATAAATATAATATAATTATTATTTAAATATTATTTAAATAATTATTATTTAAATTTATATTTAATATTTATATTTAAAGTGCAATCAAATTGATGCTTCTGATGTATGCCAATACATTTTAATAAGGTACCTATAAAACAGTAGAATTGAGAACCTCCTCCATTTGAGAAGTCGGTTAATTAAAATAAGCTGCTCTTTGTACTAATTCTATAATAAAGTCTTGGACAGAAGCTAGTTATTAAGAATTCTACCACAAAACCATCACAAAAATCCTCATTTCTGTCCGTCCCACTTAAACAGAACCTCTCTCCCCCCCCTACGGGCATCCGAGATCGAATTTCAGCTATTTCCATTATAATTTGCACCCCGACGTCTGCCTTGCTTGCACGCGTGGGGTAGAGAGGTGCCGTCTCGCTCGGCCACTTAAACAGACCCTTAGGGATGATGAAATGGAAACAAAAATGTATGGAGTAGGTAGGTGTTGGGAATAAATATTTTTAATTATTAAATATTGTCTACATTTTGGAGTTACTTAAGTACTTAAGTGTAGGTAATACTAACTATAGTCTGGCCAGCCAACGAACGCAGTAGCAATGTACATCAAACAAAAATATAGCAACACTCTAGGGCGAATCGAAAAGCAGCATTGCTCCATAGAAAAGCAGCAATGTAGATCGAACAAAATGGCCACGCTCTTGTCATATGTCAGTGAAGTTTGTGGAGAATTTTAACTCTGCATTGTATAAATTAATTTGATAACTTTGAGTCTGATACATGATTTATCTATTATTATGTATGACTTTTCTATGAATAAAATGTGCGAGAAATTGAAATAACCAACATCTAAAAAGGACAGAAGATCGGACGTGGAAATTATGCGGTCAAAATACAATAGTTGGAAGTTTTGAAACCCAGCAAGGAAACAAACATTTATTTCTAAAATCATAAGGCCAGTCGAGGAAAACGAGCATATCTACTAGCTAGAAAATACAACTTTTCAGCTTAGAATGGAATAAGATTACTTAGCTGCATAATCTGTACGAATCAGAGAGTAATGCATATTACTCAGTAATACTCCTAATTATTCTGATTTCCTTTCATTGTTTTAAGACTATTTTTAGGTTCTTATCTATTGTACGAAGTGTATCATTAATTAATTAATAAAATACGTGAGATTTTGGTTTTTATTTATTGTACACATTGCTGAGGTATATGAAGGGAAAACATTACATATTGTTAAAATATCTGAAGGTAGCGGAGTGCTTGTTGCTTGTAGGTAGGTACTTAAGGTATTGCTTGTTAAACCTGATTTTTACCGCTTTCTTTTAACAATATTGAGCACCAAACGTTCTTGGACTTCATTTGGCACCAGTTTTCACTTTAATTATTCGATTTACACTGAAATAAAGAACTTCAAATGATAATTCAATACAAAACTCTGCCTAACCTCAAAGTCACATTTATCACGCAAAAATCGCAAAATATCTACCTATATTAATTTCTTAGCTGAGCTTTCTTAGTATGTACATTCATTTATTGAACAATGGTGGCAGATAGGTATTACATTAATAATTAAATAATAAAAAACGCAATCTGAAACTTTAAAATGAAAGTAAACAAAACTAACTTTTTTAAATTAAAAAAATTATATGCTACAGATAAAACACAAATTATGCACGATTAAATTATCGAATTATTCAAAGACATGTGTTGCCGACCCGCGATTTTTCAAATTTGCCGCGCTTTTCTACTGACAGAAATGGTTTTCCAGACTATATTTTACATATTAAACATATTTATTAGGGGTTACTTGCGTAATTTAAGACGATCTATGCTCGACGTGTTCATAATCATCGTAAATTGATCGAAACATGTCGAGCAAAAATCGACTTAAATTAAAACCTGACCAGAAATACAGGGTGGGCCAGTGATAAATGCATTAAAAAATATTAAAATAATAAATGTTTTGTTCTGTTTTGACGTAAAAAGTATATTTAGAATTAAGGACAATAAAATAAATTTTACGTTTTAAAAATTAAATCATCAAGATGTCGTCCGTGGCGATTGCGGCACTCTTCCAGTCTTGCTTGTGAATTTTCAAAGACTTTCCTTAGAAGTTGGGGAGATATTGATCGGATTTCTTGGCGAATATTCTCCTTTAATTCTGTTGTGGTTGCCGGATTATTAGAGTACACCTTACTCTTCAAGTAACCCCACAAAAAGTAGTCAGCCGGAGTTAAGTCAGGGCTCCTGGGAGGCCAAGCAATATCACCCCGTCTCGATATCAATTTTTGAGGAAACATTTCATGCAAAACTTCCAGGGTCACGTTACTTGTATGGCATGTGGCCCCATCTTGCTGAAACCATGTATTGTTGTTGTAACCATACGATTCGTGAAGTTTCGGAGCCAGGAAATCTCTTAACATTGAGATGTAACGGTCCGAATTAACGGTCACCGGTCGGCCTCTTCGATCTTCAAAGAAATACGGCCCGATGATTCCCCACTTCGCAATGCCAGCCCAAACAGTTACTTTTGGAGAATGTAAGGGCTTTTGGTGTTTCAACCGTGGATTTTCTGACCCCCAGTAACGACAGTTTTGACGGTTGACAAAACCATTCAGGTGAAAATGGGCTTCATCTGAGAAGATGATGTTATTGAAATTAGGGAACGTGTCTAACATTTCAATTGAAAAATTGGACCTTGATTCAAAGTCAGATTCTTTCAACTCTTGCACAAGTTGAATCTTGTAAGGCTGTAATTTAAGATCAAGCCGTAAAATGCGTCGTAATGTTGTTCTGGACAACCCCAAAGCCGTAGCTCGTTTACGCGTTGAGTTTCTTGCATCCGCCCTCACAGACGCTCTTACCCGTTCGATGTTTTCAGTAGTACGCACAGACCGTGCACGTCCTTCACGCCGAGATTTTAGTGTCGATCCAGTAGCCTTAAATCTGGCTACCCATTGTTTGATTAAATTTGTGCTTGGACACTCACGAATATTGCGTAATCCGAATTTAAGTCGAAACCGCCGACGAACAGTTACATAAGAATGGTTGTTTTCAAAAAAGGCTTGGATGCAAAACGCTCGCTGTTCTCCCGTATAAGCCACCATTTTAACTAAAAAATTTCTTTTTTTTTCTTTTCAATGACACCATTCTTATATGCCAACATTTTATAATTAACGAAAGAGGTCGAGACGAAAAGAGAATTTATCACTGGCCCACCCTGTATAAGATCATGCGCCATGTTGCGGAATTTCATTGGAACTAATTTCTTACACTGGCAATAATTTTAATGACAGAGTTATATGCATGTGTGAGTGCATGCGATTAGCTGTCACTCTTGTCAGTATCATTGACGCGGTTCACTTGAATAAAGTGTTGAATATTAAATAATAAACGACAAAAAAATCCCAAAATAATCCATAGTCAAGAGCGAAACATTGGAAATAGTGTATATAAAAAAACTGCTGTAAATAATACGCTCGGAAAATGAAACTATTTAGCTGTGAAACATTTTCAAATTAACATCAGAGCTGGCAGGTAAACAAATCAAGATGTTACTATACCATAGAGCTCTATGAGAGATTTGAGTTCCGGTCTCGTGACCGCTGTCTTCTAGCGGAGCCCGATTGTCGTACTGTGTCACGCAGGCAGTCTCCGTTGGTTCGTGCTTTACACAGCTTGAATGCACTTCTAGCATCGGCTCCTATATGTGACGTGTTTGCGAGTATATGGGAGGTAGAGCTCAGCGAGAAGATGGATGTTCGGCCCTCAACTGTGCCTGTTTCACATATTGTGTCATATTCATATGTGTTTATTGTTTTTAGGTCAATGATTTCGTAAATTATTTTGTTCTTTAGCCTTAAATTGTAATTTCACAGTGCTTTAGTGTAATAACTGTCATGCTGTGTAATTAAATTGTATAAATAAATAAAATAAAATAAATAAATGACTATTATAAATAAATAAATAAATGAAATACTGAACTATTGCCATATAAATGAGAATAATAGCGCCCTCTTGACAATAATCATATATTTCTGGTCGGGCTTTACGTGAGTAACCCGTTTTAAATATTTTTAATATGTTAGAGTCTCACGAAAGTTTTATAGTATTTCTTATTTTTATAGTATTTTATTAGTGACCGACCGAAACATGTTATTTTGCCGAAACCGAAACCGAAGGTTCGGTTTCATTGTAGTTTCGGCCGAAACCGAAACCGAAACCGAACCTTTCATAAAAAAAAAACCTTAAAAAGTCGAAAAAATGTTAGTAAGCCCGTTTTTTTCTAAAATTAATATCTCGCCGACCTATAATTACAGGTTTCTACTTTCAAAGATTTATCACAATGAAATTTCAGCACAGTTACAGAGGTTCTGTTTGAAAATTTAACTACCCTATAAAGTGAAAAAAATACATTATTTAATAATATAATACAACACGTATTGACACGTCTACACGAGCAAAGCGCACTGATTTAGGTAGTTGCCGGCGGAGTCAGGCGAGCGACGCCATATTGCCAGCCGTGCCGAGCGCGCCTGACGTTAGCCGAGCGCGACCCGAAGGTACGATGTTGTAAGTTTCGGCGCGGCCGAAGGGTTCGGCCGTTTTTGGCCGAAACCGAAACTCGGGCTGAAACTTGATTTTTTGGCCGAAACTGGCCGAAACCGAAACCGAAACCGAAATTTCGGTCGGACACTAATTTTATTGCATAGGCAGGTACCTACAATCGTTATTACATTAATAGTACACGCAACTAAGATGAATTTTAAACTTTAATGAAGCAGGTACTTAACCTTGGCACTTACACCTTTAAAATTAAATATATTCGTCAATAGGTTAGCAAACTAATCAAACTATTAAAATAAAGCGTTAAATATTAACTATGACATGACGAATTCACAAAAAAAAACAAACTAAAATACTTGATCAAACTACTTACCATTATTCGCGGAACAAACACAACACGTATTGACACGTCTACACGAGCAAAGCGCACTGATTTAGGTAGTTGCCGGCGGAGTCAGGCGAGCGACGCCATATTGCCAGCCGTGCCGAGCGCGCCCGACGTTAGCCGAGCGCGACCCGAAGGTACGATGTTGTAAGTTTCGGCGCGGCCGAAGGGTTCGGCCGTTTTTGGCCGAAACCGAAACTCGGGCCGAAACTTGATTTTTTGGCCGAAACTGGCCGAAACCGAAACCGAAACCGAAATTTCGGTCGGACACTATATTTTATATACATTTAGAATATGTATCACAATTATTTAAAATGTACTGAAAATAGATGTCATATACTTCAGAAAAAGTGACCAAACCCTCCGGTGTCCGAGGCCAGATTTGAACTGGCGTCTTCAGCTTTCGCGGCTGACGTCCTGACCACTAGACCACCCGGTCACAGCGGAAATTGCATATACATGAGAAAATTTGTCAAGTTCCGCCGTGACCGGGTGGTCTAGTGGTCAGGACGTCAGCCGCGAAAGCTGAAGACGCCAGTTCAAATCTGGCCTCGGACACCGGAGGATTTGGTCACTTTTTCTGAAGTATATGACATCTATTTTCAGTTTATATATAGTAGTGTAACTACTTAAAAATTGCAAATCAAAAAAATATTGAACAAAATAATTTGATTTGCTTCAAGATTGATTTAAAATGTATTTATTAAATATAGAAACGCTCAACGCTCACTTGGTTAATTCACTGATATTACTAATTATTCTTTTTTCAAGCCATCTTTTGCGTATACCTAGATTGTTCACATGTCTCATAAAGTAACAATTTTACAATTGATTCTGATTCATAAAATGATAGTAGTCTCTGGCCTCAAATTTTAATAATACAGACTTAATTTAACGGCCTCCTAGCCTAGTCGGTAGTGACCCTGCCTACGAAGCAGGAGGTCCTGGGTTCGAATCCTGGTCAGGGCATTTATTTGTGTGTTTATCACAGATATTTGTTTCTTAGTTATGGATGTTTTCTACGTATTTAAGTATTTATCCATATTTATCTATTATATATATCGTCGTCTAGTACCCATAACACAAGTCTTATTGAGCTTACCGTGGGCCTAGGTCGATTTGTGTAAGATTGTCCTATATTTATTTATTTATTATTATTTATTTTACTTAATTCAATTTTCAAATACGTACTAGGCTTCGAAATTCGCGAGTCTGTTTTAGAAAACTTAACTACGCCACGGTTTGTAGTTTCTTCTCTATTTTTAACAGGTATTGGTGCATTCCTCCCTTGTAAATATTACTAAACTAACTAATTTAGCGCTAATAACGTCACGTTGTCGTTACGCCTCAACGAAGCATTCTTGCTACATAGTGGGAAACTTATGTTATCGTCTACGGCATGCCACTACGCGCGTAACATAGCGGTGAATTGTTATTCCAAAGAGTATTTAAAGTAGCACTGATGTCACTTACCTATCTAATTAACGTAGTTCAGTGTTCGTAGTTGTGTCGTAGTTTTATATTAGATTATATACACGTTTCCTTATCGAACGAGCGAGCGGAGCGGAACGAAGTTCGTACAGACAACTTCGGACACAATGGAACTGTGAGCTGGACTGGGAGTTTGATGGCTTTTTGATTTTTAATATTTGTCCCGCGATAACGTAAAATACCGTCAACTGCTACAACTTTGCCTACGATGCTCAACTTTGCCTGATTTGAAAAACATGGTTTTATTCACCAAACACCTAATTGAATCTTATTCCTGAGGCGGCCATTTCGAGGAATTCAATATGTATACGGTAGAGATAGATAATAATAAATAAAAATAAATATTATGGGACAATCTTACACAAATCAACCTAGGCCCACAGTAAGCTCAATAAGGCTAATGTTGTGGGTCCTAGGCGACGATATATATAATAGATAGATATAGATAAGGAAGTTAATACATAGCAAACATCCATAACTCAGGAACAAATATCCGTGATGAACACACAAATAAATGCCCTGACCAGGATTCGAACCCGGGACCTCCTGCTTCATAGGCAGGGTCACTACCGACTAGGCTAGGAGGCCGTTAACACATGATATTAATGTTTTTCAAGCCAGGCAAAGTTGAGCATCGTACGCAAAGTTGTAGCAGCCGACGGTACCTAATGTTATCTAATACGGCAGAATCTCCAATATTTTTATAAGTACCAACATAAAGATTCATATCCACTAACATTTTATGCCCAAAACATGTGTCAATATACCTACAAGGAAAACTGAACCTTATTACATCACACTTAAGCTGTGTTTAATACAATTCTGGGAGTAATATTGCATAGTTTACCGTGAATCTTTGAAACCTTAGAGGTCGTTTTGGCTTGTACGTAGGCATTTGATGCTAAAGTAATAGCTACTGCAGGCTTCCTAATATTTTAATGATGGTAAAGATTCACGCTGTAGCGTTCCGCGTCTTACACGACACTTCCGACACTGTATAGAAAGCATCGTGGTGTTCTCTATACAAAAAGGAGTGTCGGAAGTGACATTAATCAATATTATGCCAGATACTACGCAGTAACTGATATGAATTCAAAATAGTATACGGGATGTTTTTTTCAATAACGAGCCTTATTATGAGGGGTGATTAGGTAAGTCATACTGAACTTTTTCAATGGGACTAAAATACCTTTTAAATTTTTTGTTTGGTATTTCAGGAATACCAAACAAAAATTTAAAAAAATATTTTTCGAAAATTTCATTTTTGTTTTTATTTATCGTATGGCTACATGCCACTGGATATAGATAGGCATTTCTTCTCTGGTATCTGGGATAGTAGTAGTGGGAAAGCAGATGATAATGAAAATCCAGTGAGTGCTGCGAGGTCCAGATGGGACAGTGCAGCTGCCAAGTTTGTAACTCTTTTAGCACCACCCAGGGATCACGTGTAGGGTTGTCTAAGGTGTTTCCTATGGACGCAGAGTAACATTGATTCATTTTTGTGATATATGTTTTCGTCTTGAATGCAATGAGTCCAAACACGATGGGATAGTGTCGTGTAGTTGAGGAGTTCCTTAGCCCACCTTCCAGCTCCATCATCAGATCAGCTCCATGTCATCATAATGGCATTGTCACGCGATATACATATGCGTGCAAAATCTCAGCTCAATTGGAAGCCGGGAAGAGGGTCAAATTGAACTTGTAAGATTTCATTACAGACATCGGGAAAGGTGAAATTAAATAAAAGCTTGTAAAATCGCCAAAGTTGAGCTTAATTTGAGAATGGTATCTTTACGCCATGAATAAAATAATTTTAAACAATAAAACAACCGACTTCACTTAGCCTCCACCTTTCCAAAAGCAAATGCCCGAGCTGCTGTAAAAAATATTCAAATCACTATAGGTGTGCCTATAATAGTTGAAGAGTTTCCTCGATTTCTCCAGGAACCAATCGTCAGATCCTGACCTAATAACAATGGGACCAACTGTGAAGTATACTCTTTCAAACAAAACAAGAATTTTCTAAATTCGTTACAATGGTGGTAGTTTTTTTCTCTCTGACGTTCATAAGTGCATTGTAATGTGCCTAAATTGAAGAATAAATATCTTTTTACAAAAAAATGCAAAAACAAATATCCCGACGAGTTGAGAACCTCCTCCTTCGAAATCTTGAAGTCGGTTAGAAACAAAAATGCCCTTTACGATATAACCATGATTTCCAAATTGGAATACCGCTCTAGTTTGAAAAAGTAAAGCGCGGCGGTTCGTAGCGACGCTACGAAAGTTTCAATACAATTAGTGCTACGCCGTAGACGCCTACAGCGTAGTCGACGCGTCATTGTGTAGGCTCTACGGGAGCCAACGAATTTTATAATTTGATTTTAATTTGGTGCGTGCAATATTCACTGCGAGTGATGTCAAAATGAAATCAAATTGAAGTCAATTTTGAAAGTACGGATTCCGCTTTAGGCTTAATTCTTGTGCTAAATTCGGTTTAATTTATTTCAAAAAGTCGTGGACTAAGAGCTGACCACGTCAGATATGACACAATAATGATTAGATTGGTATAATATCCTTATTGCTAGATCTGGGCATCTGGCAGCTTTTGATGGGTGGAGGTCAGAGTGACAGACTAGCAAAATTTTTGAATTGGAAAATAGTAATACCAGAATAGGTAAACACTGCCGAAGTTATCTCAGTTATAAAGGACATATTTTAACATTACAACAAAAATCCTTGCGTATTATTACGGAAATAAAAACAGTAGGCGACAAACTATGAATTACGTTATCCGTCGTTTGGCACTACTTTCCCCCAACAGAATTTTTTAGCAATGATATAATCTAATATATATTTTCTCATAATATAGCATGAAACCTACAACTCTAAGATTGGTTTCCTTGAAGTGGTTTTCATTTTTTGACCTCTAACACTTTACAGCTGCCAGACGTCCAGGTCTAGAAATAAGCATAGTATAGCAAACTGACTAGAGGGGTTTTGTTGCTCTCATTATTGTGTCATATCTGACGGGGCTAGCTCTCCGTCTATCAGTCTCATCTAGAGGCGGACACACTATCTTACTGTTTAAATTGTTACATTCTTTCAATATTGTGAATGTATATAACACATTCAGTGCCACCTAGGGCTACGTGCTGCGCTCGTAGCCCGTAGCCACGTATTTTTCGTATGTAGCGCGTAGTAGCTACGTACAGAGAACCCGACAGTCGGGTTATCGGCACTGAATGTGTTAAGAAAAATTATTGATTTGTATTAAATTCAACCCCTAAGAGGGTCAAAACGGGGTTGAAATTTAAAAAAAATCTACGAGGATAAAACACGTGCGTGAACTAGTCGAATATAAAAAAATGCCATAAATGCATAGACAAGGATTCTTCAAGACTCACAGGTTACAAATTAATTTTTTCCTTCCATATCCATAGGCTACGTTATCCGCTAACCAAGTAGGCCATACGCTTGTGTTAATAAAAAGAATATGCATTAGGAACCATGAAACCATTACGTACAGAGAACCCGACAGTCGGGTTATCGGCACTGAATGTGTTAAGAAAAATTATTGATTTGTATTAAATTCAACCCCTAAGAGGGTCAAAACGGGGTTGAAATTAAAAAAAAATCTACGAGGATAAAACACGTGCGTGAACTAGTCGAATATAAAAAAATGCCATAAATGCATAGACAAGGATTCTTCAAGACTCACAGGTTACAAATTATTTTTTTCCTTCCATATCCATAGGCTACGTTATCCGCTAACCAAGTAGGCCATACGCTTGTGTTAATAAAAAGAATATGCATTAGGAACCATGAAACCATTTCCCACCCATTTTATCTTATCTTAAACCGCACTATATTCCTACAATGAAATGATGGAATTGTACTTAATGGTTGAGCGAGACGACGATACATTAGTGCACTGGTGCGAGGGAGATGGGGATGGAAATTAAGGACCAAAGCCGGCTAGGGGGAGAAGAATGGATGTGAGTTTTGTTGTAATTTTTATACGCATTTATTTAATTTGTGTTTGTTTTTGCTTAGGACAAATAAAGGTAATTTTCAAATCAGTTTTCGATGTCATGAAAATCCATTCCAATGAAAATATTTTGAACTAAATTGATTAACGAACGGACAACTATATGGTGAGTTATGTTTTTACATAAAAATTATATCAAAAATATTTATATTAATTTAGGATGGAAATGTTAATTCAGGATTTAATTATCGAACGAGCGGAGCGTAAGCGAAGTAAAGTTCTTACAGACAACTTCGGACACAACGGAAGGCTGGAAGCCTGGCTACCTAGACGTCTGTGCATTTTGATGGCCTTTTGATTTTGAATAGTTGTTCCGCGATAAATTTAGTATCGGCTTTCTGATCTGTATTAAATTTGGTGAGGTTGTAGCAGGGATAAGTACAATTTGAGAGTTCGTTTATGAGCAGGATCGATCAAGGGGTTATGGAGCTAGAAGGCGCGAAAAAAAAATCATAAGGCTCTTGTCATATTGTTCACTCGTTTAAAAGGAAATTGTGAGTTCTCAGTTCGAGGCGGACTACTAGTACCCAATAAAATAAATAACTAAATTAAAAATAAAACTATTCGGTACTTACTCATTTTCATGATATGGATGTTCTTATAGGTATGTGTTGTTATGCAATACTTAATAAACCTTAGTTAACTACATTTATATAAAACACGTTAAAAATCATCATCAACGAACTTCAAATACATCAAAAAGAAAAATTACGAATTATACTTACAGCCTTTTCTACGACGCGCCACAAACGCGCACTTTCAGCGTGAACTTATCGAAAACCTGTAGCATTTGTTTCTTTCCCACACAAAATTCAACCATAACAATAAGATCATAAAGTCCCAAATCTAAAACTCATAGGTCGCTTCAATAAAACCCAACAACTACGATCTAAATGCTACTTTAAATTCATCACTATAAAGTTCATAGCCGAGTGTATAGCAGGAAAATGCTTGATAACGGCAGCAATTTTGTCTTGACCCGCCCCGCCCCGCGCTCCTAATACGACATGTTCAGTATAAAGGAAACTGTCGTACGAAGTCATAGGTCAATGTAAAATAGGCGGAGTCTGGGTAGGATCCGGTCTTGGTATAATTTTCAGTCGGTCTTCGGACCTCAGGCGGTCAGGACGTCTTAGTATTTTTTTTTCTTTCTTAATGGGGAGCTGTTAATATGTGAGTATTATTTGTAAGGCTTGTTTAAAATTGTCGTGTCGTGCATTTTTGATTGTTAATAGTTTAATAATAAAAGTTTAGTAGGATTTCTAACGGTTGATAAGTACAATGTCAATTCTGGTAGATTCGTTCGACGTTTAAATTAGATTTTGACTAAAAACGTATTTATCTACACTCATACTGTAAGTACTCTAAAATGCGTTCAAAAACCGTAGACAATGACAAGCATTACAACAAACGATTTAACTATGATAAGTTTCTTATCTGCGGCAGTAACGTAATTTTAACTTTGCATGCTCAAATATTGTTAAGCAATGAGTTTCAAATTTGGAACATCGAATTTGATAACATAATGTTACCGCCATGGCCAACTCGATTGGTCCCGCGCGAGCGCCGGCACAATCGAGTTGGCCATGCCGGTACTATGGCCGTCATTCTATGGTTTCCGAACACTTAATTTAATATATATAATATGAGTGTAGATAAAGCAGTGTATGCAACTGTACGTAATTAGGCCTTAAAACACTCGTGTGATCTTATTATGAAATTCGCCTGCGGCTCATTTCATAAAACCACACTCATGTTTTAAGGACCCTTATTACGTAACAGTTACATAAACTACTATTATCCAGCTAAAATAATACATGTATTCAATTATTAAATTAATTTAAGTTCAGAAACTACAAATAATATTCATATTCATTCATATTCATACTTTATTGGTAATATAAAATTACAGGTCAGAGCTTAAAACTAGAAATAAATAACAATAGATGTCAATAGTTGCGACATAGTTACGACTAGGTAAAATATATCATTATTAAATTGAAATTATTTTACTATACATATTTATTTGTCACAAATTCTTCGACACTAAAGAACGACCGCTCAACAAGCCACGTTTTGAGTCTGGTTTTAAAGCTTACGAGACTAGGCGCGTCTGTAATTGATGCTGGTAGGGTGTTATACACAGTGGGGCCCATAACGTTTATACTTTTAGCCGTTTTTGCTAGTCTGCGGGAAACTCCCTCTAGTTTGTGTCCATAGCGTGTAACACGGTCACTATTGTTTTTCTACGAATGATTTATTTTATAACGGTTTTCTTGTAAATGAGATAGGGTAATGTGCTGCTGAATAGGGAGAATAATCCGTGTATAGCCATATTTTGGTATAGTTGTAGGTAAAGATGTCTTAAACAACATACTGAAAGTACTCGGACGGAGAGGGGGGGTGTAAAGGTTTTTTAGTTTTTCGTAAATAACTCGTAAACGATTGCCCATAGAAAAAAATGTTCTTCTACTTAACTTATTCACATAACATTTTCTACAAAAAAGATTCTGTACACTTTTTTGCTGTGCACAAGGTTTAATGACATATGTAAAGATTTTTTTTTGTAGAAAATTTTATGTGGATGATTTAAGTAGAATATTTTTTTTTGAATGAGTCACCGTATGTGAGTTATTTACGAAGAACGGAAAAGAGGGGGCCTTTACACCCCCTCTCCCCGTCCGATTCACCCCCACCCGCCAGTATTTTTAGTATGTTGTTTAAGACACCTTTATCTACAACTATACCAAAATACGGATATACACGGATTATTCCCCTAAATTTTTAGGGTTCCGTACCTCGAAAGGAAAAAGCGGAACCCTTACAGGATCACTTTGTTGTCCGTCTGTCTGTTTGTCTGTCTGTCTGTCAAGACCATTTTTCTCAGGAACGTATGTATGTATGTATGTATCACTTTATTGCACATAAACAAGTAGGTATAACATAATACAACAGTAACATATATAAAAGATATGCACAAAAGCGAGCTTATCCCTGATAGGCATCTCTTCCAGCCAACCCATGAGAAAATGAGAAAGGATTAAATACAAATGGTGAAAGACAAACTATGCACAAAAGATAAAAATAAAAAGTTCCAAAACACATAAAGCTGCAGGTAAACCTAATAAATATATAGGTACATGAATGTACCTATATATTTATTAGTGCTACATACAAATACTTAAACTACATACATAATAATAAAATCAACATTGACCGCGTGGAGGTATCAAGCTGAAATTTATATCAAATACTCAGGTTTACTGTCCCTTGGAGCCGTGAAAAAATCAGACTTCTAAGCCAACGCAATCAAAAGATACGAGGTTTATGCTGCAAATTTCCGCAAATGTTCGCTCGCAAGGGAATCAAAACCTACAGGGTACTTCCCGTGAACTCAGTGTGATCCGTTTATGGGTATAATTGGTATCGTGTTCTAATTATAAAAAAGTAAGAAAAAAAGTTTCACGCAAAAAAAATTGTTTATATGGCGAGTTGGCCGGCCTGCACGACGTGTCCCATACAAAAAACTTATTTTTTCGCGCCAAAAAAAATTTAACCTATTTGTCTTAGTCACAATTCGATGCCAATAATGCCCTTAAACGGATCATCGGATCACGGATCATATTATATTTTATTCCACAGCTTAAATGTATAGTCTAGAGTTTAGGTTAATATTACGCATTAACTACCCTATTTAGCTATGGAACCCTAAAATAATAAAGAAAAGTAGAAAAATCCACTGCCTCAGGCGAGACTTGAACTCGCGACTCTGGGATACATGCCCATCGCTCTAACCAACTGAGCTACTGAGACGTATCTGATGCCTCCGAATTTCTCCACTATATCCTTTATGCGTCTTAGGGGAGTCGCAAGTTCGAGTCTCGCCTGAGGCAGTGGATTTTTCTACATTTCCATTATTTTTAAACAATGTGGTATCGTTAGCAGACGGAAAAGAACCCTAAAAATATACCCATTACAATGATTTGAATAATTTCTTCTTAAAAATATAATAGATATTGAAATCTCGTCCCCTGTTACGGGCTAAGCCGGAGATAACGCGCTCCCTCGAGAAATCTGCCGGAATGAACGCTTTTACCTTCGTTCTCTGGCAGAGACAATAGGGTTGTCAGCCGTTAGATGTTGTAGTATTTCTAGTCTAGACTCCGCCTGCGTCCATGTTGAAATTCTCAACCTCTTTTTCACCCTTGATTAGTACAGTCAGCGGTAAAAGTATCTTCCTACACGAAGGCCGCAAAAATATGTGACAGGCTCTTATGAGCTTACAAATTTAATTTTTATTTATCGTATGGCTACGTGTCACTGGAATGAGAATGAGACATTTATTGATAAAAATTTTCAACAATTTTTACACGTCAGTTACAATTAAGTACATATAAATTATATTTACATCGTATTTTCATGCTTATTTTATAGCAATTTTGGTTATTTTTCATTTACATGTAGGTAAGTACATTCTTTTTATATACGTTTTTAAAGGTCCATTATTAATATTATTATTCAATAATTAAATACATTCATTTTGTTAGCCGTCATCGTAATTGTGTCATTTATTAGCATGTCCTTGAAATAAATTCATTGATATGATTAAAGATATAATTAAAGATAAAGATATGATTTTTTTTTACATCTAGGGGTAGTAGTGGTGGGAGAGCAGATAATCCAGTGAGTGCTGCGAGGTCCAGATGGGACAGTGCAGCTGCCAAGTTTGTTACTCTTTTAGCACCACCCAGGGATCACGTGTAGGGTTGTCTAAGGTGTTTCCTACGGATGCAGAAGCCTAAAAATAAGAGCGTGTCACATATTTTTGCGGCCTTCGTGTAGGAAGATACTTTTGCCGATGACTGTACGTAGATATTTGAAGAATGCCGCTTAGAAATAAGAACTTGCGATTTATTTAATAAAAGCACACTATGGCCATACTTTCTTGCAAACGAGTTCACCAGTAGAAGAAGTGATCATAGAAATAATTACTTTTTCGCCTTCTAGCTCCACAACTCCTTTATCGATCCTGCTCATAAGTACTTTAATCAATAAATGTTATTGACCTCACTACGGGGCTGCCAAATTCACTAAAACTAGATGAAAATATGGTATTTTATACGATCGTGACATAATGAAGAGCTTTTCAGTCGAGTACCGAGTTTATTTACCGTGTTTGTACTCAGCAAGCTTCGTGGCCTGTAAGGTGCGAGATTAAAAAGCTTAATTATGTCACAATTGTATACAATACTTCTTCTACGAATGCTCAAAATAGGCAAGCCGTTAAAAATTAAGCTCGACGAATGCCTACCTGCTCCCTTTATATAATTATGTAACTTCAATCTCCCGGTTGATTGTGCCGGTGGTGCTATAATATTGGATGAGAATCCATTTCAGTATCGTCGACGATGCTAAAAATGCGTCCATAAAAGCTCCATCGAAAAGTATGTGCTAGTAGTCCGTCTACAAAATGGTCTATGAGTACAATTCGAAAAAAACTTTAACACTTTCACGACCAGGAACCCGACTGTCGGGTTCTCTCTTCTGAGCTACAGGGCCGGCCCGTCCATATAGGCAAACTAGGCGATCGCCTAGGGCGCTCGTATTAGGGGGGCGCCAACCGATGGCATCGAAAAAGAAATCAATTTGTAAAGGCTCCCGACTTTTACATACACACTTTCCTACAAAAATATTTTTGATTTGGCGACACAGTGCATTTTACTCGAAAACTCTAAGACGTATCATAATAAAATGTAGACATAAGGTGTATTTTGTATGCCGCTATTGAGTTATGTAGTTAAATTGCAGAAGAAGTATTTTAGGGGGGGCGCTCCATACATGTAACTAAAGTAAAAAAAAAACTAAATATCAACAATATCAACATTTTGTTATTAATGAAATATTTTTATTAATAATAATCTCTTCATCTTCTCTTAAATTAGTGTGTGTCCCCCCCCTGTAACTTTTGAAGCGTAAGTCCAAAAAATATGAAAAAAAAATTGCGAGGATGCACCTTATCTCAAACATTCTACAAAAAATATTTTGGATATTATCGGTTTAGCCATTTTTGAGCTATCTCCAAAAAACAGCTATAGGCATCAGCTACGACCTTTTGGCATTAGTTTGGTTCTTATTCCATTGAAGGTACCGAACCCTCCATTATGCGTGGTCTGACACGCACTTGGCAGTTTTGTTACTAGAGTCAATATAGGTGCGATGACGAGAGAAGCGAGGTGGAGTGTGTTAGGTGAACTACGACTAGAACCGACTTATTTTATAAACGATGGCACGATAACGGACTAGCAGATTCAATGCATAGAAAACAATACGTCTAGCAACAAAAAGGAGTCAAAATAATGCATCCCAAGAAAAAACTTAATGATAACATTGGTAACACAATCATATACAAAAAAATGGGGCAAAACGCGAATGGAACAAAAATTATAGAGGAAAAAATGGGTACCTACTAATGTACACACTCTCCATTTAAAATTTTCTATTAAGAATTACACGTTATTTTGTCACAAATTCTTTTAAAAGGGCGCCATTTCTGTCTCTTGCCTAGGGCGCCATTTCTGTCTCTTGCCTAGGCCGGCCCTGCTTAGCTACTACGCGCTACATACGACAAATACGTGGCTACGGGCTACGAGCGTAGCGCGTAGCACTAGGTGGTACGGAAAGTGTTAAAATGCAAAGATGTGCCGGTAGCCAGGGGACAGAAGTTAAATGTAAGAAAGAACCTTCGCTATGCACCTCTCGTTTGACAAAATGTCCCTTTATTTGAAATTTCCATGGTCAATATAAATATTTGCGCGATAAATACAACATCCCTTACAAAATACAGAGGGACAAGGTTATACAAGTGGTTATACACTTCTCGGTAGAGGTTAATAGTAGACGGTAAACATGTATTTTGAGGTTATCTTAGCATCCGGTCCGGTCCGGTTTTCCGGACTGTCATATCGGTGAAGCTGGGTCAGGTGGCCATTCATTTTGTGTTAGTATTTAAAAAATGGGGTGTCACATGAAAACCAATATTAAATTATTATTAAGTAATTAGCTAAAACACCTTTTAATTACACTTGTTTATTAAGTGCGTTATTCCTCGCAGGTGTAGAGGAAGTTATAGCAATAGTTTATTCCCTAATGAGTTATGGACTTTTCTTTCACTGTATTACATTGAGTAACAGGAGATGACATCCCTAAGAAATTATTTGTCCCATGACTTGTAGTGAAAATCACTAAAAGTCTGACATTGGCTGTTAGACCACTGACATGATTACACGCAGGTGTCAATATTTTTTAAAAATCAAATACTAAACGTAAAGGCTTTTTGCATGATAACAAACTGTAAAAATAATTCTAAAAATAGTAATAAAAGCCATGGAATTACGTTTCATAGGTAAGTAAGTGCAAAGATTGGTGTTACACTAATTTAAAATATTAATGTTGGCGTTGCGACGCCATATTCCTTGGCGCACAGATTAATGTCGCAGAAGTAACAACATATGTGCCTACACTAAATTTACCTACATTATTGTTTAATAGTACTCAGCATAAACATATTTACGTAATAAACATGTTTTAGATAGGTAGGTTAGGTAATGTTTAGTTCATTAAACATATTTTTATTTTAAAACGAGGGCGAATTTGCTAAAATTGTTAATGCGAGTAAAATATATAGCAATTTTTTTTACGATTTCAATTTAAAACTTAAATATCTAAATATCACCCATGTTATACATACTTACACATTTCATCCGTGCGAGGAAATCAATGTCATTTTAAGTAAATATCAAGGATCATTAACCCTCAAAGTTCGTATTTAAAGGCACTTGTCGGCAAAAATAGTATTTTTCTCCATTCGTTCCTTAAACTCTAGGGTAAGGAGCAAAATAAACATTAGATACAAATAAAACAATTATTTAGTTAATTACATTTCCTTACAAAATGTGTTTAGGCAGAATATGAATTTTGTCAAAACAGTGTCACGTCTGTTTTGTAAAAGCTACTCTTTGATTCAGTGACAGCTGTCAACCGCCAAACATGGGGCACAAAATTTGTTCTAGATAGCTCATCTAGTAGAATACATAATACATCAATGCTGTATTATTGTATTATTTCTTTTGTTCTTATTCTCTTATTGGTATACTTCGAAGATAAGGGGAGGGGGAAGGATTTTTCAACCGACTTCAAGATTTCGTAGGAGTTATTTAGTTCTTATTTTTTTATGTAAGTAAGTATGTATGTTCGAAGACGGCTGGATCGATTAGAAAATTATGTTTGTAGTTGAAAGTGTATACTTCATTGTTGCTCCCGTTGGAACCAGGTCAGGAAATGGGATCCTGGAGAAATCGAGGGAACTATTCAATTATTATAGGCACACCTATAGTGATTTAAATATTTTTTACAGTAGCTCGCGCATTACCTTTTGGAAAGGTGGAGTCTAAGTGAAGTCGGTTCTGTTTTGTTTAAAATTATTTAAATGTTCTTTAATAAACCATTACTGTTGTCTTGTTACACATTTTTAATAACATGAACGGTTAAAAATATTGGAAACTCAAATCATAAAAACGCTCGGCTTAGCAATCTTCTATTAGGCTCAGTATATAATGTATCTTTCTGTAGATTAAGTACCTATGTATCTAGTTGCATTCTATTCTCGTTGTTAAGTATACAAGATCCGTTTAAGGACATAATTACTAATTACAATAGTATTCTAATTATGAAAAAAAAATTGTTCACGCGAAAAATAAAATTTGTTTTGTATGGACGGTTGACCGGCTGGGACGACGGGTCCCATACAAAAAAAAAATTTTTCGCGTCCAAAATTTTTTTCTTCTATTTTTCCTTAGTCGTAATACAATATATTATGCCCTTAAACGGATCACTTGTATTTTTGTTTAACCCTGTATAATTGTATGCGCGTTAATCCTAATCGAAAAACGCATGTTAAGTGTTAAACTTTATCTAAAGTGACAGTTAGTGAAATATTGAAATTGGAATGATCCACCGCCTTCCGGAAGCGGGTCGTTACCGTTCCCGCTCATTTCCGCCGTTTTCTACCCATTCAGTCTGAGATAATTGGACCATATTTTCATAATTTCAGAATAAAAAGAAGCTTTTTTAAACTACATTTGTAAAAAAAACAACATTAATTTATTTTCTTCCCGTAATTCAAGTAGAATTAAACAAACTTCTTCATCACATTTGCTTAAAATGTGTCGAATTCCACGCAGACGCAGAGGGACTTATAGTAATGGCTTACTCCCTAGGGAGTTATGGGCTTTTAAATACCTTATTTAACATTTTCATGCCGTAAAGTGTGATAAAAAACGTGTGTAAATCGGAGGGTAAACTTACTTTATTGCAAATTCGAGTCACAAAAGACCTCGGCTTCGCTTTTGGCAATAGGCATGATGACACATGTTGAATTATGCAATAAAATTTAGTTGATAGGATGCAAAATGATCAATATACCCAACTAAAGTGAAAATTTATAAATTCTATGGAAATGGCTCAAAGATATCAAACTGCATAATTTCTAAATTTTACGAATTTTTAAGGTGCGAAATTTAAAAAAAACAATGATACCATTCGATTTTTAACATTTTACTGTAAAAAAAATTGTATTGCAACCATATACATAAACGCAACATTTCACTGTAAAAATAGCAATTTCATATTTTTTCCATACTTTAAACGGCGACAATGTGATCGTGACGTCACTTTTGCACGTCATTTTGTTAGGAGCGTTTTGAGAAACAAATGCAAATCTCGGACTTTAAGTCTCATTTCTGACTTTTGTGTTGCTTTAACGCAATTAGCCCCATATAGACATTTGATCCTCACAACAAAACGAATCGATTGATACCATACATGAAAAAAAATCACCAAGCCTATTTATTATATTCTCGTTAGCAATATTTTTCCCACATTGCACAATGTACTATTGTATAAATAAACAATTACTTATTTTGTTCTGATAAGCGCATTGGAGCCTTACAAGGGTGTTTCTATATCTAGCCCAAAACAAAAATGAAGAATACATTTTGGAATAAAAAGACGGGGCTAAAATAAAATAAAAAGCCCTTTTTTTTTTTTTTTTTTAATATAGAACAATCTTACACAAATCGACCTAGGCCCACGGTAAGCTCAATAAGGCTTGTGTTATGGGTACTAGACGACGATATATATAATAGATAAATATGGATAAATACTTAAATACATAGATCCTTTATTTCCCAGTTTCTAAATTTTACAATATTTTATATGTATACAGGTAGAAATCGGGGTCATGTAGCAAGCGATCAAGGCATGATACACAAGGCAGTACTGAACAACCTTTACTATGGGACCAACTCCGAAATCGCGAAAAAATTTTTTGCCTCTCCATAGAAAACAATAACATGTGATCGGCCGAAATGTATAAAACTGCCAAAAAATTTTTTCGTAATTTCGGAGATGGTCCCATAGTAAAGGTTGTTCAGTATGGCCTTGTGTATCATGCCTTGATCGCTTGCTACATGACCCCGATTTCAACCTGTATATTAAACTATAATATTTATACGTGTAGATAATATTTGACTATTTATGTTTTTAATGAGATAACCATTTACTGGTATAGGCCTCCTTCATACGTTGCTACATTGTTGCGGTTTATAAGCGGTAAACATATCCCATGGACGCACTTATCCCGACTAACCTTAACCTTAGTTTGTTATTAGATCAAATACCTACAAACATTGAAAATATTGAAAAAAAAATCAGCCCAGCAGGACTTGAACCTACATCAATATTTTGATCTACACCGGCTTTACAGCAGCCGTAAGTGACGTCTAGGTGCTAACTAGAGTTAGATACCCTTCCCGCCGACTCTGTCGCAAGTGTTACAACGGAAACATAGATGGCGCTGCTTTCAACACAGAATTAAAAATCATATTTTCAATGTTTGTATTTTATCTAATAACAAACTATTGTATGAGTGGCCCCCCTATAAAAAACAAGCAAAAATATTATAACCTTAAACTTGATTCCTCGCGCGAGAATTCAAGACGTATTTAATAATTCGCTAGACTTCCTAGGTAGGGTCTATTATCTAATGACGATAAATTTATCTCAATGTAACATGATATAATCCGGATAACAATGTATCAGAGTTATCAGGACGTACACGACGTAGTTTGCGAGTTATAAAAGCCTTGTTACACATGTCCTAGCTAGCTTCCTAAATGATTTAGTTTCTAAATTTAGTCAAGTCTAACCGCATTTAGCAAGTAAATTTACTATTGAAAAAAGTTAGGATCCTAATTAGGATGCTAGTTAGGACACTAAAAAAAGTAAAGTGTAACAGGGCTTTAAGCTAATCTCAAATGTATCTTAGCGTCATGTCTGAATTAAAAACATACATAATTTTAAACAAAAAAGGACTGACTTCACAGACTCAACCTTTCCAAAAGGAAATACTCGGCTACTGTAGAAAATATTTAATTCAGTATAGATGTACCTATAATATTTGAAGAGTTCCCTCAATTTCTCCAGGATCCGATCATCAAATCCTGACCTTCCAATAATCGGTAAACATACATACAAAAACAAAGATACCGACGAGTTGAGAACCTCCTTCTTCGGAATCTTAAAGGCGGTTGAAAATATACTTGGTGCTTAAAAAAACTGAAGCTTTTTAGGGTTCCGTACCCAAAGGGTAAAAACAAAGGGACCCTATAACTAAGACTCCGCTGTCCGTCTGTCACAAGGCTGTATAATAAATAATAAATAAATAAATATTATAGGACAATTTTACACAAGCCGACCTAGTCCCACAGTAAGCTCAATAAGGCTTGTGTTGTGGGTACTAGACGACGATATATATAATAAATAGATATAGATAAATACATAAATACATAGGAAACATCCATAACTCAGGTACAAATATCTGTGATAAACACACAAATAAATGCCCTGACCAGGATTCGAACCCGGGACCTCCTGCTTCGTAGGCAGTGTCACTACCGACTAGGCTATACTACGGGCGGCTAGTATGGGGAATTGGAAATAATTAATAATAGCTAATATTTTTAGTGTAACGGATATATCATGATACAAGTATTATTTACGCTATGAAATCCTACAAAATATCATTATTCGCTAACCGCCGCAAATATGTACACACATATTACAAGCGTTTTTATTGTAGGATTTTAATGAATATATCGTTTCTAAGTCATTTAAAGTGTGTAAGAACAAACTACCAATTATTACTATTTGTTTCTAACTAATTAGGATATATATCGCCCGCGCCGTACATTATGTTATTTAAGTGGTTATACATGGACACGGTTTCTTGTTTTTCGCTTTAAACAGAAAGAAAACTTAAATATCGTCATATTTACAAATAAAAATAGTTGATATTATTGTAAATAAAAATATACAATTTTTTTATATATATTTTTTTTACCTATTTAAGGGGCGGATATATGACAACATCGTTTTAGACCTCACTTAGAACAAGGAATTTGTATAGTTAATGCTACGTATTCGCAATAATATGAATGTCTACGTATTCATAAAGAAGCCGTGCAGAGGCTCCAATTGATATTTTATTTTATATTAGCTTTGATTATCTATAAACCGACTCCAAAAGTACCAAAAAATCAAAAAATGGCGTTCCGTTCTAACGGACCGGAACGGAATGGTGGTCTAACACGTCGCAATACAATTTTGTCTTCGACAGTGGTTCAATGGTTATGTTATTTTGAAAGCCAGATAACTAGACTAGTGCATCAGGGCATATTCATATTTTTCATCATAAAGACAACAAAGAAATTGAAACGTAAATATAAACTTTTGAAAAATTCCCATACATTCGCCATATCAGTCAAATTGTCATTGTGACTCAGATGCCCGACGGGCCTCGTCGCAGGCGGACGTCTTGTTGGATGAGCAGCCATGACGTTTCATTTTGGCATTTATTTTGACAGTAAATCGTATACGTACACGAAAAAGGATACCAGTAGCCAGATTGTATTCAAAATATATATGGAAAATTACAAGGGACCGTGAGTCCCACAAAATTAGATTTTTTATATTTACACGACTTAATACTACAAAAATACAACTAAAGATTGAATAAAAGACACTTTTCTACCGAATTCTCGTAATTAATTGCCTCAAAACCTGTTCTAAATTAAAAGAGTTTTTGGATTCCTTTTTAATTACTGGACTTTATTTTTATTACGCTGGTCATAATATTACGACATTTTAACATGACTTATAACGTCAAAATACTTGAATGACAATATTATTATAATAACTCCAATCCAATCTCTATTTTTTTAATATTAAAAGACTTGATTATTTTACATATACAAAAGATATAATCAAATATTGAATGCAATATACGATAATCTGGCGAGGAGAGCAACCAAGTCAGTT
Organism: Pammene aurita; assembly: GCA_947086415.1. NCBI lineage: Eukaryota > Metazoa > Arthropoda > Insecta > Lepidoptera > Tortricidae > Pammene > Pammene aurita. The sequence continues at coordinate 7,998,538 of OX352313.1, forward strand.
TTTTGTGGTCATGTTCATGAAGAACGTTGAACGACTCCGTCTGCAGACTATAGGTACAAATTGATACGCGCATTAATCTTTTGTCGTATATACGTTATGGTACCCCAGAGCTACAAAGGGGCATTGAGAGCTCATGATACGGCGCTTGATTCGAGCTACGCTACTAACGTCACTTCAACACATCATCGGAAAAGCATCCAACTCCTACCTAATAGAGCCCCGCCATTGAAAGCACGGGAGGACCCAACTTACATACGTTCGCTTCTTGGCGATTTCCAGGCAGATTGTGTGCAGATTTATCTATCGTTACACAAATGTACCCTGATCAAATAAATTACTTCCTTATATTATTAACAATGTTGTTTACTGACTTAAACTTACACAATTTTCACTCCTCATCCTCCTAGCGTTTTGCCCCGGCCTTGTGCCACGGCTCAATTAAGCCTGTAGGCCTTATTGGAAATAGATATGGTTTCCTCACGATGTTTTCCTTCATCAAAAAGCGACTGGTAAAAATATCAAATGATATTTCGTGCATGTGATATAATTTTCATAACTAGTACAGTCACCATCAGATATATCGGAGCAGCCAAGGTACTCAAATATATCTGAACATGCACTTTATCGCCTTGATCATAGAGGCGTTGATTAGATATTTGTGAACACCTTGGCCGCTCCGATATATCTGATGGTGCTCCGATATATCTAGTGGTACACCAGGAGGTCGGGGTTTGAACCCGAGACCTCCGGATTGAAAGTCGGACGTGTTACCAGGTTACCAGCTCATTTAACTCATGGTTTACATTTAAACGGGACTTTTGAGTTATACCTACCTAGGTGAGACCAAGAACATAACATAATGTAGCGTTCAAATAAGAACAATGTGTTATTTCATCAATGTTCTGTGAATTTACATACTGGGTGAAGCATGTACAGAACCATAATTTTAAAACTAAATATTACCCAAATATGGTAACTACAAGTGTTGGAGCCATGGGTGTTTATCTAATTTCCTACTGATCGCTTTCCATATTTGTAGTGTTGTAGGAAGCGTTCTATTCATGAACACATTTTCTCATAAAGTTCTTGGAGACTAATCCAGCGAAACAATCCTTAAGGTACGTAATTATACCTACATAGCTAATTTAGATCCATTTCAGTAGCCGGTTTGGATTTAAGACTAATATCATATTTTTAATTTAAGACAATAATCTGACAGCTCCTGGCCTACATTGTAAATCATTTTGTATGGAGAGAACTGTCAGATTACTGTCTTGAATTAATAATACGATATTAGTACAAAATTTTGTCCCCAATTTATTTTTAAGCCTAACGTTTCTAAATTATTAGAGTACTATTTAAAATATACTAACCGAACAAAATTAAACTTTTTTAAACAAAAAAATTAGACCCTTTCTGAGGCTGGTTTGGATTTTAGGACAATTTTTAAGAAATGATTTGATTATTCCGAAAATATCGACATACTATTAATTCCATAAAAAATATTTTAACGGCAATACTTAACATACTTTGATATTCATATTTAAAGTCTTAAATTGTAAGTCTTAATTATTTGTATTAAGTCGTTAAATTGATAAAATGATCGTAAAAGTACTGCGGTGTTGGGAGTCTTGAAGCATATTTTATTATATTTTAAGCTTTATTGCACAAAACTGTTTTTACTGGGTAAAACAAATATGCGTCTAGGGTGGTGGGTAAAATTTACAACATATTTATTCTTTAATCATTAAAATTGCTCAGTGATTTGTGTCATTGAAGAACTCAAAATTTTTAATGACTCTAAGGTATGTGGAATACCGTTTTAAAAGTCTTCATTACTGCGGACGTTAAGAGACAGAAATGCATGGACCCGTCTGCATATTTTAGATGACGTCGATTAGCACGATTGGCCGTTAGGTCAAACAAAGCTGTTCAAGCCTTCTAGCTGCCAGATTAAACAGTGGCAACCTCCCAATAAGCGGATGGGATAGCGGCTTCTGTTCTGAAAACCAATCTGTGCTACATTCGGCCTACATTTCGCTGCTAGGTTTGATAAATACAATTTTATAAAATCTACTCATAAGCGGGTAAATAGGGGGATGAAAATTTGTATGAAAGTAAAAATAGAAACAATACATTTCATAATTATTTTACATGTTTTTAAAGTTGGGCATTCCACTTATACAATAGTATGTTATTCAATCAAATACAAACATTGAAAACATTGAAAAAATAATCAACCCAGCAAGACTTGAACTTGCATCGATACGCCTTACCGGGGCTCGATCGCTTTTGAAAGCGATCGAGCGGGGGCGAAAGCGAACGAGCCCCGGTAAGGCGTATCGATGCAAGTTCAAGTCTTGCTGGGTTGATTATTTTTTCAACGTTTTCAATGTTTGTATTTGATTGAATAACAACAATACATTTGTTTTCATATTTTTTATATATTTATAACCCTTTAACTTCCATGTGATTCAATCATATGTAAATCGCATTTGCCGCTCTATACTTTTTTTTTACGAAAAAAAAATGAAGTTGAACATTGAAGTAGATTCTACGCTATCTCGGCCCTGATAAAAGGCGGCACATTTATAAAATCTGCGTGTTGTATATAAAGCGAAAAACAATAATGATAGTTGAACAACTAATATTTTTTCTTACGACATAGTTATACATAGTATACATATCAGGTCTGCAAAAAATAACTCTTACCTACTGCAATACTTTCATTGTTTTTTTAAACATACACTAATTTTAGGCTTTCGAAGTGTAATATGGTATGTGTATCGTACACAATCCTATAATTGTATGATTTCTACAATAATCGTATGTGTCGCCTCAAGCGTGTAATTATATATTCTGTTCTACAAGCTCCATTTTAGTTGCTTCAGAAAATCTTAATAAGTCAAAAAAGTACATTCTGAAATTTTTACTTTATGTTGCGTATTAAATATCAGAATCATCACAGCGATATCTGATGCCTTTTCTAAGTTTGTTAATTTCGTTTCAAAATCACTTTCTGCTTGTCTGATTTTTCTTAATACTTATTAATCATAATAATAAGAACCTGACGTGATTTTCTTTAATGGTTTCGTCAGGGATTTAAATGAAAACAATGAAAAAATTGTAATATATTTCCAAATGTCATTGAAATAACAAAATTATATACGTGTTTATAAATCCATATATTTTTAAGCATATATAAAAAAATAAACTTAAATGAATTCTTCGCACTTATAAGAATATGATGTCAAGCTGGACCTAGTAACTAATTGTAGGCAAAAATATGTATAGAGCAGACAGGACCTCGGAAGCCGACCATTCCCCGCCACCTTTTTTGGTAGCCACTGATTGATCTATTTACAAGGGAGCTTGATCAGCTTAATTTGACACGACTGACAATCGTGCAAAGCGGCGTTGCCTGAGACTGAACTGCAGATGATTTGCATGAATCAGTCACCAAATTTAAGGCCATTTATAGGATTTGTACTGCACTGGTGGCTATATTCATCATCATCATTATCAGCCTGTATCAGTCCACTGCTGGACATAGGCCTCTCCCAAGGCACGCCACTGAGCTCGCTCTTCAGCTCTCCTCTTCCAATCTGTACCCGCCACCTTACGGATATCGTCGCTCCACCTTGCTGCAGGGCGCCAAGCACTGCGTGTGCTGTCATACAGCTATATTAACCTAACCTAAACTAAATAGGTAACAATAGGTACTAGCTCAAAAACATATCTTACCTTAAGGTCAATAACGATGTCAACAAAAAAAGCGTAAGATGACTTATGACTTTTAAATGAAATATTCAAGTATGATTGGGCTATTTTATTATAATTTTAAAAGGGATTAAGAATTTTATTATATCATGTCAGTTGAAAAACAGACGTATAAACCAAGGCGGTCACGGTTCTTTTGTTTAATAGGTCCTATATACAGTAAAAATTTGGTACAGCAGGCTCAAAAATTAATTTAGAGCTAAAGTTCGTGATTTCAACTGGTCTTAAAGTCCAAACCGGCCAAAATAATGGTTTTGAATTCGAAATATAGGTTATTTGAAGTGCCCGATACCATGCGTTTTAAGTCTTAAGATTTGTACAACATTAAGTATGAGTATATTAATACTATAAAACTTTCGTGAGACTCTTTGTATAAGTATACTAGCCTTTTCCCGCGGCTTCGCCCGCGTACTATAAGTACTCAAAAAGGATACGATACCCATGTTGATGTTCAGACTTTGTGACCACATTTGCCACTTTTAGGGGTTGAATTTTCAAAAAACCTGAAACACGTGTTTACTCATTTATCGTTAAGAATACTCCTGTGAAGTTTCGAATACAAACAAACATACAACCATACAAACAAATCTTGATTCGCCATACAAACTTTGGACCCCCATTTTACCCCCTTAGGGGGTGAATTTTGATAAATCCTTTCTTAGTGCACCCCTAGACCTTATAAGGAACCTACGTGCCAAATGTGGAATCTCTAGAACCAGCGGTTTGGGCTGTGCGTTGATATGTCAGTCAGTCAGTCAGTCAGTCAGTCAGTCAGTCAATCAGTCAGTCAGTCAGTCGGTCAGTTTCTTCTTTTATATATTTAGATTATTATAAACTGAAAAAAATAATAATTATAAACTGTAGATATGGAAGAGCGGTGCCTCCTAGCACAGGTTATTTTGTAAATAACTTACAAGGAGACGCCGGTCAATATAAGATATAGGTATGTACTTCATGTTAAAAAAATAAAGATTTTTTTTTGATGTGCCAAAGTTTGGAGCGATGGGATCAAAATATATTTACGAAATTTTTTTCAGTCAGTTACTGAACATATTCTCAGAGTGCATCAGTCTTGATATTATCTATTTGGAGTTATAAGCAGGAAATTATTGTAGGCATTACGCCCGCCAGTGACTTCAGTAATATTATATTCGATTTAGTATAGTATACTTTTACGGCATATCAAACGTTATGTCATGGTAATTAAATATGTATGAGTCTGCAAGTGTGTTTGGGCCATTTAAATATATTTGTGTAAGGGATTTAAAGTCATTAGCTATTTTTCATATAAAAACAATTCTTTCTTAAAAATGGTCTTAAAATCCTAAGCACTTACCGGGTAATTTAGTAGTAGCTTATTTGAAGTGCACCCCGTGTCGCAAATATTTGGAGCGGTAGACTTGAAGATAAATTACATAATGTAGTTTTAGTGTATTTTCAAATTATTGCATCAATTTGAATATGGGTGAATCAACTTTTAGAAAAGTATTTTTTTTTCAAAACTAATAGATTGTTTACAATTCGGCTACATGTTTATTAAGACAATTAAACCAATACTTTACAAAATATATATTTAACAGTTTAACAAAATATATATTTTTATTTATGTGTCGTATCGTAACGTAACGTAGCAAAGCACTTTGTCCCTATATAACGCTTCATAATTAGTATCATCCTAAACTCGTCTGCTAAGTTTTTCTATCATAAAAGGTAATAAGTGTCCTTCACCCACATACCTACTAGCGACCATTTAGGACCTTCAATAAATTTATAGTATGGCCGGCTTCAGTACTAAAACTAAATTCACACGAAGGTATGCAGAACATTAGTTAGTAAATAAAACCAATAAATTCAATCGTAGAATAACATTAAGATTTATTTGCATGGAAAATTGACTAAGCTAGGTATAGATATACCTACCTAATTTACAATTCATCGAAACTCTTAAGAAGTTATTCAGACATATTTCCGTTCACTTCTACCTATAAGCGACTTCTATTCTACAACGGGCCAACCGCGAGTTCGAAAATCGACGTTTCGTTATCTCCGTTTCTATCGCTCTTGCATATTTGAAAGAGTGATGCAAATAGTCGATTCGACGACCGAAGTGGTTCGCGGTTATATGCCAAGTCTATTATGTATTTGTTCGGCTAGCTAACTTTCCAAAACGTGTATCTCGATAACGTATTACCAAAGTCATTTAATCATTTAAAATCAACCATAATACGACATATGTGACATAAACAGGATAGACAAGGAAAGCAAGATAAAATATGTTATTTCTCTGTCTGCTTACAAAGGAAAACATTACAGTTTAAATTTCTCAAAGGAGGTGTGATTAGTATGAAACTAATAATGGCAACCTGTAAAAAAGTATAAGCGGTCAATGACCTGTCCCCCGAAAGTGTGGTAGTGTGCGTGAAGTCTGGTTGTGTGTGAATCAGGGTATTTTGACAGAATCTGAAAATTCTCCCACATATACCCGACCCTTAACTATTTCCGGGTGAAAAGTTGGTAGGATTTTTGCATATCTTATCTATAAATATTCCATAAGAATAAAAAAATCAGGCTATTATAAATTAATGTTTGACGCAACCGTATCTTTACTGTACTACTAGGAGGCCGTCAAAACTGTGTATATCATGAGATGATGTGGTTCATGAACCGTGATAGTTAGACAGTTGAAATTTTCACAGATGATGTATTTCTGTTGCTGCTATAACAAAAAATACTAAAAACAAAATAAAATAAACATTTAAAGGGGCTCGGGAATACAACACACATGATAAATAAATGATTTTTTGCCATTTTTGTCTGTCACCAGGCTGTATCTCATGAACCGTGATAGTTAGACAGTTGAAATTATCACAGATGATGTATTTTTGTTGCCGCTGTAACAACAAATACAAAAAAAAACAGAATAAAATAAATATTTAAGGGGGCTCCCATACCACAGACGTGATTTTTTTGCCATTCTTATAGTTCGACTCGCACTTGGCTGGTTTTATTAAAACTACAATATCTTTACAAATTTTATAATAATGCCTAATTTCTGTTACGTCAATTTGGTGTAGTTGATCGTGTTTATTATACAAACTAAATATAGGTAAACTACCAGTATGTACATATTTTCCCGCATATTCCTATTGTGAAAAGGTGAGAAAACATGACATTGTTGCACTAAACGCCCGGATGGACCAAATGTGATGCGATCACCGCTCCGGGACCGTTAATTTTCAAGATTAAGTAATTGTAGACATCACGTTGGGTTGTCCTTAGCCTTAGAATGTTCAATTTAAGCAGTATTGGACTAAGAGCTGGCCACGTCAGATATGACACAATAATGAGAGCAACAAAACCCGTCTGGTTAGATTGCTATACTATCCTTATTGCTGCTAGTTAGTTACTTACTTATGCCCGGATCTAGGGGCATCTAGCAGCTTTTAATGGATGAAGGTCAGAGTGACAGACTAGCAAAATTTTCGAATTAGAAAATAGCAATACCAAAATAGGTGACAACTACCGCAGTGGTCTCAGTTATAAATGCCAGGGCCTATATTTTAACATTGTAACAAAAGACATTGCGTATTATTACGGAAACAAAGACAGTAGGCGACAAAGTATGAATTACATTTTCTACTAAATGAAATTTAGTAATTTATTAGGGTAAATTTTTGTTTTTTTCTAAGAAAATGTAATGAATACTTTCCCCCGACAGAAACTTTTTACAATGATATAATCCAGGGGCGTATTTACCCTATGGCCAAGAGGGCCATGGCCCGGGGCGGCAGGCTGCCAGGGGCCGCGCGAGCCGCCCCGTGTGATTGGTTGTGGGCGCCTTTTTCGATGCTGAACTTCAGTTAGGTACCGGCCCATAAGGCCTAAGAAAGAATAATTTTAAACGAACAATCTCAAGACGCCACAATCTAAATAAACATAAAGAGCGTTATTTTGTACTTGCCGCCTTTCCATCTCTGCCATGTATCACATACACTGAACTGCAATGTTTCCTAAAAGGGAGGAAAATATAACCATGCCTGGTTATTCAACTAAGCTTCCGTTTTCAGTCAGAAAAACTTAATCAAGTCAGTAAAAACTGATGGTTGAGAATCCCCGATACGGGTCTATAATCTTTTCTAATCTTAGCGTTGGTGCAATCTAGTATATTTTGCACCCTCCAGAAACTCAATCGTCAAGTATAATGGGAATGGTAATTTCGGTATGGCTAATGGTTGGGAAAGATGGATAGGCTACGACTACAGGCATCTTGGACCGGGCGGCCACCATATGATAACTTGGATAACTTGGTATGGTGGAGGAGCAGTTTGGAACCTTATTCGTCGAAAAGAAAAAAAAATATAGGTGACAAATCATCATGGGTCGGACAGCTCTCAGCCTAGTCCGTTCCGTTTTCGGACACTTTTAGTGGTGCAATTTTTGGGGTGTTTTTACCTCATCGATTTGATAGCTAAAGTGATGCTCTTTCAATAGTTTTTGGTCAGACAGCCCTCAGCCTGGTCCGTTCCGTTTTCGGACACTTAGTGGTGCAATTTTTGGGGTCCTTTTTCCGTCTGTAACGTTCCGTTACACGCATCGTTCGTGTGAAGAATAGCTTTTATAACCTGCCATATATGGAACACAATAATTATTTTTAAAAACATTTTTTAGGGTGCACTCCATACACAAAACAAAAACAAATGCTGAAAAATAAGTTTCTGATTTGCAGTTCGGTACGTTTTTAAAAATAAGTTTAAGGTTACTAAATGTTTTTTTATACAATAAATATTTAATAAGATATTTGACTATAAAGTTTTGTTCACTTTCTAGCTTCTAAAATCAGCAATTACGCGTAAAAAATAAAAAATAAATCCAGGAGATAGCTCTTAATACACTCTTTCATGTAAAATTAATTTGAAAACCAAATCCGACCAGGCTGAGGGCTGTCCGACCAAGTGATTTACCGACCTATATAAAATATATAAAACTTTTACTTTTCGATTAATAAGGTTGCAAACTGCTCCTCGATGAGGTAAGTGATCATACTGTGGCCGCCCGGTCCTTATACCACCTTGGCCTTACACATATACACTTTGCCCGGTCCCATTACACCTTTTGCACATCCTCGGAGTGGATCGATATAGCAGAACAGTGCAGCACGTTTCGCCACTAAACCAGAACGGATCGAGAGCGAATCAAGAATGGAATCAAAACCGCGAAATCTCGCTGTACGAACTCGCACTTGTTTTGCTCTCGATCCGCTGAGATTACACGTCAAAACGTGTCGCGTTGTACGCCGGTGTCGATCCCGCTACGCAGCTGTGCAAAAGGCGGGTGTTTTTTCAATGTTTGACCGTATACTAAGGGTTCAGAGTTTCAAGAAAATTTTAATAATTTTAATCTGGTTAAGTAACAGGGGCGGCAAATTTTTCTGGCCCGGGGCGCCAAATTTCCAAATACGCCTCTGATATAATCTAATTATTTATATAATTTCTCATTATATTACATTAAAACCAGAACTCCAGGATTTATTTTCTTGAATTGCTTTACATTCTCTGACGCCCACCACTTTACGCCAGATGTCCAGATCTAGAAATAAGCATAGTATAGCAAACTGACTAGAGTGGTTTCGTTGCTCTCATTATTGTGTCATATCTGACGTGGCTAGCTCTCCGTAGAATTGTTATATTTGTTATCAAGTTTGGTCTATTTGTTCCCGGAAAAGTAATAAGATTCGGCCTTATGTTTATTGAGCCCACCTGTATCTACACAAACTTATGGTTAAATACTTATAAATGAACATATAGTATACATAATTTTGTACCATAAGGAAACCGGACCTAATACCGATAAGGCCTAGTTTCCCTTCTGGGTTGGAAGGTCAGATGGCAGTCGCTTTCGTAAAAACTAGTGCCTACGCCAATTCATGGGATTAGGTTGTCAAGCGGACCCGAAGCCGGGATAAGCGCTAGGAGGAACAATAGGTACATAATTTTGCTGGAAGCACTTTTAATGTTTATTAATAAGTAATATGTCGACAAAGTTTAAAGTCTCTAGTTTAAAAAAAAAGAAATATGCGCTATACAAACTTTGCACCCCTATTTAATGATGGAATTTCCAAAAATATTTTATTTTGTTATATTTTTGGTATAAGTATATTTTCTGTTTGAATATTATCGAACGAGCGAAGTGAGTTCTTACAAACAACTTCGGCTACTGGGACGTCTCAGCATTTCGATGGCTTTTTGATTTTGAGAGTTTGTTCCGCGATAACTTTAGTAACGCTTTTCTGATCTTTATGAAACTTCTTGAGGTTGTAGCAGAAATACATATAATTTGTGAGTTCGTATTGAGCAGGATCGTTCAAGGGGTTGTGGTGATAGAAGGCGAAAAAAAAATTTCGCCCGCGTACTATAAGTACTCAAAAAGGATACGATACCCATGTTGATTTTCAGACTTTGTGACCACATTTGCCCCTTTTGGGGGTTTAATTTTCAAAAAATCTGAAACACGTGTTTACTCATGTATTTCCAGCTTAACAATTTATCGTTAGGAATACTCCTGTGAAGTTTCGAAAAAAATAGTCTAACAAACTTTAGACCCCCATTTAACCCCCTTAGGGGGTGAATTTTGAAAAATCCTTTCTTAGTGCATCCCTAGACCTAATAAGGAACCTACGTGCCAAATTTAGAATCTCTAGAACCAGCGGTTTGGGCTGTGCTGTGATATGTCAGTCAGTCAGTCAGTTTCTTCTTTTATATATTTAGATTTCGTTTGCAAGGATATCGCGAGTTCTGAGTTCGAGGCGGACTACTAGTTAATTAAATAAATATATTTTACACATATTAACCATATCTGAATTATCGGTAACTCTGATCCTATGTTCTCGTTTTACCAATTTCATTTACACATAAACCACAATATTGGAACATGTTCGACGTTGGAATGCGACGGCTATAAATAGGTCTCGCTCACTCAATCAAGGTATAATCAGATTATCTGTTCCATTTTTGGGCTCAAGTGAGTCGTAGGTTGTTAGGTGAAGTGCTGGGTATAGTCACAGTATAAGGACTCTGTAAGACCAGTATCCCATCTTCGAACAAATAAAAATTCACGTTTTAAATTCAAATTTCAGAAGCAGGGCTGGACCAAGCATGTTTCTTTATTTGATTTTTAACTAGTGGTCCGCCTCGAACTCGCGATTTCCTTGCAAACGAGATGACCAATATAACTAGAGAGCGGATTTGAAGTAGCGATCTCAATACTAATATGGATATGACTGGTATATTTTATTACTTTTTCTACACACAAAAGTAATGTAACTTATCGGAATAAAAAAGTAAAAACCTTGTTTTAGAATAAAATACTTTTCTTTAAATGTAGTTTGTGGCAAAAATAACATTAATTTAATCTAATTATTTTGCTAAGATTGCGGTATGCGGTGTAATAATAATAGACTGTAAGACCTTATATAAACAACATGACATGTATTTAAAAAAATGCACTAGTCATATCCATATTAATATTGAGATCGCTACATCAAATCCGCTCTCTAAATATAACAAGAGGTTGCATGATATTTTGCGCCTTCTAGCTCCATGATCCCTTGGTCGGTCCTGCTTAAGTATATTAAGTCTCAAATTATATGTATGTCTGCTACAACCCCAACAAATTTCACGAAGATCAGAAAAGCGTTACTAAAGTTATCGCGGAATAAACTCCCAAAATCAAAAAGCCATCGAAATGCCGAGACGTCCCACGTCCCACGACAGTCAGAAGTTGTTTGTAAGAACTTGCTTCGCTTACGCTCCGCTCGTTCGATAATCTATGATAATTTCATTTCCATTTACCAATAAAATGGTATTGTATTATTTCATAAATGTTATACAAGGTGTAAAATAACCAATGGGTATTTATATTATTTTTAGGTATGGGTATGTGTGTATTTTTCAATCTGATATTGTATTTCATTATTTATTCTTAGTTTTATAGTTTTGTGACATTGAAATGTAAGTAATCAATCAATAAAATATGTTTTTTTTTTCACTGCTTTGACGATCATAATATAAATTTGTATAGATTAGGCTAAGACCATTTTGTACTGTTATTTATTATTATGAAATAAATAAATCTTAATCTATTCTCACACTTAGGTCACATTTAGTCCCTATATGTATATCCTACATCCGATTGCAGCGCCACCCGTCGGGTCTAAATAATTAAAATTTAACAGTTGCTCTAAACATGCATTGGGTTTTTTATTAAAATCAAACCAGTTGTTTAGGTCACGAAATCCTCGAAATTGCTATAGTACAGTAAAGATACGGTTGCGTCAAACATTAATTTATAATAGCCCGATTTTTTTATTATTCATTCTAATGGAATATTTATAGATAATATATGCAAAAATCCTACCAACTTTTCACCCGGAAGTAGTTAAAAAGGTAAAAAAATATATATAAAAAATTTGTATATTTTTATTTACAATAATATCAATTATTTTTATTTGTAAATATGACGATATTTAAGTCTTCTTTCTGTGTAAAGCGAAAAACAAGAAACCGTGTCCATGTAAAACCACATAAATAACAAAATATACGGCGCGGGCGATATACATATATCCTAATTCGTTAGAAACAAATAGTAATAATTGGTAGTTTGTTCTTACACATTTTAAATGACTTAGAAACGATATATTCATTAAAATCCTACAAGTAAAACGCTTGTAATATGTGTGTACATATTTGTGGCGGTTAGCGAATAACGATATTTTGTAGGATTTCATTGCGTAAATAATACTTGTATCATGATATATCCGTTACACTAAAAATATTAGCTATTATTAATTATTTCCAATTCCCCATACTAGCCGCCCGTAAAATGACTGTAGTACTACTGCAGCGGCACCTACCGAATCCAATTGTAAATTAAATAAATTAATTAAGTTACTCAAGTATGCACACATTTTTTATCAAAAATAAATATTTTGCTCGCGCAACGGTAGCTCCACACTAGCACGCCCCTTATTTCGTCATGTCTAATCATGCCTAATTCGGTCGCGTCGTCAGTTGTTTTTGCCTGCGGTCCGCTCAGTTTTTTTTGTTCGAAGTTGAACTACTCTTTATAAATGGGTGTACATTTTTTTTTAATACCACGACGGTGGCTAACAAGCATACCTGATGGTAAGCAGCTACCGTAGCCTATGGACGCCTGCAACTCCAGAGGTGTCACATGCGCGTTGCCGACCCTTTACAAAAAGGAGGATTCACTGTGTTGACGTCTAAGGGAACAAGAGGGTCCCTCATCGTCAACCCACTGGGTCCTCTTTGAGCTCTTTGGCGACCTTACTCACCAGCAGGAACACAACACTATGAGTAGGGTCTAGTGCTATTTGGCTGTGGTTTTCTGTAAGGTGGAGGTATTTCCCTAGTCGGGCTACTCTGGTATATTCATGTTCACGTGTCACTTAAATACCTACGTCGCGTTGAGTTAACTTAAATTTTATACTATAGTCTGACATTAAAATTTATCAGTAGTAAGTAGTAGAGGAAAAAAACTATACCTACTTGCTCATTCCTTTTCAACCGACTTCAAGATTTCGAAGGAGGAGGTTCTCAATTCGTCGGAATCTTTGTTTTTGCATTTTTTTTTAAAGTATGTTCAAAAATCATTTTTTGTTTGAAAGAGTATACTTTCGAATTGATCCTATTGTCATCAGTTTAGGATCTGATGATGGATTCCTTAAGAAATCGAGGGAACTCTTCAACTATTATAGGCACACCTATAGTGTTTTGAGTATTTCTTACAGCAGCTCGAGCATTTGCTTTTGGAATGGTGGAGGCTTATTAGCTAATGTTAACATCTATAATCTAAATTTATATCTAAGTACATAATTAAATTTCACTTTATGCTTCAATCAAACATTACAAAACATATTATATATATATATATATAAAGATTTTTAGTAATAAGCAACGTGCATAGCCGTCGTATATAGAAAGCCGTGACTGACATATATTTTTATACCTGTAGGAACTGTAGGAAATTTGCGTAAACTGAAGAGGGCAGCACAGGACGGCTGTTTATTGCCACGAGGTAGCTTGAATTTAAGTTTATTTTTATTTTTGACCAGCAATTGACCCCAATCGCACCTGATGGAAAGTGAGGACCGAGCCTAAGATAGAGCACCGGTTCCGTAATAGCCTATTCACTCTTGCTCTGCTCTGCTTTAAAGAAACCGAGTTCTTAAGTTGCCAAAATAGGATACTAGATGGCAGGACCTACAACGTTCAAGGGTACACGAGTCAAATATTGGAAGCTGCGTGAAGTAGTGCCAGTTTACGATTAGACCACAATATGACTTTCCAACGCGCACGGTCCCTATAATATTATTTAAAATTATCATATCTAAATGTCTGTTTCCCTTGCCGGTAGACCACCATGGGCGCCGCATCAGACGGCTTCAGCGCCGGCTGGCTGCGTGCGCAGATCGCCGCGTGCCGCGAGTCGCGCAAGCTCGTGCTCGTGATCGTGGCCATAGCCTTACTGCTGGACAACATGCTGCTTACTACTGTCGGTGAGTGTCTACAGTCCATCAGACGGCTTCAGCGCCGGCTGGCTGCGCGCGCAGATCGCCGCGTGCCGCGAGTCGCGCAAGCTCGTGCTCGTGATCGTGGCTATAGCCTTACTGCTGGACAATTTAACATGCTGCTTACTACTGTCGGTGAGTGTCTACAGTCCATCAGACGGCTTCAGCACCAGCTGGCTGCGCGCGCAGATCGCCGCGTGCCGCGAGTCGCGCAAGCTCGTGCTCGTGATCGTGGCCATAGCCTTACTGCTGGACAACATGCTGCTCACTACTGTCGGTGAGTGTCTACAGTCCATCAGACGACTTCAGCGCCGGCTGGCTGCGCGCGCTGATCGCCGCGTGCCGCGAGTCGCGCAAGCTCGTGCTCGTGATCGTGGCCATAGCCTTACTGCTGGACAACATGCTGCTCACTACTGTCGGTGAGTGTCTACAGTCCATCAGACGGCTTCAGCGCCGGCTGGCTGTGCGCGTAGATCGCCGCGTGCCGCGAGTCGCGCAAGCTCGTGCTCGTGATCGTGGCCATAGCCTTACTGCTGGACAACATGCTGCTCACTACTGTCGGTGAGTGTCTACAGTCCATCAGACGGCTTCAGCGCCGGCTGGCTGCGCGCGCAGATCGCCGCGTGCCGCGAGTCGCGCAAGCTCGTGCTCGTCATCGTGGCCATAGCCTTACTGCTGGACAAAATGCTGCTTACTACTGTCGGTGAGTGTCTACAGTCCATCAGACGGTTTCAGCGCCGGCTGGCTGCGCGTGCAGATCGCCGCGTGCCACGAGTCGCGCAAGCTCGTGCTCGTCATCGTGGCCATAGCCTTACTGCTGGACAAAATGCTGCTCACTACTGTCGGTGAGTGTCTACAGTCCATCAGACGGTTTCAGCGCCGGCTGGCTGCGCGCGCAGATCGCCGCGTGCCGCGAGTCGCGCAAGCTCGTGCTCGTCATCGTGGCCATAGCCTTACTGCTGGACAAAATGCTGCTCACTACTGTCGGTGAGTGTCTACAGTCCATCAGACGGTTTCAGCGTCGGCTGGCTGCGCGCACAGATCGCCACGTGCCGCGGATCGCACAAGCTGGTCCTCGTCACCGTGCCCATAGCCTACTGCTGGACAATATCTTATCTTGTATGGCACGGCTCCGATGCCCCACTCACAAAATATGGGGTCATTTTTCAGAGCTAGTACGAGCTAGTGCTACTCGTAGTAGTCGTAGTACGATTCCCATGCTTACAACCGTTCACTGCCTACATTAGCATGTATCTACATAAGATAGGTGTGGCATAGAGGCCTGGATTGATGGAAACAGATACAGATAGCTGTAATCAGGATTATTTTAGGAAGCCATGTTTGTACTGAAGACGCCATACACGATGATTCATAATCGGTGATCAGGAAACAATTTTCACATCAAATCACATTTGTGTAGCAGTTGGACCATTTTGTTTATAGTTGTATACTCCACTTTTTTATTTACATAGAAAATTTTAGGTGATTTGACTCAGTATCACGAGCTCTTTCGATTCTAGTAGAACAAAAACTTGGGACACGTTTTTTTCCTACTAGGATGGAACGAGCTCGTTATCTGAGTCGAAATCACCTAGATTTTCCTGGTTCCCGATGATCATCGATTATGAATCATCATACAAACAGCGACACTGTTAACTGTACATCGGTGGACCTTATTACAAGAGGCATAAGGTCCACCGATGGGCAGTTAACAGTGGGCGATGGTACAGTCGAGTTCATAAATATGTGTACATTTTTTTCACCTTATTGCAATGGATTAAGGTGAAGAAATGTACACATATTTATGAACTGGACTGTTCGTGTATATCTATTTCATTGTAGCTAATACAATACGTGTTAGCTCATTTCTATAAAACTGGATTTAAACTAGAACTAACGAGGTTCTGGTCACAGCGTGTTGTTTGAACTTTGGACACGGAGCTAACTGGATTCGCAGCGTATTTGAAACTAAACTGAGCACTAATTTAGTTAGCTAGTAATAGAGCTGCGACTGCTAGTGATGTACCGTGAATCGGAAATGTGTTTTAATGTTTTCCTTTTTCTTGTTTAATTTTACTAGTTTTTGTCGTAACTTCGTACGCGCTCTATAAAATATATCAGTTACACTCACGTCTCTTTAGTTACGACATGTTTCGGGAGAGCCTAAGTCTCCATTTTATAATGCTAGTATGACTCACGAAACCCTCTCATACATAAATGCCTCCCAACTTTTCACCATCTAATCTAAACGGATGATTTATGTGATAAAAACTATCCTATTCCTCCCTAGGGCTCAAACTATCTCCATATATAATTTCTTCCACTCGCTTGTTTTAATTTTTTAAAGGACTCTATTGCCTATGTAATAAGGGTGACGGCTGGTAGCTAGAGCTACCCAAAGCAACTGAGTGACTAAATCGGTAAAGATATTCTCATTACGAGAAAGTTTTTGATTATTTCCATTCAAAATTGTGAGTGGAAACTACTGATTTTACTGGAACACGAAAGTGTTCCAAAATCTTGGGAGTCTAAAGGCAGCTCACACACCTGCCGCAGGGGCAATATTGGAGTTGGGCCGTAATTGCCTCCTTAATTGTTATGTGTATAGGCAAGCAGGGGGCAATTTATAGATTGGGCCTGTGACTGGGCGGCAGGAGCGCAAAACCTTCCCTAAGGCTACCAGACGCTGTCAGTAATAATAACATTATTTCTCTACTGGTCCTTTTCTATGTTTATGAAGGATAAGAAGGATGAGTAGAGAAATACTAGGCATGGCACCGATGACGCGTGCAATACGTACCCTCAACGTAATAGCGGAAAGTATCGACTTATTTTCATGTTCTCTGAATGAATTCACAAAGGCTGCATTATTTATATTATGTTATAGGAGAAATTATATAATCTAGTTATATTATGTATACCTATGTATGTATACTCTAGTTTTTAATCTTAAAAATAGTTGCACTATTGTGTATTGTGTGTTGTATTGTTGGCTTAGCACCTGTAAAAATAGTTGTAAGTGTGGAAATACAATAAAATAAATAATATATAATGTAAATTATTACTGACAGTGTGTGGTGAACCTAATAACGCTAGTTTTACATGGCTCTGTAGGTTATTTTAACGCTGTTTTTGAAATATCGTAGTACGTTTATAAATAATCATAGCTATGGTTTGCAAAAAATATTGATAACAATCTTGAGGTATTTCTTTATACGATACTTTACTTTCTCTCGATAAAAAAAATCGAAAACATACGTCTAAACTGCACTATTTAAAAGATAATAACTGCCTTTGTACATTAGCTATCAAAGTTGGAGTTATATCTAATCATGCTTAATGAAATATTTTTTAATTAGTGATTATTTATTTTATTTAACGTCTTAGCGTAGTCGTTAGTGACCCTGCCTATGAAACAGGAGGTCCCGGGTTCGAATTCTGTTCAAGGCATTTATTTGTGCGTTTGTCACTTGTTCCTGAGTTTTCTATGTATTTAAGTAATTAAATGTATACATTTATTATAAATCTTGACACCTTTTTTTGGCAGCACCATCTCTCTCGCTATACCAGAATCACGTAAGAGATTCGGATAGGAGGTGCAAGCACGTACTGCGCATGCCCTTAGAGTATGGTCAACGGCGCCTAGCCGTTTCAAATTCAGAGATTGCATATACATGAGAAAATTTGTCAAGTTCCGCCGTGACCGGGTGGTCTAGTGGTCAGGACGTCAGCCGCGAAAGCTGAAGACGCCAGTTCAAATCTGGCCTCGGACACCGGAGGGTTTGGTCATTTTTTCTGAAGTATATGACATCTATTTTCAATTTACATTTATTATATATATCGTCGCCTAGTACTTACAACACACGCCTTATTGGGCTTACTGGGTTGATTTGTGTAAGATTGTCCCATAATATTTATTTATTTATTTATTATAAAAATAAATAAAACTCAATAATTAGGATATCCGCACGCGCGGTTGTGCCCGCCGGCCGCTCAGTCTCAGTGCCATACAATATTTTTCGGTGAGCTCACAGCACCTTTAATGGAAAAAGAGTAATAGAATATACAGGGTGTAATCGTTAAGTGTGGCCAGGCCATAATTCCGTAAATATAACAGATATCAGAAAACTTCCAACTGATATCGAAAGTGCGTTACCCAATGAGTAAAATTACATTAATAACTTTTTTTAAATAAAATCAGAACTATCCCAAACATTAACTTCAAACCCGGACCGACGTTCGGATAAAGACTAGTTTGTACGGTCTAGTCATTTCACCGTTATCAAATTATTCATGAATTGTTTTATTTTATTCCATATCAATCAATTATCATGTTATTACAGTTTATTCGTGCAAATAATGAATCTCAAGCAGTTTTATCTCTTACGGCACCGACGTTCTTCTTTGGGAGTGAGTCGTCGTAGGTACTAACTGTATGGGAGCGTTTAAACTTAATATTTTTAATATTAATACTTTTATTTAAAAAAAGTTATTAATGTAATTTTACTCATTGGGTAACGCACTTTCGATTTCAGTTGGAAGTTTTCTGATATCTGTTATATTTACGGAGTTATGGCCTGGCCACACTTAACGATTACACCCTGTATATTAGGTTTAGATAGAATAGAAACACTATCTAGTCTTGTGTTGTGTGTAGAATCAATTCTGTCGTGGTTTGACTCTATCGTTGCAAATGTAATCTTTTTAATATCGGATATCCGTAGAATGTTGCTATTTCCAGATTTCCAGTCAGTAGGTACAACTCTTTAATCCCTTATTGCCAAGTCTGCCGTGAATTTTAATATGTTACGATATTCATGATAAAACTTATATGAAGGGTACACGGAAAGAACATCTCTAGTCACTTTTTTTGTAAAATGAGATTTTTATATCAAAATGTAGAGCTTGCAATGAACTATAAGTAACACCTTCTGTTACAGATGTAAATTTGAACGTATATCCAGTATATCCACTTCTTAACTCATAAAAACCTAGAAAATAATCTAGTTACGAAAATAGTATGGCTAATTGAATCGTTCCAAATTTTAAAAGCGCTATAACTCAAAATGTTGTCAATGTGACTAGACATGTTCTTTCCGTGTACCCTTCATATACAATATACAAGGTGTAACAAAAATGCTGGTTAATCCGTATAAGGGCATAATTTGTATCGTATTCTAAGTTATTCTAAATGATTATTATGACAAAAACGGGACTTAATCGCGTACACTTACTTTTATTATGTTCCTGACGTATCGAGCGTGCCGTAACGCTCGTGGTCGCAGGCAGACTGGCGAGGAATTGTATCAGCATCTCCTAGCTGCGCGGGTTTTTCGAACTACCCGCACTTGATCTCGATTATGCACATTCACGCTAGGGTTATCACTTTGCCTACACACAACACTCACGACATCTGGTGGTTTGGAAATGCAAGTATTTTCACGCTTACATTTGCTGATCACTGGATTCCACGAAGACGAGATCCCCTGTCCCTCGTTCTGGTTGAAATTTTTATACTTCCTAATTTCAATAGCCTCTCGTAGTTTCCTGCTATAACGAAGACGTTCTGTAGAGAGGACTTTTGGATTATGGAGCTCAATCCAGTGGTTTGGTCCAGATTCTAACAAATGTTCGGCCACAGCAGACTTGTTTATTTGCCGATTTTTGACTGCTGTGATATGTTCCCTGACCCTTTCCGCTATTGTGCGTTTGGTTTCCCCAATATAGGAACTACCACAGCTACAATCAATCTTATAAACGCCCGGTGTTTGATAAGGGATAACATCCTTAGCCGACCTTAAATGCCCCGACACCCTGGATAACGGCATGTATACGGTTTGTATAGAGTACTTCCTTAGTACTGTACCTACTTTGTCCGTCACTCCTTTGACATAAGGCAAAAATGCCGGTCGTCTTGCAAAATCCGGATGCTTCCTTCCCGGTTTCCGTCTGGGTTACTTACTGTCCACCCTGTACCCATTCCTCCTAAGGACCTCCTGAATATGTGACATCTCACTCTCTAAAAATTCAGGGTCACTAAGATCATGTGCTCTGTTCCTTAGGGAATTGACTACTGACAGTAGATGGCGAGGGTGATGGTGAGACAGAGCGTTAAGATACCTGTCTGTGTGTGTGGGCTTCCTGTAGACAGTGTGCGCCAGGGATCCATCCATTCGACCTATCACTTTCACGTCCAGAAAAGGCAAACTACGTTCCGATTCCAATTCATAGGTAAACTTTACCTTGGGATGAATGGAATTAAGATACTGGAGCAACTGTTCAACTTCCTGTTTGCCACCCTTTATAATGCAAAACACATCATCGACATATCGCTTCCACAATTTCACTGCCCATGGTTGCAGATCTAAGCTGGCCTCAAAATGCTCCATCCAGATATTTGCTAAAACCGGGGCGACAGGGCTACCCATAGCAACTCCGTCGATCTGGAGGTAATGCGTTCCTCTATATAAAAAGTAGCTTCCTTCCAAACAGTTCCTTAATAACACCATGACTGATCCCAGTATCTCATTGTCCGCAAGCCTTCCCCGAACTACCTCAAGACATTCTCTTACTGGTACATTGGTAAAGAGTGACTCGACATCAAAACTCACCATTATGTCATCTGGTTCCAGCGTTATGTTCTTAAGAATGTCTATAAAATGACGGGAATCCTTCACAAAGGACGTTGTCTTACCCACAAGCTTAGTTGAAATTAGGAAGTATAAAAATTTCAACCAGAACGAGGGACAGGGGATCTCGTCTTCGTGGAATCCAGTGATCAGCAAATGTAAGCGTGAAAATACTTGCATTTCCAAACCACCAGATGTCGTGAGTGTTGTGTGTAGGCAAAGTGATAACCCTAGCGTGAATGTGCATAATCGAGATCAAGTGCGGGTAGTTCGAAAAACCCGCGCAGCTAGGAGAAGGCGATACAATTCCTCGCCAGTCTGCCTGCGACCACGAGCGTTACGGCACGCTCGAAACGTCAGGAAAATAATAAAAGTAAGTGTTTTGTCATAATAATGAGTGAAAATCGTGTAAGTTTAAATCAGTATATTCTAAATTATATTTCACGCGAAAAACAAATTTGGTTTTGTATGGAGGGTTGACCGGCTGGGACGACAGGTCCCATAATTATTTTTTTGCGGCAATTTTGTTTCCTATTTTTTCTTCGTCGCAATACGATACCAATGCCCTTAAACGGATCACCAGTATTTTTTACACCCTGTATGCAAGAACGTGTTTTGTAAGCTTACATTTTTCTTCAGCTTGATATCTTTTTTTTTTTTTTTTTATACCACGACGGTGGCAAACAACCATACGGCCTACCTGATGGTAAGCAGCTACCGTAACCTATGGACGCCTGTAACTCCACAGGAGTCACATGCGCGTTGCCGACCCTTTACAAAAAGAAGGATTCACTGTGTTGACGGCTAAAGGAACAAGAGGGTCCCTCATCGTCAACACACTGGGTCCTCTTTGAGCTCTTTGGCAACCTTACTCACCAGCAGGAACACAACACTATGAGTAGGGTCTAGTGCTATTTGGCTGTGGTTTTCTGTAAGGTGGAGGTACTTCCCCAGTCGGGCTCTGCTCCAGATTTGAGCGAGATGACATTCACTGAACGTGCCCTACCACACTAAGCGAGATGCCATTCGCAGTGCCCATACCTCTCTTTTTGGCATAGTTTAAGGACATACCCAAGTCCGGACGTAGTTTAAGGACATACCCCGGGTCCAGGGTCTGACAAATAACTACTCATTGCAGTACGTAAAAGTATGCACGTAGCTGGCCACAGGGACTACGAAATGGGGTTTTTAACAATGAGTGTAGAAGGGTTGGCAATGGCTACGTATTTGACTGCTTACCATAATGCGGGCTGTATATTTGATAGACGACGTTGTTTTTTATCCTCACAGCAAGTATCTCTAGAGTTGAAACACGCGTACACCCAAGAAGGACAGAATACATGCAACGCGACTAATTTGGAAACGCGTTTCAAGATGGCTGAAAGCATACCGCAGCTTTTAGGAGTAAGCAATAATCATAATGTGAAACTAAATATGACAGGTACTATCAATAATAGCGCATTCTCTGTCATACCTATTGAAAGTTCAATAAGACCATCCCGTCCAATCTTGGTATTATTATTACCATGACAGGTTTATGGCTGGTATGTCTATGTTTTTACGTTATCTGTTTTATTACGCTACCGGTTTTTTAAAACTCTTTTTACTGAAAATGTTATAAAACCGGTAACGCTGTGTCCCATCCCTACGCGGCGCCTGTGGCGTTTAAGTGAGTTCCACTTTGATCACGGAAAATTGCATCGTTCCCATTCAAAAAGGTCATAACTCCACTTCACTGTAAAGTAAGAGAGTCAACCTTATTACGAAGTTATAAAGTTGAATTTACTTTGAGCATGACGCTCGTAGAAGCGGTAATGTCAAAGCAATTAGGTTACAGCCAGAGGTCTTAAGGGCCTCTATCCATCATTTGGAGCTTGACACTCCATACCTAGCATACCTACCTAGTATTTTATTAATACCTTATATTTAGCTGTAAGTTCCTTTATAATGGTTACACGTTTAAAAACCAGCACCTCTTACAGATCTGTTTGTCGGTTACCTTACTTCACCACATACCGGAACCGGACTTATACTTTAAAATATACCAGTAGGCCGCCTCGAACTTAGAACTCGCGATTTACTTGCAAACGAGATGACCAATATAACAAGACCCCTCTGAACATTTTATTTCGCCTTCTAGCTCCACAACCCCTTGATCGATCCTGCTCATAAGCGAACTCTCAAATTATATGTATCTCTGCTACAATCTCAACAAATTTCATGAAGATCAGAAAAACGTTACTAAAGTTATAGCGGAATAACCCTCAAAATCAAAAAGCCATCGAAATGCCGAGACGTCCCAGTAGCCGAAGTTGTTTGTAAGAACTTCATGCTCCGCTCGTTCGACAATACGAGGAAATTTCTATACGAAGTGACCCGTTATCATTAAGTACATATAATAATTTTAAACAAAAAAGAACCGACTTCACGTAGCATCCACCTTTCCAACAGCAAATGCTCGAGCTGCTGTAAAAAATACTCAAATCACTATAGGTGTGCCTATAATAGTTGAAGAGTTCCCTCGATTTCTCCAGGATCCCATCATCAAATCCTGACCTGGTTACAATGGGACCAACTGTGAAGTATAC
This sequence comes from Pammene aurita, assembly GCA_947086415.1. Classification (NCBI taxonomy): domain Eukaryota; kingdom Metazoa; phylum Arthropoda; class Insecta; order Lepidoptera; family Tortricidae; genus Pammene; species Pammene aurita. The sequence continues at coordinate 8,022,120 of OX352313.1, forward strand.
TCTTTCAAAAAAAAATATTTTTCTAAATAGGTCCAGCCCTCTTCGAATAATCGGTGAACATACATAAAAAAATAGCAAAAAAAAACAGATCACGACCCAGATGATGAGCTACCCAAAGGTTGTCTGGTAGAGATCGCTTTTTAGCGATAAGACCGCCTGTTGTTACCTAGTTTTTATCACTCGCAGAGACAGCACCCGCCATGGTGTAAAGACTATTGAGAGTTAATGGAGTCTACAATGTACTAGGCTATTGGGTGAAAAGTATGGACTAACTACTGGGCTATTGGATGAAAAAATATTATTATCATGACGAATTGATCCTTAGAAATCTTGAAGTCGGTTGAATATGAAATCATGGATATGGTAGATTTTTTACTTACTTAAGTACCTATATCTGTCGGAGCGGACTGTACTCAACACAAGTACAATCAAACCTAATGAATAAGGCATGAGCACTCCGGCGATTGGACGTTGGAGTGCCCATCGTGACGGTTTCCATACAGGGTGGATGAAATCGGGGCTCGTTTTAGCAAAAAAAACTAATTTGGAATAACTTAAGAATTTTTTATATTATTAATTCATAGTATTGTGTTCCTGCTGGTGAGTATGGTTGCTAAAGAGCTCAAAGAGGACCCAGTGTGTTGACTATGATCCCTCTTGTCCCTTTAGCCGTCAACACAGTGAATCCTGCCTGTAAAGGGTCGGCAACACGCATGTGACACATCTGGAGTTGCAGGCGTCCATAGGCTACGGTAGCTGCTTACCATCAGGCAGGACGTATGCTTGTTTGCCACCGTCGTGGTATAAGAAAAAACTTTTAATTATTTTTAAATATTATACAATATTATACTAAACTGTTGTGTGTTGTAATGCCTATGCCTGTGATAATATAAATATCTATATATTTTTGGTGGTTGGCATTTTTAGGGTTCCGTAACCAAAATGGCAAAAATGGAACCCTTATAATTTCGTCATGTCCGTCTGTCCGTCCGTCCGTATGTCACAGCCATTTTACTCGGAAACTATGAGACGTATCTTTATCAAATTTTAACATAAGGTGTATTGTGCCGCTACTTACCCAAGTAGCAAAATTTGGCACTATAAAAGTCCTGAGAACATTTTAGAACGTGCTAATTAGTGTTCATGATTAGCACTATAATGGTGTCGTAAACCTTTACCTAACCCCAAATAGGCCCTAGTTTTATCACTGATTTATTCTATAAACATTACATAAAGGCTCTCACTGTGATAAATCAGCTCTATAATTGAAATGTCTGCAATGTTTATGTCACAATTAGGAACTATTAAAGTAACCAAAACATGTTTATAGTGCTAATTTGCGCCGTAAACGATTCCAGTGATCTTTTTTATCACCAAAACCCTCGTGTTGTGTGCTGTCGTTGTCGTGAGGTTATTTCACAAGAAATTAAACAAAATATTTGTAAGTCATTCGCCATGTCCCTTTAGTTCCTTAAAGTGACATATAAAGGTACATACTAAAAAACATTCGTGAACCGTAATTCTGCCGGTACTTGCACTTGCGAAAATAATTGTATTGTCAAAATCATTATGCTGATTTCAAATTTGACAATGCGCCTTCATAATTTTACTGTTTTAATTAAGTTTTAATTAATAAAATTAGGACTTGTCCCGACTGTGGCTGCTATAGTACACATGGGCTCCAGTCGTGCTGCTAATGTGCTATCACTTTCAGAAAACGGCAGCCATATTTTAATGGATTTGGGTAGCCCTATAGCGATGTTGAGGGAGCATTTAAAAAGCTAAAACGTTATGTAATGGTCGTGCAAAGTCCTTTTATAGTGCAGATTGATCCTGTAATAGTGTTTGCGATACTGCTACAATACTAGTACTATAAAAGTTAATTCGACGCATTATTAGTGCATAATAGGTACATAAAAGTGTCAGTAAAGTGTCTATAGTATTAAATAGTACTATAATCGCTTTTTGCAAATCTATTACAGTGCAACACTTTAAAGAATCTTTTTTATGGTCCTTTAAGCGTTCTAAGAGCTAACTTATAGAACTAAATTGCTCTTTAATTTATAGAACCAAAACGCTCTATTAAAAACCTTTATAGTACAAGCAGTCACAATGGTTACCATTATAGGCCTACTATATCACTGATTGGTGATAAAAGGCCTTAGTTATAGAAGCTTTTGTTACTTAGTTCTGTACTGAAATTATTGAAAAAAAAAATTTTAAGGCGTCACTCCATACATGTATAGTCTGGCCAGCCAACGAACGCAGTAGCAATGTACAGCGAACAAAAGTATGACAACACTAAGAATCAGTGAAAAAAGCAGCAGTGATCATCAAATTTTATGTTTTTAATTTTAGTTGGTATTTCCGCCCCTTTCATTAGGTGACATTTACGGTGTGTAAAAAGGAGACGGATATATTTCGTCTGATCTGTCATCAACTGCAACAGATAATCTGGTTGAGGCAATTGAGATATGCCTTAAAAGTGAATTTAAATTTAATTGGGAACGTTGCAGGAATTCTATCTCACTCGCGCTTAAGATGAGAGAGTGAAGTGCACTAGAAACAAATTCAATGTTAATTTAAATGTTCGTCATGAAATACGGAATCTCATCACAAAGGGTTGCCACATGTACGTATTTTGAATTTGCCACGCGATTCTACTGACAGAAATGGTTTGCCAGACTATAACTAATTATCAAATTTTTTTTCAACCAAATATCAACATGATGCATATCAATCGATAGGTCTTTAAAAATAACATTGAGGTTTCTTTAAACATTTTTTGATTAAGTAGATATTTTCAGAAATAATCACTCCGAAAGTCAAAAAAGTTATGTGTCCCCCCCCCCTGTAACTTTTGAACCGTAAGTCCAAAAATTATGAAAGAATTCAAGAAGATACATCTTTGAATATTCTTTCCACGAAAATTATTTTGAACATTATCGGTTTAGACGTTTTTAAAATATCTCCAAAAACTGCGTACATAGGCATATAAGACCTTGCGATATTATTTTTTTCGATAGCCGGTACGGAACCTTCCATTATGCGTGGTCCGACACGCACTTGGCCGGTTTTTGATGTCAATTGTCCGATTTTACATCAAAATCGGACAAGGGTTATGTAATGGCGTAATATAAAGCTCAATAAATACTAAATACAAATATGTAATTCCCACTAGCTAATTCCTTATCAAGAAATTTAGTTTTTTTTAAGAATTTCGCTTTTAGAATGTTTTTAAAGTTGTCACATTAATATGAATATCTTAAAAAGTATCATAAATTTGCATAGAAAGCTTGTTATAGCGTTGAACACCCCTAAAGCTATCTATTAAAGTCCTGTTACACTTGTCCTAGTTAGCTTCCTAAATGATTTAGTTTCTAAATTTAGTCAAGTCTAACCGCATTTAGCAAGTAAATTTATCCTAATTAGGATGTTATTTAGGACATTAAATAAAAGTAAAGTGTAACAGGCCTTTTAGTGCCATAAACTGGCATGTCCGATTTTGATGTAAAATTCCACACTATGTGCGCTATCACAAAATCAAATTCTCTTGAATATGGAACTCTGAGCTACAGAATAGAGAACATGCATGAAAAATATTTAATTGAATTTGTTCCATAAACACGTTCAACAACCCCAAATTAATATAAATAAGTGGAAAACCGTAATAATTTTTAACAGTTTTTTAAAGATATTGCGGTTTAAAAACTTAAAATTTTAGGCATTTTTTTATACCTCAAATGTATTTTCGAAACTTCAGTTCGATTACTTATGTTGTAACAAGAAAAAAAATGTACGACAACTATATAGCTAAACGCATTTTTTTGTGCCTAAAATGACAAAAAACTTCCAAAAACTTGTTCCTTCCAAACAGTTTTCTGCAACTTTGTGGTCGGTGACGTCACAATCCTCACACTTTTTGTATGGGGCGTTTTGACGCGCGGCGCAGACGCCTAACGGATTTTCACATTTTTGACGTTTCAGGGCTAACATAGATGGTAGGTTTATTAGAGACATTTGAATCTACAGGGAAATAGAATCGAATGACGTCTTCCAAAAAAATCATGCATGTTCCTAATTTAAGTTATAAATCTGCATTTTTTTTAAATAGCGCTCTTCGGATTAGCAGGGCAGTATTAGCATATTGATCTACACCATTATTCATCATACATCAACGTCAGTACCTAAAGATCCGTCTAAGGTATTTTAACAATTATTTATCAGCGTAAACACGGATAAAAAATCCTTCGTTTCGTGAAAATAAAGGATGTTGATAAATTCTTTACATTATGCTTTGAAAGCGGCTTCGAAGCTTCTAGCTTTTAAGAGTGGTGATATAGACCGTAGACCATAGAAGCCAGGAACAAATTTCGTTGGTCATTGCGTGCCAAGCGATAACTTGTGAAGTGGTTAAGGGCGATGTATAATGAAGCCTCGTGAAGGTCAACTGCCTCTCCGTTGGTGGGTTTAAGAACGGCAGACATTTAATCGATTAAAAAAAAATGGTCATCGCGTCCCGATTGAAACTTTGTCAGTTTATAGTTTATATCCTATTATAAATATAAAAAATCGTCAGCTGGGCATCAGGTCTTTAGGTAGGTCTTTCCACCTAGATACAGCTGGCTGACGATTTTTCATGTTTGTAAGAGCATATCATCCGACAAATTTTCAATGGTGACGCGATGACCGTTTTTTTAAGTGATTAAATAGCTGCCGTTCCTCAACCCACCAACGGAGAGGCAGCTGACCTTACCTACCTACAGGTAGTTACTAATATCCTAAACCTTTGTAACCTAGTTTCCTATATCCTGCTACATTTGACAGTTTGAAATTATCAAGATACAAGCTCATGCGGGTGGGTAACCTAGTCAAAGGCTCATAATTATATACCTACTTAGGACTTAATTGGGTGAAAATTATACAGTACTAGCGATCCGCCCCGGCTTCGCACGGGTGCAATGCTGATACTAAATATAATATACATATAAACCTTCCTTCCTTGAATCACTATCTATTTAAAAAACCGGCCAAGAGCGTGTCGGGCGACGCTCACTGTAGGGTTCCGTAGTTTTCCGTCCGTCACAGTAAGTGTCCCCACTTAAGAGTTAATAACACCGCCATGTAGGATATGATATGAGAGTTCCACGTACAGCGACATCTATCGGCAAATTAAGTAAACTATTGCGCGCGAGCATAAAGTATGGAAGATGATTTTTATGGGATAATTCTTTATTGCGTGAACCGATTTTCACCGTTTTTACTTTATTTGAAAGCACGTCATTTCATTGTAATTTTGTAGAAATTACAGGTACAATAAACACCTGCTTATACGGTTAAATTACAAACTTAGTTCAGAAATTATTTTGTAATTTTTTTTCAAAAACTATTCAACCTATCAAGTTCAAAATAATTTTCCTAGAAAGTTTTTATAAAGTTCTACTTTTGAGATTTTTTTCATATTTTTAAAACTTATGGTTCAAAAGTTAGAGGGGGGGGGGAGGCGCATATTTTTTTACTTCTGGAGCGATTATTTCCGAAAATCTTTACATTATCGAAAAATGATTTTAGAAAACCCCTATTCATTTTTAAATACCTATCCAATAATATATCACACGTTAGGGTTGAAATGAAAAAAAAAAAAATCACTCCCCACTTTACGTATAGGGGAGGTACCCTAATAAATAAAAAAAATCCACTTTTTATTTTACCACTTTGTCGGCGTGATTGATATACATATTAGTACCAAATTTCAGCTTTCTAGTGCTAACGGTCACTGAGATTATCCGCGGACGGACTGGCGGACGGACGGACGGGCAGACATGGCGAAACTATAAGGGTTCCTAGTTGACTACGGAACCCTAAAAAAGTATTAAAATCCGTTGCGTAGTTTTAAAGATCTAAGCAAACATTGGGACAGACAGCGGAAATAAGACATTGTTAGAATTAGACTCACGATGTTTTCCTTTACCGATAAGCGAATGTTGTTTCGAAGTTACATAAGTCCCGAAAAACTCAGTGGTACGAGCCAAGAATCAAACCAGCGACACGAAATGAAAGTGACATGCATTTCTGCTGATGATGATGATGATCAGTGGGTATAACAATGAAGACAGAATTATAATACCTATCTATTTCTTTTTGCAAAAATACCTAACAAATCACATCAAACCGTTTTTTAGAAAATACTGTCTACTTAGAGGAAGACATCTTTAAAGTAAAATTCAAAAACTAAATGGAATCTGTCGAAATCACGGACGAGAACACTCGATGGGAGTTTTGAAAGCGCCAATTGCGGCGCGTGGTTGTGACAGCTCATTTCCCGCGTAGTGTTGTGCTAAAACCGGTATTCATCGGTAATGGGCTTCTATAAATATATCGGAAACCGGAGCAGTAGTATCTTTCGATATAAAACAACATTTTATTTATTTATATAGTGAACAACAGATAAATACATCCTACATTCTCTTTAATCTATGATACAAGTTTGATTCCTATCTAATTAATAGGTAACCAACAACAACTTCCAGGTCATCATCATCCTCCTAGCGTATGTCCCGGGCTTTTGCCACGGCTCTATCGAGCCTGGGGTCTGCTCGGCAACTTAATCCCAGGAATTTGCATAGGCACTAGTTTTTACGAAATTGACTGCCATCTGACCTTCCAACCCAGAGGGGAAATAGGCCTTGTGGGCATTAGGTCCGGTTTCCTCACGATAGTTTCCTTCACCGAAAAGCGACTGGTAAATATCAAATATTATTTTTTCTTAACTTCCGAAAAACTCAGTGGTACGAGGCGGGGTTTGAACCCGAGACCCCCGGATTGAAAGTCCGACGTCTTACCGCAAGGCCACCAGAGCTTCAACCACAACTTCCAGGTAAAAACAATATAAAATAAGATTAAAATATTAAATAAGATTAGAAGGGTACTACTCGTATAATTCCGGACTTAGGTATGTCCTTAAACTATGCCAAAAGAGAGGTATGGGCACTGCGAATGGCATCTCGCTAAGTGTGGTAGGGCACCTTCAGCGAATGTCATCTCGCTCAAATCTGGAGCAGAGCCCAACTGGGGAACTACCTCCACCTTACAGAAAACAGCCAAATAGCACTAGACCCTACTCAAAGTGTTGTGTTCCTGCTGGTGAGTAAGGTTGCCAAAGAGCTCAAAGAGGACCCAGTGTGTTGACGATGAGAGACCCTCTTGTTCCTTTAGCTGTCAACACAGTGTATCCTCCTTTTTGTAAAGGGTCGGCAACGCGCATGTGACTCCTATGGAGTTGCAGGCGTCCATAGCTTACGGTAGCTGCTTACCATCAGGCGGGCCGTTTGCCACCGTCGTTGTATAAAAAAAATCCCTCTGCGAATGCCACGATTTATAACTAAGTTAATAACCAAATTTAAAAACCGTATACTCTTCCATACATTGAGTTAGAATATACTCGTAGTAGACGTATAGTCTCAAACAAGATTTACCGAAAACATGGCTGTATGTACTCCTACCTTTCAAAAAAGGCGCTCTTTACTTGCGAAGGAATGTATAAATAAAAACCAACAAATCACAAATAAAACCGATATTTTAAAATAAATCCCCAACCCTTAGATATATACAAATAAACATTTCGATAGCGCGATGTAGAAATACATCTTTTTGGTACAGCGCCATCTACCGTGATATTTGCGTAACTTATTTACTAATTATATAAGACTCTGTCGGCTCGAACAATGGCTCGTGAAAATTTGTAACCGGCCAGTCTTATTACTGACTAAAGTCTAATAAAACTGACCGAGAAACTGCTGTACGAGTCGTTCTTACAGCACTTTTCTGGGGCCATTTTTTTTGGCTAATTGTGTATCCCGTTCTTTATTTTATTACATATCGGTGCTTCAATAAGAAATGATTACTGGTTAACTTTTTCCCACTTTTCTTAATTATAATTTATATTGTGGAATGGATCACTTTTATTTTCGTAACATATTTCATATACATACAGCCCTGGCCAGAAGTGTTGAGCACCCTTGCGAGTTTCATACAAACCTCGAAAGTTTAGTCCGGCGTTTCTATCTTTTTTGAAGTTATTTTATCAATTAATTCAAACTGAACAGGCATGTTTTGTTGAAGTGAGTAGTAACTGCATAGAATATTTGCAATTTTTCGCACCGACCTAAATTCGCATTTTTGTGACCTCCACTATTCATATTTTATAGGTACCTTGAAAGTGTTATTAAGTGAAGTTTTCTAGATATATCAATAAAATATAACATTTTACGTCATCGTACATTGTTATGATAGGGAATTAATACTTAACATCAAAATTGTAAACAAAATAGATCTATGCTCAACACTTCTGGCCAAGGCTGTATTTACGATTTTATGCATTATCTTTTTCTAATAACCATATCAATTAGAAAGAATGTGTGACACCACCATATTGAAGTTATTAGATACGGATACGTGCCACCGTCGCCCCGACGCGGATTAGACAGGCCATTAAAGTTAGCTTGCTCAGATCGACCGTTACGAGCTAGCTCTTAAAGTGCAATAGGTACAGCTAGCTTTCTCAGACATGCACTGAAATATCAAGTTTCAGGCGACAATTAAGGTGTCTGTAACATAATGAAATTTCATACCGGTAATATTGCAGGTTTTATTTATAGACGGATAGCTAGCCACGTCAGATATGACACAATAATGAGAGCCACGAAACTCATCTCGTTAGTTTGCTATACTATGCTTATTTCTAGATGTGGACATCTGGCAGCTGTAAAGTGAAGGTCAAAGAATGCAAACCACTTTAAGAATACAAATCCTAGAGTTCTGGTTTCGATGCAGTATTATGAGAAATTATATAAATAATTAGATTTTAGATTATATCATTGCCAAAACTTTCTGATGGGGGAAAGTAGTCCAAAACTACGTATAATGTAATTCATAGTTTGTCGACTAATGTTTCTGTTTCAGAAATATTAAAACGCAATGTTTTTTGTTCTAATGTTAAAATATAGGCCCCGTACTCTATAAATAAGACAATTTCGGCAGTTTTCACCTATTTCGGTATCACTTTTTTCCAACAGTAAAATGTTTGCTAGTCTGTCACTCTGACCCATTAAAAGCTGCCAGATGCCCGGATCTAGCAATAAAGATAGTATTGCAATTTTACTACTGTTCGCTGAACAAACGTTGTCTGAGGAGTAGAATCTACGTTTTAATTCATTGCTTATATTTATTACAGGGCCTCGGTTCGACATGCCAAACTGTGAGACGTAGATGTCACACTTGTATCGCTAGTGGATAGAGTGATATCCATCTGTTCACACGTGTCCACACCTAACTGCCAATCTGTCAGTAGGTCTCGCTAGAGCGTTTCGTCTATGGCTATGGCCACCATTTTAAATATGACTCTTGACTGATTCCACCCAAAATTTCAACTGTCACAAAAGTGTGATATCATAGTTGTCTCGCAAGCGACTGTCAGTTATGCCACGTGGACTCGGGGCCCTGGCAACACCCGGTATTACGTATAATGCAAATTAATTAATCAATGTTTTTGTTTACAGTCCCAATCATCCCGGAGTTCCTCTACGACATCAGACACCCTGACGCCCCACTCTCCATGTCCCTGGACACCACCGCAGCTCCCACACCGTACTGCCCCTGTCTCAACACCAGCCTCACCGTCAGCAATGCCTCGCAAGGTACCTAGGCTACTTTCAAAGTTAAGATCTCAGGATTCATTGACTAAAAGTTCATTTATACTCACTAGAAAGAATAGATGCCCCAAAATAGAGCCTTGTGGCACTCCAAATTTTACTAGTTTCTGTTCCGTCTACAAGCACATTCTAAGTTCCTTGGCTTAAATAACGTAGCAATGTTCAGACTGAAGATCTACTGTTAAGAGGCTGACAACACCCGATGACCTTCAATTTGATTTTGCTTAAACAGTTTTTAGCTATAACTACTTGTTTTGGAAAAAAAAATGTTAATACTTGATATATTATATTTGGAAGAACTTTGTTAATTCCGATACACGATTGGACGAAATCGGCTCGATAGAAAATAATTCCATAGTTACATCTTAAAATTAGCTTTAAACAGTTGTATGTCTTTAGTTTCTTGACTTATACGTCTGTACTTAAGGACATAATTCCACCACACTAATAATATAAATACGGAAAAAATTATATATGAACATGGGTGAAATCTACCGTTATTTTTCTAATCCTATAAAACAAGGTAAAATCCAAAATTTTAGTCGGGTCAAAGAGGAGAACCAAGGAAAGTGAAATTGAAATATCTTTGAATGGTTTATTGATAAGTATCGTTTCCTCCAGTCAACATCACTGCCCAGAAAGAAGCCCGCCACCAAGAGCTCGTCCACGAAACTGTTGAAGTTGGAGTCATGTTTGCCAGCAAAGCCATCGTGCAACTACTTACCAATCCATTTGTAGGACCACTGACACACAAGTAAGTTTCTATAGGTGTACTGCCAATGACGCTCATGTGCGTCAAAGAAAGAATTCAAGAAAATGTTGAAGTCAGAGTCATGTTCGCCAACAAAGCCATCGTACCAAACCGTTTGTAACCCCACTGATGCACAAGTAAGTTCCATAAGTCACCATAAGTGTACCAATGACGCTCATGTGCGTCAAAGAAAGACTTTGAAACTGTTGAAGTTGGAGTCATGTTTGCCAGCAAAGCCATCGTGCAACTACTTACCAATCCGTTTGTAGGACCACTGACACACAAGGAAGTTTTTATAGGTGTACTGCCAATGACGCTCATGTGCGTCAAAGAAAGAATTCAAGAAACTGTTGAAGTCAGAGTCATGTTCGCCAGCAAAACCATTGCGCTACTACTTACCAAACCGTTTGTAGCCCCACTGATGCAGGAGTAAGTTCCATAAGTGTACCAATGACGCTAATTGTCGTCAAAGAAAGAGTTTGAAACTGTTGAAGTCGGAGCCATGTTTGCTACCATGGCCATGGTACAACTACGCACCAAACCGTTTGTAGGCCCATCGATGCACAAGTAAGTTCCATAAGTAATCTATTGTTAAAATCGGAGTCATGTTCTCCAGCAAAGTTATCGTCCAACTACTTACTTACCAACCCGTTTGTAAGACCTTAGCTTGTAGAAAGTTATGGCTGATTCATCAAACGACGAATGTATTTACATTTATGTCGGATAAACTGTTCGTTTCTTCGCAAATATGATGAAAAACTCAAGTATTAAATAACGGCGGTAAACGGCATCAAGTTCAAGTTCCTTAACAATTTTTAACGACTTTTTTTATAGACTCTCCTTAACAATTTTTGCTATATCTCCATTACTGCTCAATGTAGGTACTATAATGTTTTTGAGCCTTTATACACACACACACACATACACTTACCATTGCCGTGCCATGCCAACCGGGGTAACATATTTGAAACAGCAGTTTTTAGAAGAATGATTTTATTTTCAGGATCGGCTACAGCATCCCAATGTTCACCGGATTCATACTCATGTTTCTGTCCACACTGAGTAAGTAAAGGTGTACTGCTATGTCGCCGAAAATAATTTCGCCTGATTTAACTTCCCAAACAACATATCGCAGAACGTTTAGTTAGCATACCGACGTTTACCAAATATACCAAGATATTATGTCATTTGATTGATTGATTCTGCCAAATAAAACTATGAAAAAATAGTTATAAAAATCATTTATTCAAATATCGATCGTCAACAGCAACACACAGAAAAAACAATAAACAAAACTCTTAAATTATGACTAATCTACTCAAAAAGTCCCCCACGAGTTGTCCGTGGTGCAAAAGTTCCCATCACGCTAGCCGCGTTACCACGTTGAATGGCTATGGACAACTTTTGCACCAGGTACGAACCCGCACGGGCGTCAGACCCTCTCTCCTTGATTCGTCGTCCCACTTCCCAAACAAAGCCAATAGCCTCCGTTCCCCAGCACCCAGTTGTCTCAAAAGCAAGGGGTATAAAATAATAATTCCCGCTCAATGATGCATACTTGTCTCGTTTTTTGAGCGCGGCAAATTCTGCAGCGGCACCGGCTGTTCGCACCGTTCAAAGGTACTCACGCACGTCCGGCATCCCAGAGCAGACACTTCCCCTTCTGCCACGTTACTAAAGTTAAGCCGTCCGGTCTTTTGCCATCGGTGCGGCACAGGCCCGGGGGCTCCAGAAGACAGGGGATGTTGGCGGATATCAAGGCTCTCCTCACGATGTAAAAATAGTTTGGAAAGTGATTATTTGCTATACAATTTTCGGTCACATATTAGTAAACCGTGTAAATCTATATTAAAAAAATTGAGGCCAATATGCACCAGATGGGCGGTTCTGATTTCCAATGGGGAAGGCAACTCTCAAAGTAACATCTCTAACATTGATCCTTAGAAAAGCTAAATTTGTATGGCGCGAAGTAGTCTTTATTTATTTTCGCGATAACGACGATGGCGTCGTTAAAAACATGGGTTTTTGTCTCGAATTACTCTAAAATTGTAATCCACCGTTCTCTGAAATACACTAAAATTTAAATACTGCAGATTAACGCTATATGGAAGGTTTTTGCCTTAGAAAAGCTTTTTGACTGCATTCTAGTTAAGGACCATTCATCTTCTGTCTCTTTCTCTAATTGTATGTGTCTCTTTCTCTTATTGTATGGAATTTGAAAGAGCGCACCTACAAAAAGTTTTCACCGGCCGTCTCCATTGAGTTACTTTAATTTTTTTACACGAGACGCAAATCAGAAGAATTATTAAGAAGAAGACATCAAATTATGACAGATTATGACAGAATTGCACACGTATTTTTTCTTTCAGTATTCGCCTTCGGTCGGTCATATAGCGTCCTCTTTATCGCACGCGCTCTGCAAGGCATCGGCTCTTCCTGCTCTTCCGTATCTGGCATGGGCATGCTGGCTGAACGATATCCTGACGACAAGGTATACTTATAATTCATAACTTCCTCAATTCATGCCTTTTGGCATTAAGTCCCCCTTTTCTACCCTTTCGTGTTGTGCAATAAATAAACTTCTTAATACAAACTCGTGAATGAATAGTAGATTGTGTAACAAGGGAGCAAAATGAAATATTTACGGCGAGGGCGTATATTGATTCCCAAACGAAGCGATGGAGTCTATAATAGAATCCCGTGCGTAGCGAGGGATTCTAAAGTAGACTCCTGAGCGTAGTGAGGGATTCAAGTGTTAACGCCCAAGTTGAAAATAGTTTTGCTCCTATGTGACACATACTGCTTTTCACACCACCTTAGGGGAATTTTTTTTTTATTGTTGAATCATATTTATTTTAACTTTATATGTGCTTAGTGTGCTTCTTGATTATAATGAATCTATTAATTTAATAAGAAATTTGATTGTGATGACGGACTGGCTGAAAAAAAAACCGAATGTCCTAGAACAGAAAAGTGCCACTTTGTTCCCTCCTAGCAGGGAAGAAAAAGCCCGTATACGACTAGGTGGTGTGAAAAAAACAATAAGGGTTCCGTTTAAGCTGAAAATTTATATGAGTATGTGTATGCTATGGCTTTCTTTTTTACTAGAGAAGTGCTATGCCGCACCTTCTCCAAACAAAAATATTAACTCTCACCCTGTAACATTCTACCTACCTAGACTACCTAGTTAAAAAATAACATTATCCCTAATTTTGTTTACTTACACCCATATTTTTTTTTACAAAACATTTGCGAAGTGGTTCTTTAGTTCATTACTACCATTGAGTTAGTCTAATATTAGTAGAGGTACACAGTCTTAAACAAGATTTACTGAAAATATGGCTCTTGAAAATTTGTAACCGACCAGAGTTATCACTGACTAAAGTTTAATAAAACTGACCGAGAAACTGCTGGATGAGTCGTTGTTACAGAACTTTTGTGGGGCCATTTTTAGGCTGATTGTGTATCTCGTTCTTTATTACATATCGGTAATTACTATCTACCAATCTTTTAATTTGAAAAAAATTATAAAAAGGTATAATAAACAAAGTATTGGTATCGTTTTCCCATGCACTCTTCATTTAATATAAAATGTCCATAGGAACGCGGTAACGCCATGGGCATAGCTCTCGGAGGCCTAGCCCTAGGCGTACTAATCGGACCACCGTTCGGCGGCCTCATGTACGAGTTCGTTGGAAAGACTGCTCCGTTCCTCATGCTGTCTGCTCTGGCCCTTGGAGATGGATGTAAGTATGAGCGAGGCACAATCAGAAGACTACTTAGAAGCAATGAAATTCCTTTGATACATATGGAAGTGTAAGTGTAAGTTACAGCTTAGGTCTCGGATCAGCTTTTGACAATTATTATAGTAGAAACAGTAGGAACGGCATAGACATACCACAAGGTATGGTATTGGGACCAACTTTCGAAAACGCCATACACATAGCTGGGCACCGTTAATCAAATAGTTAACTTCGTTAATCGTTAATCCGCTACAAAAAAAGTTAGCTTCGTTAAACGTTAAAGCGTTACATTTCGGAAGAATTAACGCAAGTTAACGTTAATCGTTAATCCGTTAATATGTGTAAAATTGCTAAGTAATGAAATAATCAAACGAAACAAATCTCTTCGCAGTTTTCTCACTCGCACGCGCCGGCAAAATATATCTAGTTTTGTTTTTGTTTCACTCGCTGCCACGCGCCGCCCGGCACTTGTCGTTCATTTCATACTTGTCTGAACCTGTTTTTCGCGCCGCGCCGCGGTACCGTGCGGTAAATAGTAGGCATTGGATTAACGATTAACGGACTTCTGCATATTAACGGAAGTTAACGTGTCCGTTAACATTTTTAAAAGTTAACTTAAAAGTTAATCCGTTAATCAAAATGTTAACTTCGTTAATTAACGATTAACGGATTAACGAGTTAATGCCCAGCTATGTCCATACACGAACGCTTCCTCTCTCTCTTTGTTTCTTATTTAAGCGTTTTTCCCAGTTCTTTCTTCAGCTTCTGTCTTTGGTGACCAGGGTTCGCTCTAAATTTTCCTGCACTTCGCAGAAAATCTTGATAACTCGGGATCGTAATTTTTCATCTACATACATAGCTGTTTTTTGAGAAAGCGCAACTCAACTGTTGAAATACTGCAAGTATCGTTTATTGTCCACAGTACTGCAACTGATGATCCTGCAACCCGGCGTAGTCAGGCAGGAGAGCGACCCGCCATCTTTGATGGATCTGGTCCGTGATCCCTACATCATCGTTGCTGCTGGTACGTCTATCGCCAACAGAATTACTTTATAAAACATCGCGTCGTATAGCATTATACAACGTCATACTCATATTAAAAAAACACCATTTGATCACGACGAGACGGCGTGTCGGAAAAACTGTACTCCACTCTCTTTTTAGTCTCCCTTTTTGTTGGACGGTTTAAAGTATAACTTCCTTTCAGCTGTACTTTTGGAAAAGGGTTATCAAATGGGTCTTAACAGGAAAAATGTAACTTTTTTTGGGTTATCTCTACTCAAAATCGATTTAAATAATAAAAATGTGTGCTATTTTTTGTCACTTTTGTCAAGAAGTTTTACATACGTTCTGTACAGACCGTTACAAAACTTATAATTTCTTTGGACGAATTGACGATTTTCTTTTCATAAATGGTTATCATTTTCTGAAAACCCCCGATAGAGATAGTAACAGACAAGCCAATTTTAAAAGTATAAAATTGTATTCTAAAATGCCCACGAATATATTGTTCCACATTATCAATTGCAATTTAATTTGTTATCCTTATATCAATTTGACAGGAGCCATAACCTTCGCGAACGTCGGCATCGCCATGCTGGAGCCTAGCCTCCCCATCTGGATGGTAGACACCATGCAAGCCAGCCGCTGGCAGCAGGGAGTTGCCTTCTTGCCGGCTAGCATCTGCTATCTCATCGGTAAGCCCTGGAACGCGATCTTCCTGTCAATCATAACGGTCAAAACGTCAAATTTAGCCAACAAATAATAACAGCAAAAATCCAGCGTAAAATGCTAGTAGACTTACATTTTTAAACGCGACATTAACGTAATCGGCGGTAGTTAGTGCTTATACTCATACTATTGCTATTGCTGACTACGAACACGCCACTGGACAAATAAACACCGACTTCTCATCCTCCTAACGCTCCGCTCCGTAGACTACCGCCCAGGAAACCCCCTCTAACTGCAACCTAAAGGTTGCATTGTTTGATTGAATAAAATCCGAATTCATTCTTGTGTTTTTTCAGGTACTAATCTGTTCGGACCTCTTGGACACAAGATGGGCCGCTGGCTAGCCGCTTGCTCTGGATTGATCATTATCGGAGTCTGTCTTATCCTGGTAAGCTACATCATCATATGGCCACAGTGCCTGTTTTGAAAATGAATTTGTTCGGTCACTCGACCATGAGATAAGCCGCTGTCTAGACGCTTTCTGGACGAAGCGCTTTGACAATTTTAATGTTATGTTGTGGTATAGTTTTCCTCCGGGCATTGAGTTCAATCCTGTGGATATTTTCTTCTGAAATTTTCTGGTGGCTATAGGTTTCTCTAGGCCAAATTTGCGGTACACAAGTGACAATACGTTTTACAAATTCTCTTGAAGCAGCTAGTAAGGCACCAATACTTAATTCAGAAGCACGAGCTTGGATTCCCCGCTTCGATGCTCCCACTTGAATGAACCTTAGTGCCTAAACTTATTTCCACTAGGATATTTCACTTGTAAACACCAATGATATATTCTAGGGCTCGCGGTCGATTCCGGGTTTCGGGTACCCGTTTCCAAGATCCGTTTCTGAGTAACACGAACACGGTTTTCTGGCCCGTTTCCCACGTGTAATAAAGAAACGTGTAATTAAGATCCGTTTCCACGAGTAAACGGGTAGCCGAAGCAACGTTCCTTAAATACACGCGGATCTCGAAACGTCCTTGACGAGTGGCAGAGATACGAGTCGAGACGTTTAAGAGCTACTAATGAATACATGTGGTAGCTTAGGGAATTTTAGTCATGTTGAATCTTATTGCGAGTCCATAGAGTTGAAATTTAGTTAACGGTTAATTTGAACGAACCTTTTTTCCGCGCAGGTAGAAGCACGGGTTTGTTTTCAATAGATAAAGGATGAATTACCTATGTTAAAATAACAATTCTGCCGTTTTAGCTATATAAATATTACTTCGTTATACTCAATACTTATTTCATTGAATTAATAGTGTCTCCGTTCTTTAATATAAAGGTTCAGGTAACTATTATATTTATACCACGACGGTGGCAAACAAGCATGCGGCCCGCCTGATGGTAAGCGGCTACCGTAGCCTATGGATGCCTGCAACTAATGTGTCACATGCGCGTTACCGACCCTTTACAAAAAGGAGGATTTACTGTGTTGACGGCTAAAGGAACAAGATGGTCCCTCGTCGTCAACACACTGGGTCCTCTTTGAGCTCTTTGTATTAGTTGTTTATTGATAAAAAAACACTATATTTGATTAAAATTAGATAGTGGTCTGCGGCGGCGGTTAAGACGGTTTGGTTAGGTATTCAAATCCGGGCAAGAAAAATAATTTGAAACTTACAATGCACAGCAGCTGCAGTATATTATTTGGACATTTTATCCCCAATTTATTTACCCTAGTACAACGAACGGTTCTCTAAATTAACGCTGAAAATTGTGTTGCCGATTATCAGTTCCCAACCAACTTTTCGCGTAATTACACATCGCGGAATGATCATGTGCCAACTTATCAAAAGATTTTGTTTTATTTCTCTCAGTTACCAACTGTACGTTTGGCCTGTTTTTATAAAGTCACTTTTCTAAATGCCGCCTTTCGAGTATAGAATGATTTCGTTTGCGTAATATTAATTTCGTAAGGAT
Source organism: Pammene aurita (assembly GCA_947086415.1). NCBI lineage: Eukaryota > Metazoa > Arthropoda > Insecta > Lepidoptera > Tortricidae > Pammene > Pammene aurita. Next base: position 8,039,973 of record OX352313.1, read on the forward strand.
GCCATTTTCACTGTGGGCAAATTATATACAGGTAGTTATTATTATTTTAATACATTAGTTTCTTCATTGGACTTATTGCTTAGGATATTTTTTATATTAAAAAGTCGATTCTGGCACTCGCCGGCCGTTACGGCGGCACGCTCGCTTCGCTCGCTCGGCTTCGTGCACTGTTTGCTCACGGTAGATCTACTACGCTCCTCTTCGCTTCGCTCGTCGTCGCACCTAACTGGAGTCCGTCACATATGAGATTTCTGTTGTTAATATACTTACTAACGAAACGTTATTCTTTTAATAGTTTTTTTTATTGATTGTTTAGAACACAAACAGTCATACACAAAAATATAGATATGAATTACAAAATTATGTGAAAATAGACCTGGAGGTTCATAAATGTGATACAATTAAAATTTTTACAAAAGCGAATGCGAGAAGGAAAACAAATAAAAATACTACCTACATATTTTTTATCCTTAACAATTTGGATCTCGTATGTTATTTTAAAGTGTCAAGAGAGTACGCAAATGGATCAATGTCACTAAAAAACTCATTATAGTATTTTGAAACTCGTTTGAAAAAACTATGTTTGGCATAATTATTACGTGCGAAACTCACATAAAACAAATTCCGAGGACGTAAGGAGTGATGCGGTATATTAAATACTATATTTTGTAACAAATTAGGGCAATTGATTTCATTCTTTAAAATCTTAAAAAAGAAAATTGTGTCCAATAAGAGTCTTCTATTATCAAGGGATATCATATTAAAAAAAAATTGCCGACTTAGCTGACGATTCTATAGGAGTACCGATTCCATAGTTGCTTGGCCTAGTGATAGATTTGACAAATGATAATTAAGTATCCCAAAAGTTTTGAGTCATTATAATAATCAGCTTTAAAACAATTCTGCCAAATGAAACGTTATCATACAAAATTTTGCTAATAGTTAGTTATTAAAGTGAATCATCAGCGAAATGCTGATCAGCAAGTGAAATTCGGTCAAAAAAAGTTCGGTGAAAAGGCAGAACACTACAACGAACATGTCCTATTATGAATTGATTACTACCATTTACTAACAAATTGTGTTGAATACAATGAAGTGATTTACGGTGTCATTAAAGGTACAACTTACTATTTTAAACTTATGTTGTGAGCATCAGAAGTAACAGAACGGTCCTTTTTAAAATGATCAACCATTTGTTTCCATTTTCAATCATTTTATATCTGAAAACAGGTAATTTATTATTTTGGACACTAAATTATGTCACTATATACATTATAAATGATGTACTCATAACATGATTACCCATTATTACTAAATACACTCAACATTATCTTGATTTGTATTAGTAGTCAATAAATTGGTATTAATGCTACTTACCAGTTAAATTGGTTTTATTTTTTACATTTTTTTTATAGTCTTCTGGGTAGCTCGTTGACATGCAATCATAGCAATTTTATAACAACAAAAACCAACAAAACAAAAAAAAACTATTAACAAAACAACTAACACTATTTTAAAATGGTAAGATTAACTCGGGAAGACTGTAGTATCCAACTGACCGACTAAGTGGAAAACTGAAGCCATACTAAAACTCAATAGGATATTCTATATCTTAGGCATGTTTCTTTTTAAGTATATTGAAAGTTCCTTCTACCTATAAGTATCACAGTGAAATTAGGCCGCGTGGCGTCAAAACAAAAGGAAACATTTACTATGCTATAGATTAAGTAAATCCTCTTAAAATCGTGCCGCTTAAGGTCTTGTATTTATACAGATGGGTTGACTTTATTACAACCACATAGAGCTTAAAATAGGTGGCCATTATAATTTGGAAATCTACACGTTTGCACCAAAGGGTGTCGTAAAATCTGCATTTTATTTTATTACCTGAACGCTAATCTCAAAGTGACCCAAGTCAACTAGCAGTTTACCTGGTTTAGGATCTAAGCTTTATTGAATAAGTTATATTATCGCGGGATAACCAAAGTAGCATAGTAGCAAGTAATATTGGTACTTTGTTAAAAGCACCTGTGCATGGTACTTTGATAAGGCCTCTTAAATTGGTGGTTAGTTTTTTTTGCCGCTGCCGCGTATCTCATGGTAGTGAATACCAAGGACGAGATAAAACTAACAGTTCAATTGATGATGATGATGATTTTATAAACTATTGATATAGTATAATAATGAATACCTAAGATATTTGTAAAAGTTTCTAGTTTCATTGCTGTGGAGTCCACAACAATGAAACTAGAAAATTTACATCATTGTATACAAGATGATTCACGAGACGTGAGCAGAAACAACCCTACACAATAAATTAGTACACGCTAATGAATCAGCCGCCATCGCCATCATGTTTAAGTGAAACAATAACGCCTTTCTATTTTTTTCACCGTTTTGTTACTTATAAATTTTATTATCTGTAATCATAGTCACCTTACACAAACAACCCAATAAAGATGAAACCTCTTTAAGAATTACGACAGAACACTTTGATTATGAAAAAAAATTGTTAAATTAAGTGAGATACCACGTTTCCATAGTAACCAGACATCAATTTTACACCATAGAAATCTAAAGTATAAGTATATATAGTCCCTAAATTCTGATCAACTTGATCAGAAAACTCGATCACAATGTCAGTAACATGACAACCGGAGCAGTATACATTTAATACAAACATAAAATCACTGTTTTCGCCTTTGTTACTTGTACAAATAGCAGTACATCTATTGAGTCTGTGGTGTCGATTATCAAATATAAAGCTAATATTGATATGTTTTTGCCAGAAAAATAATTTAAAATAATTAAAAAAAACGCGGATCAGTCGATATTCTTATCGATATTTTTACGAAGACGTGCATGCAATAAGTATTCGAATAAGTAGTAGGTATATGGTTAATTTATAACTATCGATTGATTGACATACTTGAATATTAAACGTTAGTTTGATCGTAATTTTTTCATATTTGGGGTCGTCCCATCATATTTGGCTGATTTTTGTACCCTTACACGCTAAGCAAGTCTAATGTCGTTTCTACTGTATTGCGTATATGTTCAAGATGCTATCTCAGAAAAACAGGCATCATAAAAATCTGCTTATGACTTAATATCAAAAAATAGAGCGGATTATTTGATCTGATTAAATTTTTTAGTAAAATTGTTGCCTTTGGCTTTCCCGCTTTAAAAAAAAATTAAACGTGATATCTTCTCTGACCAGAGAGTTCTAAACCAGGAGAGGCCCTGAGTATCATTTCCCCTCTGTCAAAAGTATTGGCGGAAAATCTAGTACATCTATAAAAACTATTTCAATAATCGATGTCACGCCATTTTCGTCATCGCTGTCAATGGATAACAAGCTCCGTGAAAATGCCCTTATGCGCTGTTTTTGGATGTAAAAATATGTTATATTTCGTCTACCATTATACCATTTCAGATGTAAGTACAGTTTTACTTTATTTATCATTACTTTCGTAATAAAAGATTTAACCTAAATCGAAAATCAAGCTTCGTTTACAGAATCGATTCAAAGACAATCGTTTTCTTTCTGACGGGCAGTAACTATTTGACGTTTGACACTTCTCCATATTTAACGCGCTTAAGGATTGCTGTCTTCTATATTTTGTTTGAAAATACAATCAAAAATGATCCTTGGCTTTTTTGTTTGACATTTCCAAAGACTGCATCCAATAATGAACCATATGTTAACATTAGTACAGTCGACTATCAATTGCTCCATTTAGTGTTATGAAGTATAAAAAGAATATGTCAAATATGTTTGGTGTTTTCAAGTCAACGGTACATCTTTGTCGGTTGTCAATATAGCGTTGCTGCCATAAAAAAACATTTAGAAATAAACTGTATTAACAACCGACAATGATGTACCTTTGACTTGAAAACTTCACATGCGTGCTACCTCGCCCCCCTCAGATTTTGGCAGACTTTTTTGTTTGGAAAGATGAGGCGAAGCGTACTCCATTTATAGAGCTTTATGTCTCTGACATATCGTGATCATTTGGGATATTTTTCTTACAAGCGAATTCATTTTAGCAATATTTTGTATACAGGGTATATAACATATTGTTAAAATGAACTCGCTTCTCAAAGCACTAGACTTTATTCTAAAACACTATAAAAATGTAATAAGAAAGTAAAAAGTATATTTTATAATTATCAAAACTATGTGTAGGAAGGTATTCATTTTGTCTACAATACCGATGAATATCTCAATATATAATCATATCTACTTATATTGTGAAGCTGGCTTAAATAACTAATCAAAATATCCTACGATGCCATACAACCTCATCTGTAGTCAACTGTAGAGCATTCAATAGTAACCCTTATTTGCATCGGTTCTAACTGCTTCGGACCCGTTCGAGCCGGTACTAAGTACCCGTGTACCTGTAGGAACGTTTCCTGGAGACGTTTCCGAATCCCGGCGGGTTCGTGTAAACCGGCTCCTTAGCACCGTCGGTCTTAAGTACACGGGTATTCGTCTCCGCGTGTAACACGTGTAACGGGAGCTCTAATTATATTCTAGATCCCAATGGCCCGTAAACTGGAACACCTGATCATCCCCAACGCCGGGCTCGGCTTCGCCATCGGCATGGTGGACTCTAGCATGATGCCCGAGCTTGGCTTCCTGGTGGACATCCGGCACGCAGCTGTGTATGGTTCTGTGTACGCCATCGGAGACACGGCGTTCTGCTTGGGCTACGCTGTCGGTGAGTATTGGGACCACCGTCTTAAATATGGTAAAGTAAGAAGTTCGGGGGCACACCGCACGCGCCAGACAAAAACTTTCTAAGGTTGGCCGACTCAACGCGTGCAATAGGCTGGCTAAGTTCGACCGAAGGCTGGCACTCAACTCGCGCACGTAGCATGAGCTATGTAAGTTGGCACCAGGATTCAGTAACGCGTACGTAACATGAGTACCTAAATGTCGCCCAAAGGCCGATACTTTCTTCACGCTCCACTTACAATCTTATTCATTCTGTATACTATATTTATGATTGACTAACTTTAGAAGTAAATTTGTTTTTCAGGCCCAGCGTTCTCCGGCACGCTGGTGAACAGCATCGGCTTCGAGTGGATGCTGGTCATCATCGCCGTGATGAACTTCGCGTACGCACCGTGCCTGTTGCTGCTGCGCTCGCCCCCGGCCCGGGATGAGAAGCAGGTTGGTTAAGCATGCTTGTTGCTGCAGCAGTGTGCTCCGGCACGCTGGTGAACAGCATCTTCGAGTGGATGCTGGTTATCATCGCCATCGTCAACTTCACATACGCGCCGAGCCTATTGCTGCTGCGCTCGCCCCCGGCCCAGGATAAGAAGCAGGTTGGTTAAGCATACTTACTGCCCTGCAGAAGTGGTTTCCGGCACGCTGGTGAACAGCATCTTGTGGTGCTCAACTTCGCGTACGCACCATGTATGTTGCTGCTACGCTCGCCTTCAGCCCGAGATGAGAGGCATGCTGCTGCAGCAGCGTTCTACTAAGAATAAGTCATCATTTTTTATATGCCTCAACTGCAGGGCACAGGCTTTCTTGCATTAGGTCCCCCCGCTGGCTCAAAGCGGGCTAGGGACTCCACATACACATTCGAATTTCTTTGTGGATACACATTTCCTCGCCACGTTTCCCTTCACAGAAGAGCAACTGGTACAAAACGAATATTTCGCACATAAGTTTTGAAAAATTATCGGTACTTCCCGGGTACACTATTAAACCGAGAACTCTGAATCAAAGGCGGACGTGTTACCGCCAGGCTACTAGCGTATAAATTAATTTAATATTTTTTCCAGAGCCTGATAATAAGCGACAAGTCATCAGTCCGCTACGTCAGCTACCAGAATGAGGAAGAAGAATAAACACTTTGCCGCCACCATCTTGACCGCGCCCGCCATTTTGAAAACGAAGTTTTTTTATTGTTCTTAAACTAAAACCATAAGGTTTTGGGTATGAAGATTTAAAGTATAAATGTGCCAATATTTTTAAAGGGGTTTGCTTAGTAGATTTAGAGGCGTCTAAGGAGTGAATTGCCTATGTAAAAAAGTGTGAATGTGACCAAATATATTGCCTATTGCCCAGAGAAGTAGCTATATATTTCTTCGATTATATTTCAACTATTCTATCTTCACAGTAGTTTCGACCAATTTTCTGATTAAAATATGTTTATCAATGTAAATACCTATTGGTATATATTTCGATATATTTATAGCCTTGTAGTCAGGGTGTCTGTATTAGAAAATATATGCAAAACATATCTGTGGAAAATATATTGTATCTATATCTATCTCTAGTTACACTAATAGTTATACACAAATAAATAATTAGTTTGTGTCTATAGTTCTGAATATTTCTTTTATATTACCTGGGTGTTCATTTATTGATTACGTATTTATATATTATGCTATATATGTCACATAAAATAAAATGAATGTATGATTTTGCATATGTGACTTTGACAATATGTTTTTTATTATTATATTATAAGTATGGTATATTGTATTTAAACTGTAATCATTAAAACTTTATGTATGCGTTTCATAGACAATAAAATTGATTGTAACATAGTATATTTTACTGAAAAAAACATGAATACCTGACTGTAAACTGTGGGGATAACGTTTCTCCACTAATAATAATATATCGATTGATATCACCAAAATAAAATATCAGTATTCAGTAAAATATTACTATGACATACATTGACAATATTTCTACATGCATAATATTTTGTAGACAATAATACATTTACATCGTATTATTTTTTGTAAGAAATGACAATAACATATTTAGTTCGGTACACGTGTTAAATCGCGCACTTTTTATATTTTCTTTAGAAATATTTTGAAAAATATTCGGGTGACGGACCAAAGACGAGTAGAAATTAATTTTGAGTGATATTTTTTGAGCTTACATAAGATATTTGTAAATAAAAATGGCAATAAAAGCTTTCATTCTATTATTATATCTTAGTAAAATGTATTATTATTGTCACTTTTCCTACATAAGTTTTAACAGTTCATGTAGGTATTATATTTGAATTTTAAAACAATTACATTTAATTTATTTATAATAATAATTATAATCATCAAATATGAATGCTTTTAAGTCAACCCTAGATACTAGAATAATATATTGCAATATAGTTAATAAGTAGCAGATATACGTATATTATGCAGCTAGTGGTAGAGCATTTCGTTTTATACTTATATTAAGCTAGTTAATATGAAAAGCTATAATATTCCATGTAATCATATCTATGAGAATCACAAAGATTTACAGCTCACAAGATTACGTCAGTAATTATTACATGTAATGCAAAATAAATAAAGACAAAATATATTTCTTAATCCAACTAGTCTGAATATATAGGTAAGTACATCAAACCAAAGCATTAACAAACATTTAAAACTATTTCTCAGAAAAGTAGAAATTTAATAATGTTTTAAAGTATTTAAAGTTTTAAAACTCATCATAATCATCAATTATATTATAAATGGAATGGACTCAATATTTTTTCTCTTTCAGTAAACACACAATACCACAGCAAAGGTACAAGATATCAGCATGTATTATTTATATATATTTACAAAAAATCCGAATGAATTACTAAGCTCTTCTTTTATTATTTTAAAGCAGAACTGTCTGTGTATGGCTGCACAGGTAGTTTGAAGGGAAGGGGCTAAAATATTGTCCATTTCATTTCTTTATTTTCTATTTGATTTACTTTAATTTAAAGTAAGTAATTTATGTCTTTTTCACGTTTAATCAGTTTATGTGTCATTCATATTTTATTCTTCCTTTAAATTATTAGTTTAATTAAAGTAACTTGGAATTTAATTAAATAATTTTGAAATTTAAAATCATTATTATACTATTACATTTATTAATTTTATTATATATAGTCGTCCAACATGTGTCCTCTTAAAGTGTCCTAGTACCTAGTTAATATTTAGAACAACTAAGCTGGATAATATCTCAAATATATTTTATCACGTAATCTTCCAGTCATAGATATAATTCGTAGCTTGCATGCAATGTATATACATAGGGTTTACATTTAGCGTGTGAGGGCATTGTTATTCCATTTTTTATAAAAAAAATATTCAATAATAGTATAATTTTTTTATTGACACATTTCGAGAAACGTCATATTTTTATTTTTTTACGTTTGAGTTAAGTAGGATAGGTTTATTTAACACCTATCTACAAAGTTTATATAATATGCAATTTAATTTTAAATGTAACAAGATTATATATATATATATATATATATATATATATATATATATATATATATATATATACAGGGTGTCTCATTCAAATCGGTCAGTATGGGAAAGTCTGAAATTATAAGACATACGAAGATCTGTTCCGAGGAACCATGTCATCGATTTTAATAACAAGAAAAACTGCATTCATACATTTTAAAAAACATCTGTACTCCGTTCGGGAATCGAACCCGGTTGTTTTGAAAAAAAAAACCTACACTATTTGTATTTAGATATCGATTGTGTAGGTCTTAAGCATTAAATGTCTGTATGAAACATGATGTCTAAAATGAATAAAATGATTATATGAAGATACAAAATGCAATTGTAAGATCGTTACCTAAACGTGTTGAATATTGTATTGAAAAAGGCGGTGGTCACTTCGAGCACCTACTAAAATAAATTTAAGTATGTGGAAACAATGCATTTTATTCATTTTAGACATCATGTTTCATACAGACATTTACTGCTTAAAACCTACACAATCGATATCTAAATAGAAATAGTGTAGGTTTTTTTTTTTTCAAAACAACCGGGTTCGATTCCCGAACGGAGTACAGATGTTTTTTAAAATGTATGAATGCAGTTTTTCTTGTTATTAAAATCGATGACATGGTTCCTCAGAACAGATCTTCGTATGTCTTATAGTTTCAGACTTTCCCATACTGACCGATTTGAATGAGACACCCAGTATATACATTATATTTGATAATGTCTTCGCTCTTTCACATTTAATCGTAAGCCTTTCATATTTGATGATTATATTTTTATTATCGTGTTTAATCACTTGCTTAAATTATTAAATAAATAACTTATTAAGCAATAGGCTGGGTTTGGGTCCTTTACTAATTGAATATTTAATTTATACTCGTAATAATTATAAAGCTGGTTATGTGGATAATTTATGTACCTATCTAGAGTATTTTTAGAAAAAAACAAAATTGTTTAATTCATTTCCTTTCATATTTTTTCTTTATATTATCTTTACATAAATTGTACAGATCATATGTACCTACAACATTATAATAAGTAGTCGGCAGAAATAAAATAGTATTTATGATTAAAAATTTAGTAATAATACCTAATATTAGTACAACAGCCATGAGCTAAAAAGTGTATGTTAGTAATAAACGGAAACCTCTGTAAAATATTGCTATTCTATATAATAATCGACATATATTATGATTATAAAAATTAAGTATATATTTTACTAGGTAGTGGAATTTTTCGCATCATAATCTCGTTAGAATAAAATATATGTGATAGATTTAGTGATATTTTGAAGCTTTTTAAATCTAAATAACAGTACTATATAGTTGTTTAAGTATACAGCTTTTAAAGTTTTAATTTTTCGTCCATTTTTTAATTATTTAGTATAAGAATATATGCATTTGTTGATATTTTATGAAATATGAATTATGATAATATTTTTGAATATGTTACGTTATTATATACTTTTTAATTATTTTTTCTAGGTTACCTATGACGAATATCTAGTCCTGTCCAGTTATCTGAACTTGATATCGCTTAGAAAACAACATAAAACATATAAATGTACAAGTTTTGTAGTGATTATATATTATACTTATTGAATGTGAAATTGTGTTGGAGTGTTATTTTAATAAAATGTGGGTATATGAACTATAATCATGTTTTTTTTAAATACCTATATCTAATAAATATTTTTTTACTTGGTTTTAACATAAATAAATAGTTACAAGTTAAAAACAAGTCAATAAAAATCACAACTTTATTTTTACTAAATTAATCTAAGTACAATGTTATTCACTAAATATAATACATTTTAATTTCTTACTTGTTTAAAAGAACGCTGGCTCTCGAAAAAAGTGAAAAAACATTTTAATATTAACATTGTAGTAACAGTATGACTGGTATATTTTAAGTCATTATAAATATTAAGTCATTTAATGTTCGAAAAAATCTTAAATTAAAAACAAACAGCGTCCAATCTAATAAAATATTAGAAACAGCCAGTTCTTTTCTACCAAATAAGACTATTCATATTTTATACGTACCTAATATACTCTGACATTTGGCTCTTGGTCTATCTCAGAGTTTTTGTAGATTTCAAGGCGAAGCATAGGGTAGAGACTAGTTTGTATGTTTTTTAAAAGATAATCCTCTAATATTTAGGCACGAATGAATTAGTGCTTCGAGTATATAATTTGTGTGATATCTTCAAGTCGTTGAACCATTTAGTACCAATCACAACTTATGAAGGGTATACGACAAGATCACATCTAGTCACTTTCTTGGGAAAAGAGTTTTTTTTAAACATAGTACCTACTCACAAAGAATTACTCACAACTTATTTTACGGCTGTAAATATCAACATAAATCCATTTTAACGCACATAAAAACATCTAATAAAAAAATAGTATGGATAATTGAATCGTTGAAAACTTTAAAAGCGTCAATGTGATTAAATATGTTTTTCCGTGTATTGGTCGATTCATGAAAGCTGGCGTGAGATTTGTAGCGAACTGTCGATATTTTCATTAAGTTTAGGATATTTTCATTAAGTTTAGGCGCCAGCTGCTGTGAATTGCCTATACCCTCCACATAATCAAAGCTTACGTATTGAAAGCTAGCCTTACATCGCTAGTAATAATTTTAGGCTACCTAATATCGTATAATACACTCAACGCCAATCACGACACATTGTCGTCACGGATCTAAGTTTTTATTTCTAATTGGTCAACCCTGGAATGAGAAAGCGAAGCCTTCGCCGAAGTTGTGAGGTCCGTTTTGAACTTCATTCTCTTGCGGGCGGTACTGAAAAGAAGAATGAAATGAAATATGACTCTTAGCAACAAATAACTTGATTCCAAAACTTAGAGCATTCAACCAACGGAGTCGCCATTGACAGGCGTTCTCCTCTGCCGAAAACATATGACCGACGCTCATACATAACGTCAATTATTATATGGACTGACTTTTCTGACGTGGCTGTTTGTACGTTACGTACGAATAGCCATACATTTGACATCCCCCTCCCCCGCAAAAATCGGCAGGCTTTTTTTGTATAGAAAATGACAGACATGGCTACTCCGGGTTGAATGCTCTAAGTTCCAAAATATGGACTCCTCCCGCGATAATTAAGAAATATAAATATCTTTATTCGTGACATGGGAGAGAGAGAGAGAAAACTAATAAATTACAGATAATTAGAGTCTCTGCGGAAAGAGAAAGCCTCGCAGAATTTATGAGTTCCCCATAGCCTAATTATACCTATGGAGTTCCCATCTCACCTTACAAAAACACAGCATAGGTAACTAAGATAAGTGTCACGAATGGTCTCAGCATGTTGCGCCAAGCGCTGATCTTACGAAAATACCAATTTAAATAGAGATCGTCACACGTTCATACCCTCATTGAATTAAAACTCACGGTTTGTACTAAATTTATTGTATTAAAACTGAAGAACAAATCAAATTATTTTAATAAATATTTTGATTTGTTTATTTTAAGTAGACACACTATTATATAAATTATAAACTTATATAGATGTCATATCTCTGTACTTATATAGATGTCATATGTCTGTTTTGGGTTCAGAATGCTGTTGGGACTGCCTCGTTTTTGCAGCGCGTCAGGTATGTTCGCGGAGGCGCGCACTGATGGTCTCAGTGCGATATTAAGAAAGAGAACGGCCTCCCTGATTCGTCGCGTGCGTGACAGTTCCAACAGCCTTCTGCGCCTAGTGTTAGAGTCGCCTGCTTGCGCCTTCTGGAAACATTGGGACTCTGTTCACATGTCTTCCAGAGGTTTAGTATATAATATAATATAGTATAGGTTTTACTAACATAGTTTTAAGGGAATGTATACTAACACTATGGACATATGATCTAAATTATTTGAATATACTCGTAGGGTGATTGTGCTAGTTTCCCGTCCATGGTCAGTTTCCGTCCACCTGACGGTTCTGCTACAAATATATGGGGAAAACTTGAACGTAAATGAATTTTCCTGCGGAAGTTTGGTCTTGTTGCGATCCATCATATCTAAGAAACAATTCTACTATCATAAAAAAGTAATTTGACAAATAGTGCCTTTAAAAATAAAACATTAATAGCCGCCTCGAATTCGGCCCTAGCAAATGTCATCGCAATGAAGAAAAAGCTTGTGGCGGGAAAAGTTTATGATGAGTTTTATTAATGATTTAGGCAGTGCAGTAAATATGTGTATGGCACGAATTATCTATTTTAAAGGTAATTGTACAATATTTTAAGTGGAGATTAAAGTTTTAGAATATAATTAATATATAAACTTTGTGGACCAAAACTAGCAGAGCAATTTGGTATAAATTTCAGTTTTGCGACCACCTGATCCCGGAAACCCAGACAGCTAGGTAAATATTTCTAATGGTTATTTTACTTCAAAATACTTAACCAATACGTAATATTATATAGTAGTATAGTAATATTATATTTGATTACACACTTTAGTTTCTGTCCATTCCTCATATAATGTTACGTAAATAAATGTAATAAATATAGTAGTTTATGTAACTGTTACGTAATAAGGGTCCTTAAAACATGAGTGTGGTTTTATGAAATGAGCCGCAGGCGAATTTCATAATAAGATCACACGAGTGTTTTAAGGCCTAATTACGTACAGTTGCATACACTGCTTTATCTACTCATATTATATATATTAAATTAAGTGTTCGGAAACCATAGAATGACCGCCATTGTACCGTCATGGCCTACTCGATTGTGCCGGCGCTCGCGCGGGACCAATCGAGTTGGCCATGGCGGTAACATTATGTTATCAAATTCGATGTTCCAAATTTGAAACTCATTGCTTAACAATATTTGAGCATGCAAAGTTAAAATTACGTTACTGCCGCAGATAAGAAACTTATCATAGTTAAATCGTTTGTTGTAATGCTTGTCATTGTCTACGGTTTTTGAACGCATTTTAGAGTACTTACAGTATGAGTGTAGATAAAAACATTTAAATGACTTGAGCAAAGACTAAAACTAGCTCTTCTGTTGCATTGTTATCGTTAATATACGAGTTATTTGTGAGTAGACAAAACTATAATTAACATTAGAATGACCAAATGGTAGTAGAATAACAATTATAACCTCCATAGTCCATACTATGGCGTGCTCTGCTTATTTCACTTCAAAAGAAAGCTTTGTGATCGTGCCATTGCCATCGTCCGTACACACACACGCACACACACCCGTACATCTTTCACAGTGAATATTATCCGTTATTTTCACTAAGCACTATCACATCACCTTTATCTATTTACCGGCAATTAAAACCACACGAAAACAAACAAACAAAAACATGCGCTGTTAAATATTTGAACAAATACATCCGAAAAAAGGAAGTCTCGCGTTGTGAGCTGATTACTATGAAAAAAGCTACTTTTTTAAATAGTCGCATAACCTTCGGATCTGATCGGAACCAATCGGAAACCTTCGGCGGCACGATTCCGGGTAATGCACAACCCTTAGAGAATTCAACCAACCGGAGTCGCCATTGACAGACGTTCCCCTCTGCCGAAAACATATGACCAGTGGTCATGCATACACCTATTTTTACGTTACGTACGAATAGCCACAGAATACACTTGACGTTCCCCTCCCCCGCAAAAATCGGCAGACTTGCTTTGTAAAGAAAACGGCAGACATGGCTACTCCGGGTTGAATTCTCTAAGGAACGACCCAATAATGAACGATCCAATGCGCGGTTGACTACGCTAGTCGTGTCAATTGCATTAAGCCTTGGTCAAACAGCAAGCGTGGCGCACATATTAACAGGTTAGCGACGTCAAACAGACTGCGTCCCGCCGGCGCTGCGCCCCGCTTCTGTCGCGCCCGTGGACGCCAGGGGCCGCGCGGCGCGGGTGCAGCGCTGCGCGGCGGGACGCGGCGGCACGCTGCGCCGCGCTGGGTCACATCAGTCGGACGTTAGGCAGCGCGGTGCGTCGTGCGAGCGTAGCAATATACTGTGATTGTGATTATGGATATAAAAAAAATATCTTCTCTTCGAAAAATAATTTTGGCTTCGGAAGGAATGAGCAACCCTCCGCGCGCGCATGCTGTATCGGGCGCGACTCACGCCCGCATCGCGCGCGGCCCCGCTGCGTTCGCGCGCGCGATGAGGGCGTGTTGAGAGCGCGAGGCCGGCGCGATCCGCGCGCGCCCTGTTTGAACAGTCATCGCGTCGGCTGTTCACTCTTGCAATCACAGTATATTGCTACGCTCGCACGACGCACCGCGCTGCCTAACGTCCGACTGATGTGATCCAGCGCGGCGCAGCGTACCGCCGCGTGCCGCCGCGCAGCGATGCGCCCGCGCCGCGTAGACGCGGGGGGCCGCGTGGCGCGGGGCGCGACAGAAGCGGGGCGCGGCGCCGGCGGGACGCAGTCTGTTTGACGTCGCTAACCTGTTAACATGTGCCGCGGTCGCGCCGCGCGACCGCGGCGCTGCGCCACGCTTGCTGTTTGGCCAAGGCTTAATAGTACAAGCAGTCACAGTGGTTAACATTAAAGGCCTACAATATCATTGTTTGGTGATAAAATGCCTTAGTTATAATATTCGATTGTTTGGTTGAGTTAAATATAATACCGTGATCGATTTAACAATACATACTTGTATGGAAAAAACAAATTTATAAAAACTAACTACGCCATTTCGTTTCCTTAATCGTACCTAACTGTATGCTAATATTAATGGAAATAAAGAAACACGGTGTTAATCCTTACTATCATTCGTTTTTAGGATTCCGTAGCCAAAATGGCAAAAACGGAAACCTTATAGTTTCGTCATGTCCGTAGTTCGTCCGTATGCCATGGCCATTTTTTATTTGGAGACTATAACTAATATTGATGAAATTATAACAGAAGGTGTATTTTGTATACCTCTACTTAGTATTGTAGTAAAATTGCTGAAAAGATTTTTTTTAGGGGGGAGCCACAAGGGGGTTTCCATACATGTAACAATTTTTTTTTACCAAAAATCATCATGTTGCACATCAATCGATAGGACTTTAAAAATAACATTGAGGTTTGTTTTATCATTTTTTTATTAAGTGAATATTTTCAGAAATAATCGCCCTACTCAGTGGACGAAAACTAGCAGAGCCCAGGACGGAAAACTGACATTTATGGACGAAAACTAACGAATACCCCACTTTTTCAAATAATATTTTTTTTACAAAATCTCGCAAGTATGGATAATTATCGCGTAATATTAACATAAACTAGATTATATAAGCTATAAAATGAAATATAATACATTTAAGTAAGGGTACTTTAAGATATTATTTTTGCATCACAAAGCTGGCAAAATCGATAAGTGGACGAAAACTAGCACAATTACCCTACAAAGGAAAAAGTGACCTAGGCCTCCGGTGCCTAGTGGTTAAGGCGTCTGCCGCGAATGCAGAAGACGCTGGTTCGATCCCAGCCCTGGGCACCGGAGGAGGCCTACATAAGTTTATAATTTATTGGATTAAATTATAAATATAATACCTGTCCGTCGTCCTCCTGCCCCTGTCTCCAGCTCTGAGGGTAGTACTGCGAAGCTGTCGCTCTTTGCTGACCGCTCTCGCCACCCTGGGCAGTCTGGGCACCCTGCAAACAATTTTACTCTTTAATAATTTTTAGAAAAAACAACTGTCTTCACTTAGGTTACACTTTAGGCCACACAAAGAGCAGATACCCGAGCTACTGTAAAAAAAAACACTATTCGCTATGTGCCAAGTGCATGTTGGGGGAAACGTGAACGATTGCAGTGCACAATGTGACAAGAAATGAAACTGCAAAGGTACATCACCTAGCTATATGAATAACTCTACTTGACTCACATGAAATGTCTCTGGACTGACCTTAGTTGAAGTGACAAAAAGATAAAAAAGGCCAAGCGGTAAAGGCGTCTGCCGCGAATGCAGAACACGCTGGTTCGTTCCCAGCCCTGGGCACCGGAGGCCTAGGTCACTTTTTCGTTTGTATATGACATCTATATAAGTTTACGTTATTCTGCTATGACTTACGGTATTCTGCTGCTCCCAGGTCCGCTGCGGTACCTGCTGCTGATTGTACTGCTGCTGGAGGTCGTACTGCTGTCTTTGCTGCTGGTACGCCTGCTGGTAGTGCTGGTCTGTGGGCGATGACAAATGCAGGTGAATATTACGAACCTAGTCCTACGATAATAGTATTTTATACAATCGTGACATAATAAAGAGCTTTTCAGTCGAGTACCGTGTTTAGGCCATAAAGCTTGCTGAGTAAGGTACGAGATTGAAAAGCTTAATCATACCACTAATTGTATACAATACTTTTTCTACGAGTGCTCAAAATAGGCAAGCCGGTAAGAATTAAGTTTGACGATACAACCTGTTCCCTCTATACAATTTCGTAACTTTGATCTCCCGCTGGATAGTAGGTATAATATTGTATAAAAATCCATTTCGGCATCCGCGACGATGCTAAAATTTGCGACCATAAAAGCTCCATCGAAAAGTATTCCCTAGTAGTTCGGTCCACAGAGTCTCAATTCAAGCATCTTCTATACATATAATAAAGCTGAAGAGGGTCGAAAGTCTGTACATAGAAGATAATCGAAAAAAAGTTGTCTGGGGATACTTAGAATCGATAACAGAACACGTTCCAACAATTTTTAGAATTTTTGTCTGTTTATCTGTTTATCTGTTTGTCTGTTTATTTGACCGCGCATCACGTGAAAACGGCTGAACGGATTTTGATGAAATTTTGTATAGATATAGTTTGAGTCCTGGGAAAGGATAATATATAGTTTTAATCCCGAAAATCAACCCTGGTGGGGGTGAAAATGGGGTTGAAAGTTTGTATGGAGAATTTTTAACCGCTGAAACGATTTAGATAGACATGAGTATGGAGATAATTTGAGTCTCGAGAAACGTCATAGGATAGTTTTCAAACCCTTGTGGGGGTGAAAAGGGGGTTGGAAGGTGGTATGAGGATTTTTTTACCGCTGAACTGATCTAGATGAAAATTGGTATAGAGATAGTATGGGTCTCGAGAAATGACAAAGGATAGTTTCTTCTTCAAACCCCCCCCCCCCCACCTTACTTTAGAACCGTAGGTCCAAAAAATTTGAAAAAAATAATGGAAGTGACGCCTTTCAATAAAAACTATCTATACATATAATAAAGCTGAAGAGGGTCGAAAGTCTGTTCATGGAATATATTCGAAAAAAAGTTGGCTGGAGATACTTAGAATCGATAACAGAACACGTTCCAAGTATTTTTAATTAGTTAACGGCTGAACGGATAATGATGAAATTTTGTGTAGAGATAGTTTGAGTCCCGGGAAAGGACAATGAACAGTTTTCATCCCGAAAATCAACCCTGGAAGGGGTGAAAAGGGGGTTGAAAGTTGGTATTGAAATAATTTGTAATTTTTTGGTCAAGATGTTCATATTTATAACATGTTACCCGTCGATGCTTTAAATTTATCTTTACCCGCTCTTAAGAAATATTTGAAAATGTCATGAATGTCAAAGGGTTATTGCAGCAAACCAAAAAACTACTACAAAATCATCTAACATTTATAGGACACCGTTTAGGTAGGAAAACATATCAAACGTTTTGTGAAGCAGTCAGAATAGGATTTATTTTTCTTTATAATTAAACAATAGGTACATTATCTGTCTCTCAAGCAGTTTTGATATGTCTTCTTGAAGAACTACGCATTATTTTGTATCTTTAAGATCTAATAATGTATTACTGTTTTGAAAAAAATAAGTCCCGTCGAATTTCTTTTCGGTCATAATACTTCTTGGGCCAGAGGTACACACACCTACAGGGTTAGAACCGGTGGAGTTTTGGAACGAAGTTCCTTATCGGACGGTTCGCGGGATGGGAGCCTAGGCGAAAAAAAGTCACGTGATCGTTACGAAAAAGCGTCACGTCACGAAAACGCGACACCCATACGATTGAGAAACATGTAAAATGGAATGAAATAAAAAATATATAAAATAGAATAAAGTGAAGTGAAGTGTAGTGAAACTGAGAAGTGGCAAAGTAATAAAAGTGAAAAAAGTCGAGAACCTCAAAAGTAGAGAAGTTTAAAAATGTCGAAAATGTCAAAAATTTCAAAAATGTCGAAAATGTCAAAAATTTCGAAAATGTCAAAAATTTAAAATTTCTAAATTTCCAAAATTTCCACTATTTCCAAAATTTCCACTATTTCCAAAATTTCCAAAATTTCAAAAAAATGCAAAAAAAAATAAAAACAAAATTTACGAAAAAGTAAAAAATGAAATAAAATTAAATAACATAACTTCGTTCCAATCGCACTTGATTAACACACTTTCCACAACACTCACGTATTTTATATTTCTCTGACGTTCATTAGTGCATTGTAATGTGCTTACATTGACGAATAAATATCTTGATCTCCACCAATATCATAAATCCTCTATTCCACGTTCGGAACCGTTTGTAATTAATTACCAACAATATTGCAACCAATAACGTAACATCAGTGTATTATCTGTGACAGTGTGGTAAAAACGTATGAAAATTCATTACCTACGGTAACGTAATGAAAATCCGCGCCCCCTTGCGCCGGCATGCCCCCCCGACCGCCGGCGCAATAATGTTGGTCATGGCGGTGTAATGGTGGTCATTCTAATGGTTTCAATGGATTTTTAATATGTGTGTAGGTAAAGCAGTGTATGCTTCTGTACATAATTAGGCCTTATTACGTAACAGTTACATCGCCATGTCCGTCCGTCTGTCCGCGGTCTAGCTCAGTTACCGTTCGCACTAGAAAGCTGAAATTTGGTGAGGCCTGATAAGAACTTTTAATAAAAACTATATTGAATAAAATCGGTTCAGCCGCTTTTGAATTATTAGTCAAAAACGCATAGTGAAAGGAAGTGCCGAATAGTAAACTGACGTAAGCGCCGCCAAATAAACGACCTTTAGAACGGATGTTTTGTAACAGGGCAGCATCTACGAAACTCTACACTGAGCATCACCCGACATGCTCTTGGCCGGTTTTTTTTTTCATTGTTATCCCGGAAATCACCCAATTAAGGATTACTAATTCCAATTCTAGAAAATCCCCAGCCAGGTTATACGTAGCCTATAAAAATTCAACGTCTAAAAGGGGGGGGGGGGTAGCCACTACACTCGATTGAGTTAAATTTGCATGGGTCATGGACCCCCCTCCCTCCTCCAAGTGCACCTAAAATAGAAAAAATCATTTCTGCATTTGTGACACCCCCCCCCCCCCCCCCAACTGATTTGACGGGAGGATCGATTTGGATGATATTTGCCGTGGACATGAACGTATAAATACAAAAGTGGTCCTGTATCGTCCGATATACACCTACTACTCTCTATGTCGTTTAAATCATGCCAAAAACAAATATAATAAAAAAAAAGTATACATTTATGAGTGTAGTTTCATTTAGTGGTAATTGTAAAATATTTTATTAGGACTACTGTCCTCTAGCGTATCCATCTGTCAACTTTACTTCAAGTTCCGCCTCCAGGGTAGTGGGAGAGAAATTAGGGGTGAATTAGCCGCTTACTGACACAGACCGAATTCCACGCGGGCGGAGCCGCGGGCACAGCTAGTTATAGATATTATAGTCGACGAGTAGAAAAAAATACTATTTCTCAATGGTTAGGTTACTACAAGGCATTGATTTATTATGTGACATATAGAACAAATTTTGTGCGCCATGTTTGACGGGACGAGGCCTGGGACCGAAGCAAATGGAGAGCCCACTTTGAGTTGCACCGACAAGAGCATGGCTCTTAAGTGTTTGATGATGATGTTTGACGGTTGACGGCTGTGACTGAATCAAAGTGTAGTATAAACTTGTAGTGATTTTTTTTCACTACAACTTTTGGGACAAAGAAAATCTTAGAAATGTCATCTCCTGTTACTCAATGTTACAAGGACAAAGAGTTATTAACGTAATTAGCCTAAATTAACAGCTGAACTTTCAAACGGGATGAACGTCTGTTTACCAACGGGCTATGACGAAATAAAGATATGGGCTAGGGAATGCAAACCGGTTATAACCGAATCCGAAATAATCAGTTATAACCGGTTATTTTGTCAAAATACGGAATAGTATTATACAATAATAACTAACTAGAACAATTGAAAATAGATGTCATATACTTCAGAAAAAGTGACAGTTTATATATAGTAGTGTAACTACTTAAAAATTGCAAATCAAAAAATATTGAACAAAATAATTTGATTTGCTTCAAGATTAACTAGAACAATATTAAGAATTATTCAAAAATGCAGTACAAAGGGGGCAATACGTAGTGATGTGACACATCGGCGGCATGACGATATGAGATGTATAATTTAGAATTCTATGAAACTCGTGTCATGTTTCTATGTCCTATTTTCGATTTAAGCTAAGGGGGTCTATCAGTTTTTAAGTAACAGAATAATTTTATATTAATGGATGAATTAGGTACATCATGACAAAAGTTCCGAAAATACTCATTATTATACATCTTAGGGGTCGTCCAGAAATCATGTGATCGTAAGGGGGGGTGGGGGTAAGAAAAATATCACGAATGATCACGATGGGGGAGGGGGGCTCAGAGAAGATATCACGTTATTTTTTTTCAAAGCGGGAAAGCCAATAATACCAATTTTACTCAAAAATTTAATGCGATCAAATTAATCCCCTTTAGTTTTTTTTATATTAAGTGATAAGGAGATTTTTACGATGCCTGTTTTTAGAGATAGCATCTTGATCTTGAACATATACGCACGCAATACAGAGGAAACGACATTCATCATAATTATCACGTGATCTTGTTTGCGTTAAAATCACCAAGGGGGAGGGGCTGGGGGGTGAAAAAACCTTTGTTACAGTTAGTTCCTGCGTAATAATACTGCTGATTGATTATAATGATTATTCAGATACTCTCATCAAAATGTCTATAAAAGTATCGACCTGACACTGTAAGCCATTATTTCTCTACTCATCCTTCTCATCCATCATATACATAGAAAAGGACGGGTACAGAAATACTTAATGTCATTTACACCTAGATATTTTTCTAGCACGAACAACTTGTTGTAAGTGATTGACAAAATAAAAACATCGACAGTCCTGTTATCGATAAGTAGTATAAGTACCACTTCAACGTCATAGAGGTAATACAAAGACAAATATAGGGTAATAAGTAAACATCGGTATCAACGTTCAAATTTCGTGGCACTTGGTAAGGGTCGCAAAAAAAGAAATACATAGGTATCATTGTTTTATTTATTAGTAATAAATAACATTTAATTTATTTTTATTCTTAATCGTACTTTGGTAAACTGTACATATATTTAAAGAGGTTTATATTCTTAATACGTCATAGAACCTCAATACTCATTTCATTATCCATTTGTAAAAAAAATTCTAAATGCCAAATAGGCAACAAATGTCAATTTAATTGTCATGCAAAATAATATGTGGTAAAATCTTCAACGATAATAGTTCTTAAAAACACTTACAACTACAATTTAGCATTGATAAATCTTTACCCAACTCCCTATCAGACTTGAGAAAATGGATTTGACGCAGTATACTGATTTTATATTCACTAACGAAGGTGCTTGCTGTACTATTTGCGAAATGAATATAAAAAAGAAAAGGTACAATATAGAGAAACATTTGAAATCAAAATCTCATCAAGATAAATTATCTGATTCACGCTGCCATTTACAGGATATAATACGAGATAATGCTGATTTCGAAATTAAAGACGATATCGTATATTGCAAATTGTGTAATTCGAAATTATTTCCCTCTAAATCTAGTATCGACCGCCATTTAAAAACAGATTTACACAACAAAATTCATAAAAATAATGCACAAGAAAAATTTAATAAAGATTTAACAGAGTTTATGATTTGTTCGAATATACCGTGGTCAAAATTAGACAATCCTAAATTTAGAAATTTTGTAGAAAACCTTTTAAATCATAAATATGGAAACGATATTACTGTGCCGAGTGAAACAAAAATACGAGTAAAATGCTTACCTGAATTGTATGAAAAGAAAAAAAATGAATTGAAAGAGAAATTACAAAATAAAATGATTTACCTCAGTGTTGATGAAACATCAGATTCCGTGGGAAAAAAAGTGGCAAATATTTTGATCGGAGCTCTAGATGGAACTAGTACCCAGCCACATTTATTTGCTTCTAAGGTATTGGAGGCGACTAACCATTCGACAATAACCAAACTCGTTGAGGAAACCCTTGAAGATCTTTGGGGCGATGAATACAAAAAAAACATGGATAAATTATTATTTTTTATAACGGATGCCGGTTCCTACATGGTAAAAGCAGCTAAAAACCTTGTTCAGAAATATAAAAATATGACTCATGTAACATGCATAGCACATGGATGTAATCGAGTCGCAGAGATAATTAGAAGT
The DNA here is from genome assembly GCA_947086415.1 of Pammene aurita. Taxonomy (NCBI): domain Eukaryota; kingdom Metazoa; phylum Arthropoda; class Insecta; order Lepidoptera; family Tortricidae; genus Pammene; species Pammene aurita. The sequence goes on from OX352313.1 coordinate 8,062,697, forward strand.
CTTTACCCGACCATAAACAGTTTGATTGACTGTATCAAAAAAATATTTCGTAACGCTCCTTCAAGGACAAATTTATTTCATCAAATGTGTGTAAATATTCCTCTACCACCCCGACCCGTGATAACAAGATGGGGAACATGGTTAAATGCTGCCTCATATTATCACATGCATTATGATAAAATCAAATCTATCATCGATGCCTTAAATCCGCGTGAAGCGAGTGCAATTTCTAAAGCAAAAAAAATTTTCCGTAACCGGAATTTAAAAACTGAGTTACTATTCGTCGATACACACTTTAGTATAATTGCTAAGTCAATAAAATTATTGGAGGATCCAAAACTGAGTCTAGCAGAATCATTAAACATTGTTCATGGTTTGCAAAAAAAAATATCAACGTTAAGGTTACATCAAAATGCCAGAAAAGTTTATTTTAAATTAAAAAGTGTATTAAAGAAAAATCCTGGTTATAAGACTGTACAAATAATTAACCAACTATCTAAAAACAACGAGGCTGAAATACCAGAAAGTGTAAATAAAAACTGTGTGCAAAATTTTCAATGCTTGACATACCTTCCTATTACCTCAGTCAGCGTGGAAAGATCTTTTAGTCATTTAAAATGGATATATTCTTACAGACGTCAAAGATTGACAGCAAAATCTATGGAACAAATTTTAGTGATCTATTCTAACTCGTAAAATATTGTATGCCACACCTGGACATAAAGTGGCTTTTTCCGCACGCTACGCGTACGGATAGAGCCGCTTTCTGGCCAAATGTGCACATATTTTTCCAACACGGGAGGTAATAAAGAAAGCCCTCGATCGCATAATTACGTCCCTCGCTTGCAGCTTGGGCCGCAACAATTGCGATTGCGCGGCCTTTCTTTGTTTTACCACCCTAATTAGGAAATGTACTATTTAGGGGCTTTTTTATTTACATATACAAAATAAAGGTTAAAAATACTAAGTGATTTGTTTGTATTTATTTTTCTGCCAACCGTACATTGCCACGAAATTTGAACGTTGATACCGATGTTTAGTAATAAGGTGCGTTAGAAAATAGATAATAATAAAATAAAAAAACTATCAATTTATTTATATTTTACATACTTCAGAAAATAATTTGGAATACTATCGTAACGTAACGTTTATTCGTGTCAATGTATTAAGTATCCCATAAGTCATTCTATAACACACACACGCACACACACCGAAATTGTCTTTCAAATTGACTAAGATTAAACCCATTTTGAAGTAGTATGTACTTATCGATAACAGGGTTGTCGATGTTTTTATTTTGTCAATCACTTACAACAATTCGTTCGCGCTAGAAAAATATCTAGGTGTAGACTCATTATCTAACGAGCGGAGCGTAAGCGAAGCGAAGTTCTTACAGACAACTTCGGACACAACGGAGCGGTCGGCTGGCTACCTAGACGTCTGTGCATTTCGATGACTTTTTAATTTTGAATAGTTGTTCCGCGATAACTTCAGTAACGGTTTTCTAATCCTTATGAAATTTGTTGGGGTTGTAGCAGAGATACATATAATTGAGAGTTCGTATATGAGCAGGATCGATCAAGGGGTTATATGGAGCTTGCAGGTGCGAAAAAATCATCAAAATCGTCTTGTTATATTGGTCAACTCATTTGCAAGGAAATTGCGAATTTTCGACGCGCGGAAGACGAGTTTCTGATATTGTCTGAACCACTTAAGACAATTATTTGCCTACTTACACGGGCGGTTTATATATAAAATGACGTTTATTACGAGTCTATAAAAGCTAAAGATAAGGTGAAACCTCTTTGGTCTATGGTTCCAGACAAATGGCAACTAAATTCGATAAACGTTTCAAACAGATATCTGAAGTTCAAGCTCACCAGTAGTTGGTGGTGCTACTGGTTCCGGGCTCTTCGGGAGGTGACTGCCTTCAAGGATCTGAAAACAAGGAAAACCAGTAAATTTAAAATAGAATTACGTACGAAAACATGCGCTCTATATAATAGTCGTTTTATTTAAGTTTAAAATATTTGAATTTCAAGTCCTGGGGCCCAAGTTGACAATCGAAAACTGACAATTGCTATCCATCCTCTCCAGCCCTATACTTTAGTTTCATGAACTGCCAGCTTGCATCCTTCTACTGGTACGTTCCGACCCTGAATCCATAAGGCTCTATTTGTTCAGCTGAGACCAGTTCTCACCTGGAAACCATCCTTGCCAGCCCTGTACTTCAGCTTAACGATTAGCCCAGTTGGATCCTTGTTTTCATAGGCTCTAACTTTAGATCCATCGTGCTCTATCTGTTCAGCTGAGATCAGTTCTCACCTGGAAACCATCCTTGCCCGCTCTGTACTTCAGCTTGACGATTTGCCCTATTGGATCCTTGTACTGATAGGCTCCTACCCTGGATCCATCGGGCTCTATTTGTTCAGCTAAGACCTGTTCTCACCTGGAAACCATCCTTGCCCGCTCTGTACTTCAGCTTGACGATCTGACTGCTTGGATCCTTGTTTTGGTAGGCTCCAACCCTGGATCTATCGGGCTCTATCTGTTCAGCTGAGACCAGTTCTCACCTGGAAACCATCCTTGCCCGCTCTGTACTTCAGCTTGATGATTTGCCCTATTGGATCCTTGTACTGATTGGCTCCTACCCTGGATCCATCGGGCTCTATTTGTTCAGCTAAGACCTGTTCTCACCTGGAAAACATCCTTGCCCGCTCTGTACTTCAGCTTGACGATCTGACTGCTTGGATCCTTGTTTTGGTAGGCTCCAACCCTAGATCTATCGGGCTCTATCTGTTCAGCTGAGACCAGTTCTCACCTGGAAACCATCCTTGCCCGCTCTGTACTTCAGCTTGACGATTTGCCCAGTTGGATCCTTGTACTGATAGGCTCCTACCCTGGATCCATCGGGCTATATATGTTCAGCTAACACCTGTTCTCACCTGGAAACCATCCTTGCCGGCTCTGTACTTCAGCTTGACGAGTTGCCCATTTGGATCCTTATACTGATAGGCTCCAACCCTGGATCCATCGGGCTCTATCTGCTCACCAGCGGCCAGGCCGTTGTCGGAGGCGTACTCGAATCGGAAGGCGCCATCTGTTGAAGAAAAATGCACAGCAAAATGTAAACAAACTTTCAGACCTTCTTAAGACTGCGTCGACCGTCCAGTGGCGCCCTCATCAGGGATTGTGTTCCCTGATAAACTAATTAATTTCTGTATATTCCATCATGTCCTACTAAATCCGCAACTTATGATCTATGTTATACTTTTGGTTTCATCACCTAAACGGAAAAAAGTGGCCACCATTTGCCGTTTAGGTAATGAAGCAAATAGTACGTAAAATGAAACTATGTGACAAAGATCAATAGTTGCGTAATCAGTACGACTATAACTTAACGCTGAGGGATTATACATAAGTTGATTCGTTTATTAGGAAATACAATCGTCCCAATTAAGGCGCCACTGGACGGTCGACACAGTCTTCAACAAAATTGAGAGTCGCGTATTGATCACGTAATAATCTAAACACATAGACATGAAAATGCTAAATAAGGTACTAAAATGTTCATAACTCCCTAAGGAAAAACCTTTTCTCTAACTTGCGCTACGCCTGCGTGTAAAGGCACTCTTTATGAGCTAGTGTTATGAAAAAATATTAATCTTATAAACGTCAGAATACTAAAAAAAAAATCTTATACAGTATTTCCCCAGCCATTGGACAAAGGCTTAAATCAATATATATTTTTTTATTAGACCAAAATGTATAAACATACATTTTCTAACAAAAGTTATTTCCAATATCTGACAACAAAAAGAAACATACTGTATTAGTTATTAGACAACAGAATGTTAGTGACGCGTCACGTCAGAGCAACGCAATATGTTTGTATGTGTGTGTCAGTGTTGGCACCTGTCTACCATCACATACATCAGTCATTTGTCAAGTCAAATTTGTAATAAGTGTCATGAATAAAAAATATAATCAAACAGGATGAAGAAGCTTTCATATTGTTCAATGAGGATGTATTTTCTCATGGCTTTTTAATTACATACAGGCTGCTCCAAACTAAGAAATCGTAATTTGTCTTTTTCTTCCTAACCACTGCACCAATTGTTAAGATACTTAATAGACTTGTTCAAAATATCCTTACACAATATGTACGTTTCGACTTTGTCCAATAGCTAAGGACAACCTGAATACCTGACGTAAGAGCCTGTTTGTGACGCAAGATGGCGGCTTGCTCTGTTCATTCGTCAGCTGAGGACTGAAAGCAGGCCACCAGGGCCGGTGGGAGAAACGAGAAAACAACTAGCAGAAGTCAGAAGTGGGATTGTACGAAAAATGTTATAATCTTACTCGACCTAAGAGCCTGTTTGTGATTCAAGATGGCGGATTGCTGTTCCTTCGTCAGCTGTGGACTGAAGGTGCCAGAACTCCAATTGGAGAAACGAGAAAATAACTAGCACAAATCAGAAGTGGGATTTTACAAAAAAAATCTCATAATCTTACCTGACGTAAGAGCCTGTTTGTGACGCAAGATGGCGGATTGCTGTTGCTTCATCAGCTGTGGACTGAAGGTGCCAGAACTCCAATTGGAGAAACGAGAAAATAACTAGCACAAATCAGAAGTGGGATTTTACAAAAAAAATCTCATAATCTTACCTAACGTAAGAGCCTGTTTGTGATGCAAGATGGCGGATTGCTGTTGCTTCATCAGCTGTGGACTGAAGGTGCCAGAACTCCAATTCGAGAAACGAGAAAATAACTAGCACAAATCAGAAGTGGGATTTTACAAAAAAATCTCATAATCTTACCTGACGTAAGAGCCTGTTTGTAATGCAAGATGGCGGATTGCTGTTCCTTCGTCAGCTGTGGACTGAAGGTGCCAGAACTCCAATTGGAGAAACGAGAAAATAACTAGCACAAATCAGAAGTGGGATTTTACAAAAAAAATCTCATAATCTTACCTGACGTAAGAGCCTGTTTGTGACGCAAGATGGCGGATTGCTGTTGCTTCATCAGCTGTGGACTGAAGGTGCCAGAACTCCAATTGGAGAAACGAGAAAATAACTAGCACAAATCAGAAGTAGGATTTTACAAAAAAATCTTATAATCTTACCTGACGTGAGAGCCTGTTTGTGATGCAAGATGGCGGCTTGCTGTTCCTTCGTCAGCTGTGGACTGAAGGTGCCAGAACTCCAATTGGAGAAACGAGAAAATAACTAGCACAAATCAGAAGTGGGATTTTACAAAAAAATCTCATAATCTTACCTGACGTAAGAGCCTGTTTGTGATGCAAGATGGCGGATTGCTGTTCCTTCGTCAGCTGTGGACTGAAGGCCGGCCGCCAGGGCTCCGGTTGCCGGAGCGGCTGCAATGGGGCTGCCGGGGCGAGGGGGCTCGGGGATCCTTGGAAACAAATTCATTGTAATATGTAAGACAAGACGTCTACGTCTGCGGTAAATTAAAAGCGACCAATTACTATGTTAAGTATTAAAGTTTTTGAGACTATGACTTAAATATAAAATTTATTTATTTATACAATTTAATTTAATTACACAGCGTGACAGTTATAACACTAAATCACTATGAAATTACAATTTAAGGCTAAAGAACAAAATAATTTTTACAAATTACAAGACCTAAAAACAAAAAACACATATGAACATGACACAATATGAAAATAGATGTCATATACTTAAGAAAAAGTGACCAAACCCTCCGGTGTCCGAGGCCAGATTTGAACACCGGAGGGTTTGGTCACTTTTTCTTAAGTATATGACATCTATTTTCAGTTTATATATAGTAGTGTAACTACTTAAAAATTGCAAATCAAAAAATATTAAACAAAATAATTTGATTTGCTTCAAGATTCATAGATGGCAGCACCATCTCTCTCGCTATACCAGAATCACGTAAGAGATTCGGATAGGAGGTGCAAGCACGTACTGCGCATGCCCTTAGAGTATGGTCAACGGCGCCTAGCCGTTTCAAATTCAGAGATTGCATATACATGAGAAAATTTGTCAAGTTCCGCCGTGACCGGGTGGTCTAGTGGTCAGGACGTCAGCCGCGAAAGCTGAAGACGCCAGTTCAAATCTGGCCTCGGACACCGGAGGGTTTGGTCACTTTTTCTTAAGTATATGACATCTATTTTCAGTTTATATATAGTAGTGTAACTACTTAAAAATTGCAAATCAAAAAATATTAAACAAAATAATTTGATTTACTTCAAGATTCATAGATGGCAGCACCATCTCTCTCGCTATACCAGAATCACGTAAGAGATCCGGATAGGAGGTGCAAGCACGTACTGCGCATGCCCTTAGAGTATGGTCAACGGCGCCTAGCCGTTTCAAATTCAGAGATTGCATATACATGAGAAAATTTGTCAAGTTCCGCCGTGACCGGGTGGTCTAGTGGTCAGGACGTCAGCCGCGAAAGCTGAAGACGCCAGTTCAAATCTGGCCTCGGACACCGGAGGGTTTGGTCACTTTTTCTTAAGTATATGACATCTATTTTCAGTTTATATATAGTAGTGTAACTACTTAAAAATTGCAAATCAAAAAATATTAAACAAAATAATTTGATTTGCTTCAAGATTCATGACACAATATGTCAAACAGGCACAGTTGAGGGCTGAACATCTATCTTCTCGCTGAATCTTGTAATATGCTTGCAAAAACCCAAAACGTTTATTGCAAACATATTACAAGTAATATGAACCCTGTAAGGGCACAGCAATGTAGTACATAGACAGTGGTCACGAGGCCTGAATACAATAAAGGAGAATACTCTGCTACGTAAAACTCACCTCTCCAATCCCGATCATTCACCGGCCTCCAATTCTGAGCTTGGGGGTCCACGTCATTATGTAGAGCTGGAGTGAAGAGACCCTTCTGGTACGACTCTAGCTGTTGATAAAAAATGGTCCATGATCATATCGATCGAGAGGTCGGCGTTCTATAATCAGGTTTTCATATACTCGTAAAATCCTATTAAAATAGATGTATATTGTCGAACGACCGGAGCGTAAGCGAAGCAAGTTCTTACAAACAACTTCTGGCTAGTGGGACGTCTCGCCATTTTGATGGCTTTTTGATTTTTGGAATTGGAAAAAATAGTAATACCAATATAGGTAAAAACTGCCGAAGTCGTGTCAGTTATTAAGGAGAGGGCCTATATTTTAACATGAGAAAAAAACATTGCGTATTATTACGGAAACAAAAACAGTAGGCGACAATACATTATACGTCGTTTGTCACTACTTTCCCCCAACATAAACTTTTGGCAATGATGTAATATAATTATTTATATAATTTCTCATAATATTGCATCAAACCCAGAACTATAGGATTTGATTTCTTGAAGTGATTTGCATTCTTTGGCCTCCACCACCAGGGCCGGATTAACCATACCCGGGGCCCCTAGGCAATGCAATTCATGGGCCCCTTTAAAACAAAAAATATTCAGTCAATTTTTTTTAATACCACGACGGTGACAAACAGGCATACGGCCCGCCTGGTGGTAAGCAGATACCGTAGCCTATGGACGCCTGTAACTACGGAGGATTCACATGAGCGTTGCCTACCCTAAAACTTATCTCTTTTCTTTCGTTTCTTTTATTTTACTCTTATATTAACTTTTTAGGGTATAGTACTCAAAGTAGTGCTTTTTGTTTCGTCATGTCCTTGTCCACCTGTCTATTCGCGGCTTAGCTTAGCGCTTGAGGGACCGAAATAATGGAAAAAATATTGCAAAAACATATCCCGTCTTATACGGCGTTTACACTTTCATGTTCGTACTCGCGTCAGTGCTAGTCGATTCATTCGCGTACGAGTGCCACCATGAATGTCCGTTCACATATTCGTCTCCCCGTACAACCCCCCAATTCGAAACGCGCGCGAATATGCGCGCAAAACTGAAACGCATAATATGTAGACAGTCCGCACGCTATTCGCCTCGTCATTCGGCTCGTCACTCGCGCGCAAGTGTAATCGCAACATTAGTTAAAGTACTTTTAGGTGTGTGTATTTATGTATTAAGCAGGGCCTAAAATGCTCTCAGTCGATTTTTTGGATACAGAATCGTTCATAACATCATAACTTCTTGAAATTTGCACTATTTACCGAGTCCCATAAGATAATCGACATAGCAATTGAAAAAATATTAAAAGTTAGGTCAGCTGGATAATTTTGTCGTCGCTTTTCAGATGGCAGCTTCTAGTCAACGTCTCGTTCTTTTTTTACCGACACCGATTAGTGAGAGTGGTAAAACTTAACGCTGTCTCCACTAAATAGGACTACTCATGCCACAAGGTTTTCTGAAAAACCACTGCATATGCTTGTTCTCTAAAAACATTCGTGTAGTTTTAATGTATTTTTCAACACACCTGCTCGTAACGAGGTTCTTATTCCACCGCTTTTATGCTCATAATCCTAGATATTAAACACGCGTGCATTTCACAATAATTATCCAACTAGTGGAATAATTTTATAATCCGATCAAGTGACGTTTGTACTCTAGTACCAAGTTGTACGTACGCAGAGGAATCGTTGTAATTTAGTCGGGTATTACCTTTACTTTTTTTTAACTCTTTATGAGTTTACATTCTAAAAAAGTAAAAAAAAAGTAAATATATTAAAAATATACACATTTACGATAGAATACAAATTATACATTCCTGATTGTGAATAAGAATCATTTCAACTTATTAGATTACTCCCAATACACAATAAATTACGTTTTAAACACGAATTGTCTGTTTTAATATTGGCTGTTTGGCATTATACGTCCGCGCCTTTGCCTCAAGCTGCACGCACACCCAAAAAAGAAAATTGCGCGCCATTTATAAGTTAACCTCGAATCATTGTTTATTTGTTAGATTTTTCTCGTCGTGTTTTATTAATTTAAACAAATTATATTTTCAATGAATAAGGAGACAACCTTAGCGTTAATTTAACCTCTGGATATATTTCAAAATTGTGATACATACTAGTAAAATGTCATCATAAAAATGTAGTGAGCAATATGTAAGAAAAAAATACTATAATTTATTGCATAATAAATGTGAAGTCTTTAATTTTATGAAATGATTTGAAAAAGAGTTCCAGATACTCAATAACATCCCAAAAAAGGTTAGTTAAATTTAATTATCTTAGGTTCGTAAGTACCTCTATCCTGTAAACATTCTGACAATTAATGTATTTATCAAAAGTTACTAATTATACTATTCTGTTATTTCCTCGCAAGTGTGTTGAAAAAGGTCGTATGAAACGCGTGTGCTTGATCATTACATACGAAGCGATATTGTGCGCACGAACGCATGTGAGTGCGCATAAGGAAGCTGAGCTTATTAGATATATTAGAACTTAGCACACTTGTATCATAATGTACTATTTTACCATTATTATTTTACTGACGCTAGAAAAACCGAAGATATCATCTGATCAGTATTTGTTTTTTTTGTATGTAACTTGAAAAGCATTTTTCTTAGGAAAAAGTGATCATGAAATGGGCCCAAAAGTGGTATATCATTAATTTTTTTACAAGCTTGATTAATTTAACAATAATTTCACCCTTGTACACGCTGGGCCCCTTGCCGATAAATACAGATTATCGAATTAATATTTAACTCTACGAAACAATTTAATTTCACCCGTACTTAGTCGACATTTGCATATACAAATTTCCCAATTTAATTTTCACTTTAAGATTTTAATTTTTTTCTGTGTACGCGGGGCCCCTGGCCGATGCGGGGCCCCTAGGCAGTTTCCTACTCTGCCTAAAGGCTAATCCGGCTCTGTCCACCACTGTACAGCTGCCAGATGTCCATATCTAGAAATAAGCATAGTATAGCCAACTGCCTAGAGTGGTTTCGTTGCTCCCATTATTGTGTCATATCTGACGTGGCTAGTCTCCGTCTATTACTTATAAAATGTTTTAGCTCGTAATGCATCCCTACCCACATGCATACTTTGCCTTTAAACGTCACAATTGATGATGTGTTAAATTAGTGTACACGCAATACATTGCTGCTCCAGGCAAAAAAATATTATTCAGTGTTAATTAACAGTTTACTACTTAAATATTTTTTGCGATACGATTTATATTTAGCTTCAAATTTTGTATTTAGTTTTATCAAAGATACACGCGTTAAAATGTATCTATAAAATACAAATGTTGAGACTGCCATATTTGTATAGTTGTCGAAGTTTTTTCTTTGATCACAAACCTTATTTAAATTGGCTAAAATATTTTCTTGTTTAAAAAGTTTTTTTCAATGGTCCCTATAAAATAAAACCTTACTCTGTCCATTTCCTTGGGGCTGTTCCACGGTTGGTGCATGGGCTTGAAGAGCGCTCCCTTCACCTGCCACATACATACATACATACATACATACAACTGAGAAACTTTATTACTGTTAATGGCAACCAGTAGCCCAAGACAGAGCAAGGCCAAGCGTCAATATGTAATATTTATTCGATTCAGATCGTAATAGAATCTATGTGTCTTACATGTTTATTGAAGGTCTGTGGCGCGTAGAAGTCGTCCTGCGCCCGCGCCGCTGCCATCACCGCACACCACATGCATATTAACTGTAAACGAAATATTCGATAATACCATTATTAAATTTAAACTTTCGTGAGACATACTATCACTATAAAATATAACGGCGAGCGGGACGCAGGCCAGCAGTCGGCAACGCGTCGTGCAACAGCGCGCTACGGGCCGGTTCAAAATAGCACTCTTAGTGCTTGAAGATGGAGATCTAAGCTCTCCGAAACATGTCGCGCGAAGTGACTAAAGTGACGTGAATGTAACCGTTATATTTTATAGTGATTTGATAATACCATAGACATAGGATAAAAGAAATAGACGGGACATGGTAATAACAATACCAAGATCGAACGGGATGGTCTTATTACACTTTCAATAGGTACGACAGAGAAGGTGCTATCATCGTTGGTCCTTGTCGTCTCACATTTTTTTAGGGTTCCGTAGCCAAATGGCAAAAAACGTAACCCTTATGGATTCGTCATGTCTGTCTGTCTGTCTGTCCGTCCGTATGTCACAGCCATTTTACTCGGAAACTATACGACGTATCTGAATAAAATTTACACATAAGGTGTATTTTGTATGCAGCTACTTACAATTAGTTATGTAGTTAAATTTGAAAATAAATATTTTTAGAGGGGGCGCTCCATACATGTAACTAAATTTAAAAAAAAATTAAACTAAATATCAACATGTGATACATCAATCGATAGGTCTTTAAAAATAACACTGAGGTTTTTTTTACCATTTTGTGATTAAGTGAATATTTTCTGAAATAATCGCTTCGAAAGTCAGAAAAATTGTGTCCCCCCCTGTAACTTTGAACCGTAAGTCCAAAAAATATAGGAAAATTTGAGGAGATGCGCCTTATCATATACTTTCTACGAAAATTGTTGTGAACATTATCGGTTCAGCCCATTTTGAGTTATCTCCAAAAAACTTCTTCCATGGGCATCAGATACGACCTTTTGGTATTAGTTTGGTTCTTATTCCATTGAAGGTACGGAACCCTCCTATGCGTGGTCCGACACGCACTTGGCCGGTTTTTTTATTACCCTCCACGCCATTACTTATAGCAGTGGAGGGTCACAAACAGATATAATTCACGATTTTTTCAAGAATTTCTGTGTTTACTACGAGAAAACCTGATATTTTTTCTTAGAAAGTTGTGTCGGCTAAGGAAAACAATGGTAAATTGTTTTGTTTTGTGCGTTTATCGTCATCTATGTCTATCCCTTACGGGTGTGTGGTCTATAGTTAAATTTTTGCTTTGAGGATAATAGAGATATTCAAATTAATTTGATTCAATCTCGTCGATTGTAAAAAAAATTGACGGGCTCACAGACCCAAGCCAAGGACGATCTTGACCTCTGATCTGACACTAGAGATCGCCTCTTTCCTATATTTTGTGCCAGTGTTATTGTGCACCGGAGAATCATGGTGTATTTAGGTCTCGCTTCTCCATCTAACACTCTTTCCTGCCTTCTCTCTGAACGTTATCGTAATGTACTATCGGGTTCAGAATTGCACGGCCAATTTATGAATGAATTCATTGATAAATTGACCATGCAATTTTGAACCTGATGGTACCTAAGTTGTTCATGACCCAGGGTTGCATCGCAATCATTGCATGATGTCGCTTTTTTTTTGATGGGCAGAATGTGTAATATCTATGACTAAATATGTATTTAATAAAAAAAAATTGGGCCATTGTTAAAGGCGTAGGTACTAGGAAGTAAACTGCATTCAAATAGCTGTTTTTTTAAACTTGGCTCATGAGCTATGATATAAAAAAATCTAGTTTAAACTTTGGTTTCCTGAAAAGTAGATAATTCGGGTCAAACTCCACAAACATTTATTCAGTAAGTAGGCCACAAGGGCACTTTTACACGTCAGATAGTTTATCAAAGTAAAAGAGAAACCTACACCGGTTCTAAACCTACACCTCTGACCCGAGAAGAATTATGACCGGCAAGAAACTCGGCGGGACTTATTTTTTCATAACAACAGTAAATTAAAACTTAAAAACACAAATAAATGTTAAGTCATGCACAATTGCACATGTGTCACTGATTTAATTGCAAGCGTCCTTAGGCTATGGTAATCACTTGCCACAGACGGACTGTAAGTAATGTTTGTCCTACCTTCTCTGTACAGAACAGATGTCACTAGGAAACCATTTTTAGGGTTCCGTAGCCAAATGGCAAAAAACGGACCCTTATGGATTCGTCATGTCTGTCTGTCTGTCTGTCTGTCTGTCTGTCTGTCTGTCTGTCCGTCCGTATGTCACAGGCATTTTACTCGGAAACTATACGAATTTACACAAGGTGTATTTTGTATGCAGCTACTTAGTTATGTAGCTAAATTTGAAAAAAAAAATTTTTAGGGGGCGCTCCATACAGGTATTTAAATTAAAAAAAAAAATAACCAAATATCAACATGTGACACATCAATCGATAGGTCTTTCAAAATAACATTGAGGTTTCTTTGACTATTTTGTGATTAAGTGAATATTTTCTGAAATAATGGCTTCGAAATTCAGAAAAGTTGTGTAGCCCTCCCCCCGTAACTTTTAAACCGTAAATTCTAAAAATATGAAAAAAATTTAAGAGATGCGCCTTATCATAAACTTGCAACTAAAATTGTTTTGAACATCATCATCGGACTGAAAATAGATGTCATATACTTCAGAAAAAGTGACCAAACCCTCCGGTGTCCGAGGCCAGATTTGAACTGGCGTCTTCAGCTTTCGCGGCTGACGTCCTGACCACTAGACCACCCGGTCACCACCCGGTCTAGTGGTCAGGACGTCAGCCGCGAAAGCTGAAGACGCCAGTTCAAATCTGGCCTCGGACACCGGAGGGTTTGGTCACTTTTTCTGAAGTATATGACATCTATTTTCAGTTTATATATAGTAGTGTAACTACTTAAAAAAATTGCAAATCAAAAAATATTGAACAAAATAATTTGATTTGCTTCAAGGTTCATTATCATCGGTTCAGCCATTTTTGAGTTATCTCCAAAAAACTTCTTCCATAGGCATCAGATACGACCTTTTGGTATTAGTTTGGTTCTTATTCCATTGAAGGTACGGAACCCTCCTATGCGTGGTCCGACACGCACTTGGCCGGTTTTTAAGTTAGTTTTTCAGGACGATGCCTTGTAGCTTAAGGTAGAATTCAAAATTCTGTGGAGTAATTTGACATCACTTTCCATGCATTTGACAACCGCTTTGTAAGCCAGCAGCTGTCAAATGAAATTCTACCTTAGAATTTTTTTTAATTTCGTTTCCAAAACATTTTCTTGTTTCACTTTTTTATGTTTTTGCGCTTTGTCTTTTTCGTCTGTTTCTTTTCACTTATAAGTAGAGAACATATAAAAAATCCACGTACCCTCATATTCACTGACACAGCACAGCACAGAATGTAAGCTGGTTATGAAACGTGCTCATATATAGCGTTGCCAATAACCCGCTGGACCGAAAACTATCGGGTCGCGAGTGGGGTCGAGTCTATGAAAGTTAACACTATTAAAATACTTTACTTGATTACAAGGAAAATTTATACATGGTGTAAAAACCCTGTTAAACTTTACCTTTTTTTGGTCGTCCTAACTAGCATCCTAATTAGGGTCCTAAATATATCTCCCAGTCACACTTGTCCTAAATCCTAAATTCACAATAAACAGAATCAGTCTGCGGAGCAATTAATAAAATCTATGACATTTAGGTCGACTGGCGACTAAACGCTGTTACATTTTACTTTAACGGCCTCCTAGCCTAGTCGGTAGTGACCCTGCCTATGAAGCAGGAGGTCCCGGGTTCGAATCCTGGTCAGGGCATTTATTTGTGTGTTTATCACAGATTTGTTCCTGAGTTCTGGGTGTTTTCTATGTATTTAAGTATTTATCCATATCTATCTATTACATATGTCGTCGTCTAGTACCCACAACACAAGCCTTATTGAGCTTACTGTGGGACTAGGTCGATTTGTGTAAGATTGTCCCGTAATATTTATTTATTTATTATTATTATTTCTTCCGTCCTAATGAGGATACTAACTCTATAAGTTCGTCAGTGACCATCCTAGCTTCCTAACTAGGTTACTTTTAGGAAACTACTTGCTAAATGCGGTTACACTTGACTTAATTTAGTAACTTTATCATTTAGGAAGCTAACTAGGACAAATGTAACAGGGCTTTAACACGTGAGCGATGATTGACTAAACTTAAATGAGGGCAGGACATATTGCCAAGCAGAGTGACGGCAGGTGGACTAAAATTTTGACGGATTGGTGCCTGGTGGATGAAAGACACCCGTTGACTCATTGGGTGCATGGCTTGAAACCAGTATTTATTTATTTATTTAACTTTATTGCACAAAAGAAACCTTATCGTACAAAAGGCGTGCAAAATGACTTCGTATTATAAGATTGTTCGATTAAAAATAATAAACGAAAGACCGAAAAAATACCGATTTTTTAGTACGGAGCAAATAACGGTTTTCAAGCCCTGGTTGAGTGGGCGTTTGTCCTGGTGGCTTTTGCCACGGCTGAATCGTACATTAGGTAAACAAAGTGTGCGCCCTGTAGCTCGGGCATCAGAATTCTACGGTATTCCCTGCCTCGCCTCGTGCGACTAAAACGGAATCTTGGGACAGTCAAGGATCACCGTAGGGGGCTGTGATCCTCCATACAGATTGGAACCTGCAGAGGCGTAACGACAGTTCACTGTCGCGTTCCGTAGGAGATCCCAGAGCCGTCCAAAAGATGATGAGGAGGACCCTCGGGGTTTTTGGTCAGCTCAAAGAAAGACTCAGTTTGTTGACGTTGAGGAACCCTCTTGTTCCTTTAGCCGTTAACACAGTGAGTCCTCCTTTTTGTAAAGGGTCGGCAACGCGCATGTGACATCTCTGGAGTTGCAGGCGTCCATAGGCTACGGTAGCTGCTTACCATCAGGAGGGCCGTATGCATGTTTGCCACCGTCGTGGTATAAAAAAAAAACATGATATGAAAAGCGTAAATATAAATATTGACCTTGTTACATCAAATATCTCGCGTATAAAGAACGGCTAACATATTTGCATTCAGTCGCTCAATCAGTGCATTACTATGTTACACAATGTAGGTAACCTATCGTCAGTACAATCCACTCCACAAGTGTTTATTGTATCGACACATTAAAATAAGAGGTATTGTGAATCTTGAAGCAAATCAAATTATTTTGTTCAATATTTTTTTGATTTGCAATTTTTAAGTAGTTACACTACTATATATAAACTGAAAATAGATGTCATATACTTAAGAAAAAGTGACCAAACCCTCCGGTGTCCGAGGCCAGATTTGAACTGGCGTCTTCAGCTTTCGCGGCTGACGTCCTGACCACTAGACCACCCGGTCACGGCGGAACTTGACAAATTTTCTCATGTATATGCAATCTCTGAGTTTGAAACGGCTAGGCGCCGTTGACCATACTCTAAGAGCATGTAAGAGGTATTGTCTTAAAAACGCAATCTTTTATATATTACTTCATCTTTTATACTTTTTTTTACCAAAATGGTCGCGCACCGTGCGGTTTAAGACGATTGTCGCCGGAGTGTCCTTGAGCGTTTGGGCGCTCTCTACCCGCGCCACCCGCGTACCCTTCTCATTGCGATCGTGCGTAAATCCGCCGCGATGCACCGCAATAATGTTCAAAGAATATGACTTTACTCAGAGGCGCGCGGGCAGATTTATAATAATCATACCTAATCCTTTTGCGGATGTTTTGTGATTTGAATACTGTGATTAAGTACTACGGTGACATTTTTTAGGAATGCTACTAAATAAGATAAGTAATAACGATCTCGATTAGTAGATTTTTATATAAAAAAATTAAAACCTAGATTTTGAATTTGAAGTACAGTGAGCGGCAAAATATTTATGAATTTACGAAATATGGTTAAAAATATTCCGCATATCAGAAAAAAATAAAAAGATACTGACTAGTACAGCAAAAAAAACTGAATGCACATCAAAGCGGTGTTTTCATGTGAATTTGGATTTTTTTTGCTGTGCAAGTGAGCTTAATAGATGGTTATTTTTTTGTTGCGTTGTTTAAATATTAACCGTAAAAATTCACTTAATTACGATAAATTAACAAAACTAAGCCTAATATTGTCTTCGGTTGCCGCGATAGTTATTCATGAAATAAAACAATTAAAAACGGATTTAATCGCGTATACTGAGCTTAAATTACATCCCGACGTTTCGAACACTTTACAGCATTCGTGGTCAACGGGACCCGTTTTATTTCATGAAAACTAAGTCTGTTGCGAGTTGCGAATAGTAAAAATGCACATGTAAGGAGCGGTATTTGAGCACGAAATCGTCATACAAATGAGAGCTGTAGGCCCATTAAATTTAGATCTTTAAAATATACCACAGCGCGAACACTTCTTAGGGTTCCATAGCCAAAATGGTAAAAACGGAACCCTTAAAAGTTTTTTGAAACATGTCCGTCTGTCCGTCCGTATGGCACAGCCATTTTTATTATAAAACATATATTACTGCAATTTTATCTAGAGGTGTGTTTTATGTGCCGCTACTTAGTTTTCTGGCTAAATTGCTAAAAAAATCTTTTAGGTGAGGCACTCCATACATACATATGCCAAACTAAATGTCAATAATTTTTTTTTTGTAAATATGAACATGTTGTACGATACGGCTTTAAAAATATTTTATATATATAGAGTATTTTTAAAACTTTTCTATTAAGTCAATATTTTCAGAAATAATTGCTTCGAAAGTAGATATAATAGCCCCCATCTAACTTTTAATCCGTAAGTCTAAAAAATATGAAAAAATACCAAGAAGGGAATTTTCTACGAAAATTATTTCACATATTATCGGTTCATCCGTTTTTGAGTTATCTCCAAGAAACTACTTTCTACGGAACCCTACATTATACATGGTCCGATACAAACTTGGCCGGTCTTTTAAAGATATTTGATAGGTAGTATTAACCCTTAGTAGTAATTTATTTATTAACTTGTGTTGATAATTAATATAAAATTTGTATTTATTTGCATTTCACCGACATAGTAAAGTTTTTTTAGGGTAGTCAAGGTGCATGTGAATCTTCTGGGGTTGCAGGCGTCCATAGGCTTTATAACTGCTTTCAATCAGGCGGGTCGTGTGCTTGTTTGCCAGCGTCGTGGTATAAAAAAAAGCTTTTTTTCCTTTATTCTTACATACATTGAACTCTTAAATATCACCAATTTTTTATTAGATTCTCAATCAGGCTTTGCTCAGTGATAGCTAGTAGACTGAAATTTGGTATGAGTAATTATGTGTTTTAATTACGCCTACAAAGTGGTAAAACAATAAGTATCTGAAACCCATTGTTGGATAGGTCTTTCAAGAAGAATATGCCTTAAACAACTTTTGGATAAGACGAATACTTTCGTAAATAATAGCTTCGAAAGTTAAAATGCTCTTTGATTTTTGAACCGTGAGTCCAAAAAAAATGGGAAAATTCCTGGAAGTGAGGCCATTGAAATACTTATCACGTATTTTCAATAAAAACTATCTATCTATACATATAATAAAGCTGAAGAGGGTCGAAAGTCTGTACATGGAAGATAATCGAAAAAAAGTTGGCTGGGGATACTTAGCATCGATAACAGAACACGTTACAACAATTTTTAGAATTTTTGTCTGTTTGTCTGTTTATCTGTTTGTCTGTTTATTTGACCGCGCATCACGTGAAAACGGCTGAACGGATTTTGATGAAATTTTGCATAGAGATAGTTTGAGTCCCGGGAAAGGATAATATATAGTTTTAATCCCGAAAACCAACCCTGGTGGGGGTGAAAATGGGGTTGAAAGTTTGTATGGAGAATTTTTAACCGCTGAAACGATTTAGATAGAAATGAGTATGGAGATAATTTGAGTCTCGAGAAACGTCATAGGATAGTTTTCAAACCCTTGTGGGGGTGAAAAGGGGGTTGGAAGTTGGTATGACGAATTTTTTACCGCTGAACTGATTTAGATGGAAATGTGTATGGAGATAGTATGGGTCTCGAGAAAGGACAAAGGATAGTTTTTACCCCAAAATCAACCCTAAAGGGGTGAAAAGGGAGTTGGAAATTTGTATAGGGAATTATTAACCGCAGAATCGATTTAGATAAAATTTGGTATGGAGATAATTTGAGCTCTGGAAAAGGAAATAAAATAGTTTTATCTCGGAAATTATCCCTTAAGCGGATGCAAAAGGGGTGGAAGTTTACATGGGGAAGAAACAACCAATAACCGCTGTTCGTATTTAGATGAAATTTGGTATTGAAATAATTTGTAATTTTTTGGTCAAGGTGTTCATATTTATAACATACCCGTCGATGCTTTAAATTTACCTTTACCCGCTCTTAAGAAATATTTGAAAATGTCATGAATGTCAAAGGGTTATTCCAGGTTCGAGGACTATATATGACGGACAAAGATGCATGGCCCAAACCAAAAAAACTACTACAAAATCATCTAACATTTATAGGACACCGTTTAGGTAGGAAAACATATCAAACGTTTTGTGAAGCAGTCAGATTAGGATTTATTTTTCTTTATAATTAAACAATGGGTACATTATCTGTCTCTCAAGCTGTTTTGATATGTCTTCTTGAAGAACTACGCATTATTTTGTATCTTTAAGATCTAATAATGTATTACTTACTGTTTTGAAAAAAATAAGTCCCGTCGAGTTTCTTTTCGGTCATAAATGTCATAATACTTCTTGGGCCAGAGGTGTAGGGTTAGAACCGGTGGTAGTTTTGGAACGAAGTTCCGTATCGGACGGTTCGCGGATGGGAGGCTAGGCGAAAAAAAATCACGTCACCGTCACGAAAAAGCGTCACGTCACGAAAACGCGACACCCATACGATTGAGAAACATGTAAAATGGAATGAAATAAAAAATATATAAAATAGAATAAAGTGAAGTGAATGAAGTGTAGTGAAAAGTTAAAGTGAGAAGTGACAAAGTGATAAAAGTGAAAAAACTGAAAAAAGTCGAGAACCTAAAAGTAAAAAATGGCAAATATTTCAAAAATTTCAAATATTTTTTTTAAATTTCAACAATTTCAAAAAAATACAAAAAAAAATTCCCAAAAAAAATTCAAAAATGAAATAACATAACTTCGTTCCTAGCAGCTAAAGCAGTGTATGCTTCTGTACATAATTAGGCCTTATTACGTAACAGTTACATAAACTACTATTTATCTCTTTTTAGGGTTCCGTAGTCAACTAGGAACCCTTATAGTTTCGCCATGTCCGTGTCCGTCTGTCCGCGGTCTAGCTCAGTTACCGTTCGCACTAGAAAGCTGAAATTTGGTGAGGCCTGATAAGAACTTTCAATAAAAACTATCTATCTATACATCTATACATATAATAAAGCTGAAGAGGGTCGAAAGTCTGTACATGGAAGATAATCGAAAAAAAGTTGGCTGGGGATACTTAGCATCGATAACAGAACACGTTACAACAATTTTTAGAATTTTTGTCTGTTTGTCTGTTTATCTGTTTGTCTGTTTATTTGACCGCGCATCACGTGAAAACGGCTGAACGGATTTTGATGAAATTTTGCATAGAGATAGTTTGAGTCCCGGGAAAGGATAATATATAGTTTTAATCCCGAAAACCAACCCTGGTGGGGGTGAAAATGGGGTTGAAAGTTTGTATGGAGAATTTTTAACCGCTGAAACGATTTAGATAGAAATGAGTATGGAGATAATTTGAGTCTCGAGAAACGTCATAGGATAGTTTTCAAACCCTTGTGGGGGTGAAAAGGGGGTTGGAAGTTGGTATGACGAATTTTTTACCGCTGAACTGATTTAGATGGAAATGTGTATGGAGATAGTATGGGTCTCGAGAAAGGACAAAGGATAGTTTTTACCCCAAAATCAACCCTAAAGGGGTGAAAAGGGAGTTGGAAATTTGTATAGGGAATTATTAACCGCAGAATCGATTTAGATAAAATTTGGTATGGAGATAATTTGAGCTCTGGAAAAGGAAATAAAATAGTTTTATCTCGGAAATTATCCCTTAAGCGGATGCAAAAGGGGTGGAAGTTTACATGGGGAAGAAACAACCAATAACCGCTGTTCGTATTTAGATGAAATTTGGTATTGAAATAATTTGTAATTTTTTGGTCAAGGTGTTCATATTTATAACATACCCGTCGATGCTTTAAATTTACCTTTACCCGCTCTTAAGAAATATTTGAAAATGTCATGAATGTCAAAGGGTTATTCCAGGTTCGAGGACTATATATGACGGACAAAGATGCATGGCCCAAACCAAAAAAACTACTACAAAATCATCTAACATTTATAGGACACCGTTTAGGTAGGAAAACATATCAAACGTTTTGTGAAGCAGTCAGATTAGGATTTATTTTTCTTTATAATTAAACAATGGGTACATTATCTGTCTCTCAAGCTGTTTTGATATGTCTTCTTGAAGAACTACGCATTATTTTGTATCTTTAAGATCTAATAATGTATTACTTACTGTTTTGAAAAAAATAAGTCCCGTCGAGTTTCTTTTCGGTCATAAATGTCATAATACTTCTTGGGCCAGAGGTGTAGGGTTAGAACCGGTGGTAGTTTTGGAACGAAGTTCCGTATCGGACGGTTCGCGGATGGGAGGCTAGGCGAAAAAAAATCACGTCACCGTCACGAAAAAGCGTCACGTCACGAAAACGCGACACCCATACGATTGAGAAACATGTAAAATGGAATGAAATAAAAAATATATAAAATAGAATAAAGTGAAGTGAATGAAGTGTAGTGAAAAGTTAAAGTGAGAAGTGACAAAGTGATAAAAGTGAAAAAACTGAAAAAAGTCGAGAACCTAAAAGTAAAAAATGGCAAATATTTCAAAAATTTCAAATAATTTTTTTAAATTTCAACAATTTCAAAAAAATACAAAAAAAAATTCCCAAAAAAAATTCAAAAATGAAATAACATAACTTCGTTCCTAGCAGCTAAAGCAGTGTATGCTTCTGTACATAATTAGGCCTTATTACGTAACAGTTACATAAACTACTATTTATCTCTTTTTAGGGTTCCGTAGTCAACTAGGAACCCTTATAGTTTCGCCATGTCCGTGTCCGTCTGTCCGCGGTCTAGCTCAGTTACCGTTCGCACTAGAAAGCTGAAATTTGGTGAGGCCTGATAAGAACTTTCAATAAAAACTATATTGAATAAAATCGGTTCAGCCGTTTTTGAATTATCAGTCAAAAACGCATAGTGAAAGGAAGTGCCGAATAGTAAAATGACGTAAGCGTCGCCAAATAATAAAGTGTTTATCTATCTATCAAATATCCCTTAATAAACGACCTTTTGAACGGATGTTTTGTAACAGGGTGGCCTCTACGAAACTACACTGAGCATCGCCCGACATGCTCTTGGCCGGTTCTCATCTCATCATGCTCAAATTCAACGTCTAAAAGGGGGGGGGGGGGGGAGCCAATACACTCGAGTTAAACTTGCATGGGCCATGGACCCCCTCCCCCCTCCAAGTGCACCTCAAATAGAAAAAAATCATTTCTGCATTTGTGACCCCCCCCCCCCCACCCCAAATTTCAACAGCGCCTGTTCTTACCTTTCATGCTTAGACTGATTTGACGGGAGGATCGATTTGGATGATATTAGCCGTGGACATGAACGTATAAATACAAAAGTGGTCCTGTATCGTCCGATATACACCTACTACTCTATGTCGTTTAAATCATGCCTAAAAAAAGGTATTCATTTTTGTTTCAGTGTAGTTAGTTTCATTAAGTGGTAATTGTAAAATATTTTATTAGGACTACTGTCCTCTAGCGTCATCTGTCAACTTTACTTCAAGTTCCGCCTCCAGGGTAGCGGGAGAGGAATTAGGGGTGAATTAGCCGCTTACTGACACAGACCTAATTCCACGCGGGCGGAGCCGCGGGCACAGCTAGTATGGAATAAAATCGGTTGAGCCGTTTTTGAGTTATGCCTATAGTAAAATAACGTAAGTGCCACAAAATATTTCTTTATAGACTACCTTTTGAATGGATGTATTGTAACAAGCCGGCAACTACAGATCCCTACACTGAGCATAGCCCGATATTCTCTTGGCCGGTTTATCTGCAATCCTTTGCAGTTTACTTCGCAATTTCTAGATTTGAGAAATTAGTATAAAGTATAACATTAAAGATTGTGTTTAATCTTAAAATAAAACGCATATTACATTCGTTTAGAACACGGTATTCTTAAATAAATGTTTAAATAAATTCGGTTCTTTGGAGTTTTTTATTAAATTAATTATTAGTCTATTGTATTGCAGTACTAGCAGATTTCCGCAACTCGACGACTAATGCCTATTTTGCGTGATGCATGCGTCTACACATAATAATTTTAGTTTACTTACATGACCAAATTTGTTTTCAGAGCAATGTGAGATTCATGATTTTTGTTTTTTCTCCATTTTTATTTCATTTGTTTTTTACTTGTATTATAATCTAAATAAAATACACTTTTTATACCAACGCACATAAACATGCATACGAGTACATTATCTTAAAAGATAAAACGTCTATACGTTATTGATTCCGGGAAGACACGTTATATCCGCACCGCATGAACCCTCTGCAGTTATTTAGTCTTTAGGCACAGTAAGTCCGATATTATTGCTCACGGGCCAAGCACAAGTATATGTAGTACAAGGGAAGCACGGAGCGATGAGCGACACAGCCTCCTCGTCTCAAAGCTAGCTCACGACTGCCAGCAACGCCGTTTTCGAGCTAATAACGCACGAAATGTGGAATTATGATCAAGTTGTTTAAGAAAATTTAATCAATTTAAATATCCTACGTTGAGTTTGTAGTGTTCTGTAGTACATATTTTTTAGTTCAACAATATGTTAAATCGAATGAGCCGTTCAGTAGATATAAGGAAAATTAACCGTAAAACGACATTTGGTTACATTTACATAACGGAGAAACTATACGTTACACAAGTTATTCAAACGTTGACAATGTTGTACATGAAATGGTAAATAACATATATTTTTTTCAAAATTTTTGAATGACCCGTTATTGAGATATATCCCTTAGAAAGTAACAGTTTTCGGCCACAATCAGCGCCTAGCGCCTTAAGAGAAAATTTGAACTGTGAAATATTATAAGGCCCACGCTGCATACAAACTTTGTATGCAGCGTGGGCCTTTATCTCTGCAGCTGACCGTACACTAATATGAATGCAATAAAGTTCTATTCTATTCTAATTTCCTTTCGCGAGCTCTCCGGCTTAGAGCCTCCTAAACAACTCCTTGCCGAGGTTTCCCCGAGGGACTTCAGCATGGGCTTCATCAAAAAAGGTGTGTACAATACTCGTATATAGGGTCGACAACGCGCATGTGACACCTCTGGAGTTGCAGGCATCGATAGGCTAGTTTGCCACCGTCGTGTCGTCGTCGTATAAAAATATGGTAATTATTAAAGGGATTATCTTCATCCGAATATAACTAGGTAATCAAATTCCACTTATATTTTAAGTGTTCCATTTTCTATTGTTTCATTCACTGACAGCAAGACAACACTATGGGTAGGGTCGTGGATGTACTTCCCCAGTAAGGCTCTCCAGATTTGAGCGAAATTATATCAGCAGTGCCCATATCTCTCTTTTAGACAGATTGATAGATATATTATTTATTTGCTTGCCACAATATACACACAGAGGTAGGTAATCATTTACATCCTTAAAAAGAAAGAAGCTAGGAAAATAGTCAAAAATATGAAAAATAACGATTTCTGTGTGCGTTGCAGCAATACAAAAGGGTTCTGACTCAGCAATACACACATAGTTTAAGGAGATACACGGCTCCAAACACTATTCGTCTCGGCTGTACCCAACAGCAAATTAATCGCAAATATCTAGTGGCATAATTGCTCTGGCGCGCGACCGACTTCACGAGTAGAGGGCACGCATCAATGGACGCCATTACAAGTGTTTATATTTTTTTCCGTGGGTACACTCTACTTATACATCATAATCATAATATCGTTTATTGCACCATGGTAAAAGACAAGCTGTTACAATGAAGGTTTCCACGATCGAGTTTTTCAATAGATGGCAGCACCATGGCGAGAGGTCTTTTTGACAGCAGCTGTCAAAATCCACCAATAAAAAAAAGCCAAGTGCGAGTCGGACTCGCGCACCGAGGGTTCCGTACAAACCTGTAGGTATATAAGTAAAAGTTCACCCATTGCGTTGACATAGAAGTTTGATTTTGTTACAGCTTAAAGGTATTATAGACCTGAGTATTTTATATGAATTTCAATTTAATACCTTCACGCGTTTACGAGGAAAAGGGTAGTAAGTTTAAAATTAAGAAAATAAATTGTATGATTTTACTAAAAATGTCTACTTTTTGTAATTTTTCCATTGTCTATGCTATATGAAGTGCTTCGTGCCAAATTTCAAGTTTCTGAGTTCACGGGAAGTACCCCGTAGGTTTTGCGAGTGCCGAAAAACTCTAAAATTTACAGCATAAACAACTGTATCTTTTGACTAGCTGTGCCCGCGGCTCCGCCCGCGTGGAATTAGGTCTGTGTCAGTAAGCGGCTAATTCACCCCTAATTCCTCTCCCGCTACCCTGGAGGCGGAACTTGAAGTAAAGTTGACAGATGACGCTAGAGGACAGTAGTCCTAATAAAATATTTTACAATTACCACTTAATGAAACTAACTACACTGAAACAAAAATGAATACCTTTTTTTAGGCATGATTTAAACGACATAGAGTAGTAGGTGTATATCGGACGATACAGGACCACTTTTGTATTTATACGTTCATGTCCACGGCTAATATCATCCAAATCGATCCTCCCGTCAAATCAGTCTAAGCATGAAAGGTAAGAACAGGCGCTGTTGAAATTTGGGGTGGGGGGGGGGGGGGTCACAAATGCAGAAATGATTTTTTTCTATTTGAGGTGCACTTGGAGGGGGGAGGGGGTCCATGGCCCATGCAAGTTTAACTCGAGTGTATTGGCTCCCCCCCCCCCCCCCCTTTTAGACGTTGAATTTGAGCATGATGAGATGAGAACCGGCCAAGAGCATGTCGGGCGATGCTCAGTGTAGTTTCGTAGAGGCCACCCTGTTACAAAACATCCGTTCAAAAGGTCGTTTATTAAGGGATATTTGATAGATAGATAAACACTTTATTATTTGGCGACGCTTACGTCATTTTACTATTCGGCACTTCCTTTCACTATGCGTTTTTGACTGATAATTCAAAAACGGCTGAACCGATTTTATTCAATATAGTTTTTATTGAAAGTTCTTATCAGGCCTCACCAAATTTCAGCTTTCTAGTGCGAACGGTAACTGAGCTAGACCGCGGACAGACGGACACGGACATGGCGAAACTATAAGGGTTCCTAGTTGACTACGGAACCCTAAAAAGAGATAAATAGTAGTTTATGTAACTGTTACGTAATAAGGCCTAATTATGTACAGAAGCATACACTGCTTTAGCTGCTAGGAACGAAGTTATGTTATTTCATTTTTGAATTTTTTTTGGGAATTTTTTTTTGTATTTTTTTGAAATTGTTGAAATTTAAAAAAATTATTTGAAATTTTTGAAATATTTGCCATTTTTTACTTTTAGGTTCTCGACTTTTTTCAGTTTTTTCACTTTTATCACTTTGTCACTTCTCACTTTAACTTTTCACTACACTTCATTCACTTCACTTTATTCTATTTTATATATTTTTTATTTCATTCCATTTTACATGTTTCTCAATCGTATGGGTGTCGCGTTTTCGTGACGTGACGCTTTTTCGTGACGGTGACGTGATTTTTTTTCGCCTAGCCTCCCATCCGCGAACCGTCCGATACGGAACTTCGTTCCAAAACTACCACCGGTTCTAACCCTACACCTCTGGCCCAAGAAGTATTATGACATTTATGACCGAAAAGAAACTCGACGGGACTTATTTTTTTCAAAACAGTAAGTAATACATTATTAGATCTTAAAGATACAAAATAATGCGTAGTTCTTCAAGAAGACATATCAAAACAGCTTGAGAGACAGATAATGTACCCATTGTTTAATTATAAAGAAAAATAAATCCTAATCTGACTGCTTCACAAAACGTTTGATATGTTTTCCTACCTAAACGGTGTCCTATAAATGTTAGATGATTTTGTAGTAGTTTTTTTGGTTTGGGCCATGCATCTTTGTCCGTCATATATAGTCCTCGAACCTGGAATAACCCTTTGACATTCATGACATTTTCAAATATTTCTTAAGAGCGGGTAAAGGTAAATTTAAAGCATCGACGGGTATGTTATAAATATGAACACCTTGACCAAAAAATTACAAATTATTTCAATACCAAATTTCATCTAAATACGAACAGCGGTTATTGGTTGTTTCTTCCCCATGTAAACTTCCACCCCTTTTGCATCCGCTTAAGGGATAATTTCCGAGATAAAACTATTTTATTTCCTTTTCCAGAGCTCAAATTATCTCCATACCAAATTTTATCTAAATCGATTCTGCGGTTAATAATTCCCTATACAAATTTCCAACTCCCTTTTCACCCCTTTAGGGTTGATTTTGGGGTAAAAACTATCCTTTGTCCTTTCTCGAGACCCATACTATCTCCATACACATTTCCATCTAAATCAGTTCAGCGGTAAAAAATTCGTCATACCAACTTCCAACCCCCTTTTCACCCCCACAAGGGTTTGAAAACTATCCTATGACGTTTCTCGAGACTCAAATTATCTCCATACTCATTTCTATCTAAATCGTTTCAGCGGTTAAAAATTCTCCATACAAACTTTCAACCCCATTTTCACCCCCACCAGGGTTGGTTTTCGGGATTAAAACTATATATTATCCTTTCCCGGGACTCAAACTATCTCTATGCAAAATTTCATCAAAATCCGTTCAGCCGTTTTCACGTGATGCGCGGTCAAATAAACAGACAAACAGATAAACAGACAAACAGACAAAAATTCTAAAAATTGTTGTAACGTGTTCTGTTATCGATGCTAAGTATCCCCAGCCAACTTTTTTTCGATTATCTTCCATGTACAGACTTTCGACCCTCTTCAGCTTTATTATATGTATAGATAGATGTATAGATAGATAGTTTTTATTGAAAGTTCTTATCAGGCCTCACCAAATTTCAGCTTTCTAGTGCGAACGGTAACTGAGCTAGACCGCGGACAGACGGACACGGACATGGCGAAACTATAAGGGTTCCTAGTTGACTACGGAACCCTAAAAAGAGATAAATAGTAGTTTATGTAACTGTTACGTAATAAGGCCTAATTATGTACAGAAGCATACACTGCTTTAGCTGCTAGGAACGAAGTTATGTTATTTCATTTTTGAATTTTTTTTGGGAATTTTTTTTTGTATTTTTTTGAAATTGTTGAAATTTAAAAAAAATATTTGAAATTTTTGAAATATTTGCCATTTTTTACTTTTAGGTTCTCGACTTTTTTCAGTTTTTTCACTTTTATCACTTTGTCACTTCTCACTTTAACTTTTCACTACACTTCATTCACTTCACTTTATTCTATTTTATATATTTTTTATTTCATTCCATTTTACATGTTTCTCAATCGTATGGGTGTCGCGTTTTCGTGACGTGACGCTTTTTCGTGACGGTGACGTGATTTTTTTTCGCCTAGCCTCCCATCCGCGAACCGTCCGATACGGAACTTCGTTCCAAAACTACCACCGGTTCTAACCCTACACCTCTGGCCCAAGAAGTATTATGACATTTATGACCGAAAAGAAACTCGACGGGACTTATTTTTTTCAAAACAGTAAGTAATACATTATTAGATCTTAAAGATACAAAATAATGCGTAGTTCTTCAAGAAGACATATCAAAACAGCTTGAGAGACAGATAATGTACCCATTGTTTAATTATAAAGAAAAATAAATCCTAATCTGACTGCTTCACAAAACGTTTGATATGTTTTCCTACCTAAACGGTGTCCTATAAATGTTAGATGATTTTGTAGTAGTTTTTTTGGTTTGGGCCATGCATCTTTGTCCGTCATATATAGTCCTCGAACCTGGAATAACCCTTTGACATTCATGACATTTTCAAATATTTCTTAAGAGCGGGTAAAGGTAAATTTAAAGCATCGACGGGTATGTTATAAATATGAACACCTTGACCAAAAAATTACAAATTATTTCAATACCAAATTTCATCTAAATACGAACAGCGGTTATTGGTTGTTTCTTCCCCATGTAAACTTCCACCCCTTTTGCATCCGCTTAAGGGATAATTTCCGAGATAAAACTATTTTATTTCCTTTTCCAGAGCTCAAATTATCTCCATACCAAATTTTATCTAAATCGATTCTGCGGTTAATAATTCCCTATACAAATTTCCAACTCCCTTTTCACCCCTTTAGGGTTGATTTTGGGGTAAAAACTATCCTTTGTCCTTTCTCGAGACCCATACTATCTCCATACACATTTCCATCTAAATCAGTTCAGCGGTAAAAAATTCGTCATACCAACTTCCAACCCCCTTTTCACCCCCACAAGGGTTTGAAAACTATCCTATGACGTTTCTCGAGACTCAAATTATCTCCATACTCATTTCTATCTAAATCGTTTCAGCGGTTAAAAATTCTCCATACAAACTTTCAACCCCATTTTCACCCCCACCAGGGTTGGTTTTCGGGATTAAAACTATATATTATCCTTTCCCGGGACTCAAACTATCTCTATGCAAAATTTCATCAAAATCCGTTCAGCCGTTTTCACGTGATGCGCGGTCAAATAAACAGACAAACAGATAAACAGACAAACAGACAAAAATTCTAAAAATTGTTGTAACGTGTTCTGTTATCGATGCTAAGTATCCCCAGCCAACTTTTTTTCGATTATCTTCCATGTACAGACTTTCGACCCTCTTCAGCTTTATTATATGTATAGATTGCGCTGGCTTTTAAGTTTGATTTTTTTCAGCTGACACTAGACCTGAGTAATTGAGTATTTGATAGAAATTTCAGCTTGATACCTCCACGCGTTCCTGAGAAAAATGGTCTTGACACTCTTGACAGACAGACAGACAGACAGACGGACAACAAAGTGATCCTATAAGGGTTCCGTTTTTCCTTTCGAGGTACGGAACCCTAAAAAGATTAAACATGAATAGTGGATTGTGACAGCCAGACAGGCCACGGTGCTGCCATCTAGTGCAAAACTCGATCGCAGAAACTCTCATTAAAATAGTGTCCATTAATCTATGCCTAAGATACTTACTTGACTTCACAGTAGTGGCGGATCTAAAGAACTCGATTACCACCGGCTTGCCTTTTCAGCCAGTGGAGTACTTTTGGTATAATGCCGCGGGAGACAGTTGGGAATAGGTTTTTTCATATCATTATATCATTCAATAATTCCCACTAGGAAGGTTTCCGCGATCCAGATTTTCACTAGATGGCAGCACCGTGGCGAGAGGTCTTTTTGACGCCCTGAAAATCTCGATCGCGGAAAGCCTCATTATTATAATAAATATTTTGACACATAAGTACATACGGGAAACTTTGCCGGTGCCGCTGTGACCCGGGTAGCCTAGGTGTTAGGGCGTCTGCCGCGAATTTCGAAGACGCTGGTTCGATCCCAGGTCTGGTCACTTTTTCTTGGTCACTTTTTCCTTTGGACACTGAAACTACGCGCCATTGCTTCAACTAAATTATATGTGTCTATGGACGTACTATGTACTAGTTTTACATAGTCATAGCCGCGCCGCTTCACCGCGCAATCAGAGCGATCAGTATGTCTTCCTCCAGTGAAACCTAGTGACCTAAATACTCTACGATTATCTATGATTGATCAACGTAACAGTGGCGTCGCGAGGGGGCGGCAAGGCGGGCCATAGCCCAGAGCGGGACATGACAGGGGGCGGCGAAAAAAGCATAAAATAATTTTAAACAAAAAAGAACCGACTTCACTTAGCCTCCACCTTTCCAAAAGCAAATGCTCGAGCTGCTGTAAAAAATACTCAAATCACTATAGGTGTGCCTGTAATGTTGAAGAGTTCCCTGGATTTCTCCAGGATCCCATCATCAGATTCTGACCTGGTTACAATGGGACCAACTGTGAAGTTACTCTTTCAAACAAAAAAAAAGATTTTTTACTTCAGCAGCTCGAACAAGCCTACTTCCCTGCGAATACGCAGTGACGAAAGTGAGACTTTCGCCAGGGAGTGAGACAAAGTAGTTTTTTTAATTTAGTGAAGGCCATGAACTGCCACTTCATATTTCGGGGTCTATTACAAATTCGAAATACATATTTTTAACCTATAATATGTTCTCACTACTGAGGTGAAAAGTTGTATGTGTCACACGAGAGCAAAGTTATTTTACATCTCGTGTTTTTGAGTCCCTCGCTAAGCTCAAGATTCTAACTTAGAATCACTCGCTTCCCTCGTGATTCAACTATAGCATCTTTCGCTTACTCGGGACTCAAAATCAACACTCGCAAGAAAATCCAACTTTCCTCTCTTGTTGCACAAATACTATTTCCAAATCGGTCCAGCCATCTTCGAATAATCAGTGAACATACATTAAAAAAAACCGGCCAAGAGCGTGTCGGGCCACGCTCAGTGTAGGGTTCCGTAGTTTTCCGTCCGTCACAGTAAGTGTCCCCACTTAAGAGTTAATAACACCGCCATGTAGGATATGATATGAGAGTTCCACGTAAAGCGACATCTATCGGCAAATTAAGTAAACTATTGCGCGCGAGCTTAAAGTATGGGAGATGATTTTTATGGAATAATTCTTTATTGCGTGAACCGATTTTCACCGTTTTTACTTTATTTGAAAGCACGTCATTTCATTGTAATTTTGTAGAAATCACAGGTACAATAAACACCTGCTTATACGGTTAAATTACAAACTTAATTCAGAAATTATTTTGTAATTTTTTTTCAAAAACTATTCATCCTATCAAGTTCAAAATAATTTTCCTAGAAAGTTTTTATAAAGTTCTACTTTTGAGATTTTTTTCATATTTTTAAAACTTATGGTTCAAAAGTTAGAGGGGGGGGGGACGCATATTTTTTTACTTCTGGAGCGATTACTTCCGAAAATATTTACATTATCGAAAAATGATTTTAGTAAACCCCTATTCATTTTTAAATACCTATCCAACAATATATCACACGTTAGGGTTGAAATGAAAAAAAAAATCACTCCCCACTTTACGTATAGGGGAGGTACCCTAATAAAAAAAAAAATTCCACTTTTTATTTTACCACTTTGTCGGCGTGATTGATATACATATTAGTACCAAATTTCAGCTTTCTAGTGCTAACGGTCACTGAGATTATCCGCGGACGGACGGACGGACGGACGGGCAGACATGGCGAAACTATAAGGGTTCCTAGTTGACTACGGAACCCTAAAAAGATCCCAACGAATTGAGAACCTCCTTCGAAATCTTGAAGTCGGTTGAAAAGAAGCAGAAGACGCTGGCTCGATCCCAGCCCTGGGCTCCGGAGGCCTAGGTCACTCTTTCCTTTGTATATGACATCTATACATATAAGTTAAAAAAACCCGGCCAAGTGCGAGTCGGACTCACGCACGAAGGGTTCCGTACCATTATCTATACCAACGGCAAAAAAATCATGTCTGTTGTATGGGAGCCCCCATAAATATTTATTTTATTCTGTGTTTTAGTATTTGTTGTCTCTGAGAAAATTTCAACTGTCTAACTATCACGGTTCATGAGACACAGAGTACTATATTTACTCTGAGGTATAGTATAGTCTGATTTTTAGGGTGTGAATTAGGGTAGATCAAGAGATGGAGATTAATGAAAGAGTATAAATTGTAGAAAAAACACTTTATTTACAGATTTCACATCATTACATGATAAAAAATATTTTTAAACTATATTAAAACTTGAAATATAAAAAACACATTCACAGCTCTTTACATCTGTTACACAGTTTGTTGTACTAAATTTAATTGAAAACCGCGAACAACTAACGAACGACTGTGTAGACCGTCCAGTGGCGCCCTCATTGGGGGGATTGTATTTCATAATAAACGAATCAATTTCTGTATAATCCATCGTGTTAAGTTGTAGTCCTACTAATTCCGCAACTTATGATCTATGTGATACAGTGTTATATTACTTACATTGGCTTTATCACCTAAACGGAAAAAAGTGGCCACCATTTGCCGTTTAGGTAATGACGCACAAAATCGCAAAATGAAACTATGCGACAAAGATTAAATGTTACGTAATCAGTAGGGCTACAACAGGGATTAAAAATACATTGATTCGTTTATTAGGAAATACAATCCCCGCAATTGGGTACTTTACTGGGTAAAAAAATATGATTCTATTTAGTCCGTCATTTAGATTATCAAAAAATATTGGACACGTATTTTTTATTTTGCCAATCAAACAAAAATTGGTGAAGATATAGCCCGTTAAGGGTCCGCGTGACGTCACATTATACTGAAAATTGTACTGAAATGTGACGTCACACAAAACTTTAACGGGCTATATCTTCACCAATTTTTGTTTGATTGACAAAATAAAAAATACGTGTCCAATATTTTTTGATAATCTAACTGACGGATTAAATATATTTTTTTAGGAAAGTAGCTAGTGAGGGCGCCACTGGACGGTCGACACAGTCTTAAATATGGCGACTGTCATCCCATACAAACATTTTCATACAAGCAAGTTTTAAGTATAACGTTAACAGACGGTTTGGTGAAACCGGTTTTTAGTACCCTATCGTAAGTAATCCATGACCCAGGGTTGCATGTCGCTGGTATATTTGGTGGGCGGAATGTCGTAAGGCACGACCAGGCGGTTAGGGTCGTTCGAGTCTAGCGGGAAGAAGTCTTCGTTTATCTGTGAAAAACGGGGCGAGTTCATATTTAAATATAGAAAGAATGTCAAAGTAGTTAAAGCAATGGCGTGTAGTTACAGTGTCCGAGAGGCAACCGGATGTGCAACCCGAACTGACCCACGTTGGACTTTGTTTTTCACCTCCCCTCCTCATTTTTTTCCAACTCTGGGGGATCGATAACCGACCAGCCGGTATGAATGGCAATTTGCTTGCTCGTTCTTCATCACACAAAGATACTGGAAATTGAGGGCGGGGAGGATAAAAACGAAGTCCAACGTGGGCCAGTTCTGGTTGCACAGGATGGTTCCACAACACGTAGGAAGCTTTAATACCGCGAGCCATCCGGTTGCCTTGCGGACACTGAAACTACGCGTCATTGCTCTGAATATAGTGTTTAATTCCGAAGTCCATAATTTATTAACCATACATAGGTTGCTACTTATATATCCGGAAACAAAAAAACAAACAAACGTACACGGCTGAAAATGGTTTTATGTTTTTCAAAGTATTCCCCTTGATGATCTATGCACTTTTGCATTCGCGTGAACCAATTTTTAAAGCACTTCTGCCACTCCGCCTGAGGTACCTCCATAACGTGTTGTTTGAATGCGTCGACAGCATCTTCAGCGGTCGAAAATCGTTGACCGCGTAATTTATTCTTTATATTTGGAAATAAATAAAAATCGTTGGGTGCCAAGTCAGGGCTGTACGGCGGATGACCCGTTAATTCCACATTTTGACCCTCCAAAAATAGAGTTGTTTCGCGTGACGTATGACAGCTGGCATTGTCATGATGAAGAATGATTCTTCGTCGCTGGTTAGTTTTACGAATTTGTTCAAATACTTCCGGTAAGCAAATGGTCGTGTACCACTCTGAATTAACCGTTCTACGGTTTTCTAGGGGCACTGTAGGTACATGGCCATTAATACCGAAGAAGCAGGCCACCATTTGTTTCAATGTACTTTTTGCACGAGTAACTTTCGTAGGGTTCGGCTCATTTTGAAACACCCATACCGTTGATTGTTGCTTCGTTTCGGGATCGTATGCATAGATCCAGGATTCGTCACCTGTATAGATGTTATAAACGGCTTTTGAGTCACCACGGTTATATTTTTTTAACATTTTATTGCACCATTCGACGCGAGCATCTTTTTGCTCTTTTGTTAAGTTGTGGGGTATCCAACGCGAACAAATTTTTTTTACAGCCAAATAATTATATAATATGCTATTAATGCTGGTCATAGAAATACCCAGAGTCGCCTCTATCTCGCAGTACGTAACATGTCGGTCGTCCATTATATGTTTTCGCACAGCCTCGATATTTTGTTGTACAACGACCGATTTCGGGCGACCTGCCTTAACTTCGTCCGTAAGCATACTACGTCCACGATTGAACTCACTAAACCAGTGATACACAGTAGTTTTAGATGGGGCTTCATCACCAAAAGTTGAAGTTAGTTGATCTATGCACTGTTGTTGCGTTAAACCACGCCGAAAATCATAATAAATCATAGCACGAATATTTTCACGAGTGAGTTCCATTTTTGCTGCGAGATGACATTTAAAACCCGTCAAAAACAAAACACGAGCGTTAATAAGAAAGAAAAAATATACCGGCCAGTACTTAAAAAAGTTCAAATTTTACCATGGAGGTCAAATATGCTATTTAAGAAGATTGTAATCCCGGTTTCCGGATATATAAATAGCAGCCCTCGTACTGATGACATATTTTTAATATTGTGAAATTTTACCCGCACTGGTCATAAAGAAATTTTGGTTTGCGTCTTTCCTGTGGACATTTAGAAAGTTAAGGGTTTTAAAGCCTCATTTTGGTTGGACTCATTGCCAGCTTAAAGGCCTTCACATATAAACCAATGCGAAAAGTAAATAACTAACATATAAGCCCTTAACTATCGTCCACTTGAAAGACGTTTTTTGGTTTTAATCAATCTGTATGACCCAGTAAAATTTCGGAAGTTTCTCATATTTTTGTAGATTTTGAAATTCAAATTTCCCATATTTCTTGTGAAAGTATTTGGAAATTTCCTGACAATGGGACCGACTGTACCCTTGTATACCCTTGAATATAAAAAATATTTTTCCAAATCTGTCCAGCCGTTTTCGAATAATCGATGAACATAAGCAACAACAACAAAGATCCCGACGAATTGAACCCTCCTCTTTCGAAATCTTGAAGTCGGTTGATAACCTATTATACTCTTTAACGGCCTCCTAGCCTAGTCGGTAGAGACCCTGCCTATGAAGCAGGAGGTCCCGGGTTCGAATCCTGGTCAGGGCATTTATTTGTATGTTTATCACAGATATTTGTTCCTGAGTTATGGATGTTTTCTATGTATTTAAGTATTTATCCATATTTATCTATTATATATATCGTCGTCTAGTACCCATAACACAAGCCTTATTGAGCTTACTGTGGGCCTAGGTCGATTTGTGTAAGGTTGTCCTATAATATTTATTTATTTATACTCGTACTAATTGGACCGGCAGTGGCGTGCCCAGAGTTTCGGAGTAGGGTAAGCAGAAAGATATGTTTCGTAGAAACTTCAATCCTCACAAAAGCATTCGAAACATTATCACATTAACACATTTACGTAACTTTTTATTAATCATATTTAATTTTAGTTTAATTGGCTTTAGACACAACATTCGGTGCTTGATTATCCATATTTTTTTATTCAAGACACTTGGAGACCTTATACATCTCTAAGTATAATTTAGAAATAGTATGTTTATTGTATACTAGAATCACTTAAGTACTTTTTTTTATATTATTTAAATTCAAAGTTTGTTTCTAACTGTTGATGATGGATTATTATAATTTGGACATTTATGTAGAAGACACAGTTCAGGTAAGAAAGTATATCAAACTTGTATGTAATTTATTTTCAATAGTCAGATTTGGACTCATCTTTTTTCTTTTGTATTTTTCTTAAACTATAACCTATTGTTGGTTAATCTAACCTTGGTTTGATATGTTTTCTTATAGAACAACGCACTATATGTATTGTTTAGTTTTGATGTACTGTTGTTTTGAAAAAATAAGTCCCGCCGAGTTTCTTGCCGGACATAATTCTTCTCGGGTCAGAGGTGTAGGGTTAGAACCGGTGTAGTTTGATTTTTTTTTCTCTCTCTTTTACTTTGACGTGTAAAAGTGCCCTTGTGGCCTATTTACTGAATAAATGTTTGAGTTTGAATTATCGTTCGAAAAAATATGCAACGCCAGCAGTAGTACTACAACTTATATTATTTGTATGGAAAGAACCAACAAAACGAGTGTGTTTTGTAAACAATCCTACACAATTTTCACTTATATCACTTGCTTATTTGAGAAATAAACGGGAAATAATATTCCGCATATCAAAAAATATTGACTTGACAAAAAATATTGACAAACAAATCTGAATGCACGTCAAAGCGATGTTTTGATGAGAATTTAGATTTTTTTGCGGCACAAATCAGTAGAGTCTATCCGGAAATAATAATGTCGTTGAATGTATGAGATGCCATATAAGCTACGACCCTTATCTTTCCGGACGTTGTGCCTTTAAATACTAACCGAAATAAACCAGTCGGGTGTTGATTTTGTAAGTACGGTTTTTAGTAAAGAAATTATATTTTGCTTTGCACAAAGTTCAAAGATTTTACCTTGCCTTCGTTGATTAACACTTGGTCGCAGTTCAAACCGTCAGCATCACGAGAAACTACTTCATCCATTATTCAAATAAACAACTAAACACGTTTAACAGTTTTACAAACGAATCACACTTTTACTAATGCGTAAGTCATCACAACAATATTCAATCAATTCACATTAACCTGAACAAAGTGCTCCAATGTTTGACTAAAATCTCCGACGAAAATATAATAACAGACTTGAAGTTGTCACTTAACGCGCGGTCGTGCGAGCTTATGCAACTAACTTCACACGGTTCACATCAAAATCACGCTTTTATCGTCATATATTTCATTGCTATAGATACCAACAAGTAGTTATATATGGTAGGACGATTTTCACGATGTGTATAGTGAAATCGCTAATAATTAAAGCCTGCTCTTACGGTGCGAGTGGGAGCGAGACAGCCAGCATGCGCTCAGTTGCGTCTGTTCGCCTTAGATTTAAATCGGTATTAGACATCACAACTTGTAGGGCCCAATCTGTCAGGTTGTGAGGTGTCACGTACGGCAGAGGCGTTACTTTGTGTGTGGCGGAATTTTGCACCAGATCCCAGCGCCGCAGGCCCAAATGATTGAGACAGGTTCATTTGGCGCGTGGTTTAAAAATCTAGATCGATAATACGTGATTGCAGTATTTGCAGTAAAGTAACTAAGGCAAGCCCGGCTTTTGGGCTTGTATGGAAGTTCCGCCACTGATTGGACGTCAATATATGCGACCATCTAGCAATTTTGTCCAATTAGTATTTTTTGTGTAATAAGTATTTTTGGTGCAATCAGTACTTTTTTGTATAATCAGTACTTTTTTGGCAATCAGTACTTTTTGTGCACTCAGTATTTTTTGTGCAATATGTATTTTTGTGCAATCTGTATTTTTTTGTGTAATCAGTATTTTTTGTGCAATCTGTATTTTTGTGCAATCTGTATTTTTTGTGTAATCCGTATTCTTTGTGCAATCAGTATTTTTCCTGCAATCTGTATTTTTTGTGTAATCTGTATTTTTTGCGTAATCAGTATTTTTTTGTGCAATAAGTATCTTTTTGCTATGCATCTTAAATATTCATAATTATCGCTTACCACGAATCTGGGCAGGAAAAGTACTCCGGCCTCGTAGCTCATGATCCGAAGTGCGGCGTTGCCTTTGTTCAGATTGCCCCACGCTGCTTTACTGATGTTGCCTGGACCAATAAAAAAAAATTATTTAATTAAATTGCAGACAATAGGGATGATGACACATGTTGAATTATGCAATAAAATTGTGTAGATAGGATGATCATTATATTCAAATAAAGGGAAAATTAAAATTAGCTATTGAAATGGTTCAAAGATGGCTTTAACATTTCAAAATTTTACGATTTTTTAAAATATAATAAAAAAGAAACAATTCTACCATTACATTTTTAACATTTGACTGTAAAATAAGATGTATGGCAACCATATACGTAAACGCAACATTTCACTGTAAAAATAGAAATTTCATAATTTTTTCATACTTTAAACATGGCGAATACTAGATCGTGACGTCACCTTTGCACGTAATTTTGTTAGGAGCGTTTTGATAAATATTTCGAAACACTAGGCTTCATAGAACATTACAATACATGAATAAAATAAAATACATTAATAATAAAATTACACATTACATTTACACATATTTGTCATTGACTATTTATTCTAAGTGTACACTTATATCAAATATGCTTAATTAAAAATGTCTGTAGCGAAATTCATGCAACTATTCAACATTATGTTAAACAATTAAATGAAGTTCACTACAGTGGTCCAAATAGGCCCCATCGAACCTGATAGCCGGGTGGAAAATTGCTTTTCCATCTCTAGGGTGGAAAGTAATTAGCTGTGTTAATTGTGAACTGAGCCGGTGCCCACCCGGATGCCCTCCTCCCCGACCACCGGCAAAACATTGAATTTGTCGTTTTCAAATTGTTCAAATTTTACGTAACATTTTTATAGATTATTCTTTATGTACAAGTTTTATAAAATGTGCGTGTGATATTCTACTTTTCTCACAGTCGAAATGAAAAGCAGAGTGTTTAACTCGGGTGGAATTACCCATTTCACCCTCGAACTATTGGAGAAATATCTCAGATGAAACGGGTCACTTTCAACCCTTGGTTAACAATCTACTATTTTTGCGGATGATCGCGGCAAAGCTGCGCACTGCCAATCACGCGAACACTGTTGACGCACAGCAGTAGCGAGGCAGCCCCATCAGCACCCTAAACCTAATGCTCACCTGATGTAAGCAGGTAGTATGCAGCCTTCTTGTTGTCTGGCGAAGTTCTCGTATATGATTTTATATGTGGCATGGCTTTGTCACGGTGAGACGACTTTGCTTTCCATTGGCTGTAAGACATGGAAAATATCATTCAAAAATAATTTTAAACAAAAAAGAACCGACTTCACTTAGCCTCCACGTTTCCAATAACGGTTTCCGCGATCGAGATTTTCACTAGATGTCTTTTTGACAGCAGCTGTCAAAATCCACCAATAAAAAAAATATGATTAAAGATGATTGGTGGATTATGACAGCTAGACCTCTCGCCACGGTGCTTCCATCTAGTGAAATTCTCGATCGCGGAAAAACTCATTGCAAATGCCCGAGCTACTGTAAAAATACTATCACTATAAGCACAGAATAACTAATAGTACTACCGTACAGAAAATTCACTCCTTCACAAAAGTCAAATTTAGGTATAAAATTATACCTATACTCGCCGCCTGCAAGCAAAATTGAAACTTATAACCGCGCACGAACCGTGAATCTTCTTTGCGCGCCGCAGTTTTATGACCGGGCTGTGAGCGTCGGCACGGGGTTGTCACTTGACAAGTTTTTGTACCTGCATATACCTACTGATTTATTATTTTTAAGATAAATATGTAGGAATTACAGACGTTGATTCTGTAAACATAACATTTTTAGGGTTCCGTACCTCGAAAGGAAAAAACGGAACCCTTATAGGATCACTTTGTTGTCCGTCTGTCTGTCTGTCTGTCTGTCTGTCTGTCAAGACCATTTTTCTCAGGAACGCGTGGAGGTATCAAGCTGAAATTTATATCAAATACTCAGGTCTACTGTCCCTTGGAGCTGTGAAAAAAACAGACTTCTAAGCCAACTCAATCAAAAGATACAGCCGTTTATACCGCAAATTTTCGCTCGCAAGGGAATCAAAACCTACAGGGTACTTCCCGTGAACTCAGAATCTTGAAATTTGGTACGAAGCAACGTCTTATAGCACAGATAAAGGAAAAATTGCCAAAACCGTAATTTTTTTGTTACATCATATAATAAAGATATTTTAAAGTTACTACCCCTATATACCTACAGGTTTGTACGGAACCCTCGGTGCGCGAGTCCGACTCGCACTTGGCCGGTTTTTTATCCAGAAATAATATGTCTGATTCTCACGGAAGTAGGTATGCCGCAGCCGTATTCCTTTGAAAATACTATATCGGTCAGTTCGTAATATTGTTTCTGGGCAACCAATATTATATATTTTATACGGATTATATCGAGGTTTAGGTTTCGAAGCCATTCTTTTCAATTTTGCGCGAGCGCCACGTGACACGAGTATCGTGCTCACCGAGCGGCAGCCCGCTGCCATACGCCTGCCCGGGAGGCGCGCCGGACAAATGTACATAAACTGCGTAGTGAAACCCCCCTGCTATAAGTGTGCCTATAATATTTAAAGAGCTCTCTCGATTACTCCAGGATCCCGTCATCAGATCCTGACTTACTGACAATGGGACCAACTGTGAAGTATACTTTTTCAAACACAAATCAAATCAATTTTCGTTCAAATCTGGAGCAGAGCCCGACTGGGGACTACCTCCACCTTACAGAAAACCACAGCCAAATAGCACTAGACCCTACTCATAGTGGTGTGTTCCAGCTGGTGAGTAAGGTTGCCAAAGAGCTCAAAGAGGGCCCAGTGTGTTGACGATGAGGGACCATCTTGTTCCTTTAGACGTCAACATAGTGAATCCTCCTTTTTGTAAAGGGCCGGTAACGCGCATGTGACTCCTCTGGAGTTGCGGATGTCGATAGGCCACGGTAGCTGCTTACCACCAGGCGGGCCGTATGCTTGTTTGCCACCGTCGTAGTATTAAAAAAAATGTGTCTCTATAAACTAGACAGTATCTACATACAAGAGGTAACTGTTCAGCCAGGTCTGCCTGAAATGCGCTTCAGCGGCATACGGCAAGCAACCTCCTCCTAATAGTCCGTCGTGGGATTGCTTCACATTCTCTGAAAAATCAACAACATTATAACTGGAATACAGATATACAGAGCCTGTATATCACTTTATCACTCAATAGGGAATTTTATAAATGTAAAAAATAATAACCGAAATAATATAACGCTTTTCATCTTAAGAGGCTGACTACACCCGATGAACTTCAAATTGACTTTAACTATAGTAGATTGTTAACCAAGGGCTGAAAGTGACCCATTTCACCTGAGATATTTGTCTCTCGAACGAAGTGAGAGCGCCAATAGTTCGAGGGTGAAATGGGTAATTTCACCCGAGTTAAACACTCTGCTTTTCATTTCGACTGTGAGGAAAGAACAATACCACACGCACATTTTATAAAACTAATATATAAAGAATAATCTATAAAAATGTTAAGTAAAATTTGAACAATTTGAAAAAGACAAATTCAATGTTTTGCCGTTGGTCGGGGAGCAGGGCCTCCGGGTGGGCACCGGCTCAATCCACAATTAACACAGCTAATTACTTTCCACCCTAGGGATGGAAACCCAATTTTTTCACCCGACTATCTACCCAGGAAAATAAAACTTTCCGAACAGGAGAGATGAAAAATAGTTTTTTAGCTATAACTACTTGTTTTGGGAGAGTAAAAAAAACCGGCCAAGAGCGTGTCGGGCCACGCTCAGTGTAGGGTTCCGTAGTTTTCCGTCCGTCACAGTAAGTGTCCCCACTTAAGAGTTAATAACACCGCCATGTAGGATATGATACGAGAGTTCCACGTACAGCGACATCTATCGGCAAATTAAGTAAACTATTGCGCGCGAGCTTAAAGTATGGAAGATGATTTTTATGGAATAATTCTTTATTGCGTGAACCGATTTTCACCGTTTTTACTTTATTTGAAAGCACGTCATTGCATTGTAATTTTGTAGAAATTACAGGTACAATAAACACCTGCTTATACGGTTAAATTTCAAACTTAGTTCAGAAATTATTTAGTAATTTTTTTTCAAAAACTATTCATCCTATCAAGTTCAAAATAATTTTCCTAGAAAGTTTTTATAAAGTTCTACTTTTGAGATTTTTTTCATATTTTTAAAACTTATGGTTCAAAAGTTAGAGGGGGGGGGACGCATATTTTTTTACTTCTGGAGCGATTATTTCCGAAAATATTTACATTATCGAAAAATGATTTTAGTAAACCCCTATTCATTTTTAAATACCTATCCAACAATATATCACACGTTAGGGTTAAAATGAAAAAAAAAATCACTCCCCACTTTACGTATAGGGGAGGTACCCTAATAAAAAAAAAAATTCCACTTTTTATTTTACCACTTTGTCGGCGTGATTGATATACATATTAGTACCAAATTTCAGCTTTCTAGTGCTAACGGTCACTGAGATTATCCGCGGACGGACGGACGGACGGACGGGCAGACATGGCGAAACTATAAGGGTTCCTAGTTGACTACGGAACCCTAAAAAAGAACATAGTATTCATTATATTTGGAAGAACTTAGTTAATTGAGATACGCGTTTGGAGGAAATTGGCTCGATAGAAAATAATTCCTTAAAAAAAGCTTTAAATTAAACATTTGTATGTCTTGTAGTTTCTTGACTTATAGGCCTTTAATTACTAATTAAGGACAAAATTCCACCACACAAATACTAAAAACTTCATTATTTTATATTTCTCAATTAATGCGAAGTTTTTTTTAATTCATAATTTTGCTAAATTTGCTCATCGTAACACGTACACAGTTGCTTCTTTTTCACTCGCGCTGAAAAAGATAGGTATGGAATTTAGCTGTTGTCAACCCCTTAATTAAACTTTAATTTCTAAAGATGAAAAATGTAATAATATTTACGATGTTTTTATTGTCACCACTCCACCTCGGGAGGGCGCTCTTTATCCCTTAAAAGCGGAGGAGAAAAACGCATTTTATTCACATGTGGGGAAGTGCAAGTTTTGACTTGTTTCTTCATGTTATCTGGTGGCGGGATGGACTTTAAAGATATTATTTTGAACTATACAATTTTTATAACATTAATTTGCTTTAGATTTTGTATATTTTATAACTTGTATTTTCCTCGCAGTGGTGTGGTGAAAAATGCTGTATTATACTCGGCAGTAAAGGTTGTTCAACCTTTTTTTGCCTCGAGTTTCTCGCTACGCTCGTGGCTCAATTATGCAATCTTTCGCTGGCTCTGGTCTCAATATGGCAGTTTGGCACCATTCGTACACTTTTTAGATTAAGATTTTTAAAAATGTTGGTTTTAAAGGGAGACTATTCCTTCGGCCATTATGACATAGCAGATACCTTTCGCTACTTATTAAAAAAATTAGAAGTGAGTAAATTTTACAACAAAAGAGCAAATTCAATTTTAGTAGAAGTTGTCAAATGCCCGAATCTACCCCTCAAAAGGGGCAGGTTCGTACATAGGTCGGGGAACATTCAGACAGTGCGGGGTAGCTTAGTACATGTTAAATAAAACAGCAAAATAAATATCAAAAATATTTTAA
This sequence comes from Pammene aurita, assembly GCA_947086415.1. Lineage (NCBI taxonomy): Eukaryota > Metazoa > Arthropoda > Insecta > Lepidoptera > Tortricidae > Pammene > Pammene aurita. Next base: position 8,106,635 of record OX352313.1, read on the forward strand.
TTGCCGTTTTAACATTAATATTGTAATTAACTAAGTGACAAAATCTTCTATCAATAAAAACAAATACCTCTTCTAGGTAAAAAACCATGTAGAGAAAAAATACAACACAGTGTAAACTATACTAATTATTTATCATTTTTAATGTAATTATAATCAGTCAACAAGAGATCAATCTTAGGAACCTTCAGTTATTTGATGCATTAAGCATCTAGTAATCTAGTACAAATATTTTTATATAATTATTGTGTGGGTACCTACCCTAAGTACTAATTATTTATCATTAGGTAATCTAATCAGTCAACAAGAAATCAATCTTAGGAATAGTTATTTGTATGCATTAGGCATCTAGCTATTTGGTGCATTAGATATAAATGCTAGGAAATCTTATTATCTAATTACTGGACATTAAATCGAGTCATATCAATAGGAAATGTGTATAATCTCGAGGTTCTGGCCGTAGAGGCTCCTGGAGATTTCGGGTCAGGAAGAATTAATGCGACATCAGAAATGTCCACGCTGTGTTCGTCTGCAATATTTGGAAACACAAACGACCAGGACAATCCTGGTTTTTTTCTCAAGTACGAGACCTTTAACTCCCTTTCAGAATAATGGTTGATGACTTTTGCTACGTAATAGACAATCGACTTCTTTTTTGCAAATTTCACCAATATAAAACAATTATCCTTAATCGTTTCAGGCAATACAGCAGCATCATAATCTTCTCCTATATTTTCATCTGAAGAACTATCTAATACAGATGTCGAACTTTCCTGCAGACTAACTTCCGATTTTTCAGACTCTGAATCACTGCTTTCTTCTTTTTTCTTTTTCGCTTCTTTAGGCTTTGATTGTGCGGTAAGTTTTAGAGTGCGTTTTATTTCTCTCGCTTGAGCTTTTCTTTCTTGTTCTATTTTCTTTAATTGCTTTGCATTATGCAGGTCTTCCAGTCTATTTTTTTCAGGTGTATCGGTGTAAATTCTAGATTTTCCTGGTTGTCTTCCCTTAACCGCTTTTTTCTTTTTTTCAGCCGTAGGATAAGGCCGAATTATTGCTGGTGTAATTGGACTTGGATTTTCCTGTGACCCAGAAGCCACAGATTGAACTTCATGTGCTCGAGGAGGAGTTTTCTGAGTGACCTCAATTTCTGGTGTAGATCTTACTTGAAGTTCAGGTGTTTCAGAGGTTACTTGCGGGGGGGTCTGAGGTGTAGTAGCTGCTTCTGTGTGAACATTTTGTTGTAACTCGTTACTAGAGGCCTGCGGTTCTTGCATCTGTTGGTCAGTAATCGAGCTATTACCAGACGTATACACCTTAATTGGTGCAAAATCTTCGTCGCTGAATGCCAACTGGTTGAAAGGCCATATCCCTGGCGAACTAAATGCACTCGTGATATTCTTAGCAGTGAACGCCTCCAAGTATGCTAGCTTGGCAATTTTTGGGATATTGTAAATGGTAACCGTTTTACCTGGATTTGTCACGTGCCAATCATTGAAAGCTGTTTTTAATTTGGACTTAAATGGCCCAAACACTGCAACGTCTAAGGGTTGCAGCTTGTGAGATGTGTGTGGTGGGAATGACAGATAGATTATACCATTGTCTCGTGCGTAGTTAATCGCTGCCAAACTTATGTGACTTTCATGATTATCACACAATAATAGAATTGGATTTTCTTTTGTACTCAGTGTATGTTTCTGTATATGCTTCAATACTTCTACAAATATTTCAGAATTGATCCAACCAGTTCTATTTGTAGTCCCAAGACTACCTTCTGGAGCTCCTTCCATAAAGTGGTCTTTATAATGTACTCGAGGAAACACAAACAGTGGAGGAATGGTGTTTCCACTCGCTGAGATAATGCCGCCAAATGTAACCAGCTCACCTCTTTCTGCGGAGACTATTTGTCCGACTTGCCTTTGTGTCTTTGCAGCTAAAACTTTCGGAGTATCTAAAACAGTCGATATACCAGACTCATCGAAATTAAATATACGATCTGCAGTAAACCTGTGTCTTTCATATACAGTTTTCAAATTATCGAAAAACTCATTTACAACTGTTTTGTTGAAACCAAAAGCTCTGGCAGCACTTGTGTTTTCCGGTTTTCTTAAACTTAAACGATTATTTCTCTTTCGAAATCCATGGATCCAGTCAATACCTGCCAATCCAGTTTCATCCCATTTAGGTGGATATTTTCGTTTCAATGCTTTGGCATACTGATATGCCAGTGCTCTGACTTGGAGTAGTGTGAGCCCGAAATGCATTTTCGAACTTTCTTCAATGTATTCAATCAACTCTGACTCTTCATCGTTAGAAAAAACTTGGTAACTTGTGAATTTAGACTGATATGTGTGGTTCGGGCCAACCTCATCACTTTTGTTCTTTATTTTCTTTACTCGACTTTCCAAAGTTGAAGCTTTAACATTGTGTTTATCCGCTGCCTTTCTATACGACAATTTTCCTTCTAAAACATCTTTTATTGCCTGTACCATATCATTTTCATTTACTGTTGTACATCTTGTGTTTTGTTTTCTTATAATTCCGCACCATTTTTGCAAATTTTCTGAAATAAAAAAAAACTTGTTACTAGGGGTACATTCGTACAGTCATGATTACGAGTGAGGGTACATTCGTACGCGTATGAACGTGCCCCAGATGTAGGCGTACGAACCTTCCCCGAAGGTCAAAAATAAAATATTTTTACCTATACAGAAAGCATGCAGATAAATACGCAAAATGTGTACTTTATTATGAATATGATAGTAATTACTTACCGTTGGATAATAAACTTATGGAATTTGACACTTCACTTAAGCACGGAACATCCGAGAACATCGATAAATAAATTACTTTGGGTGCGTGAAAACACATAACGTCCTCTCGTGTCGCTCGCGGTGGCCGCACTGACGGCTAACTTCGTGTGATACAGGTCGCTACCGGCACCTACTCACACACACAAAGCCGCACAGATACGGTTGTCCTAGTACGCTGTAGTAGTGACTGTACGTAGGTTCCCCGTGTACGAATGGTGCCAAACTGCCCCTAAGCACGAGAGCTTAATGGCCGCACGCTACGCGTACGGTAAAACTCACATTATAGCCAGGTGTGACGTAAATAACTATTACATTTCAAAGAACTTGCTTTAAAAAAAATCGTAACTTGGTGCAAAACGGTAGTGCAATTACCTAAATTCGGTTAATTTTTTTACGATTTTTAAAAGCAAGTTTTCCGAAATGTAAAAAAAATAATTTTTCGTTTATTTCGGTGTCACTAGATAGACGTGTCTCCTTCATACAAAATTAATCAAATTCTCTGTAACCTGTCCAAAAACGGAAAACTTATGACATTTTAGTCTCATAATCTTTTTATAACATAGAAATACACCCTTAAAACCCTAGAGATTTCTTTGTAGGGTAACTTACCTAGTGACGGATAGATCAGCTTCAACTCCGGAGGCTGCGTCAACGTCTGAGGCTGCTCATTTATCTTAGTGAAGTGATGAAGAAAATCGCCCGTCAGCCATAACTGTCAAGAAAATATTCGATTTAGGAACCAGATCAAATGGACTAAGAGCTGGCGACGTCAGATATGACACCATAATGAGAGCAACAAAACCCGTCTGGTTAGATTGCTATACTATCCTTATTGCTAGATTCGGGCATCCGGCAGCTTTTGGGTGGAAGTCAGAGTGACAGACTTGCAATTTTTTTTAGTTAGAGAAAAGTAATACCAAAATAGGTTAAAACTGCGAAAGTTGTCTTATTGACGGGGCCTATATTTTAACATTGCGTTGCGTCCAAAAAACATTGCGTATTATTTCGGAAACCCAAACAGTAGGCGATAAACTATGAATTACATTATACGTAGTTTTAGACTAATTTCCTCCATCAGAAAGTTTTGGCAATGATGTAATCTAATTATTATTTTTTCATAGTTGTGCATCAAAACCGATTTATATGCTTAAAGTGGTTTGCATTCTTTGGCCTCCACCACTTTACATTTGCCAGATGTCCGGATCTAGTAATAAGCATAGTATAGCAAACTAACGGAAGGGGTTTCGTCGCTCTCATTATTGTGTCACATCTGACGTGGCTAGCTCTCCGTCTAAAACACAAGGCGGAGCAATAAGACAACTCGAGGTCACCATACTAATTTCACCCGAGTTGAACACTCTACTTTTCATTTCGAATACCGACGCTCCGACCGCTGCACAGATAAACAATGACTTTTCAGAGCATGACAAATGAAAAAATAAATATACGGACCCTGGGCTCCTTGCCGTAACTGGCCAAGCAACACGCATGTGACATCTCTAGAGCCGCAGGCGTCTATAAGCTAAGTTGACAGCTTACCATAAGGCGGGCCGGATGCTTGATTGCCACCGACATGGCATAAAAGAGTTAATTGTTAACCAAGGAATGAAATACACCCGTTATCGGCAAGATATTACCGATCCGAAGATTTAACGTAAAGTAGTGTTTAATTTGGGTGAAAGGCACCCATTTCATCCCGAGTTGAACAGTCTACTTTTCATTTCAAATACCGATGCCATATAAATTTTTATAGTATGAGAAAATTAAAAAAACATCCGGGCCCTGGGCTCGCTGCCAATGCTGCTCGCTTGAGCCAAGAGAAAACGCTGTCAAGTGGCCAAGTGTCATGTCCAAATATCATCAGTCTGTCAAAGTCGGTTTTCTCAAAGGACAATATGCGCATATGACACCTTTGGAGTTGCATGCGTCCATTGTCGTCAGTAACCGCTTACGATTAAGCCGACTGTATGCTTTTTTGCCACCTACGTGGCATAAAATAGCAGATTATTAACCAAGGGATGAAACGCACCTAATTTCAAGCGCCAATAGTTCGGGTGAAATGGATGCGTCTCGCCCGAGTTAAACACTCTACTTTTCATTTCGAATATTGACACTTTCCGGTCGCTATATAGATAAACAAAGACTCCCTGTCAATGCATGAGAAATGAAAAATTTACGTCATACCTGGCCATAATGCGAGTTTTACCGCACGCTACGCGTACGGTAAAACATCGACGTACCAAATGAAAGTAGATTGCTAACCAAGGGATGAAACGCACCCATTTTCGAGCGTCAATAGTTCGGGTGAAATACGTGCGTCTCACCCGAGTTGAACACCCTACTTTTCATTTTGAATACTGACACTTTCCGACCGCTATATAGATAAACAAAGACTTCCTGTCAAAGCATAAGTGAAAAATTTACGTCATTTACGTTACGTTCGTGGAGACGTAAAATTGCGTACTCACCACGGGCAGTAAAAAAGAAAGCCCTCTATCGCATATTTACAACCCTCGCCTGCGCCTTATCTAAATATATAAAAGAAGAAACTGACTGAAGAAACGACCGACCGACCGACCGACCGACCGACCGACCGACCGACCGACCGACCGACCGACCGACCGACCGACCGACCGACCGACCGACCGACCGACCGACCGACCGACCGACCGACCGACCGACTGACTGACTGACATATCAACGCACAGCCCAAACCGCTGGTTCTAGAGATTCCAAATTTGGCACGTAGGTTCCTTATAAGGTCTAGGGGTGCACTAAGAAAGGATTTTTCAAAATTCACCCCCTAAAGGGGAAAATGTGGTACATACAAACATACCAGTCTAACTGAAAACCTCCTTTTTGAGTACTTATAGTACGCGGGCGAAGCCGCGGGAAAAAGCTAGTGTACTAATACGGACCCTAGGCTCCTTGCCGTAGCTGCCGATGCTGCTCGCTTGCGCCAGGAGAGGCCACCTCTGCTGCTCGCTCCGGGGTACGGCGCAGTGTTGACGCAAAAGGGACCCCACGCGGGTCAGACCCCAGTCCAGGTCGAAGTGGCCCCCGGGGGCCGACGCCACTAGGAATACACTGTAGGAATAAAAAAAATGTAGTTAAATAACAACAGCAATCATTCTAAACAGCTTTCCCAAAGAAGTCATAGAAAATATAGATAAATAATTTTAAACAAAAAAGAACCGACTTCATTTAGCACCTTTCCAAAAGCAAATGCTCGAGCTGAGGTAAAAAATACTCAAATCACTATAGGTGTGCCTATAATAGTTGAAGAGTTCCCTCGATTTCTCCAGGATCCCATCATCAGATCCTGACCTGGTTACAATGGGACCAACTGTGAAGTATACTCTTTCAAACAAAAAAAGAGTTTTCCACATCGGTCCAGTCGTCTTCGAATAATCGGTAAATATACATATTAAAATAAGGAAAGCCGGAGAAAATTGGATCACAATAGCCAAGGATAGAAAAACGCGGAGTAAAAGGCCTTTACCCGATGAGGGGTCCATATTGAATTTATAAAAAAATTATAATTAAAAATAAATAAATAATTAAATTTTCTCAAACATGCTCGGAAATGTTCCTGTTACGTTAGTAATTAGAGACCAGTAGGGACTCTATTCCAAGGCAGGTTCAGCGCGACGTACGTAAAGGATTTTCATACAATATTAAATCACTCAGCCAGTAACTGAAGCACTAAACAAGTAATTTTATTTCCTTACATGTTTGAGAAAAGCACTATACATGCTTCGACCGTAATCAGCTTACCTGGCTTCGTATTGTAGCCGTCCTCGTCTTCGACTCGGACGGCTACTAAATACTCAGCCAGGAAAGCTTACTTACTGGTCTCTGCAGTAATGTACTATTAATCTTTATATGCAATGAAAATGTAATAAATTATAAAACTGACTGACTGACTTGGATCGAGTTCATCTATGGAGCGTCAACAATAAGCTCATTTTCAACTCCTCTAAGTGCTCGGTAATGAGTTTTAGCCGTGCAAATTGTCCATTGCTAGCTGAATACCATCTGGGGTCGGAACTCATAGTTCGGGTCCAGTGCATCCGTGACCTAGGGGTAATTTTTGATCCGCATCTTAACTTTCATGAGCATATGAGAGGGCTAGTCAAAAACTGCTACCGGAGACTGGGGTTCGTTATCCGAAATGCGCGCGAATTTCATGACCCTAGGGTTATTAAGCTTATTTACACTTTCTTGGTCAGGAGCAAACTGAAAACAGCATCTATCGTCTGGAATCCCCATGAGACCACTTACATATTGCTTCTGGAAAAAATTCAAAAGGCCTTTTTGCGATTTTTATATAAAAAGATGTACGGCTGCTACCCATATTTGTATCCCTCGAAATTTCTATATGGCTTTTTGGGATTTAATTCTCTGGAAGTAAGGCGTAACTTTGGACTTATGATTACTGCCTGTAGCATCTTGAGAGGAGCTTCGGACTGCCCAGAACTGGTGACGCACCTGGTACGTTTACATGTTCCGTCGATAGATAAGGCCAAATTTAATCTCCGACCACGAATGCCTCAGCTAATGGCTGTACCAGGAACACGCACTGTGTCCTATAGTGAGTCTCCTCTAGTCCGCGCTCTTCAACTGCTTAACGCGCTCCTCGCATCAGCACTGGAATGGGATGTTTTTGCAAGTGATTGGTCGGTTGTCTGTAGTGAGTGTATGAAGTTCTGTGAGGCGATGGATAAACGTGAGTCGACTGTTATATATTAGATTTGTATTTTATATGTCTCTGTTATATTATTGATTACATAATTGTATACACTTTTATATGAATTCCACAGTGAATTGGTTTAACTGTCATACTGTGTAATTTGTTGAACATATAAAAAAATAAAAAAATTAAATTAATAAGTATTTTAAAACTAAATATTTTTTGCATGCGAAAAAAATACTTAACGTTTTGTAAGTCATTCATTATGGAAATGAAGAGGCTTTAATAAAAAAATAATACATTTTAAAAAATATAGCAAAAAATTGTTTTTTCACCTCAGCAGCTCGAACAAGCCTACTTCCCTGCGAATACACAGCGACTTTCGTCACTCCAGGGAGTGAGACAAAGTAGTTTTTTAATTTAGTGAAGGCCATGAACTGCCACTTCATATTTCGGGGTCTATTACAAATTCGAAATACATATCTTTAACCTTTAATATGTTCTCACTACTGAGGTGAAAAGTTGTATGTGTCACACGAGAGCAAAGTTATTTTACATCTAGTGTTTTTGAGTCTCGAGTAAGCGAAAGATTCTATAATTGAATCACGAGCGAAGCGATCAACACTCGCAAGAAAAACCAACTTTCCTCTCTTGTTGCACAAATAACTATTGTAGAAGGAGCTCCTCCATCTTCATCCAAAGATCCCGACGAATTGAGAACCTTCTCCTTCGAAATCTTGAAGTCGGTTGAAAAGGTTGGCGGAACTAGGCGGGGCTAGGCGAAGAAAAGCGTAAGATTTTACCGTCACGAAAACCCGTCACAACCCATACGATTGAGAAACGTGTATTGAAAATAAGAAAGTATATGTACCAATGAAATGAAATAATTTTATAATAATTATTTTACATGATTTTTAAAGTGGGGCATTCCACTCATACAATAGTATGTTATTCAATCAAATACAAATACTGAAAACATTGAAAAAATAATCAACCCAGCCGGACTTGAACCTGGCATCGATACGCCTTACCGGGGCTCGATCGCTTTACCAATTAAGCTATGGGTTCAGTTACTGAGTTGACGAAATTCTCAATGCCTTCAATCATCTTTTTGCATTTATTTTTACATCGACTTTATAGCAGCCGTAAGCGACATCTAGGTGCTAACTACTAGAGTTAGATACCCTTCCCGCCGACCCTTTTACAAGTGTCATAACGGAAATAATAGATGGCGCTGCTATCAACTCATAATTATTTTACATGATTTTTAAAGTGGGGCATTCCACTCATACAATAGTATGTTATTCAATCAAATACAAATACTGAAAACATTGAAAAAATAATCAACCCAGCCGGACTTGAACCTGGCATCGATACGCCTTACCGGGGCTCGATCGCTTTACCAATTAAGCTATGGGTTCAGTTACTGAGTTGACGAAATTCTCAATGCCTTCAATCATCTTTTTGCATTTATTTTTACATCGACTTTATAGCAGCCGTAAGCGACATCTAGGTGCTAACTACTAGAGTTAGATACCCTTCCCGCCGACCCTTTTACAAGTGTCATAACGGAAATAATAGATGGCGCTGCTATCAACTCATAATTATTTTACATGATTTTTAAAGTGGGGCATTCCACTCATACAATAGTATGTTATTCAATCAAATACAAATACTGAAAACATTGAAAAAATAATCAACCCAGCCGGACTTGAACCTGGCATCGATACGCCTTACCGGGGCTCGATCGCTTTACCAATTAAGCTATGGGTTCAGTTACTGAGTTGACGAAATTCTCAATGCCTTCAATCATCTTTTTGCATTTATTTTTACATCGACTTTATAGCAGCCGTAAGCGACATCTAGGTGCTAACTACTAGAGTTAGATACCCTTCCCGCCGACCCTTTTACAAGTGTCATAACGGAAATAATAGATGGCGCTGCTATCAACTCATAATTATTTTACATGATTTTTAAAGTGGGGCATTCCACTCATACAATAGTATGTTATTCAATCAAATACAAATACTGAAAACATTGAAAAAATAATCAACCCAGCCGGACTTGAACCTGGCATCGATACGCCTTACCGGGGCTCGATCGCTTTACCAATTAAGCTATGGGTTCAGTTACTGAGTTGACGAAATTCTCAATGCCTTCAATCATCTTTTTGCATTTATTTTTACATCGACTTTATAGCAGCCGTAAGCGACATCTAGGTGCTAACTACTAGAGTTAGATACCCTTCCCGCCGACCCTTTTACAAGTGTCATAACGGAAATAATAGATGGCGCTGCTATCAACTCATAATTATTTTACATGATTTTTAAAGTGGGGCATTCCACTCATACAATAGTATGTTATTCAATCAAATACAAATACTGAAAACATTGAAAAAATAATCAACCCAGCCGGACTTGAACCTGGCATCGATACGCCTTACCGGGGCTCGATCGCTTTACCAATTAAAAAAGCTTTTTTCAATGTTTTCAGTATTTGTATTTGATTGAATAACATACTATTGTATGAGTGGAATGCCCCACTTTAAAAATCATGTAAAATAATTATGAGTTGATAGCAGCGCCATCTATTATTTCCGTTATGACACTTGTAAAAGGGTCGGCGGGAAGGGTATCTAACTCTAGTAGTTAGCACCTAGATGTCGCTTACGGCTGCTATAAAGTCGATGTAAAAATAAATGCAAAAAGATGATTGAAGGCATTGAGAATTTCGTCAACTCAGTAACTGAACCCATAGCTTAATTGGTAAAGCGATCGAGCCCCGGTAAGGCGTATCGATGCCAGGTTCAAGTCCGGCTGGGTTGATTATTTTTTCAATGTTTTCAGTATTTGTATTTGATTGAATAACATACTATTGTATGAGTGGAATGCCCCACTTTAAAAATCATGTAAAATAATTATGAGTTGATAGCAGCGCCATCTATTATTTCCGTTATGACACTTGTAAAAGGGTCGGCGGGAAGGGTATCTAACTCTAGTAGTTAGCACCTAGATGTCGCTTACGGCTGCTATAAAGTCGATGTAAAAATAAATGCAAAAAGATGATTGAAGGCATTGAGAATTTCGTCAACTCAGTAACTGAACCCATAGCTTAATTGGTAAAGCGATCGAGCCCCGGTAAGGCGTATCGATGCCAGGTTCAAGTCCGGCTGGGTTGATTATTTTTTCAATGTTTTCAGTATTTGTATTTGATTGAATAACATACTATTGTATGAGTGGAATGCCCCACTTTAAAAATCATGTAAAATAATTATGAGTTGATAGCAGCGCCATCTATTATTTCCGTTATGACACTTGTAAAAGGGTCGGCGGGAAGGGTATCTAACTCTAGTAGTTAGCACCTAGATGTCGCTTACGGCTGCTATAAAGTCGATGTAAAAATAAATGCAAAAAGATGATTGAAGGCATTGAGAATTTCGTCAACTCAGTAACTGAACCCATAGCTTAATTGGTAAAGCGATCGAGCCCCGGTAAGGCGTATCGATGCCAGGTTCAAGTCCGGCTGGGTTGATTATTTTTTCAATGTTTTCAGTATTTGTATTTGATTGAATAACATACTATTGTATGAGTGGAATGCCCCACTTTAAAAATCATGTAAAATAATTATGAGTTGATAGCAGCGCCATCTATTATTTCCGTTATGACACTTGTAAAAGGGTCGGCGGGAAGGGTATCTAACTCTAGTAGTTAGCACCTAGATGTCGCTTACGGCTGCTATAAAGTCGATGTAAAAATAAATGCAAAAAGATGATTGAAGGCATTGAGAATTTCGTCAACTCAGTAACTGAACCCATAGCTTAATTGGTAAAGCGATCGAGCCCCGGTAAGGCGTATCGATGCCAGGTTCAAGTCCGGCTGGGTTGATTATTTTTTCAATGTTTTCAGTATTTGTATTTGATTGAATAACGAAATAATTTTAAACAAAAAAGAACCGACTTCACTTAGCATCCACCTTTCCAACAGCAAATGCTCGAGCTGCTGTAAAAAATACTAAAATCACTATAGGTGTGCCTATAATGGTTGAGGAGTTCCCTCGTTCTCTCCAGGATCCCCTCATCAGATCCTGACCTGGTTACAATGGGACCAATTGTGAAGTATACTCTTTCAAACAAAAAAGAATTTTCCAAATCGGTCCAGCCGTCTTCGAATAATCGGTGAACATACAAAAAAAAAATAGCAAAAACAAAGATCCCGACGAATTGATAACCTCCTCCTTCGAAATCTTGAAGTCGGTGGAAAATAACATAACTTCGTTTCAACCAAGGATGATTAAGACATGGATGGACAATGCCTATACAAAATCGCGTTCCTCGAACCTTCAGGCTATACGTCTGTTTTCGGTAATAAGTGCCACAGCGCCATCTGTTGAGTCTGGAGTCGAGTTATTCTGTCAGCGTTAATCGCCGAACAAAATATTAGAAACTAGAATTTATTTATTTAATCTTAATTGCACAAAATAAGATGGTACAAATGGCGGACTTAACGCCATAAGGCATTCTCTACCAGTCAACCAATGGGCTTAACAGAAAGGTTAAGTAGGAATTTAGTGTTTGTGGTGACCGATAGATGACGCTAGTGCTTTAGCCTGAAATAAGGGAACGCGATTTTGTATAGGCATTGTCTATCCATGTCTTAATCATCCTTGGTTTCAACCGAGTACTCCACGACACTAGCGCATTTTCAACCAACTTAAAGTTTTCGAAGGAGGTGGTTCTCAATACGTCGGGGTTTTTTTTTAATGTATTTTCACCGATTATTCGAAGACGGCTGGACCGATTTGGAAAATTCGTTTTTGTTTGAAAGATACTTCATAGTTGGTCCCATTGTAACCTGGTCAGAAATTGAGGGAACTCTTCAAATATTATAGGCGCACCTATACTGATTTAAATATTTTTTACAGTGGCTCGAGCATTTCCTTTTGGAAAAGTGGAGTCTAAGTCGGTTATTTTCAACCGACTTCAAGACTTCGAAGGAGGAGGTTATCAATTCGTCGGGATCTTTGTTTTTGCAATTTTTTTTTTATGTATGTTCACCGATTATTCGAAGACGGCTGGACCGATTTGGAAAATTATTTTTTTGTTTGAAAGCGTATACTTCACAGTTGGTCCCATTGTAACCATGTCAGGATCTGATGATGGGATCCTGGAGAAATCGAGGAAACTCTTCAACTATTATAGGCACACCTATGGTGATGTGAGTATTTTTTACAGCAGATCGAGCATTTGGTGTTGGAAAGGTGGATGCTTAGTGGAGTTGGTTCTCTTTTGTTTAAAATGTGATCCTGTTATTGGCTTTCCATCTCTTATTAATTATTTATACAATGGTAAAATATTACATCAGGTACCTAGGTACGCTTACTTTATATATTATTTCAGTTAACTAATTACGTACTAAACACTATAGCACAATAAAACTACACACAAGAAAATTTAAACGAGCACTGAAAACTACACCTAAGCCTAATACACCATTAATCAAATATATCTCCCAGACACCCACCCCGTGACCCTCCAGATGCAAAGGTGGAAAAGGTGCAAAGGTTTAAAATTATATTATATTCAAACACTTACTTGATATGGCTAAAGTCGCACCGTTTAACCCTCTCCACGTATCTTGAAAGCATGGGTGTCCTGTACTGCGACAAGTACTTCAGCAGGTACTTCTTGAACTGAGTCGGGGAGTCCCCGTCGTGGGGCATCGCTTCTGGTGGCAGCTCTGGGCAACGGGGGCTGAACCAAAGCCTAGTAATGCGATTTAATAGTTATTTCACACCACCTAATCGTATACAGGCTTTTTCTTCCCTGCTAGGAGGGAAGAAAGTGGCACTTTTCTGTTCTAGGACATTAGCTTTTTTTTCAGCTAGTCCGTCATTAAAAACATATTTCTTATTGAATTAATCGATTAATTATAATCAGGAAGCACATTAGAAGCACATATAAAGTTAAAATAAATATGATTTAACAATAAAAAAAATATTTTCTCTAAGGTGGTGTGAAAAGCAGTATGTGTCACATAGGAGCAAAACTATTTTCACCTTGGGCGTTTACACTTGAATCCCTCACTACGCTCAGGAGTCTAATTTAGAATCCCGAGCGCAGCGAGATTATACACTCCATCGCTTCGTTTGGGATTCAATACACGCCCTCGCCGTAAATATTTCATTTTGCTCCCTTGTTACACAATCTACTATTTATCTACACTCCATATTGTGTCCTATAAAATATGTTCAAAAATGGTAGGCAATGGCCATCATTACAACAACCGATTTATTATGATAAGTTTATTATCTGTAGCAGTAACGTAATGTTAACATTACAGGCTCAAATATTGTTAAATTTGGAAAATCTTTGGTAAATCTAGCCCTCCTCCCCGACCGCGGTTGTCCTCCTCCCGACCGCGGGTGCCCTCCTCCCCGACCGCGGTTGCCCTCATCCCCGACCGCCGGCACAATCCACTAGGTCATGGCGGTGCAATGGCAGTAATTTTAATGGTTTCCGAACACGTCATTTAGTATTTATAATATGTGTGTAGATGAAGCGTGTATGCAACTGTACGTAATTAGGCCTTAAAACACTCGTGTGATCTTATTATGAAACTCGCGTGCGGCTCGTTTCATAAAACCACACTCGTATTTTAAGGACCCTTTATTACGTAACAGTTACATAATAGTAGTTTATCTACACTCGCATTGTAAGTCCTCTAAAACGTGTTCAAAAACGGTAGGCAATGGCATTACCACAACCGATTTTACTATGATAAGCTTTTTATCTGTGACAGTAACGTAATTTTAACTTTACATGCTCAAACATTGATGTGTTATGAGTTTTGATAACATAATGTACACCTGCACGCACCTGCAACTGTACGTAATTAGGCCTTAAAACACTCGTGTGATCTTATTATGAAACTCACCTGCGGCTCGTTTCATAAAACCACACTCGCATTTTAAGAACCCTTATTACGTAACAGTTACATAAACTACTAATTTTCTATTCGTCGACTGTAATGCTTGAATTAAGACTTTGTAGACTGAACTAGCGCATACTTTTTGATGGAGCTTTTATGGTCGCAAATTTTAGCATCGTCGCGAATGCTGAAATGGATTTTCATACAATATTATACAAGAGAGGACCGTCCTCCTCCCCGACCGCCCGTACAACCCTGTGGGAGATCGAAGTTACTAAAAAGAAAAAGTATTGTACACAATAGTGAATATATATCGTTCAAAATCATTGCATAAAAGTATATTTAACAAGCTAACGCATGAAAAACATGTCAAAAGTTGTACCAATTTACTTTCCACTCTAGAGAATAAAACGCAACTTTCCACACAGATATTCTAGACTCATATAAATATAATGTACCAATAATACAATAACATAATAATATAACCCTGCGTTAATTAAAATAATTAAAATTTAAATTATTAGAGCGCTGGTAGCCGGGCGGTAAGACGTCCAACTTTCAATCCGAAGGTCGCGGGTTCAAACCCCGGCTCGTACCACTGAGTTTTTCGGAACTTATGTGCGAAATATCATTTGATATTTACCAGTCGCTTTTCGGTGAAGGAAAACATCGTGAGGAAACCGGACAACAAAAAGGCCTAGTTTCTCCTCAGGGTTGGAAGGTCAGATGGCAGTCGCTTTCGTAAAATCTAGTGCTTACGTCAATTCACGGGATTAGGTTGTCAAGCGGACCCCAGGCTCAATTGAGCCGTGGCAAAAAAGCCGGGACAAACGCTAGGAGGATGATACATATCAATGATTAAAATAACAACTTTTTCTTATACAATGTGTAACAAAAATGATGGGGATCCTTATGAAAAACCAAAAAAATATTTTTCGCGAAAAAAAAATAGGTTTTGTATGGAGGGTTCGCCTGCTGGGGCCACGTGCCCGATGCAAAAAATATGTTTTTCACGTCAAAAAATTTTTGAAGTGAAAACTTTTTTAGCGGCGCTGTGCACTTTGTGTGATGGGGAAAAATGTTAAACTCGCGACAGGTCACGTGACCGACAGATTCGTCAGATGCTCAGATTGAAAATTCGTAAGACGGACACGTGACCTGATTGAATAAATCTATATTAATAATTCCGTCGAGGGGCGTACCCCTAGTAGACCCGAATGAAATTATGCTCAAATGAAAAGGCGTAAATAAAAGTTTTGAATCGAAGACATATATATGGGCAAAATTCGGATTGTCGCGTATTTTGCATTTAAAAGTGTTAATTTAATGACAAATGGTCGGCCATATTACATATTCTAGTGGTTAACAACTTGACAGTGAGGGGGGCGTTCGGAAATTGTGAACTATGTTTACGTCCGGCATATTTGACAGGTTAGTTGATCAAAAGGAGGACGAAAGTAAATAAATTATTCTTAATTTCAAGTTTTCACTTTGGCCGGCACTCCCGGAGTGCATCCCGTTGTTTTTCTCCTACTTTATCTAAGTCGCAATACAATACCATTAAGCCAACGGATCACCAGTGTTCTTGTTACACTCTGTATAATTTCCTGCTTTAAAGTATTTACCCTTGTGTCCTGTTCTCCCAGTCGTCGTGATACAGGTTAGCGGTGGACACGACCACGCGAAGCGAGCCGTCCTCATAGCACAGGATCATCATTTTACTGTTAAAAAAAAATGGTTGTGTTGCAGACATTGATTTATTAATTATTATGTATCAAACTCAAACTCAAACATTTATTCAGTAAGTAGGCCACAAGGGCACTTTTACACGTCAAAGTAAAAGAAAAAAAAAAACTACACCGGTCCTAACCCTACACCTCTGACCCGAGAAGAATTATGTCCGGCAAGAAACTCGGCGGGACTTATTTTTTCAAAACAACAGTACATCAAAACTAAACAATACATATAAGTGTGTTGTCCTATAAGAAAACATATCAAACCAAGGTTAGATTAACCAACAATAGGTTATAGTTTAAGAAAAATACCAAAGAAAAAAGATGAGTCCAAATCTGACTATTTGCAAATGAATTACATACAAGTTTGATATACTTTCTTACTTGAACTGTGTCTTCTACATAAATTTCCAAATTATAATAATCCATCATCAACAGTTAGAAACAAATTTTGAATTTAAATAATAAAAAAAAAGTAAGTGATTCTAGTATACAATAAACATACTATTTCCAAGTTATCCTTAGAGATGTATAAGCAGGGGCGTAGTGATGTAAAACGGCGCCCAGGGCACGCATCCAAAATGCGCCCTTTTGTTATTCCTTTTATAGGATATTCTACAAATTGACTGTATGTAATGGACCGTCATAAGCCAGGAACAAATTTCATAACCAATCACGTCCCCGTCCTAAGCGAACGAACTTGTGAAGTGTGTTAAGGTCGATGTAAAATGAAGCCCCGTGAAAGTCAGCTGTCGCTCCGTTGGTGGGTGAGGAACGGAACCTATTTAATCACTTAAAAAATTGTCGTCGCATCCCAATGGAACATTTGTCAGTTTATATGCTATCATAAAAATGAAAAATTGTCAACCGGCTGTATCGAGGTGGAAAGACCTTGAACGTCGTATGTTCACGTGACCAGCTGATGGTATTTTCACCACGATACAGTCGGTTGATGATTTTTAGGGTTCCGTACTAAAATGGTAAAAAAGAACCCGTCCGTCCGTGTGTCTGTCTATCTGTCACAAATTAAATTTGCTCATAAGCTACGGGACCGGTTTAGCAAAAATGTTGTACACATATTTAATCAATATCCCCGGGTGTACGTTAATAAATTAGGTTTATATATGGAGCCACTTTTGAGTGGTTAATTAGAATAAACGAATAAAAAGTTTTTCAAAATATACCGTGTAATTTATCAGATGAAAGCACTTATTACCAGAATAACAAAAATATTTATTATCGCGTAAACTTTTGGGTAAAAAAAATTGTTCTTTATTCTTAATTAATAATAATTGTTAATTGTTCTTTAGGATTACAGAAAAAAATGAAGTCTACTGTGGTGGTTCTTTTTTAACATTTTTTTTAATGTTTTGTGGGGCACCCTCTCAGTATATCATTTGGCCTTAAAGATGCTGGCTGTTTTTTTTTGTTTTAGAGGTCGACCGCTTAGAAAAATATATATATTGTAATTCTCCTATTAAGAGTTTAGAAAAACTGTTTTTAGTTTTATTTAGTGCTAGCAGACGTAATAGCCTCTGTCTTTGTAATGTATGATGATAAAAAGTATGTCATTAGTGTCATTACTGTAGATTTTTTATTCGGATTTTATGTGGCACGTTTCCAAGGAATTTCTGCAATTAATTTTTCCTCAGAACAGTTAAAAATTACTAATGTCATTTATTGACATACAGTCGTGGCCAGATAATTAAGGACAAGATTATTTTTGCCATACAACTGCATACAAATATGACATTTTAAATTTGATAAAAATATAAATTTTGCTTATGCTATTTATATTTTAAAAAATACTGACGTATCCGTGTTTAAACAAGACTTAATATGGGCCATAAACATCTTCCATAAAATTTGAACTTTAAAAAATACAGACGGTCAAATCAACACTTTTTATAAGTTCATACTATAATTAGGAACGATGTATGAAAATCGTTCCTAATTACAAAAAGTATTGATTTGACCGTCTGTATTTTTTAAAGTTCAAATTTTATGGAAGATGTTTATGGCCCATATTAAGGGCGGGTTGCACCACGCACACTTAACGAACTCATCATGGTTACAGTAGACGTCAAGTCCGTTTTTCCGTTGCACCATGCACTTTAGCAGTCAGAAAGTTACGTTAACCTTAACCAGCCATCGAGCACTGGTTAACTCAAATCTACGTTTAAATATGGCTGACAGTTTGCAAAAATGTCTCGTATTTCAAGGATAAATGCATTATTAGACAAAAAGACAGTGATATTTGATGAAAAATATTAAAATATTGTTTGCAGTAATAAATATATGCGAGTATCTGAACGTAAAAAGGCGTATACGATTGACGTTTGGTTTTATTCACAATTTTTAGATCAGATAACGGTATTAAATAATAAGTACATAAAATTCTTTGTAAAAAGTGCGTTATTTAGTTAAAATCGAGTGCCGAGTGACTTCAGGTTGAAATAGTACAGACTTCTGTTATGTATCACAAACATACCAGAACCTACAGTCATTGTCATGAAAGCCGACAGCCGTAGAATGAGCAGGACCAGAATCATGACAACCATTAAAAAACCACTCTGTTTTTGTCAATGAAGACCAAACCTTTGGAAACAACGGTTGACTTGAATACTGCAAGGTAGAAGACAAAAGGGAACGTAAACCTCCGACGCGGTGGAATGACCAGGTCAAGAAGAAAAACAAGTTTTATGACACGGTAGAACAGCCCACGAACGGGACTTGATGGGAGCAAGTCATACGATTCAAAAGATGCCAGATGATCAGAGAGGTTTCTTTAATGCTTTTAATAAGGGCATGAAGTTATACCACCAAACATTTATCGCCAATGTCCTACAGAAATCGAGCCTCGACACCTAACTAAACAATGTTCAGAACAGTACATGTAAATAAAGTGTGATGCGGAATTTACAATCAAGTAAATAAGAGTGTCATGTGTTGTGGGACAATAAAAAAATAGTTCAACAATGGTTAGGTATCCACAAATTCAAATGTGTATGAAAATTCATTATAGTAATTCATATAATTCTTGTTTTTTATTTGATTTCATTATTTGCCTTAAAACAAGCACAGTAGGCCTCTATTTAATGACAACTTGTGATAATGTCACAAAATGTCCGGTCCCTTGAGTGTTGATAAAGAGCTTACACTGTATTTCAGTTTAATTTGTGAAATAAACACAAAGATTTTACAGATCTATTGAAACATTAAACCCATATAAATAAATAAACTATCTACTGACAACTAATTTGACTTCATGTGTGTCGCTCTTCTATGGCAATTGTTACCTACCATTTGCTGCTCGTCGCTGCAATCAGGATTATGGCCAATCAAGTGTTTACAGATGGTGCCGGCATAGGTTGTAGTCTCAGTCCTACCAATAGTGTCAAATTCTTGTTTTATTTGGAATTTACTGGCATTAATTTTAGCCCTTTAAGCCAAATCTCATTCAACAAAACTAGTGGTAGGTGCCTACTTATGCTGGCACCTCCTGACTTTTGACAGATACCTTCCCCATTAGTATATTTTAAATCGGACATTATTATGAACATGCTTTTTTTAATCCAAATTGTACTCACTGTACAGTTCATGTAGGAAGATACTATTGCCGGTGACTGTACGCAAAATAAGTACATGCATTTCATTTTGTAAGTATAAAAAGTAGATATATTTTCATACTTACATTTCTATAAGGGAAAAAGCTTCCTAAGATGATGTATGTATGCATGCATTTTTGATTAGTCCTAGTCCTATCATCAGTGCTCAAAATCAATTATAAAATATGTGTTAAGTTATGATTTTACTATGAATTTATTAGTAATAAATAATAAAGGTCTCTCTTTATCATATATCTTTCCCAACCAGCATAGGTACCTATTTACAAATAAAACATAATAGTAACTAGGTACCTACCTACATGGCTGTTGTATGACTTGTAAACATATATCATTACAAAGAAATAAATGATTATGATTATTAAGATACAAGTGATAAGAAAACATTTTTGGAATCCTAGGATTCTAGGATTGTGGCTAGCCACACTGTTTTATGGTCACTTTTACCTGAATAATATTTGTAACATGTATCAAGAGTAGAGTATTGTTAATAACCATTATCAAAGATCTGTGGTTCAGTATATGAAGTTTTTTGTCCGATCAATAAGCTGGCTCACTTTGGCCAAGGGTCCGCTTCACACTATCTAAGAACTGATTGATCTGACTTAAAATACTTCAAGTGTCAAGTTTCATTGATTATTTATGCCAAGTGCTAGAAAACTGGTGAATAATATTTGCAGTAGAAATATGTTTGGAGGGGGGAGGATCTTGCTTCCATCTACAAAGGAAACCTATGCCAGTGTTTGAATAATAAATAAAACAAAAATAAGGTAACTAAATAAATATAATTATGTATTTTATTATCAAAATTAAAATACTGATTGATTAGGTTAGTATAATTATACTTTATTTTTACATTGAGATTCTACCAATTTCTTGAAATCACTGCATTTTTACTTTCAAACATCCTGGAGTTAGGCACTGAGTAGCATAACAAGCCTCGATTTCATCTTGTCTTCAATACCAAAGGTAAATTCAAACCTGAAATAAAAAACATTGTGTATCATTATTCATTAGTGTAACATATGTGGTGCTACTCATCATTTGTTAACAAAGATAAATATTATAAATAAATAAATATTATAGGACAATCTTACACAAACCGACCTAGTCCCACAGTAAGCTCAATAAGGCTTGTGTTGTGGGTACTAGACGACGATATATATAATATTTAGATATTGATAAATACTTAAATACATAGAAAACATCCATAACTCAGGTACAAATATCTGTGATAAAGACACAAATAAATGCCCTTACCAGGATTCGAACCCGGGACTCCCTGCTTCGTAGGCAGTGTCACTACCGACTGGGCTAGGAGGCCGTTAAGATACTTTAGAACACTCATTTAATAAGTAAGTACATGTATAAGTTCAATATTTAGGACGTTGGTTACAGTGCCAGCCATAATCAACCAGGTTGGAGGGATTCAGTACCCTATTTTTACGAATTTTCAAGAGTTAAAACTAGTGATGCCTTTGTTTTGCGATTGGGCTCCTTCTCGCCATTTGGTGCTTCCAGCAACGGCTTTACTTGTTTAGGGTTCTGTAAGTAGTAATAAACTAGCAGGATGATTTACTCACTATAATATAATGCACAATACACCAGCCGACTATTCTGGCTTTCGCTTTAAACTCCACTCTCAGCACAAGTTGCATTATCCTTTGAAAAAATTTCCTCGTAAGGCGCAATGGATAGCCCACTTTTTGATTGAGTAATAAACATGTTCAGGAATGGCTAAATGTTTGTATATTCTTGATTTTCAAGCTGCAGAGCAGAGTGCAAAGTTAAGTTTAGTTCGCGCTCCTTTCTTTAGATTTTTTTCTTCGTGTGACGATTTTGACAAGTTTAGTTTGGCATTTATGGTTGTGTTGCCATATTGAATAAATATTCTACCATAAAAATGTGAGTGGAAATGCGTTTAGACAGTGGCATCCCGCTTAACTCTTACGTTCTGTTATTTTGCACTTGGTGCAACCCATTTATGTTAGCAATCGTTAAGTAGCTCCGATTAGCGTAACATTTGGCTTACTTTTACAGGCGGTTTGGTGCAACCCACCCTAAGTCTTGTTTAAACACGGATACGTCAGTATTTTTTAAAATATAAAAATTTATATTTTTATCAAATTTAAAATGTCATATTTGTATGCAGTTGTATGGCAAAAATAATCTTGTTCTTAATTATCTGGCCACGACTGTATGTCAAAAGCAGACGCTAGTAAAACAAAAGTTAACGCAAACATTTTTTTAAATCTTAATCGATGAACGACAAATTTTCGCAAGCGGTAGTGACCTCTAAAACTTGTGTAATAAATAATACTGAAAAACAAAATACATCCATCATCTTTAATCTTAAATAATCATGACATTACCAACACTACGACAATCGCGGATGGATTGTAATTAAGAATATTGAGATCATGGATGTACAACATTTTACTGTTTCTTTCACGAATAGGCTTAGCGTTCAACAATACCTAATTAATGTAAAAAATTCAAAGTCAATATATTATAGTTACAAAGAAAATAAAAATATAGACAACATTTACTTATTTTAAATGTACTTAATTAGGTGTGTTCTAACTACAAAAAAAGTTTATTAAAACTTTAACACATTTTTTCATGCCTCAAATAACATAAATGGCCTTAAAACATATTTCTTCCATAAAATTTTTGTATGAGCCGTTTCAACTCGTGAAGCAAGATGCCTGTGGTAGATAGTAGATTCCTCAGAGATATTGGAAATTTGAATGTCACGGAAAATATAATCGATTGATGTCTTAAAAACATTATGTAGGTACTTATGTATGTAAAAGTACACATGTTGCTATTTTTTGCTATTTTTAACAACTAACATTACTCACGAAATTAATCGCATTTTTAGTTTCATTTCACAAGATAATAAGAATCAAAATTTTACGTCTAAATATTTAGGTTTACTTACATATTTTGCTAATTGTGTAATGTAATACAAAGTAGTTATTATACATTACTTCGCAGTATGTTCAGGAATAAGTGTATTTATAAGAATGAAATCAATGAAATTATTTAAATAATTCTTTTTTGCCTTGTTTGCCGATTTGGATTGAATTATTTTTTAATAGGCAGTTAGCAAACTTGGTTTTTTGCGCCCCCCTCATGATTGCGCCCAGGGCACGTGCCCTGGCTGCCCCACTACTCACTACGCCACTGTGTATAAGGTCTCCAAGTGTCTTGATCTATATATTCTATATAATAAAAAATATGGATAATCAAGCACCGAATGTTGTGTCTAAAGCCAATTAAATATGATTAATAAAAAATTACGTAATTGTGTGGCCCCAGTTATCCTAAACAGACCGGTCTCCACAAACAGCACCCCCCGTTCACGAGTATGACGCATATCTCAGCCATCGCCTCCCTCCCTATTCTATTAGATGTGACATATAGAACCATAGACTAATAACCCAAGACCCCACATAGCCGGGCGACTCCCGCTGCCACGATCGAAGTAATTTCACCCTATAGTGAGATACAAATTTATTGTAACTGACAGTAAACTTAGTACGTCTCCATGGCAACCATTAATGTCTCTCTCTCTTACGCCCCACGGAACAATCGCGCGTTCCCTGTCTAGCATTGCGTGTTCCCCTCCCGCACCCCTTCGTTTTGACAGCTTAGGTTTCAAAGAAATAACGCGCTAAGCGGAGTATAGAGATATCTTGTATATGTCTAGAACATATTTTGTGCGCCATGTTTGGTGGTTGACAGCTGTGACAGATAAAACTACCTGCAAAACTTAGCACTTTAGCACTACCAGTTAAGCTTATTTGAAGATTGTGAAATGCCAACGATGACGTTATTCGTCAGATAAGTGGCAAGTAGCTTATTCAGGACTTTACTTGGACATTGTGAAACAGGCCCTTAGTAGAATTCCCCCAAAATTTGAATTTAAAAAAAAGTTAAGGTTTACACTCTTTACTTGAAATTTCCTTGTAATACTGGATGTCTTATCGCCAGTTATCGCTTCCCATACAGCGCATGTCCAAAATAAGGGTGTGTGGTTTTCTTGGTTTACGATTAATTTAGTAGAATTTTTTTTACTTGCATTTTTTATTTTATTTTTTTATTCTATATTTTTATTAATAAAAACAATGTTTATACAAATATTTCGAAACATAATATTTAGAAAAATAAGAATAATTTAATTAATTAGAAGTTATAACTAACGTATGGTGTGTCGCCATGACCACCTGATAGGCTTGGACTTGAGATTTTATCCTTCAGATCACATTTTACTGAAACACGCTTCGCTCGCTTCATTCGCTCGGTCAATTACATTGATAACGGACTTACGTATGATGTTTTCCAAAAGGTGTCGCCATGGGCACCTGATACGTCTCTACCTGAGGTTTTTTCTGACTAAGGTTCTTGAGATCCGCACATTCTTCTCCATATAGTATTGTTAGCTTCTTTTCACTGAAACATTTTGTTTTATCAAATATTACATTTATGTATAAAACTTTCGATAGACGCGTAACCCGTTATACATATTAAAAACATTTATAACGGGTTACGGGTAGCCGGCGCGTTGCCGTCGCGGAAGGCCGCTCGTAAATTGATCGAAACATGTCGAGCAAAAATCGACTAAAACTACGTGAGTAACCCGTTATAATTTTTTTAAATATTATATCAATGTATTCAATTTTGGGCACTTTGTCCACGTAATTTTTGCTTAATTTGTGAAAATATTAAATTGCATAATCGATAGAGTTAGAATATAGTAGAGGTATGTACACGTCTCAAACTAGATTTACCGAATGCTCTTGAAAAGTCTAATAAAACTGACCGAGAAACTGCTGTACGAGTCACTATTGTGGGGCCATTTTTTTGGGCTGATTGTATATCCCGTTCTTTATTAAATAGTAGTTTATGTAACTGTTACGTAATAAGGGTCCTTAAAACATGAGTGTGTTTTTATGAAACGAGCCGCAGGTGAGTTTCATAATAAGATCACACGAGTGTTTTAAGGCCTAATTACGTACAGTTGCATACACTGCTTTATCTACACTCATATTATATATACTAAATTAAGTGCTCGGAAACCATAGAATGACGGCCATTGTACCGTCATGGCCAACTCGATTGTGCCGGCGCTCGCGCGGGACCAATCGAGTTGGCCATGGCGGTAACATTATGTTATCAAATTCGATGTTCCAAATTTGAAACTCATTGCTTAACAATATTTGAGCATGCAAAGTTAAAATTACGTTACTGCCGCAGATAAGAAACTTATCATAGTTAAATCGTTTGTTGTAATGCTTGTCATTGTCTACGGTTTTTGAACGCATTTTAGAGTACTTACAGTATGGGTGTAGATAAAAATATTAAAAACTAACATTAGAATCAATATGAGTACAAATTGTGGATGTGTGAACAATATTATTGAATCGAAATATTATTGATTAATTAAACACGTGTACCCAAAACAATAATATAGCGTAAATATTGACTGGTAGAGGATGCTTTTTGGTATCAAGTCCGCATAAATGCATACCCCGTTTATTAACCCTTTAACCGCAAAGCATCGGACAGAAAAATCGTGCCACTGACGCAAGAGCGCGCGAGCGCACTTGGTTATGTTTTGGACGTGATATCACGCGCTGGCGCTGAGGGCACAACTTTTCGTGCGCGTGATTTGACGTCTGTGGCGGTCAAAGGGTTAAGAATAGAAAAAACCCGGCCAAGTGCGAGTCGGACTCGCGCACCGAGGGTTCCGTTCCGTACAAACCTGTAGGTATATAAGGTAGTAACTTTAAAATTATTTTTATTATATGATGTAACTAAAAATTTACGGTCTACGCAATTTTTCCTTTATCTGTGCTATAAGACGTTGCTTCGTACCAAATTTCATGATTCTGAGTTCACGGGAAGTACCCTGTAGGTTTTGATTCCCTTGCGAGTTTCGAAGATTTGCGGCATAAACGGCTGTATCTTTTGATTGCGTTGGCTTAGAAGTTTGATTTATTCACAGCTTCAAGGGACAGTAGGCCTGAGTATTTGATATAAATTTCAGCTTGATACCTCCACGCGTTCCTGAGAAAAAGGGTCTTGACAGGCGGACGGACGGACGGACGGACAACAAAGAGATCCTATAAGGGTTCCGTTTTTAGGGTTCCGTAGCCAAATGGCAAAAAACGGAACCCTTATGGATTCGTCATGTCTGTCTGTCTGTCTGTCCGTCCGTATGTCACAGGCATTTTACTCGGAAACTATACGACGTATCTGAATAAAATCTACACATAAGGTGTATTTTGTATGCAGCTACTTAAGTTATGTAGTTAAATTTGAAAAAAAAAAAATTTTTAGGGGGCGCTCCATACAGGTAACTAAATTTAAAAAAAAAATAACCAAATATCAACATGTGACACATCAATCGATAGGTCTTTCAAAATAACATTGAGGTTTCTTTGACTATTTTGTGATTAAGTGAATATTTTCTAAAATAATCGCTTCGAAAGTCAGAAAAGTTGTGTAGCCCCCCCCCCCCCCCCCTGTAACTTTTGAACCGTAAGTTCAAAAAAAATTAATTTCACGCATGCTACGTCGTTAACTTTATTAATACTCTTTTTCCTTCGGTCTTAAATATTCAACCATATCATTTTTGGTTTAAAAAAAAGTCGTACAATGTGTTTTTTTTGTGCCCCCCTTTCTCGCCTATCGCGTGGTTGGCTATATAAATACTCTTTTTACTCCCGTCTTAAATATTCAACCTTATCAGTGTGTTATTTATTTGCCCCCTTCCACGCATATCACGTGGTTAACTTTATAAATACTCTTTTTTCTTTAAAAAAAATTTGAAGAGATATTATCATATACTTTCTACGAAAATTGTTTTGAACATTATCGGTTCAGCCATTTTTGAGTTATCTCCAAAAAACTTCATCCATAGGCATCAGATACGACCTTTGGTATTAGTTTGGTTCTTATTCCATTGAAGGTACGGAACCCTCCTATGCGTGGTCCGACACGCACTTGGCCGGTTTTTTCCTTTCGAGGTACAGAACCCTAAAAAACTGTCGTATTCACCAACATTCCCTCATTTATTTCAGCCATTCAAGAATTAAAACAAGTTTACCTACTTTTTCCATTCCTAAAAAAAACATTAAGAAAATACGAAGCGTGTTAGCCAGTTTCTATTTTTTGTTGTTAAAATAACCAAGTATTGCCCGCGAGGAAACGGAAAAAATTTAACCACGCATTCCTGAGGTCATAAGGTAACTGGTAGAGAATGCCTTTTGGCATTAAGTTCGCCTTTTGTACTCTTTTTTCATTGTGCAATAAAGTTTAAATAAATAAATAAATAAACATTATAGAACTATGTATAGGTCAATTCAGTAAAAACAATTTTTTTAATGTTTTTATACTTAATAGTGGCGCCATAGTGGCGAAATTGCCATACAAAAGGCGTTTTGCATTGAAGCCCAATATAAAAATGTCTTTTTTTTATTGGTATTAACTCTGAAACTAGGCGAATTTCAAAGTTTATTTGACATTTTTGTCTTTAAAAACGGATCTGGAATATACTGTTAGTCTTTCCGTTTCCTTGCAAGCAGTGTAGATTAAATAAATAATTTCAAGCTCTACAGGAGATGGGTGTCACATACCTGTAGCCAGCGAAGTAGTACTGCGCTAGTAGCCAGGCTGGCTCCACCATAAAGTTGATTTGAAGGGAACACTGCAACTCGCCCAAACTACGGTCCAGGATCTCTGTAAACCGTTTTGATACCTATAGAACACATTGCTAAGTAACAAGTCTTCTATCTTTGCTCTTTGGCGCTGTACCTTTAACATTTTAAACGTTAATAACACCTATATTCAGAGCAATGACGCGTAGTTTCAGTGTCGGCGTGGCAACCGGATGGCTCGCGGTATTTAAGCTCCCTACGTGTTGTGGAACCATCATGTGCAACTCAAACCACGTTGGACTTGGTTTTTTATCCTCCCCCTCATTTTCCGGTATCTTTATGCGATGAAGAACAAGCATGCTAATTCACACCGGCTGGTCAGTTCTCGATCCGTCAGAGTTGGAAGCCTAACCTTCATACCTTCAAGTAATGTTTATATTGACTCGCTTGCGTCCGGGATCTTGGCGTGTGAGCGGCGTTTTTGTATATTGTCAGGTGACAACAAAAAGTTTAGCCATTATATTATATACCTCACCATGGTCAGGTCAATGTTGTAAACTATAGTAAAGTTTATGTAAACTCACCTAGAAATGTGGTAGAGTAGGGCTGGCTATGCTATGCTACAGTGGTATGGAAGATGTGATAAGGCGCGCTGGCGGCGTGCTTAGCCAGTGTATTAAATACCTCACCATGGTCAGGTCAATACTGTAAACTATAGTAAGGTCTATATGAACTCACCTAGGAACGTGATGGAATAAGCCTGGCTATGCGTCTCCTTGGCACAATGGGCCTCATAAGAAAGCTCAAAGTCACCCAAAGGGCAATGGAGAGGGCTATGGTTGGAGTCTCTCTGCGTGATCGCATCAGAAATGAGGCCATCCGCAGCAGAACCAAAGTGACCGATATAGCCCTCCGAATCGCTAAACTAAAGTGGCAGTGGGCGGGGCACATTGCTTGTAGAACCGATTGCCGTTGGGGCGGAAAGGTTCTCGAGTGGCGACCACGAACCGGAAGGCGCAGCGTGGGTAGACCCCCGCAAGGTGGACTGATGACCTGGTGAAGGTCGCGGGAGTCCGCTGGATGCGGGTGGCGCAGGACCGGTCATTGTGGCACTCTTTGGGCAGAAGTGGACGTCTTTCGGCTGATATGATGATGATGATGATGCGTCTCCTTGGCAGAAGCTATGGTGGTATAGAAGATATGATAGGGCGCGCTGGCGGCGTGCTTAGCCATTGTATTAAATACCTCACCGTGGTCAGGTCGATGCTGTAAACTATAGTAAGGTCTATGTGAACTCACCTAGGAACGTGATGGAATAAGCCTGACTATGCGTCTCCTTGGCGGAAGCTATGGTGGTATAGAAGATGTGATAGGGCTCGCTGGCGGCGTGCTTAGCCATCATACCGCCCGCTGGTCGGACGACGGACAAGTATTCCGTGGCCTGGCGCGTTGGAGCCACTATGGGCCGGTAGTCATCTGAAAATTTAAAAAAATATTAGTATATTAATGTGTATTTGCGTTTTTTATTTCCCGTAGCCGTGGTGTTACAGTTTTTCCGCAGTTTTTTCATTGTAATGGACTGGACATCTGTCTTCAATAAATTATTTTATTAGGTAAAAATAACCGGCCAAGTGCGTGTTAGACCACGCATAATGGAGGGTTCTGTACCTTTAATAGAATAAGAACCAAACTAATAACAAAAGGTCGTATCTGATGCCCATGGAAGCCGATTTTTGGAGGTAACTCAAAAATGGCTGATCGGAAAATGTTCAAAATAATTTTAAAGTATGTAGTAGTATATGAAAGTATGTGATAGGGCGCAACTTCTAAAATTTTTACATATTTTTTGGACTTACGGTTCAAAAGTTGTAGTTCGGACTTTCGAACTGATTATTTCTGAAAATATTTACTTAATCACAAAATGTTCAAGGAAACCTCTATGTTATTTTTAAATACCTAGGTACTTATCGATTAATTTATATCATGTTGATATTTGGATTTTTTTTTTTTGAAATATTGTTATCTGTATGGAGCGCCCCCCGTTTTTTTTATTTAACTACATAACTAAATAGCGGCATACAAAATACACCTTATGTCTTAATTTTATTAAAATACGTCTTATAGTTTCCGAGTAAAATGGCTGTGACATATGGACGGACGGACAGACGGACAAGACGAAACTATAAGGGTTTTTGCCATTTTGGCTACGGAATCCTAAAAATTGTCGGTAGCGCGCCATCGCAACGCGCGCCACGGGC
This sequence comes from Pammene aurita, assembly GCA_947086415.1. Lineage (NCBI taxonomy): Eukaryota > Metazoa > Arthropoda > Insecta > Lepidoptera > Tortricidae > Pammene > Pammene aurita. The sequence continues at coordinate 8,136,345 of OX352313.1, forward strand.
CGGCTCCCTAGTAGGGCTCGCGGTCGATTCCGGGTTTCGGGTACCCGTTTCCAAGATCCGTTTCTGAGTAACACGAACACGGTTTTCTGGCCCGTTTCCCACGTGTAATAAAGAAACGTGTAATTAAGATCCGTTTCCACGAGTAAACGGGTAGCCGAAGCAACGTTCCTTAAATACACGCGGATCTCGAAACGTCCTTGACGAGTGGCAGAGATACGACTCGAGACGTTTAAGAGCTACTAATGAATACATGTGGTAACTTAGGGAATTTTAGTCATGTTGAATCTTATTGCGAGTCCATAGAGTTGAAATTTAGTTAACGGTTAATTTGAACGAACCTTTTTTCCACGCAGGTAGAAGCACAGGTTTGTTTTCAATAGATAAAGGATGAATTACCTGTATTAAAATAACAATTCTGCCGTTTTAGCAATATAAATATTACTTCGTTATACTCAATACTTATTTCATTGAATTAATAGTGTCTTCCGTTCTTTAAAATAAAGGTTTAGGTGATTATTATTTTTATACCACGACGGTGGCAAACAAGCATACGGCCCGCCTGATGGTAAGCTGCTACCGAAGCCTATGGATGCCTGCAACTAATGAGGTGTCACATGCGCGTTGCCGACCCTTTTCAAAAGGAGGATTTACTGTGTTGACGGCTAAAGCAACAAGATGGTCCCTCGTCGTCAACACACTGGGTCCTCTTTGAGCTCTTGTATTAGTTGTTTATTGATAAAAAAACACTATATTTGATTAAAATTAGATAGTGGTCTGCGGCGGCGGTTAGGACGGTTTGGTTAGGTATTCAAATCCGGGCAAGAAAAATAATTTGAAACTTACAATGCATAGCAGCTGTAGTATAAATATTATTTGGACATTTTATCCCCGATTTATTTACCCTAGTACAACGAACGGTTCTCTCAATTAACGCTGAAAATTGTGTTGCCGATTATCAGTTCCCAACAAACTTTTATTTCACATCGCGGAATGATCATGTGCCAACTTATCAAAAGATTTTGTTTTTCTTTCTTCTCTCAGTTACCAACTGTACGTTTGGCCTGTTTTTATAAAGTCACTTTTCTATATGCCGCCTTTCGAGTATAGAATGGTTTAGTTTGCGTAATATTCATTTCGTAAGGATGCCATTTTCACTGTGGGCAAATTATATACATGTAGTTATTATTATTTGAATACAATAGTTTATTCATTAGACTTATTTTTTAGGATATTTTTATATTTAAAAGTCGTTACGGCGGCACGCTCGCTTCGCTCGCTCGGCTTTGTGCACTGTTTGCTCACGGTAGATCTAACACGCTCCTCTTCGCTTCGCTCGTCGTCTCACCTAACTGGAGTCCGTCACATATGACATTTCTGTTGTCGTACTTACTAACGAAACGTTATTCTTTTAATAGTTGCTTGGCCTAGTGATAGATTTGACAAATGATAAGTATCCCAGAAGTTTTGAGTCATTATAATAATCAGCTTTAAAACAATTCTACCAAATGAAACGTTATCATATAAAATTTTGCTAATAGTTAATTGTTAAAGTGAATCATCAGCGAAATGTTGGTTAGCAAGTTAAATTCGGTCAAAAAAAGTTCGGCGAAAAGGCAGAACACCACAACGAACATGTCCTATTATGAATTGATTACTACCATTTACTAATAAATTGTGTTGACTACAATGAATTGATTAACGGTGTCATCAGAGGTAACAGAACGGTCCTTTATATAATTATCAACCATTTCTTTCCATTTCGAATCGTTTTATATCTGAAAACAGGTAATTTATTATTTTGGACACTAAATTATGTCACTATATACATTATAAATGATGTACTCATAACATGATTATCCATTATTACTAAATACACTCAACATTATCTTGATTTGTATTAGTAGTCAATAAATTGGTATGAATGCTACTTACCAGTTAAATTGGTTTTTTTTACAATTTTTTTATATTCTTCTGGGTAGCTGGTTGACATGCAATCATAACAATTTTATAACAACAAAAACCAACAAAACAAAAAAACTATTAACAAAACAACTAACACTATTTTAAAATGGTAAGATTAACTCGGGAAGACTGTAGTATCCAACTGACCGACTAAGTGGAAAACTGAAGCCATACTAAAACTCAATAGGATATTCTATATCTTAGGCATGTTTTTTTAAAAATTATATTGAAAGTTCCTTCTACCTATAAGTATCACAGTGAAATTAGGCCGCGTGGCGTCAAAACAAAAGGGAACATTTACTGTGCTATAGATTAAGTAAATCCTCTTAAAATCGTGCCGCTTAAGGTCTTGTGTTTATACAGATGTGTTGACTTTATTACAACCACATAGAGCTTAAAATAGGTGGCCATTATGATTTGGAAATCAACACGTTTGCACCAAAGGGTGTCGTAAAATCTGCATTTTATTTTATTACCTGTACGCTAATCTCAAAGTTACCCAAGTCAACTAGCAGTTTACCTGTTTTAGGATCTAAGCTTAATTGAATAAGTTATACATATTATCGCGGGATAACCAAAGTAGCATAAGTAATATTGGTTCTTTGTTAAAAACACCTGTGCATGGTACTTTGATAAGGCCTCTTAAATTGGTGGTTAGTTTTTTTTGCCGCTGCCGCGTATCTCATGGTAGTGAATACCAAGGACGAGATAAAACTAACAGTTCAATTGATGATGATGATGATGATTTTATAAACTATTAATATAGTATAATAATGAATACCTAAGATATTTGTAAAAGTTTCTAGTTTCATTGCTGTGGAGTCCACAACAATGAAACTAGAAACTTTGACATCATTGTATACAAAATGATTCACGAGACGTGAGCAGAAACAACCCTACACAATTAATTAGTACACGCTAATGAATCAGCCGCCATCGCCATCATGTTTAAGTGAAACAAAAACGCCTTTCTATTTTTTTCACCTTTTTGTTACTTATAAATTGTATTATCTGTAATCATAGTCACCTTACACAAACAAACCAATAAAGATAAAACCTCTTTAAGAATTACGACAGAACACTTTGATTATGAAAAAAAATTGTTAAATTAAGTGAGATACGACGTTTCCATAGTAACCAGACATCAATTTTACACCATAGAAATCTAAAGTATAGGGAGAAATGGCATGACAGCTAAAACACTGTCCCTAAATCCTGATCAACTTGATCAGAAAACTCGATCACAATGTCAGTAACATGACAACCGGTGCAGTATAAATTTAATACAAACATAAAATCACTGTTTTCGCCTTTGTTACTTGTACAAATCGCAGTACAACTATTAATTCTGTGGTGTCAATTATCAAATATAAAGCTAATATTGATATGTTTTTGCCAGAAAAATAATTAAAAAAAAACGTTTTCCTATGCAAGCTGTCAAAATGGCATCCATTGCTTGATTTTTGTGCTTATCTCTTTATTTCTTAGATGTTTACCCCGCTGACGCTCAATGGACAGCGAACTTGTGATATTTGACATTAAGTCACAAAATTGAAATAATACGTCAAAATAAATTTGCACTAAAGCCGCGGATCAGTCGATATTCTTAATTTTATTGTTGTGTGCAGACCGGATTACCACGTTGAACCAAGCAGCGCTGACCCGCTGTACCATTTACCAGGTCATGTAGGGAGATGAATAATAACGCTTATTTAAAATTGTAAAACATTTGAGCAGTGTAGTTGCAGGTGTTTCCCCGCTGGGAGTTGTTGTAGAAGTGAGGTTGAAGTGAGCCACGAGTACGTTTTTTTTTTTTTTTTTTTTTTTTTTTTTTTTTTTTTTTTTTTTTTTTTTTTTTTTTTTTTTTTTTGAGCCTGACTTGGGCTTTATGCTTCTGGAGCGTTAAAGCGGGCGGACTGTTTGGTGGGATGGTTGCCGGGGGAAAATCCAGGACCCTTCCGCGACCTAACGTGACGAGTTTTGCTACGCTGGAATGCTCCTACCGAGCTTGCGCTTCCAGCGAGATCAGTTGAAGCGAGTTCAACCTGATCTGGGTGAGTGGGGGGGGATCGAGCTGATGGGAGTTTTGTCGCTGGTTCGCTACTCCTAGCCTAGCTGAGAAGACTCCAGCAAGAAACTCAGCTAGGCCCGACGACTGTCGGGGTGACAATGAGGGGTGACCCACGAGTACGAGTGCTGGCCTCTTTTATGGGTTTTTTAGCGTGCTCGTACTAGTGGCTGGTATGTGCCGTGTATGTGAGACATTTATTGGCTAATAAGCTTACAGTATTACATGTTTGTAGGAGGGTTAAAATTGATATTTATATAGGACATTTCTTCGTGAATTAGTACAAAATTCTTATAATCTAGACATTTTGCGTATTATGACATGATATCAATAAAATTAGACACAGATAAGACTTAGCAACTAGACATAGAAACACAATATTTATACACGTTATTAACACAAACAAATTGGTATAAACCGAGAAAATGATTGACTTAGATCTAGTTATACACAAACAATGGCCATTTTAAGCTATCTGCGACAATTCTCCCCCACGTGCGTCAGCACAGTCGATTGGTGCAGAGCAGATGAGAATGAGTCTGGAAACCGGGCGGCGAACTTCTCCTGCGCGAGTACGTACAATGGCTACTCTTATGTGGCCATCAGGACCTGGAAAGAGCTGTGCGATCACGCCTCTAGGCCAAGTACCTCGTGGCATCGTGCCGTCGGCTATAATTACTACATCTCCTACGTGTAGTTTCGTCGCGTTCTGGTGTGCACTGGATCGTGGCATCAGGTTTGGACGATATTCTTTCAGCCAGCGTTTCCAGAAGTTGTCAGCTAGTGCTTGAGCTGTTTTCCAGGACGAAAGGCTCATATTTTCGTCGGAGAAGACTCCCAGCGGGGACATAGCGTTCGATCGGCCGATGAGAAAGTGGTTCGGCGTGAGCGCTTCAGCCTCTAAGTCAGGATTCACTGGGGTCAGCGGTCTGGAGTTTACCAGGTGTTCAGCTTCCAGCAATAGCGTATGGAGAACTTCTTCATGGGGTGCTCTGTCTTTTAGCGTGACTTTCAGAGCTGTTTTCACGCTTCCGACTAGACGCTCCCAAGCCCCGCCGGCGGAGGGGTTGCCAGGCGGGATCTTCTTCCAGGTCATGCGTCGTTCGGTCATAAATTGTTTGAGACTATCGGGCAGAGAGTTTTTGGCCTCTGATAGCTCGCGTTCTGCGCCGTAAAAGTTTGTGGCGTTATCTGAGTACAGAACGGTGGGTGCGCCGCGTCGAGACATCATTCTTCGCAGCGATAGGATCATAGAGGCTGCCGATAGGGAGGCGGCTAGCTCTAGGTGCACGGCTCTAGTGGTGAGGCACGTGTAAAGGACGCCCCATCGCTTTTCTCGGCGGCGGCCTATGACAATTTGCATAGGACCGAACAAATCTACGGCTGCTGCGGTAAATGGCGGTTGATTCGCCTTGAGCCTCTCTGGCGGTAGGTCGCCTACAGGAACCTTGAGGGTAGCTCCTTTATAGGTCCGACACCATTGGCACTTATTCGTCAGATAACGAATTGTACCGCGCAGTCCGACTATGTAATATCTTTGCTTCAATTCGTTGATCACCGTCGCATGATTTCCGTGGTTGAAAAGTGCGTGGAAATGATGGATCAACAGCTTGGTAAATGCCTCCTTAGCGTGCAAGACAGGTATATGGGCTTCGTCTCTGTCTATTCGGGCATCTAGCACAATTATTCCGTTCTTATCAAGCTTCATAGCAACTCGATGTAATGCAGACTTCCTCGGCAGCGCGCGCCCGGCTTCCATTAGTCGTATCTCTTCGGCATACGACTCATTTTGGCTCCGTTTAATCAGCAGTATCTCCGCTAGACTTATGTGTCTTTTATTCATTTCTGTTTCTGGATTTCTATTGACAGACAATCTGGCTTTGAATACCTCGGCAGCAATCAAAACTCTGGCCGTAGTGCGAACCAGCCTAGTGAACTTCGAGAATCTACATGTCTCGGGCAAGTATGCGAACTTGTTTTGAACGGTATTTACAGAGCAAATCGGTTTTATGACGCGCTCTTCGCACGTTTCTACGACGGGTTCTACTGTTTTCTCGCGCGGCCAATGCTCCTCGGCTTGCCGTATAAAATCAGGCCCTATAAACCACCGGTGGTTAGCTCCGAACTGGGCCGGGACGCCCTTAGTAGCGTCGTCGGCGACGTTTAACGCGCTAGGTACCCAACGCCAATCGGTAGGTTTAGTTGTGTTTTCTATTTCGGCTACTCTATGTGCGACAAAGCTTTTGTACCGACGTGGATCCGACCTTATCCAGGATAACGCTGTCCGAGCGTCGCTCCAGAAATACCTATGTTTGATGACATAATCGGACTCCTTTACTACTGTGTCGGCTAGCCGTGTCGCTAGCACACAACCTTGCAATTCTAACCTAGGAATGCTGACAATACGCAACGGTGCGACTCGCGCCTTGGCGGCTACTAAGGCTGCGGACTTTTGTCCGTCCGGGCCTTCGCTAACTAAGTATATCGCGGCGGCGTATATCTTTTCGCTAGCGTCGCAAAAAACGTGCATGTCGGCCTCTCTATTTCTCGCGGGTACGTATCGCGGTATTTCTAACTCCCTAAGTTGCTGAATATTACTCACGAATGAATTCCACGCGGGTGCGAGCGAGGTGGGTATAACGGTATCCCAGCCTATCCCTGTACGCCAGACTTCCTGCATCAATGCCTTCCCTAAGACAGAGATCGGGCTTACGTAGCCTATGGGATCGAATATCGACATCGCGCTACTCGTCACCTGCCGTTTAGTGGGTAATTTCGTACCGTTGAGCACGTCTTCGGGCGTGTTGCGTAAATTTACGTTAAACCCTAACGTGTCGCGTCTATGGTTCCATTTTAAGCCTAATGTGCGCTCGCTTTCGCCTCCCCCGATGAGGGACGTATCCTCTTTGCTAGGAACTACGTCAGAAATTACGTTTGGGTTGTTAGAGGCGAACCCGCGGAGCTCGAACGACGCGCGTAAATTAAGCGCGTAAATTTCGTTTACTATGCGCCTAACGTCGCTCTCACACTGGTCAAAAGCTACGACTAAGTCGTCCATATACGTGCTTTTTATAGTTTTCTCAGCGGCGATCGGAAATTCTTTCGCATGTTCGTATGCGTTTTTGTTTTTGACGTACAATGCCGTCGTCGGCGAAGCCGCGGACCCGAATATCAGTCTTTTCATCCTATATTCTTGCGGTGAGGCTGAGCGGTCCTCCCCCCGCCAAACAAAACGTAACGAATCTCGATCGCGTTCTACAATCTCTATCTGCAGGAACATTTCTTTAATGTCGGCTATTACCGCGGTCCTGCCTTCCCTAAAACGGACTAACACGCCGAATAAGGATTCTAACAGATCAGGACCCGCTAGAAGAGCACTATTTAGCGACCTACCGTACGCGGTAGCGGCTGCGTCCCAAACTACGCGCATTTTTCCGCGCTGCGGATGAAACGTTGCGAAATGCGCCAAGTACCATGCCCTAGGCGCGTCCTGCGGGGGCGGCGAGTCTACTTTTTCCGCGTAACCTTTGTCTAACAGGTTATTTATGTGCTTAGTATACTCGATTTTCAGAATAGGGTCGCGATCTAACTTATTTTCCAGGCTGTACAGCCGCCGTAACGCGTGCGCTTTATTATTTGGCAATTCTTCGTTATCGGTACGCCATAACAAACCCGCTCGGAACCTATCTTCCCCGGGGATTTTTTCACATGTCGCTTCTAGTAAATCTATTGCTCTTTGATCGGGATCGGCCCGAGGTAACTTTTTAACTACCCCTAGTGACTCGATATCGAAATGTTCCTTCATGAGAGCTAAAGCTTCATCGTCGGCCGTTTGTGGCCCCATGTGGCCTACAAACGCTACGGTTGCCTCCGATGACCTATGCGGTCCGTGCAGTGACCATCCTAGCCGCGTCAAACTAGCTACCGGGAGGTGCGATTTACCGCTGATAATTTGGCGCGTCACTATCAAATGCCAATTATCTTGACCTATAATTATTGAAGGCGCGGCAGAATCGTAACACAGCTCCTCGGCTATGTCGGCTAAATGGTCGCACTGCGCGACTATGTTTTTGGAGACGCCTTGCGCTCCTACGTTCAATCGATTGATGGTAAGCGCTTCCATCATTTCTAGATGCCTACTGCAAAAGCCGCGGATTGCGAATCGCACGTTACAAGAGTCCGGATCGCTCACGCTCCCACCTATACCTTCTATGTCGAGCGTTTCTCCCCGCTCTCGGGGCATTATACGATCGGCTGTTTCGTGTGAAATCAAACTAAGGGCCGCCCCTTCATCTAACAGGGCTAAGGCTTGCGTAGTACCTAGTGGGCCCGTAACCTCTACGGGCATCATTTTCAAAAACGTGGGCGCTATTCTAATCGCGTGAACGTTACTGACTTTTTTGTCTTCCACGGGCGCTTTAGATGCGTTCAAACCGTGTAGTAACCTGTGATGCCCGGCTTCGCACTGTTGCACTCCGCAAGCCACATACCTGCATTTGAAGCGACCACGGTGCGCCGCGCCTAGACATTTATAGCACAGCTTTTCGTTTTTCGCCCAATCCCAACGTTCGGATACCGATGCATTCAAAAATTTAGTACACGCTTCCACTTTGTGTTCATGATTATGACATATTAAACACTTATCACGTGACGTAAATCGTGCTGGTACCGAATGTTGTTTGGGCTTGGTCCCCGTATACGCGGGCCTTTTAGCCTCGCGGGGCTTCGTTTGAGCTACCGTCGGCGACCTATACTCCCCCGTGTGAGCTCTATCTACTCTATTTCGCGGGCGAGTGCTCTGGTAGCTGTCGTTGGAGTCGCTCGAATAGTCGCGGGAGAACACGGGGGCGGGAGTACGGGTGGGGGCGGTATGACGCCCTGACCTATTGTCCAGCTCAAAGGAAACCGTGTTCACGGCATTTTTCGGCTTCGGACCTCGATGACGACTCGTTCTTTTAGCCGCGGAACTAATTTCTAGCAGAAATTCTGATATCGCGACTAAATCGGGCGAGTTCAAATTAGCTTGTTTGAACTTGCCCCATTCGTACCTAACAATAAGGTTCAACTTATCGACGATCTTGTTGACTAGCTCTGGCGCGTACAAGTATTTTTCTTGCTTTAATGATTTTATTGTCGCTACTGCATTTGCGACGTGCGCGGCAAAAGACACGATATTACTGTTATCTTCGGCTAGGCGCGGCATGCGTTTAACATTATGTAGCTCAGTCAACACGATCTCTTCAGGGTCCCCGAACTGCCTCTCTAAGGCCTCCATTATCTCGTATGGATCCTGGACGGTATACATTATGGATTTCACCGCGGTACGCGCTTCACCTTTCAACGCGCGCCTAATTCGACTGACGTTATGTACGTAACTAAACATGGGCGCGGTATCGTTAAATTCGGCACGGAATGCGATCCATTCTGTGATATTACCGTCGAAAGCGGGTAATTCGGGTGGCCTATGCATAATGGGCGCATACTGACTAGACACATCTCGCGGCGGGCGATGAGTACTCATATGCGGCTCGCGGGGCGCGGGGGCGCTGGGCGCCGGCGCGCTAGAGGCGAAATTACGTATTGTGTGTAACGCGGACGCTTCATTTTTAGTTACGTAATTGCTCTGATCTAGCTGGGACTGTCGTTCTACCCAATTCCTCACGCGTTGCTCGTCTTTTTCGACAAGAGGTTCGGACTTACCGCTAACAGATTGCGCCTCATGCTGGGCAATCTGTAGCCTTAACTTGGCAGTTTCCGTCTCTTTATTAGCAACGGCGAGGGCGGCTTTATGAACCTCGAGTTCCGCTAGCAACAGAGCTAACTTTTCGTCGCACTTTTCACTATACACACTTCGATTTTCGCGCACTTTTTTACTACCGCGGTCGCCGCACTGAGAAAAGCGGTCTTTTTCCCCGGCGGACGTGTTAGGTTTACACGATGTCCCCGGTGGACTTTTAACTAACGTCTTCTCCGCCTCGTCTTCCGATATTTCCGAATAAGCGGGCGCCGGCGCTATTGCCGGCGGCGGCTGTAGACGCGGTTCGACACTAGGACCATCGCCAAGAGTGCTGGTGGTGCCTTTGTCCCATGTATTGGTATCGCCGGAGGTTGTTTCACCAGACGGCGGGGTAACGGCTCTGGAGGGTTGTCCCTTGTGTGAGCGAAGAGACATCTTGAGCGTATGATCGGACATCTTCTTCTTTCTTCTTGCTTCTTGACGCACGTGGGGTTCCCTAACCTTACCTACCTAAAACCTAATGGCTGACACTGCCTAGTGCAGTGAAAGCGGCCCTACGTTCACTTTACTTACTCGTGGGCGTTAATCCCTGATGCACTGAATCTCGCGCAAAGGCTAAGTGCAAGTGCCAGAGCGTCCGAAAGCAGTGTGAAGACGTCAACCATGTGACGTTGCAACGAAAGTTGCCAGGACACGAACGTGGAGTATGGCCTCTACACGAGCGGTCCGTCCAGCAAGCTGGTAAATAGCACAGGGCTCTTCCGCGAAAGCGGGCAGGTGTATCAGCGGTTAGGCCGGACACCGTATGAAGATTCTGAGCGAAATTAATCCAGCTCAGCGCGTACTTGTTTCTTTCTTCAATTGGCCGCAGTTTTCTGATATCCGGAGCTCGAAGGACCAGCTGTTGTGTGCAGACCGGATTACCACGTTGAACCAAGCAGCGCTGACCCGCTGTACCATTTACCAGGTCATGTAGGGAGATGAATAATAACGCTTATTTAAAATTGTAAAACATTTGAGCAGTGTAGTTGCAGGTGTTTCCCCGCTGGGAGTTGTTGTAGAAGTGAGGTTGAAGTGAGCCACGAGTACGAGTGCTGGCCTCTTTTATGGGTTTTTTAGCGTGCTCGTACTAGTGGCTGGTATGTGCCGTGTATGTGAGACATTTATTGGCTAATAAGCTTACAGTATTACATGTTTGTAGGAGGGTTAAAATTGATATTTATATAGGACATTTCTTCGTGAATTAGTACAAAATTCTTATAATCTAGACATTTTGCGTATTATGACATGATATCAATAAAATTAGACACAGATAAGACTTAGCAACTAGACATAGAAACACAATATTTATACACGTTATTAACACAAACAAATTGGTATAAACCGAGAAAATGATTGACTTAGATCTAGTTATACACAAACAATGGCCATTTTAAGCTATCTGCGACATTTATCTTATCGATATTTTTACGAAGACGTGCATGCAATAAGTATTCGAATATGTAGTAGGTATATTGTTAATTTATAACTATCGATTGATTGACATACTTGAATATTAAACGTTAGTTTGATCGTAATTTTTCATATTTGGGGTCGTCCAGAAATCATGTGATCATATTTGGCCGATTTTTGTACCCTAACATGCTAAGCAAGTCTAATGTCGTTTCTACTGTATTGCGTATATGTTCAAGATGCTATCTCTGAAAAACAGGCATCGTAAAAATCTGCTTGTGACTTAATATCAAAAAATAGAGTGGATTTGATCTGATTAAATTTTTGAGTAAAATTGGTATTCATTTTGTCTAGAATACCGATGAATACCTCAATATATAATCATATTTACTTATATTGTGAAGCTAAATAAGTAATTAAAATATCCTACGATACCATACAACCTCATCTGTATGCAACTGAAGAGCATTCAATAGTAACCCTTATTTGCATCGGTTCTAACTGCTTCGGACCCGTTCGAGCCGGTATTAAGTACCCGTGTACCCGTAGGAACGTTTCTCGAAACGTTTCCATGGAAACGTCTCCTGGAGACGTTTCCGAATCCCGGCGGGTTCGTGTAAACCGGCTCCTTAGCACCGTCGGTCTTAAGTACACGGGTATTCGTCTCCGCGTGTAACACGTGTAGCGGGAGCTCTACTCCCTAGCACTCTCAGTGCTTAAAGATGGAGACGTACGAGCGACGGCTCTCCAAATTCATGGCACATTAGATTTTTTACGTATTTGCTAAGGTATTCCTTTTTTAAGTCCCAATTTCGAGTAATATTAATTTAACTAACAAAATAATTCTGAACGTTATAAAACAATCCATATAAAACATACTGCAGTTCATCAATTCGTCTAATTTGTCCCTATTACATATTTTTTTAATACCACGACGGTGGCAAACAAGCGCCGTATGCTTGATGGTAAGCAGCTACCGTAGCCTATGGACGCCTGCAACTCCAGAGGTCTCACATGCGCGTTGCCGACCCTTTACAAAAAGACGGATTCACTGTTTTGACGGCTAAAGTAACAAGAGGGTCCCTCATCGTCAACACACTGGGTCCCCTTTGAGCTCTAAATATTTGCTCTAAGTATTTTTTTAAAGAATCTCTGAACATGTACTTTTCTTTATAAATCCGTGAATTAAACAGAACATACCTTTAACTTTCATTGCAGAATCCCCTGTCTTGTTTTCTCTTACATCTTTCCTATCGCTATCCTTTTTCTCGGAGCTCGATGATGTATCCTTATCAACTAATTGTGGTTCTTTCGCATCCTTCGTGAGTTTTGGTTGTGATTCTTTAGTGGTAGAAGCTCCTGGTTTGTGGTCTGAGGATGGTTTTGTCGGCTGTGTGGGGGGAGGGTCGGAAGTCTTTGGTGTTGTGGCAATAGTGCTAAAAAATATTGAAAGTAAATTAATCTTACATTGAGTTTATTTCTAAATGAGGAATACGTTTAATTAATAACTTTAAAAAATACATATAAGGACTTTAAAATATCACAAAAAAAAGTTTAAGTTTAAACTGTTTATTATTATGAAATGGGTTAATAACAATTTCACTTAACTTAGTTAATATTTTACATTTTAAATTATAATTCAGAATACCTAAAAAGACGTTGTCAATGCAGTTTATTAAATCATTCAGACCATTTCAGACGTTAGACATTTTACAATTTTGTCAGAAGACGAAGTTGAATCTAACCATAACATACATAACTATTTTAACTACAATTTTATAATCCGCAACGCAGGCTTCGTCAGGTGTATACACAAAAAAGATCAACCCCAGGTTTCGTCACATAACAATCAAAGATGATAGCTGCCACACGCTTTGTCAATTTCAAACACACATTAACCTTAACCTCAGTAACACTGACTACTCCGGACCGTAGCTGGCTCAAACGTCCCCATGACACTAGCAGCATTCCCACGCTGAATCGCCAAGGCAATTTGTTGAACCAGGTACGATCCGGAGCGAGGATCGCAACCCCTCTCTCTGAGTCGACGACCCAAGCCCCTGATAAACTCCATGGCCTCCGCACCCCACGACGATATTTTACATATTAATCTTTTACATTTAAGATTGTATTAACCAAGCTATTATTTTGGGGTTGCAACCCCTTTTAACATAAATTACTTTAAATTAAAACATATTAATCTATTTTACCATTTATATTGTTATTTATTACTGCTTTTTTAACAATACTTTTAATATTCTTAGGTTTTTTTTATCTAAATTTTCTATAACTTCTTTGGGAAAGCTGTTTAGAACTTTAGGTATGTAAGAAGTCCAAACTCTGTTACCATATTCATTACTATTTTTAGTGGTTACTAAACTATATACTTATAAAATAAACCCTACAATAAAATAATACCACACACAAAGTAGGCGCGGCGGCAAAGGCGGCTCAGGCCCTCAAAAGACGAAAATACAGGAGCCTCGACGCCAACTACAACTTTGTTGCATTTGGAGTCGAGACTCTTGGTCCGTGGGGCCCAGCAGCACAGAAACTATATCGCGTTGGCTAAACGGTTGGTCGACGTAACTCAGGATAAACGAGCTGGCAGCTTCCTCGCCCATCGTATAAGTATTGCGATCCAGCGAGGAATGCTGCCAGCATCCTCGGCACCATGCCACAGGGGCCAACTTTAGATTTAGATTTCTAGTTTTAGATTATCTCATTGTATATTAATCGCTATGTGCGAAGTGCATGGTGGGGGTAACGTGAACAATTGCAGTGCACAATGTGACAAGAAATTAAACTGCAAGGGGCTCTTGTCAATATCAGATGTCAAAATATTTAACATCACCTAAGTCATCTCCACTCGGTCAACTGTCAAAATAATGAATCAGCCAGATACATTTCATATAAGCAAGGAGTCTGAGCCATTCGTAAAAAAAAAAAAGATTTAACTCCTGCCCAAGAGATGGCGCCACAGTCATGCAACAAACTTAATTTGAATTCAGGTCAGATTTCAGAAACAACCCCCTCCTAATGTTTGTCCCGGCTTATTGCCAGAGCTCAATTGAGCCTGGCAACCTAATCCCATGAATTGGCGGAGGCACTAGTTTCTAGTAAGAAGACATATCAAAACAGCTTGAGAGACAAACAATGTACCTATTGTTGAATTTAAAAGAATAAATAATTTAATTTTAGGGAATGATGTTTTACTTACGTAGAGGCCGCCTGCGGTTCGTAGAGTTTCTTCTCCACTATAATCTCTAACTGATCTAATATCAGTTGCCGCTGTAAACTCAACTCTGGTGGTACAGTGTAGTCTCCTCCATTACTTGCGTCAAGGATTGCCTCTACTGTAATTATAATTTCTAGAAATAAAGTGGCAATAGGCGGGTCCATACCTGACACACTGCCTCGCGAGGCAGCTCGGCTAGTGTTGATGTGCCTCGGCCGAGGTAAACGCACGCGCGGCCGTAATACCTCGGGCGAGGCATGTCCGCACTAGCCGAGCCGCCTCGCACGGCAATTTTCTCGCAAGGCTTTACAGCTTGATCACATAAGTGAAGTTTTCAAGTCAAATGTACATGATTGTCGATTGTCAACAATGTGTTACTACCATAAATATGCATTTAGAAATAAACTTTATTAACAACTGACAAGAATCTTCCAAATCGGTCCAGCCGTCTCTGAATAATCAGTGAACATACATACAAAAAAAAGCAAAAACAAAGATCCCGACGAATTGATAACCTCCTCCTTCAAAATCTTGAAGTCGGATGATAAAGCCTCTCTTCATTGTACCGGTTTATGTTACGCTAACCGCATATGAGGGCTAATGAGGGAAGGGTTGGCACATCACTTATAACCGATATGGATGCATCGAAAATAGTATCAATTCAGCCAGTGTTTATGTTATGTCTCATCACAGCATGGATATATGAAGCATGTTGAAAACCCTTTTTTTTTTTTAATGCTCATGCCAGCTAACGTTTTTGTCTCTGTAGCTAAATGCCACTTCAGGAATCTTCTGTACTTGCACTATTTGTTATGCTGTGCCTTTATGACAACAACTTCAAGAACGATAGTAAGATTTTATTCAATAAAGCACACACTACAGAACAATAAAAACAGAGCTTGAGAAATGTATAACTAAAGGTAAACACTAATCGAGTATAGGTAACTACAACTGTTGTATTTCTATCTCAATAAGATAGTTTTGGACTTACAGTGCGGGTGACTGAACTCCCGAAGATGTGCTGGATTCCTTCTGTAGCACTTATCGCCGTAACTACACACCTTTTTCACTCTTTTTGCGTTTTTGTCATCTGAAAACAATATGTTGATGATGTTTAACTTACTGGAAAGTTTTCTCTGAAATTGCAAAAACGTAATAAAAGCCTCTTACCCGCCATGTTATCTTTTCGCTTATTTGCAGCGTTCATAGTGTGTATTTTAATGAATTCGCATTGAGTTTCAAACTTTTGCTGTAAACGTAGAATAGAATTTCAATTCAAGTCTTTCAAGATCAAAATGTCAATGACACAAATTTGACAAACCAGGATTAAAAACTGTTGTAGTTGTAGACTTCAAGTATATATTAAACAAAAACAACATACACTTGTCATAAGAAAACTTACATTTTTTATAAAAAAAACTCCGTTAATATTATTATTTTGCTATCATTGTTATAAATTATGGATGGGCGAACCTCAATTGGGTAGGGATTTCGGTATTCTCGATTGTAATTAATTAAAATCGAAAATATTTTACACTCTTCTAAAAACCGAAATTCAGTAGTTTATTCGCGTGCCGCATCTCTAATAAAAACTTCTTCAACCGGTATTAGACATAGCGATTTGTAGGGCCCAATCTATTGTGTACCCTGCCTCTCCCAACCCTCCATCGGCTTCCTACAGGCCGTAACTCTTATTACACCTCCCAACCTGATAGATTGGGCCCTACAAATTGCAATGTCTAATAGCTACTTCGCACCTTGATTAAACGGCTATTACACATGGCAATTTATAGGGCCCAACCTGTTGTGGCCAACTCCTGTCGGCGTTGGGCCCGTTATTATTACACTTTCCCTACAAATCGTCTCTACAAACCCTACCTCACCAACAAATCGTCCCAACCAACGTTTACAGAGATGCCTTCAAAACATCTAAAAAAATGTATTGGTGAAGCACGGTGATAGTACTCATAACAGTATACATTAAATAAAAAAACCGGCCAAGAGCGTGTCGGGCCACGCTCAGTGTAGGGTTCCGTAGTTTTCCGTCCGTCACAGTAAGTGTCCCCACTTAAGAGTTAATAACACCGCCATGTAGGATATGATATGAGAGTTCCACGTACAGCGACATCTATCGGCAAATTAAGTAAACTATTGCGCGCGAGCTTAAAGTATGGAAGATGATTTTTATGGAATAATTCTTTATTGCGTGAACCGATTTTCACCGTTTTTACTTTATTTGAAAGCACGTCATTTCATTGTAATTTTGTAGAAATTACAGGGACAATAAACACCTGCTTATACGGTTAAATTACAAACTTAGTTCAGAAATTATTTTGTAATTTTTTTTTCAAAAACTATTCATCCTATCAAGTTCAAAATAATTTTCCTAGAAAGTTTTTATAAAGTTCTACTTTTGAGATTTTTTTCATATTTTTAAAACTTATGGTTCAAAAGTTAAAGTTATTTCCGAAAATATTTACATTATCGAAAAATGATTTTAGTAAACCCCTATTCATTTTTAAATACCTATCCAACAATATATCACACGTTAGGGTTGAAATTAAAAAAAAATCACTCCCCACTTTACGTATAGGGGAGGTACCCTAATTAAAATAAAAAATCCACTTTTTATTTTACCACTTTGTCGGCGTGATTGATATACATATTAGTACCAAATTTCAGCTTTCTAGTGCTAACGGTCACTGAGATTATCCGCGGACGGACGGACGGACGGGCGGGCAGACATGGCGAAACTATAAGGGTTCCTAGTTGACTACGGAACCCTAAAAAGAAACTGTTTTTATTACTATAGATATTTAAATGACCGCTCGAGCTGCATGAATCTAACTTCATCTGCCCAACCCTTTTATTGTTTAAATACAAAACTAGATAAATATGTTAATTACCAGCGAATCTACACATTTTAACTCTTATTTTAAATAAAAAACCAGATGGAATGTATAGCAAATGGCTAACATTATAAATAAAAAAGGTAAAATAACTCTAACGACCTCCATAAACAGCTGCGGGTGTCAGGGCACTGCCGATCGCCCCGATCGTCCTAGATCGGGACTCCTACTCCCTAGGTGCCATTACACCTACCAACCCGAAGGTTGGACCCTACAAATTGCCAATGTCTAATAGCCGTTTTACACTAATTTATAGTGTTACCAGTCTCCACTATTTTCCAATTTTCCAGATTTTTTAATAGCATTTTTAGTAAAATTTAGGCTGAACCAAGAAGATTTTGGGGAAACACACACAAAGGTTTGATTTTCCTATTTCTTAATTTTCCTGATTATCAAAAACGTGTTGACAGATACAAAATTCTCTTTCGACAAAAGACTTATGAGGGATTTTGAAATTCTGTATATGGTATAACCATTTGTGGCTGCTTTTGCTTTTGCCACAGAGTACCTCTTTTGCAAATGCAAACTTGCTATACAAGTCCGTTTTTTGTTTAAACAAAATATTTTAATACGTTTATAACGCTACATCTATCTGAACACACTTGCAAATACGAGGTATCTTATCATTATCAATTACAGTTGTTTAAAAAGTCATCAAAGTTCTAAATGTTTGAAAGCAAAATGTCTTGGTCTTATATTTTCCCTTAGCATAATGCTTATCTTTAATATCTTTGGAAATTATTTAGCTCAATTGGAATCCAATTACCTAAAGTATTTATTTAGTGTAAAGGTATAAGCATTTTGTTTATAAATATCATAACATAACCTACCTTCACAACTTAACAACACTCCCTATTCGTCACTGTAGTATATCCATATCAACGCGTGAGCTCACAGTCCAAACACCTCTACAGTTTTCCTGTTAGATAAGTGTACTACACTAAACTTATTTATTTTTTTCTAGAGATGGACGACCCTTTTATTTCATGCCCATATGAACCCAACCACCGGGTCCCCCGCTCCCGCATCCAAGGTCACATCGTAAAATGCCAGAAGAACTACCCAGAGCTCGCCATCTGTCCGTTCAACGCGACCCACCGATACCCGGCGTCCCAAATAAAACAACATGTAGCAAATTGTCCAACAAAACAAGCGATGTTCCCGGAGGGTGTGCCAGCAAAGGCAGCCGGCGCCCTGACGAAGCCGAAACCAATATTGCAGAGGGAGTATTTACCGGAGACGGACCCTAATCATGAGATTTGGGACAACTAAAGTTATTTTAAATGTAAGATGTTTACTAAGTGTATCTTATGTGGTGATTTAGCATTTATATTATATTGTTTAATACACTAGCAGCTATGAGCTGATGCGTGTATATCACTCAAATCTATCTGTGTGTGTGAATATCAATAAGGGTGACTCTTCTGTGGACAATGTAAAAATTAACAATTTGGGTACATTTATATACCAATTCTTTTACTATACTGATTAAAAAAGAAGATTTAACAAGACAATTAAGCTTTAAAGTTATATAGAGTTTTCCAATAAGGGTGGGTCGATTCAAAAATTTAAAAAAAGCAGGGTATGTGTAAGATATTAATTACTCAGTTTTATTCACAAAAAATGGTGTGTATGAGCATACACACCATTTTTGTGAAATATGACATTATTCAAATGTCCGCCTCGGCTTCTACTGGTAGCCCAATCCTAGAAGTCCAATTTTCAATAACTCTGTTGATCAGGCTGAATTTCAGCAATGGCTTGGGTTATATTTGATATTTAGGATATCCGTGCATTCAACCCGCTTAATTTTTTTGTGAGGTTTTCTGTAATCGCAGGTCTACTCAAACAAGCCGCAATCCATGTATGCCCTTAAAATCAATACACTCGCGATCAAAAAAATCGACTCAAACTAATTTTTAATTTCATCGTTTAATATCTCAGGAACCAATCATGAGATCAAAAAAGCAACGGTACCATTTT
This sequence comes from Pammene aurita, assembly GCA_947086415.1. Taxonomy (NCBI): domain Eukaryota; kingdom Metazoa; phylum Arthropoda; class Insecta; order Lepidoptera; family Tortricidae; genus Pammene; species Pammene aurita. The sequence goes on from OX352313.1 coordinate 8,155,694, forward strand.
AGAGCTAACAGTGTCAGCTTTCAATACGAGCATGTTTTTCAGGCGAAAAATTTCAGTTCATGAAAAACAAGCTAGCATACCAAGGAGGTGTAAAATTTGGGTGCAAAAATGACCTTAACAACGAAAGAAAAAACATTTTCATGAACGAATAACAATTTATTTTTATCTTTAATACCTGGCGTTACCACCAAAAACCTTTTTCACACATGCCATGCGTCTCTTCATTGACCTTATCAGCTTCCTGATGGTATCCTGGGGGCATGCTTCCCACTCTTCGACCAAAGCTTCTTTCAGGGCCAAAATTGTCTCCGGAGCAGGATTGCGAGCTCGAACCTTGCTTTTCGGGTAATCCCATAAGTGCTCGATAGGATTTAAATCAGGACTCAGAGGTGGCCACTTCAGAGTCGGGATGCCAACTGCGTCAAGGTACTCCTTTGTGACGCGGGCGGTATGACAAGGGGCGTTGTCTTGCATGAAATGGAACCCCTCGTCAAAGAACCCGGCGTAGGGGACGACATGGTCTTGCAGGATGTCGGTGATGTACCTGTCTGCATTCAAACCACCGCCTCGACCCCCGCCATCAACAAAAACCAGCTCGGTCCGCCCCTCCATGGAAATCCCCGCCCACATCATGACGGAACCTCCAGGTCTTCGGTACACCCGTCCTCTTCTGTCGCTGCCATGGAGACACACTCTGCACTCGTCGCTGAAGAGTACGCGGCTCCATTGGTCGTAGGTCCAATTTTCGTAGGTCGCCACGAATTCCTTCTGAGCATCCCGATGCCTCTGAGTCAGTTTGGGCCCAGTAGCAGGTCTTCTTGGGGTAAGGTTGGCTTCCTTGAGTCTCCGCCGAACTGTTGAGGTACTAACAGGCACAACCCGGTTCCGCATCAGGTCTTGCTGGATGGCAACAGCGGTACGGTGGCGATTACGAAGACTGGAGGTGGCGATGAAGCGGTCATCCCTCTCCGATGTGCACCGCTGACGGCCAGATCCTTGTTTCCGTTTCAAGGTTCCAAACCGACAAAACCGACGATAAACTCTGGAGACAGCAGACTGGCTTAAATTCAGCTGCTCAGCAACAGAACGCTGCGAGAATCCTCGATTCACCAAGGTGACGACTTCGGTGGCTTCAGCTTCGGTGGTATCCATTTTTCGAAGGTGATTCCGGTGTAAGATTGCGAGGAGATGTGCACTGGTCAACTTCTGATAAGCGAATGATAAGAAATAACCGGTTACACCGGTTTTTATTGGTCTCAAGAGGGCACAACTCGTGCATATCATAACCATGTAAAATGCCATTTTGTACAAAAACTGCGATAACCTAAAAACTACGCAACTGAGATCGATGTCTTTTACTGTTTTTTGTAGCTGAATAAATTCGTAATAAAATTGCATTCAAAGTTTTATTAAAATATTTTCCGCTTTCCTGCAGCAGCTTAGCAGACTGGCTTAAATTCAGCTGCTCAGCAACAGAACGCTGCGAGAATCCTCGATTCACCAAGGTGACGACTTCGGTGGCTTCAGCTTCGGTGGTATCCATTTTTCGAAGGTGATTCCGGTGTAAGATTGCGAGGAGATGTGCACTGGTCAACTTCTGATAAGCGAATGATAAGAAATAACCGGTTACACCGGTTTTTATTGGTCTCAAGAGGGCACAACTCGTGCATATCATAACCATGTAAAATGCCATTTTGTACAAAAACTGCGATAACCTAAAAACTACGCAACTGAGATCGATGTCTTTTACTGTTTTTTGTAGCTGAATAAATTCGTAATAAAATTGCATTCAAAGTTTTATTAAAATATTTTCCGCTTTCCGGAAATACGACCAAAAGTAAAAAATGTTGCTTGAGTCGATTTTTTTGATCGCGAGTGTATAACCCGATCCGTCGCTAAGATTCAGCGTAATATGTGTGGCAGAGTTATTGAAAATTGGACTTCTAAATAGGATATGGGCTATGGGTAAGTAAGACATTCATATGTTTCTGCTAATTTGAAACTAAAATAAAAGTCAAAGGTACATCATTGTCAGTTGTTAATAGAGTTTATTTCTAATTGATTTTTTATGGCAATAACGCCTTATTGATAACCGACTATAATCTAGGTAGGGTAACTGTGCTAGTTTCCCGTCCAGGTCCAGTTTACCGTCCACTTGATTAAACTGCTGCAAAAAAATTGGAAAAACTTTTTAAGGTCAACATAATTTATATTTATTCTTTAGTAGATTTTTTAATTTTAAGATTTTATTTTGGCAAAAACTTGAAGATATACATATAAATAAGTCTGGACGGAAAACTAACGAGAGTGGACGAAAACTAGCACAATCACCCTAATTGTCAGTTGTTAATAGAGTTTATTTCTAATTTATTTTTTATGGCAATAACGCCTTATTGATAACCGACCGCCGCCTTATTGATCTAGGTAGGGTAACTGTGCTAGTTTCTCGTCCAGGTCCAGTTTACCGTCCACTTGATTAAACTGCTGCAAAAAAATTGGAGAAACTTTTTAAGGTCAACATAATTTATATTTATAGTTTATTCTTTAGTAGATTTTTTAATTTTAAGATTTTATTTTGGGAAAAACTTGAAGATAAACATAAATAAGTAATGACGGAAAACTGACAAGAGTGGACTAAAACTAGCACAATCACTATACCGTAGTTGAAAATACACATTTTTGCCTAAAGGAAGTAGTCTATTAATATGGACAAAGGCTGCGTTTCCACCAGAGATGAGCGAGGATGCGTTGCGAGGAATGTGTTTGATAAGAACCAATCCTAGAGCTGCACTGTACGATGATAAATTAAGTGATTGTATTGGTTCTAAAAACACATCCTCCCTCATCTCTGGTGGAAACGCAGCCCAATACTATTATTTTATCAATGCCTTCATTGAGAAGTTCATGGTCGGGTTCTAACGCGGTATAATGAATAACCACCTATAAGCATGGATTTATGGAGTGAATCTAATTCTTCGGTCACAAAGTGAGGCCGAAAGAGGTTATCTAGGGGACTGTGTCTCGTTTTGACTAAGGAGGTAATGACGTCATCAGACAATCAAAATATCAAATGTGACAATTTTGTAACGAGTGCGAGTGGGACACTGCCCCGTACTATTATGCTCTCTATTGGACCGTTTTTACTAGTCATCTATGAACGACTGTTTTACTCGGTAATAAGGTTCAACTGTGGTTAGGGAAAAAGTGTAAGAATTAGATCCACTTCATATAAATCCATGCCTTTAAGGCACAACAGCTGCACAACAGGCACTTGAACTGCATCCAACTACCATAGACAAGAGTCTACCGGAAGCCTGAAGTTCAGTAGCTAAATTGTTGTTTAAAGGCCATAGACAAAATTCAGTCAACAGTTGTTTTTTTTTATTCCTGCAAATTTTTATCTCTCTTAATTCCGCTTAAGTTTATGTTGCACCTTAGTCATATTTTGTTATCTTTAAAAAGAAAAAAAATAGCTCGAAACAGTATAAAAATTATAATTTCCCAAGTTTATTGAATGAACTGATTCCATATAAGTAATGTGTATTTTAGTGATAAGTGACTTTCAAGAGTTTGAATACTTGTATGTATTAAAAACATGATATTTTAAGTTAAAGTTGCGTTTTTGTTATTCACCCTGCAGTAACGATATTGGTGTATTTCGTGTGTACCTAAGTAATATTTTGGCGACTGGCGGTCAAAGCGCATACGATGAACTTCGATACTTAGGTGACTTATTCTCTGATAATTGATAAACACGAAGCACAATACTTAATGTTATTATATAATATTTAGTTACTTACCTATTTGTCCGATTTAGAGTCCAACCAGGCTAACTTGGCCGCGCCATACGTGATGTGAACTTTGATGACGACTGCCTTACTGCCTGCCTATTACATCATATCTAGATATTTTCTACCAATCAACCTACGTTTTGGTGTGTTTAAATATTATTTTTTGGGGTCACAAAGCTGGTTCTCTCGACACCTAGTCTTAAAAGCCCTGTTACATTCAATGATATTTACTATGGATGGGTTATATATATACTCTAACAAAATGAACAGAATAAATACTTCCAAAGTTATTTCATAACCTAGCAACAATTCTGTTATATTTAACTATTTGACAATCATTACATCTTTGTCACTCTCATTGTTAGAAAATGACAGTTTGTCTCTTTCTCACGTGGGTGACGGGAGCTCATTGGCACATCCGCATCTCACGTTGACCGGTGCGCGACTATAGCCACATAAGTTTGAATTCACTCATTTTAAGTGCTTCACTTTTGGAGCGTACATAGCCCATCTGTCATTATTATATACTTATCATAGGTTAAATTTGTCCTGTCAAGTGTAACCGCATTTAGCAAGTAAGTTTACTATTAAAAAAAAGTAAAGTGTAACAAGGCATAACTCGCAAATATTTATACAACCACCAAGAATCATGTTCAATAATAATCAAAACAAAAACTTTATCTCAAAAAGAGTAATAAATATACAGTGTAGATAAAGGCATGGGTCATCTATAAATGCTCAATGCAAGACAGACACTCTTCAGATTCAGATGCATTCTCAAGCTTGTCTGTAAATTAATTGTTGGGTATTAATTCAAGTAATATTATTAAAGTTGAACAATGACCCTGCTTTCCTCCATCGGTGAGTTTTTTATACATAAATATCTACTTTGGGCTTATTATAAGTGACCTTTTTTGACATACAGTTGGTATAATCATGTATTTTTAAGATTAGATGTAACTGATGTAATACGTAAGTAACTATTACCGTTTTGAAAAATATGTCCCGCCAAGTTTCTTGCCGGTCATAATTTCATAAATCATAAATTATTTCCACTTCACCTCACTACTTTAATAGGTTATCAAGTAGTACCTAGTCCTTTGTGATCGCAATGTGTTGCTCGAAGCAGCAATGAGCAATAGTTAGAGAGCCCATGACACTGAACCTAGTTCGATAAGTCTCCTAGATCACAGAATAACTAATAGTAGATGAGATATGTATAATTAGTCGCGTCTTTAATGGGGGAACACGAAATGCCGATGCTGCAATGCAAAAAAAGTGGTGTCGTATTTTTTTTTTTTTTTTGAAAAATAATAAAAATCCGGTTTCTAGTACGATAAGTCTCCTAGATTTAATTTGTTCCTCGAAGCAGGGGAGGGGCAGGGCCACACGATAATGCGGTGCTGCAAGCCCCTGTGCGTGGCCTTGTCAGTGGCAGCAGCATCAAAAGATTGTAGATGTATGAAAAAACAAAGCGCCTGATCTGGATCGAAAGTCGGGCGTCTTACTCTTACCCCCGGGCTACCCTATGCTCATCTTTTATCTTCTCTACCTACCGACTTTAAGATTTCTAAGGAAGAGGTTCTCAATTGAGGTAGGTACCTACATTATACTTCTTTGCAGGGGCAGCGTCATTGCTGCTACTCCTAACTACACTGCTGCCAACCGACGCGGACTACGTCACATGGGCAAAATGCAAACGCTACGGCCGACGCGAACGCGTCCGAGAGTATCCGACCGACCCCGAAGCTACTTGGCTAGACCTCTCCTCTTGTCGCCTCAAAAACATCACTGCTAACTACTTCGATGGTCTACCTAACGTAGTATTTCTGTTCTTGCAATACAACGATATCGCTAATGTTGATCCTGCTGCGTTCAATTCTCTTCCGAATGTAACTAAGATAGAATTGGGATACAATAAATTGTCACACGCGCCCGTGTTCCCCGAGAATTCATGCCCGAAGTTATCTGAATTGTACTTGTGGAATAATCAGATTCAAACCATAGATAATGCTGCTTTTGTGGCGTGTTCGAAAATAGAACGTCTGTTTTTATCGAATAATCAAATAGAACATCTTAGTTCGGATGTATTCAAATCGCTAGCCGATTTAAAAGAGTTGTATTTATATGATAATAAACTTAATTATATTCCCAATCAGATGTTTGGTAGCAAGCTGGAAAGGTTAAATTTAAATCGTAATAGGTTGAGCTACTTGCCAGCTAATTTCCTTAGTAGTCTCCCTAATCTGAGTCAGTTTGATATTTCGTATAATCCTTGGCAGTGTGGATGTTTGGTTGAGTTGTTGACGGAGTTGAAAAGCTTGCCTAAAATTGAGTTCGCTAGCGATGAAAGCAAGCCGGAGTGTGTTAATAGCACGCAGCCGTGCGACAGGAACATCACACACAGCGGAGCGTTCACTCGTTTCGGTTAAGGTGTCTAATGAGAAAATGGGTCAAAAACTTTTTAGTATGAGGGTTATGCAACTTTTCTGTAGACAATATAATTTTAAACAAAAAATAACCGAATTCACTTAGCCTACTCCTTCCCAAAAGTAAATGCACGAGCTACTGTAAAAAACACGTATCATAGGTGTGCCGTGCCTAAAATATTTGCAGAGTTCGCTCGATTTCTCCAGGATCATTTTCTAGCTCGATTCCTTCAGATCCTGACCTGATGACAATAGGACCAACTGTGAAGTATACTCTTTCAAACAAAAAAAGAATTTCCGAAATCGGTCCAGCCGTCTCCGAATAATCGGTGAACATACATTTAAAAAACCGGCCAAGAGCGTGTCGGGCCACGCTCAGTGTAGGGTTCCGTAGTTTTCCGTCCGTCACAGTAAGTGTCCCCACTTAAGAGTTTTTAAAAGCACGTCATTTCATTGTGATTTTGTAGAAATTACAGGTACAATAAATTAAATGTACGTAACTAACTATACCTAACTGAAATGTATTATGTAACACACACACACACACACACGCACACACTAACACCAACACACACACTTTTTCATGACATTACATTAGCTCTGTTCGTCTACGGCTGGCTGCTGTCTTCGAAATTATGTTTTAGCTATGGTAATTTAAGATAATAGTAATTTAGGCTATCTATAGGTAGAAAATAATAAGATGTTAATAAGAAAACACAACCACCGATTATTATGGAGGAGCGGGACTTCCTGACACAGGTATCCTTTTACCTACTAGGAAGACCCAACCCTGTTGTTCATTTATGTACCAACTGTTTATGAAATAAACTATTTATTATTTGGACCCGGGGTATGTCCTTAAACTACGTCCGGACTTGGGTATGTCCTTAAACTATGCCAAAAAGAGAGGTATGGGCACTGCGAATGGCATCTCGCTTAGTGTGGTAGGGCACGTTCAGTGAATGTCATCTCGCTCAAATCTGGAGCAGAGCCCGACTGGGGAAGTACCTCCACCTTACAGAAAACAACAGCCAAATAGCACTAGACCCTACTCATAGTGTTGTGTTCCTGTTGGTGAGTAAGGTTGCCAAAGAGCTCAAAGAGGACCCAGTGTGTTGACGATGATGGACCCTCTTGTTCCTTTAGCCGTCAACACAGTGAATCCTCCTTTTTGTAAAGGGTCGGCAACGCGCATGTGACTCCTGTGGAGTTACAGGCGTCCATAGGTTACGGTAGCTGCTTACCATCAGGTAGGCCGTATGCTTGTTTGCCACCGTCGTAGTATAAAAAAAAAAAAAAAAAAAATTTCATTTTCAATAAACACCTGCTTATACGGTTAAATTACAAACTTAGTTCAGAAATTATTTTGTATTTATTTTTTCAAAAACTATTCAACCTATCAAGTTCAAAATAATTTTCCTAGAAAGTTTTTATAAAGTTCTACTTTTGAGATTTTTTTCATATTTTTAAAACTAATGGTTCAAAAGTTAGAGAGGGGGGGGGACACATTTTTTGTTAACTTCTGGAGCGATTATTTCCGAAAATATTTACATTATCAAAAAATGATTTTACTAAACCCCTATTAATTTTTAAATACCTATCCAACAATATATATATATCACACGTTAGGGCTGAAATGAAAAAAAAAATCACTCCCCACTTTACGTATGGGAAAGGTACCCTAATAAAACATTTTTTTCCACTTTTTATTTTATCACTTTGTCGGCGTGATTGATATACATATTAGTACCAAATTTCAGCTTTCTAATGCTAACGGTCACTGAGATTATCCGCGGACGGACGGACGGACGGGCAGACATGGCGAAACTATGAGGGTTAATTCCTAGTTGACTACGGAACCCTAAAAAAGATCCCGACAAATTGAGAACCTCCTCCTCAGAGATCTTGAAGTCGGTTGATAAAACAAATGGACTTCGAAACCTAATTTTCTTGTTAAAACCTTTCGAATATGTGTTAATTCTTTCTGTAGGAACGTTTTTAACCTGTATGTCGACGTAGTTGGATAGTAAAATCTCTGGGACATTTTGTTAACCACCCGTTTTATTCATAGTAAAAATAATGTCTATGCAGTTGCCACAAAGTGCCCCTTATAAGCTCACCGCAAACGCAATGGAATTTCGGACGCAACTCAGATTTTTTTCTGTCAGTTCTACTAATTAAACAACACCATTTCTGTCAAATTTAATTTTAATAGTTGCTCTTGAAAATTCCTTTACCAAGTATACATACTCCGTACGATGTTCCGTAGCGTATGCAGTTAATTAGGTACCCATGTTTTTTTTCTGTAACCCTAAAGTACTATGTAATAAATTAATAATAAATGGTTTTTTTTTATATTTTTAATTTTATTTATTCTCTTTTTAAGTCTAAGAGGCCCTTTGTTATTTATTATGCTTCAAAATTTGGTTCATGATTTTTCGACGGGAAAAAATTGATAATTGACCGAAGCGATAGCGAAGGTCTCCGTTTCAGCTTGGGCCAAAATGCTTTCGTATGTCCGGATGTTCTCCTCTACAGGTCGCATTTCTTAACAGATTCCCGTGAAAAATTGTAAGCGGATTCTATAATTACGTAGAATTTTTCAGACGTGGCGTTTTTTGGAAAATTTTCAACATGGTGGAAATGGCATAAAGGGCTTACGCGCCATAATGATCCACGACGCTTAAGACCATTCTCAATTTGCTTAGATAAATAGAACTTAACCGCCATGATAATCTATGGCGCTTAAGACCGTCGTGAGTTCGCTGAGATAATGATATGTGAGTTCGCGAAAATCGTTTGTCAGTTTTCCATTTGTCAAATACGTAGCTAAATTTCACAAAAATATTTCAATCCTTACTTGGCCCAGTTGAATGACGGTTTGATAAACGGTACCTATCTACGTAAGACGTCTCAGGTTCGATCCCCTAACACATGACATGACATTATTTTTGATTTTTTTTAGTTTAAATTTCTTAATTATTAATATGGCCCAGGGTGTTATTGTTAATCTCGAATGCAGCCAATAGAGGGAGCTATAGTCAAAATAATGCTAACAGTGTTTTTTGTAATTCTTAACCTCGCTTAATTTTTTCCGTTTTATAAAAAGTATCCTAAACAATATTGAAATTTTTGGGTCAAGGAGATATAAAATTTTTGGGCCATTTTATTTCAAATTTGATATTCCAGTTTTTTTGTATTTGCGTACTTTTTAGGTGATTTTGACACGTGTTTCTTATACCAAAAGGTCGTATCTGATGCTAATGGAAGAAGTTTTTTTGAAGATAACACAAAAATGGCTGAACCGATAATGTTCAAAATAATTTTCGTGGAAAGTATCTTTTACATTTTGTCATATTTTTGGATATATGGTACAAAAATTACAGGGGGGGGACAGAATTTTCCAGACTTTCTAAGCGATTATTTCTGAAAATATTCACTTAATCACAAAATGATCAAAAAACCTTGATGTTATTTTTAAAGACCTATCGATTGATATGCAACATGTTGTTATTTGGTAATTATTTTTATTTTTAGCTACGCCGCCCTCGTCCTTAAAAATACTTTTTTTCTGCAATTTAACTACAAAACTAAATAGTGGATACCATCAAAAACTTCCCAAATAAAGAAAAGTGGGGGATACAATAAATAAATACTATAGGACAATCTTACACAAATCGACCTAGGCCCACAGTAAGCTCAATAAGGCTTGTGTTATGGGTACTAGACGACGATATATATAATAGATAAATATTGATAAATACTTAAATACATAGTAAACATCCATAACTCAGGAACAAATATCTGTGATAAACACAAACAAATGCCCTGACCAGGATTCGAACCCGGGACCTCCTGCTTCGTAGGCAGGGTCACTACCGACTGAGCTAGGAGGTTAAATAAAAGGTAAATATATTTTCGACCACCACAATTTAGATTTGCCACCTAATTTGCTCACCAGCCATCTCAGGAATAATATATAAATAGCTGTATGGTGAAGAAAACCATGTTTTTCGAGCCAGGGAAAATTGTGCATCGTAGGCAAAGTTTATATATACTGAGTTCAAGTGACAAATTCATATTGGTTTATTTGGTGACATTATAATTATTATAAATAATGCAGGTTTTTTATATTCTTCATAAAAAAGATTTAAACATTCAGAAACGGAATTCGAAATAAATAACCATAGTGATTGCACTGATTGCATTACAACGCCTATGTCTCTATGTCACTGAGCAGCAGTTATTTGACAACAAAGTGCGTAGTTTAGTTCCGTACAAAATTCAACACAAGATTGTGGAATTCGACCAAGATGGCCTTATTTAGGACAACGTTTAAACTTAAATAATTATATTTGGAGAATCTAAGGCGAAAGAGAAAAGAGTTTAAATAGAGTTCACTATGTGACCGGTGGTAAAAGAGGGGCTTGGAGAGCGGATCCCGAAGACGGAAAAAAATCATTATATATAATAAAACTAAGTTGAGAAAATGTGCGTGCCGATAAAACTTAAAAAGGAGTCCCAGCACGATAAAGGGACTTATATAGTGTGATAGCCCTTTATTCCCCCTCGAACAAGAAAGTTCCCGTTTTAACCTAAAGGATGTGTCTTTAAAGATATAAGGGCTTTTCCAACCCTTCAACTCGGAAAGTAAGTGTAGTGGCGCCATCTGTTGTAGAGTAGTTGAACTTCATTCATTGTCCAAAGTGGCGCCATATGTTGTCGAATAGTTGAATTTCATTCATTGTACACAATATGGACTTAAACGAACGATTATTCCCAAACTTTCTCGAATATCCTAGCGCCAACTTTCTCGAATATCCTAGAGCCTAGCTTTCTGAATATATAAGAGCCCGGTGTCACCCGCCAGAGTTAGTTTGATTTGGACAGCGAAACAAGCGATTTCGAAACGAAAAAGAAAGAAATTATCTGTGTGTGAGCCTTTATTTTGAAGTATCACGTGTGAGTATTTTTAATAGTGTGTTTAATTAATTCTCGATTTCGAAGCGAAGAAGAAAAAAGTTATCTGTGAGCCTTTATTGTGAAATATCAAATGTGAGTATTTTTAATAGTGTATTTAATTAATTCTAATGGTTTTTTTTTTTTCTTTTAATTGTAATTTCCTTAACTTTCAAGTAGTCGCGCGGCGTTGAATCGATGCCTTCTATATACTTTGGCCGTAAACAAAATATCGCGCGACCGCTTGAAGATTAAATAATTTTTTTTTCTTTGTCTCAACGTGCTCCACGTTTACGTAACAATATATTTGTCTATAAAATGTTCATTTAATTTATATTTTACAGAATACAATGCCTAGACGTAAAAGAGGTGGAGATCTTGCCAGTTCTGCAGCGAAACGGCGGAAACAAAAAGAAAATCGAAGAAATGAAACGGAAGAAGAGCGCGAAGCACGTTTACAAAATCAACGAAGCAGAATGAGCACCCTGAGAAGCGGAAAAAGCGAAGAAAGAAAAGAAAATAAAAGTATTGAAGAATCGAGCATTTTAAAAGATAATCTAACAAAGGAAGCATTCCACTACGAACCGACGAAGAAATATTACGATCATAAATATGTTGTGATCGGAAAAATGAATAACATTTGCCAATTTTGCCACGCGAAAAAATTCAGTAGGTAAAGAAACACCAGGTCTCTGTTGCATGAATGGAAAAATTTGATTACCACCACTGGAAGCACCTCCACAGGAATTTCTACATTACATGACCGGGGAAACACCAGAATCAAAACACTTTCTTCAAAATATAAGATCATACAACTCCTGCTTTCAAATGACTTCTTTCGGTGTTACTTCGACTGACACTAATAGAGACAAATTTGAATATGTATTTTCAATTCAAGGGCAAATTTATCACAAAATTGGATCGTTACTACCAATGCCTAACGATGACTATAAATTTCTGCAAGTATATTTCATCGGAAATGAAGAAAACGAAATTGATCAACGATGTACAAATTTTATTGGATTGAAACGCGAAATAATCCAAGATGTACAGAGGATCTTACACAAATACAATCAACTGATTTACATATTCAAAACAACACTAGACCGCATGATTTCTGATGACTATAAAATTGTAATTCGAGCCGATAAAAGACCACGTGGAGAACACGAACGTAGATTTAATGCACCTCAGATAGATGAAGTCGCCATCGTAATTGTGGACAATGAAAATACAAGCCGTGACATAATTGTACAACGAAGAAGAAAAGGACTACAACGCATTGCAGAGACACACCGTTCATATGATGCTCTTCAATATCCGTTAATATTTCTGCACGGAGAGGATGGTTATCATTTCAATATAAAACAAATTCATCCTAAAACGGCATAGAAACAAACAAAAAAGTCACTTCCAAGGAGTTCTATGCTTACCGCTTAATGATCAGAGACAATGAAATATACAATCACATTCTCAACACTCGCCGTTTATTCCAACAATTTCTGGTAGATATGTACGCAAAAATAGAAGCAGAACGGATGCTTTACATAAGACTGAATCAGAAGAAACTACGCACAGAAGAATACATCCACCTTCGAGATGCGATCATAAATGACGGCAATATTGACGAAATTGGAACAATGGTAATCTTACCCTCATCATACATAGGAAGTCCAAGACATATGCACGAATATACTCAAGATGCCATGACCTACGTAAGAAAATATGGACGACCTGATCTCTTCATAACATTTACATGCAACTCATCATGGCCAGAAATCAAAGAACAACTAAAATACGGACAAACCTCCATGGATCGACACGACATGATAGCCCATAATGATAGCCCGAGTTTTTCGACAAAAACAAATAAGATTTATTGAAGTCATCACAAAATACCACATCTTTGGAACCGTTAGATGCTGGATGTATACAATCGAGTGGCAAAAACGAGGATTACCTCACTCACACAATCTCATATAGCTACACGATAAAATTTATCCCACGGATATCGACAAAATCATCCAAGCTGAATTTCCCAATCCACAAAATGATCCGGAACTATACAACATAGTAGTGAAAAACATGATTCACGGACCATGTGGACCATTAAACTTCAATGCGCCATGCATGAGTGATGGAAAATGTACAAAAAAATATCCAAAACCATACTTGGACGATACAAAAACTGAAGATGACGGCTATCCCAAATATAGAAGACGATCACCGAAAAACGGTGGCTTCACAGCAAAAATACGAATACAAGGCAGAGACGAACTGGAAATAGATAATCAATGGGTAGTACCATATAACCCACTACTTTCCAAAATGTTCCAAGCACACATAAACGTTGAATATTGCAATTCAGTAAAATCTATTAAATATATATGTAAGTACGTAAACAAAGGTAGTGATATGGCAGTATTTCAAATAGTCAAAAATAGCGAACAAAATAATAGAAACGATGAAATCCTCATGTACCAAATGGGAAGATACATCAACAGTAACGAAGCAGCGTGGAGGATTTTTAGTTTTCCCATACACGAACGTGAACCAGCTGTGCAAACATCTAGCAGTACATTTGGAGAATGGACAGAGAGTTTACTTCACAAAAGACTCGGCTAGAAAAATTGCAAGCGAACCACCTCAGAACACAACATTAACAGCTTTTTTCCAACTTTGCCAAACGGATCCATTCGCAAAGACGTTACTGTATGTCGACGTCCCTATTTATTATACGTGGGATAAAACAAGGAAAATTTTTCAACGACGAAAACAAGGAATGCCAGAAGAGGGTCATCCAGAAATAATGAAAACTAACGCAATAGGTCGAGTATACACTGTACATCCAAACAATGCCGAATGTTTCTATCTCCGAATGTTGTTACACGAAATACGGGGACCAACAAGTTTCACAAATCTCAGGACTATTGACGGCTACATATGCCAGACTTACAGAGAAGCATGTCAACGTTTAGGATTATTGGAAAACGATAACCACTGGGAATTAACACTACAAGAAGCCACACTCACAGCTTCAGCTGAACAAATTCGAGAGTTATTCGCCATAATTCTAACAACATGTAACCCATCAAACCCAAAACAGCTATGGGACTCTTTCAAAAGGAATATGAGTGATGATATATTGTACCAAATCCGACAAGCTAATCCAGAACTGACTATAGAATTCAATGACGACATCTTCAATGAAACACTCATTCGCTTAGAAGATAAATGTTTAGCAATAAATAACCAGACCTTAGTAGAAATTGGAATGCCAGCACCACAAAGAAATACTTTCAGTGTGCTAAACTACGAAATTACAAAGGAAAAAAGCTACAACGTCAATGAACTACTTGAATACATTGCTCACAACAAACCACTCCTCAATGACAATCAAAAAAAAATTTACAACGTTATAATGAACCGAATAAATAACAACACTGGTGGAATTATTTACTTGGACGCACCAGGAGGCACCGGTAAAACGTTTCTAATAAATCTAATACTGGCGGAAATACGTGCTGAAAAACACATCGCACTGGCACTAGCATCATCCGGCATTGCAGCCACACTTATGGAAGGAGGACGAACTGCCCATTCTGCCTTACAACTACCGTTGAATATAGCCGAACAACAATTCCCGGTATGTAAAATCTCAGGAACATCTGGACGGGGTCAACTTCTAAAACATGCTAAAATTATCTTCTGGGATGAATGCACCATGGCCCATAAAAAATCACTAGAAGCCATGGACAGAACATTACAAGAATTGCGAAAAAACTCTGAAATGATGGGAGGAGCTCTACTCATACTCTCAGGAGATTTTCGACAAACACTTCCAGTTATTCCCAAATCAACACCAGCAGACGAGATCAATGCATGCTTAAAAAAGTCACATCTCTGGCCGCAAGTACAAATACTGCAATTAACAAAAAACATGAGGGTTGAATTATCAAAAGATGAAACAACAGCACATTTTGCTAAAATGCTTTTACAAATAGGCGAAGGTACATATCCTACTGACCAAACGACCGGCCTCATTGAACTCAATAGTGATTTCTGTAACATAGCCACTACTGAAAACGAACTAATCGACAAAATTTATCCAAATATTATTCAGAACTATACCAACGTAGAGTGGTTATTTCAAAGAGCAATTTTGGCCACTAAAAATAATATTGTTGACGATATCAATTTTAATATTCTAAAGAAAATACCTGGTGAAGAGAAAGTATATAAATCGATCGACACGATGGTATCCATTGAAGAAAGTGTCAACTTTCCTACTGAATTTGTAAACTCTTTACAAGTACCAGGAATGCCATTACACTGCCTTCGTCTGAAAATTGGATCTCCAATCATACTACTCAGAAATCTCAACTCCCCAAAACTATGTAATGGAACGAGGATGATCGTAAAACAGCTATCGAATAATGTCATTGAAGCTGAACTTATTTCTGGAAAGAACAAAGGACACACAGTATTTATACCTAGAATACCACTGATCTCTTCTGAATTGCCATTTCAATTTAAAAGATTGCAGTTTCCAATTAAATTAGCCTTTAGTTTTACAATTAACAAAGCGCAAGGGCAAACTTTGAAATATTGTGGCATCAACCTCAAAGAATCCTGCTTCTCTCACGGTCAGCTATATGTAGCTTGCTCAAGAGTAGGAAGTTCGAAAAATTTATATATATATATACCCCGGACAATAAAATGAAAAATGTTGTTTATAAACAAGTAGTGTAAATAATGAGAAAATGTAAATACATGTAAATATAGAAAATGTTTTCAAAATATATTTTTTACTTTTTACGTCATAGTATGTTTTTTTATTTCATCTACCACGTAATCTCATATCAACTCCCGAGCGAAGCCGGGTATCATAGCTAGTGTATTTATAAAGTTAACCACGGCAGAAGCGTGGAACGGCTCGGGGACGGAGCCCGTCGCACAAAGAAAGAACATACTGAACGATTATTATTCATACCAAAAATGATAAGGGTGAATATTTAAGACGCGAGAAAAAAAAGTATTTATAAAGTTAACCACGTGGTATGCGTGGGGGCTCGGGGGGTGGAGCCCCCCGCATAAAGAAAAAACACACTGAACGACTTTTATTCCTACCAAAAATGATAACGTTGTACTCGTAGTAGTTTATGTAACTGTTACGTAAAATACGAGTGTGGTTTTATGAAACGAGCCGCAGGTGAGTTTCATAATAAGATCACACGAGTGTTTTAAGGCCTAATTACGTAC
Source organism: Pammene aurita (assembly GCA_947086415.1). Lineage (NCBI taxonomy): Eukaryota > Metazoa > Arthropoda > Insecta > Lepidoptera > Tortricidae > Pammene > Pammene aurita. The sequence goes on from OX352313.1 coordinate 8,172,135, forward strand.
AGTTGCATACACTGCTTTTATCTACACTCATATTATTTATACTAATTGCCGTGTTCGGAAACCATAGAATGGCCGCTATTGCACCGCCATGGCCAACTCGATTGTGCCGGCGGTCGGGGGGGGAGCGTGTCGGCGGCCGTGCGGGCGCGTGCAGGTGTACATTATGTTATCAAAACTCATAATACATCAATGTTTGAGCATGTAAAGTTAAAATTACGTTACTGTCACAGATAAAAAGCTTATCATAGTAAAATCGGTTGTGGTAATGCTAGCTATTGCCTACCGTTTTTGAACACGTTTTAGAGGACTTACAATGCGAGTGTAGATAAAATATTTAAGATGGGAGAGAAAAGACCATTTATAAAGTTAACCACGTGACACGCGAGAGCTCACGGGGCGGAGCACTAAGAACAACACACAATTTTTTTTCATTGACAGCTTAAGACGGGAGACAAAAAGAGTATTTATAAAGTTAACCACGTGATATGCGTGGAAGGGGGCAAAGAAATAACACACTGATAAGGTTGAATATTTAAGACGGGAGTAAAAAGAGTATTTATATAGCCAACCACGCGATAGGCGAGAAAGGGGGGCACGAAAAAAACACATTGTACGACTTTTTTTTAAACCAAAAATGATATGGTTGAATATTTAAGACGGAAGGAAAAAGAGTATTAATAAAGTTAACGACGTAGCATGCGTGAAATTCATTTTTTTTTAACTTACGGTTCAAAAGTTACAGGGGTGGGGGGGCTACACAACTTTTCTGACTTTCGAAGCGATTATTTCAGAAAATATTCACTTAATCACAAAATAGTCAAAGAATTGTTATTTTGAATTACCTATCGAGTGATGTGTCACATGTTGATTTTTGGTTAATTTTTTTTTAAATTTAGTTACCTGTATGGAGCGCCCCCCTAAAAATATTTTTTTTTTCAAATTTAACTACATAACTAAGTAGCTGCATACAAAATACACCTTAATTAAATAAGCCTTAAGTAAATTTTATTCAGATACGTCGTATAGTTTCCGAGTAAAATGCCTGTGACATACGGACGGACAGACAGACAGACAGACAGACATGACGAATCCATAAGGGTTCCGTTTTTTGCCATTTGGCTACGGAACCCTAAAAAAACACTGAACGACTTTTATTCATACCAAAAATTTAAATGGTTGAATATTTAAGACGGGAGAAAAAAAGAGTATTTATAAGTTAACCACGTGTGGAAGGGGGCTTGGGGGGGTGGAGCCCCCCGCACAAATCAAAAGCACACTGAACGATTATTATTCATACCAAAAATGATAAGGTTGAATATTTAAGACGTTATAAGGGTTAAAGGGGAGGTGGAGCCCCCCGGAGAAAAAAAACACTGAACGATTTTATTTCACACTAAAACTTTTATGATAAAGTTGAATATTTAAGACGGGAGAAAAAAGAGTATTTATAAATATAAAAGTCAACCACGTGAAATGCGGAAGGGGGACTCGGGGGGCGGAGTTCCCTGCACAAAGAAAAAAGGCGCTAAACGATTTCTACTCATACCAAAAATGGTTAGATTGAATGTTTAAGACGGAAGCAAAAAGGTCAGTTCTTAGTTAAAGCCGTTAAAGGACAAAGCTATTGGTTGGTTTTCGCACGTTTAATCTCATCTCTGCCTCAATAAAAATGCTGCCTTATCATATCAATCTTTCGGCCTTCCAGTTCACTTTATGACAATAATCATTAATTTTTGTTCGATCTCTGGGCCGCGATTCGAAAAATAGGCATTTTCTTCTATAGTCCCGTCACTAAACTTTAAGTTGTTCGAGGAGATCACATTTAATCCTACACTATTTTGTCATTGGGATCTGGTAAAACAACATTTATTGAAAAGATGTATTAAGTTTTTCCCAAAAAATACATTGTGCTTTCTTTTAAAAAAAAATTTAAAAATTTTAATGTTTATTTCCCACAAACATTAAATCCTACACTAGAGATTTTTAACCCAAGGGACTACCTGAATATTTAAAACAGTATTTGAAATATGCACCACCTGTCAAGTTGAGAATACATTAGAAATAATAAAAATGTTTAAAAAATTCAATAATTATCAAACACTAATTTTACAAATGGTGATTTTTCACTATATTGTCGAGACAATTATTACGCTTCGTTTAAAAAAAAATTTACAGCGGTGACTGAATTATTACTATTTTTTAAATGGTTTTAAATGATTTTAAAACACGCGCATTAATTCTACACTCATGATTTTGATGCTCCTTTTAGCTTTAATAATATCTTACATAATATCAAAATTTCACCAGTAAATATACTGAGCATTTTCAGGAATTGTAGAATTAGTAATCAAAAAATAAACATAAGGGGAGGAAACTACAACACTTAAGACGTGCGGCGGCCGATACGATTAGTGCACCTAAGGTCATTGACCGTGTAGGTATCTAAGAAGCGCAGAAGAGCATAGCGTATGGTGCGTAGTTGCTTACTTAGGAGTAATAATCAGGGTGGAATAAATAATAGGCTCATTTTATTTATTAGTATTACACTATTTTTTAAATCACACTGATAAATTATAATTGTTAATATTATTTTAATTTATATTTATATAAATGCATGTTCTGACTGACTGACTGAATGATCCACGCAGAGCCAAAACTACTGAAGCTGGAAAGTTGAAATTTGCAGATAAGGTTACATTTTTAATTTGCACAAGTAATAAGGATCGATTTTGAAAAATTCAAGCCCTAAGTTTGTTTATTTGTTTATTCCGTACAATATACATTGTGTTGAACATTACAATATTTAGAAGGGGGTAAAAAGGGAGTTAAGCTAAGCGTTTGTATGGTTAGGATTTAAAATTTTATGTTAGAAACTTGAAACTTCGTAGGTTTGTTGCTAATTAAAAAATAATAAAAGTCATTTCGGCGTTTTCTGGTATACGACCTCTAACGGGGTTAAAAAGGGGTTAAAAAATTTGTAACGAAATATTCAAAAAAAATTGTGACAGGCTTGAAAGTTCGTTTGTAGGCTACTCAGCTCCAAACAAAAAAATAATTTCAGCGTTTTTCAAAACTCCACCCCAAAGGAGTTGAAACGGGGTTGAAAAGTTGGATTGTAGCCAGGCAGAAACTACTTCTTTCTAGCTTCAATAGAAAGTTATAATTTCCATTTATAATGTGTACAAGTAATAAGAAACAAATTTGAAAAATTAAACCCCTAAGGGAGTAAAAACGAAGAGTTTAAAATTTGTATGGGTTAAAATTTTAAGTTCGAGGCATGCAACTTCGTACATTTAATACATTAAAAATAATTAAAGTAATTTTAGCGTTTTTTTTCATTCAACCCCGTAAACGGGGTTAAAAAAGGGTTGAAAGTTGATATAGATACCTACTTTTTTGTGACAGACTCGAAAGTTCATTTGTAAGCACTTCAAAACAAAAAAAAAACTAATTTCAGTGTTTTTCAAAATTCCACCCTAGATTAGCTAAAACAGGGTTGAAAAGTTTGTACTAAAACGAGGCCGAAACTGCTGAAGCTAGAAAGTTGTAATTTGCAGATAGGCTACTTTGTACCTATTTTGTCTACTTATTAAAAAATAAGAAAAGCAATTTCAGCGTGTCTTGATATTCATCCCTTAAGGGGGTTAAAAAACGTTGACGATTTGTATGAAGAATATATGTATATGGCTTAAAAGTAAGTTCTATGATAATTATTATAAACAACAAAAAAAATATTCTAATATCGTACAACACATTTTATAAAGATCAAACTGTGTATGAGTTGGTATATAAGTATAAGTGGACGAAGTCACGGGCAGAAAGCTAGTCTATCTTTAAATGCTTTTGTCTTGACTGACTCTTCAACGCAAACACCGAAACCACTGCAGCAAAAGAGTTGAAAATGTTAGACCAGGTTACATGTAGGTATAATTTGTATGTACTAAGAGGTGATTTTGAATAAATCAATGGCTAAGGGGGTAAAAAGTGGGTTAAAAGTTTGTATGGGTAGGATTTTTTTTATATAGAGACTTAAAAATTCGTGTGGTCGCTGATGATTAAAAATAATAATATAAATATCAGTTTTTTGAAATTCAACCCCTACAGTGTTAAAAATGGGTTGAAAATCTGTAGTTTTTTTTCGTGACTGACTTAAATGTTCGTTTGTAAGCTAATCGTTTAAAAATAATAAATAAAGTAATTTTAGTGTTTTTCAAAATTCCACCCCAGAGGAGTTAAAACGGGGTTGAAAAGTTTGTATTAAAGCGAGGCCGTTACATCGGAAGCCACAAAGTTGTAATTTGTGGGTGGGGTACATTTATAATATGTACAAGTAATAGGAAGCAATTTTGAAAAGTTTGTGGACTTAAAAGAAAAAAAAACTTTTAAGGGTGTTTTTTTTAAGAACTATCCATATTGTGCGAGGTGATTTGGTAGGCCATAATAAACAACTTTTACTATTGGGTCAACTCCGAAATCTATTTTTTTTTGATGTTTCATACATTTCGGCCGATTCAACGTTGACGTTTTCTATGGGGACGCCAACATTTTTTTTTGCATTTCACGGTCGGTCCTATAGAAAAAGTTGTTTAGTAAGACTTACTTAATCACCTCTCACAATATGGTTAGTTATTAAAAAAACATCCTTTAAAGTTTTTTTTCCTTTTAAGTGGGTAGTACTACAAACTTTTCAACCCTAGGGGAGTTGAAACGGCGTTGAATACTTTTTATTAAAGCGAGGCCGAAACTACTGAAGCTAGAAAGTAGTAATTTGCAGATTGGACACTTCATAGTTTGTCTGCTTATTTAATGCCTGTCATTAAAAGGTTTCTTGGATTCTCAGAAATCGATTTTCGACATGATCGGATTAAATTGTCCAAAATTTAAAATGGTCGCCGTTTTACAATTTTGATGTTAGATTCGTATTAGCTGTGCGGATCCTCAGATATAAATTTTCAAAGTGATCAAAAATAAACAGAACAAAATAACATTGCGGCCTTTTGTATTGATGATAATCACATAATTTCAGGATGGCGCTACTTTTTCGAATTCAAACCCTAGACAAAATTATTGTATTAATTGTATGTCAATTTCTAAACCAAATAAGAATAAGAATAAATAAAACAACTTGTCAAAAATTTTGACAACCCTGAACCTTCGGCAAAGACGAGAAACAAATAGGTTCTATGATGTTATAGTACGAGAGCCCACGACCAAAATTTTTGTCTCATAGCAATACGGCCAAAACCGCATCAAATCGATAGATACGATTATCCTGAACTCGAAAATACCAATATCAGACATTTTCCGCGTAGCGTTTGATCTGACCGAATTTTCAAAATTGTCAAAGAATTTTACCGAACTGCATCATAGCAATATGTCTGATTTGCAGACTGTAGTTGAATGATAGTTCTGAGATACCGGAAACATATTTTTCAGACGTTAGTGGTGTAGCGCAAACCCGTAAAATCACTTAAAAAATTTAAAAATGAGACAAAAAAAATGTCTCATAGCAATACGTCTGAAAATCTTTTTTATTAGTAAATTTTGGTTATTTGATGCGAACAAAACAATTTTCAGACGAAAATGTGAACGCATTAAATTTTGAGACCGTTTTGAAAATGTTAACAAATTTTACCGACCGGTATCATAGCAATATGTCTGAAAATTGTTGGACATGATAAAATAAGTTGTCCACATGTGCAAAAAATTTATATCAGACAAATTAAGTGTAGCACCTTCTCTATCAGACAACTTTTCGATACTCAGATATCATTCAAAAATCGTATTGAGGCATCTTGAATTCTCTGTTACAAACCAATGAATACGTTGCGACCCTGAATTTATTAGATGATAATTAACAAAGTATTTACCCGAAACCGTAATAGTAAGAAAGGGGCAGGAGCGTAACACGCGAAAAGCCGTACCCGCCGCAGGAGCGTAACAAGCGCTGAGGCCAGGCGACTCCGAAACGTTATTTTCGTTTTTGGGAGTATATGCTACACTTAAAGTGTCTGAAAACAGGTTTTTGGTAATCCTGGCAGCAATACGAAAAGTTTAAATTTTTTTTTATCCGTATTGCTATGATACAGGTCGGCTAAATTTGTTGACATTTTCAATAATGCGCTCAGGCTATATGCTACGCGCAAAATGTCTGAAAACAAACTATTTCGTAATACAATTATAAAATCTATGTACATTTTCAATATCAGACGTATTGCTATAATACCGACTGCCTTTTTTTTTTGACACAGCAGAAATGGCCTCCCACGCAGTTGCTACACTTTCGACCGTTACTACACACCTAGTCGGGTTCAGAATCATATAATCTAACGATTTTATAGGGTGTTTGCCGTATTGCTATGAGACATGGTTTTGGTCGTGGGCTCTAGTACTATTAGATGACTGTATAGATTATATAATTGATATTTATACTATTCACATCCATTTTTATTAACTGATAGCTGTGATATTATACAGTCGACTACAAAGATATGTATCCACTTTTGAACCTTATTACAACGGATTGAGGTGAAAAAGTAGATACAGCCTAGCTCTTTGTAGTCGAATGTACAATCCATTTTTAGAATGGTCATTCCAATCCAGAATGGCAAAAACGGAACCCTTATAGTTTTGTTCATGTCCGTCTGTCCGTCCGTCCGTATGTCACAGCCATTTTACTCGGAAACTATAGGATGTATCTTAATACAATTTAGACATAAGGTGTATTTTGTATGCCGCTATTTAGTTATGTAGTGAAATTGTAGAAATAAATATTTTCAGGGGGGGCACTCCATACATGTAACAAAATTAAAAAAAAAACAAATATCAACATGTTGCACATCAATCGATAGGTCTTTAAAAATAACATTGAGGTTTCTTTGAACATTTTGTGATTAAGTGAAAAGTTTCAGAAATAATCGCTTCGAAGCTCGAAAAATAGCGTCCCCCCTGTAACTTTTGAACCGTAAGTTAAAAAATATGAAAAAAATTAAGAAGATGCGCGTTAGCATATACTTGCTAAGAAAATTATTTTGAACATTATCGGTTTAGCCATTTTTGAGTTATTTGCAAAAAAAACTTCTTCTATAGGCATCAGATACGACCTTTTGGCATTAGTCTGGTTCTTATTCCATTAAAGCTACGGAACCCTCCATTATGCGTGGTCCGACACGCACTTGGCCGGTTTTATTATTAGTCTTTCAGCGCCGTAACCACCAAACAAAACAAACGCAATAAACCGAAAACATCAAAACAAACGGTATTAGTTATCAGATGGGTATCCTAGCAAAGATGCTATAAATAGCAGGTATAGCTCTCATATTCATTCATAGCTTACAAGCGAGTCACACAAGAAGAACAGATTACTGGTCACTAGACTACGCATTATGAAGCCTAAATCGACCTAGTATTAAGTTATTTTATATGTTTAATTTGAAGTTGGATTTACTGTCATGTGTAACTGTTTTGAATGATAAATAAATAAATAAGTGTGTTTAATACGCATTATGAAGTTTCTCATGACGTGAACACTAAATACAGAGCTGAGAATGGTATCACTCGCTTCTATCCTATACATAACTAGCTTTTTTCCGCGGCTTCGCCCGCGTACTAAAAGTACTAAAAAAGGAGGTTCTCAGTTAGACTCGTATGATTGTATGTAGGAATGTATGTTTGTCCGCGATCATCTTGCGTTTCGCTGAACTGATTTAGAAGCGGTTTTCGGAAAAGTATTCGTTACATTCTGGAGGTTTCGGTATACCACGTTTTGAAGACGGCGGTTCGCTCATTTTTTATTTTAAAGAAATTATTGCAATAATTGTTACGCCATCAACGTCTTACTACTGAGAGATTATGATTAATACAGATTTCTACTCTTGAATAGAAGCTTTTCCCCGCGACTTCATTTGCGTGGAATTAGTAATCCACCCCCCTTTTTACCCGCTTAAGTAATTGTTGTAGTTATAATAATGTAGGTAGGTTTACTCTTCAATATTTACATATGTGGGTGGATGGAAATAAATCAGTGTTTGACCAAGCATCTTGTGTTTCACTTCATGGTGGCAGCGGTAAATTAATTAAAAGTGTATAATCTGTGCATTAACTGTTTAGAACGTTATAAATACATTACCGTGTGTTAGTGTGTAACGTGTAATATGGAGCACGCTCGTCCTCCGCCGGAATTAAATGTTGAGGGCTGCGCGGCGGCGCGCTCCGATGCATGGAAAAAATGGTGGAAGCAATTCTCGGTGTTTTTAAAGGCATCGGGAGTGAGCAGAGGCGAAGGACGTGCAAGCGAGCCTGCTGGTCAACCTCATTGGGGCAGAAGGATATGAAATATTTTCGACTTTCACGTATACTAAAGATGAAAGTGCTGACGATATTGATTGTGTTAAGCGGAAGTTTGACGACCATTTTGGTATAAAGGTCAATATTACAATGTCCCGTTTCAAGTTTTTTACACGCAATCAGAATGCAGGTGAAACTATTAATCAATATGTAACGGCATTAAAAGTGCTCAGTCAGGTTTGCGAGTTTGAAACTTTGGAGGACGGGCTTATACGTGATCGGGTTGTCTGTGGTATTTCTAGCAACGTGGTTAGGGATCGCCTGCTCAGGGCGGACGGATTAACATTGGCTAAAGCGGTGCAAATATGTGAAGCCCAAGAGATGTCAACAGAAGAGAGTCGGCAGATTGAGCAGGCGCAGGCGCAGGCATCGATGTCATCAGGTGTTCAGGTGGACGCGGTCGGGCGCGCACGCGGGGCGCGAGGGCGCCGGGGTCGCGGCCGGCGCGGCGGGCGCGGCGCGAGGGCCGGCGCGCGCGGGCAGCGGTGCTCGCGCTGCGGGAGCCCCTACTGCGACCAGCTAGCCAACTGTCCGGCCGTCAACGTTGTTTGCTACGTATGTGACACGCGCGGACACTACGCTAAGGTGTGTACTAAGCGTACTAAGAGTGATCGTGTGGAGTGTATGTCTGTTGCTGAGGACGATTACATCGAAACATCGGAGGATGATGACCTTTATGTGGATGTGTTATATGTTAGCTCCCTTAAGCAAAAGTCGAAATGTAACGGCACAGATGAACCAACGGAATGGATTGAACCTTTATATTTTAAGGGTGAGCCGATTAATTTTAAATTAGACTGTGGGGCTTACTTAAATGTCTTAACTAAATCAGATTATATATCTATGGGCTTGAGTATTCAGGATTTAGTTCCATACCGTAAGCGGGTCTTTTCATTCACGAATAATACGGTGCCTATAATCGGGGAGCGCGATTTATGTTTTGAGTTTAAGCAACGTAAATATAAAATAAATGTTGTAGTAACACCAATGAACTGTCAGAATATTTTAGGTTTGAAAAGTTGTGTGAAATTAGGATTAATTCAACGTGTTGATACAGTCAATGTTTTGAATGTAGATGAGTATAAGGATTTATTTAAAGGCTTGGGTGAATTACCGGGAACGCATGAAATTTTAGTTGACCCGAGTGTACCACCAGTCATTTGTCCGGTACGGAGAATACCGTTAGGTATGAAAGATAAATTGCGTGATGAAATAACGAGAATGGAAAAGCTAGGTGTTGTACGAAAAGTCAGCCATCCTACCCCATGGGTCAACGCTATAGTTGTAGCCGCCAAGAAAAACGGGGATATCCGGGTATGCTTGGACCCGTTGCACTTAAACCAGGCGGTGCGGCGCGCGCACTTCGCGTTGCCGACAGTGAGCGAGCTAGCGGCACGTCTGCGCGGCGCGCGCTACTTCAGCGTGCTGGATGCACGATGTGGGTTCCGGATGCTCAAGCTCAGCGACGCCAGTGCTGACCTCTGCACGTTCAACACACCATTCGGTAGGTACCAGTTCTTACGTCTCCCTTACGGGATCACCTGTGCACCAGAAATGTTCCACGCACAGGTAAGACAACATTTAGAAGACTTGGAGGGAACTGACTCGTTTATTGATGACATAATAGTTTGGGGGTCAACTAAAGAAGAGCATGATCTCAGGCTTCAAAAGTTACTACAGAGGGCAAAAAATATCGGCATTAGATTTAACAGAGACAAATTTTTAGGTATGGCGAACTATCTCTCTAAATTTATACCTAACTACTCGGAATCGGTAAAAATATTGAGGGATCTATTAAAAAAAAAGGTAAGTTGGACGTGGAACGAGGAACATTCAGAAGCGGTAAAATCTTTAAAACAAAAAATTTCAGAAGCACCAGTTTTAGCGTTGTACAGCGAACGGCAGCCTCTGGTGGTGTCAGTTGATGCGAGCGCGGTGGCGCTGGGAGCCGTGCTATTACAAGATGGTCGTCCTGTTGAGTTTGCGTCACGTACGCTCACCGACACGCAGACACGATACGCGCAAATTGAAAAGGAAATGCTAGCGATTGTGTTTGCGTGTGAACGGTTCCATCAATACCTATTTGGAAGACGGGATGTGACCATCCAAACTGATCACAAACCGCTCGAGGCAATTTTCAAGAAGTCCTTGTCGGCGGTATCGGCGCGCCTTCAACGCATGAGACTGCGCTTGCAAAGCTACAGTTTCCAAGTAATGTACACTCCAGGTAAGTACATGTATATAGCGGATACGCTGTCAAGGGCAGCACTATCTGAACTAATGCATGAGCGGATGGCCGAGGATATGGAGGCACAGGCGTGTTTTGTCTTAAGTCACGTACAATTTAGCGATAAAAAACTAAACATGGTCAGGGAGCATTTGGCAGAAGACAAAGCGACACAGAAGTTGGTACATTACATTATGGACGGATGGCCTAAAAACAAATACGACGTTGATAATGACGTCAGAGTTTTTTGGCCATATAGAGAGTGCATGCAATATGAGGAAGGTATAGTTTTAAAAAATGATAAAGTTTACATTCCGGATTCTTTACGTGGAGAAATGTTAATTCGCATACACGAGGGCCATTTGGGTATCGACCGGTGTAAGCAACGTGCGCGTGACGTGATGTTCTGGCCGGGCATGTCGCGCGACGTGGAGGACGCGGTGCGCGCGTGCACGGCGTGCACGCTGCTGGCCCCGCGGCCGCCGCCGGAGCCGCTCATGCCACACCCGATACCCAATGAGCCGTGGTATAAATTGGGTTCTGATATTTTTGAGCTAAATAAATTTTTTTATTTAATATTAGTAGATTATTTTTCAAATTATATTGAGGTAAACCAGTTAAAGTCAATAAATAGTAGTTGTGTAATTACGGCAATGACGGAACAATTCGCGAGACACGGTAGTCCTATAGAATTAATAACGGACAATGGCCCAGCGTATGCGTCGCGAGAATTTAAGAAATTTGTCAAAATGTGGGATATAAGTCATATCACGTCTTCTCCAATGTACGCACAGTCTAACGGAAAAAGTGAACGGGCTGTACGTACGGTTAAAAAAATGTTAGAAAAGAGTGTTCTGTCGGGTCAAGATTATCATTTAGGATTATTGAATTTTAGGAGTACACCACGTGATGGAATAGATTCACCGGCTAAAATATTAATGGGAAGAAACATTCGCACACGTTTACCAATGTATCAAAAAGAGGACGCGAAAATAGAATATGCCCAAAATCATGAGTCAATCTTAAATAAACAGCGGCGACTAAAATATATATACGATCAATCAACTCGAGATCTCCCTCCACTACAAAACGAAGACATTGTAGTGGTTGCCGACGGTCAAAAACGCAAGTTTATGAAGGTGGTGGTAAGTAAGGCTTCCGAGCCCAGATCTTATATTTTAAGAGACCGTCTCGGGCGCGAATATCGCCGTAATCGCCGTCACATCATTCGCCGGCAGAGACCCCGCACTCCCGCCGACAATGCGCCAAGCATTGTTGGCAGTGATGTGCCTCAGGCCAACACGAGCACGAGTACGCGTGACACGGTAGGGGGCGTGGCTGCTGCTCCTTCACAGACGCAAGGTAAGCCCGAGGGATCTGCGTACCCGATCTCCGCGGCACCTGCACCTACTTCTACGGTAAGCGCCCCGACCGACCTGACAAATTCCGAGCATACTGGGGTACCTACTGGCCCTACAACTAGAAGCAAGGCCCGGAAACTATTGGCTGCAATACCCGAAATTGATTAGATAACATGTAAAACATACTTACAAAAAATAGAAACATTTTTGAACCTTATTTCATGTACATAAATTCATAAATGTAATAAAAAGCATAAAAAGGAATGTGTAACAAATTAGTGTATATATAAATACATAAAATAAAAACCTATTTCACTGTTAATGTATGAATGGAATTGTTATGTCATTGCATCTCTTGAGGTACTAAAACCCATCATTGTTTACACTTGCAACAGCTGCGGTGACATTCCAATCATTTATAATAAAATCTTATAATACTTCTAGACTTTCATTTTGAACCATATGTCCAGGTCATTAAATACAATTAAGCTTGTAACTATGTAAGACAAACGTCCTTAAGAGCTAGTTCGTCAACTCAGTTGAACTGATAAAAACGAACGAAAGATTAAGTTATGCAATTACAATAAGGACTATAATCAATGACCTTACGTATGTTTTACTAATTTTTACCAATTGTAAATACAATTTGGGTTTAAATAAGTGATGTTTAGAATAATTAGATGTAAAAACCCTTGTTATTAATTCTATGCTAAGATAAGGTTAACTGTAGGTTTGCATTTTGTTTGTTGTATAAAATAAATAGGAGAGAAAGATAATAGGATACTAATAGTAGTTAGTGTCTTAAAAGGTACACAGTATTGTAAACAGTAAAGTTAATAATCTGTTATGTTAATATTAGTAGGTATATCAGAATATATACACAAAACCTTTTGTATGAGAAGGGAGATGTTGTAGTTATAATAATGTAGGTAGGTTTACTCTTCAATATTTACATATGTGGGTGGATGGAAATAAATCAGTGTTTGACCAAGCATCTTGTGTTTCACTTCAGTAATGACTTCTGGGATAACAACTATTATATATCCTTCCCCAGAACGCAAAATATCTCCATACCAAATCATCTAAATAGAGTCAACGGTTATTAATTTCCCATACAAACTTTCAACCCCCGTTTGGTGAAACGGGGGGTGCCCTAGAGGGTTGATTTTCGAGATAAAAACTATCCTATATTGTTTACCGCAACTCAATCTATATAATATGTACCAAGTTTCATTCCAATCGTCTGTTCAGCGGTTAATAATTCGCCATACAAACTACCAACATGTTTTTTACCCCTCTAAGATTGATTTTCGGCTTAAAAAATATTCTATATTGTTTCCTGGGACTCAAACTATATCCACAACAAAATTATCTAAATCGGTTCGCGGTAAAAAAATCTCCATACAAGCCTCCCAACCCCTATTTCACCCCCTTAAAGATTGATTTTCGAGATAAAAACTGTCCCATGTCGTTTCCCGGTACACAAACTATCTCTATACCAAGTTTCATCTAAATTGGTTCAACGTTTAAAAATTCCCCATACAAACTATCAACCCCCATTTCACCCCCTTAAGTGTTGATTTCGTAATCAGCGACCCGATAAACCATAGAAACAATACCCATGTTGATATTTAAATTTTGTCACCACATTTCCCCCTTGGGTTGAATTCTCAAAAAAGCTGAAACACTTGTTTTCTCATTTATCGTGAGGAATACTCCTGTAAGGTTTCGAATAAAATAGTTGAACTAATCTCGTTTCCCATACAAACTTTGAACCCCATTTCCCCCCTTAGGAGGTAAATTTTTAAAAATTATTTCTAAGTGCATCCCTATGCCTTATAAGGAGCCTACGTACCACATTTGGAATCTCTAGAACCAGCGGTTTGGGCTGTGCGTTGATATGTCAGTCAGTTTCTTCTTTTATATATTTAGAAGAAGATTGCAATTTGGCACAAATACTTTCAAGAATTTTCATGTCCACAATATTAAATTTCAAAATCGATGCCATTTTCTTAATTAACGTCCCAAAAAATCACAAAAACGACACCCATATGGATATTTAGACATTTCAACCCCATTGTACCCTAACAGGGGAGATGGTATTTCACGTCCGCCACGTCGGATTTTAAAATCGTTGTTGTTATCGTAATCAACGACCCGATAAACCATAGAAACAATACCAATGTTGATTTACAGACTTTTTGACCACATTTCCCCCTTTTATGGGTTGAATTCTCAAAAAACCTGCAATACGTATAGACTAACTAATCTTGTTTCCCCATATAAACTTTGGACCCCCATTTCACCCCCTTAGGGGACGAATTTTGAAAAATCCTTTCTTAGCGCACCCCTAGACCTTATAAGAAACCTACGTGCCAAATTTGGAATCTCTAGAACCAGCGGTTTGGACTGTGCGTTGATAGATCACTATGTCAGGCAGTCAGTCAGTCACCTTTGAGTTATATATATATAGATTTACAACAATCCATGTGAATGATTTAACTGATAAACTCGATTTTTGTTGATATTTTATTTGAGTATAGCAAATAAATTCTCTTGGTGTATCGTCCTTTATATTGACCGACGTTTGTTCAATGCAAGGAGTGTGCTTCCCAGGTACGAAAATAACAGTTCAATTGCATCTATCTAACCATCGAACCTAAAACCACAATATGCTCTGTTCTGAAATGACTGATTGGGGCAAACATAATGACATTTCAATATCGGAAATCAGAAATATAGAAAAAAGTTTAAATAAAATATCCCTTTACCAACCTGTAGTACTTGTGAGTCTTCTGATTTGCTCTATCTAATACAAGTAGGTAAGTAATCTGTGCTACGTAGTAACCTTGCCGCGGAGGCGGGAGTTTTAAAATATGAACCTTAAATAATAAGTTGTTTATTTCAATTGCTCGTAAAGCACTTAATATATTTACGATATTTTTTTGATTATGTATGTTAAATAAATAGACAATTTAAGGAAAAAATATTCACAAGTGTAGGTTCGTATAAAGTGATCATATTCGCCAAAAAAAATAAAAAAATGTCATAATAAATAGATGTAAATATGTCACCGTGGTGAAAAATTACTGTAACACTTAGATCTGTATTAGTACCATACTACCAAATTTTCGAATTGTGTTCGAATTTCTAAGTCACTTTTTTATAAATATAAAGAAAAACCGGCCAAGAGCATGTCGGGCCACGCTCAGTGTAGGGTTCCGTAGTTTTCCGTCCGTCACAGAAAGTGTCCCCACTTAAGAGTTAAAATAACACCGCCATGTAGGATATGATATGAGCGTTCCACCTACAGCGACATCTATCGGCAAATTAAGTAAACTATTGCGCGCGAGCTTAAAGTATGGAAGATGATTTTTATGGGATAATTCTTTATTGCGAGAACCGATTTTCACCGTTTTTACTTTATTTGAAAGCACGTCATTTCATTGTGATTTTGTAGAAATTACAAGTACAATAAACACCTGCTTATACGGTTAAATTACAAACTTAGTTCAGAAATTATTTTGTAAATTTTTTTCAAAAACTATTAAACCTATCAAGTTCAAAATAATTTTCCTAGAAAGTTTTTATAAAGTTCTACTTTTGAGATTTTTTTCATATTTTTAAAACTTATGGTTCAAAAGTTAGAGGGGGGGGGGACACTTTTTTTTTTACTTCTGGAGCGATTATTTCCGAAAATATTTACTTTATCAAAAAATGGTTGTAGTAAACCCCTATTCATTTTTAAATACCTATCCAACAATATATCACACGTTAGGGTTGAAATGAAAAAAAAAATCACTCCCCACTTTACGTATAGGGGAGGTACCCCAATAAAACATTTTTTTCCACTTTTTATTTTACCACTTTGTCGGCGTGATTGATATACATATTAGTACCAAATTTCAGCTTTCTAAAGCTAACGGTCACTGAGATTATCCGCGGACGGACGGACGGACGGACGGGCAGACATGGCGAAACTATAAGGGTTCCTAGTTGACTACGGAACCCTAAAAATGTCACTTAATGAAGCTTATAGACGATAGCTCAGTGAAACAATTCGGGAAATCTTTAAGTTAGACATCACTTATTTAAACAAATACAATAGTGCTAGATCTCCAGTGTAGGATTTAGTCAATGTAGTGTTCCAGACGTTGTCTATAATGTTTTCGATTTCCTGGAATGCACAATCACGTCACTGGGGAAAAATGTGTAGTGGGAATCTGACTACCGTACTTAATAACTAGAAAAAGCTTCCAAAAGTGTAGGATTTAATGCAAGGTAAAAATTTTTGGCTCCCGTCTACTAAGGAGCTTCGGACGTTCGGCTCTACAGCGAGCTTTGCCTTCAGCTCGGCAGACCTTATTAGTCGAAATCAGTCGCTCTTAAAACTGAGAAGAATGATGATACAACTGACAGAACTTGGATTAGGAGTTAGGAGTCTCTTGCTTAAACTACGACCGTACAGGCCGGGCCTCCATTTGTTTTTGCACCGTTAATTTTTTTTTTCATTGAAACCCGGCCAGCCGGCAATGGCTGTTTTCGTGTGATTGTTACTCAGTCGTAATTTACGATTTCACTGTTTCACAGTAATATTTTTTATAAGATATGATTGGTTATCTGCTTTTTAATTTTCATAATTACCTATTGTCTGCATTTTGTCGATTCAGTTTTTGGAAATTTATCTAATTGGCGGAGCCATACGTAGGTATATCTCATTAGAAAAATAAAATAAGTGAAACAAATATGACTGCATTTCTATTTTCTAGGCAAAAACGGGATTTGACTCATGGCAAAATATTTTTGATGAACTGCGTTTTTCTCTGACATTTCTGAAAAAAGTAATTTAACGGCTATTTTACTAAAATAAATTTAAATAACAAGTTTATGTAAATCGTAAGAATGTAACCATGGTTTTTCTTTAAAAGTGCGTGAATGCGAAACGTTTGCTTACAGTATTTGAAATTTCTATCGACCCCTAATTTACTCAGTTTTAGCTATGCTCGCGAGGTCTACGGCTCACAGAGCCACTAGTTTATAAATAGGTATGTATTTGATTAAATAATAAAATATGTTTATCATATTGCACACCGGGCATTGCGATATTAGTATAAGAGCCCACGATACTGAACCTAGTTCGATAACAGAACTGTCCTAGATGAGATATATACTTATAATTAGTCACGTCTTTAACGGGGGAAAACGAAATGCCAATGCTGTAATGCAAAAAAGTGGCGGTGTAAAAAATCCGATAGTATGATAAATCTCCTAGATTTCCTTTGTTCCTCGAAGCAGGGGAAGGGTAGGCTACACGATAATGCGGTGCTGCAAGCCCCCATGCGTGGCCTTGTCAGTAACAGCAGCATCAAACGTTTGCAGATGCATGCGTAAAACAAAGCGCCTGATCTTTTAAAATATAACATCATTTGAATAACGTAACATCTTGTTTGACTTGTTTCAGTTCAAGGCGCTAGGTTTAGGTAACATACATAACATCTTGTTTTTGTTATAGAAAGGTCAGGCGCTTTGTTTTGGCATACATCTATAATTTTTTGGTGCTGCTGCCACTGACAAGGCCACGCACGGGGGCTTGCAGCACCGCATTATAGTGTAGCCCTACCCCTCCCCTCCTTCGAGGAACAAAGGAAATCTAGGAGACTTATCATACTAGAAACCGGATTTCTTTTTTTTTTAAATTAAAATATGCCGTCACTTTTTTTGTAAAAATTTTACGCCAAATGGGTTTTTTAAAGTTTTTGTCCGGGTTCGGCGAATTTAGAGATGGCAGCCCTAGATGTAATAGAATACACTACAAATTAGACTTTCACAACTTCAATTAAGCTTTATTATTCACTCTGCAGTAAAGATATTGGTGTGTATAGTGGTAATTTTATAAGATGTCGGAATCTTACTAAGGAATTCTACCGACAATACAGACATCTTAAACAAAATCGTACTATACGAGTACCATACCTAAATAATATTTTACGTCACACCTAGCCATAATGTGAGTTTTATCGCACGCTACGCGTACGGTAAAACTCGCATTATGCCCAGGTGGAGACGTAAAATTGTGTACTCACCACGGGCAGTAAAAAAGAAAGCCCTCTATCGCATATTTACAACCCTCGCCTGCGGCTCGGGTTACAAATACCTGCGATTTCGGCCTTTCTTTCTTTTACAGCCCTAGGTAAGTAATGTACTATTGACGACTGGCGGTCAAAGGGTATACGATAAACTTCGATAATTAGGTGACTTTTATTCTGTGATAATTGATAATCACGAAGCACAATGTTATTATGTAATAATTAGGTAGGTACTTACCTATTCGTCCGATTCCAGTCCAACCAAGCTAACTTGGCCGTGGCAATGTTTGGCCGCTCCATACTTACTGTAAACTTTGATCGGCGACTGCCTATTACGCCATAGATATTTCCTACCAATCGACCTACGTTCTGGTATGGTTCAATATTTTTATATTTTTTTGGGATCACGTACTGACTGGTGGTTACTCGTACATACAAATGAGACAACTCATTTTGCGTCGCCGTGTGGCAAAATAGGGCTATTGTATGAAACCGTATATAGCCGAAATTACGCGGCTCACAACTCAAAAAATTACGCTCGTCTGGCCTCACCCTTAAGCGTTGGTAGCTCGGCGGTAAGACGTCAGACTTTCAATCAGGAGGTCTCGGGTTCAAACCCCGGCTCATACCAATGAGTTTTTCGAAACTTATGTACGAAATATCATTTCATATTTACCAATCGCTATTCGGTGAAAGGAAAATTCGTGAGGAAAACTGCATACATCCGCGGCGAAATTCAAAGGTGTATGTGAAGACCCCGAACTATAGGCCAGTGTCGTATATGAGAGGAGTCCTGAGCCCAGCAGTAGGACGTATATAGGCTAACATATTCGAATGAGCGTAGCGTAAGCGAAGTGAAGTTCTTTCAAACAACTTCGGCTACCTAGACATCTATGCATTTCGATGGCTTTTTAATTTTGAAAAGTTGTTCCGCGATAAGTTTAGTAAGGTTTTTCTGATCTTTATAAAAAAATTTGGGGTTGTAGCAGAGGTATATATAATTTGAGAGTTCGTATATGAGCAGGATCGATCAAGGGGTAGTGGAGCGAAGTGAAAAAAATATATTCAGAAAGGTCTTGTTATATTGGTCATTCGTTTGCAAGTAAATCGCGAGTTCTCAGTTCGAGACGGACTACTAGTTATATTAAACTGGTTATCTCTCCACACAGCCAGCCTGGGGTGTAGACTAGGTCTCCACCTAGTCTTATCTCGCTCATGTTTATACAAGCACCACTAATATCTATATGTCCAATAATTATCACAACCAAAACTTTATCTCGTATAGTTCGTTATAAATGTTAGAATTATAAAAAGTAGATAATGGGTTATCTGTAACTGCTCGAGTGACTCTCATCAAATTCAGATGCACTTTCAAGCTTGTCGTGTGACTTTGGTATAAAGACTAAATCAATTGCTTATTCAAGAAATATTATTGAAGTTTAACATGACGCTGTTTTTCTCCATCGGTGTTTTTTAAATTATACCTATTATTCAGAGCAATGACGCGTAGTTTCAGTGTCCGCGAGATAACCGGATGGCTCGCTGTATTTAAGCTCCCTACGTTGTACTTGGTCTTTCTAGTATCCGTATATGATTAAGAACGAGCATGCAAATTGCCATTCACACCGGCTGGTCGGTTATCGGTCCCTCAGAGTTGGAAGCCGGAAAAAATGAGGGGGGAGAATAAAATGTCTTATCGAAAAAAAAGAAAAAAAATCTCATTTATCTTTATGTTCGTAATGATATTCGCTACTTTTTCTGTTTCAATTAGCTTTATTTAAATGAAGAGGTATGTGAATGGTAAATAAAGATTCGATATAAGTATACTGTTTGTTCTGCCTTATTTTCTAAAATATATCGTGCTTTTAGTTACATTTACATTCACTTCACTCATTTCATTCATTTACTTTTTTTGCAATCACTTCAGTACCTAATGTAGCTGTGTGCGTAATCAATAATCATTGACCTCATCTTTCCTGATGGCGATACCTATACGAAGCGATTTTTTGGGAGTAAGTACAGTGCCCTACAATATAAAATATTTGCAGGGGCAGCGTCAATGCTGCTACTCCTAATCACACTGCTGCCAACCGACGCGGACTACGTCACATCGGCAAAATGCAAACGCTACGACCGAGGCGAACGCGTCCGAGAGTACCCGACCGACCCCGAAGCTACTTGGCTAGACATTGGCTCTTGTCGCCTCAAAAGCATCACTGTTAATGACTTCGATGGTCTACCTAACTTAATGATTCTGTCCTTGAATAGCAACGATATCGCTAATGTTGATTCTGCTGCGTTCAGTTCCCTTCCGAATTTACATAAGATAGAATTGAGACACAATAAATTGACACACGCGCCCGTGTTCCGCTAGAATTCATGCCCAAGGTTAACTAAATTGTACTTGTGGAATAATCAGATTCAAACCATAGATAATGCTGCTTTTGTAGCGTGTTTGAAAATAGAACGTCTGTTTTTATCGAATAATCAAATAGAACATCTTAGCTCGGATGTATTTAAATCGCTACCCGATTTAAAAGAGTTGTATTTACATGACAATAAACTTAATTATATTCCCAATCAGATGTTTGGTAGCAAGCTGGAAAGGTTAGATTTAAATTATAATAGGTTGAGCTATTTGCCAGCTAATTTCGTTAGTAGTCTCCCTAATCTGAGTATGTTTGATATTTCGTATAATCCTTGGCAGTGTGGATGCTTGGTTGAGTTGTTGACGGAGTTGAAGAGCGTACCTAAAATTGAGTTCTTTAACGACAGCAAGCCGGAGTGTGTTAATAGCACGCAGCCGTGCGACAGAAACAGCACTCGCAGCGGAGCGTTCACTCGTTTCGGTTAAGGTGTCAAATGACAAAATGGGTCAAAAACTTTTTTGTATGAGGGTTATGCAACATTTCTGCAGACATTATAAAATAAATAAACAAATGGACTTAAAAACCTAATTTTCTTGTTAAACACTTTTAAATATGTGCTACTTCTTTCTGTATAGTTAAAGCATTAGTATAATGTACTTACCTAACGAAAACTTTATATTGTCCAAAGAAAAGTCCCCCTTTTTCTTGAAAGTTTTTGTCGTATGATGACGTATTTGGATGTATTCTTTGCGTCTAGTCTAGTAAAATCTCTGGGACATTTTGTTAACACTTTCGCAACCTGGCAAAATTTTGAACAATACCCCAGAAACCGACAGAACCTGCCAGGCGGGCTACGACGTGCAACGCAATGCCGTACGCCGCGTGCCCGGCATCTGAGCAAACATTACGAGTGCCTACCAGGCGGGTTCTCGGTACCTACTCAAAGTGTTAACCTCCAGTTTTATTCATAGTAAAAATAATGTCTTTGCAGTTGCCACAAAGTGCCCCTTATAAGCTCACCGCAAACGCGATTGAATTTCGGACGCAAGTCTGTTAGTTCTGACAGATTTTTTCTGTCAGTTCTACTAATTAAACAAAACCATTTCTGTCAAATTTAATTTTAATAGTTGCTCTTGAAAATTCCTTTACCAAGTTGGGAGAATTACGGACGCTGAAAGTAAATCATACACCACTACTATACTCTTAGCAATAATCAGTCTGACTTTATTAATTATTAAACTCTGGTTATACACCTACAAAATCAACATTAATTATTATATGAGATCAATAAACAATTACAAATTTTTAATCAAAAACAAAATCTTGTCTGTCCGTAATTACTCGTAGCTTTTGGGGTAAACACGGACGGTAGCTGGGTTAGTTACGGACATCATGGGGTATTTACGGACTAGGTCCCACATTATACATAAAAGTCACAAGTAAAACCTTTGCAAGAACTTCCAGCAGTGCAGTTCTCATGAGCCCACTTCTTACATTTTGAACACATAATTTTCCAGTTTTCGCTTGGTGGGGCTGCACTTTATTTGACAATAAATACAAAAATATTCGTCATCTTCTTGTTCAGTTTCAAAATTCTTTAGATTTCTGACTCCTTTTGAGCGTTTTTCTGTAGTTTTTTCGGGTTCTTTTGGTTATTGTTAACAGTTTTTTTCTCTTCTTTATTCTGTGCTTTTCTTTTTCTGTTAATTCTCTTTTTTTATTTTTCTTCTAGATTAGCTTTTTCCGGCGTACTGGTGAAAATGACCGAATGTTTTTTCTTCACTGAACGTTTGCTGTGATGGGGTTGCAGAATTGGTACCTTTACTATGTCTGTAAACGGTACTGATGAAGATTGACTAGTTTGATTCGTCATACTTTGGCTTAAATCAGTATCATTTATAGCATTATCCTCGCCTACTAACTCTTTATCAGTTACATTTGAAGCATCTACCATAGGCATGTTGCTAGAGGGTTGAGAATGTTGAGATGCTTCTTGAGATCCTGTTTCACTTGGAATGCTGTCATTAATTAATTGGTTAATGTTTTGCTAGTGAAGAGAGCTCGGATCAATTGCGGACGTCTGTAAATACCCCGGAGGCCTTGTCTGCATTTACCCCGACCGATTTAAAAATAAACAACAATTTTTATTTTAGGTTATCAGAACGTGTCATCGAAACAAACATTTGCAATTCATACTCCATTAGCAAGGGAACACATACAAAATATCACTATTTACCAACACTTACTATACAGTTCTGTCACTCAAATTAGTTTACAGCCGAAATTAGACGTAAATCCACAAAAAAAATTGATTTAACTTATCTTGAAAACCGTGCGCAGCCGTCCGTCGTGAATGTTAGCGCGACACTAAGGATGGCGGAATTTTTTTTTTTTATACCACGACGGTGGCAAACAAGCATACGGCCCGCCTGGTGGTAAGCAGTTACCGTAGCCTATGGACGCCTGCAACCCCAGAGGATTTACATGCGCGTTGCCTACCCTTTAGGAACCTATACACTCCTTTTTTGAAGAACCTCATACTGTAGCCCACTGGGAAAACCTCGGCAGGGAGTTCATTCCACAGCCGCAGCGTTCGTAGGAGGAAATTCCTCTTAAATCGTACTGTGCGCGACCCATTGGGCTCCAGGGTGTGGGGATGAACACCCTGCCGGCGGCGAGCGGTGCGGTGATAAAAAGCTGCCGTGGGCATCATATCAAACAGTTCTTCAGAGCACAACCCATTGTACAAGCGATAGAACACGCATAAGGAGGCAAAGTCCCTCCTAAGACTCAAAGGTTCAATATCGCTCGTGAGTTTGGGATCGTCGACGATCCGCACAGCGCGCCTTTGCACCGAGTCAAAGGGCCCAAGCTGGTATCCAGGTGCTCCCGCCCAAAGGTGACAACAGTACTCCATGTGGGGTCTGACTTGCGACTTGTATAGGAGCAGTCTCTGCCCCGGAGTGAAGTATCGCCTCGCTCTATTGAGCACACCGAGCTTTTTGGATGCCAGCTTGGCCTTCGCTTCAAGTAACACGTGATTGCATCGGGAGTGCGCGGGGGGAAGGGATTGAGTAGATATTGGTATGTCCGTATTTAACCCGCGTCCGTATTTCCCCCATCGTCCCCTACTCCGTCCGATATTCCGTAGCGTATGTAGTTAATTAGGTACCCAAGTTTTTTTTTCTGTAACCCTAAAGTACTATGTAATAAATCAATAATAAATGTTTTTCTTTTTATATTTTTAATTTTATTTGTCTTCTCTTTTTAAGTGTAAGAGGCACGTAAAGAATCAAATCTTAGACCAGAATTATTTAACCTGTAATTATAGTACATTACTTACCTAGGGCTGTAAAAAAAAGAAAGCCCGAAATCGCAGGTATTTGGGACCCGAGCCGCAGGCGAGGGTTGTAAATATGCGATAGAGGGCTTTCTTTTTTACTGCCCGTGGTGAGTACACAATTTTACGTCCCCACCTGGCCATAATGCGAGTTTTACCGTAAGCGTAGCGAGCGGTAAAACTCACATTATGGCCAGGTGTGACGTAAACATTTTTGTTATTTATGCTTAAAAATTTTGGTTCATGATTATTAGACGGGAAAAAAATAGATAATTCATAAATAGGTATGTATGTATTTAATTGAATAATAATATGTACATTACATTGCACACCGGGCATTGCGATATTGGCAACCGGATATCAACCGGAGCGGCCATTGACAGGCGTTCCCCTCTGCCGAAAACATAACCAGTGGTCATATTTATTGTATGGACTGACATTTATCTGACGTGGCTATTTTTACGTTACGTACGAATAGCCATACATTTGATGTTTCCCTCCCCCGCAAAAATCGGCAGACTTTTTTTGTATAGAAAATGACAAACCGCTCCAGAAATTGCCGCTCCGGTTGGTTGAATTCTCTACGGGTTTGCTCGAGGTTCTACAAAGATGGCGCCACATTGGCACCGAAATCTTCTGGCACATTATATTGCACACTGGGCGTTGCGTGCGAGATTGGTTGATCATTAGTTTTGCGGCGTAGTAGCTCGAAAAGATCGCTCAAGGTTCTTTAAATATGGTATCACAGCGGTACCTAGGTCTTTATGTACATTATATTGCACACTGGGCATTGCTGGGTTAGTAACTCATTCGTTTTGCGGTGTGGCAGCGCGCAGAGATCGTTCGAGGTTCTTTAGAGATGGTGTCACTGCGGTGCCTAGGTCTTCGACAACGCTTGATAGGTACACTAGAAATAGATAAAAAAATCTTCAGCGACAATTTTTACTCAAATCGACCTTAGATTAATATAAGCTTAAGGTCGAGTTGTTGGTACAGTTGCCATCAGATATATCGGAGCGGCCAAGGTGGTCACAAATATCTGAACAGCGCCTCTATTATCAAGGTGATAAAGTGCATGTTCAGACATTTTTGAGTACCTTGGCCGCTCCGATATATTTGATGGCGACTGTACTAGACAGTATGTAATAAATATCATACAGATAAATAACATTCTACGTTTAGTATGGGAATACTAATCGTAACACAGTGTTTCTCTTTCACTTGCGCTGAGAATGATAGAGATCCACAACGACGTGCGGTTCATATAGCATTCTTAGTGTTTAAATATGGAGACCTATGCTCTCCGAAACATGTCGCGTGAAGTGACTCAAGTGACGTGAGTGTAACCGTTATATTTTATAGTGTAGTCATCCGCTTCTGAAACTACAAACTAGACGCTTCGCTCGCTCGCGCGATTAGAAACATTATATAAAATGCAGTTGTTACCTATATCAGTGAGGCAGCGCTTGGTCCCAAGTGCGTCCATGTTCCGAATGTTTAGAATCTTCTCCGCGTACACTTCGCATGTGTGTGTGCAAATCTGAAATTTAAACGCAATAGGGATGATGACAGATGTTGGATTATGCAATAAAATTTATTGATAGAATGGATCATGGTCCAAATAAAGTGACAATAAAAAAAATTATATTGAAAGATTTAGGCTTCAAAATTTTACAATTTCTAAAAGTGCGAAATTTTAAAAAAATGATACCATTCAATGTTTAACATTTTACTGTAAAATAAATTGTATGTAAACCATATACATAAACGCAACATTTCACTGTGAAAATACCAACTAGATATTTTTCCATTATTGAAACGACTATAATGATCGTGACGTCACTTTTGCACGTCATTTTTTTAGGAGCGTTTTGAGAAACAAATGCGAATTTCAGACTTTTAGTCTTATTTTTGACTTTTGTGTTGCTTTAACGCAATTGGCCCCATATAGACATTTGATCCTCACAACAAAATGAATCGATCGATACCATACATGAAAAAAAAAACCGGCCAAGTGCGTGTCGGACCACGCATAGGAGGGTTCCGTACCTTCAATGTAATAAGAACCAAACTAATACCAAAAGGTCGTATCTGATGCCTATGGAAGAAGTTTTTTGGAGATAACTCAAAAATGGCTGAACCGATAATATTTAAAATAATTTTCGTAGAAAGTACATGATAAGGCACATCGCCTCAAATTTTTTCATATGTTTTGGACTTACGGTTCAAAAGTTACAGGGGGGGGGGGGACACAATTTTTCTGACTTTCGAAGCGATTATTTCAGAAAATATTCACTTAATCACAAAATGGTCAAAAAAACCTCAATGTTATTTTTAAAGACCTATCGATTGGTGTGTCACATGTTGATATTTGGTTAAAAAACATTTTTTGAAATTTAGTTACATCTATGGAGCGCCCCCCTAAAAATATTTTTTTTTTTCAAATTTAACTCCATAACTAAGTAGCGGCATACAAAATACACCTTATGTGTAAATTTTATTCAGATACGTCGTATAGTTTCCGAGTAAAATGGCTGTGACATACGGACGGACAGACAGACAGACAGACAGACATGACGAATCCATAAGGGTTCGGTTTTTTGCCATTTGGCTACGGAACCCTAAAAACATTATGCCTATTTTGTATTGTTATAAAAATACTAATTTTCAGAAGTTTGAGTTTAGCAGGGCTATTCAAGAAGAGTTCACTGTTGAAACCAGATACGAATTTATATTACTTTTAACATACCTTGGGCATAAGTTCAGGCCAGAAACTATGTACATTATACTATGAAATTATGATAAATAAATAATGAACGTCACGTTAAGGAGATAAACATATTTTACCTCAGACAGGAATTGCCAAGGCGCCTGTTTCTCTGACAGATGCATTTCGAGATGTTGCGGTAGGGTCATCAGATATTGACCAATCTGTAAAATAATATCATAACTCAAGTCTGAAAATGAGCAATAATACACACTGTGGGCTCGAGTAACCCGAAAGCTCTTAACTGAGACCAAAAGAAGGAAAAAAATATTAACTAAGTGACTTTAGGTCAATTTCGCCAAAAAAAATTTTTTTTCTTTTCTTTTAAATTTTTTGAATGTTTTTCGCACATGGAAAGTAAATGTTATTAATAAAATGATCGCCTAAAACATTGGTACATTTTTTAAATAAAAATTTTGCTTCTGCAAAAAAGTGTTCTTTGTCACTTAGATATCTGTCAATAAGGACGTGTAAATTATGCCCAATAGTGGCAACAACGCCATCAAAATGGCGTTTTGTGTTGAGTTCTAATATTTTTTTTTATTGGTTTTAACTCTGAAACTAGGCGTATTGAAAAGTCTATAGAACATTTTAGTATCTAAATATGATCAGGATTACACTGTTAAAATCTTTCTAGTAATTACGGCACCACTTGGTAAGAAACCACTTGGTAAATATAACACAGTATTTCAATCGGAATGCGTAGGAATAATAGAAGCCTGCCATGCCATAAAAAGACGGAAGGTTAAACATGAAAATATACTAATACTGTCAGACAGCAAATCAGTACTACAAGCACTGAACAGGGAAAAAATCACCTCTGCACTCATACACGAATGTCACCACAGTCTCTCAGAAATATGCGAAGCGGGTAACAAGGTGACACTCCAATGGATAAAAGGGCACAGCAGCTCCAGAGGAAACGACGCAGCGGATGAACTGGCCCGGAAGGGCTCGAGTACACCGGCTTTCGGACCCGAGCCAATAATGCCCCTGCCCTTTTCATACATACAAAACCAACTGGATCACCACTACAAACAACAACATCAAGAATACTGGGAACAAAAGGACACCTGTAAACAGACCAAAGAAATTGTGTCGAGACGTAACCATAAACTCACCAAAACACTCCTGAGGACACCGAGACACCTACTACGCAAAATAATAGGGTTGATAACAGGACATAATACACTCAACGAACACCTCTTCAATATAGGTAGGACAGACAGCCCCCTGTGCCGTGCATGCATGGATGCAGAGGAAACAACTAAACACATTCTGCTAGACTGCAAACAGGTAGAAGTATACAGAAATAAGCACCTAGGGTCTCCAAGCACCTTACACGACGCGGTAAGCAACATAAAGGCTTTGCTGGGGTTCGTAGAGGAGCTAGGATGGTTAGAGTAGCGCCATCCCCATTTCACGCAAAATCGGCACGCTGGATGTCGACTTGCGGAAAATGCCCAGTAAAACTAACTAACTAACTAACTAACTACGGCACACGGTGTATATGTCCCAACACAGAATATTTAATTCAAACACTTATAGCTTACAGTGACGTCTTGCCATCAGGAAGGCTGTAGCTCCAAATAACGGCTATATATATAGTCGGTGGTGCACACGACAACAAAGGGCATTATACGGATTTTAGTGATGACGGGATCTCCTTTTGCACAGTGAGACTTTAGGACCCATAGGCCATTTTAGGAAGCAGAGCCACCTAAATTTATGGTGCGGTGGGGGTAAAAAGCGGGGGTTAAAATTTTCGCGACACATACATTGAAAACTATAAGTCTTAGCAACATACTTCAAAGGCAAGAATTGTAGAGAATTTCATGAAGAATATTTCCTTTATTGAAAGTTTTGTGGCAACTTCAACCGTTTTTGCAAAAAAAATATAAATGTTCCTACTTTTATGGGAAGTGGGGAAAATAATTGTTATATTTATAACACATTATAGTGCAGAGTTATCCAATAAAGATATGGCTTGAAAGTCTCGTATCCAGGCCATAAATAAAATAAGTCAAATAATTATTTTCTGTTTTGACTAGATACTATTAAAATATTATTATTAGTATGGTATTTACCATGTATATTTGAGTTAGGTAAACACCCCGTTTCTAATAGTAGTTGAAATTTGTATGTTAAAAATCGTATATTAAACGGTTTAATTGAAAATAATGATAATAATGATGCAGGTAATGTACTCAAAGCTAAAATAATCGATAGGTCCTAGGTACCATTCATTACACAACTAGCGTAGCGTACCTAACCTAAGTTCATATATATTATAATTATATTAGGCGTTGTCCGTTGATAAAAGATTCAAGTGCCCCACGATTTTAGTTTTTTGTCTTTTCAATGATCTAGGAACATTGATGAGAAGAGTTGTGTGATTACACTGATGACTAGTACCTAGGACCTACCGAATTATTTTTATAGCTTTTTGTACATTATCTATATCATTGTTTATTTTCAATAAAAGCTTTTGCATTTACCTAAACAACGCTTATTTTCTGTTTAAGTTGTTACGTTACTAAAACTGTCTAAACTCCGCTTACTTCATGATCCACAACGCTGTGTTCTACTAGACTTCCCTTTCATTTTACAATTGATTGAGGGGGTTGTTAAGAAATATGTAATACGCGGCATTCTGTAGCGGCAGCCATCTTAGATTTACAATGATACTGAATCAGAACTTAAGGTGTGCACCAGATATCGGATCAATTTGTCCACAGGACGAGGGTAAAATTTCAACCACAAAATTATGGAGATATGGGATGAAGCATGTAGCTGTAGATATGAAGACTTGTATTTAGTTATGTATTTACAAGTTATAATAAATTAACTTATATTTATAAGTTATAATAAATTAACAAATTTTCAAATAAGTTTATGTAATGTATAAGTAGGTATAAAACAAAATTGTTATTTTTAGTTTAGAGCGCACTATTCGCCAACAGACTGTCCTCAGTTGAAGATGTATACCTACCACTTAAGTATTCTCTCTAAAAAAATGAACAGGCCCTTATTTTTTATATTTTTTTATGTATTCAATGTTATGTCCCTGTCTAATGTCTTAGCTTATAGTCTTAGAGATGAAATTAGCTTGATAGGTAAACGTCATTTTGGATTTTCATTTCGGTAAGTGCTACATTATCAGCAGCAGTTGTAGCAGCCAGTATCAGTCCACTGCTGGACATAGGCCTCTCCCATGGCACGCCACTGAGCTCGATCTTCTGCTCTACTCCTCCAATCCGTACCCGCCAAGCGCTTACCTTTGGGCAACGCAATGATGTGCTTACTAAATTGATAGTTTTTAAAAAAAACCCTACCAAATACTTACTCGATCTAATACCCCTTTATTGGTAACCGGTTAGACCACCGACTATAGGGAATATTTGTTCATTAAACACAAGGCCAATTTTGAAGAATAACCTAATGTGCATTATAATGTACATTCGGTTTTATTTATTATTAAAGTAAAACGAACCTCGGTGATGTATTCCTGCGGCGAGAGAGAGAAGTCTGGCAAGTCGGTGGATAGTGCATCATTGTTGCTCCACACGCTCAGGGAGGGGATCTTATCTAAAACATTTAAATTGTATGTACAGTATGTAACAAAAATTATAGTGATCATTTTAAGGGCATAATTAGTATATCGTATTTTAAGTATGAAAAGTTTAAAAAAAAAATTTGGTCGTAAAAAATTTTTGTTTTGTGTGGAGGGTTGTCCGGCTAGGACCACTTGTCCCATACAAAAAAAAAATTCACTTCTCATGCTCAAAAAGTGTGTCATATTATGCTTACCAAGGCGGACTAAAGTAGTACATTTAGCCTCTAGGGCTAATATGTATACATATTTATGATTTACAAAACATTTTAAATTGACCAATCGGAACACTTCACCATATTAAATCCACCAATCACAACACATATCGAAGTTAATCGGAACGCTTGATACTTTTTCGGTGCGTATACTGTGTAAATAATTTAAGTCGTTAAAAAAAACATTGTATTTAATATCAACCAATCAGAATACAGCAATGTTAAAATCGACCAATCAGGAAACTCAATTTATTTCTCAAAACATGAGGTGTTTTTTAGTTCCTACTTCACAATCATTAAAAAAGATTTTAATTTTGGATGCGCTTTAAACTTACGTCAGATAAACGTCAGTCCATACGTGTGTATGACCACTGGTCATATGTTTTCGGCAAAGGGGAAAGCCTGTCAATGGCGACTGCGGTTGGTTGAATTCTCTAAGGCTTTAAAGCGTGTTTAAACTGTTTAAAGAGCTAATTATACCGTCGTCTGTGGCATTTATTCGCGGTGTTTATATCTATGTCAAAGGAGTTAATAAAATTAACAGACCGTCAAGTTAAACCATAATTTCACCTTAGTTTAGTTATTGTGCATAAATAATAAGTATTTTTATCTTATTTTCTCGCAATCGAAGTGAAAAATAGTATGCCATTACTCTGGTCTAAAAGGCATATTACCACTCGAACAATTTTCCCTCACTTCGTTCGGGAAAATAACCACCTCGTGGTAATGTGGCCTACTTTAGACCCTTGTCAAACAATCTACTATTTCGCGTCCAAAATTTTTTTCTTCTACTTTTTCCTCAGTCGCAGTCTCATTTCTGACTTTTGTGTTGCTTTAACGCAATTGGCCGCATATAGACATTTGATCCTCACAACAAAACGAATCGATTGATACCATACATGAAAAAAATTCACCGCCTATTATGTCCTTAAACGGATCACCACTATTTACTGTTACACTCTGTATAAATAATAATCTAAAACAAAAAAGCACCGACTTCACTTTAGGCTACTCCATCATTCCAAGAGCAAATTCTCGAGCTACTGTGAAATATACTCAAATCACTATAGTTATGGCCAACATATTTGAAAATCTCCCTCGATTTCTCCAAGAACCATGAGATCCTGACCTGACGACTACAGGACCAACTGTCAATTATACAAACTAAACAAAAA
The DNA here is from genome assembly GCA_947086415.1 of Pammene aurita. NCBI lineage: Eukaryota > Metazoa > Arthropoda > Insecta > Lepidoptera > Tortricidae > Pammene > Pammene aurita. The sequence goes on from OX352313.1 coordinate 8,203,634, forward strand.
AATTTCGAAATCAGTTCAGCCGTCTTCGAATAATCGGCAAGCATACATGAAAAAAATTACGAATTGAGAATCTCCTCCTTAAAAATCTTGAAGTCGGTTGATAAGTTTAAAATAAATATTATGGGACAATCTTACACAAACCGACCTAGTCCCACAGTAAGCTCAATAAGGCTTGTGTTGTGGGTACTAGACGACGATATATATAATAGACAGATATAGATAAATACTTAAATACGTAGAAAACATCCATAACTCAGGAACATATCCGTGATAAACACACAAATTAATGCCCTTACCAGGATTCGAACCCGGGACCTGTTGCTTCGTAGACAGTGTCACTATCAATGGGGCTAGGAGGTCGTCGAAATACTAGTCGAACGAGCGGAGCGTAAGCGAAGCAAATTCTTATAAACAACTTCTGGCTAATGGGACGTCTCGGCATTTCGATGGTTTTTTGATTTTGAGGGTTTGTTTCGCGATAACTTTAGTAACGCTTTTAATATCTTCATGAAATTTGTTGGGGTTGTAGCAGAGATACATATAGTTTGTGAGTTCGTATATGAGCAGGATCGTGAGGATCGTTCAAGGGGTTGTGGAGCTAGAAGGTGAAAAAAAATCTTCAGAAGGGTCTTGTTATATTGGTCATCTCTTTTGCAAGGAAACCGCGAGTTGTGAGTTCGAGGCGGACTACTAGTATACACGGTGCTCGTGAGCATTGCGAGAGATTTCAACCACGAATTCCTGAGGTCATAAGGAGTAATAAATGTTATATGAATTTAGGTCAATTTCGCCAAAAAAAAATTTTTTTATTTTTATTTTTTAAATGCTTTTAAACATGGAAACAAATGTTATTGGTAAAACTGACGATTAAAATAAATTAGTACATTTTTTTTCGTAAAAAATAGTTTACGTAAAGTATTCCTTGGCACTTTGATATCTGTCAATAAGAATGTCTAGACTAGACCCCATAAAGGGTGCAATCGCAATCAAAAAAGCGTTTTGCACTGAATCACAATAAAAAATGTTTTTTTATTTAATTGGTAGTAACTCTTAAACTAGGCGAATTCCAAAAAAGTTCATAGGGTAAATCGCCAGTAACTGGCCACCTTATGATTTCTATTTATAGGTGAATAAAGTTCATTTTAGTACAAGGTATAAATTACTGGCCGCCTCTTACAAAAATGAGTTCTATTCACCTATACACAGAATTCATTTTAGTATAGGTGGCCAGTAACTGAATGGTGGCGTTACTACTTTTAGTCTCCAATTATGATCAGGAATACACTGTTAAAATCTCTCGCAATCCTCACGAGCACCGTGTATATTTATATTGGTTGTCAGATGTGTTACCAAGTTGTGCGTCGACCGGGCCGCGCACGATGGCCCTGGCGAGCGCCCGCAGCTGCTGCGTGGCGCGGCGCAGGCCCGCAGCGGAGCCCGGGGGCTCCGCCCGGGCCACAGCCAGTCTGGAGCGGGTGTCAACGTCGAGGAGCAGTGAGGGCAGATCGGTCAGCAGGTGGGCTGACTCGTCTGTTAACAAAAATATTAGGTGCGCTTTTAAGACTGTGTCGACCGTCCAGTGGCGCCCTCATTGGGAGGATTGTATTTCCTAATAAACGAAGCAATGTATGTAAAATCCTTCAGTGTTAAGTTGTAGTCCTACTGATTACGCAACTTTTGATCTTTTCACATCTCATGCTCGTAAAGTTCGACTTTAAGTCGTGCGTGGACGACATAAAATCGCATTTTAAGCTCTAGGGCATAAAGTAAAATTTTCTTCTAAGACTAAGAATGTGGCTCAACAGCCAAACAGAATCAAAATATATTGCACAATTTAATTGAGCAGTAAAATTTCGTAGAATACTTAAACTTGTTATTTTATTATATTCTTGCTATAATTATTTGAATTGCGTGTTTTCTATAATTAAATAAATGAAATCAAATAAAATAGGAGTTGATAATAGTTAAGAAATGCCCCGAAATGTTTTTATGACTTGGCAGAAAACAAGTCTATGTCTAAATTCACATGTTGAAAATTAAAAAAAAAAACATTAAAGAATTAATTGGTGGGAACCATAATTGTTTTCATTGTAATATTTTTGTTACAACTTGAAATTGTTTTACGATTACCGATAAATAATTTCCTCGCAATTGAAGTGAAAATTAGAGTGTAACCCTCGTCCATAAAACCCATTTTACACTCGACTTTATATCAATCCTCGCTCGCAAGCTCGCTCGGATGGATAAACGCCTCGCGTAAAATCGTACGTTTTACGCACTTGTTATACAATCTACTATTACGTCACACCTGACCATAATGTGAGTTTTACCGGACGCTTAAAATTGTGTACTTACCACGGGCGGTAAAAAAGAAAACCCTCTATCGCATATTTACAACCCTTGCCTACGGCTCGGGTCGCAAATACCTGCGATTTCGGGCTTTCTTTCTTTTACAGTCCTTGGTATGTAATGTACTATTGTCACATAGTTTCATTTTGCGTATTTTTTGCTTCATTACCGAAACGGCAAATGGAGGCCACTTTTTTCCGTTTAGGTGATGAAGCCAAAAGTAGGTAATATAGAACTGTATCATATAGATCATAAGTTGCGGAATTAGGAGGACTACAACTTAACATGATGAATTATACAGAAATTGATACGTTTATTAGGTAGTTAATACAATCCCTCCGATGAGGGCGCCACTAGACGGTAGACGCGTTCTTAAGAGAATAGGCGTAGAGTAAAAAAATAAATGTGTCTTAAGATTAACATCTTAATTACATATTGCTTGTAAGTAGAGCTCCCGCTACACGTGTTACACGCGGAGACGAATACCCGTGTACTTAAGACCGGCGGTGCTAAAGAACCGCCGTCTCTTGGAAACGTTTCCTGGAGACGTTTCTCAGACACGTTTCCACGGGTAGTTAATACCGGCCCGAACGGGTCCGAAGTAGTTAGAGCCGATTCAAATAAATTTTATTCGTTTCTTATTCGTAGCTTTTAAACGACTCGACACGTTTCGACCCGTACCTCCAGCCACTCGTCAAGGACGTTTCCAGATCCGCGTATATTTAAGAAACGTTTCTTCGGCTACCCGTTTACCCGTAGAAACGGGTCTTAACTACACGTTTCTTAATTACACGTGCGAAACGGGCCAGAAAACCGTGTAGCGTGTTATTTAGAAACGGGTACACGAGACCCGGATACGACCGGGAGCCCTACTTGTAAGGCTGCGTTTCCACCAGGGATGTGCGAGGTAGCTGAGCGGTGTGAAGATGCGTAGCGAGGGCGTGCAGCCTCTGACAAACGCCGTCTAGTAAATGATAGTTTAGTACCTCGCAACACATTCCTCGCACACATACTTCCCTTGTTTTGTATGTACAATAACCTCGCTCCGCTGACCTGTTTCCACTAGAGCTGTGCTGAGCGAGGATAGGTAAATGGAACGTTTCTATTGGTTCATGAGAAACACATTTCTCGCAACGCATCCTCGCATAGTTCTGATGGAAACGCACCCTAAAGGTGCGACCACACCGCTGCTTAAAATACGGCGACATTACGGAATCGCAGTGACGCATCGTATCCATACCGTTTTTATCGCATGCCCTCCACACCGCTGCTCAAAATACGCAGACAATTGAGCTGCGTCAAAGTATTTCGTATGGGGCACGTCACTGCGTCACGTTGCGTCTGCGTATTTTGAGCAGCGGTGTGGAGAGCATGTGTTAAAGTCGTGACGTTTACGGCACGTCATTGCGATTCCGTACCGTCAGCGTATTTTAAGCAGCGGTGTGGGGGGCATGCGATTAAAACGGTGTGGATACGATGCGTCACTGCGATTCCGTAGCGTCACCGTTTTTTTAAGCAGCGGTGTGGTCGCACCTTTAGGCGTCATATTTTTTTGGTAACTGAATTGTCAATTGTTCACTTTTACTCTTGCTCTGTACATCATTGAACCACAAGTATTTACAAAACATAATACGCATGATGAATTTTTTTCATGTATGGATATCAATCGATACGTTTTGTTGTAAGGATTAAATGTCTATATGGGGCCAATTGCGTTAAAACAACACCAAAATCAGAAATGAGATTCAAAATCTGTCACTCGCTTTTGTTTCTCAAAACGCTCCTAACAAAATAATATGCAACAGTGACGTCACGGTTGCATAGTCGCCCTGTTTAAAGTATGGAAAAATTATGAAATTGTTATTTTGACAGTGAAATATTGCGTTTATGTATATGGTTGCCATACAATTTATTTTCCAGTAAACTGTTAAAATCGAATGGTATCAATGCTTTTTTCCAATATCGTACTTAAAAATATCGTAAATTGTTGAAATTTTGAAGTCTCATATCTTTGAACCGTTTCAATATATTTTTAAAAATTTCGCTTTATTAGGATATATTTATCATTTTGCATCAATTTAACTTAATTATATTACAAAATTCAACATGTGTCATCATGCCTATTAGCCCTAAAATGTTAAACTTAAATATGACCCTCTCTCGGATGATCAAGATGACTTATTTCAACTCTCCAGATCATATTAGAAATTCGAAGCTAACTATAATAAGATTAATGAGGGTAGCCGCGATCGAGAACTTCACTAGATAGCAGCACCGTGGCGAGAGGTCTAGCTGTCATAATCCACCAATCATTTTTAATCATATTTTTGATACCCGTTTGTGCTCAAGATGGCGACAGCGTGTTTAGAATAGTTTTTTGTTTTCTTGCTTATTTATGTAGTTCAGTGTGTAATATTGATTGAGCTTATTGTGCGGTGACCTAACGAACAAGTGTGCAGGTAATGAAAAAATAGTCTCAAAACGCGCGTAACCACCCTTTAGTCGAACAAACGGTTATCCGGGGTCTCGGCCGCCCACGTGTTTGTAAGGAGGCTATCACCTTACAATCAGCAAGGCCTCAACCGAACAACGTTGCTTATATTTTATGAAAAATTAATATAATGATGATTAATATAATGGTTGATTATTTTTTCAATGTTTTCAGTGTTTGTATTTGATTGAAAAACTTAATATAATAAGTATACACCTCGACATTGGCAGAATTCACCTCGCCAAAACCGGCGAGGAGTAAAAGCCATATACACGGTGCTCGCGAGGAAACCGCATAATTTTAACAGCGTTATCCCGACCTTATTTAGAGTCTAAAATGTCAAATAAACTTGTGTGAAATTCATCTTGTTTCAGAGTTATAACCAATTAAAAAAATAAAATATTTTGATTATAACTCAGGACTGAACGCTTTCTTAACGGCAATTTTACCACTATGGAACTCATTATAGGCATCCCTGTTGACAGACATCAAAGTGACAGGAAACACTTTGCTTTAACTTTGATTTTAAGAAAAAAAAGTAGATTTGTTTGTCTTTAGGCATAGTTTTTTCATTAACATTTATTTTTAATTTAAGAATACGTTCAGAAAACAAGAAAAAAAAACAAAAAAATTTTTTTTTGGCGGAATTATCCAAAAGTCATATGATATTTTTTACTTCTTTTGGCCTCAGGAGTACGCTGTTAAAATTATGCGGTTTCCTCGCGAGCGCCTTGTATAGAAAAGAAAAAAATTTTTTTTTTATTGGTGGATGTTGACAGCTGCTGTCAAAAAGATCTCTCGCCACGGTACTGCCATCTAGTGAAAAACTATCGCGGAAACCTTCATTAAATAGGGAATCATATTTACCATTATTTTGTAATCAACATGTTGAAAAAACATAAAATAATAGCTATGGAAACGTTTTTATTTTAGTTTAAACCTAGTTTTTTCGACTAGGTTAAACCCATATTACGATTTAGTTTTTATTTGATTTTAATTTAATATACTATTTTGTATGTAATTAATAAACAATTTTATATGTTTAAACTAATTTCAAATAAGAATCAGGATTTGAAGTAATGTGAAACGGAACGTGTTTTAATCCACCAATCAGCGTCTGGTCACCCCTGTTATGACAACTAATGGGGTTGGCAACTTTCTATGGGATTTGGCTTAAAAGGCTAGCATCCAGGTCAAAAAATAAAAAAAAAACAACAAGAATTTGACACAATTTGACACTGTGAACAAACAAATATGGAGTGACACACATGAGTGACGTCACAGAAACTGTAGATCCCTTTAGGCGCGAAAATTTAAATTGTCAGTTTGTAACAGCAATTTTTGGCTATAAATCATAGTATTTTCATTTTTTTATACACTCGTGGTCTATTCTAAGTGCGATTCTTTCAAATGAAAGCATAAATGAAAATATTGCATCTTGCCTATTAACGCCTTAATGCTCAGTTTAATGCGTACCTGACTCATACGCCTGCAGTTTCCCAGCGACCTCTAACGCTTGTGCGGCCGCCCGCTCTAAGGTCACGGCCGCCGGGCACGCCTCACTCAACACCCCACCCTTAGTTGCTTGGAACTCTTGTTCTATGCGCCGGCTGTGCGCTGATATTAGGGCGCATAGTCCGTTGAAGAATGCCTGCATGAAAGAAATAAACACTTTCACCTCAGCAGCACGAACAAGCCTACTTCCCTACGAATACACAGTGACGAAAGTGCGACTTTCGTCACTCCAGGGAGTGAGACAAAGTAGTTTTTTAATTTAGTGAAGGCCATGAACTGCTACTTCATATTTCGGGGTCTATTACAAATTCGAAATACATATATTAGGGCCACCAGGTCACATCCATGTTTGCACAAATATATATTTTTTTATTTCATACTAGCTTTTGCCTGCGGCTTCGCTCGCGTTAAATTCGGGGTAACACAGTTCCCCTTTCCTGATTTAAAACACAGAAAAGAACTCGGAACAGAATATTATTTTAATACGCTACTGTAGACGATACTATTTGTCTTTATAGCTTATGCACGATTATTTTGTTAGTCACAAATAGTCCGCATACCAATTTTTAGCTTTCTATCTTGAAAATTGCGGAATGCTCCATACAAACTTCCACCCCCCATTTTAGGTAAGTGGGGGGTTAGAAAGAGACAAGAAGTAGCTATGTCACTCTCCATCCCTTCAACTATCTCCACTTAAAAAATCACGTCAATTCGTCGCCCCGTTTTGCCGTGAAAGACGGACAAACAAACACACACATACACTTTCCCATTTATAATATTAAGTATGGATAAATTAATCTATATTTCACAATCCTTTCGAATCACAACTTAATCGGTACTAACTAGATGCGTCTCGCTTGACAGTTTATAATCGAATGCCCTGAAATTAATCTAGCTCAGGTGGTCGCTATGTTACGAGTATGTACGAGTATAGACCCCGTTATCGGAGGTGCAATTTGGTAGCTTGACGTTCTTAGGGAATGGTAAAAAGATTTATGATGTCGATATCGATACTCTTCCTTTTTCTTGTCAATTCGTTTTATATAAGTACCATTTTTAGACTAAAATTTTACTTTTTTTTTTGTCACCCATGATAATCATTGTCAACAGAAGTAGAAATCATTATCAGTCGAACAATAACGATACGGTTGCTATTTTACTTTTCTTATGTTTCGAGTTGCAGGGCCGTGCCTGAATGCTCTTGAGATAAACCTTACCCTTAGAGATATAATACTGGCCACCTATACTGAAAATAAATTATTTACGTCAATAGATAGTAAATGTCATCTCACAACAATATTTTCGATTATTTAGCTGTATTTACGAGCATATTTTATTCGTATATAATATTTCATAATATTAAAAATGCAGTCACTTCTCGCAGAATACCCTAAAAATTAAGATTGAAAATTGTTACTTATAAAAATGAAAAGGGTACCTAAATAAATATTCCTTTTTTAATAAGCCATGTTTTACAAAATAATCACGTTTAATAAAGTCACTCTCATTATGTCAAAGGAAAAATATCTACATGCAGCTAGTATTTCAAAATAATTTTTACCCATCCCTAAGAATGACAAGCTACCAAATTACACCTCCGATAACGGGGTCTAGTTATGTAGCCGACTATTCTCGCCAATCTACCCCCTCAATCGGTCCGTTAGACAACCGCCACAGTTCCCGTGACTTGCCAAAAGAATCAATTGACTGTCCCTTAATAAGTAGAAAACGAACAATTACGAACATACGAATAAATGTAAGTATTGTTACCATACACATATTTTTAACCTTTAATATGTTCTCACTACTGAGGTGAAAAGTTGTATGTGTCACACGAGAGCAAAGTTATTTTACATGTAGCGTTTTTGAGTCTTTCGCTTACTCGGGACTCAAAATCAACACTCGCAAGAAAAACCAACTTTCCTCTCTTGTTGCACAAATAACTATAGCTGCCATTCTGGAATTCTGCCATTTTGTCATTTTTCTGAAATCTGTACACACTGAGAAGTGTGTGATAGACGGAGAGCTGGCCGTGTCAGATATGACAAAATAATGAGAGCGACGAAACCCCTTTCGTTAGTTTGCTATACTATGCCTATTTCTAGATCTGGACTTCTGGCAGCTGTAAAGTGGTGGAGGTAAAAGAATGCAAACCACTTCAAGACAATCCTAGAGTTTTGGTTTTGATGCAGTATTATGAGAAATTATATAAATAATTAGATTATATCATTGCCAAAAGTTTCACAGTTCGCCTGCGGCTCATTTCATAAAACCACACTCATGTTTTAAGGACCCTTATTACGTAACAGTTACATAAACTACTATTTTTGTATAATTTTAACATGTATAGTTTTGAAGTTATAAAGAAAAGTTAACCCCCCGGTATCTCGGGAACTTGCTGGACCAAAATTTTTGAAAAAAATTGCAGATTAACGTTCTTTACGTATAGATTATAGGAAAAATAATAAAAGTATGTTATTCAATCAAATACAAACACTGAAAACATTGAAAAAATAATCAACCCAGCAGGATTTGAACCTCGCATCGATACGCCTTACCGGGGCTCGATCGCTTTACCAATTAAGCTATGGGTTCAGTTACTGAGTTGACGAAATTCTCAATGCCTTCAATCATCTTTTTGCATTTATTTTTACATCGACTTTACAGCAGCCGTAAGCGACATCTAGGTGCTAACTACTAGAGTTAGATACCCTTCCCGCCGACCCTATTGCAAGTGTCACAACGGAAATAATAGATGGCGCTGTTATCAACTCATAATTATTTTACATGGTTTTTAAAGTGGGGCATTCCACTCATACAATAGTATGTATGTATACTATTGTATGAGTGGAATGCCCCACTTTAAAAACCATGTAAAATAATTAAAAATAATAAGAGTTTGCAATTAAGCGTGAGTTGGACTTACGAAAAAAAAATTGAAATCGGTACTCGACCGACAAAGGGTCTAGCAGGCTAAGCCAACAAGAGTGGCCCCCGCAAGGGATTTGGTTGTAATTTGAGGTGCAATAGTGGCAGGACCTAAGAACACTGTATGCTTAATATCAGCCTTCGATCTTGTTTTGTTTCAGACTTATTCACTAAAATGTCAAAAAATCAAGGTAATTTTTAAACCGTTATTTTAGCTACGAGGGTTGCTACTTATATATCCGGAAACAAAAAAACAAACAAACGTACACGGCTGAAAATGGTTTTATTGTTTTTCAAAGTATTCCCCTTGATGATCTATGCACTTTTGCATTCGCGTGAACCAATTTTTAAAGCACTTCTGCCACTCCGCCTGAGGTACCTCCATAACGTGTTGTTTGAATGCGTCGACAGCATCTTCAGCGGTCGAAAATCGTTGACCGCGTAATTTATTCTTTATATTTGGAAATAAATAAAAATCGTTGGGTGCCAAGTCAGGGCTGTACGGCGGATGACCCGTTAATTCCACATTTTGACCCTCCAAAAATAGAGTTGTTTCGCGTGACGTATGACAGCTGGCATTGTCATGATGAAGAATGATTCTTCGTCGCTGGTTAGTTTTACGAATTTGTTCAAATACTTCCGGTAAGCAAATGGTCGTGTACCACTCTGAATTAACCGTTCTACTGTTTTCTAGTGGCACTGTAGCTACATGGCCATTAATACCGAAGAAGCAGGCCACCATTTGTTTCAATGTACTTTTTGCACGAGTAACTTTCGTAGGGTTCGGCTCATTTTGAAACACCCATACCGTTGATTGTTGCTTCGTTTCGGGATCGTATGCATAGATCCAGGATTCGTCACCTGTATAGATGTTATAAACGGCTTTTGAGTCACCACGGTTATATTTTTTTAACATTTTATTGCACCATTCGACGCGAGCATCTTTTTGCTCTTTTGTTAAGTTGTGGGGTATCCAACGCGAACAAATTTTTTTTACAGCAAAATAATTATGTAATATGCTATTAATGCTGGTCATAGAAATACCCAGAGTCGCCTCTATCTCGCGGTACGTAACATGTCGGTCGTCCATTATAAGTTTTCGCACAGCCTCGATATTTTGTTGTACAACGACCGATTTCGGGCAACCTGCCTTAACTTCGTCCGTAAGCATACTACGTCCACGATTGAACTCACTAAACCAGTGATACACGGTAGTTTTAGATGGGGCTTCATCACCAAAAGTTGAAGTTAGTTGATCTATGCACTGTTGTTGCGTTAAACCACGCCGAAAATCATAATAAATCATAGCACGAATATTTTCACGAGTGAGTTCCATTCTTGCTGCGAGATGACATTTAAAACCCGTCAAAAACAAAACACGAGCGTTAATAAGAAAGAAAAAATATACCGGCCCGTACTTAAAAAAGTTCAAATTTTACCATGGCGGTCAAATATGCTATTTAAGAAGATTGTAATCCCGGTTTCCGGATATATAAATAGCAGCCCTTGTAAACCAAGCAAGCGAGAGTCACCAAATAAGTTCAGAATTAAGGAGCATAAAATGGGGTTCATAATGCATATTTTTACAGACATTCATATCGTTGAACTTGGATGAAAATAATACAATAAAAAATTTCGCTACATTTTTTTGCCACTTTTCGCGGAGACACAACTATCAAAAAAATTACTTGATAAGCCACAATTGTCAACTACGTATACAGTCGTGGCCAGATAATTAAGGACAAGATTATTTTTGCCATACAACTGCATACAAATATGACATTTTAAATTTGATAAAAATATAAATTTTGCTTATGCTATTTATATTTTAAAAAACGTATCCGTGTTTAAACAAGACTTAATATGGGCCATAAACATCTTTATAAGTTCATACTATAATTAGGAACGATGTATGAAAATCGTTCCTAATTACAAAAAGTATTGATTTGACCGTCTGTATTTTTTAAAGTTCAAATTTTATGGAAGATGTGTATGGCCCATATTAAGTCTTGTTTAAACACGGATACGTCAGTATTTTTTAAAATATAAATAGCATAAGCAAAATTTATATTTTTATCAAATTTAAAATGTCATATTTGTATGCAGTTGTATGGCAAAAATAATCTTGTTCTTAATTATCTGGCCACGACTGTACATTTAAAAACATTTTGAAAAATCATGGTGCGTCATGTCAAAAAAGAACATTTACTAACGTATGGTTACTATAGTGTAATGGCAAGTGTAGAGCCCTTCTAAGGTAAGTCTGTAGTTGTCACACCACAGAAAGAGAGTTGATGGACACATTAGGTCGTGATTGACGTATGCAGACTTAGCTTAATCGTACTATATCTGTAGAAGAAATCGTAATGTCAGATTGTAAGTTTTTTGATTTTGTCGTCAGTTGCAAATTAAATGGAAATTTAGGTATTATTCTAAATGTGTTTTTTTTCTTCTATTTTTATTATTCTATGCAAATAAGGATAAAAGTGGGTACATAATAAGAATTGGCTGTGGGCACATTGACAAAAACATTTTACCATTCCATATCAACAAATAACTCAGTAGAGCAAACAGAACAGTATTTACGTCATTGATCAATGTCAATTAATTATTTCATAAGGAACGAAAGAGGATGTTATACCTATATACTACAGACTGATTTGCCACTACTACTCTATTGATATGATATGAAATAGTAAACATACGTTCGTAAATGTTTTTTTTTTGGCATGACGCACCATGATTTATCAAAATGTTTTGAGATGTGTACGTAGTTGACAATTGTGGCTTATCAAGTATTTTTTTTTGATAATTGTGTCTCCGCGAAAAGCGGCAAAAAAATGAAGCGAAAAAAAACTTTATTTTGTTTTCATCCAAGTTCAAAGACATGAATGTCTGTAAAAATATGCACTATGAACCCCATTTTATGCTCCTTAATTCTGAATTTATTTGGTTTCTCTCGCTTGCTTGGTTTAGCTAAAATAACAGTTTTAAAATTACCTTGATTTTTTGACATTTTCGTGAATAAATCTGAAACAAAAGAAGATCGAAGGCTGATATTACGCATACAGTGTTCTTAGGTCCTGCCACTACTGCACCTCAAATTACAACCAAATCCCTTGCGGGGGCCACTCTTGTTAGCTTAGCCTGCTAGACCCTTTAACCTATTTTCATTATATTAACCCTTTGACCGCAAACGTCAAATCACGAACGACGAGGGACCCTCTTGTTCCTTTAGCCGTCAACATAGTGAATCCACCTTTTTGTAAAGGGTCGGCAACGCGCATGTGACACCTCTGGAGTTGCAGGCGTCTATAGCCTACGGTAGCTGCTTACCATAAGGCGGGGTAAAAAAAAATTCCAAATTATAATAATCCATCTATCTATCTATATTAACTCCTCCTAGCCTAGTAGGTAGTGACCCTGACTATGAAGCAGGAGGTCCCAGGTTCGAATCCTGGTCAGGGCATTTATTTGTGTGTTTATCACAGATATTTGTTTCTGAGTTATGGATGTTTTCGATGTATTTAAGTATTTATCCATATTTATCTATTATATACAGGCTGTTTGGTCGCTACGTGCAAAGGTTTAAGGAGGTGATAGACGAGGTATTTTTGAACATTTCTAGCCATATATGTCTTAGATGAAACGTGATTTTTTTTTAAATTGAAATTTTAAGAATTTAAGAAAAATGCTCAGAATTTGGTAGATACGAGTTAATATATAGTGCCCGAATACGCGTTAGTTTGTAAACACTATCTTTTGTTTCCGATAGTTTAATGTAAGTCGGACCAAATAAAGCTACTTTTAAGTGTATTCATGGCCTCTAAAACAAATGGAGGCATACGAACCTTTAAAAAAATCGTAGGTTGACACGAGCATAGTTTTGATGTGCCATAAAAAAAAAAAATATTTGAATTGTTCAAACATTTTTGAAAACATGCCTATTTACTGTTCTTTCTTTAGAGGTATCAGTCATTCATATCGCTTGTCAAAATTCTGAGTTACGGAATAAAAACCAAAGTTAGGGAGCACTTTTAATAAAACTACATGTACTTTAATTTTAAAACTTTAGTAACAAAATCAAAGCAAAATCTTAAATCACATGTTCAAAATGTAAACGACGGTTTCTTATACAGGAACGGGCCCTTTTCCGCACTTCTGTGGTAGTTATTTTTAGTTGCATCTCCTCCCTCATGATGACAAAAGCTTCGCGAATCCTTGTTATTAACTCGTCTTTTGTTGCGATTTCTGAGGTGTACACAAGTCCTTTGGCCCGTCCCCAAAGAAAAAAGTCCAAAGGAGTTAAGTCGGGGGATCGAGCGGTCCAAGGAATGGGTCCATCTCTACCGATCCAGCACTCCGGAAAACAGTCGTTAAGGTATTCTCTCACAGCCAAAGTCCAATGTGCCGGGCAGCCGTCATGCTGAAATATGATTTCTCTTTCCGCTTCTAATGGTACTCCGGCTTCTTCTAGGAGGATAGGAAGATCGTTTTGTAAGAACTAGAGATAATTGGGTCCGTTCAAATTATCGGGAAGAAAATGTGGCCCGATCAAAGTTCTGCCAATTACTCCAGCCCACACGTTAACTGAAAACTTCTTTTGAAAGGAGACCTGCTTCTTCCAATGAGGATTTGCGTCCCTGTCAGCCCATTCATGAAGGTTATGCAAGTTTGTTATCCCCTCTCTTGAAAACTTTGACTCATCTGTCCAAATGATAGATTTTAAAAATGACGCGTCGTCAATGTCGCTGTTTAATAAGAATCTGCAGAACTGTATTCGTTGCCCGGGATCTCCTTCTTCTAAACCCTGCACCCCCCCCCCCCTCAACCCTCGAAAAGGATATTTTTTCTCTTTATGCATCGTGTTCCAAACCTTCCATGTCGATATGTTAAGGTTTTGAGCTACTGTTCGGATGCTTGTCTTAGGATCAGCTTCAAATGCGTGAATAATTTCTACCTCGGTATCCGCATCGTATCTCTCAGGATTCACTCTAGTAGCCGGACGATGGATCCCATTTTCGCTAAGACGACGAAACGTGTTGTAAAACATCCTGACATTGGGTAATCTGCGATTTGGATAATGCTCCTGATCCCAATCGCCGTGCCAATGCTCCATTACCGTCTGCCCTTCCGTACATGAAGATAATGTTAGCATAATCTTCGTTGCTAAAACCATCGATGTTCATAATGTTTAGTTGCAAAATTTAATAGTATTTTAAAACCGCTTCAACCGTTTGTTCAATTTTCATAGAAGAACTAAATTCGCAATTGGCTATCGTGAAAACTTAAAACAAAGGCAATTCAAAACATTCCAAATTTGAAAATTCTTATTCTTAAAATAACGTGTTCCAAATTTAAAACTATGGTTTTTAGTTTAGAACTTTTTTTATAATCCTCGTCGGACTTTGGAAAATGGTACTTTATATATTTTTTTTTAATAATTAACTTGCTATGAAATAATTACAACAAACTTTTGTGTTTTATTTTTTTACACGTTATTTAATAGTTAAGTACCTACTTAAAGTAAAATTTCAAGACTAGTACGCAGATTTGAAATTCTTAGGAAGTGCTAACTTTGGTTTTTATTCCATAACTCAGAAATTTGACAAGCGATATGAATGACTGATACCTCTAAAGAAAGAACAGTAAATAGGCATGTTTTCAAAAATGTTTGAACAATTCAAATTTTTTTAAATTTTTTTTTATGGCACATCAAAATTATGCTCGTGTCAACCTACGATTTTTTTTAAAGGTTCGTATGCCTCCATTTGTTTTAGAGGCCATGAATACACTTAAAAGTAGCTTTATTTGGTCCGACTTACATTAAACTATCGGAAACAAAAGATAGTGTTTACAAACTAACGCGTATTCGGGCACTATATATTAACTCGTATCTACCAAATTCTGAGCATTTTTCTAAAATTCTTAAAATTTCAATTTAAAAAAAAATATCACGTTTCGTCTAAGACATATATGGCTAGAAATGTTCAAAAATACCTCGTCTATCACCTCCTTAAACCTTTGCACGTAGCGACCAAACAGCCTGTATATCGTCGTCTAGTACCCATAACACAAGCCTTATTGAGCTTACCGTGGGCCTAGGTCGATTTGTGTAAAATTGTCCTATAATATAAGAAAAGACAAGTTAAATGTAAACTCTTTTAGTTCAGTACTTATAGCAGCTAAATTATTTTTGTAACTATAGTCTTGATGTTACTATTCTTTGTAACTACCTAGTCTACCTACTTTTGTTGTTTATTTCTACCTACCATATTTTGTTAACATTATGTACCTACCTAAATCAATGAACCTCCAGGTCTATTTGTACCCTCTCTTTGTTCTTGTACATTGTGTACGACGTATGTTGTTATTATTAAGACAGTTTGTGTTCTAAATAAATAAATAAAAAATATTTATTATTATTTATTATTTATATTACCTCAACAGCGGGAGCATAGTGCGTGCACGCGGCTTCGCCTGCGATCTTCTTGGCTTTCCCGTAAGCCGTATCGAGCCAGCCTTCACACCTTTCCGATACTGACAGAATGGCGCGCGATTGTTCTAAGATGTCATCCTGTATAAAAATAAGTTTCGTCAATAGGTATTACTGAGATACCCGTTTGAGCTCAAGATGGTGACAGCGTGTTTAGAATAGTTTTTTGTTTTTTGCTCATTTACGTAGTTCAGTGTGTAATATTGATAGCTTATTGTGCGGTGACCTAACGAACAAGTGTGCAGCTAATGAAAAATTAGTCCCAAAACGCGCGTAACCTCCCTTTAGTTGAACAAACGGTTATCCGGGGTCTCGGCCACCCACGTGTTTGTAGGTAGGCTATCGCCTTACAATCAGCAAGGCCTCAACCGAACAACGTTGCTTATATTTAATGAAAAAATAATATATTAATATAATAAGTATACACGGCAGAATTCACCTCGCCAAAATCGGCGAGGAGTAAAAGCCAATTATTAAAAAAAAAATGGGTATTACTGCAATGCTGCCGCCAGAGAGCAGCACTAGCACATATTGTAAACCATAGAGTACTTATACATATTCGACTTTGAACAGTTTGACAAGTTTTCATAGATAATTGCTATTGTCGTGGTATAAAAAAAATGTGATTTCTCTCCATTTTTATTCGATGTAGGGTAAATCGCTAGTAACTGACCACCATTCAATAACTGGCCACCTCATACTAATAATGAACTCTGTATACCTGTAAACAGAATTCATTTTAGTATAAAGGTTATAATTACTGGCCACCCTTCAATAACTGGCCAAGTTATACTAAAATGAATACTGTTTGTATGTGAATAAAGTTCATTTTTAGTATGAGCCCCCAGTTATTAAAAGGTGGCCAGTACTACGTACTGACGATTTACCCTACTAGGGTAAAACTTCCAGTTAGTACCACTGGTACCATATTGATAGAAATTGCAACTTATACGTAGATTTCGTCTACCAGTACCACCTATATAGAAACATACTTTAGTGGTACCACTTCTGTAGGAATAAATATGTATGTACGCGGAGACCTCGCTCTTAAAACCTGCATTTTGATACCACATCTATAGAATAATATCACTGTGTACCACCTCTGTAGAAACAAACCTGTCTAAGTTGTGGTCCCTCGAGGTACGTTAGGAACACTTGTCGTTGTAGATCCGTGTATTTGGGCAGTAATTCTCTGAGCGGGGCGTACGCGGCGAGACCTAGTTCCTGTAGCATGGATTGTGGTACCACTTCTGTAAATTGATGTCAGTGTGGTACAACCTCTGTAGACACATACCTGTCTTAGCTGTGGTCCCTCGAGGTACGCTATGAACACTTGTCGTTGTAGATCCGTGTATTTGGGCAGTAATTCTCTGAGCGGGGCGTACGCGGCGAGACCTAGTTCCTGTAGCGTGGATTGTGGTACCACTTCTGTAAAATGATGTCAGTGTGGTACACCCTCTGTAGACACATACTTGTCTTAGCTGTGGTCCCTCGAGGTACACTAGGAACACTTGTCGTTGTAGATCCGTGTATTTGGGCAGTAATTCTCTGAGCGGGGCGTACGCGGCGAGACCTAGTTCCTGTAGCGTGGATTGTGGTACCACTTCTGTAAAATGATGTCAGTGTGGTACACCCTCTGTAGACACATACTTGTCTTAGCTGTGGTCCCTCGAGGTACACTAGGAACACTTGTCGTTGTAGATCCGTGTATTTGGGCAGTAATTCTCTGAGCGGGGCGTACGCGGCGAGACCTAGTTCCTGTAGCGTGGATTGTGGTACCACTTCTGTAAAATGATGTCAGTGTGGTACACCCTCTGTAGACACATACTTGTCTTAGCTGTGGTCCCTCGAGGTACACTAGGAACACTTGTCGTTGTAGATCCGTGTATTTGGGCAGTAATTCTCTGAGCGGGGCGTACGCGGCGAGACCTAGTTCCTGTAGCATGGATTGTGGTACCACTTCTGTAAATTGATGTCAGTGTGGTACAACCTCTGTAGACACATACCTGTCTTAGCTGTGGTCCCTCGAGGTACGCTATGAACACTTGTCGTTGTAGATCCGTGTATTTAGGCAGTAATTCTCTGAGCGGGGCATACGCGGCGAGACCTAGTTCCTGTAGCGTGGATTGTGGTACCACTTCTGTAGAAACAAAAAAAAAAAACAACCGCTATATTTAAAGTTTCTACACATCGTACTTCTTACTATTACGTACTATTGAGCCTGGGGTCCGCTCGGCAACCTAATCCCAGGAATTGGCGTAGGCACTAGTTTGGGCGAAAGCGACTGCCATCTGACTCAGAGGGGAAACCAGGCCCTGTTGGGATTAGATCCGGTTTCCTAACGATGTTTTCCTTCACCGAAAAGCGACTGGTAAATATCAAACGATGTTTCGTATATAAGTTCCGAAAAACTCAGTGGTACGAGCCGGGGTTTGAACCCGCGACCTTCGGATTGAAAGTATGACGTCTTACCGGCAGGCCACCAGCGCTTTTCTACACATTGTCATTATTTTAACTCGACACCTTTCTTTAAAATGTTATGGAAATAAAATATACATGCATACATTGGGGATATATTGTTGTACATTTTTCAAAAGCCAGTCTTATTAAAGCCTGACCAGACTAGTAGTTTATGTAACTGTTACGTAATAAGGGTCCTTTTAAGGTCTAATTACGTACAGTTGCATACACTGCTTTATCTACACTCATATTATTTATCCAAAATGCCGTATTCGGAAACCATAGAATGGCCGCCATTGCACCGCCACCATGGCCAACTCTCGTGTGCCGGCGGTCGCGCGGGCGCGTGTCGGGCTGTCGGCGGATCCCCGGGAGGGTGCAGGTGTACATTATGTTATCAAAACTCATAGCACATCAATAATTGAGCATGAAAAGTTAAAATTACGTTACTGCTACGGATAAAAAGCTTATCATAGTAAAATCGGTCGTGGTAATGCTAGCCATTGCCTACCGTTTTCGAACACGTTTTAGAGAACTTACAATATGAGTGTAGATAAATATATGATCATTGTCAAGAGGGTGCTATTATTCTCATTTATATAGCAACAGGGGGGCGATTTTTGAGATTCGAGCGTTTGAAAATTACATTTTCACCTCAGCAGCTCGTACAAGCCTACTTCCTTGCGAATACACAGTGACGAAAGTCGCACTTTCGTCACTCCCTGGAGTGAAGAAAGTGCGAATATCGTCACTCCAGGGAGTGAGACAAAGTACCTTTTCAATTTAGTGAAGGCCATGAACTGCCACTTCATACTTCGGGGTCTATTACAAATTCGAAATACATATTTTTATCCTTTAATATGTTCTCACTACTGAGGTGAAAAGTTGTATGAGTCACACGAGTCCAAAGTTATTTTACATCTCGTGTTTTTGAGTCCCTCGCTACGTTCAAGATTCTTACTTAGAATCACTCGCTTTGCTCGTGATTCAGTTATAGAATCTTTCGCTTCCTCGGGACTCCAAATCAACACTTGCACGAAAAACCAACTTTCCTCTCTTGTTGCACAAATAACTATTAAAACTCTGAATAAAACGAAGAAATGATGTTTTAAAAATAACAGGGATAGTAATTTAAACACCTAATTATTTATACTTTCATTTCATGCGTAAATAATGGCGACAAACTTTTGTGTGCGATTATATTCGAGGTTAAATTCTTTGAATTCAATTTTCTCGATTGTCAAAAATCGGCTCCCAGTTCAGTATATTCAAAAAGTACATTATTCTCTATGGTATAATGTCATCTTGATTTGTTTACCTGTCAGCTCCGATGTCCATTTGTAAAAGTTCCGTAGCGAAATAGTTTCATTTCCCGAGCGTTTTATTTCCAGCAGTTTATTACATACATTATTTACAATGTTTTGCTCTTGACTATGAATAGTTTTGGGCATTTCTTGACATTTCTTATTTAATATTCAATAATTTACTATTTCAAATTTCATTACGAAATATCATTTGATATTTATCGTTTTTCGGTGAAGGAAAACATCGTGAGGAAACCGGATCTAATCCCAACGAGGCCTAGTTTCCCCTCTGTGTTGGAAGGTCAGATGGCAGTCGATTTCGTAAAAACTAGTGCCTACGCGAATTCCTGGGATTAGGTTGCCGAGCGGACCCCAGGCTCAATAGAGCAAAAAGCTGGCACAAACGCTAGGAGGAAGATTCAATAATTTACTATTATTCAAGTGAACCGCCACAATGACACTGACAAAAGTGACAACCCATCATTAAAATTATTGCCAGTGTAAGAAATTAGTTCCAATGAAATTCCGCAACATGGCGCATGATCAAATATTTCTGGTCAGGCTTTGAATCCTAAGATCACAGTTCAAGGCGATTTCTTTTTAAATTAGGTACCTACTACATACCCTTATTTTTTGTCTTTTCGTCAATGACAGCCCTTATGGAGGCTATAAACTCGTCGATATCTCGTCTCAACTCGATTATTATCAGGATGCCTTCCTCAGGGTCAGAGCACAGCTTGAGGCTCGCTGACACCACCTAAACAGTTTAATATGTCATATAGGTACATACTACTGATACTACATACGTACTGCTGATGACATGTCGTAATTTTAAAGCATAATAAATAATTTTAAACAAAAAAGAACCGCCTTCACTTAGCCTCCACCTTTCCAACAGCAAATGCTCGAGCTGCTGTAAAAAATACTCAAATCACTACACTATAGGTGTGCCTGTAATAGTTGAAGAGTTCCCTTGATTTCTCCAGGATCCCATCATCAGACCCTGACTTGATGAGAATGGGACCATCTGTGAAGTATACTCTTTCAAACAAAAAAAAAGAATTTTCCAAATCGGTCCAGCCCTCAGAGTTGGACATAATCAATTACTTTTGGAATTAATTACACGATTACATTACAGTAATCGTGATTCCTCGGTAATCGATTACTTGGGTAATCAAAATTACTGTAATACTGTACTATGATTACATTTGTAATCCATTACTTAGGAATCAGTATTGTAAACCATTACTGTAATCTTGATTCCTCAGTACCTAATCAAGTACTTAAGTAATCTGAATTACTAAATTACTAAATTCCAGACTGGATTACACCGTGAGTGTCATTGGCATGGTTGTCAGGGGTGATTTATAAACAATGATGGATATAATTAAAGATTGCTTGCGAATTGATTATAGAAAAGCCTTGTGCGAGTCGGACTTTCACACGGAGGGTTCCGTACCAAAACACGAAAAATAACACGTTTCTTGTATAAGGATCCCTTGAATTTATATCGCATTTTTGCATTCTTTGCTTGATCCTCGTGGCCGAGGGACGTGCCGATGTGGACACTTTTCCTCTGTGCTGTTCTAGCCGGTCGATCTTGGGTTCGATGCATGCTTGCCTGTAGTGTGGCTTTAGTGGCGGACCGATTTTGTGGCTGACTGTACTGTTCTTTATACAATCATCTAAATACATATTATAGTTATTATTTATTCTAATATCGGTTAGGAGGAATTGGTTATAAATCAGTTTACAGTGGACCCGGGGTATGTCCTTAAACTACGTCCGGACCTGGGTATGTCCTTAAACTACGCCAAAAAGAGAGGTATGGGCACTGCGAATGGCATCTCGCTAAGTGTGGTAGGGCACGTTCAGCGAATGTCATCGCTCAAATCTGGAGCAGAGCCCGACTGGGGAAGTACCTCCACCTTACAGAAAACCACAGCCAAATAGCATTAGACCCTACTCATAGTGTTGTGTTCCTGCTGGTGAGTAAGGTTGCCAAAGAGCTCAAAGAGGACCCAGTGTGTTGACGATGAGGGACCTTCTTGTTCCTTTAGTCGTCAACACAGTGAATCCTCCTTTTTATAAAGGGTCGGGAACGCGCATGTGACTCCTTTGGAGTTGCAGGCGTCCATAGGTTACGGTAGCTGCTTACCATCAGGCGGGCCGAATGCTTGTTTGCCACCGTCGTGGTATTAAAAAAAAAAAAAATACAAGTTTTTGATATTATACGATTTTATGACAAACTGTACTTTTCTTCAGACAATCATCTGATACTTAGGGTATTGAGACGATTCTAATATATATTGGTTAGGAGGAAGAGGTTCTAAATCAGCTTACAAGTTTTTGACAGTTTATGATTTTCTGGCTGACTGTACTTTTCTTTAGACAATCATCTGATACTTAGGATATTACGATGATTCTAATATCGGTTAGGAGGAATAGGTTCTAAATCAGCTTGCAAGTTTCTGACAGTTTATGACTTTGTGGCTGACTGTACTTTTCTTCAGACAATCATCTGATACTTAGGATATTACGATGATTCTAATATCGGTTAGGAGGAATAGGTTCTAAATCAGCTTGCAAGTTTTTGACAGTTTATGATTATGTGGCTGACTGTACTTTTCTTTAGACAATCATCTGATACTTAGGGTATTGAGACCATTCTAATATCTGTTAGGAGGAATAGGTTCTAAATCAGTTTACAAGTTTCTGACAGTTTATGACTTTGTGGCTGACTGTACTTTTCTTCAGACAATCATCTGATACTTAGGATATTACGATGATTCTAATATCGGTTAGGAGGAATATGTTCTAAATCAGCTTGCAAGTTTTTGACAGTTTATGATTATGTGGCTGACTGTACTTTTCTTTAGACAATCATCTGATACTTAGGGTATTGAGACCATTCTAATATCTGTTAGGAGGAATAGGTTCTAAATCAGTTTACAAGTTTCTGACAGTTTATGACTTTGTGGCTGACTGTACTTTTCTTTAGACAATCATCTAAATACTTATTATTTATTCTAATATCGATTAGAAGGAATTGGTTCTAAATCAGTTTACAGGTTTTTGACAATATATACGATTTTGTGACTGACTGTACTTTACTTCAAAAGCAGAATTCAGTCGATCATAGAATAATCAGCCGGAAATCGGAAACAACCCAACTTCCGACAATTTTTTGTCCATGGTGACTGAGTTTTTGTATGGAGTCAGACAAAATTCAGCCGGAGGTTGGGTTTTTTAGGGTTCCGTAGTCAACTAGGAACCCTTATAGTTTCGCCATGTCTGCCCGTCCGTCCGTCCGTCCGTCCGCGGATAATCTCGGTGACCGTTAGCACTAGAAAGCTGAAATTTGGTACTAATATGTATATCAATCACGCCGACAAAGTGGTAAAATAAAAAGTGGAATTTTTTTTATTATTAGGGTACCTCCCCTATACGTAAAGTGGGGAGTGATTTTTTTTTTCATTTCAACCCTAACGTGTGATATATTGTTGGATAGGTATTTAAAAATTAATAGGGGTTTACTAAAATCATTTTTCGATAATGTAAATATTTTCGGAAATAATCGCTCCAGAAGTAAAAAAATATGCGTCCCCCCCCTCTAACTTTTGAACCATAAGTTTTAAAAATATGAAAAAAATCTCAAAAGTAGAACTTCAGAAAAACTTTCTAGGAAAATTATTTTGAACTTGATAGAATGAATCGTTTTTGAAAAAAAATTACAAAATAATTTCTGAACTAAGTTTGTAATTTAACTGTATAAGCAGGTGTTTATTGTACCTGTAATTTCTACAAAATTACAATGAAATGACGTGCTTTCAAATAAAGTAAAAACGGTGAAAATCGGTTCACGCAATAAAGAGAATTATTCCATAAAAATCATCTTCCATACTTTAAGCTCACGCGCAATAGTTTACTTAATTTGCCGATAGATGTCGCTGTACGTGGAACTCTCATATCATATCCTACATGGCGGTGTTATTAACTCTTAAGTGGGGACACTTACTGTGACGGACGGAAAACTACGGAACCCTACACTGAGCGTGGCCCGACACGCTCTTGGCCGGTTTTTCTTACTTACAGCTGATTTTTGTCTATAATCGACCGCTACGATTCCGCTCAAGTGTGTGATGCACCTAATCGATGCCCAAAGCATGAATCTGAACTGATACATGTAAAAAAAAAACATCACAAGCATGGCAGCAGTGCGAATTTAATATATATATGTAGAAGTAATCTGGTGGTAATCAGTCAAGAATTCCAGTAATTTGGAATCAATTCTGATTCCCAATTAATAGTAATTGTAATATTTGTATAGATGATTCCTGATTCCTTAATACGTACTGGTAATCACCGTTTCACTTGATTACATTACAAGTAATCTGACAACCGGTAGTGGATTACAGAAGTAAAATCAAGTAATCGTGTAATCAGGAATCGATTACGAAATGCCCATCTCTGCCAGCCCTCTTCGAATAATCAGTGAACATACATAAAAAAAAAAATAGCAAAAACAAAGATCCCGACGAATTGATAACCTCCTCCTTCGAGATCTTGAAGTCAGTTGAAAAACAATAAACACTGACACAGCGTGTATTTAAACTTTATTGCACAATGAAAAAAAAGAGTACAAAAGGCGAACTTAATGCCAAAAGGCATTCTCTACCAGTTAACTGTTGGGCCAAACAGAAATTAATAAAAGGTAATAGGTGCGGGAAATTATTACAACAAAAAAAAAACTAAAGGTTAAAGGTTATCTGGAAGAGATCCGTTAAAGGGATAAGTTCGCCTTTGTACACACTCACTATATTTTTGTTGGTCATGTATTTGTTTTGTACAATAAAGTGTTTTATCTACACTCATATTGTAAGTTCTCTAAAACGTGTTCGAAAACGGTAGGCAATGGCTAGCATTACCACGACCGATTTTACTATGATAAGCTTTTTATCCGTGGCAGTAACGTAATTTTAACTTTTCATGCTCTATTATTGATGTGCTATGAGTTTTGATAACATAATGTACACCTGCACCCTCCCGCGCATCCGCCGACAGCCCGACACGCGCCCGCGCGACCGCCGGCACACGAGAGTTGGCCATGGCGGTGCAATGGCGGCCATTCTATGGTTTCCGAATACGGCATTTAGAATAAATAATATGAGTGTAGATAAAGCAGTGTATGCAACTGTACGTAATTAGGCCTTAAAACACTCGTGTGATCTTATTATGAAACTCGCCTGCGGCTCGTTTCATAAAACCACACTCATGTTTTAAGGACCCTTATTACGTAACAGTTACATAAACTACTATTACTACTAGTACTGTAGTATGGGAAATTTTAAACTGAATATAGCAGCTAATTGTAAATATCTGTTAAATAATAATCTAATTAATTATTCCGTTAGATTTAAATTTCTCTAGTATTGCTGTATTTCCATATATTTGTATGATGGGCCTTACGTTAAATATAAAACAAATCATACAAGTAATTTACATGTAAACATGATGCTCAATATTACAGGTTTCTATATTACATTTTCAGGGTAGTTAAGAATAAGAATAAGAAAAAGAAAAAAAAAATAAATAAATAAATAAATAAAAAAAAAAAATTTGCAAATCAAAAAATATTGAACAAAATAATTTGATTTGCTTCAAGATTAATAAGAAAAAGTTTATTGCACAAATAAAAGATTACAGGATATGTCAGGGGTCTCCGCACTAGGCTTCGCCTGTATCGCGGTGAACCAGTTACAGTTACACTTAAGAACTAAGTTACAAAATCAAATAAAACACAATTTTTCACATTTTAAACTTTAGGTTAGATACATAGGTAGTTGTTTAGCTATTGATATATTTGACCATGACAGTCAAACATAAAGGTAATTAGGTAAATCGTGACAAATGCAATAAAGTAAAAAACTTAAAACTAAGTAAGAAAACATTCATTTTGAATGTAGATGAAACTAACTTATTTTATCTAAAATATCTTCTGTCTCACAATAATTAAGCGAGTTAAGAAATTTAAATAAGAGTTTCTTTGCTTCAGTGGTGGTGCAGTCTTTAAGGTTACAATATTTAAGCATAGCGTTGTATGTTGTAACTTTGATGCGATCCCCAAAACGTTTCCCAAAGGCGGAACGAACTTCCGGAATCGGTAGGTTGAAAATGCGGTTTTTAGTTAGCGAGTTATAGAAAGGCATTAATTTAGAGGTTTTGTGTGTATGTACTGATATTTTGTGTAAGAATAGCTGACGGACGGTTAAGACGTGAGCTTGTGCGTATAGGTCAGCGGTTGCAAATCGAAACGGTTTTTTGAGCATCACTTTTAAAACTGAGCGTTGAGCCCTTTCGATTTCCAGCATATAAGTTTTTGCCGCACTTCCCCAGACTATGATGCAGTAACTGATTACAGACTGACAGAGTGTGACATAAACCATTTTTAGTAGTGAAAAATCGGCTGAGTTACGGAGTTTTTTAAAAATAAACATGGACTTTCTAATTCTCGCGGAGAGTGTGTGAATGTGGTGTTTGAAGTTTAGGTTTTCATCTACTAAAAGACCAAGATATTTTATAACATTAGCATTCTGAATGGAATTACAGCTACATGAGTTAGTAGTAGGGAAGTCTGTGCATGATTGGATTTTTATGATAGGAGTGGAAAGAGGTGTCGAAACTGAGGTTTAATGAAAACATAGAAATTTAGTTTTGTTATAGTTTAGGGTTCGAAGGTTAGAGCGAAACCAGTCTGCTGCAATTTTCATGCCCTTTTCTGTGGTAGCTATAGTGTCCTCCCAGCATATGCCATTAAAAAGTATAACTGTATCGTCTGCATAGCAAAGAATTTCGGAATTAGGAATTTTGAGATTTAGGACATCATTAATGTATATTGGGAACAGAGTGGGACCAAGAATACTTCCTTGAGGAACGCCGAAGTTAATATTTTCCGTAGAGCTTTTACAGGAACCTACTCTAACAAGTTGCTTTCTCCCTGACAAGTAACTTGCGAACCAAGACAGTGGAACTCCATGAATGCCCAAATTTTGAAGTTTCCGGAGCAAAATCGGTATCGACACAGTATCGAAGGCTTTAGCCAGATCCAGGAAGACGCCAATGCATTTAAGATTATTGTCTAAGAATGATGATATAAGGTTTATAAGAGTTGAGGTGGCGTCTTCCGTGGATTTGTTCCGCCTAAACCCGAACTGTCGATCCGATAAGAAGTTGTAGTTTTCTAGATATTTAACTAAGCGAATATTAACCAACTTTTCTAAAATTTTTGAGAAAGTACTGAGTAGCGATATTGGCCTGTAGTTACTGGGATTATTTTTTGGTCCTTCTTTATGAATAGGAGTAACGGATGCTGTTTTCCATTGATCTGGAAAATAACCAGAACCAAGGCTTAAATTTAAGATGTGGGTTAGGGGCACTATAATATTATTTTTAACATATTTTAAGAGACTGTTCGGAATCTCGTCTAGGCCTGGAGCACTGTCCACTTTTAGCTGCGTGAAAATGCCTTCAATTTCATTACAATCCGTCGGGTGCATAAAGAAAGATTTGGTCGTGCTAACGCGAAGTTGAAGATTATTGGCTAAGTCTAATTCTGAGTTCCCGAATTGTGAAATGATATTAGTAGCTAGGGTTTGACCCACTGATGAAAAAAATGTGTTGCAGTTATTAAGAGACTCCTCGGGATTACGTGTAGAAATGAGTTCTGTAGCTAGAGTGTTTTGTTTTTTTAAGTTACAAATTGTTTTTAGTGTTTACCAAAGTTTCTTTGTATATTGTAGCCTGATTGGGAATATCTACTAATAAACAGCAAGCTTCATTAAAACGAGGTTCTGAAACTGTGACGTTCCAGTGGTCTCTAATATATACTACGACTCCACCGTTTTGATTTATGTTGTGTGTTGTGTGAAACGAGGTATACCCTGGGATTTGATCTACCGTAGGGGCGTCTTGAAGTCTGCACTCTGTTAAGACTAAAACGTCAAATTCAACCTGCGTTCGATATAAATTAAGTAGGAATAAGTCAAAGTTTTTATTTATACTCCGAATATTATAAGTCAAGACTTTAAAGCTTTATGAAGCTCCGGTTTTGCTTAAATACAGTTTTGCAGTAGTCCGGGCATGTAATTTCATGACAAGGGATATTAATGACAGAGTCTAAATCATCTGCTAATTCAGCACTATTCATTTTATAAAAGGTGAGGACTATCAGTCAATAATGAAATAAAAGATTTCAGTGTTGCAAACATGTTACGATTACAATTACAATGCTCGCATAGTCCGACTTTTTGTAATGAGAATATGATTACGATGTACTTTGATTTAAAATATACCTGTACTAAACCTGATTGATACTTACTCAAATATACAGTGAATAGTAACATGACTTTGTTGTCCAATAAGTGACATATGAATAAAGTGATATAACCAACATCAAAGGCGCGCAGGTAGTAAGGTAACAAGGTTAACAATTTTTGAAACAGTCTGAAGAATCTTGAAGCAAATCAAATTATTTTGTTCAATATTTTTTTTTGGTTTGCAATTTTTTCTCTCTCTCTTACGTGATTCTGGTATAGCGAGAGAGATGGTGCTGCCATCTATGAATCTTGAAGCAAATCAAATTATTTTGTTCAATATTTTTTTTGGTTTGCAATTTTTTAAAGTAGTTACACTACTATATATGAACTGAAAATAGATGTCATATACTTCAGAAAAGGTGACCAAACCCTCCGGTGTCCGAGGCCAGATTTGAACTGGCGTCTTCAGCTTTCGCGGCTTTTAAGAGATTCGGATAGGAGGTGCAAGCACGTACTGCGCATGCCCTTAGAGTATGGTCAACGGCGCCTAGCCGTTTCAAATTCAGAGATTGCATATACATGAGAAAATTTGTCAAGTTCCGCCGTGACCGGGTGGTCTAGTGGTCAGGACGTCAGCCGCGAAAGCTGAAGACGCCAGTTCAAATCTGGCCTCGGACACCGGAGGGTTTGGTCACCTTTTCTGAAGTATATGACATCTATTTTCAGTCTGAAGAATATTAATTGTAAATATGACATTGAATAAAAGTTAGCGGCAAACATACAGCAAGGAAGAAAATCGTATCTTAGTGGCTTATTAGTAGGATTGGGAGTACCTGGACAAAACAGAGGTTTTTGATATCCATAACAAAACAAACTTGTACTTACATAAAAATCTAAAATAGAATACATAATATAAACTATAATGGCGTACATTTCCAGTGGGATTAAAACCTTTATATAACCGCACTTAATAAGACAGGTTTCGAAACGGCTCCGGTTGACTATTAGGAGCAGGTCCTTTGTACAGCTTTTCTAACACTGATTCCGAGGTGACTCGTACCACCGAACTGGTTTCGGAGCGACGCATAAAAATGGAACCATTCGAGGTCCAGACGAATTTAAAGTTAAGCTGAGCTCCTGTAGCTCGAGCTTTGCTATATAGAATTCTGTTAGCCCTCGTAAGGTGTTCATTTAAATACACGCGACGAGAGTTCCCCGGTACGCTAAGCATGTCGGTAGTGAGGTCGCGGCGTATACTCTGGCGGCTTTTAAGATCTGGTCGCGCGGCGCTCGCCGAGTCAGCGTGAGCACGACAGGTCGCGGCCGCTCTACGCCGCCCGCGCCGCCGCCGCGCAGGCCCACGCGTCGAACGTCGTCCACGTCACGGGGGTGGAGCTCTACGCCTAATTTAACACACATTGTGTTCACGAGTTGCTGTAGGTTTTCGCTATTGCTTTCTGTTATTCCTGTAATTTCTACGTTTTTAAGCAGATGGCGCTGTTCCTTGTTTTCAAGTTCCTGTCGTAGCTCAATTACTTCGGTGCGAAGAACGTTGACCTCTGATTTATAAGAATCGAGCTCTTTTAGCCGGCATTTCATATCTGACATTTCTTTTCGAAACAAAGCCACGTCCTCAGAGGTGTCATTGAGCGATGTAGTAAATGCGTTCATCTCTCGTGTCATTGAGTCAAATACGCTTTTAACTTGTTGGAGGGCTGTAGTAAATGAAGATAGAACCTCGTTAGGAACAGACATCGACGCCAGGTTCTGAGCAGAGTTTAAGAAATCCCGTGTAACACCTTCTTCGTTTGATGTTGAGTCGGACGGCCCCGGTTGTTTTGGCGGTGGGCAATTGCGGGTTGGTGTCTTGTCGTTAGTCGCGTTTTGTTTTGTTTACCTTGCAATGTTGGCACACGTATTTTTTGTCATTCGACTTAATTAGCTTACTTTCTTCTCTAGTTAGCTTAATGCAATAGGTGTGAAATTTCTTTGGGCAGGTCGAGCATGCAGTGACCTCGCCTTTCAGATGTTTCTTGCAATCAACAGCTCCACAGAGCATCTTGTCAGTTTTTTGCGCATCTGTGAAACGTTCCTTGGCAGGAGCCCTGGCATATGAAATGCGATCCTCTTTTTGACAACTTTTTATAACATTTTTGGCATTCCATTTTGGTTTCGTTCGTTAAAGTTCACTAAAGTTCAAGCTTTTTCTAGGAAATCACTCACGGTCACTAGGCCACGACGGCAGTGTTAAACTTGACTGTTAAAAACGGCGTGAGTGCGGCTATTTTAGAAGCCGCTTACGCGTTTCACTGCGCTGTTTTAGTTTTTTATTGTTTGTGCTTTCATATGATATATACAATAACTCACACTAACTTTAACGAATGCACTAGAGTGTTACGCGTATTTTGGTATAAGTATCAACCTCTAAATCACATTTTAAACTACTTAAAACGATTTTTAAAACGGAGCATTTTGAAAAACAATGCTTACACGCGCGCGAGTCTGTCACTTCCTCTAAGTCTAAGTTAAATTTAGACTTACTATCACTATGACAAGGTTCAAATTTCAATAACAAAAAATTGAAACATAGAACCCTGTAATATTGGGCGATGGGTTACCTTTGTAGGAGAGGGGTCCAGAGACTGCAGTAAGTCTGTGTATAACCGCACCAGTTCTGCGTATGGGGTATCCGATTTTAGCACGTTGGTCAGCCAATCCACCTAAAAAATCATAGATATCACCATAAAAATTGTAATAAACAAAAATAGTAGTCTATGTAACTGTTACGTAATAAGGCCTAATTAGTATAGGTAACTACGTACAATTGCATACACTGCTTTATCTACACACATATTATATATCCTAAATAACGTGTTCGAGAACCATTGGAATGACCGCCATTGCACCGCCATGGGTCGCGGTCGGGGAGGAGGGCTGGATTTTCATTACCTTACCAAAATCAATGTGGTTATAAAATTTCATAATTTTTTACAACACTGTCACAGATAATACACTGATGTTACATTACTGCTTGCAATAATGGTGGTTTCCGAACGCGGAATAGAGGATTTCTGATATGGGTGTAGATAAAATGAATAACACACCAATTTTGAAGTTCCAGTATATTTTGGCGAAATTGTTTTGGATAAATATTAATTTTGTCTTGTAATGCCAACGTAGCGCGGATGTTGAGCGGTTCAAACCACGGATCAAATATACGTAGTATACTGTATCTGTTCACACAACTTACATGTGTATGCGCTCGCCCTTGCCGGCCAACGCAGCGTTTTTCGCCGACGGTTGTCCCGCCGCTCCTCTCCACTAGTTCTGTAGTGACGAACAAACTGACCGCCGCCAACAGCGAGCGGCGAATGTCGAGCGGTTCAAACCACAGATCAAATATACGCAGCTTACTGTATTTGTTCACATAGCAACTTACATGTGTATGCGCTTCGCCCTTGCCGGCCAACGCAGCGATTTTCGCCGACGTTGTCCCGCCGCTCGCCTCCACTGGTTCTGTAGTGACGAACAAACTGACCGCCTTCAACAGCGAGCGGCGAATGTCGAGCGGTTCAAACCACAGATCAAATATACGCAGCTTACTGTATTTGTTCACATAGCAACTTACATGTGTATGCGCTTCGCCCTTGCCGGCCAACGCAGCGATTTTCGCCGACGTTGTCCCGCCGCTCGCCTCCACTGGTTCTGTAGTGACGAACAAACTGACCGCCACCAACAGCGAGCGGCGAATGTCGAGCGGTTCAAACCACAGATCAAATATACGCAGCTTACTGTATTTGTTCACATAGCAACTTACATGTGTATGCGCTTCGCCCTTGCCGGCCAATGCAGTGATTTTCGCCGACGTCCCGCCGCTCGCCTCCACTGGTTCTGTAGTGACGAACAAACTGACCGCCGCCAACAGCGAGCGGCGAATGTCGAGCGGTTCAAACCACGGATCAAATATACGCAGCTTACTGTATTTGTTCACATAGCAACTTACAAGTGTATGCGCCTCGCCCTTGCCGGCCAACGCAGCGATTTTCGCCGACGGTTGCCCCGCCCCACGCCTCCCCTGATTCTGTAGTGACGAACAGACTGACCGCCACCAACAGCGAGCGGCGGATGTTGAGCGGTTCAAATATACGGAGCATAAAGTATCGGTTCACACAGCGACTTACATGAGTATGCGCTTCGCCCTTGCCGGCCAACGCAGCGATTTTCGCCGACGGTTGTCCCACCGCTCGCCTCCACTGGTTCTGTAGCGATGTGCAAACTGAGCGACGCCAACAGCGAGCGGCGGAAGTTGAGCGGTTCATACCGCGGAATAGGGATACGTAGCATGCCGTACGCTCTGAAATAATATATCTAAATATTGTAAACAGACATGTCACATAGACTGACAGGCGAAGAGCAGCCTAAATCGTCCTCCTAGCCTCGTTTAACGGCCTCCTAGCCTAGTTGGTAGTGACCCTGCCTATGAAGCCGGAGGTCCCGGGTTCGAATCCTGGTCAGGGCATTTATTTGTGTGTTCATCACGGATATTTGTTCCTGAGTTATGGATGTTTTCTATGTATTTAAGTATTTATCTATATTTATTTATTATATATATCGTCGCTTAGTACCCAGAACACAAGCCTTATTGAGCTTACTGTGGGACTAGGTTGATTTGTGTAAGATTGTCGCATAATATTTATTTATTATTATTATTTATTTATTTATTTAAATCGTTGATGATATAATCTTAAAACAAAATTTGACATAGGGACTACATAGGGACTTTTATATTTAATACCTTTGTAATCATGCTTTTCGTCCGACTTCAAGATTTCGAAGGAGGAGGTTATCAATTCGTCGGCATCTTTATTTTTGCTTTTTTCAAATTTTTTTTGTATGTTCACCGATTATTCGATGACGGCTGGACCGATTTGGAAAATTCTTTTTTTGTCTGAAAGAAATATACATCACAGTTGGTCCAATTGTAACCAGGTCAGGATCTGATGATGGGATCTTGGAGAAATAGAGGAAACTCTTCAACTACTATAGGCACACCTATAGTGATTTGAGTATTTTTTACAGCAGCTCGAGCATTTGCTTTTGGAAAGGTGGAGGATAAGTGAAGTCGGTTCTTTTTTGTTTAAAATTATTAATTTATTGTGTTAATGTTTGTATATTTTATAAGGATTTAACTGTTCAGCCTTGAAGCTTGAAATAAATAGTTATTATTTTTATTAAAATGCATGTGTGTTCAGGTAAGTTTCTGTGCAAATCCTACCTCATATGAACGACCCCTTATCTTGTGATATATTGACATTATAATGCATTCATCTCTCTGCCATTTAACTGGACATACTCGGCCTATTCTACTTTTCATTGTACATAAGTTTTTCAAGTTTTCGTAAAATGCATATTTTAGAATACTTTGCCATTACTTTCACTTACTGTTTTGTGACGGAGAAAGAGGCTTAAATAGGCTATCAATCCCGATAGCTTAGTTCAATAATGGCTACAGTAAATACTCTTAATCACAGTAACTCAGTGGTCCTTGATTGTCTCCCGATTTGAATAAAAATAAGGCATTTACCACTGCGTTACCGTTAAATAGGGTGAGTAGGGATAAAACTGACATTCAAACCTCGATAACATTTTATTTTTACATATGTAAACTGATACATATATAATAAATGTTCCGGACGTTTGTATTTTAGTTTTATTTCTATAATTTTGGGTAGTCCATTTCATAACTTTACCGATAAACACAAAATCCCTCCTCACCCCGTAGTAACTCGTAGTTGGGGTGAGATGGGATTTCATACAAAGGTGACTTTGGAACATTGTTGGATCGATTTTCTTTTCTTATGAATATCACTATAGCTCCATTTGTAATACGAATAAATTATTTAGGTAGCAGTATCCTTCAAAACCCATCTCACCCCCTGGCATCTCTCCTCTCCCCATTCATAACCCAACTCTCCACGCAACCAAAAAAAAAACCCGACTCACCCCATTTTACGGTACCATCTTTTTATATTATTCAACATGTGAATTTTGATCAACAAATTCCTATTATTTGGTTCAGGTACAATAATTTGGGAATACAATTTTATACACGAATTCAATGTCTATCATACTTATTAATGGTCATGAAAAATAAGAATGGCCCACTCACCCTTATCGCCCTGGTCCAATGCTGTAAGGAAAGGCGCGCTGAGCGCCGCTTCAAGT
The DNA here is from genome assembly GCA_947086415.1 of Pammene aurita. Classification (NCBI taxonomy): domain Eukaryota; kingdom Metazoa; phylum Arthropoda; class Insecta; order Lepidoptera; family Tortricidae; genus Pammene; species Pammene aurita. The sequence goes on from OX352313.1 coordinate 8,237,717, forward strand.
CGATTGTACAGGGCTTCTAGCTGCAAACGCTTGCTCTCATAATCCGACGACTCTGTTAATACCTACAACATTATTCATATTTTAAAAACCGGCCAAGTGCGAGTCAGACCGCGCATAATGGAGGGTTTCGTACCTTCAATAGAATAAGAACCGACCTGTAAAAAATACCTAAATCACTATAGGTGTGCCTATAATATTTGAAGAGTTCCCTCGATTTCTCCAGGATCCCATCATCAGATCCTGACGTTACGATGGGACCAACTGTGAAGTTGTGTTTTCAAACAAAACTTCACAGTTGGCCCCATCGTCATCAGGTTAAGATCTGATGATGGGATCCTGGAGAAATCGAAGGACCTCTTCAACTATTATAGGCAACTATTATTGGGTAATTGATTTGAGTATTTTTACTGCAGCTCGGGCATTTGCTTTTGGCAAGGTGGAGGCTAAGCGAAGTCGGTTCTTTTTTGTTTAAAATTATTTTTTCTAAAGCTATAGGTTTAGTGAAGAATATCTTAATTAAGACTCAAACACGGGACCTTCACTTTCATAGGCACGGTCACTTCACTAGGCTGTTAAATACCATTTATTTCATAAGATATTAATCATATTAATTATGAACTACAAATTTTTAAATTTAAAAGATTTTTCGAGTTGAGTCTGTTTTTATGGCAATTATTTAATTATACTTAATTGGTAATAAATAGGTAAGTACCATATATATTACCTCAAGACTATGCGTCAGGGCTGTGACCTGTCCAGCCAGGGCTTCCAACTCCTCAGCCTTGCTGGGTACTCCAGACTCCAGTACATCTTCAAGAGCCGTTGCCAGCGCCGCCCACTTGTCAGCTTCGCGGAGCGCTGAGGCTGCATTCTGGATGGAAAGATAAAAAAAACATTAGTATTCTTCAATTTTGGTGCAATACAAAGCACTTATGAACGTCAGAGAAAACTACTACCGACTCTAACCCTACACCTCTGACCAGAGAATTAATACCGGTAAGAACTCGGCGGGACCTATAGGGACTGGGGGTGATAGAGATTTTAAATATCACCATTTCAGCCGAAAGACGTCCACTGCTGGACAAAAGCCTCCCCCAAGGATCTCCACAACGAACGGTGATTCGCCGCCCTTAACCAGCTTTTCCCCGCGACTCTAACCAGATCGTCGGTCCACCTAGTCTGGGGCCTTCCCACACTGCGTCTTCCGGCACGCGGTATTTTAAATATACTAACTTTTAAAAATACTACATTTGCTTGCTAGTTCTAATTTCATATATTGAATTACAATACTGTCTTTTATTCAAGATTTCAAAGGAGGAGGTTCTCAATTAGTCGGGATCTTTGTTTTTGCTATTTTTTTTTTAAATGTATGTTCACCGATTATTCGAAGATGGCTTTGGAAAATCCCTTTTTTGTTTGAAAGAGTATACGTCACAGTTGGTCCCATTGTCATCAGGTAAGGATCTGATGATGGGATCCTGGAGAAATCGAGGGAACTCTTCAACTATTATAGGCACACCTATAGTGATTTGAGTACACCCTTATCGCCCTGGTCCAATGCTGTAAGGAAAGGCGCGCTGAGCGCCGCTTCAAGTCGATTGTACAGGGCTTCTAGCTGCAAACGCTTGCTCTCATAATCCGACGACTCTGTTAATACCTACAACATTATTCATATTTTAAAAACCGGCCAAGTGCGAGTCAGACCGAGACATAATGGAGGGTTTCGTACCTTCAATAGAATAAGAACCGACCTGTAAAAAATACTTAAATCACTATAGGTGTGCCTATAATATTTGAAGAGTTCCCTCGATTTCTCCAGGATCCCATCATCAGATCCTGACGTTACGATGGGACCAACTGTGAAGTTGTGTTTTCAAACAAAACTTCACAGTTGGCCCCATCGTCATCAGGTTAGGATCTGATGATGGGATCCTGGAGAAATCGAAGGACCTCTTCAACTATAATAGGCAACTATTATTGGGTAATTGATTTGAGTATTTTACAGCAGCTCGAGCATTTGCTTTTGGAAAGGTGGAGGCTAAGTGAAGTGGGTTCTTTTTTGTTTAAAATTATTATTAGTTGAAAACATACTGACTGGTTTTTAAACCAGTATGATATTTATATCATAGTAAGTATTTTGTAATAATGATGTTTTTCTAAAGATAGATTGGAATTAAATACATTTAAAAATATATATATATATTTAAAAATTATCTTTTTGGGTCTAACTAAATACAAGTATGTACAAGGGGATCAATGTTACTCTGCGTCCGTAGGAAACACCTTAGACAACCCTACACGTGGTCCCTGGGTGGTGCTAAAAGAGTAACAAACTTGGCAGCTGCACTGTCCCATCTGGACCTCGCAGCACTCACTGGATTTTCTTCATAATCTGCTTTCCCACTACTACTACTACCCCAGAAACGCCTATCTATATCCCGTGACATGTAGCCATACGATAAAATAAAATATAATTTTTAAGAAAAAAAAACCGACTTCCATGGGGGTAGCCGGTGATGCATTATTGTAGATGGTGCACTTAGACTCCATACAATGAAATAACTTGCTTAACAAACGCAGCGGAGAGGACAAATCGCCAATACAAAAGTCACTTTATGTATGCCTTTAAGATTTGAGGAATTCCCTCGATTCCTTATGGAACTCATCATCAGAACTTGAGCTTGACGAAAATTGGTCCTGACAATCTAACTTGCTTAACAAACACAGCGAAGGGGACGTATCGCCAAACGTGAACTATGCGTCGTTGAAGAGTTCCGTTCTGATCATCATCAGCAGTTCCACTTCATCAAATGTCACTCTTTTGAATGAAAATGCTTGACTTGTTGATAAAAATACAAAAATCACTATGTGTAAGCCCTTAAGATTTGAGGAGTTCCCTCGATTCTTCATGGATCCCATCATCAGAACTTGAGCTTGACGAAAATTTGTCCTGACAATTAAACTTGCTAAATAAACACAGCGAAGAGGACAAATCGCCAAACGTGAACTATGCGTCGTTGAAGAGTTCCGTTCTGATCATCATCAGCAGTTCTACTTCATCAAATGTCACTATTTTGAATGAAAATGATGGATTTGTTGATAAAAATCACTATATGTATGCCTTTAAGATTTGAGGAGTTCCCTCGATTCCTCATGGATCCCATCATCAGAACTGCGTTTTGACAAAAACGGGACCAATCTGTATATATATACTTTCAATCAAAAAAAGAATTTTCTAAATCGGTTCAGACATGACGGAGTTATGGAGTAACAAACATAAAAAAAAAAAATAAAAAAAAAAAAAAAACATACACGCCGAATTGAGAACCTCCTCTTTTGAAATGTTGAAGTCGGTTAAAAAACTACAAGTCATCCTACCCTACCTCTAACCGACTCTTGAGCTGATCGATCCGCTGTAAACTCAATATAGAGTGTCCCGTCTGCTCTTCAACACCTTCGACCTTCTCCTCGAGGGCCAGGAGTTGCTGCTGCAGCATGGCTCCTTCCAGTTGGAGGGCTGCGGCATCTTGTAAGGTGCGGGGGATTGAGTTTACTATCTGTAAAAAAAAAAAGTTATTTTTAATACAATTGCTCAAAAAGTTTAGTTTATGTAGCTGCAAATCGTGCGTAAAATTTGATTTTATGCACTAGTGCTAAAAAGTAATCTGATCTGCAAATCGTGCGTAAAGTTTGATTTTACGCACGATTTGCAGATTTTACGCACGACTTGCGATCAGAATTTTAACCTATTGACCGCCACAGTCGGCTGTGGCCGACATCAAAAAGTTGTGCCATGGACGCCAACGACGGCTACAGCCGACAGGCTTTGTAATGCAATAGGGACCTACGCGGGCTTCCGCAAAGTTCAATTTCGCTTGACAAAACGCGATTACGTGGCGTCGGTGGCGCGTCATTTTTGTTCAATGCTTGGCGGTCAAAAGGTTAAATAAATGAGTATTATGCGAGACCCGCTTATAAATGACCCACCTGAACTACGCGATTGGGCATAAAGGAATATTATGCGAGACCCAATAGTATTACTTGAACAACGCGCGATTGAATGAAGCTGTCTTTCGTACACTGACAGAATATAAATGTAATTTTATTTCATTGTAGTTTTTTCGCAATTGTATTAAAAAACGTTGTTCGACACACGTGCGGAAGTGTCATTTTCACTCGTCCCGAGTCTTGACAAGTAACCTCGGTACTCGTGCAAAATGACATACTTCTCGCACTTGTATCGAAAACTACTATTATTCTTCAATTTCAGCACATTACAATGCACTTATGAACGTCAGAGAAAAAAAAACTACCACCGCTTCTAACCCTACACCTCTGACCCGAGTAGTATTATGACGGGCAAGAAACTCAGCGGGACTTGTTTGTTCAAAACAGTAATACATTAGATCTCAAAGATACACAATAATGCGTAGTTCTTCAAGAAGACATATCAAAACAGTTTGAGAGACAGATAATGTTACTATTGTTTAATTATAAATAAAAAAAATCCAAATCTGACTGCTAAATTCAACATTAGGTGAAAAAATAAAAATATCTTGCTAGTAGCCTTAATCATTATCATAATATCGTTTATTGCACCATGGTAAAAAACAAGCTGTTACAATTAAAATAGTGTCTCATGGACCCCAGTAGGGTATGGCAATAATTTCCTTATAATACTAAACATATTTAACATTATCTAATGACAAATTATCTATACCTTACCTGCTCATAAAACATATTTTATACTACAATAACAGTCGTGCCACCGACGCCACAGCGCGCGAGCGCACTCGGTTAAATTTTGGACGTGATATCACGCGCTCGAGCTGAGGGCTCGACTTTCCGTGTGCTTGATTTGACTACTGGCGGTCAAAGGGTTAATCGAACGAGCGAAACGTAAGCGAAGCAAGTTCTTACAAACAACTTCTGGCTACTGGGACATCGCGGCATTTCTATGGCTTTTTGATTTTGAGAGTTTGTTCCGCAATAACTTTAGTAACGCTTTTCTGATCTCCATGAAATTTGTTGAGATTGTAGCAGAGATATGTACATATAATTTGAGAGTTTGTGTATGAGCAGGATCGACCAAGGGGTCATGGAGCTAGAAAGCGCGAAAAAATCATCATAAGGGTCTTGTTATATTGGTCATCTTGTTTGCAAGGAAATCGCGAGTTCTGAGTTCGAGGCGGACCACTAGTGATACATCGTCACAATATTAGTCTCTCATATAAACTCCTTGATTTGATAGGTAAGTAGCTTATTGAAGATGCATACAATAATGAACATACTTGTGTAGTGGTCTCATCCAGCGAGTTGGTGAGCTGCTTCATGTAGAGCTGTAATCTTGACACCGTGTTGGCCACAAACACCTGAAAAAAATACTTGTGAATATAGCTCAATCAAAGCAAGTATCTATAGCGTTAAAATACGCGTACACCCAAGAAGGACAGAATACACGCAACGCGACTAATTTAGTAACGCATTTCAAGATGGCTGATAATAGCATTAATAGCATACCGTAGCTAGCCTACATAATTTAGTCGGTTTCTTTGTTCCCCTTCAGAAAGCGGTGGAGTGGAGGGTAACAAACGTTTATATTGTACTTAAGGCTTTTTGGAAGTAAGCAATAATCACAATGTGAGACAAGGACCAACGATAATAGCGCCTTCTCTGTCATACCTATTGAAAGTTTAATAAGACCATCCCGTTCAAACTTGGTTTATTACCATGACAGGTATGCTAGTATGTCTATGGAATATAGTCTGGCTAACCAAAATGTGGTGATACTAGCATCGTCCCTTTTTTAGTGGTGACGGTCTATGACTAATAATAGTAATAATGTAAAATTTCTATCGATTCGGAGTTGTAAGACCTATTCCACAGAATCCAAATAACGGTATGATGAAACCTGTGGTGAATGCGGTTTTTTTTTAATGGACGAAACCTGTGTTGTAGTTTTGAAGAGTATGTATTTCTTTATATTTTTCTCATGTCAATTAACAGTATAACTAACATTGATTTGACAAAACACCAAAATACATATTTATTCATTTTTAAATTAATTGGAGGTGGGATCATCTGCATGAAATAAGGCACACAAAACAGCAACTTAAACTAGTTAAAAACACAGAAATAATACAGCTAAGGCCTAGGTCACTTTTTCCTTTGTATATGACACCTATATAAATTCACAGAAATAATGTTAAAATAAAGAGGGTAGATTTTTGACATTTGAGTAGGGTGATTGTACTAGTTCTCGTTCATATGTCAGTGTTCCATCCATGCTTATTTATACATTTATATTCAAGTTTTTTCCAAAATAAAAACTTCGACTATAAATAGAGAATCTTGAAGCAAATCAAATTATTTTGTTCAATATTTTATGATTTGCAATTTTTAAGTAGTTACACTACTATATATAAACCGAAAATAGATGTCATATACTTCAGAAAAAGTGACCAAACCCTCCGGTGTCCGAGCCGCGAAAGCTGAAGACGCCAGTTCAAATCTGGCCTCGGACACCGGAGGGTTTGGTCACTTTTTCTGAAGTATATGACATCTATTTTCGGTATAAATAGAGACTTTCTTGTCTTTGTTTTCCCCATATATTTGTAGCAGTATAATCAAGTGGATGATAAAATGGACCTGGACAGAAACTTGCACAAATACCCTATAAGCTGAGGGTATTAGTGCAAGTGTCACTGTCAGTGAAAAAAAAAGCACATGTGGCTTAAACTGAGAGTTTATGTGAAATTTTCAAGACTTTTAGTATTTTAATTTTAGACTTAAAATTTTAGTTTTATAGCGGATTTAAGTGGGACAATAATGCGCAATAATAGCGGAAAAGTAGGAATTATTGTGCAAAATGAGTGTTAAGTTTGGGGAGTTCAATGTAGATGGGTGCTGGGAAAGTTATATATACTGGTTTAATTACTGCTTGCAGAATACTGAAACTGATGATGGTAAGTAAACATATCTGTATGTTCCTTTTTAGTGTCATTGATAGATATATCTTAGAAATATTGCCATAAATGCTAAAATATGTTGTCACCGGCCATAGTATCTCCCTGCATGAAGACCGCAAAAATATGTGACACACTCTTATTTTAAAGGCCATAGCTGTGTCACATATTTTTGCGGCCTTTGTGTAGGAAATTACTATTGCCGGTGACTGTACATAAATTTATTTGGACAATGGTTATAACCTGTCCAGTCTCACTAATTCGTTACATGGGCTTTCTTCTAACCCCAAATAATTTATATTGAAAATATCTATGTATAAAGATAAATTGTGGCTATATTGAGTTTAAAGATTTTCTTTTTTCAGTCGTGTTTTAGACAATTACCTCAAGAATACTCTTCATGGACGCTGCGACGTCCCCAAGGAACATTATAACCTATGTAAAAATATCATTACCTCTTTTTCATGGTTCCCACTGGAGCTCCATGCCCTATTAATCCACTTTTTGGGATCAAAATCATCTTCTCCGAAAGTTTTTAAGTCCTACAACAAAATTTTTAGAGGAAAATGATAAGTAAACAAGTACTAAATTAAATGATTACAGTAGCGTAGATTTCATTTTAAAAATGGACTAAAAATTACCATTGTATGTGGAATTATGGGTTATTAATATTATAATAATAGTATTACACTTATCAGAAATAATAACGAAATCAAAGCGAAATGATGGAAATACGATTTTCCAGCAGACGTGACATACACCTTCAAAACAAACTTTGACGAGTTTGATCAGTTTGACGGTATAGAGGTATTTTTTTGTTTAAAGTGTCGAAAAGTCGAACAACGTTGAGTTGAAATATAAAGTCGATTCATTCCGATAAAAACACTTTATAACAATCGATCGATTATGATTTTAAAAGCAGAACACGCGAACACCCCTACGTTGTCAAATAAAAAAAAACAAACGGCAATAAAGATGGCAGCATGTTGTAGTGCCATTGCAAGTATTGCAACGCGTCGCAATAAGATTTTAATGTAAATAGTCAATAATCATGTAAATTCATTTAATTGTGGTGTCTTTTGTGTGTTATTTAATTAATTTTCAGTATGCTTATTATAACTTTATTTAATACTATTATCTCGTAATTATTAATAATCTCGTGCATGTAGTACGCATAAACGTAGCAGTTAAGTGGTTAAGGTAATAAATAATACTCAATCATTTGATAGTAGCTACTTTACTATAATAACTAGATTTATTGCCACACAATTCCATTTATATATGTTTTTTGCTTGTATCGTCCTTGCAATCAGATAATCACTAGAAAATTACAGAAATTGTATTAGAATTTATTCCTTATAAGACTTATTATAATGCTTATATTATAATTAACACATTTTTACGTAATTTAGATGATACAGCAGTATAGTAAATCAGAAAAAGATATTGTTTTGTAGTGAAAATAATATGGATCATATTCCATTAGAAGTTTCCATTGCATAATTTGCATACCTACAGAATTTCAGTATTACCTTACCTGCCCCTTTCGCGTCCATGGAATGTGTGAATTGTGAAGGTTCCTTTAAGGCGATTATCACACTGGCGCCGCAACCGCAACAATCTTAAAATGGCAAATCTTGATTCTCCAGCTACATCGTTTTTAAGCTATAAGTCAAGCTAGAGTTAGTTCAGAAAGAAAAGTGTTGTGGTTTATAAGCTCATATATTCTACAACAATTTCCGAACAAACTCGACTATTTAAGTATAATTTTTATATCCTTTTTTTTTAGCAATCACAATGGCACTAGACACGGTCTCCTTAAGCAGTGATGATGACGTCCCATTGAAGGCATTAGGAGCTGGTGATGAAGATGATGTGCCTCTGAAGGCACTAGGAGCTTCTTATGAACCCATAAAAGCTGCAACTCTAAAGAAACAAAGTCTCGAAAATTGCGACTTTTGTGAAGAGGTGTTTTTGAATAAGTAAGTTGTTTTTAGTAAGACTAGAAAGTAACCTTATACAAAATACACACACATAAAATACTCGTTAAGATAACTGGTCATAATAATTACTGGATACAGGCAATATCAGTTGTCATAACTGCCTGCCTGCTTAGTAAATAAATAAATAAAATAAATGAAGGTAACAAAACATTTCATAAAACATTGATACAGTCACCGGCAATAGTATCTTCCTACACGAAGGCCGCAAAAATATGTAACACACTCTTATTTGTAGGGCCATTAGAGCATGTCACATATTTTTGCAGCCTTCATGTAGGAAGATACTATTGCTCGAATCACGCGCATGGAAAGCGGCGCCCTCAGCGCCAGCACGTGATATCAAGTCCAAAATATAACCAGTTTGCCTGGTGCCCTGGCCCTGAGGGCACGATTTTTCCGTCCAATGCTTGGCGGTTAAAGGGTTAATTGTTGAACCATTTATGGTTCAAGCTATTTTATTTTGCTTAATAGGGCAGACGCCCCCTGTTTTGGCCACTTTAAAGAAAGTTTATCTGTTCAGACGTCCGTCATTTTGTGTCAATAAGGAATTATAACACTGTGTACTAAGTCATTGAAAATATATAACTATATTTATGCGAATTTTCGCTGTTACGATTCTGACGTAAAATCTTTTTTTTTCTTTAATAAAATGTCAGAAAGGCCAAAATGTCATAATGAGCCAGTTTTGGCCAATTTTTTCTATGGCTTGTGACATTAACTATAATTCTTGTAAATTTGTTAATACCTTAATAAAGTTGAAAATTGCCAAATCTAGCACAATGGGGGCATCGGCCCACTTTCTCTATGAAATGTTCAAGTGAACACTAAATGGCACAGTATTTAAGGTCTGTGACCGTCCTACAGTATTAGAGGCAACAGGTTAACGGGAACGAAAAATTATTTACACATTTTCGTAACAAATAAAATTGTAATGATAATTTTGAACTCCTTAGACCTATGACCTGTTCAGGAGTCAATAGGCGTGTCCACACCGGACGCACCGCCTCGCGAGGAAATTGTCGCGCGAGGCAGCTCGGCTAGTGTGGACGTGCCTCGCCGGAGGCAAACGCAAGCGCGGCCGCAATGCCTCGGGCGAGGCACGTCCACACTAGCCGAGCTGCCTCGCGCGGCAATTTCTTTGCGAGGCGGTGCGTCCGGTGTGGACACGCCTTATGGAGATTGTCGAAAATTTCTGTTTCCAATCAAATATTATAAAACCATATTTATGAATCATTACATGACAACTAGTGGGGAGGATGTAAAATGGGGAAGGCTGGTGAAAACTTTTTGTAGAGGGTGCTGTTCAGATTCCATACAAAAAGAGACACTTACAATAAGAGAAAGAGACAGAAGATGATCTTGACGGCCTCCTAGCCCTGTTGGTAGTGACCCTGCCTACGAAGCAGGAGGTCCCGGGTTCAAATCCTGGTAAGGGCATTTATTTGTGTGTTTATCACAGATATTTGTTCCTGAGTTAGGCGGTTGGCACACTGCCGCCGCGTCTCGTTGCGAGACGCGGAGCAACGGACTCGCATGCGGAGACAATGCACCAACGTCCGAGTTTTCTCCGCATCTCCGTCCGGAGCTGCGATGCGCGACGTCCCGCGTTACTTCCGTCTCGCGTTCATTTCGCATTCGAACGTTAAGGTGAAAATAGTTCCTATTTGTCGATAAAATGGACACGGAACTTATTAAGTGATACTTTCAGTTTCGTTTTTGTACAATCGAGTCATAAAACGCAGAAGACACTGGGTACATCCCTTTTTACAAACCAGACCTATAAATGGGTCTTTTGCTAGAGATTTAAGGCAACACGAAGAATTTTTTTTAATTGCACCCGTATGTCAACCGCGTCATTTGATTATTAGCTAAGCAAAATTGGAGTGATTATTACTGGCGCAGACACAAATTTTCGACGTTCTATTATAGCGGAAGAAAAGCCTTGGCTTACATTCAATAATCTACTTATTCAATCTTCAATTATAATTTTATAAGAATTCCTAGATTATGATTAAACGAACGACTTTCAATTTCAAAAATAAACTTATAGACGTCGATATCCATTGCGCCTATGTCCTTTCTTGCACTAAAATCCGTACGGCACTGCGGAGCTCGGTGTGACATACCCTGCGGCACGTACCGCGTCTCCGTCCGAGCGCGCGAGTCGTCGTGCGTCTCGCTCCTCCGCGCGTCGAGGCGGAGCCAGTGTGTCGTACCATGCCATTTTTCTATACAAAATCAAGATTATACAAAGTTAAAAAACGCATCAACGGACGCCGCTGCGAGATGCGGAGCAGTGTGACGACCGCCTTATGGATGTTTTCTATGTATTTAAGTATTTATCTATGTCTATATATTATATATATCGTTATCGAGTATTGCAGTCGAGTACGCCTTAGAGCTTACCGTGGGACTAGGGACATAATATTTATTTAGATGAATGGTGCTTATCTAGTATGCAGTCAAAAAGCATTTTTCAGGCAAAAACCTTCCCTATGGCGTTAATCTACAGCATTTTAACTTTAGTGTATTTCAGGGTTGATAAAAATCATGATTTAAAAAAAAAACATAATAATCCGATTAATTTGATTTAAATCGGATTTATTTGATTAAAATCAGATTTTTTTGATTTTTTCATTTTCTTGTCTTTTTTTATTAATTAAGTAGCCAGTTAAGTTATATAATAAAACGAAATCAACGTATTTTAACTAAATTTATTAAAATCAACAATTTTAAAAGTTTTAAAACAGTAGTTTTGAAGAATAACAAGTAAAGTCAAACTTTTAGACTAAAAAACGAACATATAAATCTATTCCTATTGAATTAGATATAATTATTATAACTTTTAACATTATCAAATTTATTATTGTTTTTAACTATTTATTTTTTGGAATTCAAACATTTTAAAATGAATACCAAATAAATTTCTTTTTGTTGTATTCACTCTTTCACTAGTCAATTACGAATGACCGGGCGAAAAGCGAAATGCGTGTTTTAGTTTCGGGGAATCCTGGAACTGTTTCGGTACCATGCGTCTCGTATTATAGTTTCGGGGTTTCCCCGAAACTGTTACGCTATGACTCGCTTGCACATGTGTGCGTGCCGTAGTGGTCCGGGGAATTCCCTAAACAATTTTGGGCCGATTTGGTTGTAGTAAAAATTTAATGATTTAAATCAATGATTTTTTTGAAAAAATCCCTTGATTAAAATCACGATTTAAATCACTGATTTAATCAAGTGATTTAAATCATAACAACCCTGGTGTATTTTAGAGAGGTTCACCTGGTTGCATTATTGGTGCACCATTTTACAGTTTTCAACAACACTCTGATTACTCGAAACTCGAAGGTATACAATTGTGTTATTGTACATTGTGCTACATGGTGGTTATAGAAAGTGGGATATCAGCTTCACTCTCGGACTTCTATAAACTCGTTCGCGTTATTTTTACCCTCCAAACTACGCACAATGTTTATACTCGGTAGTATACTGCCTGAAAATAAAACTTTTTTTATTTTTTTATCATCTCACATGCAAAGTAAAAATAAAGATTTAAGACAAATAAATAAGTTACAAAATGAATAACTCCTGGGGTCATGGTTTCCAACTTGGGGGGAGGGGGAGCGTAGAGTGATCCAAGGGGGGTGTAGTGTAAAGGTTGACTACCTTTACAACCTCTCTTCTCGAACACTGTCTGGCACGGTGTTATTTTAAATTAGGAATTCCAACGTTCTGTGTCAGACGATCGGGATTCTTTCAGAGACTCCCAAAGGGTCAGCCTAAGGCACTGGTCCCACCGCGAGCGAGTAAGCTATGAGCTATCGGCTATTTTCTAGCCCAAGAATCGAACAAAAGATAATCGCTTCCGTGTAAATAAAAGAGAGATATATATTTATAGTTCATCGCTAGCTGTTCACACTGCGATGAACTATAAATATACATCTCTCTCTTTTATTTACACGGGAACGATTATCTTTTGTTCGTTTCTTGGGCTAGAAAATAGCCGATAGCTCATAGTTACTCGCCCGCGGTGGGACCAGTGCCTAAACAGCGAGATGTCATCTCTGTAATTAATTTAAAATAAAAAGAATAAATATCTATTATATAAGATTCGGGTATTCATTTAGGATATCCTTGACAGTAGCGAGCGGCCTTGGGGCGTAGTAAAAAAATAAATAAAAATTTAGAACTATTTATTTCAAAAGAACTTATAACTAAAATTAAATATTTTGTTCAAAATATCGAATTTGAGATTAAATGCGCGGTCGCTCAGCTCGCCTCTTATTATGAATGGCGTCGCATGGTTCACAAGGGTGTAGGCTTTTTCGAGAACCAGCGTCTAGAGAATCTTGACGCAAAACGCCAAATACGGAAAACCGAAGCCGTCCTACACCTACACTTACAACCCGGCTGGTCAGCTTCTTGTGCTCCGTGTAATCGCGTCTTTAAAACTAAGTTCGGTTTCGCGAGTCACTTAAGAGCCCACCAAAACAAGAACAAATACTCAGACCAAATAAGTTAGTTGGAGTCGCCGTAGCCGGATACGGCTTAGACGACATGATGATGTTTTTTTAGACATGCACAAGAGAATATAGATAGAATATAGAGTTGACTCAAGCTGGAGCAAAAAGCTTTGGAAACTTAGTAGAAAAAGGCTCCAAATCATAACAGGAGTTTTCACAGGCCATTACGCCGTGAAAGGAGTATTGGCCCAAATGGGACTGTCAGATAACACTGTACAATGTGTGGCGAAGAGGACGAGACAATGAAACGCTTAATGTGTGAATGTCACGCTCTAGCCAGACAAAGAATGAGGGACTTTGGAATTGGCTATCCAGATCCAGAGGACCTCAAAGCACTGCCCTTGAGCTCCATCACCCAGCACATGTAGATGGTTAAAAAAGCTCTTGAGTAAGTGTACAAGGGGGCAGTTACACAAAAGATCCTTTTGGGTCGAAGTGTATCCATATGGGCCCCCGAACCAAATAAGATATTGTTATGTTAAAATTAAATTATTTAAGAACTACTTATTAAACACTTATCTTAACTACGTAGTACAAGGGTTGCTACTTATATATCCGGAAACAAAAAAACAAACAAACGTACACGGCTGAAAATGGTTTTATTGTTTTTCAAAGTATTCCCCTTGATGATCTATGCACTTTTGCATTCGCGTGAACCAATTTTTAAAGCACTTCTGCCACTCCGCCTGAGGTACCTCCATAACGTGTTGTTTGAATGCGTCGACAGCATCTTCAGCGGTCGAAAATCGTTGACCGCGTAATTTATTCTTTATATTTGGAAATAAATAAAAATCGTTGGGTGCCAAGTCAGGGCTGTACGGCGGATGACCCGTTAATTCCACATTTTGACCCTCCAAAAATAGAGTTGTTTCGCGTGACGTATGACAGCTGGCATTGTCATGATGAAGAATGATTCTTCGTCGCTGGTTAGTTTTACGAATTTGTTCAAATACTTCCGGTAAGCAAATGGTCGTGTACCACTCTGAATTAACCGTTCTACGGTTTTCTAGTGGCACTGTAGCTACATGGCCATTAATACCGAAGAAGCAGGCCACCATTTGTTTCAATGTACTTTTTGCACGAGTAACTTTCGTAGGGTTCGGCTCATTTTGAAACACCCATACCGTTGATTGTTGCTTCGTTTCGGGATCGTATGCATAGATCCAGGATTCATCACCTGTATAGATGTTATAAACGGCTTTTGAGTCACCACGGTTATATTTTTTTAACATTTTATTGCACCATTCGACGCGAGCATCTTTTTGCTCTTTTGTTAAGTTGTGGGGTATCCAACGCGAACAAATTTTTTTTACAGCCAAATAATTATGTAATATGCTATTAATGCTGGTCATAGAAATACCCAGAGTCGCCTCTATCTCGCGGTACGTAACATGTCGGTCGTCCATTATAAGTTTTCGCACAGCCTCGATATTTTGTTGTACAACGACCGATTTCGGGCGACCTGCCTTAACTTCGTCCGTAAGCATACTACGTCCACGATTGAACTCACTAAACCAGTGATACACAGTAGTTTTAGATGGGGCTTCATCACCAAAAGTTGAAGTTAGTTGATCTATGCACTGTTGTTGCGTTAAACCACGCCGAAAATCATAATAAATCATAGCACGAATATTTTCACGAGTGAGTTCCATTCTTGCTGCGAGATGACATTTAAAACCCGTCAAAAACAAAACACGAGCGTTAATAAGAAAGAAAAAATATACCGGCCAGTACTTAAAAAAGTTCAAATTTTACCATGGAGGTCAAATATGCTATTTAAGAAGATTGTAATCCCGGTTTCCGGATATATAAATAGCAGCCCTCGTAGTAGTTCGTCTCGAACTGAGAACTCGCAATATATTTGAAAACGAGATGACAAGACCCTTTTGAAGAATTTTTTTCGCCTTCTAGCTCCACAACCCCCTTGATCGATCCTGCTCACATACGAACTCTCAAATAACGGGTGATAACAAAAAAATGAGATTAATTTTCTTTAGACTTAAAAATGAAACTATTTGCGTAAAGAAAACAGTGTGTTCATGATGTTGTGGCGATGTCTTAGAGGTTCTTTAATTTTGTTTATTTTATTTCTCCAAGCCTTTGTATTTGTAAAATGGTGTCGAAACAAGAAACTATGCGAAAATGTCTTGTACTTTTTTTATATTTCAAACTGAAACATGGACAAAAACTATACAGTGGGTCATTTTAGTAAAGAAAAATGTACCCGTATCTAATATTTGTAGAATTCTTACATCCCTGCCTATAGTTTACAGAAGTGGTAGCGGGAGATAAGCAAACTTAATAACCAAGGGAAGACTGAACAAACAGAATTGCATCTTTAATGATAATGATTCCACCAGCCAACGATTTGCGACGAAAAAATTCAGGTTTGCCAACGGTACCTACATTTGTCGATGTTTAAAAAGATAGGTCTAGAATTTCGCTAGCAGATAATATTACCAGAATACATAGATCAGCAAAAATAAATTTTACATCACAGTGTCGCTGGACGATTCGAAATCACAGACGAAAATCCCAAATTTTTTCACAATGTGGATGGATGCAAAAAAAAATTTTGTCATATAGTAATTTAGTATTTAAACAATCAGAGAGCTGAAAATTTTACTCAGTTGATAAAAGGGATCAAGGTCATATGTGCACAAAAGGAAAAAACATGCCGTCCAACGATCTTGTTGGGACATAGTGTCTAAACTTTGACGAACAGCTGACCACGGGCCCTATTCTTATGTGCATTGATGGTTTTGTAAATAACTATTATGTGTAAATTGCCTAAGAACATCGAAAACTGAAAAAAACGTATAAAAGATTTTTTTTTTCGCCTCTGAAAGAATTATCATTTTTTTGTTATCACCCGTTACCGTTAGGCAAGATGCAATATTTTCATTTTTGCTTTAATTTGAAAGAATTGCACGTAGAATAGACCGCGAGTGTATAAAAAAATGAAAATACTATAATTTATAGTTAAAAAATGCTGTTACAAACAGACAATTTATATTTTCGCGCCTATACGGATCTACAGTTCCTGTGACGTCACTCATGTGTGCCAGTGTCACTAGCCATAGTCGTGATATTTGTTCATCTTTGGTTCTATGGATGGTAGAAGGTAAGGATAACAATCTCTAAATCTCTGTTGTAAAAGGGTCCGTCAAAAGGCATTAAATTCCGCCATATGAGATTGTCAGCTTTTACTATACCATCCATAGTTGTCAAAACAGAAGTGACATCACCAGACGATAATTGGTGGATAAAAATACGTTCCGTTTCATATTAGTTTAAATCGTAATTATTGTTTTAAATTAGTATAAATTAAAGTAAAAACGTTTTAATAGTTAATATTTTATGTTTTTTCAACATTTTGATTACAAAATAATGGTAAATATTATAGCTGCATCTTCCCTATTATATGTATCTCTGCTACAACCCAAACAAATTTCATAAAAATCAGAAAAACGCAACTAAAGTTATCACGAAACAAACCCTCAAAATCAAAAAGCCATCGAAATGCCGAGACGTCCCAGTAACCTAAGTTGTTTGTACGAACTTCATTTTGCTTACGCTCCGCTCGTATATTTTCCGGTATATTTTTCTTGTGGAGTATTTTAGCGTAACGCTAGATGAGGCATATTCACACTATTACTATAGTTTCCGCTACACCTGCGTGGAATGCCAAGCTTTATGACCAAGTGTGATAATAATTATATGAAAATATTTGTGTGTTCCAGGTATGACGCTTTAATCCACAACGGCAAACACATTATCATACCTCTAATCAAGAAGGAGTACCACCAATGCCCTCTTTGTCTATTTTTTTACACTTCGCGCTATAAACTCAAACATCACACCAGGAATAAGCACAAAAATGAGGTTGTCAATTTGAATTCAGTCATTTCAGAAAAGAATGAAACACTTAGTGTAAAACCAGTCACTGTAGATAATAAAGAGAAATTGAATATAAAACAAGATAATGATAAACCTAAGCAAAATGTCAAAAATAGAGAAACAACTAAGAAGATTGGCACTAAAAATAAGTCTGAAGATGAAGATGAACCATTGGTTAATCATAAAAACAGAAATTATGAAGCAAACAGTAAAGTTATCACTGTATGTGATTCTGACGATGAAGATGATTTGCCTTTGGTTAATGGAGCACTGAAACTCAAGACTCATGCGACTGATGAGACTGAAACAACGCTTAAATGTGAAACTGAAATATTAAGGCAAGCACTTTTGAAAGATGTCAAAGTGGTTATTGAAAAGATAGAATTACCTGATGAGGTTAAACCTAAAATCTTAATGAATAGTGTTTTAACAGTGCCTGATAAAATTGAAAAGGATGTGAAAGAAAACCACAACTGTTTGATGCCTACAATATCAGAAGACAATGCGGGTAAACCTGATTTGTTTGATGCAGTAAAAGCCAGTAACAACAATGCAAATCTAAATGAAAATGGTAAAGTGAAAATAAATCGAGTAACATTTGATGATGATATTGATGATATTTGTGACGATGAAGTGATGAAAGATTTAACTAAAGAATGCATAGTCGATATGAACCTTTTTGATGAACCATGGTTTGATGAAATTGCTAATAGTATTACTAATGATGACGTCATAGGTGTTGATGAAGATATGGTGATATCCATTGATGACGATGATGATGAAGAGAAGAGTGCAGATAACAATGAGAAAGAGATAGATAATGTGGCCTATACACCTAGTACGCATCACGATGAATTGATAAAACCAGGAGTTTATAGGTGTAGGAAATGCCAACAAATGTTTCCAACAAGGTAAGTTTTCAAACGTCTACTCCTGCAACATTGCTGCAATATTGCCTGGCTAAAAAATGGTGTTCACGCAACAGATGTTTAATATTATAAAATGTCTATTATTAAGAATGAAAAATGTATACATATTAAACTCGCTTAAGACGATTTTGAAGGGCGTATCATGGACTAAGAGCTGGCCACGTCAGATATGACACAATAGTGAGAGCAATAAAACCCGTCGGGTGAGATTGTTATACTATCCTTATGACTAGATCCGGGCATCTGGCAACTTTTAATGGGTGGAGGTCAGAGTAATAAACTAGTACAATTTTTGAATTGGAAAATAGTAATACCAAATTAGGTAAAAACTGCCGAAGTTATCTCAGTTATAAATATAAAGGACAGTGCCTATATTTTAACATTGAAACAAAAAACATTGCGTATTATTACTAAAACAAAAACAGTAGGCGACAAACTATGAATTATAATTATACGTCGTTTGGCACTACTTTCCCTCAACACAAATTTTTGATAATAATATAATCTAATTATTTATATAATTTATCATAATATTGCATCAAACAGAATCTAGGCTTGGTGTTCTTGAAGTGGTTTGCATTCTTTGACCTCCACCACTTTACAGCTGCCAGCACGGCTAGCACGTCTTGCAAGAGCGATTAAAGCCGCGAGTAGGGAAAACCTTCTCGCGCCTGTCAAAAATCTCGCTTTCCTGTAGCATAACATGCACCCGCGGCTGCAACTGACGCGAAGAGAACTCAAAGTTCTGCTAATGGTCTAAGAGCTGGCCACGTCAGAAGTGACACAATAATGAGAGCAATGAAACCTGTCTAGTTAGACTGCTTTACCATACCATTTTGCTAGATCCGGGCATCTGGCAGCTTTTAATGGGTGGATGTCAGAGTGACAGACCAACAAAGTTTTTAAGTTGGAAAAAACTAATACCAAAATAGGTAAAAAATGCCATAGTTGTGTAATTTATAGAGGACAGGGCCTATATTTTAACATTATGTTAAAAACCATTGTCTAATATTGCGGAAACAAATACAGTAGGTGACTAACTAAAAATTGCATTTTACATCATTTGGCACTACTTTTCTCTAACAGAACCTTCTGGATATGATATAACCTAATTAATTACATAATTTCCCATAATATTTCATTAAACCCAGAAATCTAGGATTTGTTTTCTTCAAGTTATTTGCATTCTTTGACCTCCACCACTTAGATGTCCGGATCTAGAAATAAGCATAGTATAGCAAACTAACTACATGGGTTTCGTTGCTCTCATTATTGTGTCATATCTGACGTGGCC
Source organism: Pammene aurita (assembly GCA_947086415.1). Classification (NCBI taxonomy): domain Eukaryota; kingdom Metazoa; phylum Arthropoda; class Insecta; order Lepidoptera; family Tortricidae; genus Pammene; species Pammene aurita. Next base: position 8,257,331 of record OX352313.1, read on the forward strand.
AGCTCTCCGTCTATAAGGATTTTAGTTCAAAGTCGCGAGTCACCGTCATTTTATGACAGTGGCATTTGATCGCCAGTCTGTCGTTCCTTTCACGTGCAGGTTGTGCTGCCAACAGTGACAACGCATGGAGTCGCGCAGATCTGTATCTTGTCGCGCCAGTCGCGCGTAAGACGTGCTAGCCGTGCAGATGTCCAGATCTAGAAATAATTTTAAACAAAAAAGAACCGACTTCACTAAGCATCCACCTTTCCAACACCAAATGCTCGATCTGCTGTAAAAAATACTCAAATCACCATAGCCTATAATTGAAGAGTTCCCTCGATTTCTCCAGGATCCCATCATCAGATTCTGACATGGTTACAATGGGACCAACTGTGAAGTATACGCTTTCAAACAAAAAAAGAATTTTCCAAATCGGTCCAGCCGTCTTCGAATAATCGGTGAACATACAGTCGTGGCCAGATAATTAAGGACAAGATTATTTTTGCCATACAACTGCATACAAATATGACATTTTAAATTTGATAAAAGTATAAATTTTGCTTATGCTATTTATATTTTTAAAAATACTGACGTATCCGTGTTTAAAACAAGACTTAATATGGACCATAAACATCTTCCATAAAATTTGAACATTAAAAAATACAGACGGTCAAATCAATACTTTTTGTAATTAGGAACGATTTTCATACATCGTTCCTAATTATAGTATGAACTTATAAAAAGTATTGATTTGACCGTCTGTATTTTTTAAAGTTTAAATTTTATGGAAGATGTTTATGGCCCATATTAAGTCTTGTTTAAACACGGATACGTCAGTATTTTTTAAAATATAAATAGCATAAGCAAAATTTATATTTTTATCAAATTTAAAATGTCATATTTGTATGCAGTTGTATGGCAAAAATAATCTTGTCCTTAATTATCTGGCCACGACTGTACATAAAAAAAAAAAAAAAAAAACACAAAGATCCCGACGAATTGATAACCTCCTCCTTCGAAATCTTGAAGTCGGATGATAAGCATAGTAGTATAGCTAACTGACTAGGGGGATTTCGTTGCTCTCATTATTGTGTCATATCTGACGTGGCTACCTTCCCGTATATTATGCGAGAAATCATCTTAAACGTGATCGTATTAAGCGGGTTGTACTGTATTGAGTAGAGAAACTGAGATACAAGTAAAAAATTACTGTTTTCAAGGCAGGCAAATTTAGGCATTGGTAGCAATGTTGCAAGAGTACGCGGAACTCTTAGTAAAAAAAAAATAGAAGAGATAAGATACTTTAAATTGCACATGAGACTGATAGATCAGATTAGTAGCGAAATCGCCCATTTACCAACTTGCAAAATGTCACATTGCTCCTTTCGCAAAACGTCTTTTCTCTATAATTTTAAACAAAAAGGACCGACTTCCATTAGACCCACCTTCCCAAAAGGAAATGCCCGAGCTACTTAAATCACTGTGCCATAATATTTGAAGAGTTCCCTCGATTTCTCCAGGATCCCATCATCAGATCCTGACCTGGTTACAATGGGACCACGAAGTATACTCTTTCAAACAAAAAATATTTTTCCAAATTTCGAAAAAAATAGCAAAAACAAAGATCCTGACGAATTGAGAACGTCCTTCGAAATCATGTAGTCTTAAAAATGGCTTGCTTTCCATACGCCGTTTAATAAGGCACAAAACTCACTTGAGAGGAGTTCAGCTGTCATAGACATAAATCAGCTGGAAAGCGCTATGGTCTCTGATCTTTTGGACCCTATACAGAAAATTCAGCGGGAAGTTGGATTATACCGTCTTCAGACTAGATTTTTGTCTCTATGGCCTAAATCACGTTTAATTGAAAAAATATCCCTTTGGTTAAATGCATATCTGGGTTAATGAACTCGTTAATCCGTTAATCGTTAATTAACGAAGTTAACATTTTGATTAACGGATTAACTTTTAAGTTAACTTTTAAAAATGTTAGCGGACACGTTAACTTCCGTTAATATGCAGAAGTCCGTTAATCGTTAATCCAATGCCTAATAGTTACCGCACGGCACCGCGGCGCGGCGCGAAAAACAGGTTCAGACAAGTATGAAACGAAAAGTGCCGGGCGGCGCGTGGCAGCGAGTGAAACAAAAACAAAACTAGATATATTTTGCCGGCAAGTGCGAGTGAGAAAGAAAACTGCGAAGACATTTGTTTTGTTTGATCATTTCATTACTTAGCGCCGGTGCCGGCTTAGAGTGACGAGTGTTTTGTTTGTTTGTTTGTTGTTATTATATTATAAATTACTGACAATGATCATTTGCGTGTTGATAATTGATAAAGAAGAGTGCAGTGTAATTTAGTTAGATAGAAAAAGTGTACTGTGTAGTAATTAACCTATTGACCGCCACAGTCGGCTGTGGCCGACATCAAAAAGTTGTGCCATGGACGCCAACGACGGCTACAGCCGACAGGCTTTGTAATGCAATAGGGACCTACGCGGGCTTTGGTAAAGTTCAATTTCGCTTGACAAAACGCGATTACGTGGCGTCGGTGGCGCGTCATTTTTGTTCCATGCTTGGCGGTCAAAAGGTTAAAATAAAACCATATCATAAGTTCACTAACGCAACGATATGATGATGCAATTTTACACATATTAACGGATTAACGTTAACTTGCGTTAATTCTTCCGAAATGTAACGCTTTAACGTTTAACGAAGCTAACTTTTTTTGTAGCGGATTAACGATTAACGAAGTTAACTATTTGATTAACGGTGCCCAGCTATGGTTAAATGACTCCTTATTAAATCCAGAAATATTTAGTTTTCTGTAAGTCTGTCACAGTTTTATCATGAAAGCTATCGATTTTATGAACATCATGAATTTATGTGAAGTGGATCTAATTCTTACACTTTTTCCCTAACCACAGTTGAACCCTATTGAAATTGAAACTTTTTATTGCAGACCGTGGTCCATATTTTGTTAGTACTACATGATTTATTTACATTCTATGATATATACTTATTCTATAGTTAGTAAGCGATGACAATACTATACAATACAAACAATAATAAAAACCAAGAACTTAAGAACTACTTACATGCTAGACTGGGCGGCTCTTACATGGAGCTGCATCCAGTGCTTCTGGAATGGGCAGTCCAGCCTGTTGGTCACCAAGGATAGGATGCCATTGGTGCCGCCGCGAGCACGCTGTGCCAGAGATGCGGTGCGTTTGCGTATAATCGCATGGAACCCGTCAGTGCGTGCTTCCGCAAACATACCAGACGCACTGCAATGTCGCGGCAGCCCCATTAGCATCCTAAACCCATTATTATACTGAACCCTCATCGTGTTCAGCGTTCTCTGCGTATACTTCACTCACAGGCTGCACGTGTAGAAGTTTTGACAGAATGCCTTAAAAAGCGAGATTTTTACTTGTTTTGTACATCGTGCAAACCTGCGGGCGAGCATATTACACCTTACCGCTAGAGCTCTTCTCTCCCTCTCAATGTCTACTCCGTCCGATAAGTCATCGGTTAACCAGTGGCCAAGGTACTTAAATTGTGACACACGCTTAATCACACTCGCGTACAGGAACGCTGGTGGCACATTACCAATGTGACCACCTTGCGGCCTAAACACAAGGAGCTCTGTTTTTTTGGTGTTATACCTAAGCCCATGGATCCCCGCATATGTTTCGCAAATTGCAAGGAGCTTATTTAGAGCACTGATTGCGGGAGTCAGCAACACCATGTCATCTGCATAACTTAAATTGTTGACGAAGGTGCCGTCAACAGAGCAGCCGACTTTAGTGTTGCTGAGTTCCACAATCAGGCTATTTATGTACAAGTTGAAGAGTTTAGGTGATGTTAACCCACCTTGTCTAACCCCGCACTTCAACCTGTACTCATCCGAATAAGCTCCCGCCCATCTGACAGTATTAGTCTGGTTTTGATACCAGAAGCGAAACAGCTCCGTGACTTCATCCGGGAGATCTGTCTCACAGCGCAACTTTCTCCACAGTACATCATAAGCCACGAGATCGAACGCTTTTGAGAGGTCCAGGAAGCACGCATACACCGGTGTCTTCCTGGTTGTATAATATTGGACAGTGTGCTTGAGGCATAGCACCGCTGCCTCAGTGGATAGCCCGGGTCTAAAGCCAAACTGGGTGTCATGAAAAGAAAGGTGCTTTGTTAGGATGCGATCAAGCAAACTGTCCAATATTTTAGCTGTTATCGTGGCCAATGAGATCGGCCTGTAGTTGCACTTGTCAGACACATCCCCGGTTTTATTTTTCACGAGCGGAATGACTACCGTTCGCATCAGATTATCGGGTAAGTACGAATGTCGGAAACACAAGTTAAATAAAAGAGCAAGTACCCTCGGTAAGTGTACCCCCGCGTGCTGCAGGTGTTCAATGCTCAGACCGTCATGCCCTGGGGACTTTCCCCTTGACATATTTTTAATTACAGAAGCCACGTCTGCTGCAGTAATATTAATAAGCGACGTCGACGCACGACGGTTCTGAGCACCAAACTCCCCCATCACGGGCGGTCGCTCCGGCGGCTCGACCTTGAAGTGCTCCATAAACAGGTTCGCTATATTTGTGGGTTCCACTTCACCATCTACATTCATAGGAAGGTTATTACCGAGTAAAACAGTCGTTCATTCATAGGTGACTAGAAAAAAGTAGTAAAAACGGGCCGATAGAGCATAATGTTGGGGGCGGTGTCTCACATTGTCACATTCGACACATTGTGACATTTTGATTGTCTGATGACGTCATTACCTCCGTATTCAGAACGAGACAGTTCTCTGTCGGCCTCACTTTGTGACTCAAGAATTAGATCCACTTCATATAAATCCATGATGAAGATAGACAGAGGTACTCAGACTTAAACCGGTATTAGACATAGCAATTTGTAGTCCTCAATCTGTTGTGTACCCTCTGCCTCTCCCTTGCCCTCCTTCAGCTCCCTAAGGGCTCCAAATCTTATTACACCTCCCAACCTGACAGATTGGGCCCTACAAATTGCAATGTCTAATACCCGTTTTAAGGCCTTGTCTTTACTCATTTTTTAATAACCCTTGTGATTTCAGATTCAACCAGATCCAGCATGAAATGACGCATATGCACATCCGTAAGCCTCGTCCCATGCTCTGTGAATACTGTGACCGCTTCATTGCGACTAAAAAAGCTTTAAAAGACCACATTGAATCAAAACATCGCATGACTTATCGTCCTAAATCCTTTCAAAACTGTTCTAAATGCGGTCTAAAATACAACAATTTCGAAAAACATTTTGAGAACTATCATGTATTACTCCGCTGCCATCTTTGTAACAAAGGTTTTGAAACTGAAATAGATAGATTGAATCATATAAGAGGGCATTTGGTTAAAATAAAATGCAACCAATGCGATTTTGTGGCTTCGGAGCTTGAAATTAAAGAACATCAGACGCGATTTCACAAAGCTGCAAGTTCGGTTACTTCGGCAACATTTAATTTGTGTGAAATATGTTGTCTGTTTTTGAAAAATAAGCAACATACGCAATATGTTTTCGGGGACACTGTGAGTGAGATTGGCTCGAGGTTGGATTGCGTACATTGTGGGAACAAGTTTTTCCATCTGACTCAAGTGCGACGCACAATTAAAGGGAGACCGAGTGATAGATTCACGTTCGAGAAGGAGAGGGAGAAGAAGAAGGGGTTGACGAATAAGGAGAGGTTGAAGAATATACAGCAGAGGTTGAAAATGATAAATAAACTTAGCAGATTTTAATTTTAATGGCGGTTTTATTTAACTAGCAATCGATACCACAAATAACAAAATCCATATAGGCCTGAAATTTGATGTATTTTCTGTACTGGTATTCTTTTTGAAGTGTTCAACAATAGAACATTTCGATACTAGGGCGGAAAGAAACCGAGACGTTTTGGCCCGCAGGCAAGATTATTTCTAGTAAGTATAATTAGTTTTTTTTTGTGCAATAAATAAAAGGATAATCAAGAAAAACGTATAAGGGTCTGGCCAGACCGCCATAGCAAAATCGCCCCTGGCTGGATTTGAGATATTGTTATGCACGATTATTTGCTTTATTAATACATATACTTTTGGTGAATATTATGCCTTAAATGATATGAATACCGTTTGCGAAAAAAATAAAAAAATAGTTTTTATTTTTTTTCTTTAAAACCACGTATCCGATTGACTTGTTCTTTGGATATTTTATTGATATATTAGAGATACATCAAATAAAAAAAATGACTTCCTGACTTTTTTTTAAGTACATAATTTTTTGAGTTTAAGTTTTAAAAATCTTTTTTTGACTACATATGAGTTAGCGACACCCACCGTATTTTCATATAATATCCGCATTTTTATACTCTATTATATATATTTTTATCAAAAATATTGGTTTGGATCAACAACTTAAAAAAAATTTTTTTTTCATAAACAGGGTGGACCAAATTTAACCTTAGTATTGTGTAACACCGGAAGTGGCCCTTTTTTTCCTTAATTGAAACTGGTTATTATTTAAAAAAAAAACAAATTAAGAATGATTTTTTTTTCTTGCACTGGTGGGAAATCGAAGCAGACATATATAGCAAAAAAACTAAGTTCAGTTTTATGGTACAAACGTTCAAATCTAATCTGCTCATTTAACAATTATAGGAATGTAACTTTACATTCTCTTAATTCTTTCTCCAGTAGGGTACTCGGTATTAGTTTGAGCAAAAAAAATACTGAAGAGCTTCTATATACTTACTAGCTTTGTTACTTTTTAATAGTGATTTGTATTGATAGTGTGGTAAAACTTTTAACGAACCAGTTCTAAACTCTATTAAAACTTAATGTATATTTATCCAGCTTAAGTATAGTTTTAGCCAAGCTATTTTTTATTGTATTAATAATAATAATAAATATTCTTTATTGTGCACCACATGCGAAAAGAGGAATATATACAGCGATACAGTGATAAAAACTAGGTAACAACAGGCGGTCTTATCGCTAAAAAGCGATCTCTACCAGACAACCTTTGGGTAGCAGGAAACTATGAACTCAAAACCATGAATGGGTAGTGCCGATATGATATATTAGTAATAGTAAGTACTTACTTTAAAAACTTATACCTAAATACATAAACACATAATATATACATAATACACGATATATAAATACATAATACATATATACACACAATATATAAATACATAAATGCATACATAAGCGAAGGCAACTTTTAAGGCAGCGAAAGGTAATGTGATTTTTGAAGATCGGAAGAGATTTAGCAGATCTTACATTCAACGGCCAAGCATTCCACAGCCGAACAGCCCGAAAAGTATAGGAGTCGTTATAAAATTGTATTATGATTTCTTTAGCACTGCTTTTTGAGTTTTAAGCCCTATTTCAGTGTAAATAAATAAAATAGACCTAGACATAACCATTACTTTATTTCACATACATTTAAATTACACATAACATATCATCATTTATATAAATAAATAAATAAATAAATAAATCTTTATTGCCAACACCTTAAGAACATTATTTAAAAAAAATACAAAATAAACTTAAACATATCAACTTAACATAATAACTATACTTAACTATATATCCACACGTTTAGAGAAAATCTTTGTTGGTGAGCTCCTTCTTTTGAATTCTTTGGATTTTGACCTTTGGGAGCCCAAAAGTGAAGATTGTGATAGTTTGTTATCCCATCACGGTCGAAATTGGATTCGTCCGTCCACAAAATTCTCTTCAGGTACTCAGGATCTTCAATATCCCCATTGATTAAAAATCTGCAGAAATCTATTCTTCTTTCTGGGTCTCCCGCTTCAATAGCATGTACTGGAGCGTAGTGATACGGATACTGCCGAGCTGAGTGCAGGGTAAACCACACCTGAGGCATACCGAGCCGGTTAGCGACTATTCTCGTCGAAGTAGTGCCGTCTGCCCGGAAACACTGTAGGATTTCTTCCTCTTCAGCAGGATCGTAACGTCGAGCTTATAAACTGAGGGACTCGTTTCTGTAATTTGTACGCAAAGTGTAGTACCTTTTTTTAAGTTATGCCTGTAAATGTAAAAACAAATTGGAGAAAATCCGAAAACTTGTAATTTTAAATCCTTTTCTTTGTACAATTTTGGCAAGTTTAGGCATGTTTTTTTACTTAACGTAATCACTGGTTCATCAGCTATTAGACAAATGCTTTTTTTGCACCAAATTAAAGTAGTTTATTACAATTGTTAGTTTTAGGTCGAGAGGCGGATGTTAAAAAAAAAAACTTTAATAACTTGAAAACCAATGAGTTTTGACCCCTAGTTGACCGGACTTAAATCATTGCAACTGAGCTATAGAATAACCCCTTTCAAGTAATACGGCGAATTTCCAATCACCCTGTATGTATCCGAATTATGTATTCGTAATTATGTATTGTAAGGGTTATAATAAAATATATAAATAACTTATTTTGACATTGTTGATCCAGACCAATATTTTCGATAAAAATATATATAATAGATAATAGAGTATAAAAATGCGAATATTATATGAAAATATGGTAGGTGTCGCTAATTCATATGTGGTAAAAAAAAATTAAAACTTGAAACTCAAAAAATTATGTACTTAAATAAAAGTCAGGAAGTTTTTTTTTTTAATTTGATGTATCCCTAATATTAGAGAATGCTGACTCCAAACACGACTAAAATAAAAATAGCTTGGCTAAAACTATACTTAAGCTGGATAAATATACATTAAGTTTTAATAGAGTTTAGAACTGGTTCGTTAAAAGTTTTACCACACTATCAATACAAATCACTACTAAAAAGTAACAAAGCTAGTAAGTATATGGAAGCTCTTCAGTATTTTTTTTGCTCAAACTAATACTGAGTACCCTACTGGAGAAAGAATTAAGAGAATGTAAAGTTACATTCCTATAATTGTTAAATGAGCAGATTAGATTTAAACGTGTGTACCATAAAACTGAACTTAGTTTTTTTGCTACATATGTCTGCTTCGATTCCCCACCAGTGCAAGAAAAAAAAATCATTCTTAATTTGTTTTTTTTTTATAATAACCAGTTTCAATTAAGGAAAAAAAGGGCCACTTCCGGTGTTACACAATACTAAGGTTAAATTTGGTCCAGCGTGTTTATAAAAAAAAAATATTTTTTAAGTTGTTGATCCAAACCAATAATTTTGGTAAAAATATATATAATAGAGTATAAAAATGCGGATATTATATGAAAATATGGTGGGTGTCGCTAACTCATATGTAGTAAAAAAAATTTTTTTTAAACTTAAACTCAAAAAACGATGTACTTAAAAAAAGTCAGGAAGTCATTTTTTTTAATTTGATGTATCTCTAATATATCAATAAAATATCCAAAGAACAAGTCAATCGGATACGTGGTTTTAAATAAAAAAAATCAAAACTAAATTTCTTTTTTTTTTTAATTTTTTCGCAAACGGTAATCATTTAAGGCATAATATTCACCAAAAGTATATGTATTAATAAAACGAATAATCGTGCATAACAATATCTCAAATCCAGCCAGGGGCGATTTTGCTATGGCGGTCCGGCCAGACCCTTTGACCACTGTTTTCTAGTAGCACGCTTTTTCGAGCAGAGTTGTTCAACTCGAATTCTTCGATCAGTCGTCATTTGTTCACTCTGTATATCTCTTATGCTTTTTACACACGAACGCGATTAGGTAACGGTTACTGGTAATTTGTTATCAATCAGAAGGCTAATCATCTCTAGATAACAGATAATCGAGGTTATGTGTTAGTAGCAATTAATATTTGGATGTAATTAGAGTTCCATATCATAAGTCTAAAACACTCAGGTTTTAGGGTTCCGTAGCCCTTATAATTTCGTCATGTCCGTCTGTCCGTCCGTCCAGTGGCGTAACTATAGGTTGGCAGAGCTGGCAAAATGCCACGGGCCCTTGGCCTAAGGGGGCCCCAGCTGGAGGGGACAAGACTACAGGAGGATTCTAACATTTTCTGTAAAAGGGACCCATACTATGAATAAGCCACGGGCCCCACATAGCGTAGTTACGCCACTGCGTCCGTCCGTATGTCACAGCCATTTTCCTGCGAAACTATAAGATGTATGACGTATTATATTTAATAAAATTTTAACTGAAGGTGTATTTTGTATGCCGCTACTTAGTTTTGTAGTAAATTTGCAGAAAAAAATATTTTTAAGGTGGGCACTCCATACGCGTACCTAAATGTGAGTTTTTTGTACCAAAGTCACATAGGTATTTAAAAAAAAAGGTGAGTGTCATGGAATATTGACTTTGTCTTTTTTGACTCTTGGCTTTTTTGACCTCATCCGCGAACCATCCGATAAGGAACTTCGTTCCAATTACATTGAGGTTTGTATAAACATTTTGTGATTAAGTGAATATTTTTAGAAATAATCGCTTCGAACGTCTAATAAATTGTGTCCCCCCCTTTAACTTTTGAACCATAAGTCCAAAAAAATCTGAGAATACCTATTGGACTAAGAGCTGGCCACGTCAGATATGATACAATAATGAGAGCAATGAAACCTGTCTAGTTAAATTGCTTTACCATTCTTATTGCTAGATCTGGGCATCTGGCACCTTTTAATGGGTGGAGGTCAGAGTGATAGACCAACAAAGTTTTTCAGTTGGAAAAAGTAATACCAAAATAGGTAAAAACTGCCGAAGTTATGTCAATTATAGAGGACACGGCCTATATTTTAACATTAGAACAAAAAACATTTCTTACAAACATTGTAAACAAAAACAGTAGGCAACTAACTATAAATTACATTATACATCATTTGGCACTACTTTCCCCCAACAGAAACTTCTGGCTATGATATAATCTAATTAATTACATAATTTCGCATAATGTTGCATCAAACCCAGAACTGTAAGATTTGTTTTCTTTGAGTTATTTGCATTATTTGACCTCCACCACTTTATAGCTGCCAGATGTCCGGATCTAGAAATAGGCATAGTATAGCAAACCAACTAGAGGGGTTTCGTTGCTCTCATTATTGTGTCATATATGACGTGGCCAGCTCTCCGTCTATATGTTTTCTCTATGAATCTCTGAGAATACCTATGTCTGTTTTGGACATTATCGTTTCATCCAATTTTGAGTTAAAAAAAACTTCTTCCATAGGCATCAGATACGATATTTGTTTGTTTTTTAATTCCATTGAAGGTACGGAAACCCCCATTATGCGTGGTCCGACACGCACTTGGCCGGTTTTTTTTATAAGAGCATTATCTACTGGTATGGGCTAACAGAAAGATTAAAAGGTAACATAAACGTGACTACTTAGAACCCAGTCGTCCATCATGTCAAATTAGGATTTGTGTGAATATCTATAACGAGGTACCGACTTCAGTAGTTATCTCTAAAAAACAAATATATGGATCAAAATATGTTATTTTTTTAATACAACGACGGTGGCAAACAAGCATACGATCCGTCTAATGGTAAGCAGCTACCGTAGCATATAAACACCTGCAACTCCACAGGTGTCACATTGCGCGTATAATATCTATAAACTACACTTAATTATAAACTACATTTGGTAATTGCATATTACAATTTATCTTCCACGGAATGACAACATTTATTAACCAGCACACTTTTAAAGCTGTTTATGAAAATCGCGTTTTTTTTTGCGTCTTTCTTTTATAAAGAAGGATTGACTGTGACAAGAGGGTCCGGGTCCTCCGTCGTTAACTCACTGCATCCTCTGAGCTTTCAGGCGACCTTGCTCACTGGCAGGAATCCACACTATTAGCTATTAGTAGGGTCTAGTGGTATTTGGCTGTGGTTTTCTGTAAGGTGGAGGGTGGAGGTACTTATCCAGTTAGGTTCTGCTCCAGATTTGGGCGAGATCACATTCGCAGTGCCTGCCTTTTGGACGTAGTTTATGCCTTATCTGCCTATCTGTGTTATTCGGTAACTCTGAAGCGCCATCTATTAAAACTATCAAACTTGGAGCCTCGAAAAGTTCTGTGATAATCTCTTAATACATTTTATTAGCCTACAATTTTGCTTACGTATAAATATTTATTTATTTATTATGGGACTGACCAGCGATTGGCCCTAGTCTCACCTGATGGAAAGTGAAGACAGAGCCTAAGATGGAACTCACCGGTTCAGTAATAGTCTATTCACTCTTACTTTAAAGATACCGAGATCGTATTTGTCAGGGAATACAGATGGCGCGAGCGCATTCCATTCCTTGGCAGTCCGCACCAAAAACGACGAAGCAAATCGTTTTTTTATTTGTAGCAAATATTTATAGCCGCTTAAGATAAAATTATGTCTTGTAACGGACATACATGGACATCTGTCTAATCTAGATAACGACTAAATACGCTTATCGCCTAGATAAGTACTTACACTTATTTAGCAAATCGGCCATTAAATACGCGTAGTACGTGGCGTGAGTTATTTTACGTGAAATTAATAAATAATTAAAAATGGCGCATTGGGGCAGCCCGGCCTATGTGGACGATGGAGCTGCAGGGGGCATTCATATTGTGGATGGACAGGTAAATAATTATATTTTTTCGTTAAACTATCTGGCTTAAAGAAAGGAAGGCAAATGACACAGAGTTGGGCGGGAGTGAACATAAAGCCAGGTTTAGACGAAGCCAGTAGGTATTGGCTGCCATTGCCAGCGCTGGCTTGTTATTGGCCTCGTATAAAAAGCCAGTGCTACTGGCGGAACTAGAGCACCGCCGGCCTATTTTTGCCAGCGCTGGCTGAGTGGAACTGGCAGCCAGGAGTGGCTTCGTTTAAAACTGGCTTAACAACTGTTTATACATAGAAGGCCACCCTTCAGTTACGGGATAAATCTTTAAATTGCGTCATAAAGCAAGGAACTTAGTAGTTAAAATTTGTAAATTCTAACTTCATTGCATGGACAAAAACTACATTATATAATTATAGGTATATATGTAATATACTTTCAAACAGTACCGTAAGCACAGAAAACCTCAACCACTAGATAGATCATAAGTTCAACACGAGGTCACCACACGTCAGCGCTCCCGTACTACTTAATTTACTATGAGAGCGCGACCGCTTATGTTATGTTTATGTCATTTGAGTTACTTAACGATTATTCGAAGACGGCTGGCCGATTTGGAAAATACTTTTTTTGTTTGAAAGAGTATAACTACTTCACCGTTGGTCCCATAAGTCCCATTGTAACTAGGTCAGGAGCTGATGACGGGATCTTGGAGAAATCGAGGGAACTCTTGGAACTCTTCAAATATTATAGGCACAGTGATTTGAGTATTTCTTACAGTAGCTCGGGCATTTGCTTTTGGAAAGATGGACGCCAAGTGAAGTCGGTTCTTTTTTGTTTTAAATTATTAGATTTAGTTGTGGATTTAGGTTAGTTAGGTGTGTGTGAGTAATACGTACCTACGAGTACTTTATCCTGGTTCAAATGTTTTTATTTCAGCCACCATGGCAAGGCGGAATCAACATTGTAGATGGCGTGAACGTCGCCGATGGCAATTTCGGTGGATCAAACCTCGTTGACGGAGGAATGCACGTCGCCGACGGCAATTTCGGTGGCTCTAACCTCGTAGATGGCGGTATACATGTCGCTGATGGCAACTTCGGTGGATCAAACATTGTAGATGGCGGGGTTCACGTCGTAGATAGTGGTTACGGTGGGGTTCATGTCGTAGATGGTGATTACGGTGGGGTTCATGTGGTAGACGGTGGTTATGGAGGGCCAATGATGAGGACCAGTGCGGAGGTGGAAGTGGAACCGGAGGGAGAAGCCGAGGAAGAACCGGAAGAAGCTGCAGAATAGTGCCCTAAAGTCTTAAAATAAGTTTAGTTTTGTTGGACTCAAAGAGGATGCACTGTATTTATGTGGGGACCCTCTAGCACCTTTAGCTGTCAACAAAGTGAATATTTCATTTTATTAAAGGGTCGGTAACGCGCATGACATATCTGGAGTTGCAGGCGTCCATAGGCTCAGACAGCTGCTTACCATCAGGCTGTATGCTTGGTGGCCACCGTCGTGCTTTATTTTACTAGCAGGACCGTAGCCAGAGTTGCAGTTAAGAGATAGGACAGTGCTAATTTAACATAGGGTATGGCCAATTTCAGGGTAGTTCACTTTATTTCCATAGTTTTTCAAGTCGACGGTGGTTTTTAAGGTAGGACATTGACCCATAATGCCCCCGCCCCCCTTGGCTTCGGCCTTCCCGTGCAGCGAAGTCTATATATATACTTATGCTTTAAGTACCTGCATATATACATATACAGATTGCTTTATTAGTTATTGGAAAAGTATATCCATGTCCAGCCATGATCGGTGTTATGTCGTACGAACTATATTATATTACGGTATTTAATTTTAAATACAAAGTGTAGCTACACGTACCTACAGTTATCATCTATCAAATAAGTGTGATTTTTATTTTTGATAATAAATATTTTTCTAAGAAACATTGAGGTTATCTTTTAGTATAAGACATTTCGATAAATCCTAAAAACTTAAGATTTTGGACATTAATCCGGCTAATCTTGTTTTATCTCTTACAGCATGAAATCTATAAGTACATAGAAAAACTATTATACCTACAGGAAAGACCTAGAAAATATTTGTAAAAAAGGCATAGCTAATTAATTATGCCTTTCTATTCTCCATAAGCCATAATAAAGGTTTCAGTAAGCTGTTAAGGCATGCCGGTAAGAATCAAGTTCTGTAGACGCTTTGCTACGAATACAGTTAGGTACTTATACAAACAAGTACAGGATGTCGTTAAAGCTATGTGTAAAATAATTTGCGCCTGAAGGAGAATAAACGGCAAAATTAAGTGAAAACACAGAATACTAGGCCTAGGCGCAGCACGCACTTGAGTGTAATCAAGGATGATTAAGACATGATTGGACAATGCCTATACAAAATCGCGTTCCCTTATTTCAGGCTAAAGCACTAGCGTCATCTATCGGTCACCACAAACACTAAATTCCTACTTAACCTTTCTGTTAAGCCCATTGGTTGACTGGTAGAGAATGCCTTATGGCATTAAGTACGCCAGTTGTACCATCTTATTTTGTGCAATTAAGATTAAATAAATAAATTCTAGTTTCTAATATTTTGTTCGGCGATTAACGCTGACAGAATAACTCTATTCCAACTCAACTCAACTCAACAGATGGGGCTGTGGCACTCAGTACCGAAAACAGACATATAGCCTGAAGGTTCGAGGAACGCGATTATGTATAGGCATTGTCCATCCATCTCTTAATCATCCTTGAGTGTAATTAATCTTTAATCTATCATCAATGGATCGGCAGTGTCTATACGTGTTAATACTAACAATAACACAATGTAAATTCGTTGTATTTTAAAGAGTATATTTAGACATATTGAGAAAATATCACAAAGACTTGATTGACATAACATAGTTCTTTTTATATTAAGAATATAAAGACATTACGAATATAGAACTAGTAGCTAAGGAGGTTATATTCTAACACTGCCCCTTACTCGAGCAAACAGAATATTCTGAGAGTACAATAACAAAATTGAACAATCTGAAAAATAAATTAGGTATGTTACTTTAAACCTAAACATTCAATGAAGTAATTGTGTTTCACCTTGGGTAAAGCTTTTGTAAAGATGTCTGCCTCCAACTCAGAAGAAGGCTTATAATCTAAACGAATCAATTTGCGATCAACACATTCGCGAATAAAGTGATGATGTACATCTATATGTTTAGTCCTACGAAAACACTCATTCTCTACCATTTTCAAAGTACTACGATTGTCGTTATAAATGGTGATTGCCTTTGATTCTAACCATTCTTTACAGTTAAGCTCCTGCAAAAAATTACGAATAAATTTCGCCTCTTTAACAGCATTGCCAAGGGCATAATATTCGGCTTCTGTACTAGAACAGGCCACGTTTTGTTGCTTGTGATTGTGCCAGTTTATAATGCAACTTCCTAACCTAGTAATAAAACCAGAGTAAGATTTTCTGTCATTGGTATCCCCCGCCCAATCTGCGTCGGATGAAATAATGACTTCCTTACTTCCTCTTTTAAAATTGAGTCCGTAGTCAGTTGTACCCGAAAGATACCGCAAAACTCGCTTAGCAGCAGTCCAGTGAGACTCATCATAACATGTGTTATATTGGCTTAGCTTACTGCACGCAAACGCTATATCGGGACGTGTACAAACAGCGAGATACATTAGACTACCTATTAGTTCCTGATACGGAAATCTTGAATCAAGGTTGTCTGCTTTTGGAAGATTGAAGTTAACTTCCATTGGTGTTGCAATTTTATGACACTCAGCCATCCCAAACTTGATTAACAGGTTTTTCACGTATTCAGACTGACTTAATTTCAAAATACCTTGCTCTCGGTTCCTCTCCACATTCATACCTAAGGCTTTTTTACAGGTCCAAGTAGTTTAACTTTAAAGTTAGAACTGAGCAATTTGTAAAGCAATTTCTTTTCATGGTCATTAGAACTGAATATGAAGAAGTCATCTACGTATAAGGCTATGATTACCTTATTTTTGAAATACACACATTTCTCAGTTTTTAGTTGTGTAAAGCCATTGGTAACTAAGACTCTGTTGACTTTTTCATTCCAAGCTCTACTAGCTTGTTTGAGTCCATACAAACTCTTTTTGAGTAGACAAACTTTATTCTGCCCCTCAATCGCAAAACCAGCTGGTTGTTCCATAAAAATGCGCTCATTGAGGTCGCCATTGAGGGAAGCTGTATTAACATCAATATGTTCAATGTCCATGTCATTTTGAATTCCAATTGCAAAGAGTAAACGTAAGGTACAATGTCTAACGACAGGTGCAAAGGTTTCTTCAAAGTCAATGCCGTATTGTTGGGTAAATCCTTTAGCAACTAAACGAGCTTTGAATTTTTCGAAGTTTCCACTTGGATCAACTTTTTCTTTAAAAACCCATTTGCATTTTATTACGTTACTATCTTTAGGTCGATCAACAAGTTCCCAGACATTATGCGACATAAGAGAGGTATATTCCTCCTGCATAGCATCTAACCATTGTTTACTTTTCTCAGACTTTATAGCCTGATTGGACGTTCGAGGTTCACTCCGTCCCATTAAGCCTATTTCAGTGAAATAGTTCATTTTATAATCGTTGAATCGTATAGGAGGACATCGTGTACGTATAGGTCTAGAGTGTTCTGCGATCTCTGAATCTGTATCAGAGTTCATAGTTGCAGGCTCTATATTTTCAGAAGCTTGATTGTTATTCAATGGTGAATTAGGAACATTTTGTTGATCAGAGGAAATCATTTCATGAACGATTTGCTCTTCATTAACAGGTTCATTGACAATAGGATGATCTACAACATTACCGTCATTAAAAACATCCTGAATATCCGAACGTATAGATACATTTGGTGTAGCATATTCATCAATGTCAGATTCAATAATGTCTGCCTGAGGAGTGTTCTGATTATAAACCGAAACTTCGACAGTATTCATTAAATCATCATAATAGTTATTTGTCAGATTACTATTTAACTTATTAGTTTTGTGTTCAACACCTCTAACGGTTTCAATAAACTCTACTGAACGAGCTTTAATAATTTTGCTGGCATCAGCTGGATCACCAAGTCTATAACCTTTTGTGTGATCACAATATCCTAACATAATATAGGGTTTTGATTTAGGATCTAGTTTTGTACGTTGGCATTGTGGAGTAAGAGCATATGCTTTACAACCAAAGACTCTAAGGTGTCTAAGGTTAATTTTAGAACCAGTCCACAGTCACTTCAGGAGTAGCCTTATTTAGAGCAGCTGTCGGACTACGATTCTTCAAATAGCAAGCAGTATTGACTGCTTCAGCCCAATACCTTTTTCCTAAGCCAGCGTCTTGCAACATTGCCCTAGCTTTTTCCAATAAGGTCCTGTTGAGTCTCTCTGCCACACCGTTTTGGTGAGGTGTGTATGGAACAGTGGTTTCGTGAACTATACCGCATTGCTTAAAATAATTCTCGAAACTTTTGTTGCAATATTCTGTGCCGTTATCACTTCTAACACGCTTAATCTTAAGATCGGTTTGGTTTTCAACAACATTTTTAAATTCAATAAAAGTGTTCAAGACAGTAGTTTGATCCTTGCGATCCAGAAAATAAATAAAAGATTTTCGCGTAAAATCATCAGTGAAGCTAATAAAATAACGACTACCCCTCCAACTATTAACGGACATCGGTCCACAAATATCAGTATGGATTAAATCCAATTTTGTCACGCTTCTATGTGCTTGACCACGAGGAAAAGATTTAGCTTTTTGTTTACCTTCAATGCAAGGAGGACATGAGTTCAAATTTCCATTTGGAAAATTAATACCGCGGGTCAAAGAATCACGGAGGGTTAACATACCTTTAAAACTTAAGTGTCCTAAGCGACGATGCCATAGCTCCAACAAATCGGTGCTGGATACAAAAGCTTTACCTTCGGTGAAAATCTTAGGCTGTTTGTTGGTTGTTTAATAAACTTGAGTAACATTCCTGTCCTTGATCAATTTTGTATATACCATTCACATTACTAGCTTGTAGCTCACAGGAACCAGTAACGGACACATTATCCCTCCTGTAAACATTACATTTATTAATATCAAATATTAAAACATAACCTTTCGCTGCGACTTTGCTAACCGACAAAAGATTTGCTGCTACCTTTGGTACATACAAAGCATCTTTAATAACTTTAACATTATTATCGCTTAATGTCACATTGACATTCCCTACTCCTTCACTATACATCGTATCGCTATTAGCTGTAGTGATTTGGGATTTAACTTCAGAAGAGTAATTAAATAACCAATCCTTCCGATTAGTCATATGACTAGAGCAACCTGAATCTAAGATCCAACTATCACGATCACAAACATTACTAACTAAAGCAGTCTCAGTTGAAAATAAAGAAGTATTTCCCTTTTTAGACGATGATGATGAATCATCTTGAAATGAATTGTTAAAATGTTTCTTCTTCTTCAACTTTGGACATTTAGGCTTGATATGTCCTTTGACATGACAGTTGTGACAAATAGGAACGAATTTGTTCTTTGCTAACAAAATCT
Organism: Pammene aurita; assembly: GCA_947086415.1. NCBI lineage: Eukaryota > Metazoa > Arthropoda > Insecta > Lepidoptera > Tortricidae > Pammene > Pammene aurita. The sequence goes on from OX352313.1 coordinate 8,276,436, forward strand.
TCTCGGATTCTAAATTCGAATTAGGTAACTTTTTCTTGAATTCGCTTTGGATTAACTGGCATTTAACAAAATCAGATGTCAGCTTTGTATTTGAAGCTTCCATTGCCATAATCAATGGATCAAATTCACTTGGCAAGCCAATTAACATCAGTTCTGCCAATTCTTCATCATCAATACTGCAGCCAATATCTGCTAATTCTTGGATAACGGAAATTATATTTCCTAAATAATGATCCATGCAGTCAAAGTAATTATATTTTATTTGAGCTAGTTTTCTTTTTAAAGAAAGCCTTCTGCTTATGCCACAATTCTCATATGCAGATTTCAAGTTCTTCCATGCTTCGGAAGCGGTTTTGGCATTTTTCACATGCGGGTAGCAGATGGGTTGTATATTCAGGCAAATCTTTGCATACGCCTTTTGATCTTTGGTGGGATTCTTAGTCGCATCACCAGAACCATCCACATACTCCCATAAACCATGGTCAATCAACAATAATTTTATTTGAAATTTCCAAGTACCATAGTTGGTGACACCTTCCAATTTACCGATGAGCATATTAGAACCGGTACTTACGATTAGATTATCTAACGAAATATTTTTCGTTGGATCGTCTTCGCCCATAATGTAAAATTATATTTTACTATGACGTAACTTTACTCACAAAATAATTCACGTAAATAATATTTACTGAAAAAGAATAGTAACATTCACTGAATTTACGGTTATTTATTTACCCATAACCAATGTTAATACTAACAATAACACAATGTAAATTCGTTGTATTTTAAAGAGTATATTTAGACATATTGAGAAAATATCACAGACTTGATTGACATAACATAGTTCTTTTTATATTAAGAATATAAAGACATTACGAATATAGAACTAGTAGCTAAGGAGGTTATATTCTAACAATACGAAATCGCGTTCAGGTTATGGGGCTAGCGCCATCTATCGGTCACCATAAACACTAAGTCCAAGCTTCATACTTTTTGTTCGGCGATTAACACCGACAGAAAAACTCGACTCCAGATTCAACAGGTGGCGCTGCAGCACATAGTACCGAAAACAGACTAGACGAATAATCTGAAGTTCGGAGGAACGTGATTTTGTATAGATATTGTTAATCCATGTCTTATATCATTCTTGTCTATCATAGACAAAAGAACGGAAAATTACAACTGCTGGCTGAATTTTGTCTAGGTGCTTCATACAAAAATTCAGCTGCCATAGACAATTTTCCGGCCATTTTTGTCTATGACACCTAAATTCCGCACAAGTGTATTTTGCTCCTCAGGCTGAATGTGAAATCGTGCAAAGTTCGTCTCAACTGCTCTTGCAATGGTGTCGCAATGTTTTAATGTCCTCGTGGTGTATTATATAGTTATTAATACCTACAAAGGTATACAGTGTGGAAAAATAAGTCGGGCCCTGGAGGGAAACTATCTAAAAACGTTGAGATAGCTCAATTCACTGAAAGGAAACATTCTTTAATTTTTTTAAAGGGACATAACTGCATTTACACATTTTTGGAAAAGAGTACAGTTTACAAAAAAACTATTTAATTTGTAATTTTTGCCATAAATAATTTTTATGACTATTGATGCCAATCGATCCTATTTCCAACAATGATAAAAACTTAATACCAACCAAGTTTAGGGCACAAGAGAACCCATAAATAATAATAAAAATATTTTTCATACAATTAGTATGGAATGAAGTGAAAATTAAAAAAAAAGTGAATGCAGTTTTAGTTTTTAGGAAAAATAAAAGAATGTTTCCTTTCAGTGAATTGAGCTATCTCAACGTTTTAAGGTAGTTTCCCTCCAGGGCCCGACTTATCTTTCCACACTGTATAGCAGGGGTCGGCAAACTTTTTTGACGAAGAGCCTGATAGCGGAAAATATGGAATTTTTGGAAGCTCATAGACCCTATCACTGTAATATTTGATTTAAAAAAAAATTTGGGGAACTTGAGGGGCCATAACTGACCCTTCAAAGAGCCGCATGCGGCTCGCGAGACGCGGTTTGCGGCCCCTGGTGGCCCTGGTATATAGCAATCTTTATCTACAATTCTACACCCATATCATACCTTCCCTATAATATGAAAATAGATGTCATAATATATGCTTCAGAAAAAGTGACCAAGCCCTCCGGTGTCCGAGGCCAGATCTTTTTCTGAAGTAGGTATATGACATCTATTTTCAGTTTATATATAGTAGTGTAACTACTTAAAAATTGCAAATCAAAGAATATAAAGCAAAATAATTTGATTTGCTTCAAGATTCCCTATAATATGTTTAGAAACGATAAGCTAAACGGCCTATATTAACAAACCTGTATCTGTGGTGAATCGTAAAGTTTACTTTACAATCGATGAACGATACTATAATTACATTCAAATTTCGAACGTCTTCCGGTATACCGATTCCTTCCGGTATCGACGATTCCAGAAGATTGCACAAGTATTGGCACAGAATAAATAATAATCGAACATAGATATTAAGAAAGTAATCGAACGAGCGGAGCGTAAGCAAAGTGAAGTTCTTAGTTATTACACTTTGATTAAAGCTAGTTAAAACTGAACAGATAGTTTACATCCGTTTGAAATTCTACCTTATTTAAAACACGGCACCAAATAGTGTCATGCTTGTAATGTTGACTTTATGATCAGGACAACAAGGTAGAAATACAAATGTATAAAAATCATGTGTCAATCGTAAACTAAAGATGATCGCAGTGTACAGAAAACTTCGGATTCGGACACAACGGAATTGCATGTCAGCTGGCTACTGGGATATCCGTGCATTTCGATGGTTTTTTTGATTTAGAATAGTTGTTCCGCGATAACTTAACGTTTTTCTGAACTTCATAAAATTTCTTGGGGTTCTAGCAGAGATAAATATACGAGGGGTGGCTGAAAAGTTATCTACCTAACTATGAAAGAAAAGACATAGCTGGGTAGTTTTTTTTTATTTTTCTATATAATCTCCTGCTACCGAAATGCACTTGTTACATTTGTCAAATAATGACATGAAACCATTAAAAAAAATCTTGCGTTTTGTCGTCGAAAAACTCGTTCACCGCGGCTATCATCTCATTATCGGTAGAAAATCTTCGCCCCCTGAGATCTTTCTTCTGAAAAGTCTGAACAGGAAATAGTCAGAGGGGGCTAAATCTGGACTGTAAGGGGGGTGGTCGATGGATCCGAAGCCATTTCTGGTCATGGCTAGCTGTGTGGTGCGAGCCGTATGCACAGGTGCATTGTCGTATAAAATCAGAATACCTCTGTTAAGTTTGCCTCTCCTTTTTAGGGTTCCGTAGTCAACTAGGAACCCTTATAGTTTCGCCATGTCTGCCCGTCCGTCCGTCCGTCCGTCCGCGGATAATCTCAGTGACCGTTAGCACTAGAAAGCTGAAATTTGGTACTAATATGTATATCAATCACGCCGACAAAGTGGTAAAATAAAAAGTGGAAAAAAAAATTTTATTAGGGTACCTCCCCTATACGTAAAGTGGGGAGTGATTTTTTTTTTCATTTCAACCCTAACGTGTGATATATTGTTGGATAGGTATTTAAAAATAAATAGGGGTTTACTAAAATCATTTTTCGATAATGTAAATATTTTCGGAAATAATCGCTCCAGAAGTAAAAAAATATGCGTCCCCCCCCCTCTAACTTTTGAACCATAAGTTTTAAAAATATGAAAAAAATCTCAAAAGTAGAACTTTATAAAAACTTTCTAGGAAAATTATTTTGAACTTGATAGGATGAATAGTTTTTGAAAAAAAATTACAAAATAATTTCTGAACTAAGTTTATAATTTAACCGTATAAGCAGGTGTTTATTGTACCTGTAATTTCTACAAAATTACAATGAAATGACGTGCTTTCAAATAAAGTAAAAACGGTGAAAATCGGTTCACGCAATAAAGAATTATTCCATAAAAATCATCTTCCATACTTTAAGCTCGCGCGCAATAGTTTACTTAATTTGCCGATAGATGTCGCTGTACGTGGAACTCTCATATCATATCCTACATGGCGGTGTTATTAACTCTTAAGTGGGGACACTTACTGTGACGGACGGAAAACTACGGAACCCTACACTGAGCGTGGCCCGACACGCTCTTGGCCGGTTTTTCCTTTATGGCGTCTCTCAGCTGACAAAGTAAATTGGCGTAATAATTAGCGTTCATCGTGGTTTTTTAGGTAAATAATCTATAAGCAAAATCCCTTCAGTGTCCCAAAAAATTGTCGCCATAAGTTTGCTAGCCGATGGCCGAACCTTGTATTTTCGAGGAGGCTTTTCGTCCTTAAATTTCCACTGTAGTGACTCCTGTTTACTTTCTGGGTCCCATTGTCTAATCCATGTCTCATCACAAGTCACAATCCGCGAAATAATTTCTTCCTCTTTCCCGCGACTCATGTCTAAAAACTCTTCACAACATTTTACACGTCTGTCCTTGTCTAACGCGGTCAGCAATTGGGGACCCAACGGGCACTCACCTTAGACATGTTCAAATAGCTATGAATTATCTCATTTACCCGTTCCTTACTAATGCCCACATCTCGAGCTATCTCCCACTGTTTCACTCGCCGGTCTTCAAGAATTATATTTTTCACTTTGGTCACATTTTCTTCAGTGATGGCAGAAATTGGTCGTCCACTACGAGGATCGTCTTCTAAGCTTTCGCGGCCTGTTTTAAATTGCCTAGCCCAGAACTTTATCGTGAAATCCGAAAGACAAGAATCACCAAACACAGGCAACATACGTTGTTTTATCTGCGAAGGGGTATTTCCTTCTTTAGTGAGAAATTTTATCACGGAACGTTGCTCAATTTTAATCAAATTATTTTTCTCTAGCGACATGTTGCAAGCATTCGAGTGCGAAAAACAAACGAAAACCAACTGACATATAAATGTTCGAAATTTTGAAAAAAGAATAGTTGAAGAACACGAATTCATAGCGGCCAGTGTTTATTTTTTTATTATTTGTAGGCTAGGTAGATTTGTTTTCAGCCACCCCTCGTAATTCTAAGTTTTATAAATATTTCATATTCTTAGCAATTCAGAGAGTAAATGCTGCCAGCATCTTCGGTACCATACCGCAGCTAGAGGCCTCTTTTAGACATATTTTAGTTTAATTTAATTGTCAGAGTAGTTAGTTTTTTTGTAATATTTTTAAGTCAGCATTAAATATTTATGTATATGAGCAAAATCGATCAAGGGGTTATGGAGCTAGAAGACGCGAAACGATCTTCACAAGGGTCTTGTTATATGGTCAACTAGTTTACAAGAAAATCGCGAGTTCTCAGTTCGGACTATAGGTACTAGTACAATACACCTCGATGCACTGGCAGACATAACGTCTATCAACGCAATAATAGTAGTTTATGTAACTGTTACGTAATAAGGCCTAATTACGTACAGTTGCATACACTGCTTTATCTACACACATATTATAAATCCTAAATGATGTGTTCGGGAACCATTTGACAGACAGACATTGCACTGCCATGGTCAACTCGATTGTGCCGGCGGTCGCGCGGGTGCGTGTCGGCAGGCTGAGAGGAGGGCATATTACCGTGGGTAATGAATTTTCATACGTTTTAACCACACTGTCACTGATATTACGTTACTGATTGCAGTAATGATGGTAATTACATGCGGTTTCCGAACGCGGAATAGAGGATTTATGATATTGATGTAGATAAAAAATATTATGGCTTGTCAAACCAGTGCTGCTGGCACATAACCTAATACGAGGTATTTATTCAGAAAGCAATTAGTATGCAATAAACCTAATAAATCCCCAGTAACCTGGGGCGAAGCAAGATTTAAGACTTTACGAGTATATACTTAGTCCGCCTCGAACTGAGAACTCGCGATTTACTTGCAAAGGCGCAACCAATATAACACGACCCTTATGAAAATCGTTTCGCGCCTTCTAACTCCATAAGCCCTTGATCGATCCTGCTCATATACGAACTCTCAATTTAAACTTATATCTGCTACAACGCTCACAAATTTCATAAAGATCAGAAAACATTACTAAAGTTATCGCGGAAAAAGTATTCAAAATCAAAAACCCATCGATATTCACAGACGTCTAGGTAGCCGGCTGACAGTTCTGTTGTTTTCGAAGTTGTTTGTAAGAACTACACTTCGCTTACGCTCCGCTCGTGCAAAAAAAATGCATCGTTTGTTATTATGAATCATATTTCGGAGGCAGGTTGCGTTGGTAGGGCAACCTGAAACGGAGAAGCTTAATCCGATATTAAACATTGCAATTTGTAGGGCTCAATCTGTTATTAAATTTAAACTTTCGTGAGACATGCTATCACTATAAAATATAACACTCACTCACGTCACTTTAGTCACTTCGCGCGACATGTTTCGGAGAGCTTAGGTCTCCATCTTCAAGCACTAAGAGTGCTATTTTGAACCGGCCCGTAGCGCGCTGTTGCACGACGCGTTGCCGACTGGCCTGCGTCCCGCTCGCCGCGCAGCTCGTGTCGCCTGCTCTGACAAAGCTTGTTGAGGGTGATCTTGCGCCGGCGCTGCTACCGTGCTTTGCAGCGCATTCGGTTCATCCGACATGAGCGACGATGAGCGCGAAGTGACTAAAGTGACGTGAGTGTAACCGTTATATTTTATAGTGCCCAATCTGTTGTGTACCCTGCCTGTCCCTCCCCTCCTTCAGTTCCCTACGGGCTCTAGCTCTTATTACACTACCAACCTGACAGATTGGGCCCAAATTGCAACGTCTAATACCGGTTTTAGCGCTCACTCGGTCAATTAAATCCTTCGTCCACATTTGACGCAGATCATACGCGTGATCTCCGCTGTGTAGAGATCTATTATCGTCTCGTAATTATTATTATTAATAGAAAGGGATTTGGCCCTACTAGAATTTACGACGGTTGTATTCTAGATTCATATGGCTATCCTATTCGATTCTATAATAACCTATATAAGTACTGCCTTACCTACTGTATAAAGTCGTATGAACCGTTGGAAAAGAACTCATGCGTAGTCTTATTCATGCGTAATTAATTGGTAATTCAAATTGGTTTTTCAATAGCTGTTAGACTTTAAAGCATGAGCAATTGACACATTGGTATTAGATATAAAACCGTTTTGTGTATGTAAGCGTTGCATCGACATTAAACATAGATTTGAAATAAAACACAGTGTGTTCGCAGTGGTTGCACACTACAATAAAAGAAAACAGTGTTGAAAACATTGATTTATTATGTATTCTAGTCAATGAGTAAATAAAAAATAAGGAGAGGCCCTATTCTACTATACATACTTCGTGTTATACAAATATATATAAAATCGACACAGAAATCAAAAAACATAATCTATTTCTTTCTTTCCGATAGCCGAGAGCGTGAGATAAAAGAGATGACAGCACATTTCGTTGTTTTCAATTCCTATACTGTCAAAATTGATATCACACGTTTGTTTCCGGCTGCCGCTCGGAGGCCTGAAACAAACGTGTTTTTTTTACCTGGCAAAAGTTTGTAGTACATCAGCTGTCAAGTGGTGAACAACGTTTTGGTTTAATGGCGATTTTCCTTATTAAAAGCAACTTTAGCATTTGGTTTTGCAGTGTGGACATTAAGTGATGGAATCGTAACATGTCTGTGTGCTCAATGAAACAGTGTAGTACACAGTAATCGAAAAATCAACTGAATTTGTGTCATCACAGGTTAGTAGCCGTATTTCATCAAAAAAGTGCCATTTAGTTGTAAATTTTGCATATTTATTGTAAGTTTTATGACGAATTTATCGTCCTTAATGAAAAAATTACATATTTGTTTGTTGGAGATTGTATTTACGTGATTTAAATAATACTCATTTGACAGTTATTTTGGTAATGAAGCATAGTGTTGTACCGATGTCGATTGCCGACATCGAAAGTTACCTTAAATCTTATAGTCTGTTACAACTTTACAGCGTTGCAAAACAACACCGAGGAAACGTCTTCGGGTTACACGGCGAGCAACCGTTTAAAAGAAGTAGAAGAAGCCAAGCGTTCTTTTAAACGAAGAATAAAGCTGCACACTAAACTAAGACTGCTCTTATTGAAAGTATTGGTTTAACTATTCAATAAAGGGAGAAAAGCACGTGATCACAAAGTATGGAAGTGTGTAGGGGAGACCTATGCTTAAAAGCAAGACCATCTGATATAAATAATTTTAAATAAAATAAAATGAATAAAAATGTTACTATCATAATTTAGAAACAATCGTAGTATATTTACGACGAAGCAATGTAACATTTTATAAGATGGTTAAATAAAGGATTATTATTATTGCCCAAATTAAAGTATGAAATTATGTAGAAGTTTTATTTAAACTTTGTGCCACGGGCGGTACAAGAATTACAAATTCGTGTCAATGAAGCCCTTGCCTTAGGATTCGGCCTTCGATTCACACTCGTTCGTGAATTCTTGTTTACCGCTCCTAATACACAATGTACTAATATAGTACTAATGTATCATGCCACTATAGTGGCAGTTAACGCGTATATATACGCGCAGGAAAAATTCGACTACGTTTCTACAGAGATATGGCCGAACACTTTTCTATGACGAGAAAAGTGCAGAATACCAGTATAAAATAATTAAATTTAACAACATTTAACAAGATCAAAATCACTCTATGCTAAAACAAAACTATTTAACCTAAAACAGCTATACACATACTGTACTTGCATGCTTATAAATAAGTTATTAACAAATAATATACACTCTCAGCTAATACTAACTGAAAGAAAATTTAGACATAACTTAAGAAATACTAACAAAATTCAATTGTTTAGACATAGAACTGGATATGGGAAAAAAACTATTATATCTGAAGGTGTACAAATGTTTAACAATCTACCGAAAGATGTTAAAGACTCAAGGAAAAACTATATTCAAAACTAAGCTTAAGAACTATATTTATGATAATATTTACTAAGATGTGTTGGAAGAAGCCACATAATGTTATAATTTTTTTGTTGTAATCTTATATGTATAAGTGAACTGTTGTGTTCTTATAAGAAATAAATAACTTTAAACCGAAATGTCTGCGTTGGTTGATTGTGTGAGCATTTAAGTGCGAACTAAGTAAAAGCTTGTTAGATTTATGAAAAGCTGACATCGATATTTTTAAGCTTTTGAACAGAACAACACTACCGGAAGGACGCCATTTTACCTGGCAAAACACTTTAGGTATGCACGCTCATTTCGTAGGTACTTCTAGTCCATATACTATAGGTCAGTGATTCTAGTAGATGTGACATCTAGAACAAATTTTGTGCGCCATGTTTGGCGGTTGACAGCTGTTACCGAATCAAAGAGTAGTATCGACTTGTAGTGATTTTCACTACAATTTTTGGGACAAAAAAATTCTTAGGGATGTCATCTCCTGTTACTCAATGGTTTAAAACTAGAATTATACGACAAACGCAACAGACAGACGGGCATGCGGACATATACATAATAATTAAACTATAAAGGATATTTTAGGGTTCCGTACCTCGAAAGGAAAAAACGGAACCCTTATAGGACATAGACAAACAAAAAGGAAGATGAGTGACGTTCATAGTAAACAAAACTGAAATGTGGTCCTGCACCTACACACTTGTAAAATGCTTCACGCCGCTATAATGTATGTGATCATGAGCAAAAGAGATAAACCTATATAGTTAACACGGGTATGCAAGGGAGACTTCTATATTTTGCGCATTGCACAAAGTGTGACTGAGAGACTCTGCCACACAACTAATTCAATATAGGTGCCGGAACCTATATTTGATGGCACAGAATCGAGCGCCTGGTACCATATCTCCCTTTTTGTATAAATCAATGTTATAGGATCACTTTGTTGTCCGTCCGTCCGTCCGTCCATCCGTTCGTCCGTCTGTCAAGATCCTTTTTCTCAGGAACACGTGGAGGTATCAAGCTGAAATTTATATCAAATACTCAGGTCTACTGTCCCTTGAAGTTGTGAAAAAATCAAACTTCTAAGCCAACGCAATCAAAAGATACAGCCGTTTATGCCGCAAATTTCCGCAAATTTTCGAAACTCGCAAGGGAATCAAAACCTACAGGGTACTTCCCGTGAACTCAGAATCTTGAAATTTAGTACGAAGCAACGTCTTATAGCACAGATAAAGGAAAAATTGCGAAAACCGTTAATTTTTAGTTACATCATATAATAAAAATATTTTTAATAATTTTAAAGTTACTACCCCTATATACCTACAGGTTTGTACGGAACCCTCGGTGCGCGAGTCCGACTCGCACTTGGCCTTTTTGTAGAATACAAAACCATAAAAACCAAATTGTAACTGTACTTAGTATATATGAAACTTACCTATAATATAATATTTTTCACTATAGTCAAATTTTGAATGAGTAGGTAGGTTACCTAAATACACGTTTCACTTCCTCATTCTTAACTTTCTGAGCTAGTTTTATTTTAACTCAATGTCATAACATAACATAACGACAGGTGTGAGAGAAATGACATTGGAAGATATATTCGTCAAGTCAAGCCTGTCCGTCATTTCTTTTTCTCGAACAAAAAATCAATCGCGGGAGGAAATTCCTCCGAAATCACACAGTACGCTGGGCTACCATTTAGGACTCCTGTCAAACTCCTATCGTCAGCCTTTTTCCCAGCTTTGAACCTGGGGTCCTCTCAGCAACCTAAACCTAAAAATTGGCGTCGGCACTAGTTTTTACAAAAGCGACTGCCATCTGACCTTCTACCCCAAAGGGTAAAATACGCCTTATTGGGATTAGCTCCGGTTTCCTTCACCGAAAAGCGACTGCTAAATATCAAATGTTTTTTTTTTTTTTTTTTATACCACGACGGTGGCAAACAAGCATACGGCCCGCCTGATGTTAAGCAGCTACCGTAACCTATGGACGCCTGCAACTCCAAAGGAGTCACATGCGCGTTGTCGACCCTTTACAAAAAGGAGGATTCACTGTGTTGACGACTAAAGGAACAAGAAGGTCCGTCATCGTCAACACACTGGGTCCTCTTTGAGCCCTTTGGCAACCTTACTCACCAGCAGGAACACAACACTATGAGTAGGGTCTAGTGCTATTTGGCTGTGGTTTTCTGTAAGGTGGAGGTACTTCCCCAGTCGGGCTCTGCTCCAGATTTGAGCGATCATATTCGCTGAACGTGCCCTACCACACTTAGCGAGATGTCATTCGCAGTACCTCTCTTTTTGGCGTAGTTTAAGGACATACCCAGGTCCGGACGTAGTTTAAGGACATACCCGGGTCCCGATATTTCGTACATAAGTTCCGAATTGGTTTAATTGTTGAGCCAGCAGGTTTAAGCTATTTTCTTTTGTGTAATACACAGACAACACACATTTAAGCTTTTTTGTTTTGTTTAATATACATTGTTCATGTTGTATTGCCAATCATTCTACACGTGCGGCCTGTGGACCAATTATACCGCGCCTACAGTGCTCTGCGTGTCCAGTTCAATAATAGCTTCAGGATGCTGTTGGGGCTACCACGCTTTTGCAGTGCGGCAAGCACGAATGGACGATTTTCATGCCATAATGAGGAAAAGAATCGCCTCTCAAATGTTTCGCCTGCGGGGTAGCACCAACAGCTTGCTGGTAGATATAGCGGAGAGATGGGATTGTCCGTTTTTTTGTCACTGGGCGTCTGCTCATCGTCCTGTGTACCAAGACCCCAAGTAAAGTATGTAAGACCTAGGTTAAGATGTACTAACACTAGTCTTGTAAGTCTGTATATATAGTCTGGCAAACCATTTCTGTCAGTAACAACGCGCGGCAAATTCAAAATACGTACATGTGGCAACCCTTTGTAATGAGACACATTTATGTGTCATGTTTCATGACGAACATTCCAATTCACATTGAATTAGATTCTAGTGCATTTCACTCTCTCATCTTAAGCGCGAGTGAGATAGAACTCCTGCAACGTTCCCAATCAAATTTAAATTCATTTTTAAGCCATATGTCAATTGCCTCATTTGCCTCAACCAGATCATCTGTTGCAGTTTATGACATATCAGACGAAATATATCCGTCTCCTTTTTACACACCGTAAATGGCACCTAATGAAAGGGGCGGCAATACCACCTAAAATTAAAAACATAAAATTTGATGATCATTGTTCCTTTTTTCACTGATTCTTAGTGTTGCCATACTTTTGTTCGCTGTACATTGCTACTGCGTTCGTTGGCTGGCCAGATTATAATTAACAATCTATGGGCGAACAGGAGTGCGATTTTTGAATCTCACCAAGTGACTAAATCTCACCGATGTGAGTGATTTACTATCGGAAATCACTCACATCGGTGAGAATTAGTCACTTGGTGAGATTCAAAAATCGCACTCCTGGCCTGAAATAAAGAATTTATATATTTATATATAATACTTACCTACTTTACGAAATTTAAAGGGAACCCATAGTAGGGAACCCGTACACGGGTATGTCTTTAAACTACGCGCGGACCCGGGTATGTCTTTAAACTACGCGCGGACCCGGGTATGTCTTTAAACTACGCGCGGACCCGGGTATGTCCTTAAACTACGTCCGGACACGGGTATGTTCTTAAATTACGTCCAAAAGAGAGGTATGGGTACTGCGAATGTAATCTCGTTATGTACGTGTCGTGTGGTAGGGCACAGCGCAGCGAATGTCAAATCTGGAGCAGAACCTCCTGGAGAAGTACCTCCTCCTTACAGAAAACCACAGCCAAATAGCACTAGACCCTACTCAGTGTTGTCTTCCTGCTGGTGAGTAAGGTTGCCAAAGAGCTGAAAGAGGACCCAATGTGTTGACAACGAGGGACCCTCTTGTTCCTTTAGCCTCCTCCTTTTTGTAAAGAGTCCGCAACGCGCTTGTGTCACCTCTGGAGTTGAAGGCGTCCATAGGCTACGGTAGCTGTTTACCATCAGACGGACCGTATGCTTGTTTGGCACCGTCGTGGTATATAAAAAAACCCGGATCATCAATTAAAGTCCCTGACCGTACGAGCCGGAGTTTCAACACGAGATCTACGGATCCGGGTTGAAAGTCGGACGTCTTAACCATCAGGCTACCGTACTAGCGCTCCAGCGGGTATCGCGAACTTCGAAAATATATCGCTCTTGTATATTTGAAAGAGAGTGATGCAAGTAATGATTGATTGATTTATTTTAATGTGGTTATTATTTTTTATGATATTATAATAATTGTAATAAAAAAATGTTTATGATGTACTCATTGATAATGTATTTTTCACACCACCTGCTCGACAATGCCAAATTATATATCATGCAAACCTCACCGAAAGCAAATCATTATAGCCCTTGGCTTTAGCCGGGTTATAATGTTGTACTAAATCTCATTATAACCCGCTGGTTAATAATGTGATTTCAGTTCCCATAGTTCTTATTGTTATGTGTTTAAAGTCTAATTTGGTAAAGTCCGCACGGTGCACCGCCCCGCAACGCCAGCCGGGGCCCGCGCTGCCGCGTCGAACTGATTTGAAAATCGAATTTATTCGGAAAATCGTGCTGGCCACCTTTTTAAATGCCTAAAACAAATGCCGCGAGTGTCATGAGACGCTGCTGTATACGGAGTAAAACTGCAGGTTCTATAAAAATTGAAGATAAAATTTGAATAAAATGGACTAATGTATCAAGAATCAATTTTTAGGGTTCCTCAGCCAAATGGCAAAAAACGGAACCCTTAGGGATTCATCATGTCTGTCTGTATGTCTGTCCATCCGTATGTCACAACCATTTTACTCGGAAACTATACGACGTATCTGAATAAAATTTACACATAAGGTGTATTTTGTATGCCGCTACTTAGTTATGTAGATTTGAAAAAAAAAATTAGGGGGGGGGCGCTCCATACATGTAACTATTTTTTTTGACTAAATATCAACATGTGACACATCTGTGACAGGTCTTTAAAAATAACATTGAGGTTTCTTTGACCATTTTGTGATTAAGTGAATATTTTCTGAAATAATCGCTTCGAAAATCAGAAAAATAGTGGCCCCCCCTGTAACTTTTGAACCGTAAGTCCAAAAAATATGAAAATATTTGAGGAGATGCATCTTATCATATACTTTCTACGCAATTGTTTTGAACATTATCGGTTTAGCCATTTTTGAGTTATCTCCAAAAAAACATAGGCACCAGATACGACCTTTTGGTATTAGTTTGGTTCTTATTCCATTGAAGGTACGGAACCCTCCTATGTGTGGTCCGACACGCACTTGGCCGGTTTTTACTTTTGATTTACTTTAATAAAAATCCGTTTCTAGTAGCCTTAGCTATATTATTGTCTCGCAAGAGGTGAGAAAAGTAGAGTATACCCCTCGGGGATAAAGCTGTTTTTGTTACGGGCGTGCTTGAACCCCTCACTGCACTCAGGACTCAGTCTTAATTCCCTCGCTTCGCTCGGGAATTAACTCATAACCCCCTCTCTGCGCTCGGGAGTAAAATCTGGAGTCCTTCGTTACGTTCAGGATTCAATATTGCGCCCGTGACATAAAACAGTGCTTTATCCCCTTGGTGTACAATCTACTATAATGAAATAATAACCCACAAAAAATTATATTAATGTAACTGTGATTTTTTACGAATTATTTAGTTACTAATAATAAAAAATACACCCACTAAGCCTTTACAATAACCCGAAACGACATATTTAATAAAAAACTGAGTTACCCGACGATTTGGGTAGATACATTTACCCGGTATTTACCCGGGTGGGTAACTGGGTATATTGGGTAAACAGCGACCCATGTATATGGAGCCTCCTCTGCCAACAAACTGTCATGCAGTTTGGCAGAAGAAAAGTTTGTAAACCAATAGTTGTTTCGTGAATAAATGTATTATTTACTAGCTTTTGCCCGCGGCTTCGCTCGCGTTGAATTCGGGGTAACACGGTTCCCCTTTCCTGATTGCCCCCCGTAATGCTCCATACAAATTTCCGCCCCCCATTTTAAGGAAGTGGGGGGTTAGAAAGAGACAAAAAGTAGCCTATGTCACTCTCCATCCCTTCATCTATCTCCACTTAAAAAATCACGTCAATTCGTCGCCCCGTTTTGCCGTGAAAGACGGACAAACAGACACACACATACACTTTCCCATTTATAATATTAGTGTGAATTTTTTTTTTTTTATTATTACTTGTGTTTGTTCTCGAAGGCGAGTTCAGACAGAAAGGCGTACCGTGTATCAATAGTATGTACTAGTTTGGTTATAGTTGTGTGGAGGAAAGGGCTCGGCGCAGTAAGTGTGCTAACAGCTCGTGGCCAGAATAGACTGTTGGCTGCACTTGGCACAGCAAAGCTATGGAGTCGTTGTTACTTGAAAATAAATTATTTATTTATGGCGGACTGAATGCCAAATGGGAATTAAATTAATAATAATTGCATTTTATTCATTTATTTGGATATATATTATAATATTGGAAGCGCTGGTTGATATATAATATTGGTGGCCTGGTCTGACTTCTGACGTCTGACTTTCAAACCGGAGGTCTCAGGTTCAAACCCCGGCTCGTACCACTGAGTTTTACGGAACTGTGTACGAAATATAATTCGATATCTTACCTGTCGCTTTTCGGTGAAGAAAAACATCTTGAGGAAACCGGACCTAATCCGAACAGGGCCTAGTTTTCCCTCTGGGTTGGAAGGTCAGATGGCAGTCCCTTTGGTAAAACCTAGTGCCTACGCCAATTCATGGGATCATGTTGCCAAGCGGACCCCAGGCTTAATTGATCCGTGGCAAAAAAAACCCGGGACAAATGCTAGGAGGCCTAACATTTTATTCATTTATTTACACTTGGATGAATAAATTTAGCAAAAATGTATTCACGGTGGATTTATTGCCAAATGGTATTTTTTTCTGTTCACCATTGGACCAAACAGAAACCGAATTGCAATTTTATAAACCTTGTACTTTTGTTTTATACACTACTGACTTTTAAGGCGATATACGAGTAATGTTGTGCCCAAGGGATTTAAAAGGTCTAATCTAAGTCCAAGTCTAATAATAATATTTCAGTTTGAAACTTTCAAGAATGATTTACGACTATATGGCCTTTTTTGTGGGAGAAAACACGATTGGCAACAATTTCCTCGATATATTTAAAAAAAAATAGGTATTCTTTTACCCTAACACTATGATATAATAATTACAGATGGGGTATGCACGTTCCAAAAGTGAAGCATTTAATATGAGTGAATTCAAACAATTGTCTCTTAGTCGCGCACCGGCAAGCGAGAGATGCGGACATTGCGGACGTGCTGATGAGCTCCCGTGACCCGCGCGAGAAAGAGACAAACTGTAATTTTCTAACAACGAAAGTGACAAGGATGTAATGATTGTCAATATAGATAAAAATAACAGAATAATTACTAGGTTATAACATTAATTTGGAAGTATTTCTTGTGCTCATTATGTTTGAGTATAACCCATCCATAGTAAAATATCTTTGCCCTAACACTGATTTTATTGCTCAAACGATAAAATTGAAATATGATCACATACATGTACCTTTCCGTCGGACACTTTCAGGTGAAATAGATAGATAATGTATACCTTTCTCTATCCTTCTCATTAAAAAGTGTTTGACACATAAGATATATATAATACGCCCTTTAGGTATGACGACAGACATAAACTAAATATTTACTCACGGCCGTAGCCAAAAGTCAATTTAAGATTTTTTGGGACAATTTTGTACCCATTGCCCCATAATTTATTCCTAGCTACAGCCTTGGGCCTACTTCAGATTACTTTTACGTATCTCTCCATTTGGTCAAAGTAATGCCCTTTACATACCATAACGCTTTAAGAAAGATAATGAACAAAATTGAGCTGGTAGAACAAAAAATATTTTACTTAGTCGACTCCATTGATTTTCAGTGCGCCTAGTCCAAGTACCCTCGTCAGTTACAGTCAGTGCGACTCCGACAACAAAACAAAACTAACGCCCAAACCGCGTGTCTTAAATAACTAACTAAATTGAATCAGCAAGTTCAAAACTTGAAACAAAAATATTAAGAAAATTGTGTGCACATTGTAGGTTAGTTATTTTTTTTAATTGTATAATTTTACGGTTTAAAATGTTTAAATCACATCACTAGTAAAACAAAGTTGAAGTACGAATTCGATTAAAAAGTAAATAAAAAAATAAAGATCTGTGTTATAGGAAAGTAATCTTAGTGGCTTAAATAATAAAGAACAAAATTCATAATAGTTTTAAATACTTATCTATTGCAACTGCACTTAATAGCCATTCTATATTTGAAAATAAAACAGGCCAAGTGTCAGTGTGTGCGTACATTAATTACAGTGAAATGCATGTGTTGCAAATTACTACCAGTGTTGTCAGTTCATGAATTATCGCGGGAGTTGGGATCTATTAGGAAATAGGGTAAATATTGAAATATATTTAGTGTAAACCTTAATTAGATAATCATAACTTTAATTAAGTATATAACATAAATACTTGTACGTACAAATCGTACATGCTGTTTAGTTAAAAAAATTACTTATAAGTGCTATAATCACGTCGGTAGAGGTATCAAACAAGCATACAAACCAGCTTGCCTGATGGTAGACGTCTGTCACAGCCCTTGGGCTCTTGATAACCCTGTAAAACTCAAAAACTCCTCCACAGAGCAAATACTAATCCGGTTAAGTAATCTGGTCATGACACTGTCAGTAATAATGTCATTATTTCTGTAACCATCCTTTTCTATGTGTATGAAGTATAAGAAGGATGAGTAGAGAAATGATATCATTATAGCTTAGTGTCTGGGGGCCGATTTCGAGCGCTCGAATCCAAATAATTCAACCTCGAATATAATCTCACACAGAAGTTAGTCACCATTATTTACGCATGAAATAGTAAAAAAAATAATCATGATTTTAAATTACTATCGCTGTTATCTGTTATTATTATACTGATACTTAATTTCTTCGTTTTATTCAGAGTTTTAAATGACATATTCGAGCGCTCGAATTTCAAAAATCACCCCAGCTATTTGGTCATGACACTAATGCGGTTTTCGTATGAACCGACTGCGTTCCTTGGAAGGCACACTAAGGGCCGTTTGGACCAAACCATCTGTCACCGTTAAAATGGTCGCCAAAAAACTGAAATATATCTAAATGTTGCTAAACTTATTAGTTGAGCAAAATAGCTGCCAGCTCTTCGCTCTCCTGTGGCATCTCTGAGTCTCTTCGGCAGGTCTTTGAAGAGACTCAAAGCGATATCTGTTATTAGGGTTCTGTATTTCATATTCAATTAACCTTTTTTTTTTTTAAGTAATGGCTTTTACTCCTCGCCTATTTTAGCGAGGTGAATTCTGCCAATGTCAAGGTACACATAGTATTTTATTCATTTTCGTAAAATAAAATAAAAGCAACGTTGTTCGGTTAAGGCCTTTGTTGATTGTAAAGTGATAGCCTCCTTACAAACACGTGGGTGGCCGGGACGCCGGATAACCGTTTGTTCAACTAAAGAGTGGATACTCGCGTTTTGGGACTAATTTTTCATTAGCTGCACACTTGTTCGTTAGGTCACCGCACAATAAGCTATCAATATTACACACTGAACTAATACGTAAAAAGCAAAAAACAAAAAACTATTCCAAAGACGATGTAGCCATCTTTGAAGCTCAAACGATTATCTTCAATTAACCTTTAGCTGCCCATTCACACATTGACGCCTGAAAATTCGGCGCAGACAGTGTGGCCTTACGTTAATTCGATTTCAGTATCTGTGACTCATGATGACACGAATATATGATGCAAACGTGACGCTTGAGATTGAAATCAAACTGCTATCATATTTTAAATCTGAATTGCATCATGTTTTATCATCATGCAATTATTACTACTAGGGATACCTAATACCTACGTCATTTATAATATTGTTTCCAGAGAGTTTTTACCACCTTGTAAGTTAATAATTTTAACCAAAAAGTAACCGACTTCACTTAACCACGTTTCCAAAAGGAAATGCCCGAGATACTGTAAAAAATATTTAAATTACTATAGGTGTGCCTATGATATTTGATTTCCTCGATTTCTCCAGGTTGCCATCATCAGATCCTGACCTGGTTACAACGGGACCAACTGTAAAGTATAGACTTTTAAACAAAAAAGAATTTTCCAAATCGGTCCAGCCGCCTTCGAATAATCGGTGAACATACATAAAAAAAGCAAAAACAAAGATACCGACGAATTGAAAACCTCTTCCTACGAAATCTTGAAGTCGGTTGAAAAGCAGATCAAACTCAAAAGTGTGGGTAGTAGTAGGTATTGTTAGAATCCGTTCCGTTTCAATATTTACAATCACACGATCATTTTGTAGGCACACTGATAGTTTTCCGAAAGTCTTTTGAAGTTTAACAAAATACAGGATGTCGCTTGAAGCTGGGACATAAATTAATATTCTTTGATATCCGCAAATGTTCCGCGTAACAATTATGATGTTTTAAAGCTTCTATGAAATAGATAAATAAAATTAGATAGGTACTACACATTCCTCAGCAACGGATATAGATTTTGACAAACTTCACGATTTATGATTTTAAACTAGGATTGTTCGGATCTAAACACCGAGGTTTTATTTTATGAACCGATGTTTGAAAGAGTATACTTCACAGTTAAGTAGTCCCATTGTAACCAGGTCAGGATCTGATGATGGGATCCGAGAAATCGAGAGAACTCTTCAACTATTATAGGCATATCTATAGTGATTCGCCTTTGGGCGTGGATACATACACATCCATTAACCCGGCCCTTGGAAGAGTAGAGTCACCTTCTATACTCTTCACTTGGGTAATTCCTGTCTGGCGCGTCCATGTCGCGGGGGTGGGCATCTCACATGCCAGTAGGCCGGTGTGTGAAGATAGCTAAGTTCAGCAGGGACCCAGTTCTGCGGGATATAGCGCAGAGCCCGTGCCCAGGGTGACGGGTGAAGACCTCAACGGTGGATTGGGCGGAAACAAAGGATGTTGGTACGGCCAATGCAGCGGAAGGGGCAAGCCACAGGGGCTTTGTGTCTGAATCCTAGTGGAGGGCAGCGGTAGCCGCCAGTACTGTGGTGAAGCGTAAAGAATTTTTGTCTGGACCGGTTCACTAACAGAATTCTATGGACACTGAGTCTATAGTACCGCGATGTAGAAAGCAACGGGATACTACTACATTATCTTTTCCCAGGACATTCGTTATGAAAAGTAACACAACGCAGAGAGTTTTGCCATGCGAACCGGCTAGCACCCGGCGCCATGTCGAGTCCAGGTCGCATGGTGGGAAATATGTGACTGGCCACACTCGAGAAAAACACCAGGCTCAGTGCGGAAAGTATGCGACTGGTGTAACGACAGGACGAGCATCACTTCGAAGGAAGATCAGGATAGGAACATGGAATGTTAGAGGAATGCTACAATCCGGGAAAAAGGAGATAATAGACCGGGAGCAACAACAGTACCATGTTGAGGTCCTTGGTCTGACGGAGACTCACATGAGAGGATCAGGTTTTTATACAACACCCAACAGGAATACGGTCTACTTTACCGGCCCTAACGACAAGAGTAGAAATGGAGTTGCCCTGTCTGTATCATACAACATTAATAAGGCAGTGTTGGGATATAACCCCGTGAATGACCGCATTTTGACGCTTAGGCTAAACACAAAGCCATGCCGCATGAACATCGTCACAGTGTATGCGCCTACAGCTGCAGCACCGGAGGAGGACATTGAGGCATTCTACGGGAAGTTGGACGACGTCTTAAAGATGCTACCAAAGAGGGAAATAACTGTACTAATGGGGGACTTAAATGCCAAAATAGGTTCAACAATAACTGACTCGCATCTAAGAGACGTTGTTGGAAGGTATGGCCTCGGGGAAAGGAATGACAGAGGTGAAAGATGGCTCCAATTTTGTACCGAGAACTCCCTCTCTATTATGAACGCGTATTTTGAAAACCATCCTAGACGCCTTTATACCTGGACTATGCCAGGAAACAGAGCGAGAAACCAAATTGATTATATCTCCATTTCGAAGCGGTGGAAATCATGCATCAGCAATGCGAAGACCTTTTCAGGTGCTGATTGCGGTAGTGATCACAAACTATTGGTGGCGGATATTAGTGTTAAACTGAAAAGCTGCAACAGGAATGTGGAAAGACCGAATAGACGCCTTACTCCGGGAGAGGTAAATCTTTTTGAAAAATGTTTTGCTGAGAAGACAAAAGATGTTCCCCTTAATGATACCGATTCCGTGTAATCACAATGGAAAGTGCTTAAAAACCTTATAACCACATCACGTGAAGAAGTTCGAGCTAAAAATGTAGAGACTCCGCGGAAACGGTGGATCACAGAGGAAACCTGGAATGTGATAAAGAGAAGAAAGGAACTTCTAAAGGGAGACGGTGACACTGACCACACCAAATATGACCAGCTCTCCGCAGAAGTGCAACGGCTGTGTCGTAGAGACAGGAACGCACAGCTAAATGCAGTTTGCCAGGATATTGAAGATCACGCACACAGCATGCACACGATTCATGAAAGTTAAGAGCATCACGCGAGACTTTAAGCCAAGAACATGGGCTATTGAAGCAGAAGATGGAACCCTTTTAACAGAGATTGACAAAGTCACAGAAAGATGGCGGTTGTACTGTGAAAACCTGTATAGGGATACCATGAGAACAATGCCATCTGCAGGCTTGTCGCATGAAGCAGTGGACGAAAATCACCTGGAACCTGCCATTATAGAGTCAGAAGTACGAAATGCTTTACGTAAAATTAAAACCAATAAGTCAGCAGGCAGAGACACAATTTTCGCGGAGGAATTAAAACATCTTGGGGACACAGGCATACGAATGTTACTCAACCTGTGCAACCAAATCTGGCGGTCAGGCCGATGGATTGGTGATTGGAAGGAGTCTATTCTTGTACCACTTCACAAGAAGGGCACCACTACTAGAGCATGTGGAAACTACCGGACAGTTGCTCTCATATCCCACGTTAGTAAAGTAATGTTATACATCATTAACGAGAGATTGAAAACATACCTACAGTGGCAAATACCTAGCGAACAAGCAGGTTTCGTTAAGGGCAGAGGTACGAGAGAGCAAATTGTGAACGTGAGACAGATGATTGAGAAAAGTCGCGAATACAACGCACCAATGCTAATGTGTTTCATAGATTACTCTAAGGCTTTCGACTGTGTCCGGTGGGACTGTCTTTGGAGGATTCTGCTGGAAATGAGCGTGCCCAAGCACTTGGTAACCTTGATCTCCAATCTTTATAGGGACGGCAATACAGTAGTAAGGATCAATGGCACTCTGTCAGACCCTTTTAAACCCGAAAAGGGAGTACGCCAAGGATGCATATTGTCTCCCATCCTATTCAATATATACGGAGAATATATTATGCGCAAGGCTTTGGACCAGTGGGAGGGTGGCGTTTCAGTGGGAGGTATCACCATCAGCAATCTGCGATATGCCGACGATACCACATTATTTGCGCGCTCAGGAAATGAACTTACTGAACTAATAGGGCGAATAGAAAAAGAGAGTGAAGCGGTTGGGCTGCAGATCAATAAAGCAAAGACGAAAGTAATGATCGTGGATAGAGCAGGCCGACTCACACCTTCTAGAGTTCTTAATGGCCTACAGGTGGTCAGCAAGTTCGTGTACCTCGGATCGATGCTGAGCAGTCAGGGGGGTAGCGAGAGGGAAATACGGAGGAGGACACAGATGGCCAAAGATGCAATGACCAAGCTCACTAGAATATGGCAAAATCGAAACGTCTCAACAAAAACCAAGATGAGACTCGTTCGTACACTGATCTTCTCCATTTTCCTCTACGGATCTGAATCCTGGACTATTCGTGTATCCGAGCGGAAGAAAATTGACGCATTCGAGATGTGGTGCTGGAGGCGTATGTTGCGAATACCATGGGTTGCCAGAAGAACCAATAAGTCAATCCTAGACCAGCTGAAGATCAAAACGAGGCTGTCGACAATATGCTTTCAGAGGATTCTGTCCTATTTTGGCCATATAGGGCGTAGAGATCCCGATAACCTCGAGAAAGTCGTCATGGTTGGTAAAGTCGAGGGCCATCGTCGCGGCAGATCGCCCGCCCGTTGGTACGATCAAATTAAAGCTGGCACGGGCCTATCCATCTCCACTGCTCTACGTGCAGCTGAGGACAGAACCGCATGGAAGTCCATAATCAAGAACGTAGCGGAAACCTCTCATAACGGACACGACCTTCAGCAATGAAGAATAACGACTAAGAAGAGAGATAGTGATTTAAGTATTTTTCAGTGAAATCGGTTCTTTTTTGTTTAAAATTATTTCATATTTGTATATAAAGCAATTCTTTAAATAGTTGTATCTAAAGAACTATGAACTCTATGTAAACCTAATAAAGATCGTTATCTTGCAAACATAGTCTACTTTAAAAGTGTCCTTAGGTAGTTTTGCCATAACTTACGTCCTTTGTGGGAAAAAATCTTAGAAACGAAAAATAAATAATTAAAAAATTATAATAATTTTATAAATAATTTTTCGACAATTTGAAAATGACGCGTCTCGATTTCGAGGTCGCAAACGCGTGTCCACAATAAATATTACATTCCAAATAAATCCGGCTATACCTAAATTAAGAATGAATATGAAAACACCCTTTTATTTAACTGTTGTGGTTGTATTTTGACGGCCTCCTAGCCCAGTCGGTAGTGATAGTGACACTGCCTACGAATCAAGAGGTCCCGGGTTTGAATCCTGGTAAGGGCATTTATTTGTGTGTTTATCACAGACATTTGTACCTGAGTTATGGATGTTTTCTATGTATTTAAGTATTTGAACGGCCTCCTAGCCTAGTCGGTAGTGACCCGGCCTACGAAGCAGGAGGTCCCAGGTTCGAATCCTGGTCAGGGCATTTATTTGTGTGTTTATCGCAGATATTTGTTCCTGAGTTATGGATGTTTTCTATGTATTTAAGTATTTATCCATATTTATCTATTATGTATATCGTCGTCTAGTACCCACAACACAAGCCTTATTGAGCTTACTGTGGGCCTAGGTCGATTTGTGTAAGATTGTCCTGTAATATTTATTTTATTTATTTATTTATTTATCAATACCTATCTATTATATATATCGTCGTCTAGTACCCACAACACAAGCCTTAAGTATTGAGCTTACTGCGGGACTAGGTCGGTTTGTGTAAGATTGTCCTATAATATTTATTTCATATTTATTTATTTTATTTAATATTTATTGTCAATGAATTGCGCCCAATGGGGAAGGCAACTGTCAAAGTGACATCTCCAACATTGGTCCGTAGAAAAGCTAAATTTGTATGGCGCGATTTTATTTGTTTTCGCGAATATGACTCCAATGTTTTGTCTCGAATTGCTACGAAATTTAAATCCATCCGTTTCTGAAATACACTAAAATTTTAATGCTGTAGATTAACGCTATAGGGAAGGTTTTTGCCTAAGAAAAGCTTTTTCTCAGTATACTATACTCTGTCTTTAGGTATTTAAATAAAAGTAAACAAACAATTTTTACATTTTCGGGTAGTTATAACTTTTATAGGTTAACCGATCAAATACAAAACTGCCTGGATCTGTCACTTAACGACCTGGCTTTAACCAATATTATTTGATTTTGTAATGTTTTCATCTACCCTCAACTGGCTTAAGGAGCCATTTGAGGGTAGATCTTATTTACTTTTATTTAAATACCTAAAGATACAGAGTATAAATTTTGAAGCAAATCAAATTATTTTGTTCAATATTTTTTGATTTGCAATTTTTAAGTAATTACACTACTATATATAAACTGAAAATAGATGTCATATACTTCAGAAAAAGTGACCGAACCCTCCGGTGTCCGAGGCCAGATTTGAATTGACCGGGTGGTCTAGTGGTCAGGACGTCAGCCGCGAAAGCTGAAGACGCCAGTTCAAATCTGGCCTCGGACACCGGAGGGTTTGGTCACTTTTTCTGAAGTATATGACATCTATTTTCATACAGAGTATAGTTAAGGAACTTAAGGACCATTCATCTCCTGTGACTTTCTCTCAATGTATGGAATCTAGAACAGCACCCTCTACAAAAAGTTTTCACCGGTCTTCCTTCCATTCCATTCTGTCAACAAAAAAAAAGTGCTTATCCGAATATCTGTTTTATATAATCAATCTAGAAATTTTGCAGTTGAACTGTTGTTTAGAATTTGGAGAAACAATATGCCATTGGCTAGTAGGTATGGCTACTAGCACCACGCTACAGTCATGCTCCCATCAGCCTGTATTTTTGGTTATTTGTTCTGGCATCATTGGCTACCATACGTTATTACACGTCATGTTTAATCCTGGTGGACGAAATTATAGCCCATATGTCTCGCACTTGGCAGCTTTCTTTGTCTCTGTTTAGGCGAGTCACACACTGATTCCGCGATGCATAGCGACAAATTATCAATTTACCACGCCCGCACCATATATACTCGTACTGACTGACTGACTGACTGACATAGTGATCTATCAACGCACTGTCCAAACCGCTGGTTCTAGAGATTCCAAATTTGGCACGTAGGTTCCTTATAAGATCTAGGTCATCTAGGGGTGCGCTAAGAAAGGATTTTTCAAAATTCATCCCCTAAGGGGGTGAAATTGGGGTTCAAAGTTTGTATGGGAAAACAAGATTAGTTAGTCTATTTTATTCGAAACTTCACAGAAGTATTCCTAACAATAAATGAGTAAATAAATGCTGCAGGTTTTTTGAGAATTCAACCCCTAAAAGGGAGAAATGTGGTCAAAAAGTCTGACAATCAACATGGGTATTATTTCTATGGTTTATCGGGTCGTTGATTACGAAAACAACAACGATTTTAAAATCCGACGTGGCGGACGTGAAATACCATCTCCCCTGTTAGGGTACAACGGGGTTGAAATGTCTAAATATCCATATGGGTGTCATTTTTGTGATTTTTTGGGACATTAATTAAGAAAATGGCATCGATTTTGAAATTTAATATTGTGGACATGAAAATTCTTGAAAGTATTTGTGCCAAATTGCAATCTTCTTCTAAATATATCAAAGAAGAAACTGACTGACATATCAACGCACAGCCCAAACCGCTGGTTCTAGAGATTCCAAATGTGGTACGTAGGCTCCTTATAAGGCATAGGGATGCACTAAGAAATTTTTTTTTTAAATTTACCTCCTAAGGGGGGAAATGGGGTTCAAAGTTTGTATGGGAAACGAGATTAGTTCAACTATTTTATTCGAAACTTTACAGGAGTATTCCTAACGATAAATGAGAAAACAAGTGTTTCAGCTTTTTTTGGGAATTCAACCCATAAGGGGGAAATGTGGTGACAAAATTTAAATTACAACATGGGTATTGTTTCTATGGTTTATCGGGTCGCTGATTACGAAATCAACATTTAAGGGGGTGAAATGGGGGTTGATAGTTTGTATGGGGAATTTTTGAACGTTGAACCAATTTAGATGAAACTTGGTATAGAGATAGTTTGTGTACCGGGAAACGACATGGGACAGTTTTCATCTCGAAAATCGATCTTTAAGGGGGTGAAATGGGGGTTGGAGGTTTGTATGGAGATTTCTTTACCGCGAACCGATTTAGATAATTTTGTTGTGGATATAGTTTGAGTCCCAGGAAACAATATAGAATATTTTTTAAGCCGAAATCAATCTTAGAGGGGTAGAAATATATATGGGGTTATATAGATTGAGTCGCGGTAAATAATATAGCATAGTTTTTATCTCGAAAATCAACCCTCTAGGGGGTGAAACAGGGGTTGAAAGTTTGTATAGGAAATTAATAACCGTTGAACCTATTTAGATGATTTGGTATGGAGATATTTTGCGTTCTAGGGAAGGATATATAATAGTTGTTATCCCAGAAGTCATTCCTTAAGCGGGTAAAAAGGAGGGTGGATTACTGATTCCACGCAAATGAAGTCGCGGGGAAAAGCTTCTATTCAAGAGTAGAAATCTGTATTAATCATAATCTCTCAGTAGTAAGTCGTTGATGGCGTAGCAATTAAACAATTATTGCAATAATTTCTTTAAAATAAAAAAT
Organism: Pammene aurita; assembly: GCA_947086415.1. Taxonomy (NCBI): domain Eukaryota; kingdom Metazoa; phylum Arthropoda; class Insecta; order Lepidoptera; family Tortricidae; genus Pammene; species Pammene aurita. The sequence goes on from OX352313.1 coordinate 8,303,588, forward strand.
GAGGGAACCGCCGTCTTCAAAACGTGGTATACCGAAACCCCCAGAATGTAACTTATATATAATACTTTTCCGAAAACCGCTTCTAAATCGGTTCAGCGAAACGCAAGATGATCGCGGACAAACATACATTCCTACATACAAACATACGAGTCTAACTGAGAACCTCCTTTTTTAGTAATTTTAGTACGCGGGCGAAGCCGCGGGAACAAGCTAGTTACCTATATAAGATTTTTAAGATTTTTAAGATTTAACAGGGATCTTAACCGGTATTTTCAAAAAAACCCCGAAATATTTAATTATTTTCATGCTATAGATATCAATATGACCCACATAGTAACTGTATTATAATAATATGATAAAGTAATTTCACGGTGTAGTCAGATTTACATTCATTATGACATAGATATAAGAACATGCATAACCAATAACTCAATCTTAAAATCTAAAATTCTTACTTATAAAATAGGTTACAAATAAACGAAATAAAAACTAACTTAAAAGGAATATATCCACACATTATTTTATTATTTTCAGATTTCATGTAGAACTCAATTGTATTTAGGTATTGCCTTGGTGTTATTAGATTGCCTCGTTAAAAATGAAATAGGAAACAAAAGAACGAAATTAACTGGTATTTTTAGTATGGAGCAAATACCGGTATCCGATCCCTGATTTTAAAGATTTTTATTGAACATAATACTCGTAACGTAGTACATACTAAAACATTGAGATCGTAAGCAGCTGCATTAGTATAAACTGTGTCGCAGCTGTTTACGCCCACCTCGGACATAGGGGGGTTTATGTTCTACTTATGTATCCGGTAAGATTACTTTAACCGGTTTTCAGTATGGAGCAAATACCGGTATCCAATTCCTGATTTATTTCAGATTTACATTCATTTATTTAAACTTCATTTTTTTTTAAGTGACAAGAAGTCATTTATTAAAGAAAACTTAATTACTTCAAACTTCATTATTGTAATTATGTTAGTAATTATTTAAATTAAGGACAAGTAAACTAGGTTAGTTATTATTTAACTTAAGAAGTGTACTCTAAAATATAATTTACATAATTGTCTGTTTATAGCATCGTAGTTCCCAGATAGATAAACCGAATTAAACTCTTTTTTACCCAACTACGGCCTACGGCGAAGCCAAAAAGAGGAGTCGTGATTTTAGCGGTCTATGTAGCGGTGTAGCGCCAAAACTACCTATTCATCCGATTTTTATGAATAATTCAATCGATTCACCCGGATAACATATACTACGCTTCATTTTAACCGATTTCAAGTCGGGTTACAGTTGTTTACAGTTTTAAATTTTTTTATTAATTGGATGTCTAAGATTACTCATGAAATGTTTCTTAGGGAGTTTTAACTCACCCAAAAGGCACTGTTGGAATTATACGTTGAATTACTCTCTGGGGTAACCACTTATTTCCATACTTATGTGCTTATTTGCCGCCAACATTATTAAACAAAAATTATTATTTAAGTGTACAGGGTGATTCAGTAGACATGAGCAGGATTAACGCGAGGATTCAGTTAATAACAAGCTATTTTTGATAACAGTATTAGTGTAATTAGCGCAAAAAAAGTTAAAGTAAAAAAAAAGTTTTAAATTATTTGCGATAGGCATTGGTCACTCTACAACTAGACTACTCCGTCGAGTACCGATACCCTCATGTTTTTCTGTGATATGTGTCAAATTGATGTCAGCTTACTTTGGAAACACCGTATCTTAATTTGACAATTATTTTTTTTTATAATCAAAGTGCTGTCATAACTGTTAAAGAGGTTTTATCTTTATTGATTTGTTTATGTAGGGTGACCATAATTAGAATTACAGAGAATAAAATGTCTACGTAACAAAAAGGTAAAAAAAATTAAAACGAATTATTGCTTCACTTAAATCGAGTGTGAGAGTCGATTCATTATCGTTAACTAAGTGTGTAGGGTTGTTCCGGCTCACGTCTCCTGAATCACCCTGTTTGTTTGGGCGCAGTGACGGCTCGAATGGAGTGTCTGACGGTGGTGAAACTAACTTGGGGTTCGCAGCTAGGAATGATCCGATGGACGCGAATACATAGTGACGTGATAGAGCATACTGTTTAACAGCGCGTCATTAAGACATACAGTTATGTACTTATTAGCATTATTACGTATAGTAACAAGGTTTAGCAACTTCTCCATAGTTTTGCCGTCATGTACAAGTAATGTACAAATCTTTGTCTACCATGTCTGACCGGTTTCTCTCAGTTGCTTAAAGGTTAATTGGATGAGATCCCTTAAAGGGATAATTTCGCCTTTGTACACACTCACTATATTTTTGTTGGTCATGTATTTGTTTTGTGCAATAAAGTGTTTTACTACTACTACTGTACACACATTATCACATCGATAACCGCGACCATCATACAACCACAGGATAATTTGAACGAGATAATTAGAAATGTCATCAGTCAAAGCATCCGGAAACAAAGTTCCTAAGCGACATTGAGTTAACGGCACTGAAGTAGTATAATGTAATGTCAGCAAAGTATATTCTCAACTTTTTCCAGGAGATGAGATGTTAATATTTTTTTTTCATTTAGTAATAGATGTGCCGACCGACTTGAACGCAATTTTTAGGATTCCGTAGTCAACTAGGAACCCTTATAGTTTCGCCATGTCTGCCCGTCCGTCCGTCCGTCCGCGGATAATCTCAGTGACCGTTAGCACTAGAAAGCTGAAATTTGGTACTAATATGTATATCAATCACGCCAACAAAGTGATAAAATAAAAAGTGGAAAAAATGTTTTATTAGGGTACCTCCCCTATACGTAAAGGGGGGAGTGATTTTTTTTTCATTTCAACCCTAACGTGTGATATATTGTTGGATAGGTATTTAAAAATGAATAAGGGTTTACTAAAATCATTTTTTGATATTGTAAATATTTTCGGAAATAATCGCTCCAGAAGTAAAAAAATGTCCCCCCCCCCCCTCTAACTTTTGAACCATATGTTTTAAAAATATGAAAAAAATCTCAAGAGTAGAACTTTATAAAAACTTTCTAGGAAAATTATTTTGAACTTGATAGGTTGAATAGTTTTTGAAAAAAAATTACAAAATAATTTCTAAACTAAGTTTGTAATTTAACCGTAATTTAATTGTACCTGTAATTTTTACAAAATCACAATGAAATGACGTGATTTCAAATAAAGTAAAAACGGTGAAAATCGGTTCACGCAATAAAGAATTATCCCATAAAAATCATCTTCCATACTTTAAGCTCGCGTGCAATAGTTTACTTAATTTGCCGATAGATGTCGCTGTACGTGGAACGCTCATATCATATCCTACATGGCAGTGTTATTTTAACACTTAAGTGGGGACACTTACTGTGACGGACGGAAAACTACGGAACCCTACACTGAGCGTGGCCCGACATGCTCTTGGCCGGTTTTTTTAACTACGGTGAAGTCAAAAAGAAAGGGTTCTGATTTTAGATATCTATGTATGTATGTTTGTATTTACGTAGTCCACCATAGCGCCAAAACTTTTCATTCTATTTTGATGAATAAGGTGTCAATTGACGCGGGTTTTGGACACGGGTGTCCTTAAACTACGTCCAAAATAGAGGTATGGGTACTGCGAATGTCATCTCGCTATGTGCATTAGGGCACAGCTCAGCGAATCTCATCTCGCTCAAATCTTGAGCAGAGCCCGACTGGGGAAGTACCTCCATCTAACAGAAAAAACACAGCCAAATAGCACTAGACCGTACTCATATTGTTGTGTTCCTGCTGGTGAGCAAAGAGCCAAAGAGGACCCAGTGTGTTGACGACGAGGGACCTTCTTGTTCCTTTAGCTGTCAACACAGTGAATCCTCCTTTTTGTAAAGGGTCGGCAACGCGCATGTGACACATCTGGAGTTACAGGCGTCCATAGGCGTGGTATAAAAAAAAACCGGCCAAGTGCGAGTCCAACTCGCGCACCGAGGGTTCCGTAAACACCTATAACAAGCAAAAACCTCTACGCGTTTACGAGGAAAAGGGTAGTAAGTAAAAAATTTAAAAAAATATTTTTTGTATGATTTTACTAAAAATGCCTACTTTTCGTAATTTTTCCTTTGTCTGTGCTATATGAAGTTTCTTCGTGCCAAGTTTCAAGTTTCTGAGTTTACGGGAAGTACCCTTTAGGTTTTGAGTTTCTTGCGAGTACTCAGTTTCAAAATATGCGACTTAAATTGCTATTTCTTTTGATTGCGTTGACATAAAAGTTTGGTTTTGCTACATCTGAAAGGTCCTATAGCCCTGAGTATTTGACATGAATTTCAATTTAATACCTCCACGCGTTTACGAGGAAAAAAGTAGTAAGTATAATATTTAAAATATTTTTTTTTGTATGATTTTAATCAAAATGTCTACTTTTGGTAATTTTTCCTTTGTCTGTGCTATATAAAGTTTCTTCGTGCCAAGTTTTAAGTTTCTGAGTTTACGGAAAGTACCCTTTAGGTTTTGAGTTTCTTGCGAGTACTCAGTTTCTAAATATGCGACTTAAATTGCTATTTCTTTTGATTGCGTTGACATAAAAGTTTGGTTTTGCTACATCTGAAAGGTTCTATAGTCCTGAGTATTTGACATGAATTTCAATTTAATACCTCTACGCGTTTACGAGGAAAAAGGTAGTCAGTTTAAAATTTTTAAAAATATTTTTTTGTATGATTTTACTAAAAATGTCTGCTTTTTGTAATTTTTCCATTGTCTATGCTATATGACGTTGCTTCGTGCCAAATTTCAAGTTTCTGAGTTCACGGGAAGTACCCCGTAGGTTTTGCGAGTGCCGAAAAACTCTAAAATTTGCAGCATAAACGACTTTATCTTTTGATTGCGTTGGTTTTTAAGTTTGATTTTTTCACAGCTGCAAGGGACAATAGACTTGAGTATTTGATATAAATTTCAGCTTGATACCTCCACGCGTTCCTGAGAAAAATGGTCTTGACAGACAGACAGACAGACAGACAGACAGACAGTCAGACAGACAGACAGACGGACAACACAGTGATCCTATAAGGGTTCCGTTTTTTCCTTTCGAGGTACGGAACCCTAAAAATGAATCGTTATTATGACCCGGGTAACATAGGCTACACTTTTAACCACTAAAACATTTTTTTTTCGTGGTCGTGTTAAAGTTTTTTAAACTTGCTTGTTTAACGAGTGTTTGTCGAGTTGAGTATTAGCGTGGCTCACTGGCACGGCCGGCTGACATTTGCGCAGCGGCCAGCACTCAAATACTAACCTAGATGCGAGAACATTTTCCTGGTTGACAGATTGGCGGTTAGGACTCACTCGATTCGCCTTATGATTAGAATGGCTGAGTGCGTAACAGCGGCGTCTATCTAGCAGCTAAGGAGCAATAATACATACCTAATACTGGCCAATACCTCGATTGGCACCTTAGACATAAAATAAAAAGACGCGGTACCATGAAGACCATAGTGAAGGCAAAATTTTGATTCCATAATAAGCCGATTTCTTCGTGTTTACGCGCGACACGCACACATATACAACTCATGGACGAGCGGTGATTGGTTCAAACGTCAAAAGTGAGTGTGTGTGCACGAGACCGCGGCTTATTATGGAATCACAGTTCTATCTTCGTGGCACCACGTCTTCCTATTTTATGTCTATGATTGGCACCTAAAATTTATAATAACCTTCCTGTGGCATTGTTAGATTTACCAACAAAGAAATTTAAATTAGAACTCATCAAGTAAAAACAACTTTTAGTCAATACATGAGTTATTAGTGTCAGGCACTAATTGCATGTTAAGCTAAGCTATTATATTGTAGGTAAATATTTGCATGCCTATTTCTATAAGGCATCAAGCATTATGGGAACTAATTTGTAACGCTACAACCACATGTACCAATAAATCATTCTTATTCTTATAAGTTTTAACTATACCGACCCGCCCCGACTTCGCACGGGATAAAAAATCACTCTATCTAAATAAATAATAAATAAATATAAATAAATATTATGGGACAATCTTACACAAATCAACCTAGTCCCACAGTAAGCTCAATAAGGCTTGTGTTGTGGGTACTAGGCGACGATATATATAATAGATAAGGTATTGATAAATAAATAAATAAATAAAATAAATATTACAGGACAATCTTACACAAATCGACCTAGGCCCACAGTAAGCTCAATAAGGCTTGTGTTGTGGGTACTAGGCGAGGATATATATAATATATAGATATAGATAAATACTTAAATACATAGAAAACATCCATAACTCAGGAACAAATATCCGTGATGAACACACAAATAAATGCCCTGACCAGGATTCGAACCCGGGACCTCCTGCTTCATAGGCAGGCTCACTACCGACTAGGCTAGGAGGCCGTTATATCTATAAAAAAACCGCATCAAAATCCGTTGCCTAGTTTTAAAGATCTAAGCATAGATAGGGACAGACAGACAGCGAAAAGCGACTTTGTTTTATATTATGTAGTGATAGAAACTCAGTGTTGTGTTCCTGCTGGTGAGTAAGCCAGAGAGCTCAACGAGTATGCAGAGTGTTGACGACGGGGCACCCATTTTAAAGTGTCGGCAATGCGCATGTGACACCTCTGGCGTTGCGGGCGTCCAAAGGCAACCCGGTAGCTGCTTACCATCAGGCGGGCGGTATGCTTGTTTGAAACCTGCGTGGTACTTATATTAATAATTAAGGTTTTTACGGTTGACATTAGGAGCATTTTTACAAATCCGACAGATCGGACCAATATTAGATATTCTTGTAGAACAAAATGTCATTGTCTTAGAACAAATTGTTTTAAATACTGGTAATTACGTAACAAGATATTATATAGGGGATTTTTTGAAATATTAATTAATTATTAGTTTAAATTCAATTATTAATTTTAAAATTATAATAAGTAGGGGAAATTTTTTGAACTGGCAACACAGTTAATTATTCAACTTGGGATTCCCAAAATTAATAGTGTGTTTTTTTTATTCTGGCAATATGTTATATATAACTAATTTGAAAATTTCGGTGATTCGATTAATTAGAATAGGTAATCAAATGGTAAAAGTCATTAAGTTATTAATATAACACCTATTTATTAGAATTCTAAAGCCAACGCAATTAGTTAACCCAATAAATAGTACTCAAAACGGTCAAATTAATTATTATAGTCCTCTAACAGATCGATCAACTTTTTTATAAAGTCACGTCTGAAAATATGGATACATTTAATGTGACAAAAATATGTAGCCACGACTCTATTACCAAGGCGTAAAGTCATGGATACCTATATGTTTTTCTATTTAATGTATCCAACGAATAAGTTTAGCAATTCAGAGAGGAAATGCTGCCAGCATCTTCGGTACCATGCCGCAGGGGCCTCTTTTAGATATATTTTAGTTTTAGTTTTATTTCTTATATTTTTAAGTCATTTGTATGTTAAACTAAAACACTTCATGTATCTATATTTTCAGACGTCACTGTACCAAAATCTTGATTTAATTCAAAAGATCCGTTTGTGTATGACACTAAACCTCTTATACTACCTTTACTTTATCACCCTTGCTGGATTAGAGACAAAAAAGTATAAGTCAACGGTGTCTTAACAAAATTAATTAAAAAATTCAAAGAAAAACTTGCCGCAAATGCCCTTGATCTGAAATCAAACCAAAGTGAATCCCAGCAGCTCCCAAACTTCAGTGAGATCCAGATAAGTGTGTGATGAGCTCCGATTCGGACTCCAGCGACGAGGACCTGGACTCTGGCATTGCCGACGACCCACAGCCGAAGAGCAACATCGACTGTATGGATCTCACAGAGTTCTTCAGTTACTGGTGAGTGAATCTTAAGCGCTACCCTTAGACACTTTCCGTTGGAAGAAAAAGAAAAATAACAAATAACTTTCTCTGTCTTTTTAACTAGAAATTGTCCGACAAAAAGAAAGATTTAATAGGCGATTAAACCACAAACATAATTTATAGTGACCGACCGAAACATGTTATTTTGCCGAAACCGAAACCGAAACCGAAGGTTCGGTTTCATTGTAGTTTCGGCCGAAACCGAAACCGAAACCGAACCTTTCATAAAGAAAAAAAAACCTTAAAAAGTCGAAAAAATGTTAGTAAGCCCGTTTTTTTCTAAAATTAATATCTCGCCGACCTATAATTACAGGTTTCTACTTTCAAAGATTTATCACAATGAAATTTCAGCACAGTTACAGAGGTTCTGTTTGAAAATTTAACTACCCTATAGAGTGAAAAAAATACATTATTTGTAACACAAAGTTAGCGATTTTTTAATGGTGGTATAAAATAAAACAAATTTATTATTAAAATATGATGCTCATATATTATGTTTATTTATTTTCACATTTTCAGTTACTTACATTTTAATTATACTCACAAATATCATTAAAATAGCCTCGAATGGCTAATTCAAATATAATTAGATAATCAAAATAACTAAATTGATCACCTTTGGTAATAAAATACCTACTCACACCATTACATTACTCGCAACATTACATTAACATTACACGTCTATATTAAATTTAAATTAATAACTATTCACCTTTCATTTTATTGCATAGGCAGGTACCTACAATCGTTATTACATTAATAGTACACGCAACTAAGATGAATTTTAAACTTTAATGAAGCAGGTACTTAACCTTGGCACTTACACCTTTAAAATTAAATATATTCGTCAATAGGTTAGCAAACTAATCAAACTATTAAAATAAAGCGTTAAATATTAACTATGACATGACGAATTCACAAAAAAAAACAAACTAAAATACTTGATCAAACTACTTACCATTATTCGCGGAACAAACACAACACGTATTGACACGTCTACACGAGCAAAGCGCACTGATTTAGGTAGTTGCCGGCGGAGTCAGGCGAGCGACGCCATATTGCCAGCCGTGCCGAGCGCGCCCGACGTTAGCCGAGCGCGACCCGAAGGTACGATGTTGTAAGTTTCGGCGCGGCCGAAGGGTTCGGCCGTTTTTGGCCGAAACCGAAACTCGGGCCGAAACTTGATTTTTTGGCCGAAACTGGCCGAAACCGAAACCGAAACCGAAATTTCGGTCGGACACTAATAATTTAAGATTATGCAAGACTTAGCAGTGTATCTATAGAACTCGAGTCCTACCTGCTTACCTATTTATATCATTTGGGTACTTTTATCCAGAGTAAAGTAAAAAACAGAAAAGCCAGAATAACTCAGACTTCTCTACAAATATTTTTGACGTAAGTACTGCCACTGTAAAATAGACGTCCTATCTATTTAAAAAGACCTTTTCGAGAACTTAATTTTTAAGTTATTATTTAACAATTCTAGCCGGATGATGACCATCATCATATTATGGACCGTAAGTTAAGAACAAATTTCATTACCAATAATCGCGTCCCAGGCGATGTATAATGAAGGTCAGCTGCCGCTCCGTTGGTGGGTTGAGGAAAGGCAGCTATTATATCACTTTGAAAAAAACTGTCATCGCGTCACGATTGAAAATTTGTCAGGAGATAGTTGATATGCTCTTACAAACATGTAAAATCGTCAGCCGGCTGTATCTAGGTGGAAAGTGGAAAGACCGTCAGTTGATGCCCTGAAGATCGTATGTTTATGTGACCAACTGACGGTCTTTTCACTGCGATACAAGCTAACTAACGATTTTTTATATTTATAATAGGATATAAACTATCATCTGACAAAGTTTCAATCGGAACGCGATGTCCATTTTTTTAAATCGATTAAATGTCTGCCATTTCTCAACCTACCAACGGAAAGGCAGCTGACCTTCACGAGGCTTCATTACAGATCGCCCTTAACCACTTCACAAGTTGTCGCCTGGGACGCGATGACCAACGAAATTTGTTACGGGCTTACGTTTGTATTACCACTTATTTGATAAAGATACGCGATTCGACGATTTTGCGTATCCATATTTTCCAGGCGTTGGTTAATTCAGAGTTGTGTGACTATTGCACTCAAATGAAACTTATTAAACACCCCATTGAAGCAAATGCTCAATTTACTAAAACTTGATAAATAAAACATATCACAAGCTTCCGTCAATCCGATTCAGATTTAATTTACACGATTTTATAAAAGCTTTAGTTTCGAAATGATATGGAAAACGGCACCAACTAATTAGTAATTACTAAAACTTATATCCAAACTATTGTTAGGAACTGTCTACAAAAACAGCTAATTACTGATACTCATACTCATTTATTCATAATATTTTAAATATTACATGTCAATAGGTTTTATAGCATACATTTAAATTACAATTATATAATATAAAAATAGGATTGTTAATCACTTCTTTATGTCAGCTTGGAATCAGTAAGTAAGTACTCAAATTGACATTGTTTCTGTCAAGAAATTCAGTGACAGAGTAGAAAGTTTTTTCATTAGCCATTTCTTTAGTTTTGTTTGTTGTATACTTTTGTCGAGACGAATGTTAGGAACTCCCAGAAAACCTGTCAAAGCACATAGGCACGACCGACTCAGCATGTCCCCAAAACGCAAACCGCAGGCGAGTGTTTTCTATTTACAACTTGGTAACAAGAAGACCGGCCAGTCAGTCCTAACCGGCACTAACGGACGCGCGGACGTCACTATTCGATACTGACTACGACGTTTAATGCCGAGTGAAAAAGAAAAACAAAATAAAGTTCGTTAATTGACTGGCTGAATAAGGTCAACGCCATAAAGTGAAAAAGAAAAATAAGGAAAATGGCGGAACTGTCACTTTTCCCGCGTGTGCTAGTGATGTGGTGAAAAAGTTTGTTTACGTTTTTTTTGTATGCGATGTGTTGGTTTTTGCGTAATTTCATTTGTTATATTTTCTTACTGTTTTTAAAGCACTAAAGATGTGACAATAACATCTTTGTCTACTAGTAGTAGTAGTAGGACACTATGAGCAGCTGCTATAACTCTGACTTTAGGAATCAATTTAGATCCGTGTCGACCTTATTTGTTTTTTTACTTTTTATCGTAAAATAAAATAAAGTACAATTTAGAAATCAAAATTAAATTTCGTCTCTTTACATTCTTCTACTTACTTTTTTTAACTTTAAAAATAAAAAGGAAATTAAAAACTGAAACAAATAAAAAAAGGCCCTGCGGAAAGGTAGCGAAGCTCCTGGCTTACGGTCAACGCCAAAAACATGTATACACGTTTGCACGTTACGCTATTGTAATAATGTTCAAAATTGTATACATATTTTTGGAGTTGAAATTTTTTATAATTAATATTGAAATAAAACCCACTTAAATTTTAGTAAAACAATTACCACTAAATCAACGTGATTCACACAAATGAAAATGTATATCGAGATATTCATTCTATATCTGTTTATGGGCATTTTCACTTAACTGTGTAAAGTCGCCATCAAATATATCGAAGCTGCCAAGGTACTCAAAAATATCTGAACATGCACTTTATCTCCTTGACAATAGGACGTTGTTCAGATATTTGGGACCACCTTGGCCGCTCCGATATATTTGATGCCGACTGTACCTTTAACGGCCGGTAAGCAATCGTCACAAAACTGACGGTCAATGTCATACATTTGTCAGGAATATGACGGTTAAACGTTACTGAAACACTACTTAAGTCGTGCTGTAAAGTAAACGTTAGAACAAAAATGCCCTTATATTAATTCAAACACAACAACAATAGGTACAAACAAGGTAAAACATAATATTTAATACAAACTTATCTCATACATTTTTACTTGTACTGTTTTTTTCCCATGGAAGGATGTCGCGTTTATAAAAAGAACGAATGTTTTCAGGACAAGCGGATACACTTGTCTCAGACTTAATGCGCACTTGTCTAATGTCGTAATGTCCCCTGGACAGCTATTTCCATCATTCATTTATAAAAACTAATTTAAATCTGACCTCCAGTTATATAAAAAATATAACGTGAATGGGGTCAAATGTTACTGGTTGACTTGACGTGCGTTTTGGGATAATAGCTATGAACGGATGTTGTCCTGTAAATACTTTCAACCGACTTCAAAAGAAGGTACTACGATTGCAAACTTAGATTTGTTACATACAAATTAAGATAGGTATTTACAGTAAAACTTGTTTTATGTATATATATCAAAATTTTCATTAATATTAATATGGATTTGTAACTGATACAACGGTAGTTTTTACCTATTTTGGTATTCCTATTTTCCAATTCAAAATTTTTACTAGTCTTTCACTCTGACCTCCACCCATTAAAAGCTGCCAAATGCCCGGATCTAGCAATAAGGATAGTATATTAATCTAACAACCAGATGAGTTTTGTTACTCTCATTATTGTGTCATATCTGACTTAGCCAGCTCTTAGTCCATTAGTGGCTTCACAACAAAACGTACCTTACAACATTCGAGACTACCAGTCATTAGATAGAACCCGCTAAGAAAATCACGTTCAATACTCATAATACTTACGCCATTTTATATCAGTCCATGGAACCCGGCCCTACCCGCAAGACAGCCCCACATAATACCCTTTCCCGCTCAAGACGCATTTTTGACTGGGTCCCTTCAAGATCGTCTTCAGCAGACTTATTTTTCAATGAGTAGGTATAATCGTGCAAAGTATCGCGTAGAAGGCACTGCAATGTTAAAAAAAACATATGTAAGTTGCCATAAAAAGAACCAAAAGTCATTTATAATCTGTCGATGTTTAACTTCATGTCTTTAAATACCACGACGGTGGCAAACAAGCATACAGCCCGCCTGATGGCAAGCAGCCACTGTAACCTATGGACGCCTGCAATTCCAAAGGAGTCACATGCGCGTTGCCGACCCTTTATAAAAAGGAGGACTCACTGTGTTGATGGCTAAAGGAACAAGAAGGTCCCTCATCGTCAACACACTGGGTCCTCTTTGAGCTCTTTGGCAACCTTACTCACCAGCAGGAACACAACACTATGAGTAGGGTCTATGGGTAGATATTGGCCACATGCAAATAATTTTTAACAAAAAAGAAACGACTTCACTTAGACAAAGATCCCGACGAATTAAGAATTCCTTCGAAATCTTGTAGTCGGTTGAAAACAGATTGTAGTACACACACATTCAGAATAGACTTCGACTTCCGTCATTGATTCCAGAATGACTTCCTTCCCTATTAAAGGATTCTGGGTGGTCAAATCTAAATTTAATTAGGATTAGTTAATGCTGGTCCTATTACAACGCGTGTACCTACTAAGTAAATATAACGAAAATTGCTGAAAAATTAAAAATCTTTAAGCCTGGGCCTCAATTCGACATGGCATAACTGACAGTAGCTAGCGAGACAACTATGAGATCACACTTTTGTGACAGTTGAAATTTGGGGTGGAATCACTCAAGAGTGACATCTAAAATGGTGGCCATAGCCATAGACAAAACGCTCTAGCGAGACCTACTGACAGATTGACAGTTAGGTGTGGACACGTGTGGACAGATGGATTTCACTCTATCACCTAGCGAGACAAGTGTGAGAGCCACGTCTCGCAGTTTGGCATGTCGAATCGAGGCCCTGGTAAAATTATTCATTATTAGACAACATTCAATCAAAGTAGGGTCTGAAGTAAAACAGTGACACAATCGCATTATTTCTACATACATAAACCACTTGTTAAGTTCTAGTAAGCAAATCACCATACATTAATCAGATTCATGCTCTGATACATGTTAAGTATTACAAAAACTATTAGAAAACAGATACGCTCCATTATTCCTCGCTGTTTATGATATCACAGTTTATTATAGTGATAATTAGGATGAGAAAAACTATTGAATGTTTGCCAGCGTGTATTAATCCATTAAAAAACGGTAAAGTTCGATCTGAACCCGGACCTTTAGGGTTTCTTACGTTACTTGTACAGTTTTAATCACAATTTTAATCATGTTTTTTGTCATTTATGTCCGACCTACGCTCTTGGCCGTAGGTTCTTACAGGCTTTCCTGTAATCTATGGATCATCATCCTCCTAGCGTTTGTCCCGGCTTTCTGCCACGGCTCTATTGAGCCTGGGCTCCGCTCGGTACCTAATCCCAGGAATTGGCTTAGGCTCTAGTTTTTCTAAATTTTAAATTTTAGGCTGAGAGGTTTCGGAGGAAAGTGGGGGAGGGGCTAGTCAATATTATTTTTTCTTGAATAACTGGAAACATATTTCATTTAAAATTTTCCCTCTCTCTTACTTCTCTGCTTTGCCTTAAGGTTGACTGGTAGAGAATGCCTCCTGGCATTAAGTCCGCCTTTTGTGCATCAAGTTTTTCTTTTATGCAAAAAAATTTAAATAAATAAAATAAAAAAATATATAAATTTGAAATCCTCTTAACGAGCCCTTTCGTTTATATGCCACACGACCTAGTAGGCATAAGTTTTTTTTATTTTTCCCCTAAAGTGGGGCCCATATCTACATCATTATTCATTAATTAACATTTTTTTTTAAAGTTTGAATTTTTTTTACATATATAAAGATAACATTAGATGTCCGAATTTTGATACTTACATATCTTCCTACATGAAGGCCGCAAAAATATGTGACACGCTCTTATGGCCCTACAAATAAGAGAGTGTCACATTTTTTACGGCCTTCATGTAGGAAGATACTATTGCCGGTGACTGTACCAAATTTAAAGTCAATCGGTACAGACAACACCGAAAAAATCTAATACATTTTGCACCTTACGCTATTCTTATAAGGTTCTAAATTGTATAAATATTTTGGGCTTTGACTACATCTATAGGTAGATATTTATTAAGAATGTTATCGTAACGTAGTGCATTATAAACGCAACCATCGCATTATGTGCGCTTAACACTTATTTTTTTTTCCATTCTTTTCCATTTCTCCAAAAAATAATTTTAAACAAAAAAGAACCGACTTCAATTAGCATCCACCTCTCTAAAAGCAAATGCTCGAGTAGCTGTAAAAAATACTCCCCAGGATCCCATCATCAGATCCTGACTTGGTTACAATGGGACCAACTGTGAAGTATACTCTTTCAAACAAAAAGGAATTTTGCAAATCGGTACAGCCGTCTTCGAATACTTAATCGGTGAACGTACATAAAAAAATAGCTAAATAAACGAAGATACCGACGAATTGATAACCTCCTCCTTCGAAATCTTGAAGTCGGTTGATTAATTTCAAATAATAATATCATTTATTACAATAAATTATTACCGATTTAACACAAGAATCTTACACATGCTTCGCTGTTGCTATTAATTGTTTTAATGATTGGTTACAAGTATTTATCGTCAGATCAAAAAGTAGCACGACGATTAGAAATGCGATGCGGCCCATCTATCTCCATAATTCGCGATAATTAACCGACTGCAGGTGGGAGAGTAATGATTTTTCTATAGTAAAATGGTATTGCTCATTAAATCTGACTTGATGTAATAATTTACTACTAATATTATAAATGGGAAAGTGTGTGTGTTTGTTTGTTTGTCCGTCTTTCACGGCAAAACTGGGCGACGAACTGACGTGATTTTTTAAGTGGAGATAGTTGAAGGGATGAAGAGTGACATAGGCTATTTTTTATCTCTTTCTAACCCCCCACATACCTAAAATAGGGGGTGGAAATTTGTATGGTGCATTCCGGGGGGCAAAGGGGAACCGTGTTACCCCGAATTTAACGCGAGCGAAGCCGCGGGCAAAAGCTAGTAAATTATATGTTAATATTTAAGCTAAAAATATTCATATTATGTTCACAATTTAAGTAATTTGTTGTTATTTTTTATTCAAATTTAATATTACATAAAAAACGAACATATATTTTTTTAGCCACCTTTACGAGTAGATATACAGGTATATTTAATTATAGATCTCGTTATTACTTTCCTAATTAAAAAAAAAACACAATTGACTCGATATTTTAAATTTAGTACCTAGTGCGTTAAATACAGTAGGTACTACACAAAATTTTATTATATATATATATATATATATATATATATATATATATATATATATTATTTTTTTTTAATTTTTAAAAACTAAAAATCTATCTCTAAAATGGGCCCCTGTGGCATCGTGCCGAGGACGCTGGCAGCATTTCCTCGCTGAACCGCAATACTAAGGCGTTGGGCGAGGAAGCTGCCAGCTCTTTTATCCCCGGTTTTGTCGACCAACCGTTTAGCCAACTCTCTGTAAAAATTTTGTGCTGCTGAGCCCCACGGACCAAGAGTCTCGACTCCAAAAGGATCAAAGTTGTAGTTGGCGTCGAGACTCCTGTATTTGTGCCGTTTGAGGGCTTCAGCCGCCTCCGCCGCCGCGCCTACTTTCTTTGTAGTACCGTGGAGATGGGACGGCGCCAGCGTGTCCACGCAGCTAGCATCCCACACAAGCACTCGTCCCATCCTCCACAGTATCAGTGACATGCCGTCGGGTCTCTTGCCATCATCTCTGGCTATACCGGTAGGCTCTAGTATTACCGGTACGTTGACGGTGGCAAGAGACCGACGGATTATGTCGTTCAAAGCGGCGTGACGCGAAAAACGGCCCGCACTACGTTGGCAAGATAATCCGTGGTGCCCCAGCCGGTCGACATCCTTGCCACAGAGGCATTTATGTGGCGCGCATACCGGGACCCCTAAACGTAGCCCGACCGCCAACCGGAGGGTGTTTGCATCTAAATGGGTACCTGTGTTAGGCGAGGGGTAAGCATTTAACCAGTGGCCGGCCTCTTTGCAGCCCACGGCCATCAGTCGCGCGCGTTCGGCTCCTGTGCTATTTTCCAAAAGAGAGGTGTATGTTAGTTTACACAAAACATCATTCCAGCCCCTTTGTGATTTTGGATTAAATGGCCGATTTTGCCCCGGGCACGCAGACAGCCAGGCATTTCTAGCGTCATCCAAGTCTGAGATCTCATAGTTTGTGGGCGAAGCCCTCAGGATTTTGCCTATGAGATCACCAGAACTGTGAACAGACGATAGACGACGATATTTAAATAATAATAAAATATTCATAGAAATAATTAATTTTCAAATATCGAGAGTTATATTGCAACACCGATATTATTATATCGAGTATAATATTATACTCGATAATAAAGTCGGCGACTCTTGACCTAATACAATCGATTTCCGATCGAATCAGAAATTCAATATATTATCAGACTTTTATCATCCGACATAACAGGAACCGTTATTAGTAACCATAGCTCACAGACATGTAAATCGGGTAACCGTACTACTTAACCAAACTTGTTGGTAAGTCGGTCGCCCAACCGGTCGCTATGGTAATCGCTTTTGGACCCATAGAAATCGATAAGTTTTTGTCAAAAAAAATACAGGCTTTTAACGTCGACTATACCTTCAAATAAATAAATATTATAGGACAATCTTACACAAATCAACCTAGTCCCACAGTAAGCTCAATAAGGCTTGTGTTGTGGGTACTAGGCGACGATATGTGCGAGTATGATAGATATACCGGGTGTGGCCTGTAACACGAGCAAAAAATGTAATCGTAGATTCTACGCCTCAAACTAGACCACGTTTGTTCATCGACTTTAAAAATTATCTTGTGGTTTGATTTTTAGTACACATTAATCTTAATTCGAATACGCAATTTTTTTTTTTTCTAATAAAAGTATGGTACAATTTACAAAAATATCATTTTCGCCAAACATTAAAGTTTATCGGCGATGGTAACACTCACTTCCAGTTTTTATACCAGGTTGTCTTATTCTATGAGTCCTATGACCTAAGTACCTAATCCTTATTTTAAATTAGTAAGTAAGCACAACTGACCCAAGATGGGTATGGGACAAGCAATGTCAGGTGGAGATTAGTTTTAAATACTAAAACTAAAAAGTAAACAACAAACTAACTAACAAACAATGTAAGTTATGTAAAGTCTTGTAAATATAGTGATTAATAATTTTAAAAAAAAGAACGGAATTCACTTAGCCTCCACCTATCCAAAAGCAAATGCCCGAGCTACTCTAAAATACTCAAATCGCTGTAGGCGTGCATATAACATTTGAAGAGTTTATTAATTTACTATTATTACTATTCGCTTACCATCAGGCGGGCCGCATGCTTGTTTGCCACCGTCGTGGTATTAAAAAAAAGAGTTCCCACGATATCTCCAGGATCCCATCATTAGATCCTGACCTGGTTACAATGGGACTGTCAAACTGTCAAGTTACTCTTTCAAATAAAAAAAGAATTTTCCAAATCAGTCCAGCCGTCTTCGAATAATCGGTGAACATACATAAAAAATACACAAACATCCCGATGAACTCCTCCTTAGAAATCTTGAAGTTGATTGAAATTTGAAACGCACTTTGTCTCCTATAAAAATAAGCCTTTGATAAAAAAAAGTACACTACATTCCCGAATCCCAACGAACGCCATTTTATAAAATAGCTTATTTGCAAAAAACCTGTAATGTCTTTTCGTCGGTTAAAGACACATAGTGATGGCGCCAGACTTGGCCTTAGTTGTCTAAATACTAGTTAATATATTTTTTTTTAAATATCCGACTTCACTTAGCATCCACCTTTCCAAAAGCAAATGCTCGAGCTGCTGTAAAAAATACTCAAATCACTATGGGTGTGCCTATAACAGTTGAAGAGTTCCCTCGATTTCTCCAGGATCCCATCATCAGATCCTGACTTGGTTACAATGAGACCAACTGTGAAGTATACTCTTTCAAACAAAAAAATAGTTTTCCAAATCGGTCCAGCCATCTTCGAATAATCGGTGAACATACATAAAAAAAAATAGCAAAAACAAAGATCCCGACGAATTGATAACCTCCTTCGAAATTTATTTATTTATTTCTTTATTTACACATAAGTTAACAGTATTACACCAAAACACTTACGTGGTAATATAAAACGTAAAAAGTAACAAAATAAAATATTAAAGAAATCTTGAAGTTGGTTGAAAAATAGACCCAACACGAATATTTGTTCACATTCACATAAGTACGCCAAGCGTGCGGCCGGCCTCACATGTTCTAGTCCGGTTTAGTTAGCAAAAAGCCATGTGCAACACTGTTGTTAGGTCTATTAGGAGTGTCAGGACTATTAAGAGTCCGGTCACGATTAGAAAATGAAATTCGCTAATATGTAATAACCAAAGATGATTAAGACATGGATTGATAATGCCTATAAAAAATCGCGTTCCCTTATTTCAGGCTAAAGCACCAGCGTCATCTATCGGTCACCACAAACACTAAATTCCTACTTCACCTTTCTGTTAAGCCCATTGGTTGACTGGTAGAGAATGCCTTATGGCATTAAGTCCGCCATTTGTACCATCTTATTTTGTGCAATTAAGATTAAATAAATAAATTCTAGTTTCTAATATTTTGTTCGGTGATTAACGCTGACAGAATAACTCGATTCCAGACTCAACAGATAGAAAACAGACGTATAGCCTGAAGGTTCGAGGAACGCGATTTTGTATAGGCATTGTCTATCCATGTCTTAATCATCCTTGGTAATAACAAACATAAAGGAAAGGCTAGGTCTAATTTCTGTTATCACTTGATAATATTATGTTAATGTATGACTGTTTTTTCTAAATAAAAAAATGCATTTGATACACCGATATCTAATAAACAACGGGATACACAATTAGCCCAAAAAATGGCCCCACAATAGTGCTGTAAGAACGACTTGTACAGCAGTTTCTCTGACAGTCTTATTACGGTATAACATTGGCCGGTTACAAATTTTCACGACCCATATTTTCGGTAAATCTTATTTGAGACTGTACCTCTACTTACTATTTATAATCCTAACTCAATGATTTGATAAGATAGTTTGAAGCCTTGTTATTGCAAAATAAATACATGGGTACCTACTCGTACCCAAAAACACAATTCTTTAAGACGTTGTTTACTGAGAGCGATTCGTGCAAACATTTCGTATAATTTTTATTGTTATTCTCCACTTATGTAAATCTCAATGAAACGATCTTTCAAGATATGTATAAAAACTAACAGAAATCTTGTTAGTTACTCCAAAATTGTAAAAAAAAACGTTACCGGACTCTTAACTTATGCGCAAACGTCATCTATCCGGTATTTGCTATTAGTATGCATTCGTAACTGTTCGATAAACACTTATAACTGATTGGGGCTTCATTTTCATCAAGAATGCGAGTTTTTTAGGAAAGTATCGGCCACGTGTGGACGTGTTAGGCTTATTATGCAGCGATGAGAACGGTGTTAAGGTACTTAAACAGGCAATATGTAGGCACTAAACTTGTTAACACCAGATATTTAGAGTTGACTTTCTTTCTTTTTTTTTTTTTTTTTTTTTATACCACGACGGTGGCAAACAAGCATACGGCCCGCCTGATGGTAAGCAGCTACCGTAACCTATGGACGCCTGCAACTCCAAAGGAGTCACATGCGCGTTGCCGACCCTTTACAAAAAGGAGGATTCACTGTGTTGACGACTAAAGGAACAAGAAGGTCCCTCATCGTCAACACACTGGGTCCTCTTTGAGCTCTTTGGCAACCTTACTCACCAGCAGGAACACAACACTATGAGTAGGGTCTAGTGCTATTTGGCTGTGGTTTTCTGTAAGGTGGAGGTACTTCCCCAGTCGGGCTCTGCTCCAGATTTGAGCGATGACATTCGCTGAACGTGCCCTACCACACTTAGCGAGATGCCATTCGCAGTACCCATACCTCTCTTTTTGGCGTAGTTTAAGGACATACCCAGGTCCGGACGTAGTTTAAGGACATACCCCGGGTCCACCGGGTCTTTCTATACTTATGTAGACAAATTTAGTACTAGGTGGATAAAAAGGGCGTTTATATTATTATGAACATATTGCCCCCTTAAGTACTTCCTAACTAAGTAACTGTATTTAAAATGATTACGAAAAATTATGGAATAAGTATTCTGACATACATCGTTGTGAAATTGTTCAGGTACTTAGTGGTTATAAACCAATTTATGCAAATTAATTAAAAAAAACTGTTAATGTTGTCAAAGGGAAACATAAACTACTCCAAATTATTTAAAAAGGATACTTCCCGTCATTTCACGGAATGACGAATACTTGACAGTTCTGAAAACTATTTGATTCGGCTCTCGCTCGGCTAACTGATGTCCGTCATCCAAAAATACAATTTTACACATTTTCAATTAAAATTAAACCTTATGGCACAGTATTAAAATACACAATCGAAGAGCGCTAATCCATTTATCTTCCTAACCACTTCAGTTAAAAAAGATCATAAAAGTCAATTGAAACCCTGACTTTATGACCTTTTTATTCCAGTCGTTTTTTCAACGAAGCATTTAAACTTCGAATATCGTTTGTCTCTAAACTATGTTTGAATTTGGACTTTAACACCTGAAGATATGGCTTGAAATGGAAAGCAGTATGTTTCATTTCCTTTCTAGAATCTTTGAAGTGTTTCGTCCTGTAGTTTTTTTTGTATTTTATGAGATCAATCAAAATGATGAATATTTCGTAGTAATTGAGAAGCGGGGCTTATATGCTTAGGAAATAAATGGTACTTAGTAGATACCTACTTATTAAAAAAATAACTATTTCTGAGGTAATGCTGTTAGAAACCGCTTTGTAGTCTTCTAAAAATAATCACAATAAACAAAAAAAAAACTAGCCTAGTCGGTAGCGACCCTGCCTATGAAGCAGGAGGTCCCGGGTTCGAATCCTGGTCAGGGTATATATTTGTATGTTTATCACAGATATTTGTTCCCCAGTTATGGATGTTTCCTATGCTATGATATATAATAATAACAGATGGGTTATGCACACTCCAAAAGTGAAGCACTTAAAATGAGTGAAATCAAACAATTGTCGCTAGTCGTGCATCAGCAAGCGATTTTTTGTGCTCATTTTGTAGAGTATAACCCATCCATAGTAAATATCATTGTTCCTATGTATTTAAGTATTTATCTATATCTATCTATTATATATATCGTCGTCTAGTACCTACCCACAAGACAAGCATTATTGAGCTTACTAGGTTGATTTGTGTAAGATTGTCCAATAAAATTTATTTATTTAAAAATTAGCTCTATGCTAAACATTGAAAAAAGTTACTGCGTCCCTACGGCGACCCCCTAAGACAAAAATTCGCAGCCATCGAATAAGTCTCGGTAGCTCAGTTGGTAGAGCGGTGGGCTGGTACTCGCGAGTCGCGAGTTTGAGTCTCATTCGAGCTAGTGATTTTTTTCTTTTTCCATTTCTAAACATCTATGTACCATATTCAGTAGGAATTTATCGAACCTGGGACCGCCATGAGGCAGGCTAACCGCTAAGTCAGTTCAATTTGGCGCCGATCCAATATTAAAATAACCATTTGATTTACGTGACCTGTTCGAGTGCGCAGACGATTGCTCCCGAAATAATGCTCTCCAGACAATATAGACTTGTTAACACCAGATATTTAGAGTTGACTTTCTTTCTATACTTATGTAGACAAATTTAGTATTTAGGTGGAGAAAAGGGCGTTTACATCATTATGAACATATTGCCCGCTTAACTACTTGCTAACTAACTACTGTATTTAAAATGAATAGAATTTTGATGAGTTTTAGTTTCATAATTTTACTTTTGGCACGCAGTTCGTTATCGGACGGACGGTTCGCGGATGGGGGCTAGGCTAGAAAAAAAGTCACGTGACCGTCACGAAAACGCGACACAAAGCCATACGATTGAGAAATATGTGAAATGAAATAAAATAGAATATAATAAAGTGAAGTGAAAAGTGAAAAGTAAAAAAGTAAAAAAAGGCAAAAATAACATAACTTCGTTCCAACCGAGTGTTCAACGACAGTCACGTATTTTTCAACCGACTTCAAGATTTCGAAGGAGGAGGGTATCAATTCGTCGGGATCTTTGTTTTTGCTATTTTTTTTATGTATGTTCACTGATTGTTCGAAGACGGCTGGACCGATTTGGAAAATTCTTTTTTTGTTTGAAAGAGTATACTTCACAATTATTCCCATTGTAACCAGGTCAGGATCTGATGATGGGATTCTGAAGAAATCGAGGGAACTCTTCAACTATTATAGGCTCACCTATAGTGATTTGAGTATTTTTTACAGCATCTCGAGCATTTGCTTTTGGAAAGGTGGATGCTAAGTGAAGTCGGTTCTTTTTTGTTAGGGTTCCGTAGTCAACTAGGAACCCTTATAGTTTCGCCATGTCTGCCCGTCCGTCCGTCCGTCCGTCCGCGGATAATCTCAGTGACCGTTAGCACTAGAAAGCTGAAATTTGGTACTAATATGTATATCAATCACGCCGACAAAGTGGTAAAATAAAAAGTGGATTTTTTTTTTATTAGGGTACCTCCCCTATACGTAAAGTGGGGAGTGATTTTTTTTTTCATTTCAACCCTAACGTGTGATATATTGTTGGATAGGTATTTAAAAATGAATAGGGGTTTACTAAAATCATTTTTCGATAATGTAAATATTTTCGGAAATAATCGCTCCAGAAGTAAAAAAATATGCGTCCCCCCCCCTCTAACTTTTGAACCATAACTTTTAAAAATATGAAAAAAATCTCAAAAGTAGAACTTTATAAAAACTTTCTAGGAAAATTATTTTGAACTTGATAGGATGAATAGTTTTTGAAAAAAAATTACAAAATAATTTCTGAACTAAGTTTGTAATTTAACCGTATAAGCAGGTGTTTATTGTACCTGTAATTTCTACAAAA
Source organism: Pammene aurita (assembly GCA_947086415.1). Lineage (NCBI taxonomy): Eukaryota > Metazoa > Arthropoda > Insecta > Lepidoptera > Tortricidae > Pammene > Pammene aurita. The sequence continues at coordinate 8,327,303 of OX352313.1, forward strand.
TTACAATGAAATGACGTGCTTTCAAATAAAGTAAAAACGGTGAAAATCGGTTCACGCAATAAAGAATTATTCCATAAAAATCATCTTCCATACTTTAAGCTCGCGCGCAAAAGTTTACTTAATTTGCCGATAGATGTCGCTGTACGTGGAACTCTCATATCATATCCTACATGGCGGTGTTATTAACTCTTAAGTGGGGACACTTACTGTGACGGATGGAAAACTACGGAACCCTACACTGAGCGTGGCCCGACACGCTCTTGGCCGGTTTTTTTAAAATGATTTTGTTTCTTTTATGTTTTGTCATATAAATTATGGAAATAATGGAAGTATAGTGAATAAAGGATGGCTAAAGCTGTAGCGTTCCCTGTCCTACAACCTACACGACACTTCCGGGATCTTTGGATAGGTGGAGCCGAAGTGAAGTCGGTTCTTTTTAGGGTTCCGTCCGTAGCCAAAATGGCACAAACGGAAACCTTATAGTTTCGTCATGTCCGTCTGTCCGTATATATGTCACAGCCATTTTACTCGGGAACTATAAGACGTATCTTAATAAAATTTTGATACTCGTATAAGGTGTATTTTGCATGCCGCTATTTAGTTATGTAGTTTTGCATGTACCTAACTAAATTTCCAAATTTTTTTTGTTACTTAATATCAACATAATGCACATCAATCGATAGGTCTTTAAAAATAACATGGAGGTTTCTTTGAACATTTTGTGATTAAGTGAATAGTTTCAGAAATAATCGCTTCGAAAGTCAGAAAAATCGTGTCCCTCCTGTAATTTTTGAACCGTAAGACCAAAAATATGAAAAAATTTGAGAGGATTCGCCTTATCATCACATACTTTCTACGAAAATTGTTTTGAACATTATCGGTTTAGCAATTTTTAAATTATGTAGCCAGTTTGGTTGAAGGTACCTACGGAACCCTCCATTATGCGTGGTCCGACACGCACTTGGCCAGTTTTTTTTGTTTAAAATTATTATCTTTTAACCGTACAGTGGAAATAGATCGAATTGTTTGTGACCTTGTGTCATCCTTGAATTCCTTCAAAACACGGATCTTCTGAAATGAAAACATGTTATCATCTGTGCGTTATATTCAAGGAGATTAGAACTAATAGATCTTCAATCCCTTTCACTCGGTTTAAGAAGAGTTCCTGTGGATTGGCCTTGGGTGTTTACTTACTTACTCCGCTGGCTCAGCGAGCGCCCCAACGTGTATCTTGGTGTCCAATACGAGTTGGTGCCAGCGCGCCCTAAGTATTTCGTGCGATATCCTCCCAGTTTTCTGCTTGCAGGGCGCCTCGATCTCTCTTGACTTGGTATTTCCCGTGGTACTTGGAGGATGACCAACTGAGCGTCAACTTATATGGCGTCTAAACGTGGACTCTTTTGGCCTCCCTTTCACCTGACATTCGCCCAAGATGCCCAAGCAAGCGGAGTATTGCTGACCTCGTCTCGCCCATGATGTTTGGTCCACAGACCAGGTCTCCTATCCCCTGATTTTTCCGTATTATCCAGCAACCACCTCGGTATATTCGTCTTTAGTATGTGGTCCTTGGTAACGGTGGATTTGCGAGACAATAGTTATTGACCTACTATCAAGAAGACCCGGTAAAAAGACGACCGCATTTTAATCTTCAAACTGTGCTTCTACGCGCTATCTCCATTGGTTTTAATCTCCTTGCTCATATTTATATAGGCAGCAATTTCTTTGACGTCATTGTATTTCCGTTTCAATTGATGGCTTTTAAGAAGTTGGTCGTTTTATTTTTGGATTATTTACAGTGTTTTGCATGTGTTTGCCGTTTTATTGCTAGAATGCAGATCTTTAGGTACGTATTAAATAATACTTTTTATTCCGGACCGTACGGATGCAGTTTCTATATTTGAACGCAAATCAATTATTTTTGGAACAAAAAACATGATTCTGTTTTTCGGGAAGTGGAAAAATGCCTACAAAATTCAAAATTTGTCGGAGATGGCTTTGCGCTTTGGCTTAAGATTTATAGCCTCATAAGAGTCATAAGTCCCCGGGTACTTGTTTATTAAATAAAAATAAAAATAAAAAATCGAGTTTTGAACTTTTTTTGAAATAAAAGAAGGTTCCTAAAAATCAGCTAGTTGCCCTTGCTATTACCACCAAGTAAATAACAGTACTATACAGAGGTCCCTCTTTGACGTTGCGAATCATGTTGTCCCTTCTTAACGCATGACAAGTTCTCTTTCTCACTTAGGCAAACGTATCTGATACTAGTTGTCAAACTCAATTTTTTTGACAGAGATGCATACCCTTCATTGAAATAAATATAGTACATAAAGGTCAGTGATACCCTTGCTATTACCTAAAAGAAACTTGTTAACTTAGTGTCAATCTTGTAGTTCACTCTTGAACTTACTATCGGCACGAAAAAAGAACAGTAATTTCAAACTTCCGCTGTCATTACAAATGACATGTTGTTATGTGCGTGCCTTCATATCAACTCTCATGGCGATACCTTGAAGAAATGAAATAATTTATAAAAAAACAACAGGGTGCACTCCGGGGTGCCGGCAGAAGTGAAAACTTGAATATTAACGTTGTGCATTTTTGATATTTTGGAATGGTTAGGGAATAATTTTGCACGAATTGCTTTAATTATCAGTATAAAAGTACTATCATTTATGTGGTAAAATACAATATTCATTTATTGCGCTATCGTACACAAACATGACAATTTATATTACATTAAAAATCTTACACTTCAGAACTATTACAATTACTTATTCGATCAGGTCACGTGTCCGTCTTACGAATTTTCAATCTGACTAATCTGTCGGTCACGTGACCTGTCGCAAGTTTAACATTTTTTCCCCATCACAAAAAGTGCACAGCGCCGCTAAAGAAGTTTTCACTTCAAAAACAACATAACCAGTAAAATATACTACTTCTGATATCGAACCCAGCTACCAACTTCGTTATGAAATGGGACTAACGATAACGGCAACGCATGTAACTCGATATTGCAATTGTATCCATAACATGGCAATTGCCCTCAAAACTCAAACAATACGACCCATGAGATGATACTAAAACCAGAAAATAATTAAGAAACGCGCGTGTCGGACCACGCATAATGGAGGGCTCCGTATCTCTATCTCTATGATTGACCTATGTTTTTACGAAATATCAACATGTTACATGTTGATATTTCGTAAAAAAAAAAAACAGACTGACATGACGAAATGAAATTCCGCAACATGGCGCATGATCATATATTTCTGGTCAGGCTTTACATATTATATAATCTATATATACATATAAACGTAAAAGTCCTGACTGAATGACTGACTGACTGACTGACTCACTTAAATCAACGCCCAGCCCGAACCGTTAGACCTAGAGAGCTGAATTTTTCACAATAGGTAGTTTTTATAACGTTAGTATCCGCTAAGAAGGGGTTTTTCAAAATTCCCCTAAGGCGGTAAAAAGGGGTTGAAAGTTTTTATGGATGGGGTTAAAAAAATTGAGTTAGAGATTTCAAACATCGTACGTTTACTAATAATTAAAAAAAATAAAAGTAATTTCAGCGTTTTTTTAAAATTTAACCTCTAACACAATTTAACTTCAAAAGGGGTTGAAAGTATGTATAGAGATTTTTTTTTGTGACAGACGTGTGAAGTTCTTTTGTTAGCTACTTACTTCAAGGTGAAAAAACAAATTTCAGCGTTTTTCAAAATTCCACCCCAGAGGGGTTGAAACGAGGTTGAAAAGTTTGTATTAAAGGGAGGCCGTAAATACTGAAGCTAAAAAGTTGTAATTTGCAGGACGGGTTACATTAACAATCTGTACAAGCAGTCAGAAGCGATTTTGAAAAATTTACTCCCTAAGGGGGTAAAAAGGGGTTGAAAGTTTGTATGGGTGGCGTTTAAAATTTAAAGTTAGAGACTTCAAACTTCAGACGTTTACTAATAATTAAAAAACAATATAAATGATTTCAGTGTTTTTCAAAATTCAGCCTTTAACGGGGTTAAAAAGGGGTTGAAAATTTGTATAGACAATACATTTTTTTTTGTGACAGACTTGAAATTTCGTTTGTATTCCTACAAACTTGAAAGAAAAAAAACTGATTTCAGCGTTTTTCAACATTCCACCCCAGAGGAGTTGAAACGAGGTTGAAAATTTTGTATTAAAGGGAGGCCGTAACTACTGAAGCTAGAAAGTTGTAATTTGCAGGACGGGTTACATTTACAATCTGTACAACGAATTTGAAAAATTCAACCCCTACGAGGGTAAAAAGGGGGTTGAAAGTTTGTAGTAGTAGTAGTAAAACACTTTATTGCACAAAACAAATACATGACCAACAAAAATATAGTGAGTGTGTACAAAGGCGAACTTATCCCTTTAAGGGATCTCTTCCAGCTAGCCTTTGTATGGGTGGGGTTGAAAATGTAGAGTTAGAGTTTTTAAACGTACGAAACGTTTACTAATAAATAATAAAAGTAATTTCAGCGTTTTTCAAAATGTACTAGAACGGGGTTGAAAGTTTGTATAGAGATTTACAATTTTTTTGGTTCAAGATTTACTAGGAATTATTGTTCCTATTTCCGTTCCATTTCCATGTTCCAGAGTGAGCTCTGCCAAATAGTCTGGTCATTGTATCGCCAAATAAAACCACCACTATATAGTTTACAAAGAAGTTACGCAAATAATAGGGTATTATTTGCACATTAACACTTATTTGTAACTGTTATGTCTACGTTACCCGTTTTTTCGCCAAAATAGCTATAAGTATAAATCGATTAAGAAGATGGTTCGGGGATTAACAAAAGATAGTTCTCATAACAAAAACATATTTTAAGAAGATACAATAGGATATGAAACTCTGTATGAGGAACCGTATATTACGCGGACGAAGTCGCGGGCGGAAAGCTAGTATGTCATATAATTATACTAATTTGTCACAAAATTCGTTCACTCCGAAGAACGGGACAAAATCAACAAAAAGTTTAAATTATCAAAAATATTTTTTATATCAAACCTAAATCTGTCAACACAAACTTAAAAATACACCCAACGTGCGTCTAACGGCGTATATTGTTGACCAAATTACCTTGAGCTCTGTTTACGTTACGCACTGACCTTACAGTTTGTTTTCAAGCTACTTCTAGATTTCGAAGGAGGGTCTCAATTCGTCGGGATTTTCGTTTTTGCTATTTTTTTAGGGTTCCGTAGTCAACTAGGAACCCTTATAGTTTCGCCATGTCTGTCCGTCCGTCCGTCCGTCCGCGGATAATCTCAGTGACCGAAGCACTAGAAAGCTGAAATTTGGTACTAATATGTATATCAATCACGCCGACAAAGTGGTGAAATAAAAAGTGGTCAAAAATGTTTTATTAGGGTACCTCCCCTATACGTAAAGTGGGGAGTGATTTCTTTTTTTCATTTAACGTGTGATATATTGTTGGATAGGTATTTAAATATGAATAGGGGTTTAGTAAAATAATTTTTTGATAATGTAAATATTTTCGGAAATAATCGCTCCAGAAGTAAAAAAATGTGTCTCCCCCCCCTCTAACTTTTGAACCATAAGTTTTAAAAATATGAAAGAAATCTCAAAACTAAAACTTGATAAAAACTTTCTAGGAAAATTATTTTGAACTTGATAGGTTGAATAGTTTTTGAAAAAAAAATACAAATAATTTCTGAACTAAGTTTGTAATTTCACCGTATAAGCAAGTGTTTATTAGGGTTTTAGGGTTCTGTACTTAATATGTCAACTCAATGTAACAAGTAGCCCATTTTTTACACACTTACTGTGGCGGACGGAAAACTACGGAACCCTACACTGAGCGTGGCCCGACACGCTTTTGGCCGGTTTTTTTATATATGTTCACTGATTATTCGAAGGCAGCTGGATCGATTTGAAAAATTTTATTTTTTTAAAGTTGTCTTCAAGATAGTCTTCATAGTTGGGCCCATTGTAACCAAGCAAGTGATCTGATGATTGGATCCTGGAGAAATCGAGGGAACTCTTCAAATATTATTGCATCTACCTACCCGGATATACTAGTTAGACGTCATAATCTTCAATATCATGTTCAGTTTACAAAAGTGAATTTTATTCATATTTATTCATAAATAAGGGCCGTTTGATAAGTTTTTTTAAAAAGTCAAAAAACATCAGTTTTTTTATACAAAATACATTTATTTCTTAACATAATCTCCTTCAAGGGCCAAACACTCATTCCAGCGAGTTTCCAATTTTTTATCCCCTCCAAAAAATAGGATTCGTTGAGGTCTGCAAAATAGCCATTCACACCTGCTATACAGTCTCCATTTGTCAAAATTTTTTGTCCTCCAAGCCATCTCTTCAAATTTGGGAATAGGAATAACTTTGATAATTAAACCAACCGGATGCGAGACGCGCACTAATTTCTATCAGAAAAAGTCTGCCAATTTCGGCGCGGGGGACGAGGAAACGCAAACAAATACTGTTAACACTAATGCATTTTCCATTGACGTCGCTACACACGCACACGATAAAATTATCAAACACTAGCATAAACTATACTCACACAAGTATAAACACAGACACAGACAACCTGTCCGTGAACGAGATAATGTCATCTCATCTTTAAGTAAACGTACACAGTGCGAGGAACGTGTCGATAATAATATACTTAAGTATCGATATTTGTGACGTTTTCAAATCAAAGGTACATCATTGTCGGTTGTTAATAGAGTTAATTTCTAAATGATTTTTTATGGTAACGTCTTATTGACAACCGATAATGATGTACCTTTGACTTGAAAATGTCACATTTTATCATAGATTTATTTATCGTATGCCCTAGGGTAGTGGGAAAGCAGATGATGAAGAAAATCCAGTGAGTGCTGCGAGGTCCAGGTAGGACAGTAGAGCTGCCAAGTTTGTAACTCTTTTAGCACCACCCAGGGATTACGTGTAGGGTTATCTAAGGTGTTTCCTACGGACGCAGAGAAACATTGATCGTAGGTTAGTTATAAATATTTTTTTCTTTACCAAGTATAAGGTTTAGCTATTGATAAAATTATAATGTTAAGTTGTGATTAAATATCAAGTTTTTCTACCAGCATATTACTTACAACGTTAGTATTCTACGTAAGTTAGTTTGTCTATTTGTTCAGGACAAATCTTGCAAGCTGATTTAGAATAACTTTTATATTATCAATTTAATATTTTGATGTGTATGCTTTTAAACTTAGTGGAAAATACTACAAATTGGAAACAAATAACTATTACAATGAAACATTGAACTGCAAAGAACTTTAGAACATTACGGGATTCGAACCCACGTGTGCCGTTCCAATGTGCTTCCAATTACACTAGACGTTCCTCTATCCACCTCAGTGAATTTTTCATTGTAATGAACAATGATGAATCAGTCACTAGCGACATCGTGATGTTCCAGAGTCCTTCGCAGTTGATATTTTGATTGTAATGGGCATCTGTTTCCAATTTGTGTTTCTATGTCTATTATCTTTTCTTCATTTTCTATTATAAATAAAAAGTATAACATACTGCTAATGTTAATATCGACTTTTTGTTTTTGTGCTGTCCCATCACTAAAACTTACCTGTTAGGTACATTGATACCGGAGTCTTAAAAGTGCCTATTTAAGGGGAGAAGTGTGTATACCGTACCTTATAATAAATAAAGTATAATCCATATAAAATTAAAATGCTACATAAAATGTATGGTGAAAATAAAGGAACGAATTAATTTCTAAACAGGAATATCGTTATTTCAAGCATCTACAAGTATATTTCACTTAAGGGGCGCCACACATTAGAGCGGAATTTAGTGCGGAATTCAGCACGCTAGCTGAAAGTTGTCTATTAAAACGGAAATTTGTTTATGGTAGCTGTATTTTTTGAGACCATAGACAAATTTCAGCTATTGTGCCGTTCTACAAGTACACATACGCCGAGTTCCTTACGCTGGTTCTTCTCAGTTGGGGCTCCTTTCCGAACCAGTAGTAGTTTATTGCCCTTCCCATAACACGGTTTTAAAAAGATTTGATTTCAATACAGTTGTTAAACCAGTGTTTATGTTTTATTTCATTACCGTGCGTCCGTGCGTAATGTGCTATAGGCTAGTTTATCCTGATAGTGTCAGTTTTTTGAGTTCCAAACCACCTTATTACAGCCCTGCCCTCGGCGGTCCTCGACGACATATATAATTTAAAAAGCTATGCGTGTGAATGAGTTTTACCTTTGAAGTACTGACGTTAATCTTTTCATTTTTGTTAATGATTAAAAATAATATGTAATTTGAATAATTTAAAAGTCGATTAAAATATGTTTAGAAACAATTTAATAACAACACACACACACACAGACACACTGCTTTTTTAACAGAGCAATGCTTTACAATTATGGCTGTATGCCGAATGGGTCTCTGCCTAACCCACGGAGTATCTTTGCCTAACCTGTCATAATAATGACAATGAATGACATAATGGCGGACGTATTTCTGCCGCACTGGAGTCGATTACTCTTATTTGCAATATTTCACTTACCTCCCTCGATGTAATCGTGTTCATAATTGCATACCCAATTTATGAATGAATTCATTGATAAATTGGGTATGCAATTAATTATGAACCCGATGGTACAATGTACTATGAAGAGTCAAGTTTAAAAATTACCCTAAAGCAGATGTAGTACCATTAAGTGGCAATACTTTTTGATTGACAATATTTTTTAGTTTTTTGCTAATTACGTGCACTATTTGATGATATTTAGACGTAATTATACTTACAGATGAAAAGAAACGTTATACTTATGTAAACTAGATAATTCAGATCTTTTCTTACATGAAAACACGCAGCAATTCGGCATTTTTACCTCAGATCGTTCCGGCCTGACTGACATTCATTGAATGGCGTTTGACGCGCGACAACTAGTTTTATATAACCGCTACGACCAGTGGTCTTGTACTTTTTGCAGAGGGGGACGCCTGAAAATTACCACTCCATTGGTTTATTTCTCTGAGTGTAATAATCACACGGAGCTAAGTCCGGTGAATATGGAGCATGAGGAACCGGCTCGAAGCCTAATTCATGGATTTTTGCCATTGCAATAGTTGAGGTGTGCACTGGGGCGTTGTCTTGGTGAAAGAGTACTTTTTTTCGGAGATAATCTTGGTCGTTTTTCCAACAATTCAGCTTTAAAACGGTCTAACAAATCTGCGTAATAACGGCCGGTAATAGTTTTCCCCTTAGCTAAGTAGTCGATCATGATGATTCCTTCGCTATCCCAGAAAACTGTCGCCATCACCTTCCCAGCCGACAAAACAGTCTTTGTCTTCTTTGGGGCACGTTCACCAGCAGCCATCCATTGTTTGGACTGTTGTTTTGACTCGGGCGTGTAATAAATAAAGTTTCGTCCACAGTGACAAATCGTTTCAAAAAGTTTCGAGGATTACGCTTCATCATACATATCCAAACACAGTTTTGAAACTCGCTTTCGTTCGAGTTTTTGCTCGATCGTCAACAAACGTGGCACCCATCGTGCAGACAGCTTAGTTATGGCCAAATGTTCGTGTAGGATTTTATGTACACGCTTAGTAGAGATGCCTATCTTTTCAGCTATTTCACGCACTTTCACTCGGCGGTCGTCGAGTACGATATTATGAACTTCTTCAATAACGTCTTCAGTAGTGACTTCGATTGGACGACCAGAGCGTGGAGCATCAGATGTGCTTGACCGGCCACGTTTAAATTCATTTAACCAGTTGTAAATAGTTTGCAACGTCGGTGCATTAGTGCCATGAACAGAATCAAGTTCAATTTTTATAGTGGCAGCAGTGCAACCCTTCATAAAAAAGTGTTTAATAACGACACGAAATTCAGATTTTTCCATAGTTGACAAAAATGCGTAGGTGATCTCAGTTAAGCAACGATAAAAGTGACGTATCTTTGTTTTTTTTTCTTAATTTTTCGTCAGTTATAAATGTAGAATACATAATACATCAATGGTTATCAATTGAAAGATCGTGCCAGCCAGTGTTAATGCCATTTACCAAAAAAAAGGTTTAATGAATAGTTTTTTAAAAGACTTTTCAAACGGCCCTAAATAAATATAGTCTGGCCAGCCAACGAACGCAGTAGCAATGTACAGCGAACAAAAGTATGACAACACTAAGAATCAGTGAAAAAAGCAGCAATGGCCATCAAATTTTATGTTTTTAAGCTAGTATTTCCGCCCCTTTCATTAGGTGACATTTACGGTGTGTAAAAAGGAGACGGATATATTTCATCTGATCTGTCATCAACTGCAACAGATAATCTGGTTGAGGCAATTGACAAATGGCTTAAAAATGAATTTAAATTTAATTGGGAACGTTGCAGGAGTTCTATCTCACTCGCGCTTAAGATGAGAGAGTGAAATGCACTAGAAACAAATTCAACGTGAATTGAAATGTTCTTCATGAAATATGGTGTCTCATCACAAAGGGTTGCCACATGTACGTATTTTGAATTTTCCGCGCGTTTCTACTGACAGAAATGGTTTGCCAGACTATAGTAAATATATAAATAGGTATTTGAGGACAATCGTACTCAAATCAACCTAGTCCCAAACTAAGCAAAGCCTGTACTATGGGTACTAGGCGACGATATAGATAGATAAATATATACTTAGATACATAGACAACACCCATAACCCAGGAACAAATATTTGTGATGTATACACAAACAAATGCCCTTTCCAGTTTTCAAAATTGCCAGCCACTGAGTTTTTCGGAACTTATGTATGGAATATTTTCGGTGAAGGAAAACATCGTGAGGAAACCGGATCTAATCCCAATAAGGCCTAGTTTCCCCTCTGGGTTGAAAGGTCAGATGGCAGTCGCTTTCGTAAAAACTAGTGCCTACGCCAATTCTTGGGATTAGGTTGCCGAGCGGACCCCAGGCTCAATAAGTAGGTACTTAGCATAAATAGTGGGTAAAGTAAAGTAGGGTTATTGTTTTAACTCGGTGCAAGTAACAAGTCTCTAATCCTGCTAATATTAGGTACAAATGCATGAAATTCTAAAGAAATTCATATCCTACAGCTACTCGTACACCCACAAAATCCAAAATATTTCATCTAAATACGCCTTCGAGGTGTGACCAAAGTCATATGCCTGATGGGAAACGGGTCACGTTACATTGGCCGGTCATGTGATTGATTTATATGTCAACTGACACATGCCGGTTCTACGATTCATCGACAGTACTCGTAGATCGTAGTGCGAGTTTGAAAATACTTATTTACGTATTAAAACTAGTAGTCCGCGTCGAACTGAGAACTCACGATTATTGCAAACGAGTTGACCCTTTATGAAGATCGTTTCGCGCCTTCTAGCTCCATAACCCCTTGATCGATCCTGCTCATAAACGAACTCTGAAATTAGGTACTTTCCTGGGTAAAAAAATATAATTCTGTTTAGTCCGTCAGTTAGATTATCAAAAAATATTGGACACGTATTTTTTATTTTGTCAATCAAACAAAAATTTGTGAAGATATAGCGCGTTAAAGTTCCGCGTGACGTCACATTATACTAAAATGTGACGTCACGCGGAACTTTAACGGGCTATATCTTCACCAATTTTTGTTTGATTGACAAAATAAAAAATACGTGTCCAATATTTTTTGATAATCTAACTGACGGACTAAATATATTTTTTTAGGAAAGTAGCCAATTGTAGGTACTTATTTCTGCTACAACCTCACTTTTCATAAACTTCACAAAAACGATAGGTACTAATGTTATCGCGAAACGATTTCACTAATCAAAATCAAAAAGCCGTCGAAATGCAGGGAAGTCTAGGTAGCCAGCTGACAGTTCCGTGTCCGAAGTTGTCTGTACGAACTTCACTTCGCTTACGCTCCGCTCATTCGATAAGGGAAATATTTTTCCGCATATCATACAAAAAAAAATCTGAATGCTTTGTTGGGAATATGTATTTTTTTGCTGTGCAAGTCAGTATAATAGTTAGGTTATGGTTATTTTTTGTTGTGCCTTTAAATACTAGCCTTAAAACTAGTAGTTCCCCTCGAACTGAGAACTCACGATTTTCTTGCAAACGAGTTGACTAATATAACAAGACCCTTATGAAGATCGTTTCGCGCCTTTTAGCTCCATAACCCCTTGATCGATCATGCTCGTGAACGAACTCTCAAATTGTATTGAGCTCTACTACAACCCCAACAAAATTTCATATATGTACCTAGATCAGAAAAACGTTACTAAAGTTTTCGCAGAACAACTATTCAAAATCAACAAGCCATCGAATGCAGGGAAGTCTAGGTAGCCAGCTGACAGATCCGTTGTGTCCGAAGTTGTCTGTTAGAACTTCACCTCGCTTACGCTCCGCTCTTTCGATAAGCGATCAAAGCGATGTTTTGATGCGAATTTGTATTTTTTTGCTGTGCAAGTCAGTAGGTATAATATTTAGATAATGGTTATTTTTTTGTCGTCCCTTAAATACTAGCCTTAAAATTAGCAGTATAAAATAATAATAAATATTGAGGGACATTTTTATTATAACACACTTATTCCATTTAATTTTTGTTGTTTACAAATACTTGTTCCCGAGTTTTGGAAACCATTTCCATGTATTTTAGTAAAAAAAAATCTTTTACCCACAACGCAATCTTTATTGAAATACCTGCGGGACTAAATAGGTCAATTTGTGTAAGATTGTCTACATGCAGGGCTCGAAACCGGTATTCGCAAAAAAATCCAATATATTTCATTATTTTATGGTATTTATGTAGACCTCAGTATTGTATTTAAGAAATGACTTCATATGATAAGGTTGTTATATTAAAAATGAAATAGTAAAAGCCCTGTTACACTTTTTTTTTAGTGTCCTAACTGGCATCCTAATTAGGATCCTAACTTTTTCTAAATGCAGTTAGACTTGACTAAATTTAGAAACTTAATCATTTAGGAAGCTAACTAGGACAAATGTAACAAGGCTTTAAACGAAAGGGCGAAAAAAAAATCGAAAATTTCCGGTATTTTAGTATGGAGCAAACACCGGTTTTCAAGCCCTGCCTACATATAGTGATTCAAGTCAAGGTCATCCCTAAGCATGATCCATGCTCATGCGCACAAAGACGCGTGCGCAGGTCACTGCCTCTGTCTCCCTAAATATAGCATTGTGGGGTGAAGGGCTGCCCGACTGAACTGCGAATAAGGGCAAATTCAGAAGTGTATATTACGAGTATACTCTGTATAAGCACCACCTACTTAGCGGAATTCTACTCGCAATCCAGTCGATCGTAGGCAAAATTCAGCCGGAAGTCTGAAAAAACCAACCTTCGGCTGAATTGTCTGTGGCTCCATAGAAAAATTCAGTTACCAGAGATCTGTCTGATTTTTGTCTATGATCAACTGAATTCTGCTCAATTGCGTGATCCGCCTTAATACAGAAAAAACATTTTAGGGGAAGGCTCCTTATATTAGTAGGTAGGTACAAGTACCTACTTTAATTTATTTCTCATTTTTACCCGACTGCTGTGAAGGAGGGTTATATTTTTCGCGAGTTTGTGTGTATGTATGTATTTTTTGTCACGCCACACAGCCTACATCGTTTGACGAATTACGACGTGTAAGTTATATAATTACATTCGTCTTGATTTTAGGAGTTATATACATGGTGGGGCCTGTAACTAAAGCAAAAAATTAAAATGTACATTCTTCTCCTCAAACTACGCAACGTTTGTTTGACGACTTTGAAAAAAAACTTGCGGTTTGAATTTTATTACATTTTAAAGTTAATTCGAACACGCAATGTACTATAAAATTGATTATGTCTGTAGAGTGACTAGACTGACAGGCGATGTCAATTAGACGGAGTTTTAAGTACATTGAAAATACTATTTACTTTGTTTGAAAAAATAACAATCTAAAAACTTTATGATTTTAAAAAGTTGCTACACAAAAGTTGTCTAGTTTGAGGACTAGAATCTACGTTTTAATTTTTTGCTTTAGTTACAGGCCCCACCCTATATACCTAGGGCCTTAGAGAATTTAACCAACCGGAGCGGCCACGTCTGTCATCTAGACACACGGCAGTGTGTCCGCCAAGTTCGAGCAAAAAAAAGCGACACACCGGCCGTGGGTTATATTACACGAACCATTTCGGGCCAATTTCGACCACCCTATAACTCAAAACATATTTTATCTACGCATATGAAGTTCGAGTGTCTGTTGACATCCCCTTAATTGTCTAGAATACAAAATTTCATTATTCTACCTATAGCAGTTCTTGAGATATTGACGTCAGAAAATCGCTATTTTTACTATACACTCACTCACTGACTCACTGACTCATCAAAAACCTAGACCACTTCCAATGGTCGTACTGACTTGAAATTTGGCATGGAGATAGGTCTTAAGGTCAAAGTAAAGGGAAAAATCTAAAAACGGCCAAGTGTGAGTCAGTTTAAAAAATAACGAAGGTGTAACTTTGTTCTACTATGAAGTCATAATGAACTAAATGGGTCTATCTTCCAATGGTCGTACCGACCTGAAATTTGGCTCGAAGGTTTGTCTTTAGGTCGAAATAAAGTAAAAATCTGAAGTTGGCTTGGCAAGTTTTAATAGAAAATTATATACTTGACACATTGCAGTCCAAAGGTTCATTGCATTGAAAAGGTGTGTGGTGTGTGAAAACTTGCCAAGTAACATCATTAAAAAGTACTGAAAATAATAAATGTTATCAGGAAACTGCTAAAAAAACCGGTGTGCGTTTCTCTGACTATTATAATTTTAGGTATTTCTATGTAACGTGATACTTATTCAAAATGTACCTTAAAAACTGTTGGAAATCAAGTGTGCATTCCTATAACTATTTATGATTTGAGGTATTTTTATGGAACTTGGTACTTATTCAGATCTCACTTCTTTTATAGGCGAAGCATTCTCATAGTATCGAACTTGGCATCCTTTCACATTTATGTTTTTGATGGGATTTTCTATACAAAAAAAGTCTGCCGATTTTTGCGGGGGAGGGGACCGTCAAATGTGCTATTCGTACGTAACGTACAAATAGCCACGTCAGTCCATATAATAAATATGACCACTTGTCATATGTTTTCGGCCTCTGCCCCTACTTGGTACTTGTCATATGTGTTCCCCTGTGGGAACGCCTGTCAATGGAAGCTCCGGTTGGTTGAATTCTGTTAGCTTAGGGCATAATAAAATAAATTAAAATAACAAAATGGTGTCAATCACTTGAAAATCAATCAATTAAATCACTTGAAACGTCAGTCGGGTTTTTAAATCTTTTCAATTCGACTTATTGCTGTAACATGTACCTACCTAAGTAGTTATGCTAGCCACATTGTAATTTAAAGAGGACCCAGTGTGTTGACGATGAGGGACCTTCTTGTTCCTTTAGTCGTCAACACAGTGAATCCTCCTTTTTTGTAAAGGGTCGGCAACGCGCATGTGACTCCTTTGGAGTTGCAGGCGTCCATAGGTTACGGTAGCTGCTTACCATCAGGCGGGCCGTATGCTTGTTTGCCACCGTCGTGGTATAAAAAAAAAAAAAAAAATTTTGCAGCGAAAGTGAAAACCGTCTCAAGTTTCTTATTTGCTTAAAAATTACACACATTCAGTCAGCAAACGGTCTAGGTTTAGAAAAGTACTTTCTCGCTATGCAGGCTAGGTATTTGTTTACCTGTATTATGATTATTTATGATAACGTACATACTTACCAACGCACCGCGCATGTGACACCTCTGGGTCAGAGTGTACAAAATGGGGGGGGGGGGGGGGGGATTCAAAATCTGAGGGTCCCCCATTTAGTTTGTTTGGGCAAGACTTATTTTCCACAGAGACAGAATTGACGCTACTTCGCGTTATCTTGGTGCTGTGAGCCTTATAGAAGAAACCTAACCGAAAATCCCCCCCTTGCTTTGTACACCCCAACCCACCCCCGGAGTAGCCGGCGCCCATAGACTACGGTAGCTGCTTGCACCGTCGTAGGCTAAAAAAACCTGCTTGATATTAATTTATTAATTATTCATCTAACTGCTTGGTTTAAATGCGATGTCTGTCATCTACGAGTATGTTGAGTTGAGGTTGAGCATAGACGCATTCATTTCATAGTAGTTAATGTTACGTAATAAGGGTCCTTAAAATACGAGTGTGGTTGTAATAAAATTACACGAGTATTTTAAGGCCTAATTACGTACAGTTGCATACACTGCTTCATCTACACACATATTATAAATCCTAAATGACGTGTTCGGAAACCATTAGACTGAATGCCATTGCACCGCCAGGGGCAACTCGATTGTCGCGGCAGTCGAGGAGGAGGACAACCGCGGTCGGAAAGGAGGGCTGTATTTTCATTACATTACCAAAATCGATGTGGTTATGAATTTTCGAACATTAGTACGACACTGGCACAGATAATACACTAATATTACATTACGGTTGCAATAATGGTGGTAATTACATACGGTTTCCGAACGCAGAATAGAGGATTTAAGATTTGGGTGTATTTATTTATTTAATCTTTATTGCACAAAAAGAAAACTTATCGTACAAAAGGCGGTTGACTGGTAGAGAATCCATGAGGCATTTTCTACCAGTCAACCTTAGGGCCAAGAAGAAAGATTGTAGGCGGTGCTTCTAACGATACAGAAAACAAATTACTTATATGACGGAAGCACAAACCTTTAAAAAGATGCGATAAAAATGTGTGTAGGTAAAAAATATTTCGTATAATTTCATTCATTGTCAATTTTTGTAGTACAAACGTAGAACGCCGTTTATTACCTCACGGACGTCCCGAATTGATAATTTTGAACGACGTCCAAAATCTAATTATGTTACACTATTTTTCGTGTGTTGCATCACTGATTTTTCATGTGTCTTTGACATACTCTTACCTGTAGAAAAAAACATAACCCTGCTTTCTTAGGCGAAGGCTAGACTAGACGTACAATAAATACTGTGATCCATCAATTGGTAAATACTGATGGATCACATTCTGTTCATGTAATTTATGTTTTGTCCATCAATATAGCAGACGAACAGTATTAGATAAATATCTGTATATCACAGTATTTATTGCACGTCTGTGGTGACTTGGTTTATTGGCTCAGAAATGATTTAACAAATTATGCGGGGAAGTCGAAAAATATCGCGAATGACAATGGGAGGGAAGTATAGGTGGTACCTACTTTTTATTCTAACTTGGATTTTTTTAATAGTAAATTAAATTATACCTACTGACAATTTCTATACAAATTTGTTTAAAAAATATCAGGTGTCGCAGTGCCTTTTATTGGTAGTATAGAACTTCATTACGTGAGATGCTATGTTTATGTTATTCATAACCTTTGCTAATTTTATGGTATTATGCACAGAAAATGAAAGTTGATTGACAATCGAGTTTAATGGCGGAGTGTCAAACGCGCTCATTTAGTTTCTTTATGATTCATGTTTCAAACTGCTATATTTATTTATACGTTGGTATGGCTACTAGATATTCGTAGCATGTGAACCAACATAAAATGTAATTAAAACTGATTATTGCCAAAATAATTCCAATAACAACACATCGCTTACTATGTTTCTTTCTAGCACATAAATAACATGACGCCGTTCGCGAATTCTGTATCCTAACAGTTAATATTCGCGCGTCGAGCGCGCTGGACTGCTCCAGCCATGTTCAAAATATTCAAACGAAAAGGCGGGAAGGCCGAGCCCGAGTCGCCACGGAAACAGCCGACCGTCGTTGCCCCCGAGCACACCTCAGTCGACTCTCGGTCGCCCGAGAATAGCCCAACGAACGACACGCTCAGAAAAGATGTAGTGAACCTACTCATACCCGAAACGAATTACAACCAGAAGTCAGGCGTCGGCGCCATCTTTGAAATCATGGCGGGGAAAAGAAAGAAAAACAAAAGGAAAACGGCGCGTGCGGAGTCTTGCCGCGTCAGCCCGCAGAAAGAGACGCCCTGCAATTTGCAACGAAGCTTGTCCGATTGCGATCCGAAGCTGAAGGATGACGTTGTAGCCAGAAATACTCCCGCTCCGTCGACTGACGCAGATCCCGCGGAGTTTGTGAAGGCGCTGGTCCTGCAAAAGTACGCTCGCCCCGAGAAACACGTGTCGCTCGTGTACGTGTCCGACGCACCCGATGACTCGGAGAAGCGCCACGCCGAGGCACTGCTGCGTGAGATCGCGCGCAGCATAGACTGCACCATCGATGAAATCAAGGACATGGGAGCCAACGACAGCAAGCAACATGTCTATGAAACCATCGACGATAGACACAAAACAAACAACAATAACTACAAAACCGAGCTTCAAGGCGAACTGGAGAAACTTCTGGAAAAAGAAAACAATGATAAAATTAGTTTAGATTCCAAAGATGAAGAGTCGCCTGCATTTAAAAAGAAGTCTAATTTAAAACTGCCCAAGTCTGATACTGAAGGTTGCTCAGATGATGATAGGTCCGATTGCGAGAAAAAGCGCGTCATATTTAGTAAACATATCGTTTTCGATGATGGTGAACAGCAAACTGATGATAGCCACTCTTCTTTTGAATCGCTCACTTCAGAAGAAGACGAGGAATATCTAGAAGATTCTCTGCCAGACAACGACGAACTTCTAGGCGGTGTAGTGGTGTCCAGAAACGAAAATGAAATTAACAAAACAATAATAAACATTAACGAAAACGAAGAGCCAGTAACAATCAAAGTTGTGGACGAACTAAAAATAATATCTAGTGATAATAGTGACAGTGGATTCATAGATAGTGATAAACAGGATGACGAAACTAGTGAAGTGAAAAGTGAGAGTGAGAGCGAGGTCAGTGAGAGTGAGGAAGAAATAATAGAGATAATAGAAGAAGAGGTTAGCATAGAGTTCGACAGCACCGAAGAAGCGGAAGATGACCAGTGAGTATTATAATGATAAGTTTACTAAAAAGTAAATATTTGCTAAAACCTAAAAGTTTACTAAAAACTAAAATTTTCGGAAATAATTTCCAGGAAACCATAATGAAAATATGCGGATTACTGTATTTTGTTTATTCGTGTTGACAGTGACCTAATTTGAAGGGATTATGTGCTATATTAGCATCGCCTGCGGTTTTAAAATAGAATGCAACGCTGTCGAAATGTGGAACGATATGAATGCATAATAATAGTTGTAGTTTATTTTAACAACAGCTTTCTCTGGTACTATTTGCGGATGCCTAGGTTCCTATTCAGCTTTGTAATGGAATAATATAGTATAATAATAATGGAATTCCTTACGTACATTTGGTCAATGTTAGAAAACATAACTGTATCGTTCATTGTGGTAATATTGGCATGAAAATAAAGAGTTATGACGCTTAAAGCGTGCTTAAAATAGTTGACAATTTACCCCCGCGGAGTTAAAGACTGTATTGAAAATTATGCAAACAATTTTGTAAGGGTCAAAAAGAGAGGTTGCAATATTTTGAATTTTCTTTCATATGTCAATGTGACAAGTATATATTCAATGATTGGAATTTAATATAAAAAATAACACAATTCTTCTAATATCCAAGATGAAGGGTTTATCAGATAAAAAACGACTTTCAATTGTGACCAAATACTGCAAGGGAACGGGTATGTCTATGAGAAAGATAGCTGCAGAGAAAGCAGTTACCCTGAAAGCGGTTTAGTATACCGAATCTGTAACGGTTCTCCGACAGGCGATTCGACGACGGGCTGTTCGTCGACAGAACTTTTCATCTTTTTTTTTTTCGTCGACAGAACTTTTCTCCGACGCTCGTTTCGTCGACAGAACTATTCATCTTTTTTTTTCGTCGACAGAACTTTTCTCCGACGCACGTTTCGCCGACAGCACTATTCATCTTTTGATTTTTCGACGACGAACGTTTCGCCGACAGATAATTTCAACTAACGCGCATCACACATTTGAAAGGAATTATTCGCGGAATATCATAGACATCTTAGTAAAAGTGAGAAATTTGTGTATGGTAGTGAAATTTTTGTATGGAACCACAGACAATTTGCAGCCGGATATCCGTCTTCTGGCTGATTTTTCTCTATGGTAGCTGGATTCTGAAGTGTGTGGAGCAACAAAAAAACTGTGTTCAAAACTTAACGTATGGCACCGGCATATACGTCAAATTAACCAATCGTAAACGGAGCTCATCCGATTGAGTAACCGTATCCGGCAGCTTGTCTTCGTAACGTTTGTGTTCAGCTTAGACGAGCAACAACTAAGCTCTATCTAGACCCTGGAAGAAGGCGACAAATTTAAATAAAAACATCGTATAACAACCCCGTATATAAGGCGACTTAACAATAATGATACTTGATATTTTTTCTTACGGGATAAATCAATTACAATTTTTATAAAAATTACTATATTTTTTTCTGAAACTTTTTACACGCTTTTATTCAGTCTCACCTGCGTTGTCTGTCATTAAATCTCTTAAGTTAAATTTGACCCACTTCTCGGTTTCCGAATGAGCTGAAATATTGCGCGCATGAAAATACAATATTATGATTGACTATTTGAGGAGTTCTTATGATGATATATGAGGCCACCTTCCAGCTCCTTCATAAAATCAGCTCCATCTCATCATAATATTGCATTGTATTCGGCTGTCTAAGGATTCTCCGAAATATTATTCGCAGATATTTGATTCGCAAAGAACGACTCGCCGAACAACGTTCATCATTACTATTACGAACGAGTATCATTATGCAAAACAAATATATGTCAAAAAAGTTTCTGCAAGACAATAGTGAACCCTCTGCCAAACGAATTTCTTCCAATAATTGTTTTGCGAGTTAAAACAGATGCTGCAGAACTGAACTAGTTGCGATCAGTAGAGCTGCCAAACGTTAGTCGAGCAAAAGATACATCTTCGAATAAACCATTCTGTGAAACGTTGTTCGGCTAGTCGTTGTCTGCGAATCAAAAATCTGCGAATAATATTTCGGAGAATCCTTAGACAGCCGAATACAATGCAATATTATGATGAGATGGAGCTGATTTGATGATGGAGCTGGAAGGTGGCCATAAGAACTCCTCAAATAGTCAATCATAATATTGCATTTTCATGCGCGCAATATTTCAGCTCAATCGGAAACCGAGAAGTGGGTCAAATTTAACTTAAGAGATTTAATGACAGACAACGCAGGTGAAACTGATTAAAGCGTGTAAAAAGTTTCAGAAAAAATTGTATTAATTTTTATAAAAGGGGGCGTCCATTAATCGCGTCATACGTTTTTGGCTTGTTTTAGACCCCCCCTCCCCCATGGTGATCTTTGGTGATATTTTCAGGACCCCTCCCCCCCCTGTCCAATATGACGTATAATTTTTTGCTTACTAAAGTAAGTACAGTTTTCCAACCGTGAACCTACTTACGTAACGTACGTACACGTAAAGGGTAAAAAAATGAAACTACATGTACTTATACATATAAAATAAAATTATCTTTAATAGATAAAAACCGGCCAAGTGCGTGTACTATAGAAAAAGTAATATCAAAAGGTCGTATCTGCATATGAAATGAGTTTTTAGGAGATAACTCAATAATTGCTAAACCGATAATCTTCCCAATTTTTGACGTGACAACGTCTTATAATTCGATGGAGCCGGCTGCACGCACGAAAAAACATGATTCATGCGACGTTACCTCGCTCTGAGGCGTTCCAGTGCAAGCGAGAGCGCGGAACGAGCGACAAAGAGGCACAATCGGCCTTCGCGTTCGGCAGCGTTCGACATCTGTCTCTATCCTACTTGAGTGAGCGATGCGTCCGCGTGGACAGCTGCTATACAATAATACATTTACATGTTTTTGTCAAGTATGAAGTGCAGTGAAATTAAAATTTTCTTTTGAAAAATGCAACCATTCCATCAGTATTTTCTTATGACGTTGTCACGTCCAACTATCGTCAGTAAACCGACTTTACAGACAACCGATTTTTATCATATTTTTTTGGATCTCCGGTTCAAAAGTGACAGGGAGGACACAAGTTTTTTAGACTTACGGGGTGATTTTGTCTTAAAATATTCACTAAATAAAAAGAAATTCAAACAGACCTTAATGTTATTTTGAAAGACCTATCGAGACGTGACGATATTTAGTAAAAAAAAAATTTTTTGACAAATAATTACATGTATGGACTTAGTGCCCATAAATATCTTTTTCAGCTATTTTACTACAAAACTAAGTAGCGGCATACAAATATACACCTTATATTTAAATATTTTTTAAGATACGTTTTATAGTTTCCGAGTAAAATGGCTGTGACATACGGACGGACGGACGGACAGACGGACATAACGAAACTATAAGGGTTACATTTTTGCCACTTTGACTACGGAACCCTAAAAACCTACTTCACAAAATAATATGTCAAATGACATTAAAAAATTTTTACAATCCTAGTGCTAGATTGCTAGTGCAATTTTACTCTGCTTTTGACAGATTGATTCATTTCAAAGTTGATAACTTTTATTTTATTGACAATAATACAGTATAGCACAAGGAACAAAAAAATTACACGTGATATGTGGCCAGACCCCCCTCCCCCCTGTGGTGATCATTGGTGATTTTTTCTTGGCCCCCTCCCCCCCCCCCCCCCCCTATACAATATGACGCGATTAATGGACGCCCCCTAAAATTGTAATTGATTTATCCCGTAAGAAAAAAAAAATCAAGTATCATTATTGTTAAGTCGCCTTATATACGGGGTTGTCATACGATGTTTTTATTTAAATTTGTCGCCTTCTTGACCCTGGGGTCTAGATAGAGCTTAGTTGTAACAAACGTTACGAAGACAAGCTGCCGGATACGGTTCCTCAATCGGATGAGCTCCGTTTACGATTGGTTAATTTGACGTATATGCCGATGCCGGTGCCATACGTTAAGTTTTGAACACAGTTTTTTGTTGCTCCACACACTTCAGAATCCAGCTACCATAGAGAAAAATCAGCCAGAAGACGGATATCCGGCTGCAAATTGTCTGTGGTTCCATACAAAAATTTCACTACCATACACAAATTTCCCACTTTTACTAAGATGTCTATGATATTCCGCGCATAATTCCTCTCAAATGTGTGATGCGCGTTAGTAGAAATTATCTGTCGGCGAAACGTTCGTCGTCGAAAAATCAAAAGATGAATAGTGCTGTCGGCGAAACGTGCGTCGGAGAAAACTTCTGTCGACGAAAAAAAAAAAGATGAAAAGTTCTGTCGACGAACAGCCCGTCGTCGAATCGCCTGTCGGAGAACCGTTACAGATTCTAGTATACCATCAAACGGTTTGACATGAATCATACTTTAAAGGATTTGCCTGGTCGTGGCAGAAAACGCGGCCCTTCGCGTCCTAACTTGGACAAGAAGATATGCGAACAGTTTTCCCGGAAAAAAGATATTTCCATTCGGGATTGTGCGAAAAAATGCCATACTACTATAGGTATGGTTCAGCGTGCCAAGGAGCGGAACTTGTTGGTAATATATAAAAAGCAAAAACAACGGAAACGCAGCAAAACCCAAGAGTCTTCCGTAAAAACTAGGGCTCGAAAGTTATACGACCAAATTATAAGTGAAAATGACCAATGCATCATCATGGACGATGAAACGTATGTCAAACTTGACTACAAAACCTTGCCTGGGTCGCAGTTTTATACAGTAGAGAGAGGAGCAAAGGTCTCTAAAGAAGATAAAGCAACTTTTTGCGAAAAATTTGGCCAAAAAGTGATGGTTTGGCAAGGTATTTGTCAATGCGGCATGAAAACGTCTCCGTTCTTCGTAAAGGGCAATTTAAATTCCGATATTTACAAGAAGGAATGCCTTCAAAAGCGAGTGCTGCCACTCATTCGCAAGCACAGTGGCCGTACATTGTTCAGGCCTGATTTAGCTGCGTATCACTATGCTCGCCATGTACTGGACTGGTATAGAGAGAATAATATTGAATTTGTTGCGAAAATGCTAAATCCCCCGAATTGCCCTGAAATTAGACCAATCAAGAGATTTTGGGCTCTGATGAAGGCAAGGTTAAGAAAACAAGCCAAACCAACAGATAACATCGAGCAATTCAAAAAAGACTGCATTCGTACCCAAAAATACTTCAATACAGTTGCTGTCCAGAAGTTAATGAAGAATATTAAAAGCATAGTCAGAAAACTAGCAAAGGGAGGTAAAAAAATAATGTACACTCTTGTTATATTGTTTGAAGATTTAAGAATCGCATTATTTTAGTTATTTTTTTTGTAATAAAAGTTTTTACGCACATTACACCATAATATTTGTTTCCATAATTATCGATACTGTCCTTAATTCGATATCGTACATCATTTATAGGGATTTTTGCTGAAAACAAAAAAAATATTAAGGAATATATCAACCAATCAATATAAAACACATAAACTCTGTACATTTTTACCTATTGTATTTAGCATTTTTGACATAGGCCATCGGCTTAGGCAAAAGGGAGAGGACCCCCGCTCCGAGTCGTTTCTGGTGCAAAGGCTGTCCATGGCTATCCAGCGCGGTAATGCCGCGAGCGTTATGGGCACTTTTGCACCGGAAACAACAACCGACGGTAGTAATTAATGACTAGCTTTTAGGTTTAGTATTTGACTGTATTTTTTGAATATCTAAAATAAATAATTTCAACTTTAGCATTTGATTCACATAAGTATAGCTGACCGGAAACTGTCAGTAATAATGATATTATATCTCTACTCGTCCTTCTCATTCTTCATATACATAGAAAAGAACGGGTACAGAAATAATGACATTATTAATGACAGTGTCTGGTCAGGTTATAATACGAGTAGTCGAGTAAGGTAAACGGCCCTGTTTCGGCAGGTTAAGGCTGTTAAGAACATTTTGAGAATTCGTCATTTTTAGGGTTCCGTAGTCAACTAGGATCCCTTAAGGTAAATGTACGTTTCCACGAACGCTTAAGACCTGGATGTACGTTTCATTTTTTAATAAGGTCTGGCATTTTCATACAGTTATTGTCAGTACTATACTGGTAACTTAAATACATTTATAATAATTTTATTGCACTTAGAAATTATTTGTAAGATTAGGAATATTAAAAAAATATGTTTAAAGTTTTTTAGACCGCCTTACTTGATTTGTACCATTAAGCGAACTAAGAAACATCATTTGCATATATTACCGAATCCGGTGACCACTTTACCGAACTAGAAGAAAAATGTACGTGAATATGGTGTTGAGCGATTCTCAAACTTAAACTGTCTCACTGTTTAGATAATGTCATCTAACTGCGCTAAATTTGCGTCTCCATACATTACTGAATTACTTCATACAAAACAAAAGTAACCAAATTTTTTTTATTTATTCAAAATACCTAACCATTATTTTTATATATTACATAAACATCATTATCGTTTTTTGGGGTGTTTACGTAATAGAAGTTTTTATAATATTAATTTAAAAGTTAAATTTTATCTAAATATATAAAAAAACACAATTTAATATTTTATTTTATTATTATAAAATTTATCTTTATACAAAACGACCTATCAACAGCAGGCCCTTGAACATGTTTAAATGTTTAGAAGCGCTGGCCTTTAAAAAGGCAGAAAGAATAATACATTTTAATGTGTACCTAGCTGTGAGAGAAATAAGGATGATATTTTAATGTCTATTGAATACAAACGAGGCCGAGGCAGATACGAATTCGGTAGCAGAGACTATGGGCACGATTTACCCAACGCGCCTTCGGTAAATAAACCATGCAAAATATGTGGAACCTAATACGCAAACAAATTTTGAAAATAGTACCTAAATTGCAACAATTGTGACATAACCACAAATATAACATTTAAAGTAATAATTAGAAGGATTACGAATCCGTTCATGTATTTAGTCTTTACTAATATTGCCGTAAAATAACTATAAAAAAATATTAAAGATAGCTTTGTCGAAAGCCTTATTTTTAACTCAAAAAGTCGTAAAACTATAAGATTTCAAACGCGGATTTACTATAGTCTTTACTATCTACAGACGTTCGGTAAATGCTCATAAAATTACAAATACTTTTCATTTTTTGAAAAGTCAACAAGTTTATATTAATAGTTTATAATAAATAAGTAAAAAAATAATTTCAAAGACATACGCTTTCCCTGATTCCGTACGCTGTTTGGTTAAACCATCCAGTCAAAAAGTTGGGTCACACATCACCGGATTCACATTTATCTCAAATTCTGAGAATATAACTGCACTAAATTCACTTAAAATACCAAAATACATAAACTTAATAAATAACACCACTCTAAATCCACAATATGGAACCCACATATAGTTTTAAACGATTTTATGATCTTAAGAAGTGCACGCGATTTCTTAACGATTTTGTTAAGGGCGCCCATACAAAGTGGCACTCGACCGACTAGTCATGTCGCAACTGAGCCCCAACATGGCCGTCTCTGACGCGTATTCGTAGGGGTAGGTATGTAGCTCACAGAAAAAAATATCACAACGCAGTATCTGCTGTAAGTAATCGAGTTACAGCTTAAAATGGAATATATTCGGCGATACGGCACGTTCGCTGAAGCGTACATTTACCTTATAGTTTTGCCATGTCTGCCCGTCCGTCCGTCCGTCCGCGGATAATCTCAGTGACCGTTAGCACTAGAAAGCTGAAATTTGGTACTAATATGTATATCAATCACGCCGACAAAGTGGTAAAATAAAAAATTGGAAAAAAATGTTTTATTAGGGTACCTCCCCTATACGTAAAGTGGGGAGTGTTTTTTTTTTTCATTTCAACCCTAAGGTGTGATATATTGTTTGATAGGTATTTAAAAATGAATAGGGGTTTACTAGAATATTTTTTTGATAATGTAAATATTTTCGGAAATAATCGCTCCAGAAGTAAAAAAAAATGTGTCCCCCCCCTCTAACTTTTGAACCATAAGTTTTTAAAATATGAAAAAAATTTCAAAAGTAGAACTCTATAAAAACTTTCTAGGAAAATTATTTTGAACTTGATAGGTTGAATAGTTTTTGAAAAAAAAATACAAAATAATTTCTGAACTAAGTTTGTAATTTAACCGTATAAGCAGGTGTTTATTGTACCTGTAATTTCTACAAAATCACAATGAAATTACGTACTTTCAAATAAAGTAAAAACGGTGAAAATCGGTTCACGCAATAAAGAATTATTCCATAAAATTCATCTTCCATACTTTAAGCTCGCGCGCAATAGTTTACTTAATTTGCCGATAGATGTCGCTGTACGTGGAATGCTCATATCCTACATGGCGGTGTTATTTTAACTCTTAAGTGGGGACACTTACTGTGACGGACGGAAAACTACGGAACCCTACACTGAGCGTGGCCCGACACGCTCTTGGCCGTATATTTTTTAAGCTTTTGAGGGACTTATATTGATTCTTTGGGAGTAGGATTATTTTGTATAAACTATGTAGTTTTGGTTAAAACTTTTTTTATATGAATTTATTCGTGAACCTCTTATTTGAGTCCTATTTCGTGACAAAAAATTAGCTCAGCTCCTAAGTTCGTGAGCTCGTGGCCCCTGTTTCGGTATAAAGTATTCCAGAGTAAAACATTATAAATTGTTGATAATAATCTAAAATATTTAACGGGTTTACTTAAGTAGGAAACCGTGGTGGGAATTGGTGTAGGAAATAGTGGAAAATTATGTGTGAAAGAGTAGGAAAGGTGTAGAAAAGGGTGGAAAAAGTGATTGGGTGGGATAGGTGTGATAAATAATCGAAAATAGTATGGAAATGGCGTGGAAAATTCCCTCGTTTATTTCCTCGCAATAGTCATAAAAAGCACTATGTAATGTCTTGGCCGAAAGCTCTATAGATGGACTGAATTTTCGAGGGTTTCCCCTGGCGGACCAGCTCTCGAACTAACTCGTCACCAATAGTTTATTAATACCCTTTATTATGATGTACTATTTTTTTCACCTCCGTGAGAACGGTCGCATTATTAAAAAGTATGTCAATTTTTTTATGTTTTCAATAAAGTTTGATATAGTGTTAGTGTCCAGGCTCTGTGTGGGAATCTGCTTCAGTTTCACGAGTTAAGATTCCTACCTACTTAATGAACACAAGGAATTACCAACTCTGTATCGTAATAGTACCGATTATAAGTCTATTGCGTAACTTGTTTGTGTCTGTGTTACCTATCAATATACTTATAGATTTATCTGTCACGAACTTGGGGAAAAGTAACAAAAACCCAGTTCCTTACTTCGTGATACAGATTTTTTTGAAATTCACGGACTTCATTTAGTAGATCATATTTAAAGTACATACATTAATCATTAACCATCGTATATTTAATACACATACACAAAAATAAATAAAATAAATCGAATTATAAGCAAAATTGTGCCGGTAGTTAATACGCGAATTTATCTTAAAAATGTAAAATCGGGCCACATTCTAACTCGGTTTATGAAAATTGTAGTGGAAAAATCATATACCGAATTTAGCTCAAACGAAACTTCATGAAATACACTACTTGTTTTCTAATTCACATTTCGATTACTTTCGTTTTTATATATATAGACAAGCAACCAAAATATATTTAGAAAATCCTTGATTCGGTAGTGACACGAAACTGGAGACACACAAAAAATAAGATGACCGCTATTTCGTGAATCGATTGATTGCACTTTTAAGGGACTTCTATGCTTACATTTAATCATTTTATATGCTAAATCAATTACTAAAGAACCCACAGAGACACTCTAAAAACTATTATTCAAATGGACTTACCCTTGCCTTTCTATAAGCTTAAGAAGTGAGAGCGCGCACATTACGGTTACAAGAAGTACACGCATACCACACAGCTGTTCGCGGTCAGCTGACAGTTTCGAGCTTTATATTACTCTTACTTTAATTACTAAAATATTAGTACTTGGTCTTTTTAAGAGATTAAATAATAGAGATTTTTGTCTTATCCATAATTTAAATAATAAAAATTTATATTGCTTATTATTTGCGCCAGAAAAAAAAACTAACGAAATAACGTACTATCACGAAACACCTTTACCTTATGTCAGTCGCTATGGGAGCAAGTCAAAAATTTTCATAGGGAGGAATATTTGCTACTTTGGCCTTTTCTTTATAAACTGTACATAGAAAAATTTTCAACTAGCTTTAAATTAGGCAAGCCGGTGAGATAGTTTTCTATGGACGTTTCGCCACTGGCCTATCCACCTACTTGTATTTGCACGTCATATTTGAGATCAAAATGTATATTAGAGGTAGGTACTTTATGTCGGACATAAAGTGATTTATATCCAATGGTACAAACATCTGGAACGGTAGGCGGTAAGAACCAATAAAAATGAACTTTTTTTGGAATTTTATTGTGTCATTCACATAGTTCAATTAAATTGGCTTTAACAATTTTCTATCAGAAAAATATCTGGATTTAAGACCCAATTGAAATAGATTAAATAAAATATCATCATGCAAGATTTGCATTGAATAGTGATTATATTAAATAAACAAGGCACACATGAAATTTAATAATAATCTATAAATATATAAAAGAAGAAACTGACTGACTGACTGACTGACTGACTGACTGATTGACTGACTGACTGACTGACATATCAACGCACAGCCCAAACCGCTGGTTCTAGAGATTCCAAATTTGGCACGTAGGTTCCTTATAATAAGGTCTAGGGATGCACTAAGAAAGGACTTTTCAAAATTCACCCCCTAAGGGGGTAAAATGGGGGTCCAAAGTTTTTATGGCGAATCAAGATTTGTTAGACTATTTTATTCGAAACTTCACAGAAGTATTCCTAACAATAAATGAGTAAACACGTGTTTCAGGTTTTAATAATACTTATTTATAACTTGTAGAAAAGATTCATTTTGAATGAGGGTTTCCGCGATTGAGATTTTCACTAGATGGCAGCACCGTGACGACAGGTCTTTTTGGCAGTAGCTGTCATAATCCACCAATCAAAAAATATATGGTTAAACGTGATTGGTGGATTGTGACAGCTAGACCTGTCGCCACGGTGCTGCCATCTAGTGAAAAACTCGATCGCGGAAACCCTCATTGCATGCTAATTTTGTTATATGATAATTTAGCTTACCTATCTAGTATCTTTGTACGTAACGTACTATTCTCTTACTCTACACTTTCTTATCTGAATAATTTAAAAAGATGAGTTGTTCTCTTGTAGTTTTTCGTTTTCAATGGCTCTCAAATATTAGACGTAAGTTTTAGAGACTGACTAGAGACCTTGTGTTAAATCTTAAATCTACCGACGCGTGTGCGCAGACAATGGTTCTATTGTTAACAACTTTCGCATTTTCAATTATTAACAAACAGTTAGGATTTTTATCGTTGTTAGTTATTAGTTAGTGAAGCAATTAATTATAATTACGATTAATCAGCGTGTGTGGCTTTTTTCCCAACCCTCGCAGTTAGGCGAGATGAATTCAAAAGCACAGTTTTTAAAACTGTTATAACTTATAAGTTTTGTGTATCGATATCGTTATACGAGTAAAAATTCTTTTTTACTTATATGCAATTTTCATAAAATAAGGCTAAATTCTTCTGATTTGTTTTGAATTCATAACAAATGAAGGGCTGCGCATTTATATACATAGTAATAAAGAACTTTCTTTTTCAACCGTCTTGTTTTGTCAAGTGTAAGAGTTTTGTAAGTGTCAAGTAACATGACTAAAAATTTTGCGACCCTAGTTGACATGGCACATTCCGATAATTATAAAGTGTGCAAAAATCTATGAGCCCTGGAGGAGACTATCTTAAATCTTTAAAATACCGTATTGTACGTAAAGTATACATTATTTGTATTTTTTATTAACGAAACAAAACTACATTTACTGATTTTTCGACAATTTTACCAGAAGCGAGATCATTCAAAACTGATCGACTTCACTATTTACAATAAAACAATTATAATGCGCAACTTAGATCGATATAGTTTTAATTATAATTTCACACGTGGATCTTGTCAATCGTCAATACGTTCATTAAAACTACTTCGTCGTACACTTACAAACAGTAAATAGTAAATAAACATAAGTAGCTCATGTACCTATCTTTGATATAAACGCAAGAGGCAGGTGTAGAAACTATAAATCGATATAGCAATAAATATTTAGTTAACTGTTTAACACAGCCTAATTAATTTTTAAAAATTACTTCGGGCAGTAATGTCTTGGGTATAAACTAATTTGACACATTATCAATCAGTTGAAATGAAAACTTGAAAAAATTGAACTTGAAACAGAATTACATAAGGTTCAAATTTATTTCCGCCGTGTACGTGACGTTTTAAAGGCAAAGTAATCATGTAGGTAGTATACACGGTGCTCGTGAGCATTGCGAGAGATTAACAGTGTATTTCTGATCATAATTGGAGACTAAAATATCGTATAAACTTTTCTGGAATTCGCCTAGTTTCAGAGTACCACCAACCAACCACCAATTAAATAAAAAAACATTTTTTATTGTAACTCAGTGCAAAACGCTATTTTGATGGCGAATTCACTTTTTATGGGGTCTAGTCTAGACATTCTTATTGACAGATATCAAAGTTCCAAGGAACACTTATTCGCCAGGTTTACCAATCAAATTTATGTTTTTATGTTCAAAAGCATTTAAAAAATAAAAAATAAATGCAAAAAAAATTTTTTTTGGCGAAATTTACCTAATTTTATATAACATTTATTACTCCTTATGACATCAGGAATTCGTGGTTAAAATCTCTCGCAATGCTCACGAGCACCGTGTATATTGCGTACGTTGCGTATATTATAAGGAAAATAATATCTAAATTTAATAAAACGTATGAAAGTAAGTTTGTTAGGGTCTATACTAACTACCGTTAGCGTATGCGGTTATATCAATAATTTTAAGTGAAAAAAGAACCGACTTCAAGTATAATCTTTCAAACAATAAAAGAATTTTCCAAATCGGTCCAGCCGTCTTCGAATAATCGATAAACATACATTAAATAAAGCACAAACCAAGATCCCGACGAATTGAGAAACTTCTCCTTCGTGTTCTTGAAGTCGGTTGAAAATACACGCTTTATAACGAACCTATCGCAGAAACTTAAATAGGTATAAAGCCAACCACACACGTTCAGTTATGCCTGCGCAAGCACAACCGAGCAGCAAAAAACATCAATTTTCATATTTCAAATTTTGCTTGCGCAGGCAAGGAGTATGTCATACACACGTTCAGTTATGCCTGCACAAAAGAACTGTGTGTCGGTTATAACCTAGCGTGTGTGGCCGGCTTAATGAGTATAAGCGTGCAAAAAGCGCTGGTGACCTGGCGGTAAGATGTCCTACTTTCAATCAGGAGGTTTCGGGTTCAAACCCCGGATCGTACCACCCGGGTTTTTCGGAACTTACCTATGTACGAAACATCAATATTATTTGATATTTACCAGTCGCTTTTCGGTGAATACATCGTGAGAAAGACGGACCTAATCTTAATAAGGACTAAGGGTTGGAAGGTCAGATGAAAGCCGCTATCGTAAAGACTAGTCCCTACGCTAATTCATGGGATTAAGTTGCCAAGCGGACCCCAGGCTCAGTTAAGCCGGGGAAAACGCTCAGAAGATGAGGATAAACGTGCAAAACAATGCCCGATGGCGCTGCAATCGTAAAAACATCTTATTGCTTATTAAGTACGTTAAATCCGTATTAGTCTATAGTAAAATGTCTTTTAAGCATAGAAATATAAAATAAGGGGACGTAATCCCACGAAGATAGAACTGTGATTCCATAATAAGCCACCGTCTCGTGCACACACACGCACTTTTGACGTTTGAACCTATCACCGGTCGTCCACGAGTTGTATATGTGTGCGTGTCGCGCGTAAACACGAATAAATTATCTTATTAACCCCTACCTTGTCCATTTATAGTGCGCATACGCTTGTGTTTCAGGTTTTTTAAGACACAGTTACCTATATTTCAACCCAAAATCCTAGATTCAGACGTCCGGTACGCAGTACAGCACATGCCAACTTTTAGAACGTTTTAAAAATTAGTCTACTTACTCAACCTTGTTACCACTCATTAGCGAGACTAAACAAATATGGTGCCCTTGAAACGTTAAAAAAGCGCGCGAAACCGCGAATGAAAATAAACAATCATAGAGTGGTCATTTGATACGTCCAGATTTACGATTACGATTGTGGTAGGATCGTGAAAATAACTAGCGTATTTAATTTTGTTTATCGACATAAAAATGTTCTACATACATCCTCATGAATTAAAGTTATATAACTATCCTAGTCGTATATTGTTTCTACTCAAAATTGCTAGCTATTTCCATCCTAAACGAGAAAAACCTGACAACGTTTTTATGGGTTAACCTTTTAATACAACCTTTTGCATAAGTTTTAAATACAACCTTCTATGACTAACAAAATGGACTAACTGAAATGTATAAACAGTATAAGACTTTAACGTAGGCGCGGATCCAGGATTTCGTTCAGGGGGGGCACTTTCCTTCACAAAAAATCTCGCGGCAATTGCCCTGTTGCAAATAAATTTATTAAATTCAGTAACAAAATTTGAAACTCTACTTTAGATAGGATTGCACAATTGATAAATGTGACTATAATAGTATTTTATACAATGGTGACATAATTATGACTTTTCAGTAGAGTACCGTGCTTAGGCCACAAGGCAACAGTGTTGTCATGTGAACATCTTCCCTAAGAACATCATTTAGCGATTATCTTATGGAATGCTATAGAGAACGTTTATAAAGTACTAGCTTTGCGCCCCGCGACTTCGTCCGCGTATGATAGCAACTTCGCACCCCTATTTAACCCCCTCAGGGTTAGAATTTTCCATAACGCTGAAAGGACTTTTATTGTATTTTAATAAGTTATCTTCCCACAAAGTTAAAAGTCTCTAGCTCAAAAAAATAAATTTCCCCAATACAAACTTTGAACCCCTTTTTAACCCCCTCAGGGGTAGAATTATCCAAAACGCTAAAAGAACTTTTATTGTATTTGAATAAGTAATCTTCCTACAAAGTTAAAAGATTCTATCTCAAAAAAATAAATTTCCCCGATACAAACTTTACACCCCTTTTTAACCCCTTCAGGGGTGAACTTATCCTAAACGCAAAAAAAGTATTTTTTTGTGTTTTCTAATAAGTAATATTTAGAGGGCGGAGTACCGGTGGCAAATTTCACACTAAATGTATGGAGTCGCCTAAGTATTCTTATGATTAAATAAATAACGAATAAATGATTAATTTTGCATAATAATTTTTAGGAACTTATAGAAATTATCTTACGAGCATACAAATATAATGTAATATGTTGTTAATATCTATAATACATAATAATATGTTTTCTTATCAAAACATTATCATTAGGTACTAAATACTAGACTAAGAAGTTATACCTGCCAAACGATATATTATTTTCAAGACCATTCAATTACAATTGAGGACTGGAATTATGTGTTCGAGGTCCTCCTCACAATCTACACTTAAGTGCGTATCCATGTTATAAAATGAATGGACTATGGCCACATGTTCCTGGTTTTTCGGAGTGAATCGGTTTCTTAATTTATTGAAGATCCATTTATGAGTGGAAAACGATCGCTCTACATCTACCGATGTCATGGTTGCATGTTTAAGGACTTGTTTATAATTTTCCATTGTAATCATATTCCTTAATTCGTCAGTATCTGGGTTTCTATCTAGAACCAATTCGAGTTTATTTCGCACGGTTTCACTTCCTTGGAGGCTTAAAATACTCCTAACTATATCTATAACCAGAAAACTTTCTTCTATCGGAATTTTAGTGCATTCTAATTTTTTTATCGATTCAGGTATAATTTCGTAACAATTTTTTATAAAGCTTAACTCGTTTTTTTAATTTTCATTTTCAAACACCTTCTGGGCTTTTCTAATGGCAATAGCTTCTTTACTGTTCAATTGCATCACAACATTTTTAATCACGTCAAAATGTCTATCGTAGTAAAAACTTGCATTTAACCAGGTGCCCCAACGAGTGATAATGGGTTCCGGTGGTAAAGGCACATTCTGCGCATGGTCCCTGAAAAATCGGACGCGGTGTGGTGATTTTAAACAAATCTTCTTGACATTAGATATTAAAGAATTGACCAATTTATGTTCAGATCTTATCTGCTCCGCAACTCTGTGTAGTCCATGAGCGAAACAAGTTACGTGTCGTACTTTAGTGTACTTTTTCTTGAAAATCTTGCCGGCAGCAAGCATGTACGCTGCGCTATCCGAACAGAATATTAAAAATTTGTTCATATTGTCTGTAAAATTATCCTCCCACAAAAAATTCAAGCTGTCGTCAACCACCGCTGCAATTGAGTTCGCGTTTACAGTACTAACGACTTTACACGCTAACAAATATGGCCTTTGTAAAGCATCATCAAGTGATTTTATAATTACATTTTACTACACAATTACCGAAATTATCAAGAGTCTCATCCACCGCAAGCCATAAATTGGAATCGAAAAATGTATTTCATATTTGCTTGACGGTCGCATTGTATATTCTGGTAAGATAGTATTTTCTCAAAACACTTTCTTCGGGAAGTTTTACGCCTTTATCTAAGTATTTTCCAAAGAACTTTTTAAATTCTGGATGGTTAACTCTTTTCCATGGGATGTTACACGCTATAAGGAAAACGCATAAATCATAGGCAAAGGTGCCATTTTGGTTTCCACAGTTAATTTGGTGTTGTTTACTGTTAACGTTTTTTTCGACATTATATTTTTTCAACTGCTTTAAATCCACTGAGCAAGAAATACAGTGAATGCTACATTCTTCTTCATTATATATAAGATTTTCGTACGGTTCTATCATCCGCAGAATTGTTGCTTCACATGGCTTATTCATCTTGATATTTTTCGGTTTTAAATATTTAGCCGACGCAATAATAATTCAGATAATATAGATGTAAAGCAGCTGTCTAAATTGACAATGTCAAATAATTAGTTTCTAAATGTCTCATAAATTTGTAAATTAGTAACTTTTTGAAAAGAAAGGTTGCATATGGTAAAAAATATTATATCGATGAATGGTGACTTTGTTAAAAGAAATTGAAAAATAACCCAAAACATTTACGACATAACATTTAGGTGTTCCTGAAATCGATTTATGAAAATAAATGTTAAGTACTTACTTCCAATTTACGAGTAGGTACCATACTAAGTACATTAGGTAAATGAATAATTTTATTATTCAAGCCTAAAATAATAATTATAAAAACGACTCCATACCTTTTGTGTGAAATTTGCCACCGGTACTCCGCCCTCTAGTAATATTCCTACTAAGTTGTAAGCCTCTAGCTCAAAGAATAAAGTTTTCCGCATACAAACTTTGCACCCCTATTTACCCCCCTCATGGGCGGAATGATCAAAAACGCTGAAATCACTTTTATATTTTTATAAATATCAGAAAACGTACGAAGTTTCAAGTCTCTAACTTAAAATTTAAAATCCTACACATACAAACTTTTAACCCCCCTTTTTACCACCTTATGGGTCGAAGTTTTCAAAATCGCTTCTTATTATTTGCACACATTATAAGTGTAACCCGATCTGCAAATTGCAACTTTCTAGCTTCAGTTGTTACAGCCCCGCTTTAATACAAACTTTTCAACCCCGATTCAACTCCTCTCGGGTGGAATTTTGAAAAACGCTGAAATTAGTTTATTTGCTTTTAAGTTAGTAGCCTGCAAACGAAATTTCAAGACTGTCACAAAAAAAAAATGTAATCTCTATACAAACTTTCAACCTCTTTTTTACCCCCTTAGAGGTTGAACTTCAAAAAACGCTGAAAGTATTTTTATTATTTTTTAATTATCAGGAAGCGTACTAAGTTTCAAACCTGTAACCTTAAATTTTAAGCCCCATCCATACAAATTTTCAACCCCCTTTTTACCCCCTTAGGGTATGAATTTAACAAAATCGCTTCTTATTATGTTAACACGTTATAAATGTAACCCGACCTACAAATTACAACTTTCTAGCTTCAGTTGTTACGGCCTCGCTTTAATACAAACTTTTCAACTCCGTTTCAATTCCTCTCGGGTGAAATTTAGAAAAACGCTGGAATCAGTTTTTTTTTATTTGAAGTTAGTAGTAGCCTGCAAATGAAATTTGAAGTCTGTCACAAAAAAAATGTAATCTCTATACAAACGTTCAACCCCTTTTTTACCCCGTTAGAGGTTGAATTTCAAAAAACGCTGAAATTATTTTTATAATTTCTTAATTATCAGGAAGCATACAAAGTTTCAAACCTCTAACCTTAAATTTTAAGCCCCATCCATACAAACTTTCAACCCCATTTTTACCCCCTCAGGGGATGAATTTTTCAAAATCGCTTCTTATTATTTTAACACGTTATAAATGTTACCCGACCTGCAAATTACAACTTTCTATCTTCTGTTGTTACGGCCTCGCTTTAATACAAACTTTTCAACCCCGTTTCAACTCCTCTGGGGTGGAATTTTGAAAAATGCTGAAATGAGTTTTTTTGCTTTTAAGTTCTTAGCCTGTAAACGAAAATTCAAGTCTGTCACAAAAAAAAATCTCTAATTGATTTGTTAGTTTGTATAGACAAACTTTCAACCCCTTTTTTACCGAGTTAGAGGTCGAATTTCAATAAACGCTGAAATGATTTTTAATTATCAGTAAGTGTACAAAGTTACAAACCTCTAACCTTAAATTTTAAGCCCCATCCTTACAAACATTCAACCCCCTTTTTACCCCCTTAGGGGATGAATTTTTCAAAATCGCTTCTTATTACTTGTACACATTACAAATGTAACCAGACCTGAAATTTTTAACTTTCTAGCTTCAGTAGATTCGGCTCGGCGTAGATCAGTCAGTCAGTCAGTCAGTCAGTCAGTCAGTCAGGACAAAGGCATTTATATATATATATATATATAGACTAGCTTTCCGCCCCGCGACTTCGTCCGCGTATGATAGCACCTTCGCACCCCTATTTAACCCCCTCAGGGGTAGAATTTTTCCATAACGCGGAAAGGACTTTTATTGTATTTTAATAAGTTATCTTCCCACAAAGTTAAAAGTCTCTGGTTAAAAAAAGTAATTTCCCTTATGCAAACGTAGCACCCCTATTTAATCCCCTCGGGGGTGGAATTTTCCAAAACACTGAAAGTAGTTTTATTGTGTAGTAATAAGTAATATACCCACAGAGTTTGAAGTCTCTAGTTTAAAAAAAGAAATTTCCCTTATGCAAACTTTGAACCACTTTTGAACCCCCTCAGGGGTGGAATTATCCAAAACGCTAAAAGTATTTTTATTTTATTTGAAAGGGTAATCTTCCTACAAAGTTTAAAGTTTCTAGCTCAAAAAAATAAAATTTCCCCGATACAAACTTTGCACCCCTTTTTAACCTCATCAGGGGTGAAATTGTCCTAAACGCATTTTGTGTATTCTAATAAGTAATATTCCTACAAAGTTGTAAGTCTCTAGCTCAAAGAAAGAAGTTTTCCGCATACGAACTTTGCACCCCTATTTAACCCCCTCAGGGGCGGTATTATCCAAAACGCTGAAACAACTTTTATTATTTTTTAAATATCAGCGAACGTGTGAAGTTTCAAGTCTCTAACTTAAAATTTAAAATCCTATACATACAAATTTTTAAACCTCTTTTTACCCCGTTAGGGGATGAATTTTTCAAAATCGCTGCTTATTATTGGTCTAAATTATAAATGTAACTGTACCTGCAAATGACTACTTTCTAGCTTCAGTTGTTACGGCCTCGCTTTAATACAAACTTTTCAACCCCGTTTCAACTCCTCTCGGGTGAAATTTAGAAAAACGCTGAAATATTTTTTTTTGTTTTTAAGTTAGTAGTAGCCTGCAAACGAACGTTTTGGACCCGGGGTATGTCCTTAAACTACGTCTGGACTTTGGTATGTCCTTAAACTATGCCAAAAAGAGAGGTATGGGCACTACGAATGGCATCTCGCTTAGTGTGGTAGGACACGTTCAGTGAATGTCATCTCGCTCAAATCTGGAGCAGAGCCCGACTGGGGAAGTACCTCCACCTTACAGAAAACCACAGCCAAATAGCACTAGACCCTACTCATAGTGTTGTGTTCCTGCTGGTGAGCAAGGTTGCCAAAGAGCTCAAAGAGGACCCAGTGTGTTGACGATGAGGGACCCTCTTGTTCCTTTAGCCGTCAACACAGTGAATCCTCCTTTTTGTAAAGGGTCGGCAACGCGCATGTGGCTCCTGTGGAGTTACAGGCGTCCATAGGTTACGGTAGCTGCTTACCATTAGGCAGGCCGTATGCTTGTTTGCCACCGTCGTAGTATAAAAAAAAAAACGAAATTTCAAGTCTGTCACAAAACAATTGTAATCTCTATACAAATTTTCAACCCCTTTTTTACCCCGATAGAGGTTGAATTTCAAAAAACACTGAAATTTTTATTATTATTTCTTAATTATCAGGAAGCGTACAAAGTTTCAAACCTCTAACCTTGAATTTTAAGCCCCATCCATACAAATTTCCAACCCCCTTTTTACCCCCTTAGGGGAAGAAGTTTTCAAAATCGCTTCTGATTATTTGAACACGTTATAAATGTAACCCGACCTGCAAATTACAACTTTCTATCTTCTGTTGTTACGGCCTCGCTTTAATACACACTTTTCAACCCCGTTTTAACTCCTCTGGGGTGGAATTTTGAATAACGCTGAAACTAGTTTTTTTGCTTTTAAGTTCTTAGCCTGCAAACGAAAATTCAAGTCTGTCACAAAAAAAAAATCTCCATACAAACTTTCAACCCTTTTTCAACCCCGTTAGAGATGGCATTTTTAAAAACGCTGAAATCACTTGTATTGTTTTTTAATTATTAGTATATGGACGAAGTTACAAATCTATAACCTTAATATTTAAGCCCCATCCATACAAACTTTCAACCCCCTTTTTATTTCCTTAGGGGTTGAATTTTTCAAAATCACTTCTTATTACTTGTACGCGTTATAAATGTAACCAGACCTAAAATTTTCAACTTTCTAGCTTCTGTAGTTTCGGCTCTGCGTGGATCAGTCAGTCAGTCAAGTCAAAGTCAAGACAAAGGCATTTATATATACTGGCTTTCCGCCCCGCGACTTCGTCCGCGTATGATAGCAACTCCGTACCCCTATTTAACCCCCTCAGGGATGGAATTATCCAAAACGCTAAAAGTACTTTTATTGTATTTGAATAAGTAATCTTCCTGCAAAGTTAAAAAATTCTAGGTCAAAAAAATAAATTTCCCCGATACAAACTTTACACCCCTTTTTAACCCCCTCAGAGGTGAAATTATCCGAAACGCTAAAAGGACTTTTTGTGTTTTCTAATAAGTAATATTCCTACAAAGTTGTAAGTCTCTAGCTCAAATAAAAAAGTTTTCCGCATACAAACTTTGCACCCCTATTTACCCCCCTCAGGGGCGGAATGATCCAAAACGCTGAAATAACTTTTGTATTTTTATAAATATCAGAAAACGTACGAAGTTTCAAGTCTTTAATTTAAAATCCTACACATACAAACTTTTAACACCCTTTTTACCCCCTTATAGGTTGAATTTTTCAAAATCGCTTCTTATTATTTGTACACGTTATAAGTGTAACCCGATCTGCAAATAGAAACTTTCTAGCTTCAGTTGTTACGGCCCCGCTTTAGTACAAATTTTTCAACCCCGATTCAACTCCTCTCGGGTGGAATTTTGAAAAACGATGAAATTAGTTTTTTTGCTTTTAAATAAGTAGTAGTCTGCAAATGAAATTTCAAGTCTGTCACAAAAAAAAATGTAATCTCTATACAAATTTTCAACCTGTTTTTTACCCCGTTAGAGGTTGAATTTCATAAAACGCTGAAATTATCTAGACACACGGCAGTGTGTAAGCCAAGTTCGAGCAAAAAAAAGCGACACACCGGCCGTGGGTTATATTACACGAACCATTTCGGGCCAATTTCGACCACCCTATAACTCAAAACATATTTTATCTACGCATATGAAATTTCGAGTGTCTGTTGACATCCCCTTAATTGTCTAGAATACAAAATTTCATTATTCTACCTATAGCAGTTCTTGAGATATTGACGTCAGAAAATCGCTATTTTTACTATACACTCACTCACTGACTCACTGACTCATCAAAAACCTAGACCACTTCCAATGGTCGTACTGACTTGAAATTGGGCATGATAGGTCTTAAGGTCAAAGTAAAGGGAAAAATCTGAAAACGGCCAAGTGTGAGTCAGTTTTAAAAATAGCGAAGGTGTAACTTTGTTCTACTATGAAGTCATAATGAACTAAATGGGTCTATCTTCCAATGGTCGTACCGACCTGAAATTTGGCTCGAAGGTTTGTCTTTAGGTCGAAATAAAGTAAAAATCTGAAAACGGCCAAGTGTGAGTCAGTTTCGAAAACAACGAATGTGTAATTTTGTTCTACTATAAGTAGGTATGGAGTGGAAATGAGATAAGACTTATTTAAATTTAGATACATACCAATTTAAGACAATACATGTTTGTCTTAAAGACAAGAACAATAAAATTGTTCACCACTCTGTGTGTGTCTGTTGCGGGAACCGAACCCTCGATTTACGAAGTGCAAAGCAGATCACTAGGTACCGTCGAGTTCCGTATCTTCGCCTGGATTTTGACACATTTCCCAAAAAATCTTTCAAATTTGAAAGCATTTTAGTCCTTTATGGCCAAAAAACGTATTTTAGTACTCCTGACTATCAGTATATACCATTAAAGCTTTGAATTTCATTGGGTAACTTGGCAATAAATGGCCCCGAAGGCAATAGGCGAAGTTTGGGTGTTTTCTCCAATCTTCGCCTATGACATGCCTTACCGCTAATTATAAACTTTTCTGGGACTTACACCTATCAAGTCTTATCTCCCTGGAACGTGTTAATATAATATGAACCTTAACTACACCAGACTAGGCACATTTAAAAAAAAATGTGTAGTAGGCGAAGATTGGCAACAGTCTGAAGTTGTTTACATACATTTTCTAAAATGATGCTAGGGCTGCCAAAAATTAACCAACATGTCAAATAAAGGAGAGTAATGGTTTATAAGTAAAAAAAATGATTATTATATAAACAAAAAACGTATCTCTTTTCGCTTATCAGTATTTTCGTAATTGAGATCAAATCAACCTTTGGCTTCTACACATAATTACCTTTTCAAAGTGAGACCGTACAACCGTACAATGATTGCCTTCTAAGGGTCCCTTGTTCATACCAAGTATCTACTAGTACTACTGGGTACATCTACATATATCTTTATCTCACTAACTTTCCTCCAAATCGCTAATCCCATTTCCGAAAAACCAAACATAAGAAAATATGTACATTTGGAAACAAATTTGACAACCCTAGGGGTAGGCGAAGTTCGGTAATAAGATGGCCGCCAAATACCCTCACCAATGTTTTATCCAATTGTGACTTCTAAACGTAAGCCAGCCATTAAATAATAGTTACATATTAAAAAGAAATAGTTACAGGATATAATCATGTAAAAAGTTTAACATTACCTGGCCTGTATCACTGTTTAAAACTAAAGTTAAAACACTGGCTTAAAAAACGTGTGGTCGGTGTCGCGCAAAAACCTCACTGAATGTCAACTATATGAAGTTAGCCACAGATCGTTCCAAGAATGTTGACACCCGTAAGAAATACTTTGTATTTAGTAGTTTTGTGTAAGGCTTGCACTAAAAACATTTTGTTAAAGTCAATTTATGTAAAAATAGGCGAACATAGGTAGCACAGGCGAAGATACGCAACACGACGGTACACTAGGTGCGCTAAATCAGTCAAACAAAAATGAAAAGACTTTTTTTTCTCGCATAGTCTAAATAATTTCTAATTTTACAACTAATAAAATCGCAGATTCAAGAACATGGAAATCATATATACTCTAAGATGGAATTATATATACTACTGCCCATCTCACCCTCCGATACGCCACGGGATGAGATGGGATGGTGCACTTCTAGGGCTACATAATAGGCCACCAATTATAATACCTACTGGTAGGTAGGTATTACCAAGTTATTAATTATCAAGTTATAATTAAAGGTTGTCTGGAAGAAATCGCTCATTAGCGATAAGGCCGCCTGTTGTTACCTCTACCTAAATTTATCTAATTGTAAAATTTGTGGTTGTAACTGTATGAGGTGTGCAATAAAGAGTATTTATTATTATTATTAATTATCTATGTAGGTAGCGTACTTACAAACAGAATAAAGTACGTTATTGATGTATGTAATTATATGTAAGTAGGTACATTTTATAGGTGTAGGGAGCCAGTTTATTTGTAAAAATCACCTATAAATAAATAGTAAAATAGAATTAGACGCTTAGTATAAAGGGTTATAGTATAAAGTACATACCTAAGTGGAATGAGACATTTCCTAAAGCAAAAGTGATAAAAAAATAATAAAGAACCTACACCTAACAAAAATAAATGAAATCCCATCAAAAACATAAATGTGAAAGGCTTCCAAGTTCGATACTATGGGAATGCTTCGCCTATAAAAGAAGTGAGATCTGAATAAGTACCAAGTTCCATAAAAATACCTCAAATCATAAATAGTTATAGGAATGCACACTTGATTTCCAGCAGTTTTTAAGGTACATTTTGAATAAGTATCACGTTACATAGAAATACCTAAAATTATAATAGTCAGAGAAACGCACACCGGTTTGTTTAGCAGTTTCCTGATAACATTTATTATTTTCAGTACTTTTTAATGATGTAACTTGGCAAGTATTAATAGAAAATTATATACTTGACACATTGCAGTCCAAAGGTGTCGATTCATTGCATTGAAAAGGTGTGTGGTGTGTGAAAACTTGCCAAG
Organism: Pammene aurita; assembly: GCA_947086415.1. Classification (NCBI taxonomy): domain Eukaryota; kingdom Metazoa; phylum Arthropoda; class Insecta; order Lepidoptera; family Tortricidae; genus Pammene; species Pammene aurita. Next base: position 8,371,244 of record OX352313.1, read on the forward strand.
TAACATCATTAAAAAGTACTGAAAATAATAAATGTTATCAGGAAACTGCTAAAAAAACCAGTGTGCATTTCTCTCACTATTATAATTTTAGGTATTTCTATGTAACGTGATACTTATTCAAAATGTACCTTAAAAACTGCTGGAAATCAAGTGTGCATTCCTATAACTATTTATGATTTGAGGTATTTTTTATGGAACTTGGTACTTATTCAGATCTCACTTCTTTTATAGGCGAAGTATTCCCATAGTATCGAACTTGGCAGCCTTTCACATTTATGTTTTTGATGGGATTTTTATTACTTTTTAATTATCAGAAAGCGTACGAAGTTTTAAACCTCTAACCTTAAACTTTAAGCCCCATTCATACAAATTTTCAACCCCCTTTTTACCCCCTTAGGGGATGAATTTATCAAAATCACTTCTGATTATTTGAACACGTTATAAATGTAACCCGACCTGCAAATTACAACTTTCTAGCTTCAGTTGTTACGGCCTCGCTTTAATACAAACTTTTAAACCCCGTTTCAACTCCTCTCGGGTGGAATTTTGAAAAACGCTGAAATTAGTTTATTTGCTTTTAAGTTAGTAGCCTGCAAACGAAATTTCAAGACTGTCACAAAAAAAAATTGTAATCTCTATACAAACTTTCAACCCCTTTTTTACCCCGTTAGAGGTTGAATTTAAAAAAACGCCGAAATCATTTTTATTATTTCTTAATTATCAGAAAGCGTACATAGTTTCAAGTTTCTAACTTAAAATTAAAAAACCTTCACATACAAACTTTTAACCCCCTTTTTACCCCCTTATGGGTTGAATTTTTCAAAATCGCTTCTTATTATTTGAAAACGTTATAAATGTAACCAGACCTGCAAATTACAACTTTCTAGCTTCCGTTGTTACGGCCTCGCTTTAATACAAACTTTTCAACCCCGTTTCAACTCCTCTGGGGTGGAATTTTTAAAAACGCTGAAATTAGTTTTTTTGCTTTTAAGTTCTTAGCCTGCAAACGAAAATTCAAGTCTGTCACAAAAAAAAAATCTCTATACAAACTTTCAACCCTTTTTTAACCCCGTTAGAGGTTGAATTTTGAAAAACGCTTAAGTTACTTTTATTTTTTTTAATTATTAGTAAATGGACGAAGTTTCAAATCTCTAACCTTAATATTTAAGCCCCATCCATACAAACTTTCAACCCCCTTTTTACCCCCTTAGGGGTTGAGTTTTTCAAAATCGCTTCTTATTACTTGTACACGTTATAAATGTAACCAGACCTGAAATTTTCAACTTTCTGGCTTCTGTAGTTTCGGCTCTGCGTGGATCAGTCAGTCAGTCAGTCAGTCAGGACAAAGGCATTTATATATATAGATATAGATAGATAGGAGATATGCTATTAATCTAAATGACAAATTATACTGCAGGAGTAGAAGTATAATAGTACATTATGATACAAGTGTGCTGAGTTGATCATTACATACGAAGCGATATTGTGCGCACGAACGCATGTGAGTGCGCATAAGGAAGCTGAGCTTACGTAATGATCAAGCACACGCGTTTCATACGACACTTGCGAGGAAATAACAGAATAGTATGATTAATAACTTTTTCTACTCCGGTACTTTTATCTGTCAATTATATGGTCCCGCAAACGAATATAAAAGCATGTCTTTCGCAATTTCAAAAAAGTCTATCTAGTCTATTCTTCATAAAGACCCTAGGGTTATTATGTAATATAATGCAACTGCTAACAAAGGTGCCCTGTAAACCCAACAAATATTTTCTTTTTCTACTCCCGTTTATCTATCATTTATACATTCGTCATCATCTATATACTCGAAGAAAAGTCTATCTAGTCTATTCCCCAAAAAAACAACGTAAATAAAAGCGCCAAAATAGAAGCGCGTGCAGTCACGACTTTAGAAGAAAATAAATTACTGCCAACCTAAGCAACCTAAATAAACGTAGTGTTTTTAGAAAAAAAAACTTAAAAAAAGAAAAAATGAAAAAAAACCACAGACATACTTTGTAGTTTTTATGTTTGCCATTCGTTTGTGGTGGCAAACTGCAAACTTTGAAAATAATGTGGGGGCACGGCAGTGCCCCCGCCAAGTCGAGCACGAAGCAAACACTGCCGTACCATCCTTTACTGGAACCATTTCGCCGCATTTTCAGGCCCCTATTTGAGAACCTCTGGATAAGACCAGAACGCAGAAATTTTCGTCATCCAGTAAGATATAATCACATACTTAAAATCCAAAATTTCAAGTCTGTAGGTCATTTAGTTCCGAAGTTAAGCGAAAGCAAAGTTTCGCATTTATGACACTCACTCACTCATGATCATAAAAATAGAACTAGTACTTCCCATAAACTCAGAGAGCTGAAATTTGGTACAGAGTTTAATAGCCACATAAAGGGAAAACTATAAAAACTAGGATGATCGAAGATCTGGAGTACCTGGTGACCCTGATTAGAAAACAAAATTTGGACTAAGAGTGGCGGTGATACCCGCACACGTCGCTAGATGGCGCTGACTGTCGCTGTCGTCTAAATAAATCAATAGGCCCACGTTTCTGCAAAAAGAAGTGAAATCCCACCAAAAACATTCTGTAAATAACTAGCCAAGTCTCGATGGAGCTGCTTGTTTATCTCTAAAAAGTAATGAAATCTAGACAAAGTCGTGCCAAGTCTAAGGTTCCTTACTGCGATTTCTTTATTATTATAGTTAATGTTGTGTGACTTGGCCGTTGAAGGGTACATAAGGGTACAAAACCAGGTGCTCCAGCAGACACCAGATTCAATAACCAGTTATTGAATCAACGTTTCCCAAGTGGCAATTTTCCATCGTCAATGGGTAGCGGTTCTGGCGACAGATTGGTGCAATGGTGTCATGGATGGAGCACCTGGTTTTGTACCCTTCAACGGCCAAGTCACACAACATTAACTATAATAATAAAGAAATCGCAGTAAGGAACCTTAGACTTGGCACGACTTTGTCTAGATTTCATTACTTTTTAGAGATAAACAAGCAGCTCCATCGAGACTTGGCTAGTTTTTTACAGAATGTTTTTGGTGGGTTATATTTTTACTAATCTCTGTCGCTCTTTGATAATTGATTTAATAACGACAGTGTGTGTTTGTGTTAGTATTCTTGAAATACAGTGTTTTAAAAGGAGAAACATAAATTATTGTTGATTATGTTGACAAAATAACTGCAATATCCATGAAGTGTTCAATTTCCCACTTTTTGTAAAACTATGTGTAGTCGTAGAAAAAGTATTGTATGCAACGTCGTATAAGTAGGTAAAAAAATGTTCGTGGCGTTTTTCTTAACAATTTTCGCCTCCGGCTGCGCCTACGGCTCAAATTGTTACCCACGCCACACACCTTTTTTGACCCCTCTTATACAACTGTTACATAAAATACTATTTGATAAATACATTAATTGTCAGAATGTTTATAGGATAGAGGTACTTTACGAACCTAAGATAATTAAATTTAACTAACCTTTTTTGTGATGTTATTGAGTATCTGGAACTCTTTTTCAAATCATTTCATAAAATTAAAGACTTCACATTTATTGTGCAATAAATTATAGTATTTTTTTTCTTACGTATTGCTCACAAGATTTTTATGATGACATTTTACTAGTATGTATCACAATTTTGAAATATATCCAGAGGTTAAATTAACGCTAAAAGTGTCTTCTTATTCATTGAAAATATAATTTGTTTAAATTAATAAAACACGACGAGAAAAATCTAACAAATAAACAATGATTTGAGGTTAACTTATAAATGGCGCGCAATTTTCTTTTTTGGATGTGCGTACAGCTTGAGGCAAAGGCGCGGACGTATAATGCCAAACAGCCAATATTAAAACAGACAATTCGTGTTTAAAACGTAATTTATTGTGTATTACGAGTAATATAATAAGTTTAAATGATTCTTATTCACAATCAGGATTGTATACTTTGTATTCTATCGTAAATGTGTATATTTTTAATATATTTACTTTTTTTTACTTTTTTAGAATGTAAACTCATAAAGAGTTAAAAAAAAGTAAAGGTAATACCCGACTAAATTACAACGATTCATCTGCGTACGTACAACTTGGTACTAGAGTACAAACGTCACTTGATCGGATTATTAAATTATTCCACTAGTTGGATAATTATTGTGAAATGCACGCGTGTTTAATATCTAGGATTATGAGCATAAAAGCGGTGGAATAAGAACCTCGTTACGAGCAGGTGTGTTGAAAAATATTATAAAATATAAGTAGTAAAAGATATTTTTAGGATTTGTTCAACTGTTTATGATGTTTGTTTATTTTAGTGTAATTAATAATCTTTTCTCTCGGTTTAGCCATATTCAGGAAATTAGTAAATGTAAGAAAAGTAAATAAAATCGCAACTAATAAATTGGAATAGTTTTTCGCAAACCTCATCCTTATCAAAGTTCATTAAGAGAAATTTCCCCATTTTAGGCCCACGTAAAGCAGACGCTCAACCGCTCACAGGGCCTCTACATGACTAAATATTTGGTTAGTAATTATTAATAGCCAATGGCAAATGAAATATACATTTCCCGCCCTTTTTGACGCCTCAAGGCCGCAAGTTTGACGCAAGTCCCGCCGACAGCTTTTGATTCACTCTTTAATTTTATCTTCTGTTGAATATTGTCAATAATTATGTAGTCTATAATAGTTAGTAGTTATAGTGTCCGATGTTTAAAATTGTTGATGCAGATTGTTAAATACTACGATTCTTTAGTAATACATTGCTAACGTTAACCGTTTAATCTGTATGATATACCAAGTCAATCCAACTCGAAGGGCTATACCTATAGTTACCCGTAAAATACATGTACAATGTATGTACTGCATGAAGGATAGTATGTAATGTAGGTATGCATGTCGTAATAACTTGATATTATTTTCAATTACAGTACACTCGGCTTCACGCACAGATTCATGCTTGTGATTGTAGAATCACATAAACACATGCTTATCCGGTTCGAAGGACCATAATAATCTCGTACGATTTGTTCGAGTTACAATAACAAATGACTACGCTGCAAGTGCTAACCAACACTATCGTTTGACGTCAAACGCTTAGAGCTTTTATTTGATATTTTGAATACATTGCTTTGTATTTAGAACGGGACTTTCAATATTTGTACTAATGTTATAAACATGCAAACAAAATAATAATCTGACCTTCTGCATCATATTTTTAGATCGATTAAGAAACACATAAAAATATTGCATTGTTTTTTAAAGCGTCTTTTAAATAAAAATGTTTTTAAATATAATTTAATTTTGAGTCAATGTTATAAAAATGAATAACTACGCAAATAATCCATATCCAATCAATCTCCTTCATATTTTAAAAACTGAGTATTTGCGTTTAAAGTATTCCATTTGAATGGACGTAAAAGGTTAAAATTCCTAAAATAATCGTTTTCTAAATGAATGAAGTCCATTTTAGATTTATTACATAGGGCAGGAACATAATAGAGATTGTTGACATTCTTTCACGTTCATATGCCTGTCAGGCAAAACAAATATTTCAATTTGTTGTGATAGGAATATTAGTTCTATATAATCATAAATTGCTTAAAATAAGATAATAATTCTGTTTTGATTTTGGCAGTCAGCCAAATTCTGATTGCATGTTTACAAGCTTTTATTTAACTTGCAACGTTCGAATATTGATGTAATTGAATGTCAGAGTAGATTTAAAATCATCCGTTTTTCGACCACTTGATAAAACCTGGAGTAAATTGTTTTCCGAAAAGATAAAACAAAGATATATGCAATTTTTATCACGAATAAAACGATTGATTCTGATTCTGATACTGAAAACCTGAAGTAGGTATTTTTGTAAATTCTGTGACAATTCAACAGCCTAGTACAGTCACCGACAATAGTATCTTCCTACACGAACGAGGACCGCAAAAATATGTGATACGCTCTTATTTGATAAAAGGGGATATACCTACGACTTGTGTTATAAAAAACCGCAACCGTATTATTAAGTTAAGGCTCGTCAGAATTGCTTATCTAAATCCCGTCGACGGTAAATGATTTTGTATCAATAATTTTAAACAAAAAAGAACCGACTTCACTTAGACTCCACCTTTCCAAAAGCAAATGCTCGACCTGCTGTAAAAAATACTGAAATAATATAGGTGTGCCTGTAATTGTTGAGGAGTTCCCTCGATATCTCCAGGACAGGACCCCATCATCAGTTCCTGACCTGGTTATAATGGGACCAACTGTCAAGTATACTCTTACAAACAACAGAATTATTTTTCAAAACATGTACAGCCGTGTTCGAATAATCAGTAAACATACATAAAAAAAACAATGATCCCGACGTATTGAGGAGGTTCTCAATTCCTTCGAAATATTGAAGTCGATTGAAAATAAAACTAATGTCAAAAATGTATTTGTCTTTGTTACCAAACTCTACTTTAAGACCGTGTCAGATATTGCACGCTTTGTCCTTTAAGACATTATTGCGAGTTATCGATAAACGTTACCTTGCCAGTCTGTTCTAAAATTCAACTAATACCGTAGCTATTTCAAGTACTAGTTTCAAGTGTTATGAGGCATCTGGTAAGTCTTTCCTGACTTTAGAGCTTGCAGATGTTTCAGCTTATTGCTAGGTCGTAAGCTATTAATAGACTGGTCTGAAGGCTATTGTATTGCTATTAGATAGTTCAACTGTATCGATTTATGGCGGCTTCAATATCGTAAAGACGGGCACGAGATTGGTATATTTAATCTGTTAATTTTCACAAACTTGAGCCAACATTGACTCAATATAAATATCATATCATAAACAAATGCTGGTGATGCTTTTAAGGACATAATTGGTATCGCATTCTAATTATGATAAACAAAAAACACCGGCCAAGTGCGTGTCGGACCACGCATAGGAGGGTTCCTTCAATGGAATAAGAACCAAACTAATACCAAAAGGTAGTATCTGATGCCTATGGAAGAAGTTTTTTGGAGATAACTCAAAAATGGCTGAACCGATAATGTTCAAAATAATTTTCGTTGCAAGTATATGATAAGGCGCATCTCTTCAATTTTTTTCATATTTTTTGAATTTACGGTTCAAAAGTTACGGGGGGGCTACACAACTTTTCTGACTTTCGAAGCGATTATTTCAGAAAATATTCACTTAATCACAAAATAGTCAAAGAAACCTCAATGCTATTTTGAAAGACCTATCGATTGATGTGTCACATGTTGATATTTGGTATTTTTTTTTTCAATTTAGTTACCTGTATGGAGCGCCCCCCTAAATTTTTTTTTTTTCAAATTTAACTACATAACTAAGTAGGCATACAAAACACTACACCTTACGTGTAAATTTTATTCAGATACGTCGTATAGTTTCCGAGTAAAATGCCTGTGACATACGGACGGACAGACAGGCAGACAGACAGACATGACGAATCCATAAGGGTTCCGTTTTTTGCCATTTGGCTACGGAACCCTAAAAAAACATTTTTGGTGCAAAAAAAGGAGTATGTATGGAGGGTTGGGCGGCTGGGAACACGTGTCCCATACAAAAAAAAAATGTTCGTCCACAAATTTTTTCTCCTACTTTCACTTAGTCGCAATACGATACTAATTATGTACTTAAACGGATTACCAGTGTTTTTGTTACACCCTGTATATAAAAGTAGCGTTAAATGGAGACTGAGTATTGTTTTTTTAAATTGCTTTATTGTATTTTATTAGGGATTGTACTGTTTTTCCTCAAATTTTTTTTTAATGTATTGCGTAAATTTTGATAATGTATTTGTATATCAGAGGCGGCGGGTCCATATAACTCGATTCCCACCGGCTTCTCTAATTATTAGGCGCTTGGATAACTTCCCTACATATGGAGAACAGGAAAGCCAAAGCCGACTTGCCTACAAATATTTTTGAAGCGCCACCACTGATACCTGTTATATAATTGAATCAATTGAAATTGAATTGGATTGAACAAAAATAACATTTTAGTCCAATTGTTAGAAACTTAATTAATACCTTCAATTAATTTCTTTATCATATTTCTTTAAAGCGAAATTTTCTTGTCTTATAAGCAAATTTTTTCAAAACCATTTAGATAATTTATATGTTTTTTTGCCTTAGCCTCTCTGTTGATGATATAAATACTTACTTCATTATTATACATATTAAAATAACGAGACGATGAAAGTGAGCCGATTGAAAGGCTTGAACTTTAACCGAAACGGATGGCCTGCAGACCATGCGGGCCTATAAGTAGTTTATCACCTAGAAGTTAGAAGTTCCGACAACAGGTATGATTTAATAACCCGATTTTAGGGTCATCTAGCGAACTTACCTTTTGTTCCTATTACTAAGCATCACCACCCGTCTGTATGTATGTCAACGGTTTGTTTCTTACCGTATATCACAGTACTCACCCATAATAATGATAATAGACAATGTCGGAAATAAAATTGGATACCATTTTATTAGGCAGGGGCCGATTCTTCATTTAATAGCCCAGTAGTTAATCCATACTCTTCACCCAATAGCCTTGTACATTTTTGACTCCATTAACTCTAATATCATGGCGGGTACTGTCTCTGCGTGCGTCCCATGATACGGGGCAGCATCCGCTTAGTGTAACCCTCACTTTTCATTAAATTGTCGAAAGGGCCTCTGCACGTTGGCTTCGGCTACGCATATGCCTCCCAAAGGTCCGGAACACCATTGTTCCGTGGTCGGGAAAGATAGACAATGTAAACTCCGCATATAAGAAATGTGTTATTGTATAACGATCAAACTAATAATTTTAAACAAAAAAGAACCGACTTCACTTAGCATCCACCTTTACAACAGCAAATGCTCGAGCTGCTGTAAAAAATACTCAAATCACTATAGGTGTGCCTATAATAGTTGAAGAGTTCCCTCGATTTCTCCAGGATCCCATCATCAGATCCTGACCTGGTTACAATGGGACCAACTGTGAAGTATACTCTATTAAACAAAAAAATAATTTTTCAAATCGGTCCAGCCATCTTCGAATAATCGGTGAACATACATAAAAAAAAAAAAATATATAGCAAAAACAAAGATACCGACGAATTGATAACCTCCTCCTTCGAAATCTTGAAGTCGGTTGAAAATCACTAACGAACCTTGCTTAGGTATATACACAGTCAGTCTATATATTTTACTCACTGTAACAAGTCTATGTTTTGTTTCAAATCTACTATTAATTATTTCGAAGAGCGACGCCTTCTGAAACAGGTACACCATACCCACTAGAGGGTCTCAACCCCTCTACATATTGTACATTATTTGTGGGGCCATAAGAGCGTGGCACATATTTTTGCGGCCTTCGTGTAATGAAATATATATATTTTTTACAGTAAAAACTTCTTAAGAGTGAGCCCATCTTAGGAAAAAATATTAAAAGTGTGTAGATACAGAACCCTCAAGATGTGAGCTTGAATCAAACTTATTTTTTAATTATCAATGTTTTAGAAATAAGATTAATTGAAAGCAGTCCTAGTTACTGATGAACGTGATGATGAAACTTTCATATTTAAGCGTAGGTAATTAACAAAATAATTACCTAAGTCTAAAGCTCAACAAGTCAATTCAATATTTAAATAGGTAGTCGAGCAACGGAAGTTCATATACAAGAACTAAGTCTCATTGTGAGGATTATTAATAAGTTTCACAATATATGGCTTTAAAGTTATTTAAGAAAAAGACCTTAAAATTAACCTTAACCTTTATTATATCATTTAATACTATTATTATATATGTATTTCCTTTCCCGAGCACGGAACAATGGTGTTCCGGACCTTTGGGAGGCATATGCAGAGCCGAAGCCAACGCGCAGAGGCCCTTTCGACAATTTAATGAAAAGTGAGGGGTACACTAAGCGGATGCTGACCCTGCCCGTGTCATGGGACGCACGCAGAGACAGCACCCGCCATGGTGTAAGGACTATTGAGAGTTAATGGAGTCTAAAATGTACTAGGCTATTGGGTGAAGAGTATGGACTAACTACTGGGCTATTGGATGAAGAACCGGACGCCTGCCTAATAAAACGGTATCCAATTTTATTTCCGGCAAACGGTGACTCGCCCTCCGCAAGATGGGCCCCCATAAAAAGTGACATCAAAGATGGCTCAATGGCAACACCGGTACGTGGGCTGGGGGTAGATAGGTGTCACTGGACTTTAAACATATAGCCAACTCGCCACTTAGGTTTCCACATCTACCCTCGAGAAGGCAGCTCTAACGACCTCACTCTGGACAGCCGGCTAAGGCAAGCCAGAGGCAGGGGACCTGTCCCATCCATCCGACAGGGCACCCCAGGGGCACTAAGGTACGTGGAGTCGCTACTCTCCAACAGCTCGCCACAAGCTGGCCTGCGTTTCATATTTATGATTTATTTTTTTTATGAAACGAGCAAACGATTATTTAATATTTATTATTATTTATTATTATTTAATATTTATTATTATTATATTAATTTAATATATTATTAAAATTAACCTTTCCACCTCTATTTCGAATTCTGCTGGGCCAAATATATATTTAAAAAAAATACAGAAATGGCTTTATTTTATGAGTTTACACATAAAAACCCAAAAAACCCGTAACAAACTACAATAAAACTACAGAAATTATTTCTTTACCTACTTATGTATACATAACATGAAAAATAAAAAGAGCCCGACTCGTATATATTATACTTGGCCGGTTTGTCTTTTTTGTTAAACTCAATCCGCGACATATGATAAAATAATAATGCAACGAGAGTTTTTTTTACGTATTTAGTTCTTTTACGAGTGACAACTTACGATTCCGACGAGTCAAATAGTACCCCTGAATGAACATTTTAGGGTTCCGTAGTCAACTAGGAACCCTTATAGTTTCGCCATGTCTGCCCGTCCGTCCGTCCGTCCGCGGATAATCTCAGTGACCGTTAGCACTAGAAAGCTGAAATTTGGTACTAATATGTATATCAATCACGCCGACAAAGTGGTAAAATAAAAAGTGGAAAAAAATGTTTTATTAGGGCACCTCCCCTATACGTAAAGTGGGGAGTGTTTTGTTTTTCATTACAACCCTAACGTGTGATATATTGTTGGATAGGTATTTAAAAATGAATATGGACTTACTAAAATCATTTTTTGATAATGTAAATATTTTCGGAAATAATCGCTCCAGAAGTAAAAAAAAATGTGTCCCCACCCTCTAACTTTTGAACCATAAGTTTTAAAAATATGAAAAAAATCTCAAAAGTAGAACATTATAAAAACTTTCTAGGAAAATTATTTTGAACTTGATAGGTTGAATAGTTTTTGAAAAAAAAAAAAAATAATAATTTCTGAACTAAGTTTGTAATTTAACCGTATAAGCAGGTGTTTATTGTACCTGTAATTTCTACAAAATCACAATGAAATGACGTGCTTTCAAATTAAGTAAAACTGTGAAAATCGGTTCACGCAATAAAGAATTGTGCCATAAAATTGCCGATAGATGTCGCTGTACGTGGAACGCTCATATCATATCCTACATGGCGGTGTTATTTTAACTCGTAAGGGACACTTACTGTGACGGACGGAAAACTACGGAACCCTACACTGAGCGTGGCCCGACACGCTCTTGGCCGGTTTTTTTATTACAATATTATTTTATGTTTTACCGGAGACACCCACCGGAAGTCCCGTCTTCCTCCGCATGTTTTTCTAAAATTCCTCAATCGTAAAATTACGTAGGAAACTCGCCCACATGCTCTCATAATACGTCAATCGATGCTAAATACCGCTCATGTTAAAATAACAAGATTTTGAAATCGTACAAGTATTATACGATGTATTTCTGTTGCCGCTATAACAACAAGTAAAAAATACTTAAGTAAATCACTATAGGTGTGCCTATAATAGTTGAAGTGTTCCCTCGATTTCTCCAGGATCCCATCATCATATACTCTTTTAAACAAAAAATAATTTTCCAAATCGGTCGGCAAAAAAAACAAAGATTCCGACGAATATAACCTACTCCTTCGAAATCTTGAAATCGGTTGGAAACAAAATAAAATAAATATTTAAGGGGGCTCCCACACAAAAGACATGATTTTCTTTGCCGTTTTTATAGATAATGGTAAGGAACCCTTCGTGCGCGAGTCCGACTCGCACTTGGTCGGGTTTTTTTTACATTATTTTTTTGGAATTTGCATACAGATACAATCGTACAAGTATTATTACAGGAATCCAGAGAAATAGTACATTATGATACAAGTGTAAGTTGATACGAAGTGATATTTTAAAAAGAGAGGTATGGGCACTGCGAATGGCATCTCGCTTAGTGTGGTAGGGCACGTTCAGTGAATGTCATCTCGCTCAAATCTGGAGCAGAGCCCGACTGGGGAAGTACCTCCACCTTACAGAAAACCACAGCCAAATAGCACTAGACCCTACTCATTAGTGTTGTGTTCCTGCTGGTGAGTAAGGTTGCCAAAGAGCTCAAAGAGGACCCAGTGTGTTGACGATGAGGGACTCTATTGTTCCTTTAGCCGTCAACACAGTGAATCCTCCTTTTTGTAAAGGGTCGGCAACGCGCATGTGACTCCTGTGGAGTTACAGACGTCCATAGGTTACGGTAGCTGCTTACCATCAGACAGGCCGTATGCTTGTTTGCCACCGTCGTAGTATAAAAAAAAAAAAAAATATTGTGCGCACGAATGCACGTGAGTGCGCTAATGAAGCTGAGCTATGGAATGATCAAGCACACGCGTTTCATACGACGTTTTTCAATACACTTGCGAGGAAATTACAGAAAAGTGTAATTAATAACTTTTGATAAATACATTAATTGTCAGAATGTTTACAGGATAGAGGTACTTACGAACCTAAGATAATTAAATTTAACTAACCTTTTTTGTGATGTTATTGACTATCTGTAACTCTTTTTCAAATCATTTCATAAATCCCGACCCGTTGACCACGAACGCTGTAAAGTGTTCGAAACGTCGGGATGTAATTTAAGCTCAGTACACGCGATAAAATCCGTTTTTAATTGTTTTATTTCATGAATAACTATCGCGGCAACCGAAGACAATATTACATTTCATAAAAATAAAGACTTCACATTTATTGTGAAATAAATTATAGTACTACTATAACACTAGATAATTATAACACTAGATTTTTATGATAACATTTTACTAGTATGTATCACAATTTTGAAATATATCCTGAGGTTAAATTAACGCTAAAGTTGTCTTCTTATTACTCTACCTACAGTATCTAGGTTTAGTAACTTCTCCGTAGTTTTGCCGTCATGTACAAGTAATGTACAAATCTTTGTCTACCATGTCTGAGCGATTTCTCTCAGTTGCTTAAAGGTTAGCTGGAAGAGATCCCTTAAAGGGATAAGTTCGCCTTTGTACACACTCACTATATTTTTGTTGGTCATGTACTTGTTTTGTGCAATAAAGTGTTTTACTACTACTACTACTACTACTTATTCATTGAAAATATAATTGGTCTTAATTAATAAAACACAACGAGAAAAATCAAACAAATAAACAATAATTTGAGGTTAACTTATAAATGGCGCGCAATTTTCTTTTATGGATGTGCGTGCAGCTTGAGGCAAAGGCGCGGACGTATAATGCCAAACAGCCAATATTAAAACAGACAATTCGTGTTTAAAACGTAATTTATTGTGTTTTACGAGTAATATAATAAGTTGAAATGATTCTTTTTCACAATCAGGATTGTATAATTTGTATTCTATCGTAAATGTGTATATTTTTAATATATTTACTTTTTTTTACTTTTTTAGAATGTAAACTCCTAAAGAGTTAAAAAAAGTAAAGGTAATACCCGATTAAATTACAACGATTTGTCTGCGTACGTGCAACTTGGTACAGTCGAGGACAAAGAGATGTATACACTTTTGGACCTTATTACAACGCAATAAGGTCCAAAAGTGTATACATCTCTTTGTCCTCGACTGTACTAGAGTACAAACGTCACTTGATCCGATTATTAAATTATTGCACTAGTTCGATAATTATTGTGAAATGCACCCGTGTTTAATATCTAGGATTATGAGCATAAAAGCGGTGGAATAAGAACCTCGTTACGAGCAGGTGTGTTGAAAATAGTATTATAAGTGATTGATTAGTGGCAAAATAGCTAATTACTATTTTCATTTAGGTCAGACGATGTAACAAAACAAGCAAGTCTACATTTAGTATGAGGGGATAATTAATAACGGCCCTTCGTCAAATTTAACAAGCAACTTTGATCTCTGTCGTTATTTACAAAGGGTACTATTTAATTTAAACAGGGTTTCAACGATGGCGGTTAAAGGGTTAAGCCATGGCAAGCCGTGGTAATGTCGATAACGAATTTGTGATTGTATTCAGGTTGTTTCCAATATGTGGTCTGCTTTGAAAAAAACCGGCCAAGAGCATGTTGGGCCATGCTCAGTGTAGGGTTCCGCGTAGTTGCCGGCCTGTTACAATACATCCGATCAAAAAGTCGTTTATTAAGGAATATTTGGCGGCGCTTACGTTATTTTACTATCCGGCACTTACGTGCTTTCACTATGCGTTTTTGAGTGATATCTCAAAAACGGCTCAAATTTTATTCAATATAGTTTTCATTGAATTTAACGGCCTCCTAGCCCAGTCGGTAGTGACACTGCCTACGAAGCAGGAGGTCCCGGGTTCGAATCCTGGTTAGGGCATTTATTTGTGTGTTTATCACAGATATTTGTACCTGAATTATGGACGTTTCCTATGTATTTAATTATTTATCTATATCTATCTATTATATATATATCGTCGTCAAGTACCCACATCCACAGACTATCCACAACACATGCCTTATTGAGCTTACTGTGGGACTAGTAGACGTTTGTGTAAGATTGTCCTATAATATTTATTTATTATTTATTGAAAGTACTTATCGGGCCTGACTTCCATGATTTTTTTTCAAATTTATTAGACCCACTGGTCAAAAGTTAGATGGGAGAAGCCCTTTTTTGAACTTTCAGAGCTATTATTTACGATACTATTAATTTTATCTAGGAACTGTTTTAGACGACTTCTATTCATTTTAAAAGACCTATCGAAAAAAAAATCGTTCCCTTATTAAAAAATATTTTTCCAGTCTTTGTTCTACCACTTTTTCGGCGTGATTGATGCACATACTCGTACCAAATTTCAGTTTTCTAGTGCTACTGTTCACTGAGCTAGACCGCGGACAGATGGACGGACGGACATGGCGAAACTATAAGGGTTCCTAGTTGACTACGGAACCCTAAAAATTATAAAAGGTTCCAAAACATTATATTTGCGATACATTGAAATAAGTATTTTTTAAAATCATTATTTCACTCTTTCCAGGAAAACGCTGGTGTCCCAGGAAAGCAAGTTCCAGACACAAGTAGCTACCCTAGCAGAACTAGCAGATACCAGGAGTGGAGAAGCTGAGCGGGCGCGGGATCTCATAGCAGCATATAGGAAAGAGATAGAACACAGGGACCAGGAGATCGAACGTGAGTATTGTCAACCGACTTCAAGATTTTGAAGGAGGAGGTTCTCAATTCGACGGGATCTTAGTTTTTTTTTTTATGTATGACTGATTATGTGATTATAGTGATTATTCGAAGATGGCTGGACCGATTTGAAAAGTTCTTTTTTGTTTTGTTGTTTGTAACCAGTTCAGGATCTGATGATGGGATTCTGAAGAAATCGAGGGAACTCTTCAAATATTATAGGCACACCTATAGTGATTTAAATATTTTTTACAGTAGCTCGGACATTTCTTTATGGAAAGGTGTGAGTCTAAGTGAAGTCGATTCTTTTCAACCGACTTCAAGATTTCGACTGATTGATTGAATTCGTCGGGATCTTTGTTCACCGATTATTCAACGACGGATGGACCGAATTGGAAAATTCTCTTGTTTAAAATTATTTGTTTGAAATAATTTGTTTAAAATTATACATAACCGTGAACGTTGACCACATCACCACGTACCGTCACGATAAGTCGAAGAAAATGAAATCATGTCACATTTTCCTCGATCATTATCTGTCATTAAAATTCCCCATTCTGACCCATTTGGCTCAAGTGCGCATTATTTTTAATTACATGCGTATAAGTACTAAGACAATCAGCGGGTGTCCCTTCCTTGTCTGAAATAGCCGGGTGCATCGACAATTTTCTGGCAAGAAGCCAACGTGGGTAATGCTCTTTGTTGCCTTTTGTAGTACTAGTACAGGGTGACCAACTTTGAGGTATAGTTTGCCGACCTTTTTTTGCCGCCATTTTGTTTTGGCGGCAAATGTTACAGTTGTTGCATACAAAATTATTTTGTGTAGATACGGGAAATTTGTTATAGAGCGTTTTACAACTAAACAACGTCTTTTATTTATTAAAACGTTCTACTCAACCCAATCATGTATTGCGGAAACTCTAAGTAAATTGCGGCCAATTTTTGGTAGAAATCACTTACCTTCGCTTAGTGAATAAATTTAAGCAGTATGGCATTGTACCAGATAAAGCAGTTCCTCATCGTGTCAGCAATTCAAACAAAATATTCGAGAGACAGTCACTGAGATAACGCAGGAAATACGCGATGAAACGGGTTCACATCTGCCATACCCATGCTAGGTGGACATTTATCTGACATTATTTCCCATATTTAATTGCCGGCCCTAAATACTATACATACTGTATTTAACAAGAAATACTTAATAATTTTTGTATTTCATAGAATAAAATTACAAAAACTAAAGTGTATACCTGTTATTTGGCCACTCTGTACTTCGATAATTGTAGGGTTTATTGAAGACACGCCACGTGCTCACTTAATACAAAGAAAGAAAATTAAAAATTAAAAAATCTGTTTATTATAAATAAAAAACACAATTTTCACATTATATATACCCTTAGCATATTTAATCTCAATTTATAGAGATTTTTTGCCAAGCGTCAAAGTAGTTTTAGATTTTCATGCTTTACATAATATGTTATAATTATTTTTATCTTGAGTTCAGATAATGTTTTCTTCATTAAATTATATTTTTAGCAAATTAACTATACTTAACTGCTCAAACAGAGCTTTTTTAACAATCATTTTAAACGTATGGGGTTTCGCCCCTAGGTTGTCTATTATATTTCTAGGATAACCATTCAGGATATTAGGTAAGTAACTGGACCAGACTCTCTGTCCATAGAAGTTGTTACTATTCGGTATAGTGAAGTGCGTCGTATCTAACGAAAGAAAGACCATTTGCATGCAGTTTTGTGGGCCCATTACTATCATACTAAAAGTTAGTAACAAGGCTGTCCAATCTAGAATTATCTTATCTCATATACGACGTACGTACTAGTCGTCCAACATATTAGGCACGTGCACTTTGAATAATTGTATCTTGAGGACAGACGGATATGGCGAAACTATACCTGAAGGGTTTCTAGTTGACTACGGAACTCTAAAAATCGGCCTTAATAAATATGGTCATAACGATTTCAATTTACAGTCAACGGCAATAGTATCTTCCTACACGAAGGCCGCATAAATATGTGACACGCTCTTATGGCCCTACAAATAAGAGCGTGTCACATATTTTTGCGGACTTCATGTAGGAAGATATTGTTGCTGATACTGGACAAAGGATATGACAGAGGTTGATTGTTAATGATTAACTCGACCGGAAAAATTCAGTCATTTTCTCGAATTCAATGGCATTTACCGTATATTTACGTATTCTGAAGTTCAATCGCATTTTTATATAGAATTTTTTCACTCACTCATATTCTTTTTTCGTCTTTCCTTATTATATTTTTGGTTGTTCTAAAATAATCTAAAGTTGGCGAATTTAAAACGCATTTACACGTCTGTATCACGTATTATTGTCGTATAAATCGAGTTGCAATTGCCTACAGTTGTAGCATTTCGGTGACATTTGTCAGGCATCTTTATGGCTTTCACGATAAAGTCTAATTTTGCTAAATCCGTGAACGCCTGCAACTGGTGATTAAAGTGCTTTGTTTACATGAGGCAAGTTGACTGTCGATTTCAAAATTAGATGTTGAGGTTTTTTTGTGGTAAACAATACCGAATAAATATAATTTATATAATTACTTATATGGTTATCATTAATCATTTTGTTGTTTTTCTTTCTCTAAGTCGTATTGTGATTTAGCCCCGTTTACATATTTTTATTACTACTTTATTTTATTTATTTGGAGATCCAGCAGCTTTGACATAAACATTATACATTGTAGTGAATACAGGAAACCAATTACAGGAACTCACAGGTAGTAAATATGATTAAAAAATACCGGAGTGGAATCCTGTCAATTTATTTAGGAAAAACCGGCCAAGAGCATGTCGAGCCGTACGCAATGTAGGGTTTCATAGTTGCCAGTCCGTCACAGTACACATACTTAAAACGTGGGTTTTTATAGGATAGTTAGGTATCATATAAAAAAACCGGCCAAGTGCGTGTCGGACTCGCACACCGAGGGTTCCGTACAAACCTGTAGGTATATAAGTGAAAGTTCACCCATTGCGTTGAAATAGAAGTTTGATTTTGTTACAGCTGAAAGGTATTATAGACCTGAATATTTGATATGAATTTCAATTGAATACCTTCACGCGTTTACGAGGAAAAAGGTGGTAAGTTTAAAATTAAAAAAAAAAAAAAAAATTATGAGTTTACTAAAAATGTCTACTTTTCGTAATTTTTCCTTTGTCTGTGCTATATGAAGTTTCTTCGTGCCAAGTTTCAAGTTTCTGAGTTTACGGGAAGTACCCTGTAGGTTTTGAGTTTCTTGCGAGTACTCAGTTTCAAAATATGCGACTTAAATTGCTATTTCTTTTGATTGCGTTGACATAAAAGTTTGGTTTTGCTACATCTGAAAGGTCCTATAGCCTTGAGTATTTGACATGAATTTCAATTTAATACCTCCACGCGTTTACCAGGAAAAAGGTAGTAAGTTTAAAATTTTAAACAATATTTTTTTGTATGATTTTACTAAAAATGTCTACTTTTTGTAATTTTTCCATTGTCTATGCTATATGACGTTACTTCGTGCCAAATTTCAAGTTTCTGAGTTCACGGGAAGTACCCCGTAGGTTTTGCGAGTGCCGAACAACAACATGCCGAACAACTCTAAAATTTGCAGCATAAACGACTGTATCTTTTGATTGCGTTGGCTTTTAAGTTTGATTTTTTCACAGCTCCAAGGGACAACAGACCTGAGTATTTTATATAAATTTCAGCTTGATACCTCTACGCGTTCCTGAGAAAAATGGTCTTGACAGACAGACAGACAGACAGACAGATAGACACAGACGGACAACAAAGTGATCCTATAAGGGTTCCGTTTTTTCCTTTCGAGGTACGGAACCCTAATAATGGTTTTTGTTTTACTATTTTGTCGGCGTGTGTGGCGTGACTCATACGAAAACTCATACCACAACTTTCTAGTGCTAACGATCACTGAGCTAATCCGCGGACAGACAGATGGATAGACGGATATCGCGAAACTATAAGGGTTGTTAGTTGGTGGTCGCGAAACTATAAGGTGTAAGTTGACTACGGAACGCTAAAAATAAAGAAAAAATACTTTCAGACCCATTTATAATTATTTTGTGTCACCATGTAGCGTTAATTACCTGACTCATTTTGTTCCTATTTTTTGCCCTGCAACAAATTTGTGGGTAGACGTCATCTAAAAACATCTTTTCGTTAACCTTGAAGTGACAAATACTGAAAAACTGGGAAAAGAAGGAAGACATGAATGATATTTCAAATATAGACTTTAAATCGTCACGTGAACGCTCAAATTAGTCTATACGAAGTTCAAAAAACTTTTTTGGAAAGTACTTGTAACGTCAGACCACTCTGTCTACAACTGCCCACCGATTTTCGAAGCCAAATGATCTACTGTCCTAGTTATTTTTAAATATGACGATTTCCACATGAGTTATTGTGTGTTTACCTGAATTTACCAAATAGTGGTTTCTATGACTCATAACGTTTTTTGAAACGTCGGTAAGTATGTGGTAGCAATGAATTTGTTATATGTCTCTATTATAGCCACTTTGGTTTGTTGTTCAATGGCTGGCAACGCTATTATTTTTACTTACACCAATAAATAAATATTTTATTAAGATTTTTCCAAATGACGTGAATTTTTTTCTTTTCTTCTTATATTTATCGTCATTTAAAATAAAATAAAAACCTACTACCACTTATCGTTTTAAATAATCGAGAGTTGTTGATATTTTTTACCTCTTTTATGATTTTTTAATCTGAAAAATCTAAAAGTTGTTTAAATTAATAAAAAAAGTACATGTAGGTGTAGGTACTAGTTATTTTTTCTGAGCTCTCAGACGAGCTACAGATTCACATGCAGGCACTTAATATAAAGTCTATCAACTCAAGACGGAGATGATAAAAATAATATGTTCAACCAGTAACTCGCCACTTCAAACGCACCTCAACAATGCGGGATTAACCTGACGTTATTTAGTGTTGCCTCAGGTACTTACAGTAATTGTTTTATTTTTAGTGTTACCAATTTACGGATCCACGATTCAGTACTTAGTGAACTGTGATCAGTACCGGATCCGTTGTGCGTTTTGTTGGGTTTATAATGAATTTCTCGTTGGTTCTTAAGCATATAGGTAACTTAATCATTTTAATTATGTATCTAACAATTGAATCAGTTTCATTACACAGATTTAGTCTAAATATTGTCGTTCTAAGGCAAGGGTAGATTCGAGTGTGCGGAAAGACACGTGTCGTAGAGTGCATTGACTCCCATATAAACCATGACACTGCTCTTTCAGCACAAACTCTACTAGTGTCGACAATTTTTAAAAAGAACTTCTGATTGCACTTTTATATCTGGGGGCACGGCAGTGCCCCCGCCAAGTCGAGCGCGAAGCAAACACTGCCGTACCATCCTTTACTGGAACCATTTCGCCGCATTTTTAGGCCCCTATTTGAGAACCTCTGGATAAGACCAGAACGCAGAAATTTTCGTCATCCAGTAAGCTATAATCACATACTTAAAATCCAAAATTTCAAGTCTGTAGGTCATTTAGTTCCGAAGTTATATAAGCGAAAGCAAAGTTTCGCATTTATGACACTCACTCACTCATGATCATAAAAATAGAACTAGTACTTCCCATAAACTCAGATAGCTGAAATTTGGTACAGAGTTAAGGTTTAATGGCCACATAAAAGGAAAATATAAAAATTAGGATAATCGAAGATCTGGAGTACCTGGTGACCCTGATTAGAAAACAAAATTTGTTCAAAATATAATGCATTGGACTAAGAGTGGCGGTGATACCCGCACACGTCGCTAGATGGCGCTGACTGTCGCTGTCGTCTAAATAAATCAATAAGCCCACGTTTCTACAAAAAGAAGTGAAATCCCACAAAAAACATTCTGTAAAAAACTAGCCAAGTCTCGATGGAGCTGCTTGTTTATCTCTAAAAAGTAATGAAATCTAGACAAAGTCGTGCCAAGTCTAAGGTTCCTTACTGCGATTTCTTTATTATTATAGTTAATGTTGTGTGACTTGACCGTTGAAGGGTACACAAGGGTACAAAACCAGGTGCTCCAGCAGACACCAGATTCAATAACCAGTTATTGAATCAACGTTTCCCAAGTGGCAATTTTCCATCGTCAATGGGTAGCGGTTCTGGCGACAGATTGGTGCAATGGTGTCATGGAGCACCTAGTTTTGTACCCTTGTGTACCCTTCAACGGCCAAGTCACACAACATTAACTATAATAATAAAGAAATCGCAGTAAGGAACCTTAGACTTGCCACGACTTTGTCTAGATTTCATTACTTTTTAGAGATAAACAAGCAGCTCCATCGAGACTTGGCTAGTTTTTTACAGAATGTTTTTGGTGGGATTATTTTTACTCTGTTATATATCCCAAACAGCAGGCAACGATGCAACCTCTAGGGACCTCGTAAAACTCTTAACATAATATTTTTGCGGCCCGTAGATACGCGTGATTTGTGAATGAACCTGATGACTGACCCACACATTGGGACAACGTATTTGGACTTATCTATATTCGACAAATAGAAAAATAAAATAATGTACCTAAACAATTGCTTCGCAATCAAGCACTTTTAAATAACAACTGTAGTTTCATTTTCAGCGTATACGTTGCTTCTCCATTCCAGAGTTAAAATGCTCGCTGGCGTCAGCATACAAGGAGTCGGAGCTGGTGCGGCAACGCAGTCGTTCGTTGGAGGAGGAACTTGGAGCAGCCAGGAGCTGTTCCGCAGATTTGGCTGACCAGCTGCAGAGGCAAAACGGTGAGTCCTCATATCGAAATGCGTCCACTGCTACACATTTATTTGATACCATGTCGGTGGACTTAAGGCCCGCCTGATGGTAAGCAGCTACCGTAGCCCATGGAAGGATGTCAGGTCGTCGATCCCTCTTGTTGGGTGCCTTATCTGAGTTTTCCAATTCGCTCAAGTTGTATACTGTTGTGTTGTAACTCTTGATTAGTTCATCACTCATCAGTAGAGAGCGGATTTGAAGTAGCGATCTCAATATTAATATGTTATATTTTTTTATTTATTCTATACACAAAACTAATGTAACTTATTGGAATCAAAAAGTAAAAACCTTGTATAAAAACTCCTTTATTTAAAATAAAATATTTTTCTTTATATGTAGTTTGTTGCAAAAATAACATTCATTTAATCTAATTATTTAGCTAAGATTGCGGTGTGCGGTGTAATAATAATAGACTGTAAGACATTATATAAACAACATGACATGTATATAACAAATTGCACTAGTCATATCCATATTAATATTGAGATCGCTACTTCAAATCCGCTCTCTACTCATCAGTCCTCCTTATTGAAAAGCTGTCTGTGTCTGGCAGTCTTAAAGAATTCACCAACCGGAGCGGCCATGCAAAAAAAAAGCAAAAACTGTCAAAAGCTGTACTCAAGATTCCCAAATAAATCATTTTTATTTTTTCATTGACAGGCGTTCCGCTCTGCAGAAAACATATGACCAGTGGTCATATTTATTGTATGGACTGACGTTTATCTGATGTGGCTATTTGTACGTTACGTACGAATAGCCATACCATACATTTGACGTTCTCCTCCCCCGCAAAAATCGGCAGATTTTCTTTGTATACAAAATGACAGACCTGGCCACTCCGGTTGATTGAATTCTCTAAGCTGGCAGTAGCCATTACAACAGCGCCCGTAGGTACAGTCACCGGCAATAGTATCATTCCACACGAAGGCCACAAAAATATGTGACATGCTCTTATCTGTAGGGCCATAAGAGCGTGTCACATATTTTTGCGGCCTTCGTGTAGGAAGATACTATTGCCGGTGACTGTACCATTTACTTACTAAAACACCTGTTTTCAGATGAGTCACTCCGGCAACTCCGAGCCGAACTGGAAGATGCGCTCACAAGGCGAGCGGAGCTCGAATCGCGCGTGCTCGCGCTCGAGCGAGACCGCGAGCAACTCGAGCAGGAGAAGACGTTGAGCGAGCAGAAGGCACAAGAGGTATTTTTGTATATACCACGACAGTGGCAAACAAGAATACGGCCCGCCTGATGGCAAGCAGCTACTGTAGTCTATGGACGCCTGCAAATCAGAGGTGTCAAATGCGCCTTGCCGACCCTTTACAAAAAGGAGGATTCACTGTGTTGACGGCTAAAGGAACAAGAGGGTCCCTCATCACTCATTTGAGCTCTTTGGCAACCTTACTCACCAGCAGGAACACAACACTATGAGTAGGGTCTAGTGCTATTTGGCTGTGGTTTTCTGTAAGGTGGAGGTACTTCCCCTTCGCTGTGCTGTGCCCTACCACACATAGCGAGATGACATTCGCAGTACCCATACCTCTCTCTTGGGCGTAGTATAAGGACATACCCGTGTCCGGACGTAGTTTAAGGACATACCTGAGTCCGAAATTCTACAAATATATGAATTACGGGCCCTTAATCCCGGCGCGTGGGATTTAACCTTCTGCCCGCTTATCTGCTTATCAACATATCTATTTGATTACTAACTCGTATGTAAGTTCTCTTCTTTCTCGCAACTCGGTTTTGGGTCTCGCTTGAAAGCATTTCTCACTGAAACGCTTTGAGCCTTTGATCAAATGTAAAGCTCGGCCTTCGTCCTTTGCTCTTTATAGAGAGGCTTATTTTATAAAGCTGTTTAGTTAAACTATTAGTCCGCCTCGAACTCAGAGCTCGCGATTTCCTTGAAAACCAGATGACCAATATAACAAGACCCTTATGATGATTTTTTGGACCTTCTAACTCCATGACCCCTTGGCCGATCCTGCTCATATACTCTAATTATATGTATCTCTGCTACAACCCCAACAAATTTCATGAAGATCAGAAAAGCGTTACTAAAGTTATCGCGGAACAAACCCACAAAATCAAAAAGTCATCGAAATGCCGAGACGTCCCAGTAGTTGAAGTTGTTTGTATGAACTTGCTTCGCTTACGCTCCGCTCGTTAGATAAACTTTCGTAGTTCAAGTGGCCAGGTAATGTAGGTTTTGCCAAGACCAGTATCACTATACAAACAACCAGTTATTGCAAATTTAAAATACACTGTCACTTGTTCTTCCAGGCTATAGCGGCAGCGGAAGCCAGCACAGCAAAATGGCGCGCGGCGCACGAAGCGGCACGCTCCCAGGCCGCTGCACGCGCAGAACTCATGCTAGCCGACTGCGAGTGGAAGATGCGGGAGTTGGAGAAACGAGCCAGAGAACAGGAGAAAATGAAGAAAGAGGTATAGTTTGGCGAGACAGTTCTCGCTTCAAGCATAAATAGAGACAATGATACTGTCCTTTTCTTATGCTAGTACCCTCACCGCTAAAAAAGGGATAGCTTATTTCTTCTACTGTTACTGCGATTTCTGGTTAGCCAGGCTTTAGGTGAAAGAGCTTTTAGGGTCCACACTATATTTTTAAGCGGCGTCCGCGGTACAAATGACAGTCATTACCAGATAACACACTACATAATTTTCAAATGCTTCATAGCTTCAAGAGCCCATGCAAACCAAACGGTAAGTGAGAACTATCATAGTTTTATCTACCATGGAATGGAGGTGGTAAGTAAAGGTATACTTAGGTAGATATACTATTTAACTAGTAGTCCGCCTCGAAATGAGAACTCGCGATTTACTTGCTAACGAGATGACCAATATAACTAGACTTTTCTGAAGATTTTTTTTCGCCTTCTAGCTCCACAACCCCTTGATCAATCCTGCTCATATACGAACTCTCAAATTATATGTATCTCTGCTACAACCCCAACAAATTCCATAAAGATCAAAAAAACGTTACTAAAGTTATCGCGGAACAAACCCTCAAAATCAAAAGGTCCAGTCCCAGTAGCCGAAGTTGTTTGTAAGAACTTCACTTCGCTTACGCTCCGCTCGTTCCATAAGTATTAATGTGTTTGTGCACACGAATTAATGCTCCCAATTTTCTGCAAAATGTCAATTCATTTTACAATAGTCGCAATTCTCTAAGCTTTTTAAATGCCTTCTTAATAGGTTTTTAGTGATTTCCTGATTAAGTTATTTACCCTTAAACTGAAATAGATGTCACACACGAATCAACAAGTGACCAAGGCTTCCAATGCCCTAGCTGGGCTGGAATCAAACCGGCGTCTTCTGCATTCGCAGCAGACGCCTCTACCTTTACGCTACCTGGGTCACAGCGGCACCCGTCAAATTTTCTCATGTATATGCAGTCATTGTAAATGTTACCCTTGTTTCCCCAGCTGGCAGTAACCGTGGAAGAACTGAAGAACGCTCCACCCTCTCCCGCCCACATGGCCGAGCTCACCCAACTCCGAGGGCTGGTCTCCGAACAGCAGCGATCAGTGGAAGCCCTCACGCTGCAGCTGCAGAAGGTGGAGACGAGGGAGGAGGCGCTGAAGCTGGAAGTGCACAGGCTGAAGGAGCTGCTGGATAGGGAGATCAGGATTAAGGAGGATAAGGAGCAGAGGCACCACCAGGTTAGTCATAAGTTGATGGATGTTTGTCACATTTGAAATATGGCAGTCTTTCTCCAAACGTAGATCTCAAAGCCTTATGAAGCTTCATTTAATGATTCACTCAAGGAGATTGTCTCATGAAAATTCAAAGTCAAATCAACATTCAAATGTAAACGATATGTAAGAGGTTTTCACT
Organism: Pammene aurita; assembly: GCA_947086415.1. NCBI lineage: Eukaryota > Metazoa > Arthropoda > Insecta > Lepidoptera > Tortricidae > Pammene > Pammene aurita. Next base: position 8,397,515 of record OX352313.1, read on the forward strand.
AACTTGGCCAATGTACTAGTTTTAAGTTCTGCAGTATTTTATTAAATAAATGAAATAGTACTTAAAATAATAAAGCGCATTTGCGCCTGGAGTTGCAGGCGTCCATCAACCAATGTGACCGCTTACTGTCAGGCGGGTTGTATGCTTGTTTGCCACCGATGTATTATTAAAAAAAAAAACTATGTTTACTTTGCAGACAATACAACGTCTCGAGCAGCAGCACAGCAAAGCCGTGGAGACACTGCGGTCAGAACACGCAAACTCAGCCGCTATGGCGCGCGCAGCCCTTGAGCGCTCGCACGCTGAGCGCACGCGCGCTGCTCTCGCTCAGTTACGCGCTGAAGCAGAAAAGGATGGACGCAACGCTGATCGGAAGCTTAGGGAGGTTACTACTAAAGTAAGTACTTTTGGAGCAGCACAGCAAAGCCGTGGAAACACTGCGGTCAGAACACGCAAACTCAGCCGCTATGGCGCGCGCAGCGCTTGAGCGCTCGCACGCTGAGCGCACGCGCGCTGCTCTCGCTCAGTTACGCGCTGAAGCAGAAAAGGATGGACGCAACGCTGATCGGAAGCTCAGGGAGGTTACTACTAAAGTAAGTACTTTTGGAGCAGCACAGCAAAGTCGTGGAAACAGTGCGGTCAGAACACGCAAACTCAGCCGCTATGGCACGCGCAGCGCTTGAGCGCTCGCACGCTGAGCGCACGCGCGCTGCTCTCGTTCAGTTACGCGCTGAAGCAGAAAAGGATGGACGCAACGCTGATCGGAAGCTCAGGGAGGTTACTACTAAAGTAAGTACTTTTGGAGCAGCACAGCAAAGCCGTGGAAACACTGCGGTCAGAACACGCAAACTCAGCCGCTATGGCGCGCGCAGCGCTTGAGTGCTCGCACGCTGAGCGCACGCGCGCTGCTCTCGCTCAGTTGCGCGCTGAAGCAGAAAAGGATGGACGCAACGCTGATCGGAAGCTTAGGGAGGTTACTACTAAAGTAAGTACGTTTGGAGCACGGAACAGCGCAGAAAAGCCGTAAAGACGCTTCGGTCAGAGCCAGAGCACGCAACATCAGCCGCTATGGCGCGCGCCGCGCTTGAGCGCTCGCACGCTGAGTGCACGCGCGCTGCTCTCGCTCAGTTACGCGCTGAAGCAGAAAAGGATGGACGCAATGCTGATCGGAAGCTTAGGGAGGTCACTACTAAAGTTTGGAGCAGCACAGAAAAGCCGTAGAGACGCTATAGTTAGACCACGCAACGTCCGCAGCCATGGCACACGCAGCACTCGAGCACTCACACGCTGAGCGTACGCCAGCTGCTCTGTCACTACTACGGTCACTACTAAGGCGAGACAGTAAGCGACAGCCATTCTTTCTCTCGCTCACACAACTACAGGATCAGGTAAAGGACACATGGAAGATCGCAAGCTCAGTAAGGTTGTGCTCAGTGAGTTAAAACTTTTAAATCAGCACAGCAAACCCGTAGAGTCGCTACGAACACGCAACGTCTGTCTACCTTTCTTCCGTCCTTATCTCCAGGATAAAAGATCAGAAAAGGAAATTTATATTTATAAACAGAGGTATTTTTTTAATAATCGGCAGCGTAGGTAGGTACTTTTTATCCAGCATAATACCTAGAGTCTTGATTAAACGAGACCATTAACAAATTAAATCTTTTATTCCAGTTCGAAAGCCTTAAAGAGGAGATGGCGACCAAACAACAAGAGTACGAGACAGCCATAGCTCAAGCCAACAGCAAGGCAGACTGGGACATCATGCAGCTGCGCCATCTACTTGACCGGGCTGACATGACGCACGCTAAAATTGTGGAACGTCTGCAGGAGAAATTTGATCAGGAGAAAGGTATTCTTTTATACACTTAAAGGACTATCCAATACGGGTCAGTAATATTCAGATTCCCCTACAAGCAGAGGCGTAAATTTGTCGCCACGGGCCAGAAGGGCTATGGTATGGTGGTGGCTGACTGATCGGCGCCCTGAACCCAGTGCATATCATCCCCCCCCACCCCCACCCCTACCCGTGTCCCATTAGCATTGCTCTAGAGTCCATCCCTTTGCAAACCATCGAAAAAGGTCTTATTAATCTACTGTCAAATGATTTTTGGATACCTAATGTCCACACCTCAAATCCCTATACTTAAGTGATTACGCACTACCTACTCGTAAATATATACTGTTTCAGTTGAGGAGTAAACAGCAGTGTTCCTAATAGGATTGTAAGAAACAGCAAGGCACATGTAAAACTAAAATTGTAAGGCATATGCTATGGTAATCGCTTAACCAGGCGAGCTGTGTTTCTTTGCCATCAATTTGGTGTAAAAAATTAACCTTAAAAAATTAAGTATTTAAGAGATATTCCTAGTTTTTGTGCAGAACTGAAATTACATCATTCTCTTTTCATAGAATCACTGATAGCAGAATGGTCAGAGAAATTACTTGCCGTGGAGACTGAGGCCGCCTCAGCCGCGGGCGAGGCCAAGAAGCTTCTAGATGCTACTAGAAGCAGCCTTGTTGCTGAGAAGAACGACCTGCTGAACAAATTGAGAGATCAGCATCGGCGGGAGATGGGTATGTGCCAATTATTAAGGATTCATTCTTCTGATTAAAAAGACCTGAAGAAGAAGAATCAGTTTTGACCTTCTATTTCATAGCGTTGTTGACGTATTTTATATAGTTTTTGATGGGACTAGGCTTTTTGGAATAGGTTCTGTACCTACATACTTTGGCCAGTTAACCGAAAATCGGATCAAAACCCCTCACTAATTGACTTATATATGTGTACATGAACGCATTACACACAGGCGTTAATTTATCATTTAATTCAATCTACTTGCACCAGCACCATCTATCACGTCTCTTACGCAGCAGCTCTCATTTTAATATATTTTGGCGATTTGACGCTGCCAAAATAACTCAATTTTCGTTAGATAGATGACGTTGCAGCAGCAGCAAACAAAAGTATTGCCTGAATTTTGAAAGAACTACAATTTTGTATGGATAATGTCAGTCCAACACCATATCGCTGGCTCAATATTACAGGGTTCCATGTTACATTTTCAGGGTAGTTAAAATTAGACTTAGTGTCACTATGACAATTTTCAAATTTCCATTCGATAAAAGTGAAAAATAGAACCCTGTAATATTGGGCCAGCGATATGGTAATTGGTTTAAAGGTTGATTTGACTCTCCTTCCAGCCCCAGGTATGCCTTTTTTATTTGCAGACGAACAATGGGAGCAGTTCATGACAGACAAGGAGAGCTGCCTCGAGCGTATGAAGGCAGAGTGCCGCCAGGAGGGCGAGGAAGATCGTGTCAAGAGGGAGAAAGAGCTGCTGGAAGAAATCGCGGGTAAGAGCGGGACAGAGGGAGTAGATCCGCGATATATGTCAATGAGATGTGATGGAAATTTGGTGCGGATGTGTTTTAAGGATACCTGTTCACTATCTGGGCTTAAAACCAACGGATCAGTCACGTACCGAACCAATCCGAGCTCTCGATAGCCTTTGTGTACACTTATGACGCTGTTACTGTTTACAGATCATACATCTATGATCTGTTACTCTATTTAATGCCCTCTCCAGCCCTAAATATTTTTGATCATTTTTGTCTGATTAGATGACTTGGTTCATTATTTTAAACTTTATAGAACTGAAATCTCAAATTCAATCGAAAAATGTGGATTTCGACACTCTGGCGGATAAGGCGGCGCAGTGCGGCCGCACTCTTGAAGTTACTGAGCAAGAACTCAGGTATGTCCAACCAATACATATCATATTTGCTATATCTACTTTATCTATGAAGGGACAGTTGACTTTGAATTGAAGTAAGTGGGATTTATATCATGAAACGCCCAAATACAATGTGATGGAAAACATTGTATTAGAGCACATAAGTTACTTGATTATAAGAATATACTTCTAGGATATAAGTAAAAACGGAATCGATTATTACCTTTTGTGGCCATGAATTTGATAAATTGCCATTCGATCTTAAAACTGCTCCCAATGTTTTACACCAGTCTGAAACTTTGAAATCATTGGTATAAAGAAAGCAGTGAAACTTAAATAAATTAATTAAATCATTTGAAATAAACATCAGTACTCAAAATAATGTTAGAGCCTTCGAGATTATCCACCAGGCCAATTTCAAAGTCAACTGTTCCGTCTTGGAGTCAAAGCATTTAGATGAAACTGATTGTATTTTCCTATCCATCTAAATGGTTTGTATTAGACTATTATTGGCCAATTCTAACGGTCAGCATGTATATAAATTATTGTATAAATGTAGAATACCAGAACCGTATTATTGTTTATCTACACTCATATTGTAAGTTCTCTAAAACGTGTTCGAAAACGGTAGGCAATGGCTAGATTACCACGACCGTTTTACTATGATAAGCTTTTTATCTGTGGCAGTAACGTTATTTTAACTTTACATGCTCAACTATTGATGTGTTATGAGTTTTGATAACATAATGTACACTTGCACCCTCCCGCGCATCCGCCGACAGCCCGACACGCGCCTCCCCGACCGCCGGCACAATCGAGTTGGCCATGGCGGTGCAATGGCGGCCATTCTATGGTTTCCGAATACGGCATTTTGGATAAATAATATGAGTGTATATAAAGCAGTGTATGCAACTGTACGTAATTAGGCCTTAAAACACTCGTACTTTAAGGACCCTATTACGTAACAGTTACATAAACTACTAATATCTAACTAACTCTTCAGTTCTTCTAATAGTAATCATTGTTTTCTAAATATCTAACCGTGTTCATTCCTCATACTAATACTTACCACTTTATTCAAAATATACCTACTAATATGCGATACTTAAATAATCTTGAAATTTAATACAATACTTGACTATTCATTTTATTTAATTTTAACTTAAGTATCGTTTTATAGTAAGGCTACGCTAACTCTACACCGACTTTATATGTGACAAAGTTTGGATAACCGGTATAAGCGTAAAATATTATATAATGATTGGTAGCTAAATTTGTTCCCCCATAAATGTTTGTTAGAACTAATCTTACAAAATATTGTCTTTTGGACAAATTCGGCTACCAATGCATGCGTTTTCATAATTGACTAATTTCAGTTTCATACATATTTACACAAGATTTTCATACAACTTGATAAAACACTGTTTTCAGGGAAAATATATCGCATGATTTTTTGATCATGATTATTTGTTTCTGTCGTACCATGAGTTATCAATTTAATAGTATTATAACATCATTATTGTAAACCGCTAATGTGGTATATTTTCCCTGAAAATGGCACATGTACTCATACAACCTATAGTTTTTCATTCAAACTCTTGCACAGTTAAAACGAATCATTCATTTCATCATAGCTTTATAAATATCATTCAATCATTTCCTAAATCAGTCCAAAAGGCAGTATTTTTGTGAATTAATAATAGTTATAAAAAAATACTTAATATGCAACGGTAGACGTTAGCTTAATCAATGTTTATTTCGAAGGTAGAAATTTTAAATTACTGTGTTTACGTTGATACATGTACGAAATAAAATTAAGATTAAAGATAAATTTTATTTTATGCATTGCGATTGTAGTTTTGATAGTTCAGTCATTATCAGAGGTCGGACAAATGGGCGTCATTGCTCGCAGTAACATGGACATGACTCAAAAGTTTGATTGATTGATTAATGAATTAAATTATTGATGATATAGTGATAATTGATAAGATTTCAATGGTATACTAAAATAAAGATATTATACCTTCTTTGATTTCCTTTTAGCAAAACAAAACAATCTATTTTTTGACATTGACTTTACTATTCTGACATTCACTCCTATTAATGTTATATACATTATATTTTTAACTTGTGATTCTTTCATAAGCTCTATATCACCAAAAATATCAAACTATAATAAAAAAAGCCATGGCAAAATTTTTATTCTCGCCTATTGAATATCATCAATTTACCAGCGAGCTCATGGCGAAAATTGAAGTAAATAGAATACGACGAGGAAATGGTACGTCAAAATTATGTATTATTTATTATGGCTTATCTTAAACAATTTGAATGAAAACTAAATTATATTTTCTCTTATATATAGGCAACAAAGAAACATGTTTGTGCCGCTGTTATTTCAATTTTAAAGAAAGGTGTTTGAAAAACTATTGAGCCATCAAAATTCGACGAATGTTGGGAGGAAATAATTGATCTTTTTCGTAAATTTCAAAAAACGGATGAAGCAGGTAACCTTTTAAAAACTAAAGTTTACTTACGTTCATGTTTCATACACAGGGAATAAAACTGAAATTTAAATGGTACAAATTTTTGTTATTTTTTAGGGAATGAGTTCTCAAGAGATGTCGCCTGTAAATGTCCAATGAAGAATTCCTATATGCGTAAAATTTTAATAAAAATACCTCTGCATGATTTTGAGAAGTTTTGGGTCCTGGTAATTAATGTAATAGAAAAATATCTGTGAATATATATATAACGAATATATATAGAACGGTAACAAATAAAGTAACTATATATTACCTAGTATTATTAATACCTAGTAGTACCTGTTTGTTTCAAATGTTATGTAGATATCCAGCGTAGGTACCTAGTGTAGAGCTAAGTGCTCTAGAGATAAACCTTTTTGTATCCAGATAACATGGCCACCTATCAATTTATAATTCTGTTGATAAAGAAGACATTAAACGTCAATTGTCATTCATTTCATTGCTGAAGATTATAAAGATTCAATATAATTAGTTCCTTGTGTATCAAATTTCCTTTTTATTGAATTAATACTTATTGCAACATGTCACGACGTCAAACTAGGTCCGAAACAATCTGGAATTGGATTGAGGGACATGACGAATTCTCATTTGATGGTGTGAGTTTAACTTGTAATGTATGTAATATTGATATTGACGCATCTCGAAAGTCTGGTTTCACCAAACATTTAAAAAGTAAATGTCACTTACAAAAAAAAACAGGCCAAGTTACTGAAGATATGTTTTGCTACGATTTAGCTATGATGATGATTTGTGCCAATATACCGTGGAATAAATTGAAAAATAATTATTTTCGAATGTTTTTGACAAAATATTGCATCGGCTTTGATATTCCTTCGGAGTTATATTTAAGAAAAGTGTTTTTTGATAAGGTCTACAGAGCAAAAGTATTACATATTCGTGAACAACTAAGCAATGGATACTTTTGGGTTTCAATTGATGAGACTAAAGATTTCTTAGACCGGAAAATTGCTAATATTCTCGTAAGAAATTTGAAAGAAAATCAGCCCGCTAGTTGCTTCTTGATTGCATCCAAAGTTTTGGACAAAGTAAACGGATCTACAATATTTAATTTTTTCGAATCAAGCTTACAATGGTTGTGGGAAGGGGAAGACCGTGCTGAAAGTAATTTCATAAACATAATTTTATTTACGAGCGATTCGGTGAGCTATATGCTAAATGCTGGACAGAAAATTAAAGCCAAATATCCACAAATATTACACATAACTTGTTTGGCACATGGGATTCACAGACTTTGCGAAGAAATTAGAAACCATTTTGACGACGTTAACCGATTAATCAACTATGTTAAAAAAGTATTTTCAAAAGCCCCTTCCAAGACTGCAATATTCAAAGAAATGAACCCACACATTCCCTTGCCACCACAACCCATAATTACACGATGGGGCACTTGGATCCAGGCGGCATGTTATTATAAAAATAATTTTGAAGCTGTAAAGAGAGTCATACAAACATTTAATAATCCTGATAGTATATATATCCGCACGTGTAAACAGATTTTACAATCAGATAACGTTTCAGCACAATTAAACTTCATTTCATATCATTTTCAATCAATCCCGCACGTAATAGAGAGTTTGCAATCTAATTCAAATACTATAGAATTTTCATTAAGTAAAATACGATGTATATTGAATAATCTGGAAAGCATTCAAGGTGAAATAGGAATCAGTTTGCAAGGAAAAATGAAAGCAGTACTTAAAAGAAATCCAGATTTTGAAACTGTCATCCAATACATAGAAGGCAAAATAGACTCTGAGTCCTATTGGCATGAAAGTATTCCTATTAAAGTACTGAAGTTTGCTCCGTTAACTTCAGTAGATTGCGAACGGAGTTTTTCAGCTCATAAGTATATTTTGGATGTAAAAAGGAATAAACTTACCCCGGAAAATTTAGAAAAAATACTGTTTATTTACTTTAATAAATCTACAGAATAAGAAGTCTGTGTTTTTATTTACAACGTATACAAATAAAATTACAGGTAAGAAATTAATCAATCAAACTTTTGAGTCATGTCCATGTTATTGCGAGCAATGACGCCCATTTGTCCGACCTCTGGTGATTATAGATAGATAGGGTCGGTTTTTTGGATATAATGACTGGACTATGACTAAAAGATACAAGTGTCACTATTTAACATAAATATAATGCATCTACAATTTAGTGGTTAATAGTAATTTGCAAGCATCGACTCATATTATACAGAATAAATATAGATACTTATGTACTATATTATAAAGAATTTATGAAGTGATCGGTCCAATTATTATTAAGTTCAAAATAGCAACCAAATTATTCGGACGCGGATCGTATAAATTTTGTAAACCAATCGATAGGCTGTTGACGACGAAATTATGTGAATTTTTATGTATACTTTAGACATATTTGGCCAGCTATCCAAGATAAATTAATTTTTAGTAGAGCTGCTGATTAAAGGTAGTTGTAAAGTGCTTGCGTAAGAAAGAGATAACTGAAATGCAGTCGACAAGGATGGCTAGCTAGATTTTTATTGTGGTTGGGGTGCAGTTGCAGTGCGCTGGGCGCTGCGCTTGCAGGCTGCGGCGTCTGCGCCGTCACCGGCTCGCTACGTCTCGCTCTCTCCGCGTTCCTCCTCTCGCTCGCACTCGTCTTTTACTTACACATTCATAGGGAGAAGAAAGCTTGATTCGCTATGAAATTGCTTGCCCTCTGTATTTTTATGATAATTGATTATTCTTCGCTATTATTTTGCACCCGTGACCGCCTGGATTAAAATTAAAATACAATTTTAAAATAAAAATACTTATTAACAACAATCAAATTTAGACTACTGAAATTTATCGTACCTATAAGTTGAAGCACGAGGTCAAGCAAGTTTTAACGGTGATTTTGCAATTAATTGACACTTCTGTAGTTAAAGAAATCCTATTTCGTAATTAGTTAAATAGGTTTCTAGCAGAAATGGGCTAGGTAATGGAGTACCAATTATTCAAATAACTAATTAATTAGATGCAACACACACTTGAGCGGAATACAGCGTAGACAATAATCAGGTGGAAGGTAAAATTGTGTATTGGCTCCAGGCAAAACTTAGTTACCATAGACAAATGTCCTCCAGCTTGCAGATTTTTGTCTATGATAGCTGAATTCATCAATTCATAGACAATTCACTATGGTTGCGGAAATTTGTCTATGCTAGGCTGAAGTTTTGTATCGAGGCCATAGATCATTGTCTATGACTGGGGAAGGACGGTGAAAACTTTTTGTAGAGGGCGCTGTTCCAGATTCCATACAAGAAGAGAAAGAGACAGAAGACGAATGGCCCTTAACTAGTATGCAGTCAAAAAGCTTTTCATAGCAAAAACCTACGGCATTTTAATTTTAGTGTATTTCAGAAACCGGTGCATTTCAAATTCGGAGCAATTCGAGACAAAACATTGAGTCATTTTCGCGAAAATAATTAAAAACTACTTCGCGCCATACAAATTTAGCTTTTCTAAGGACTAATGTTGGAGATGCCTTCCCCATTGATGTATTCAGATGAAGTGTGTGGAGCGCCTTAAACATAAACTACGAAGAGGAGATTATTTTAAGGAATGCGAAGGACCCACTAAAAAGGCTCTGTCAACCTTTCGGACATCTTAGAAAATTTCATACTATAAATTGGCTTAAAATCGCAAATTAGGTACTTATATAGTATCTATCTATATTATAAGTATTGCATTATAAAAAAAATTGTCCGAATTTTCCTTTGCTTTCGATTGGTTGGTACCTACTTCTAAAACCCTTTAATTAACCTGTCCAATCTATATAATTTTTAGATTAAGTACTTATGAATGAATATCTTAGGGTCGGAATTTTGATTACTTTTGAATATTATAAAAACTGCCGAATTGGACTGAATTTTAGTATTGTGATATTTTCATTTAGCGTCGCATTTTATGTACCTACTCATTTATGTATACATTACTTTCTACATTTTTATGTTTTTATTACATTTCATTTTATCGTAAATATCTCTCTCATTTTGATATTACTTGTTTTCATTATATCGCATCAATTTCTATATCTTCTACTATACTATTCTGTATTCTGCATTTTTTGTATTTTATACGACATTAGAACAAGTTCTGTATTTACTGAATATATTCAGATTTTACATACAAATGTACAATCATTCCTTAGAGAATTCACTCCGGAGTAGCCATGTCTGTCATTTTCTATACAAAAAAAGTCTGCCGATTTTTGCGGGGGAGGGGAACGTCAAATGTATGGCTATTCGCAAGTAACGTACAAATAGCCACGTCAGATAAACATCAGTCCGTACTTGTGAATGACCACCGGTCATATGTTTTCGGCAGAGGGAAACGCCCGTAATTGGCCGCTCGGGTTGGTTGAATTCTCTAAGTCTAATGTCGTATTTCTTTATTTGGCTTTTAATATTTTTATGCTATGCTGTAACTAAGCGCAAACTTTGCTCAATTTTTTCTTTTTTGCTATTATCAATGTATTATGTGTGTTTTTAAATTTTATACTCGCTTTGAAGTTAAATAAATGATTAAAAATATTTTTATCTTTTTATATAATTGAATTATTTTTACTAGACGTGCTTTGAGACCGCCAAGATCGAAAGAACGCCCCTGGATCAATTGGAGTTTATATTCATTTTATAGATAATTCCTTATCAGAGTCATTTTTTCATAATTCGGTCAATGCCATTGCCATTTACATTTTAAAAAAGTAATTAAAGAAACATTAGTATTTTTTTTAGTTATAAAACCAGAATTACTGGCAATGCATTTTAAATTATAAAAATAAGCGTAGTCAATGACAGCACGATAGCATTTGTTTCAAACAAAAACCATATGTACTTGGTAGTGCAGATCGCCAAGTTACAACTCTACATTTTCACTGGAACGCTCGATATTTAAAATACTCATTGACATACACGTGAACACATTCCTAACCGATTTTCCCTGGACCCACTAACGTAGAGAGGCACTGTCGCGAGAGAGGGGCCTGCGAGAGAAGAGGGGGGATGATGCCACGAAGATGAAACAGTTGGAGCGTGCATCGAAGGACCAAGTTGAACATCTTCAGAGGAAATGCGCTTGCTTGAGGAAGCTGTAAGTATGCGGAAGGTTTTATATACCTTAACACTGTCTACATTGGCAGACATTTTGAAAAGATGTCCAATTTTTTTTCATGTTTGACCTTATTGTATGGTCTGTAATGATAACATAATAAAATTAATAATACGAATACACAAATAAACTGACTTAACTAAGTTGTTATTCCGGTACAAATATTTAAGATTAATAAGGATATTCAAAAATATACACGACTTTCTCAGTCCTTTTTGTGTATGAGCCCTGGTGGCCAAGCGGCAAGGTAGCAACATTCGCGGGTTCAAATCCCGGCTCTTACTACTGGGTATCGTGAGAAAACCGGACCAGACCTAATAAATCCTATCAAATTCGTTAAGGTCAGGTTTCGTAATAAAAACGTAAGCCTTCTCCAATTAGAGTTGTATTTGCTCGAAAACGGCACAAATACAACTCCAATTCTTGGGTAACCGAACGATAACCAGTCTGAATTGGCACGTGGCAAACAGACTTTCGTCGTCAAAAAATAATAATTTAATATCCGTTCCATATTTCCAGTTTCGACGACATGCGTATGCGGTTGTCGGCCAAGGAGCGCGCGGCGGAGCAGGAGGCGAAGGCCAAGGAGAAGGAACTCCATCACCTCAGGGCTGAAGTGGCCCGGCTCACCAAGATACTCGTCGAAGAGAGGTTGTTTAATTACACAACTTTTTAAAACCCTAGAATAATAAACATTTAGGTTCAACGCTAAGAACGCTTAAAAGCATCACAACTCACGAGCTATCATGCCCACAGCGCCAAGAACACCCTGATCACCTGTAAGGGTTATGGCGTACGCTGTCAAAGTAACCTTAACACTTTCAAGTAAGGTTTATATTAGCTCGCTAGCGTCCTTGACCTTGGCGTGTGATTGACATTTTTGAATATGACGTAAGGCGTTAAAGAGTTAAAATTTGCAAAAGTGCCAATTGTGACATTACTTATTTCTGTGCAGCTCGCCCAAGCTTGAAGCACGTACAAGGGCGGATGGCTGCGAGACAGAGACTAGTAACGAGTCTTTTTTAGCCGGAGCCGCGCCTCTAGCGTGTGAGACGCAACCGAGTGCGCCTCGTCGAAAGGGTAAGATTGCTGGTTTATATCGTACATTTAAAAAAAGGCGGGTTTTAGCCTTTTAAGAAGCGGCCAGACGCTTCCTCAGTAGCATGATTTTGTTACAATGAGCTTTAGAAGCTCATTATTATACCTTTAGGAACTCACTAAAATTTCTACTGACACATAACTCCACTTCTGATATTGCACTGTTTCAATTTCATGAAGAAATTAGCACTAACAAGGCTCATATATTAATAAACATCGTTTCTTCAATCATCACCACCTGCACTTAGGTACCTAAGTAACAGCCCTGGTTTATCTGAGAAAACACAGATCAGATTTTAGACCCTTCCGTTAAAACCTTTCAAAAATTATATATGTATTCCATTTGCTCACCATTGCTCCATCTACTTTCAGGAGGAACCCTCCGAACCCCCGAGTTCCCCCGGAAACGCCCGATACTCCCCGAGCTGACGCCGCTGCCGCCCGAGATGCGCCGCTCCGCCATTGAGATCCAAAATGGCCGACGGCGCGCGCGCAGCGTCGACCTGCCCGCTGTGCAGGTTCCCGTGCGCATCAAGCAACTTGAGGGGAAGAACAGGGATTAACTTTATACCGGAAAAAAAATAAGCTAGTTTCCTACATTTTCTCAATCCAATATGTGGTCATCAAATATAGGCAATACTCTCCATGAGAGAGTTCAAAACAATTTAACAATTCTTAAAAGTGTAACACTGTATAAATTTATTCATTGGCTATAAATTTATTTTACCAGGAAACTAACCTATTTATGAAAACACAAAAGCACTGCCAACGAAAGGAACAAACATGTGGCTTTGCAAGGCCATAATCGTTGTGACTAGCACCGAAACCTCAACGTTTTGTGAAGGAACTAAGGATGAATAAAATAGCCATCCCTGTAGCTCATCTAATTCCAATGCTAGAATCAGCTATACACAGCAAATAATAAGCATATAATCAGCTATAGCTCGTACATCTGACGAAGCCTGCGTTGCGAATTATAAAATTGTAGTTAAAATAGTTATGTATGTAATAGATATTAATTTGATCTAAGAATAAAATAATTATCTATTTGCTATAGTGACTATGATATAGAACTACTAAGTGTTACTAGGCCTGTCGTCCGAAGCTGAACTACATATCAGAAATCACTCAACCTCAGGATAAAGTTAACCCTATTCAACTCAGTTTTGTAGTATCTAAGTATCGTTATTTAGGTTTTATTTGGAAAAGGAAAGGTGAAGTAAAACTAGGTATTTGTAATGGATTGTGCAATATTTTCCTTTTTTAGGTCTTGGCGTCATCCCTAGTTCTCTCGGTTTGGTATTCTTTAAACATCATTGAACAGGTTAAAATCCTTATAGAGTGAGGGGTGGAGTGAGCTTAGCTGGTAGGTAATAGATCGTGCAATATGTTACGCTCGTGCGTTCCCTATATAAGAACTTGACTGGCACACTACCGTGCACCTATATTAGCCTAAAACTATTTTACTTAGATCACGTAACCCAAAATGGTTTTGTCTTGCATATTGTATAAATTGTGGCTTAAATTAAAATAACGATCTCCAATCTATACCTTGAACTTACTGTCGTGCTCTTTTATATTATCTCTTTAAAACTATATCCCTTAGCCGTCTATAGTAACAATATAAAAACAATATATAGTACATATAACAATAGTAATTCTATTTAAGATGTTCTTAACGAAAAATATCGACTGAGACCTATATGCATTGGTGTGCAATATTTAAATTAAGTACTTAATACTCTTTAATGATTATTCAATAGTGATTACATCGAAGAGAAAAGGGTAGCTCAAGTACATGCCTCTAGAAATAAGTTATGTTAAGAAATATTTAAGTGTGTGAAATCAACTTTTTGGTGTAAGTTGGTATGTTTACATTATTAGACTTGGCGTTGACACTACAATACCCCTATTTAAACATATTATGTTTTTTGATATAACTAATAGAAATAAAGATACATAAAGTAGGTACATACAGTAGAATTATAATGAGTGTAGATATTCGTTTGATCACTGGTGCGTTTTGCACATATCTACTCGTATATGCCTTGATATTATAACAATATTAAACCACAGACAAAAAAAAAATTGTTTACCCATTTTTTTATTTCTCGTTTTAAATGTCGAATAGAGTTTGATATATTTAGATCCAATTCGAGAATCTTCCCTAGGAACCTTCCGCTGTGGCTTAGTGACGAGAACTCGAGCGATTTATATATAAAATATTTATCCATTATTGGTGTGTATTGTAAGTTCCGTTTAAGTTTAATTAATAATGGATGACTCTAATATTACACCAATACTCGTAAAGTTGTATTTACTTGATCGTTTTGTAAATATTGTTCTTTTTATTAATAAATTTATAAATTTAATTGTGACTTATTATTTCACACTTTTACCCAACACGATTGGGACGATTTTAGTTCCGAGCTTCAGAAAATTAAATAAATACAAATAAAATTCATAAAATCGGGTAACTTACGTTTTTAAGTTGAATACCGCTCGACATGTTTCGCTCTATAACCAGGAGCTTATTCATGAGCCATTCGCGTTGGGTAACCAACGAAGCTCCTCGTTATGGACCGAAACGAGCAATATTCGACTTAAAAAACGTGTGTTACCCGTTTTTAGGGTTCCGTAGCCAAAATGGCAAAAACGGAACCCTTATAGTTTCGTCATGTCCGTCTGTCCGTTCGTCCGTATGTCACAGCCATTTTACTCGAAAACAATAAAACTAACCTTAATGAAATTTTGACATAATGTGTATTTTGTATGCCGCTATTTAGTTTTGTAATTAAATTGCAGAAAATAATATTTTTAGCGGGGGCGGAACATACGGTCAACCAATTTGATTCCTAGGCCACTGTAGAACCTTGTCGTAATGACAGTTGCCCGTGGATACGTATAAACGTAACCTATTCGCTATCAAACTAGCGATTGTGACAAGGTTCTAGAGTGGCCTAGGAATCAAATTGGTTGACTGGGCCCCAATTCAACATGGCTTAACTGACAGTAGCTAGCGAGACAACTATGAGATCACACTTTTGTGACAGTTGAAATTTGGGGTGGAATCACTCAAGAGTGACATCTAAATTGGTGGCCATAGCCATAGACAAAACGCTTTAGCGAGACCTACTGACAGATTGACAGTTAGGTGTGGACACGTGTGGACAGTGGATTTCACTCTATCACCTAGCGAGACAAGTGTGAGAGCCACGTCTCGCAGTTTGGCATGTCGAATCGAGGTCCTGTACCATCGGGTTCAAAATTGCATGGTCAATTTATCAATGAATTCATTCATAAATTGGCCATGCAATTCTGAACCCGATAGAACATGTAACAAAATTTTTAAAAAAATTTTTACCTATTATCAACATTGTCTTCTGATCCGTGGTTTCACATCAATCATCAGTCTTTAAAAATAACATCGAGGTTTCTTTAAACATTTTGTGATTAAGTGAATATTTCCAGAAATAATCGCTTCGAAAGTCAGAAAAATTGTGTCCCTCCCTCCTATAACTTTTAAACCGTAAGTCCAAAAAATATTTAAAAATTTGATAAGATGCGCCTCTTTACATACTTTCTACGAAAATAGTTTTGAACATTATCTGTTAAGCTATTTTTGAGTTATCTTCAGAAAACTTCTTCCTAGGCATCAAATACGACCTTTTGGTATCAGTTTGGTGTCTAATTCCAATGAAGGTACGGAACCCTCCATTACGCGTGGTCCGACACGCACTTGGCCTGTTTTTATTTATTTAATATAATAACATAGGGTAATTGTGCTCCTTTTCGTCCACTTATCGATTTTGCCAGCTTTGTGATGCAAAAAGAATATCTTAAAGTAGGTACCCTTACTTAAATGTATTATATTTCATTTTATAGCTTATATAGTCTAGTTTATGTTAATATTACGCGATAATTATCCATACTTGCGAGATTTTGTATAAAAAATATTATTTGAAAAAGTGGGGTATTCGTTAGTTTTCGTCCATAAATGTCAGTTTTCCGTCCTGGGCTCTGCTAGTTTTCGTCCACTGAGTAGGATGATTATTTCTGAAAATATCCACTTAATCAAAAAATGATGAAACAAACCTCAATGTTATTTTTAAAGTCCTATCGATTGATGTGCAACATGATGATTTTTGGTAAAAAAAAATTGTTACATGTATGGAAAACCCCTTGTGGCTCCCCCCTAAAAAAAATCTTTTCAGCAATTTTACTACAATACTAAGTAGGGGTATACCAAATACACCTTCTGTTATAATTTCATGAATATAGTTATAGTCTCCAAATAAAAAATGGCCATGGCATACGGACGAACTACGGACATTACGAAACTATAAGGTTTCCGTTTTTGCCATTTTGGCTACGGAATCCTAAAAACTAATGTTAATAAGGATTAACACCGTGTTTATTTATTTCCGTTAATATTAGCATACAGTTAGGTACGATTAAGGAAACGAAATGGCGTAGTTAGTTTTTATAAATTTGTTTTTTCCATACAAGTATGTATTGTTAAATCGATCGCGGTATTATATTTAACTCAACCAAACAATCGAATATTATAACTAAGGCATTTTATCACCAAACAATGATATTGTAGGCCTTTAATGTTAACCACTGTCACTGCTTGTACTATAAAGCCTTGGCCAAACAGCAAGCGTGGCGCAGCGCCGCGGTCGCGCGGCGCGACCTGCCGTGCGACGACATATCGCCTGACTTCGTGTCACTGACTTTGAATAGAACTTCATACGCGAACGTACTGCTGCGGCCTGCGGTCGGGTTCCAACTTGTTTGTACCTTAGCCTTGGCCAAACAGCAAGCGTGGCGCAGCGCCGCGTCTGCGCCGCGTGACGCCGAAGCGATGACTGTTCAAACAGGGCGCGCGCGGATCGCGCCGGCGTCGCGCTCTCAACACGCCCTCATTGCGCGCGCGTGAACACGGCGCGGCCGCGCGCGATGCGGGCGTGACTCGCTCATTCCTTCCGAAGCCAAGATTATTTTTTCGAAGAGAAGATATTTCTTTCTATATCCATAATCACAATCACAGTATATTGCTACGCTCGCACGACGCACCGCGCTGCCTAACGTCCGACTGATGTGACCCAGCGCGGCGCAGCGTGCCGCCGCGCAGCGCTACGCCCGCGCCGCGTGGACGCGGGGGGCCGCGCGGCGCGGGGCTCGACAGAAGCGGGGCGCGGCGCCGGCGGGACGCAGTCTGTTTGACGTCGCTAACCTGTTAACATGTGCCGCGGTCACGCCGCGCGACCGTGGCGCTGCGCCACGCTTGCTGTTTGACCAAGGCTTAATGCAATTGACACGACTAGCGTAGTCAACCGCGCATTGGATCGTTCATTATTGGGTCGTTCCTTAGAGAATTCAACCCGGAGTAGCCATGGCTGCCGTTTTCTTTACAAAGCAAGTCTGCCGATTTTTGCGGGGGAGGGGAACGTCAAGTGTATTCTGTGGCTATTCGTACGTAACGTACAAATAGGTGTAAGCATGACCACTGGTCATATGTTTTCGGCAAAGGGGGAACGCCTGTCAATGGCGACTCCGGTCGGTTGAATTCTCTAAGGGTCGTGCATTACCCGGAAAGGTTTCCGATTGGTTCCGATCGGATCCGAAGGTTATGCGACTATTTAAAAAAGTAGCTTTTTTCATAGTAATCAGATCAAAACACGAGACTTCCATATTTGTTCAAATATTTAACAGCGCATGTTTTTGTTTGTTTGTTTTCGTGTGGTTTTAATTGCCGGTAAATAGATAAAGATGATGTGATAGTGCTTAGTGAAAATAACGGATAATATTCATTGTGAAAGATGTACGGGTGTGTGTGCGTGTGTTTGTGTGTACGGACGATGGCAATGGCACGATCACAAAGCTTTCTTTTGAAGTGAAATAAGCAGAGCACGCCATAGTATGGAGGTTATAATTGTTATTCTACTACCATTTGGTCATTCTAATGTTAATTATAGTTTTGTCTTCTCACAAATAACTCGTATATTAACGATAACAATGCAACAGAAGAGCTAGTTTTAGTCTTTGCTCAAGTCATTTAAATGTTTTATTTATTACATTTATTTACGTAACATTATATGAGGAATGGACAGAAACTAAAGTGTGTAGGTAATCAAATATAATATTACCATACGACTATATACTATAATATTACGTATTAATTAAGTATTTTGAAGTAAAATAACCATTAGAAATATTTACCTAGCTGTCTAGATTTCCGGGATCAGGTGGTCGCAAAACTGAAATTTATAGGGTAATTGTGCTCCTTTTCGTCCACTTATCGATTTTGCCAGCTTTGTGATGCAAAAAGAATATCTTAAAGTACCCTTACTTAAATGTATTATATTTCATTTTATAGCTTATATAGTCTAGTTTATGTTAATATTACGCGATAATTATCCATACTTGCGAGATTTTGTATAAAAAATATTATTTGAAAAAGTGGGGTATTCGTTAGTTTTCGTCCATAAATGTCAGTTTTCCGTCCTGGGCTCTGCTAGTTTTCGTCCACTGAGTAGGATGATTATTTCTGAAAATATCCACATAATCAAAAAATGATAAAACAAACCTCAATGTTATTTTTAAAGTCCTATCGATTGATGTGCAACATGATGATTTTTGGTAAAAAAAAATTGTTACATGTATGGAAAACCCCTTGTGGCTCCCCCCTAAAAAAAATCTTTTCAGCAATTTTACTACAATACTAAGTAGGGGTATACCAAATACACCTTCTGTTATAATTTCATGAATATTAGTTATAGTCTCCAAATAAAAAATGGCCATGGCATACGGACGAACTACGGACATGACGAAACTATAAGGTTTCCGTTTTTGCCATTTTGGCTACGGAATCCTAAAAACTAATGTTAATAAGGATTAACACCGTGTTTCTTTATTTCCGTTAATATTAGCATACAGTTAGGTACGATTAAGGAAACGAAATGGCGTAGTTAGTTTTTATAAATTTGTTTTTTCCATACAAGTATGTATTGTTAAATCGATCACGGTATTATATTTAACTCAACCAAACAATCGAATATTATAACTAAGGCATTTTATCACCAAACAATGATATTGTAGGCCTTTAATGTTAACCACTGTCACTGCTTGTACTATAAAGCCTTGGCCAAACAGCAAGCGTGGCGCAGCGCCGCGGTCGCGCGGCGCGACCTGCCGTGCGACGACATATCGCCTGACTTCGTGTCACTGACTTTGAATAGAACTTCATACGCGAACGTACTGCTGCGGCCTGCGGTCGGGTTCCAACTTGTTTGTACCTTAGCCTTGGCCAAACAGCAAGCGTGGCGCAGCGCCGCGTCTGCGCCGCGTGACGCCGAAGCGATGACTGTTCAAACAGGGCGCGCGCGGATCGCGCCGGCCTCGCGCTCTCAACACGCCCTCATTGCGCGCGCGTGAACACGGCGCGGCCGCGCGCGATGCGGGCGTGACTCGCTCATTCCTTCCGAAGCCAAGATTATTTTTTCGAAGAGAAGATATTTTTTTCTATATCCATAATCACAATCACAGTATATTGCTACGCTCACACGACGCACCGCGCTGCCTAACGTCCGACTGATGTGACCCAGCGCGGCGCAGCGTGCCGCCGCGCAGCGCTACGCCCGCGCCGCGTGGACGCGGGGGGCCGCGCGGCGCGGGGCGCGACAGAAGCGGGGCGCGGCGCCGGCGAGACGCAGTCTGTTTGACGTCGCTAACCTGTTAACATGTGCCGCGGTCACGCCGCGCGACCGTGGCGCTGCGCCACGCTTGCTGTTTGACCAAGGCTTAATGCAATTGACACGACTAGCGTAGTCAACCGCGCATTGGATCGTTCATTATTGGGTCGTTCCTTAGAGAATTCAACCCGGAGTAGCCATGTCTGCCGTTTTCTTTACAAAGCAAGTCTGCCGATTTTTGCGGGGGAGGGGAAGACCAAGTGTATTCTGTGGCTATTCGTACGTAACGTACAAATAGGTGTAAGCATGACCACTGGTCATATGTTTTCGGCAAAGGGGGAACGCCTGTCAATGGCGACTCCGGTCGGTTGAATTCTCTAAGGGTCGTGCATTACCCGCAAAGGTTTCCGATTGGTTCCGATCAGATCCGAAGGTTATGCGACTATTTAAAAAAGTAGCTTTTTTCATAGTAATCAGATCAAAACACGAGACTTCCATATTTGTTCAAATATTTAACAGCGCATGTTTTTGTTTGTTTGTTTTCGTGTGGTTTTAATTGCCGGTAAATAGATAAAGATGATGTGATAGTGCTTAGTGAAAATAACGGATAATATTCATTGTGAAAGATGTACGGGTGTGTGTGCGTGTGTGTGTGTACGGACGATGGCAATGGCACGATCACAAAGCTTTCTTTTGAAGTGAAATAAGCAGAGCACGCCATAGTATGGAGGTTATAATTGTTATTCTACTTCCATTTGGTCATTCTAATGTTAATTATAGTTTTGTCTTCTCACAAATAACTCGTATATTAACGATAACAATGCAACAGAAGAGCTAGTTTTAGTCTTTGCTCAAGTCATTTAAATGTTTTATTTATTACATTTATTTACGTAACATTATATGAGGAATGGACAGAAACTAAAGTGTGTAGGTAATCAAATATAATATTACCATACTACTATATACTATAATATTACGTATTAATTAAGTATTTTGAAGTAAAATAACCATTAGAAATATTTACCTAGCTGTCTAGATTTCCGGGATCAGGTGGTCGCAAAACTGAAATTTATACCAAATTGCTCTGCTAGTTTTGGTCCACAAAGTTTATATATTAATTATATTCTAAAACTTTAATCTCCACTTAAAATATTGTACAATAACTTTAAAATAGATAATTCATGCCAAACATATTTAGTGCACTGCCTAAATCATTAATAAAACTCATCATAAACTTTTCCCGCCACAAGTTTTTTTCTTCATTGCGATGACATTTGCTAGGGCTGAATTCGAGGCGGCTATTAATGTTTTATTTTTAAAGGCACTATTTGTCAAATTACTTGTTTATGATAGTAGAATTGTTTCTTAGATATTATGGATAGCAACAAGACCAAACTTCCGCAGGAAAATTCATTTACGTTCAAGTTTTCTCCATATATTTGTAGCAGAACCGTCAGGTGGACGGAAACTGACCATGGACGGGAAACGAGCACAATCACCCTACCAAATTGCTCTGCTAGTTTTGGTCCACAAAGTTTATATATTAATTATATTCTAAAACTTTAATCTCCACTTAAAATATTGTACAATTAACTTTAAAATAGATAATTCATGCCAAACATATTTAGTGCACTGCCTAAATCATTAATAAAACTCATCATAAACTTTTCCCGCCACAAGTTTTTTTCTTCATTGCGATGACATTTGCTAGGGCCGAATTCGAGGCGGCTATTAATGTTTTATTTTTAAAGGCACTATTTGTCAAATTACTTGTTTATGATAGTAGAATTGTTTCTTAGATATTATGGATCGCAACAAGACCAAACTTCCGCAGGAAAATTCATTTACGTTCAAGTTTTCTCCATATATTTGTAGCAGAACCGTCAGGTGGACGGAAACTGACCATGGACGGGAAACGAGCACAATCACCCTATATGTTTTAGAAACCTTTGAAATAATTTGACTTCTTTCGCGTCGAGGTTCCTCATAAAGTGGATGCCAGTAAGCAGCGATGTTGACATCCCCAGCCGTAGCGTTTTTCACATCCAAGTAGGAATACGACCATGAGGGACTTGCTAATATGTGCGCTATTTATTTATATACTAATATATTACTTCGTATATTTATATTGCGGTGCAGTGTGCAAGCGCATGACCACGAAGCAGGTCCCATGTTCCACCAAGGAATAAATGGACTGCAAAAGAGAAAGTTACTTACACATTTACTAGGCACTAAACTCTAAGTCCATCCTAATGTTGCACGAGCTACTGTGGGTCGCAATCCTGTATTGTAATAGTTAGTAATTTTACCTTTATTAGTAATAGAAAGATACTGTAAATAACAGCGGAAATGCAAAGTGTTTTCTATGTATTCTTGACATTTCAAAAACACGCGCTGTTGACAATATTTGACAGTAGAAGTGTTGTACACTCTTAGGACAAAAACCGTAAACCAAAACCGGATATAAAGTATTGCCTACACTCAGCCATCGACATATACTCAGCCTTATAAAGTGCCAAATAAAACGGCTATTACACATGGCAATTTGTAGGGCCCAACCTATTGTGTCCAACTCCTGTCGGCGTTGGGCCCGTTATTACACTTTCCCTACAAATCGTCCCTACAAACCCTACCTCACCAACAAATCGTCCCTACCAACGTTTACAGAGATGCCTTCAAAACATCTTAAAAATGTATTGGTGAAGCGCGGTGATAGTACTCATAACAGTATACATTAAATAAAAAAGAAACTGTTTTTATTGTTATATGTAGATATTTAAATGACCGCTCGGGCTGCCTGAATCTAACTTTATCTGCCCAACCCTTCTATTATTTAAATACAAAACTAGATAAATATATTAATTACCAGCGAATCTACACATTTTAACTTTTATTTTAAATAAAAAACCAGACGGAATGTGTAGCAAATGGCTAATATTTTTAATAAATTGGTAAAATAACTCTAACGACCTGCTTTCATAAACAGCTGCGGGTGTCGGGGCACTACCGATCGCCCTAGATCGGGACTCCTACTCCCTAGGTGCCATTACACCTACCAACCCGACAGGTTGGGCCCTACAAATTGCAATGTCTAATAGCCGTTTTAACAGCTGCGGGTGTACGGGCACTGCCGATCGCCCTAGATCGGGACTCCTACTCCCTAGGTGCCATTACACCTACCAACCCGATAAGTTGGGCCCTACAAATTGCAATGTCTAATGGCCGTTTTAATAAATTTGCGAATGAAACCGTACCCTAAGCGTACTAAATGTCAGTTTGACATTGTACATATGATAAGACATAACCTCAAAATCTTGAAATTCGTCTTATTCGTCCAACAGTGCCATATAATTACGTGAATAGAGTGAATATTTTCACTGAAAAATGTCTAATAACCACCTTTTTTTGAAGTCTGGCTTCGTACGGGCGCCACTACAGAACGGCGTTGGCCGCTACGTGTGCCAATTGCAGCGGATTGTGCTCAAATTCTGTAAAAGTCATGGAAGCAGTCGCGGTATGAGGTGAGGATCTTATTTACAAAATAGTGTCAAGACCTCGGGTCTAATAATGCATTCATTTTCTGCTAGAACGGATTTCACTGTCTAACTAGGTAATACCTGTAACTGTAACAGAGAAGTATCATACTCTTGCAAAATTGTTTTATTTTTAACTTAGAAAGAGAAGTCTTTAGAAGTTGTTTGGTAACTATTGAAGTCCTACCGACATCAACATTACGAGTATTACGACAGGAAAAAAAATCTTATAAAGTGCACAAAATACATGCACACAATCCTAAGAATTAAGGTTGTTTAATCACATTTTACGGTTAAATAAATAGTAGGTACAATAAAATATATATTTACAATCGATACAGTACAGTAAAGCTGTATGCAAATAATTATGCGTGGCAAAATACGCGGCATGTTCGCCCACAGTAACCTGTATGCCAGCCATTTTCAAAGTGTGCTCTGTGGAGCCCTAGGGCTCTGCAAAGCCTCTGTGGGGGCTCCGCGTGAAAGTTTTTAATATTGAAAAAAAACCAGCTCTTCTATCTGTCTAGTTAGCACAGGGGTTGGCAAACTTTTTTGACAGAGCCTGATGGCGGAAAAAATGGAATTTTCAGAGGCTCAAGAGCTGCAGTTGTCTGTTTTATGTTTTTTTAATGTAATTTTTGATTTTAACAAAATTGAGAGGAACTCGAAGAGCCACAAGTGACCCTTCAACTTCTGCCTGGTTTGTTTGTCAAAGAGCCACGGTTCGCCGACCAGCACATATTTATTTTTAATTTTTGTGCTCCGTCAAATATTTCAATTTCCAAATGGGTTCCGCTACCAAAAAAGTATGAGAAACGCTACTACTACTATTACTAATGCCATTGCCACGTGTAATATAGACTCGCCTTAACTTGACCTGAAATATTGTTGAATGGTATAGGGACTTCATAGAGCAAGACCTGGTCGAGTTTGCACGAGAGAACCCCGGTGTTGTGGTGTATCTCAAGCCGCGCCGCCATCGCTCGCCCATTGTCGTCGGGGAATACTGTGAGTTCCTATCATCTTCAATTTTGGCTTAACACAATTAATATACTTACGTACTCTGTTGGCTCAGTGACCCAAAGTGAATCTTGGCCTCCGATACGAGAGTGTGCACTTTCCTCGATCCTGCGCTAGCTCTTGCCAATTGCAGATTTGGAGTTCGCGCAGATCTGCCTCGACCATGTCGCTCTAGCGATATGGTGGTTGTCTAACAGGGCAATACAATTAATATGAGACAAAATTTCAACTATCACAGTATCTTTTACAGTTCTTAACATGCAGTATGCTTAGAGACAAAACAGACTAGCCTAGGAAAAAAGTTCAGTGGAACTGCTCAATTATGCCACTTAAAATGTTTGACACAACTAACAAATTAAATTTTTAATAGTTAGGTAAAGTGAAATTACATTGCAACTAAAAATATGAGAGTGTTTACTTCATTGCTTATTAATTCTGTATTTATAAGCTCAGTTCTTTTTTAATATTTGTTAGTTAGTAAATTTAATGTACGGTCACGTCTGAAAATATGGATACATTTAATGTGCCAAGAATAATAATAATAATAATAAGTAGTTCCATCAAGATGGAGTTTGGTGTTGATAAATGTGCGGTTATGCATGTACAGCGGGGGAAAGTAGTAAATTCAACAAATATACAGCTTTCTGAGACAATGACGTTCAGATCTATCTCTGAATCAGAAACCTACAAATACCTTGGTATGTCACAGTCTTTGGGCATTGAGGATGTGGGTATTAAACAGGCGTTGAGGGAGCGCTTCTTTGGTCGGCTGACAAAAGTACTTAATAGTCTTCTGTCAGGTGGCAACAAGGTGCGCGCCTTCAATGCCTGGGTAATGCCCCTACTCACATACTCCTTTGGCATACTAAGGTGGACACAGACCGAGCTGGATGCCCTGGATCGGAGAGTCCGTCTATTGCCCACCACACACCGTATGCTTCACCCACGCTCGTCTGCTTCACCCACGCTCGTCTGTTATGAGATTGTACATCCCACGGAAGTGTGGAGGTCGCGGCTTTTTAAACGCCAAAAATCTCCACAACCGTGAGGTGTACAATCTCAGGAATTATTTCCTTAACAACCAGTGTGGGATGCATCGTGATGTGGTGGCAGTAGATAAGGGTCTCACGCCGCTCTCCTTGGCAAACAAGAACTGGCGCAAACCTGTGGTGCTAAGCACCGAGGATCGCAAGGCGGTATGGAAGAGCAAGGAGCTACACGGGCGGTTCTACAGGGCCCTCACGGGACCCGACGTAGACCTGCTCGCTTCGGTGAACTGGTTACGATTCGGGGACCTCTTCGGAGAAACCGAAGGTTTTGCCTGTGCAATTGCGGACGAAGTTATCATGACGAATAACTACCGGAAATATATCCTGAAGGACGGTACGGTCGACATTTGTCGGGCATGCCGCCGTCCCGGAGAGTCACTCAGGCATATCATCTCCGGTTGTTCTCATCTTGCTAACGGCGAGTACTTGCACAGACATAACCTCGTAGCCAGGATTATACACCAGCAGCTTGCTCTCCTATACGGTCTTGTGGACCACGAAGTGCCGTACTACAAGTACACACCTGCACCAGTTCTCGAAAATGGTCGTGCCATGCTCTATTGGGATCGATCTATTATCACGGACAGGACTATTGTAGCCAATAAGCTTGATATCGTGGTAATAGATCGACCGCAACGCCGGGCCATGCTCGTCGACATCACCGTCCCATGTGACGAGAACCTCGTGAAGGCCGAGAAGGACAAGTCCAGCAAGTACCTAGACTTGGCTCACGAGGTAACCGCCATGTGGGAGGTCGATTCGGCGATCATTGTGCCGATAGTTGTCTCTGCGAACGGTCTCATAGCGAAGAGTCTCGACCAACATCTTGAGAGACTTTCGCTACGGGGTTGTGGTTGGATTAAGGGTCAGATTCAGAAGGCGGTAATCTTGGACACGGCGCGCATAGTCCGAAGGTTCCTCACTCTGCGGCCCTAACCACCGGCAGCCTGGGCCCTGCTCCGTTGCCGGCGGCACCCTAGTTTAGGTTTTTTATAATGCTTTTATTGTTTTTATATGTTTTAGATGTATTTTTATATTTTACTTTTATAAAAATATTGTAAAAACCCTAAACTAAGAAGAAAAATAAATAAAGAGTATAATAATAATAATATTTTTTATTGTTTTTCTATGTTTTAGATGTATTTTTATATTTTACTTTTATAAAAATATTGTAAAAACCTAATCCTAAGAAGGAAAATAAATAAAGAGAAATAATAATAAAAAATAATAATAATAATAAAAAAAAAAAAAAAAAAAATTGACGCCGTCAAAGTCAGTCGTGTTTTTGCTACTTTCCTATAAATTTTTGATAAATTATGTGTTTACGGGCGTTTTTACAAGTATTTACGCATTAGTTTTTGCGGAAAATTTGCCCGAAATGTCAAGAACAGCTGCGCAAGGGCGCAAATAACTACAAATATGAATACAGGATGTAAATAACATGCCGGACACTAAACGTGTATAACGGAAATATGATAACACGAAGTAAATCGCGACTGCAACAAGCGTCCCCACCAAACGCACGCCCACCATCTACGCCCGCCTCGTCCGTCTCCTCGCCATCCTCATCGGGCGACAAATTTGCTACAGCGCCCGAGACCAGCGAGTCGAGCGACGAGTGCTTC
This sequence comes from Pammene aurita, assembly GCA_947086415.1. NCBI lineage: Eukaryota > Metazoa > Arthropoda > Insecta > Lepidoptera > Tortricidae > Pammene > Pammene aurita. Next base: position 8,424,958 of record OX352313.1, read on the forward strand.
AGGGGGGGCAATAACCGCCCCCGAGTAATGCGCTTTGTGCACCAGGCGTTCGCGGGGACGAATATCGAGCCCCGCGACTACATGGCCAATGTCATAGAGCGCATCGACTTTCTGAAGCAGAAAGTTTATGCATGGGCAAGCCGTATTCGCCGCTACAGAGAGCGTGTGGACCGATTCAAGCAGAATCGTCTTTTCCAAAGTGACCAAAGGAAGGTATACCGAAGGTGGGAGGAAACCGATCCCCGTGTGTCCGACGTGCGACTGCCGGATGCTACTGCCATGACTGATTTCTGGCGTAGCATCTGGTCAGCGCCCGTTGAACACACGGAGGGCGAGTGGATGAGCGTTGTCGGGCGTGAGTGCGAGTCCATCGAACCTATGGGGGCTATCACCATCAGCCCCGATGACGTAAGTTGTGCAATCCGTACGGCCCAGAACTGGAAAAGTCCCGGCCCGGATGGATTGCACAACTTCTGGCTAAAATGGTTTCGGTGCTCGCACTCGCGGCTCGCAACGCAATTTCAACAAGCCCTCGAACTTGGCTCCCTCCCGCCTTCCTTAACAACTGGTGTAACCTTCCTGCTCTATAAGTCCGGTAGTACCACGGAAGCGAAGAACTACCGACCCATCACGTGCTTACCTACACTTTACAAGCTCCTTACATCCATTTTGAGAGCAAAAATAAACGCGCACATGGTCGCAAACAACATTTTGGCCTCAGCTCAAAATGGATGTAGGGTTGGGTCCCGTGGTACTAAAGAGCTCCTCCTCATAGACATGACCATTTGCCAACGAGTCCGGCGGAACAGGGGGGCCCTCTCGACCGCTTGGATTGACTACAAGAAGGCCTATGATTCGGTGCCTCATTCATGGCTTGAGACGGTCTTAGAGCTGTATAAAATTGATACAGCTTTAAGATCCTTCCTTGGCGCGTGTATGAGGCAGTGGACCACAGTTCTTCGTCAACCAGGAGGTGGGGATGACCCCTCTGGCCCGCAGGACTTTATAAGGATCGAGCGAGGAATATTTCAGGGCGACAGTCTGAGTCCCCTGTGGTTCTGCCTAGCTCTAAATCCGCTCAGCACTCTGCTGAAGGATTCGGGGCTAGGTTGCCGGCTTCGGAGAGAGGGTGAAGTCATATCTCACCTTCTGTACATGGACGATCTCAAATTATTTGCACCAAATAACCGAGACTTGTTGGAGCTACTGAATACCACTGAAGTCTTCAGTAGTTCCATCAAGATGGAGTTTGGTGTTGATAAATGTGCGGTTATGCATGTACAGCGGGGGAAAGTAGTAAATTCAGCAAATTTACAGCTTTCTGAGACCATGACGTTCAGATCTATCTCTGAATCAGAAACCTACAAATACCTTGGTATGTCACAGTCCTTGGGTATTGAGGATGCGGGTATTAAACAGGCGTTGAAGGAGCGCTTCTTCGGACGGCTGACAAAAGTACTCAATAGTCTTTTGTCAGGCGGCAACAAGGTGCGCGCCTTCAACGCCTGGGTGATGCCCCTACTCACATACTCCTTTGGCATACTAAGGTGGACACAGACCGAGTTGGATGCCCTGGATCGGAGGGTCCGTCTATTGCTCACCACACACCGTATGCTTCACCCACGCTCGTCTGTTATGAGATTGTACATCCCACGGAAGTGTGGAGGTCGCGGCTTTTTAAACGCCAAAAATCTCCACAACCGTGAGGTGTACAATCTCAGGAATTATTTTCTTAACAACGAGTGTGGGATGCATCGTGATGTGGTGGCAGTAGATAAAGGCCTCACGCCGCTCTCCTTGGCAAACGAGAACTGGCGCAAACATGTGGTGCGGATCGCAAGGCGGTATGGAAGAGCAAGGAGCTACACGGGCGGTTCTACAGGGCCCTCACGGGACCCGACGTAGACCTGCTCGCGTCGGTGAACTGGTTACGATTCGGGGACCTCTTCGGAGAAACCGAAGGTTTTGCCTGTGCAATTACGGACGAAGTTATCATGACGAATAACTACCGGAGGTATATCCTGAAGGACGGTACGGTCGACATTTGTCGGGCATGCCGCCGTCCCGGAGAGTCACTCAGGCATATCATCTCCGGTTGTTCTCATCTTGCTAACGGCGAGTACTTGCACAGACATAACCTCGTAGCTAGGATTATACACCAGCAGCTTGCTCTTCTATACGGTCTTGTGGACCACGAAGTGCCGTACTACAAGTACACACCTGCGCCAGTTCTCGAAAATGGTCGTGCCACGCTCTATTGGGATCGATCTATTATCACGGACAGGACTATTGTAGCCAATAAGCCTGATATCGTGGTAATAGATCGACCGCAACGCCGGGCCATGCTCGTCGACATCACCGTCCCATGTGACGAGAACCTCGTGAAGGCCGAGAAGGACAAGTCCAGCAAGTACCTAGACTTGGCTCACGAGGTAACCGCCATGTGGGAGGTTGATTCGGCGATCATTGTGCCGATAGTTGTTTCTGCGAACGGTCTCATAGCGAAGAGTCTCGACCAACACCTAGAGAGACTTTCGCTACGGGGTTGTGGTTGGATCAAGGGTCAGATTCAGAAGGCGGTTATCCTGGACACGGCGCGCATAGTCCGAAGGTTCCTCTCTCTGCGGCCCTGACCACCGGCAGCCTGGGCCTTGCTCCGTTGCCGGCGGCACCCTAGGATAGGTTTTTTACAATGTTTTTATTGTTTTTCTATGTTTTAGATGTATTTTTATATTTTACTTTTATAAAAATATTGTAAAAACCTAATCCTAAGAAGGAAAATAAATAAAGAATAATAATTGTATTGCTTTCATGTTGATACAGATAGTCTTAAGTATAGTTAGTTTAAAACTAAGAACAACATGAGACCCCAGACAGGGTATTGCAAATTTAAACACACAATAAAGCTATTACATAAAATAAAAAATATAGGAAAACATACTTAACTAATTATAATCCAATTATATACATATCCAGGCAAATCTAACGGTATTTATGGTATTTGTTAACATTAAAATATTCTTGCAGCGAGTAGAAACACTTTTTTATTAGATATGTTTTTAGCTTCTGAACAAATTTTGCATATTTGAGCTCTGCAGTTATTTCTTTAGGAAGATTATTGTATATTCTTATAGTCATTACATGGGGGCTCTTATTGCTCATTTGAAGGTTACTAGTAGGTATGGCTAATTTATTATTATGTCTCAGATTTAAATCACTTAAATGGCGTTCTTTTGCTGTAGTATATAGAGGTGGTTGCTTGCGCACCAATTTACAGGCTTCCATAATATATAAACTGGGCAATGTTAAAATCTTTAATTTTATGAAATGTGGTTTGCATGATTCTAAATTTTTTATATTTGTAAGAATTCTTATACACCTTTTTTGCACTATAAACAAATCCATTACGTCTGTACTATCCCCCCACAAAATTGTGCCATATTGAAGCCATGACTGGGTAAACGCACAATATGCATTTACTGCAGTTTTAAAGTCTGTACTTGTTTTTATATTTCTTAACACATAACAAAATTTAGAGAGCTTTGTGCAAATTTTTTCTATATGAGATTTCCAATTAATATTTTCATCTATATTTCAGGGACCGGCCCGCTATCCCTTATAAAGGATTTTGTATGGGTTTTGCATAAGGCTTAACTAACCATACCCTTTCCCGGACGATACCCTTTCATATTGCTTTTATAGCCCTTATATAAAGGCTAGCACCGCTATCCCAATACCCTTACGAAACCCTTATCATCCGCTCACCAAGCCTTACATATCGCTTATAAGTGTTAGCCTTATATAAGGGCTTCCCTTTTAGCATACTGCGTGCTAATTTAAATCGTCTACCTTGTTCATAAAGCACACATTCCTCCGAATCCACGCGCTCGATGTTCGCGCGCTTCGAAATGATCGAAGCCGCTGTAGATGAAATACGGTTCAATTTTCAATGGCAAAATGCTGTGATGGCTGTTTCTTACTTTGCGCGGGTCGAGCGACTCGAGCGCATCGTCACGGCGCTTTTTTTTTTAAGTCTTAGACACGTGCCGATGTTATCATTATTTATTATTAGATGTCAGAGTGGAGTGAAAATAAACATCATGATAAGTGAATTATAATGTTTAGAACACTTTAGACCTACTTGCTGTATGTATACTCCGTATGTCAAGCGCGTTTTAATGTCGTTTGCCCAATATTACAGGGTTGCATGTTTTACTTTAATCGAATGGAAATTTGAACCTCTATTGAAAGTCTAAATTTAACTATCCTCAAAATCTAATATTATCTATTTTATTTTTATTTCATTTCTATTTCGTTTCTATTTCGTTTCTATTTCATTTTATTTTCATTTTATTTTCATTTTATTTTCATTTTGTTTTCATTTTGTTTTCATTTTGTTTTCATTTTGTTTTCATTTTAATTTCATTTTATTTTTATTTTATTTTTATTTTTATTTTATTTTATTTTTATTTTTTTATTTTTTTTCATTTTATTTTCATTTTATTTTATTTTTATTTTATTTTATTTTTATTTTTTTTCATTTTATTTTCATTTTATTTTCATTTTATTTTCATTTTATTTTCATTTTATTTTCATTTTATTTTCATTTTATTTTCATTTTATTTTCATTTTATTTTCATTTCATTTTCATTTCATTTTTATTTTTATTTATTATTTATTATTTTCAGTCAGACAGCTCAACTACGATGCGCGGTAAAAGCAACTGGTAGTTGTAGTCGTACTAGTAATTATGTAGTAGGTATATATGGTAAGCGAATATAATGATTTAACAAACCCTTCCCGTACGTATTGTCTTTCCTTTTCATACACTACCGATATAGACTAATTCTTTCTCGTTCACGCAAGGCACGACATTACTAAAGGGAAAGCCTTATAAAAAGCGCTTAATGATAAGGGTAACCCTTATTAAGGGCTAGCTTTATATTTGGCTAAGCTTTATGATAAGGGTTAGTCAAACGAATGTGTTAGCAGTTCAAAAGGGAAAGTCTCTCAATCGGTTAGCCTTATATAAGGGACGCCCATTGAAAGGCTTTTATCGCGGAAAGGGTTGTCCGGTCCCTGCTATATTTATGCCAAGAAGGCAACTATTACTGGTTTCTTGAATTTTATTATTTAAGTATGTATAGTCTATTTCTGTTGGTAGTCTTTGGTAGGGTCTAAATTGAATAAGATTCGTCTTATTTAGATTTAACTGTAAGTTGTGGTCTTCGAGCCAATTCGTAACGACATCTAGGATAGTGTTGTGTTGTGATAGTGACTTCAACGTTATTTTGACTAGGGAATACTATGGACACGTCATCGGCATATACAAAGCATTTAGTATTAAGGGAATTCACTATTTGCGGTAGGTCGTTTACGTAAATTAAGAATAGGATACAGCCTAAGACACTGCCTTGTGGTATTGAGCATGCAATGTGTCTACTTTGTGAATTTACTTTCATAACAGTGTTAGTCTTTTTATCATAATAGTCTAACTGAATATATTGAACCCTATTTTCTAAGTATGACTTAAACCAGTTGTGCGCAATACCACGTATCCCTATACCGTTTAGTTTATTGAGCAGTATATTATGTTTGACTCTGTCATATGCCTTGCTCATATCGAGCAATAGCCCAAACGCATTCTGATTGTTGTCTATTATACGAATAACTTCTTGGTTAAATTTGTGAACAGTAAGCACTGTGCCCTTTTGCTTTCTGAAACCAAATTGGCTATCGTTAAATATATGATGTTTCGCACAAAAGGCAGACAAAAGAAGAAACATGTATCCTAAACTTTACGCCTTGGTAATAGAGTCGTGACTACATATTTTTGTCACATTAAATGTATTCATATTTTCAGACGTGACTGTACCATCATAAACAAAGGAAAGGCGGGTAATTGCAACTAATTGCTTGTTTTACTTTTTTTTCTATACTGCTACTGTCAACTCTAAATAGCATGCCTGAATTAAATATAGTCTGGCAAACCATTTCTGCCAGTAGAAACGCGCGGCAAATTCAAAATACTTACATGTGGCAACCCTTTGTGATGAGACACCGTATTTCATGACGAACATTTCAATTCACATTGAATTTGTTTCTAGTGCATTTCACTCTCTCATCTTAAGCTCGAGTGAGATAGAACTCCTGCAACGTTCCCAATTAAATTTAAATTCAGTTTTAAGCAATATGTCAATTGCCTCAACCAGATTATCTGTTGCAGTTGATGACAGATCAGGCGAAATATATCCGTCTCCTTTTTACACACCGTAAATGTCACCTAATGAAAGGGGCGGAAATACCACCTAAAATTAAAAACATAAAATTTAATGACCATTGCTGCTTTTTTCACTCATTCTTAGTGTTGTCATACTTTTGTTCGCTGTACATTGCTACTGCTTTCGTTGGCTGGCCAGACTATAGTTCATAATATTTTAAGGGCCTCCGCTAGATGGCGCGGACGCCCGTCGCGTGCGCACGTAGGTAACGTCCGTCGCACGCGTCCGCGCCAGCTAGCGCTGCTCATACTATTATACGTTATTCTGCTCACCCGCTCCGTGCGTCCACGCCAGCTAGCGGAGGCCCTTATGGTATACCTTTGTAATAACGTCCAATTTCGCACAAAAATACGTTTTGGCCATGGGAGGGGTAATTGCAACTATTCACCTGCAAATAAAAAAATCAGATATCATCATCTTTGGCTTGCCCTTATTTTTATTTTATTTCATTTTATTTTATTAGGTACAATAACATAATGTAGGCAAACAACATCGTAAAATATTTCTTATATAAGCAACTTGTACATAACTTACATTACTATTACAATTGTACACAACATTCCCATGGAAACAATTATTAAGCTAAATGCAATTTTGACTATAAAATCTTCTTTTTCTTTTTCTTTTTCTATGCCATTTATTTGGGGTTGGCACAGCATGTTTGCCTGTTCCGTACCTCCAAAAACAGTAGGCGACAAACTATGAATTACATTATACGTCGTTTGGCACTACTGCTCCCAACAGAAACATTTGTCAATAGGCCGACCATACCTGACGCACCGCCTCGCAAGGAAATTGCCGCGCGAGGCGGCTCGGCTAGACGCGCCTCGCCCGAGGCATTGCGGCCGCGCGTGCGTTTGCCTCTGCCGAGACACGTCCACACTAGCCGAGCTGCTTCGTGCGGCAATTTCCTCGCGAGGCGGTGCGTCAGGTTTGGACCTGCCTAATAATAAAATCTAATTATTTATATAATTTATCACAATATTGCATCGAACCCAGAACTCTAGGATTGGTTTTCTTGAAGTGGTTCACATTCTTTAACCTCCACCACTTTACGGCTGCCAGATGTCCAGATCTAGCAATAAGCATAGTATAGAAAACTAACTAGAGGGCTTTCGTTGCTCTCAATATTGTTATATCTGACGTGGCTAGCTCTCCGTCTATACAGTTTCAATAAAAAACAAATTGCATTTCCAGTAAACGGTGACCGAGTTTGGATGAACATGTACGACAAAAAACAATCGGAGATCACCAAATGGATGGAGGTTCTCCGCACTCAGCAAGGCGACGTGTCCAACACACGGCTCCGGAAGTACCAGCACACGGATTACCCGTCCGTGCAGGGCGCTTGGACCCCGTGGACGTTCAAGGCACCGGAACTCAACACTGCCACGCTGCCTGACGCGGAGTTTGGTCGAAATGACAGGTAATATTGGCCTGCTTGGTAGTATGTCCCACTGCTGGGCAAAGGCCTCCCCTCTTTTCCGCCATTTCCTGTCCATCGCCCACTCCCGCCATTCTTTACTATACGTGTCCAGATCATGCCGCCACCTCCGTCCATCCTGTGAAACCCATTCAGTGACTAGGTTAGCCCAGCGTTCCGGATGCATCCAGCAGAGATGCCCTGCCCAGTCCCACTTTAGCTTGGCGGCCTTCGTGCCCACATCAACGATACCGGTTCTGGAACGTAGTTAAGTGTTTCTGATACGGTTTAAAGCAAAAAAAAACCATTTAATGCCTGGAAGAGGTAGGTGATAAATTTATTTATTTTTTAGTTTTTGTTTGACTTAAATTCAGCTTTCATCGACAATCATGTGTTAAGCCGCAGACAGGCAGACAGACTTCATTTTTATTTTACACAAAAGCACTAAAATGGGTGTTACTAGAAAATTCCACATTAAATGTCCTGTTTAAAGTCTTGAGCATATAATAAGTAAGGAGTGGTCCTGAAATAAAGTAGCCGTGTACAATCTTGTGTATTTTTTAATTTAGTGCTAATTTTGAAGCAGTATATTTATTTTATTAATCCGTAGATACAATACTGATAAATAAAAATACAATCATAACAAATTATGTGAGCATATATAAGTTTTCGCGTTTTGAATTCAACATACTTTGTAACTTTTTGAACAACATAATTTGACAATCTTTAATCGACATCCGCTACAATGCCACAATTGTATTTCCATTTTCACAACCCGTTTTATGCTTTTCAGAATTTCATCTTACCAAGAAGCTACATTCATTAAGTGTATTTTAGCTAGGATAGTCAGGAAGACTCTCTAAATTAACCTCTGACAAAGATTTTTCTATGGGAGACAGTTTTCTATAAAAAAAGGCAAATACATTTAATTAAAAATTACTGTAACTACCTTAAAATGAAGCCAGATAAAAAAGTTTACTATTGAAGAAAGACAATTTATTAAGGTATAAAATAGCTGATCAAATCAAACTATAAGAAAAAACATGTTTTTGAGAAACACCTCAAAAATTCTGTCAGAAGACGCTGTTCAAAAAACTATGTGTATGATGGAATACAAAAGGCGAAAACTTCCAAACGCTGTTTCATTTAAATATGATTGTATTTACGTTTTGTATGATTGTATCTACAGATTATTTAAATATAAACACTGCATCTAAATCGGCACAAAATAAAAAGATAAATCAGAAAAGGCCCGGCTACTTTTTTTCCGGACCACTCCTTATATAGCAAGACTACAGAAGTACCAGCTCACAGAGCACCTGTCGTGCGGGGCGCTTGGACCCTGTGGGCGTTCACCCCGAGAAAATCGTAAATTTGGAATACCCGCACTAAAATGTTTTGCAATCAATAGCCACAGGGGGATGAAATTTCATAGGAGAGGGATGACATTTGTACATCTTTTGTCTTATTGAGACTTATAAAGTTTTGTATGATCACTACAATGTTGCAAATACAAATACAAATACAAATAATTTATTGAGAAAAGTATAGTACAATGTTTGTTCTTACGGACTAAGATTTTTTTTTTTAACGACAAGTGGTTAACAAATGCCTGAACTAGGATTCCCTGTGTTTCAGGCAGCGAAGGACAAAATTAGTAAATTTTTAATTATTCACTTAATTATAAACTATATATTACACAATAAAACTCTTATCACCTTAACATAATAAGTAGGTTCTTAAGTATTAAATATATAGGACAGTATATAGGTAGTTATTTTATGACTAATAGTAATTTCTCTGTATCATCGTACGTCATTTTCTGAAGGGCGCGTCGTAGAGTATTCTTACAACAGGCATAGCTAAGTGGGTATATATCTAGTGTTGCATTTAACCTGTTGTACAAAAATGGGCCCGCAAAGACAAAGAATCTAGATAAAAATACGTGTTTCTTTTGTACTGTTTTAATACCTACAATATCTTTGCGTCTCTTATTTCTATATTCAGGGTTAAAGGAAGTTCTGGCGTGCTGCTTTAGCGTTGTGCTTAATATATATAATTGACGAACAGTTAATACTTCACATGATTTATAAAGGAGGTCAGTAGGGTATAAGAATGGGCGGGAAGTAGCTACCTTTAGTACCGCTCTCTGAGCTCTTTCTAGGGTTAGAAGTGTAGTTTTTGCTGTGCCACCCCAAGAAGAAATGCAGTACGTTAGTATCGATTGACATAGTGCAAGGTATACTTGCTTGATTAAATTTGGGTCAGCGATTGAACGAAGTTTTTTGAATACAAACATTAACTTTCGAACTCTATTGCACAATGCTTCAATGTGGTTTTTAAAGGAGAGGGTTTCGTCTATCATGACTCCTAAATACTTAATTTTGTCAGTAATAGCTATGGATTGACATGAACAAAGGTTATTTGATTTTTCTTTACAGTTATATACGTAGAGTTTGAGCTTATGTGCGTATTTTATAAGTTTTGCCATGCGGAAAACAGATCCGGTCTGTTTTCCGCATGGCAAAACTTATAAAATTCGTTTTGTCAGAGTTAAGTGTTAATAGATGAAGATTTAGCCAGTTAGTTACAACATTAAATCCGCGTTGTGCGTACTCGTAGACCTCGTTTGTTGACTTTGCGGAAAAAAGGAGGACAGTGTCATCTGCGTAGGAAATGATTTTGCCACTATCTATTTTTAGATTGCATAGGTCATTAATATAAATTAAAAATAGGGTTGAGGCCAAAACGCTTCCTTGTGGCAAGCCAAAAGATGTGTTTTCTAAATCAGAACTGATAATGTTATCTATTTTTACGCATTGCGTACGTCCGTCTAGGTAGCTCGCGATTAATTTGTGCTGTGTGCCTCTAATGCCTAGTGATTCAAGCTTGTGCAGTAAAATGGAAGTAGAAACAGTGTCAAAAGCTTTGGCAAGGTCCAGGAAGATTCCTATTGTCTTGTTACCCTTGTCTAATTCCTGAGCTAAATAGTCAGTCAGTTCATGTACAGCATCCCCGGTTGATAATTTGGACCTAAAGCCAAACTGCGTTTTTGCCAAAAGCGAATGCTTCTCCAGATATTGAACAAGTCTATTGTTAATAATTTTTTCCAGAATTTTTGATGTCGCTGGTAACAGAGAAATCGGCCTATAATTTGTTACTTGAACTTTGCTACCAGATTTATAGACAGGGATTACAACGGATTTTTTCAGACATTTCGGAAAAATTCCTTCAGAGATGCACATTTTGAATATGTGTGTTAGCGGTGGAACCAGGATGTGTCTGAAGGTCTTTATTATTTTGTTCGAGATGCCATCCCAACCAACCGCGGAGTCATCTTTTAGGCTCATGATAATTCTTTCAACTTCAGCTTCATCCGTGTTTAATAACACAAATGATTTGGAAGATTTGTTTGTATCGGATTTTATTGTTGAAGAGGGTGACGACGAATCACCCTGGACTTTTTCAGCCAGGTGTTTGCCTATATTGACGAAAAACTCATTTATGCTATTTGCGGCCAGCAATTCGGATGAACCTGCTTGCAACAAACTTGCAGATGAATCATGTTGTTTTGCTGTGTATGTTACGTTTTTAAGATATTTCCAAACTAATTTACTGTTTTTTCCAGCTATTTCCAGCTGTTTTTTGTCGTAGTTGTTGTTGTTTTTTGTAGTAGTAAAATATTAAAGACCTGTACCAATTAAGCCAGAATACAAGGTTGAGAGGACACTCTAAAAAACTTGTCAAGCCTCTGTGTAATATGAATCCTAGAAAACACTTCTTACCGAATCGTGTGGTGAATATGTGGAACTCTCTACCAGAATGTCTTGTTAGTGCACCATCAGTGAACTCTTTCAAAAATAGACTAGACTCTTATCTTAGAACTTTATAAAGTGCAAAAGAAACACAAGTGCTGTGATATACACGCATCAGCTCTAAGAGCTGCTAGTGTATTAATAAATAATAATATCGTAATCACCTAATACAAAACTTAAAAAAAAACCCGGCCAAGTGAGTGTCAACACTGTCGACGTGACCACTCACAATGGAGGGTTCCGTAGCTTTAATGAAATAAGAACCAAACTAATGCCAAAAGGTCGTATCTGATGCCTATGGAAGAAGTTTTTTGGAAATAACTCAAAAATGGCTCGACCGATAATGTTCAAAACAATTTTCGTAGAAATTATATGATAACGCGCATCTTCTCAATTTTTTTCATATTTTTTGGACTTACGGTTCAAAAGTTACGGGGGGGGGGGGGGGCGCTATTTTTCCGACTTTCGAAGCGATTATTTCTGAAAATATTCACTTAATCACAAAATTTTCAAAGAAACCTCTGTGTTATTTTTAAAGACCTATCGATTGATGTGCAACATGTTGATATTCGGTAAATTTTTTTTTTATTATTTAGTTACAACTTACATGTATAGAGCGCCCCCCTGAAAGTATTTTTTTCTGCAATTTCACTACATAACTAAATAGCGACATACAAAATACACCTCATGTCTAAATTCTATTAAGATACGTCTTATAGTTTGCGATTAAAATGGCTGTGACATACGGACGGACGGACAGACGGACATGACGACATTTTGGCTACGGAACCCTAAAAACAAATGCAATTAAAGAATGTTTCCTTTCAGTGAATTGAGCTATCTCAACGTTTTAAGGTAGTTTCCCTCCAGGGCTCGACTTATCTTTCCACACTGTATATTTGATTAGAATGGAATAGAAATATTTATTTGCCAGAATACGTACAAAAGTTGTTATTAACATATTTTAAGGAACAGTATTCAGTCGACACAACATCAACATGCAAACTATTTTACAAATATGTACAGAATGGTACTAATCAGCTAAATTAACATTCATCACATCAATGATACAACTAAAATTATACAAAATTAAATAATGAATTAAGATGTAAAATAAGAATGATTTTTGAGTTAACATTGTATGTCTTTGTCCGCAGACTGCCGCGCTCGGCGACAGAAGAGCTGCGGTTACTATTCGAGAAGCAGAGGCTGGACGAGAAACAGCTGAAGACTGGGGAATAGACTAGAAACTTCTGTTTAACGAGGCCGCGGACTCGACACGCGAGCGGCGACGCGAACTGGGATGTGGCGAGACGAGCGGCTGCCGGATTCATCCAAATAGTGGAGTACGGAAACGCCTTTTTAACCTTTAAAAATTACATAAATCACAAGTCCGATTTTATTTTGTGATCCGTTAGAATACGTTAAGTACTAATAATAAAAAATATTTTCTAACAATTGTTAGTATCGCGATAGGTATAATACATGTATTTGTTTGCTACACATAGAAAAGATAATGTAAGTTTTATTTTTCTCCACCAGGCTATCGCTTTTTACTATTGCAACATAACTTCACATTTTATAACGGTTTTGTCAAGAGCATATGTCGTCTTAGCCATTTGTAATTCGTTTAGAATTCAAGGTCACTTATATTTTGACAAATTATTTTCGATTATGCTCACATAATCTATTGACCAAACTGTTATAAAACGACAGATGATGTTGAAATAGTTGAATGCAATAGTATGGTAAAGGAAAATATATCTTGTATAATCTTTTCTTGTTGTTATTTATAAATATCTATATGATACATAGCGCGACGTCAAAAACTGTTAGAAAATATTTTTTACTATAAGTAATCATATCATATTCTCTAACTAAAAAAGAAAATCGCACTTGTGAGTTATCGAAGCTCAAAACTGTTCGCGTACTGTACTAAAAACCTATGATATACAGCTTGGAACAAAAATAGTGTTTATACGTATAAGGGCACAATGAGGGCTACCGTTTTTTTACTCACCAGTTGGCGCCATTGTAGACAGAGGTCCTGACATACCGAGGTAAACATTTTATATTACGTTCGTGAAAACCAAATTTACGTTTAAATAATATTTAATGCATTAGACCGTACTGTAAAAATATCGACGACGCCATATTGTTGCGCAGTCATAGTCATTTATTTATAATATTTAAAATATTACATGTCAATTTACAATATTATTACATTGATACATATTTATTAATACATTATTTATTGGTACTTAATTATTAAATTAGTTTTTTTTTTTCATGTTGCGCAGTTCCGTTTTATTTGGAAAAAAGGAGGAATTTCTTAGTTCCACTTTTAAAGTATTCACATTCAATGACTCGTTACTCATATTTGCCATAATTAATATCCTGGTACGGCAAAATATTCACAACATTGTTAAATTGAAATAATTCCGCACTGAATTACTATGGCATTTGACATTTTGAAGACCTCAGTCTACACGAGCGCCCCTAGGGAAAATTCATATGCGATAGTCCTCATTTTGTATCGTATTGCGACCTATGATATACACGGTGCTCGCGAGGAAACCGCATAATTTTAACAGCGTTATCCCGACCTTATTTAGAGACTAAAATGTCAAATAAACTTGTCTGAAATTCATCTTGTTTCGGAGTTATAACCAATTAAAAAAATAAAATATTTTGATTATAACTCAGGACAGAACGCTTTCTTAACGGCAATTTTACCACCATGGAACTCATTATAGGCATCCCTGTTGACAGACATCAAAGTGACAGGAAACACTTTGCTTTAACTTTGATTTTAAGAAGAAAAAAGTAGTTTTATTTGTTTTTAGGCATAGTTTTGTCATTAACATTTATTTTTAATTTAAGAATACGTTCAGAAAACAAGAAAAAAAAAAACAAAAAAATTTTTCTTTTTTGGCGGAATTGTCCAAAAGTCATATGATATTTTTTACTTCTTTTGGCCTCAGGAGTACGCTGTTAAAATTATGCGGTTTCCTCGCGAGCACCTTGTATAATAATGACAGATGGGTTATGCACGCTCCAAAAGTGCAGCTCCTAATATGAGTGAATTCAAACAATTGTCGCTAGTCGTGCACCAGCAAGCGAGAGGTGCGGACGTGCCAATGAGCTCCCGTCACCCGCGTGAGAAAGAGACAAACTGTAATTTTCTAACAATGAGAGTGACAAAGATGTAAATGATTGTCAAAATAGATAAACATAACAGAATCGTTGCTAGGTCATGGAAGTATTCTGGAAGTATTTTTTGTGTTCATTTTGTTAGAGCATAACCCATCCATAGTAAATATCATTGATTGCGACTAAGAAAAATTTATTCGATTTTGGTCGTGCCGCTCGGAACTGTGGGCGCTAGCGGTGAGCTCGCGCGACTCGATCAAAACGTATAGACTTTAATGGAGCTGTTTTCATTGGATGACGGCGGCCGCTCGTCTCGCCGCGTCGCAGTTCGAGTCCAAAGAGTATCTATGCAAGAAACATGTACAAAATAACACGTACAGCAATTAGGCGAGTCAACACCTAACGCACCGCCTCGCGAGGAAATTGCCGCGTGAGGCGGCTCGGCTAGTGCGGACGTGCCTCGCCCGAGGCATTGCGGCCGCGCGGCAAATTTCTCGCGAGGCGGTGCGTCAGGTGTGGACCCGCCTATCACTAGCGGAAGTCCCTTGTAAATTTCTAACCGTGTTACAAAGAAATTACCACTTGTAAATGGTCACTTGTAGCTTTATTAAAAAATTCAGGCTATTCCTCTGTTCTCAGGTTCAGGTGCTTAGCGCCATCTAGTAAACGGAAGTTGCACTATTTTGACGTATTTTCGAACAAAATGTATGGAACCAAAGAGAATGTATAAATATAGGAGGACAGTCTTAAAACTTTTTGAGGCTCCAAGCTAGATGGCGCTGTACAGCCCAATACATTAGAGCGGAATTCGGCTATTCATAGACAAAAGCAGAAATTTGTCTATGGCCTCCATACGAAAATTGAGCTACCATGGACGAATTTTCGCTTTTGTCTATGATTAGCTGAATTCAGCTCAGTATTGCGCCTAAAAGCCCTGTTACCCTTGTCCTAGTTAGCTTCCTAAATGATTTAGTTCCTAAATTTAGTCAAGTGTAACCGCATTTAGCAAATAAATTTACTATTGAAAAAAAGTTAGGATCATAATTAGGCTAATTAGGAAACTAAAAAAAGTTAAGTGTAACAGGGCTTTTAGGTATTTATTACCTAATTGTGCTAGGCTTATATACATACACGATGATAGCAAAGACAAAACTTGTTATTTACAATTTAGTTTTAGATTGTACAAATATAATTTAGATACGTTCCATGTTTTTTTTTATACAAAACATTTCCTGTAAGCTTAACCCTATGAGCGCAATACGATGGCTTGAAATGAAGCCTGAAGTCCGTTCAGCACCCTAACCCCAAGATTTGGCGCACGCTCTAGCCATCTGACCGTCCCATCTCAAGGGAAGGCCGTTTTTTTCTTTAGCTGATGATATTCATGATATTGGATCCGGGTACATTGGCTACCTGACCAAAAAGGTGCGAGTCGGACTCGTGCACGAAGGGTTCTGTACCATTATCGATAAAAACTGCAAAAAAACATGTCTGTTGTACGGGAGCCCCCTTAAATAGTTATTTTATTTTAGTCATTATTGTTATAGCGGCAACAGAAATACATCATCTGTGAAAATTTCAACTGTCAAACTATCACGGTTCATGAGATATACAGCGGAGTCTTAGTAAATAGGGTCCCGTTTTTACCCTTTGGATACGGAACCCTAAAAACATGGACTTCGCTGGTTCGGTCACCTACAGAGATACAGAGAATGGGTGAGGACGTAAAGGGTCTGCTAGGCTTCCTGGAGGAACTGGGTTGGGACGAATAGGTCACCCAGCACGCAAAATAGGCGCAATATACAGACGTCGAGTTGCGGAAAATAGCCCGCGTTAACCTATATGGGTGAGGATCGGGCTGTCTAGAGAGCGTTCTTGGGACGACCGACTAGTCGCCGTCCGGTGGGTCGGCCCAGAGGTCCTACCGTGAACCTAGAAATTCGAAATTCCGTTACCGGTTAGTGGGAGACCACTCTATCGCACTTGCTAATTCGAGCAAGACTCAAATAACGAAATTTTGATTTGCGGTAGGCCTTGAGGTATCGTTGGAGACAGTGTAGTGGCGGATCTGCTTCAGCTTCAAGTCAATAAATGGTAAGAAGTTGTGTAGGATCGAGACGGGTGGGTGCAGTGGCGTAACTAAAGGGTGGCAGAGCTGGCAAAATACCACGAGCCCTTGGCCTAAGGGGGCCCCCGGCCGGAGGGGACAAGACTAAAGGAGGATTCTGACATTTTCTGTAAAAGGGACCCATACTATGAATTTGCCACGGGCCCCACTTAGCGTATAGTAGAGTACGCAAACAGTTTTGAGCTTCGATAACTCACAAGTGCGATTTTCTTTTTTAGTTAGATAATATGATATGATTACTTATGGTAAAAAATATTTTCTAACAGTTTTTGACGTCGGGTCGCGCTAGGTATAATATAGATATTTGTTAATAACAACAAGAAAAGATTATACAAGATATATTTTCCTTTACCATACCATTGCATTCAAACTATTTCAACATAATCTGTAATTTTATAACTGTTTGGTCAATAGATTATGTGAGCATAATCGAAAACAATTTGTCAAAATATAAGTGACCTTGAATTCTAAACGAATTACAAATGGCGAAGACGACATATGCTCTTGACGAAACCGTTATAAAATGTGAAGTTATGTTGCAATAGTAAAAAGCGATAGCCTGGTGGAGAAAAATAAAACTTAAATAATCTTTTCTATGTGTAGCAAACAAATACTTGTATTACACCTAGCGCGATGCTAACAATTGTTAGAAAATATTTTTTATTATTAGTACTTAACGTATTCTAACAGGTCACAAAATAAAATCGGACTTGTGATTTATGTCATTTTTATAGGTTAAAAAAGCGTTCCCGTACTCCACTAGTAGTTACGCCACTGGGTGGGTGGTATTTCTCTAGTAGTAAGTCTTTAAAATGAAACAAATATTTCGGCAAAGAAATATATTATTTGAAGGAACATTAACTTAACAAGTTTAACAATAACTTAATACGATTGACTACCAGTATTTTAATTTATGACCTAGTCACATTTACTCTTAACGAGATCAAAAATATGCTTTTAAGTATCTTTCCTAGTCGTAACAAACTGAAAATAACAGTAATAAAAATATTTCGATAACAAATACACCTTACTTGAGCTTTTTAACCCTTTGACCGCCAAAGACGTCCAATCACGCGCACGGAAAGTCGTGCCCTCAGCGCCAGCGCGTGATTTAACGTCCAAAATATAACGGAGTGCGACGATTATTCTGTCCTATTTTATTATTTTACACTATTTTTCTGTCCGAAGCTTGGCGGTCAAAGGTTATAAACCCTAAAGAAAAATTGTGTCCTTATTTTTTAATAAGGACAACAATGCAATATACGCTTTTTGTACTTATTTCCATTTGTGCTATAATTAATAGCCTAAGTATAAACTTAAATAAATAAACAGCAACTCTTTACAAAGCTCTTAGTGGCTCTTACATAACCAGGGATCGGAAATTCGGATGCTTTTATGCCTAAACTTCGGCCTCAGCCATTGATTTTTACAAAAAGGGAGATATGGTACCAGGCGCTCGATTGTGTGCCATTAAATATAGGTTCCGGGACCTATATTGAATTGGTCGTGTGGCAGTCTCTCAGTCACACTTTGTGCAATGCGTAAAATCTGGAGGTCAGTACCTACACCGCGTTGTTGTTGAGTAGTATGGAGGCGGACTCAATTTAAATTTGCTAATAAATTTCCCGGGATTTCCCGGAATACCGGTAATTGAAATACATATACACATACGTATTAAAGTATTTAAATAACATATTTTAATTTTTTCTTTTTACAAAATATGTGGCTTGTTTAACTAATTCTTTAACATCAAACACCCGGAATCCCGGAACTTAAATAATTAAAATAATATTTTTAAGAAGCCGACTCCATACTTGCTGAGCTTTTTCCGGGAATTTGTCAATTGTAGGCATAAAAGCATCTGAATTTCCGATCCCTGTACATAACCGTACATTCGTACAGGAACCGGTTACCAATAAAGGGGTATTTGGTAGGGTTGTTTTTGAAAACCCTATCAATTTGGTAACAAAGTTGTCGTACCCAAAAGTAAGCGCTCACCGAAATGAAAAATCCGGAATGAGGTTTCCCTATGAAATGTCTTTAAAACATGATCAAGCTATTTTAATATATATTGCTAAGACATTGACAGGGAAGCCACATTCAATATGGTTAACCTTGTTCAAAATGGTTTCGATGATAAAAAGGCTAACCCTAATGATAGTGTAACCATATCAATTGGGCAACCATTTAATAGGGTCCTTCCGAAAGGAATAAGCTGCATTCTTACAATACTTACACAGCGTAAATAATAATACTAAATAAAAGTTCTCACTATGACGTCACAAATTATGTCCCTTCTTGACACATGACACGTCCTCTTTCTCATATACAATTACATACCGTAGGTAAGTGTGTCAACCGATTGAGTGACACACAACTGGTATATACCTGGTTCGTTCATTTCAAAGTCAAATGTATAGAATAGCCACTGATAATATTTTTAGTATGGCACCACAACTAAAAAAAAATAAAAATTATAATATTAGGCATATACTTACCACAAACATTTTCAAGTGTGCGACATGCGTATGACATGTCTCCAACACTTCGAAATTCATACCCTGCACGGGTATAAATGTGAATCACGTTGAAAACCCTATTTATATTTTATAAAGCGCGTGATAGCTAACGTTTTTGTCTCTGTTGCTAATTATAGAATTCAGGAAGGAGAAGTTTCTGTTAATTTCTGTATAAGCAGAACGTCTGCTAACGATACCACAATGTTTACAAATAAAGGAAAAATAGAAAAATCCACTGCCTCGGGCTAGACTTGAACTCGCCACTGCTACTGAGACTAACCTGATGGCTGCAAGTTTCTGCAATTAATTGTAGTCATAACTACAGCATGAAGTCATTATAAATCGATTACGAAAATGGTTTTCATTCGTTTTGTTTTAGTTGTTTAAATAACCCCATAGGGTAGGGGCATTAATATCGGTGAATTCTCAATATAACTTGGGACTCCGGTGGCCGGTTGAGAAGTGTAAGACTTCTTCGGCAGGGGCTGGTTCCCCTAAGACGCATAAAGGATATAGTGGAGAAATTCGCGGCCATCAGGTAAGTCTCAGTAGCTCAGTTGGTCAGAGCGATGGGCATGTATCCCAGAGTCGATAGTTCGAGTCTGGCTTGAGGCAGTGGATTTCTCTACTTTTATTTCTAAAAAGAATCTTCCGTACTTGTACGTCTTCTACCAATACTTATTATGTGATAGTACTATTAAATAATTCTGTGGTTTTGCCTTAGACTATGAGGTGTCTGTATATCCGTATAGATCCATGCTTTTGACTGACTTTTTCATGGTTTTTCTGCTTTAACTTCTGTCTTAACTTTGTCTTTTTTCTTCTTTAAATGTGCGTTTCTTTTATGCACCAATAAATACCTGCAATAAGAAAAATAGCAAATGCAAATGGGTAAATTTAAAGAGCGTTTCAACCACCGGTTCATTTGTGTTACGAATATATGACACAAAAGTTGTGTAAAATACATATTTATGTGATAGATAAAACACACCATTTTCGAATAATTTCGTATTTTTTTACGTCTTCAATTCGTAACACAATTGAACCGGTTGAAATGTTTGAGAAATTTACCCATATATATTATCATCAATTCATCAGACATAGAAGTCTTTGTGGCACAAATATCAATTAACTAGGGACTTCCTTACAATGTCAAATTTATCGATAACTGTTTTGAAGTGACATTTCTTACAAGATATTAAGTTCAACGGGTAAAGTATAAATTCACCTGATTACTACCTATAGATGTTATATTGTGGTAAAATGTTATATTTTAACACTTATTAGAAATTAAAAAAAGAAGCAGAAATTATTTAAACAACTAAAACAAAACGAATGAAAACCATTTTCGTAATCGATTTATAATGACTTCATGCTGTATATTACTATAATAATATATATAACTTGCAAATTCATATTACACTAGCTTTTGCCCGCGGCTTCGCTCGCGTTAAATTCGGGGTAACACGGTTCCCCTTTGCCCCCCGGAATGCTCCATACAAACTTCCACCCCCTCCATTTTAGGGAAGTGGGGGGTTAGAAACACTTTCACTCTCCATCCCTTCAACTATCTCCACTTAAAAAATCACGTCAATTCGTCGCCCCGTTTTGCCGTGAAAGACGGACAAACAAACAAACAAGCAAACACACACACTTTCCCATTTATAATATTAGTATGGATGTACATCACAACTGGCATAAGGATTCATCGATAAATTAACATCCTTGGGAAGTCCCTATGACTTTTACATTCCTGCCACTAAAGTTCTATGTCTGAATATCACCCTTAATTTGGCAAGGTATGGAAATTTCTCAAGACTCTTGGAGTTGGAAAGTCTCCGCAGAACTCTTGTCCTAAAGACGTAGACTTCGAACAGCTCAATAAGCATTTTTCTACCTCGGCCACTTTTAACGGCCCCGATAAGATTACAACCCTTACATATCTTACTTCACTTCCTAAGCCAGACTCATCTCCTTTTTATCTTGCTCCATTTACCGATAGTGATATTAAGAAGAACATACTATCCATAGCGTCTGATGCCGTCGGTGTCGATAGTATTAGCCGTAAAATGATCCTCCCTCTCCTCGACCTACTTGTTCCCGTCATATCCATCATTCTTAACAAGTCTATTTCCTCCAGTTCTTTTCCTTCACTCTGGAAAGATGCTTCTATAGTTCCTATACCTAAGAAATCAAATCCATCTTCTTTTTCCGAGTTTCGCCCTATCTCAACCCTTCTTTTCCTGTCCAAAGTCCTCGAGCGCCTGGTGCACCAACAACTGACATCCTATCTAAGCAAACATGCACTGCTTAACCCTTTCCAGTCTGGCTTCCGTCTTGGTCATAGTACGGCTACTGCACTTGTGAAGATTACCGACGACATACGGGCGGGAATGAACGATCAGAGGCTAACCAGTATTGGCGTTGCTAGATTTTAGCAACGCCTTCAATACTGTTGATTTCGACATTCTGCTTGGGATACTATGTTCACTTAATATATCTCCTGCGGTAATCGAGTGGTTTCGTAGTTATCTCTTCGGCCGTCGTCAGCGCATAAAGGTGGATGATTTTAGTTCTTCTTGGTGTAACACTTTGGCTGGTGTCCCACAAGGCGGCGTGATGTCCCCTTTACTCTTTTCCATCTTCATAAACTCAATTACTCTTAATCTCTCTTCCCACTACCATCTTTATGCTGACGACCTTCAGATTTACTCACAGGGTGTAACTGGCGATCTCCCATCTGTTATTAAGACTGTAAATAGCGACTTAGTGAGTAAGGCATGTTCACGTAATAAAGTAGCCATATGAAAACGTAAATAAATCGTTTACTTCTAACGCTACAGATAACAAAAACAGGTTATTATATAAGAAAACATTCAAAAAATAAAATACAATGCATTTTTTTGCGGAATCCTCAGGAACTGGAGAATTGTTTTACTTTCTTTGGAACGCCTGCAATTAGTGTAGTTATTGACGTGTTAGTGAACTGACGAGCGGCTGCGTTTCATATTCTTTTGAAGTCAGCATCACTGTCCGCTACTGCACCTTTCTTGAGCAGGTATCGCTTGATGTTCGCCCAATACCTTTCTGTCGGGCGAAGTTCTGGGCAATTTGGCGGGTTCATGTTTTTCGCCACATAAATAACATTCTGATTATCGAACAATTTTAAGGTTGTTTGAGCGTATACAATGAGCTTAAGCTAAATCAGGCCAAAATATAGGGGGACGTTCATGTTTCCTATATAAGTGCAGAACTCGCTTCTTAATACACTCCTGTCGGTAGACATCTCCGTTGATTGTGCCAGTAGTAAAAAAGCTCAAACTCTTCAGCCCGCATGAGCAAATAGCTTGCCATACCATGATTTTAGGGGCGAATTTTTCAAAAGCGATGGACTTATGCTCTTCCGAAACATCCCGGCCAGCCACACACGTATAAAATTGAGGCCCCGGTAAAGTTCTCATGTCTTTTTTTACATATGTTTCGTCATCCATTAATATGCATCGGTCGCGATTTTGATTGAAAAACTTGCTCAAAGTTTTAGCACGACATTTTGCTCTTTCGATCTGAGCAGGGGTCTTTTTCGGGATTTTTTGTTTCTTTCTGGTCACAAGATTATTTCTCTTCTTAGCGTTTTATACTTAAATAAATACAAAATAGACATACATATACGTACATATATACATATATAATACACACAGTAAGAAACAACAGTGTCAACTTAAAAAACCTAAGGAAGAGATAAATAGTATTCCTTAAGTTGCGATTTAAAGCTACCGATAGATTGCGCGCGTTTTATGTTGAGAGGGAGAGAATTCCACAAACGAACGGCCTGGAACGTAAATGAGCAATTATAAAATTTGGAAGATGAAGATGGCACTTTTAGGAGCAATTTTTGAGAGGATCTAATAGAATTAAGATAAGAGAAACGCTCTTTGAGGTAGCTTTGGGGTTTGAGGTAATATTTTCATTTATTCTCGGCATTTTGATTATATTTACTCAATGACATCTATTTTATACTTTTTTATAACTTGATTATATATTTTTTGGAATGTCACGTACTAGCATTAAAAAAAATCCATATTCCTGTGAAGACTTAGTTCTAGGTGGCTACTTTATTACGTGAACAAGCCTTATTTCGAACTGGAGTCAAAGTTTTGGTCTCAAGGTCAACCCAGCAAAGACTCAAACTATTATTATTGGAAGCAATAAGCTGCTTGCTAGAATTGACTTTCCAGATCTTGCTTGCCAGATCGATCCTATTTACTTTAATGGCGTGTTGATTCCATATTCGCAGCAAGTCAAAAACCTTGGCATCATAATGGACAGTATCTTGGGGGCCTCAAGTTTGCGAAGTAAGCAGGAAGATGTTCGCTGCCGTAGCTTCGCTTAGGAGATTGCAGAACTTCTTACCCATTCCTACCAAAATTGCGCTCAGTCAGACTCTTCTCCTCCCCATCTTAGATTACGCTGATGTTTGCTATCTTGACCTTACTGAAGATCAACTCAATAAACTTGAGCTCATTCAGAATGTCTGCATTCGATTCATATTTGGGTTGCGCAAGTATGATCATGTTTCCCACTTTCGTTCACAACTCAAGTGGCTCCCTATACGCCTTCGCCGCAACTCCCACATTTTGTCACTTCTTTATTCTATTCTTTTTAACCCCGCAACTC
Source organism: Pammene aurita (assembly GCA_947086415.1). Taxonomy (NCBI): domain Eukaryota; kingdom Metazoa; phylum Arthropoda; class Insecta; order Lepidoptera; family Tortricidae; genus Pammene; species Pammene aurita. The sequence goes on from OX352313.1 coordinate 8,448,951, forward strand.
CCCGCTATCTCAAGGTGCGCTTTAGCTTTCTCCGTTCTGTCAGGTGTTCCCGAAATTTGCTTCTCTCCGTACCATCGTACTCTTCAAAATTCTATAGTAGCTTCTTTACTTTTCAAGCGGTTCGCCTTTGGAACTCACTGCCCGTGGGCATAAGGTGCGCACAGTCTCCCACTTCATTTAAAAAAAATCTTAAATTTCATTATCTTTCTCCGTCGTGATACTTTTGTCTGAGTCCTTTTCTCCATAGCTTTTCTACTAGCACTGTTATTTATATATGTAAGAGTATGTATAATTGTAAAATTTGTGCTTGTAACTGTATGAGGTGTGCAATAAAGAGTATTTATTATTATTATTATTATATGTAAGTATGTTTAAGTAGATATGTTTATTTTGTGATATGTGTAAATTGTGTAATATGTATATGTTTATTTTAATGGATTATTTATACCATAATTACTATGTGTATGATAAATTAAGATCTTGTCATGATTTTCATCACCTACTGACATTAATAATTTAACCAATCTCCGCTACCTTAAGGTTGTCTGGAAGAGATCGCTTCTTAGCGATAAGACCGCCTGTTGTTTACCTTAAGTTTTGTGATTTTTCTGTCTTAGTTTCTTTTATTGAGGTGTACAATAAAGAGTTTTTTATTATTATTATAATGTATGACCTGATGAACAATAAGGTATGACCATCTTTTTGTATTTTTTTCTTGCCCAGAATCTTTTACACTATTGAGGATCACGGAGGCTACAACCCACGACCATGGATATTTTGTGCCAAATTAAGGGTTAACATCATTTATAGACAGAGCGAAGTGGGGTATCAGGGTCATTGAGTAACAGGAGATGACATACCTAAGATTTTTTTGTTCCAAAAGTTGTAGTGAAAATCACTACAAGTCTATACTACTCTTTGATTCTGTCATAGCTGTCAACCACCAAACATGGTGCACAAAATTTGTTATATGTCACATCTAGTAGAATCCATACTAGTATTATAAATGGGAAAGTGTATGTGTGTGTTTGTTTGTTTGTCCGCCTTTCACGGCAAAACGGGGCGACGAATTGACGTGATTTTTTAAAGTGGAGATAGTTGAAGGGATGGAGAGTGACATAGGCACTTTTTGTCTCTTTCTAACCCCCCACTTCCCTAAAATGGGGGGTGGAAGTTTGTATGGAGCATTCCGGGGGGCAATCAGGAAAGGGGAACCGTGTTACCCCGAATTTAACGCGAGGGAAGCCGCGGGCAAAAGCTAGTACATAATAAATCAATGATCAGGGTGAACTGTTATATTCTATATTGATTGTTTGTTAGACCATAGCTTGTTAATAGGGTTACCATATCGAAAAGATTAATCAAATGGAAAAAGGGTAAAAACGTTTCAACCGGGTTCAATTGTGTTACGAATTATAAAAAGTTGCAAATAATTTATAAAAACACAAAATTATTCGAAAATTGTGTGTTATCTCATATGAATACGTATTTTACGAATTACAAGCAACTTTTGTCATAAATTCGTGACACAAATGAACCGCGGTTGAAACGCTTGTAAAATTCACCTAAATAGGAGGGTTTTCTGGTTCCTGCTTTGTGTAGACTACATACCTGCGGGTTCTAAAGCTCTTCCCACACTCACACTCATGTTTCTCCCCGTCACCGTGCACTCTCCGCATATGCGCCAGCAAATACGACTTGCATTTCAACGTTGACTTACAAATATGACATTCAAATCTCTTATCACTATGCACGTTTCTTTTATGCGTCACTAATGCATTTAAACACTGTAACACAGCGTCACACTGGTCACATTTAACTTCTATCGGTACTGATCCTCTTGGTTTTTCATTCACTCTGAGATGTTTCCGTAAATGCTTGTTCAGGTATCGCTCACACTTGAAGTTCAGGTCGCAAATACTGCAAGAATATGTTCCTGCACCGTGTACATCATTCATATGTCCGTGCCAGGCTTTGTATGTGTATTTCTTATAGCATATATTACATTTGTATAGCCTCTCTGTTTGATTGCCATGTTTTTCTGTAAATTCTTGTTTATATGCCAATGTGTTGGTCATACTATCTTGCAAGTTAGTCTTAAAATTTTCGTCATTTTTATTTACGGTAAAACTGTGTTTTAATTTATAAGTTTGTTTTTTATTTTTTGCCGTTTTTATTTCGTTACTAGGTTTATAAGATCTAGGCTTATATGATAAGGTTTTTGTTATACTACGGTTATGTGTGGGCATATGATTTTCAATAGCCTTTATATTATCGAAGTAGGAGCAACAAGTATCACATCGGATGAATGTCGGATTCACAATGGTGACTTGAAGATGTGTCAGATTGTGTTTATAGATGTCATTTCTGGAACAAAAATTAATTATATAATATGGTAAATTTTTAAATTAATACTGTATCTGGCTTGCAATCCGAATATTTGGAATAGTAATTTGTATGGAAACTATTTAGTCATTATATCCAAAAAACCGACCCTACCCGTGAATAATCAGTTCTTGGATTTTTTTTTCGTAGATCCCTCGGGGGGGGGTCACTGGAAGTGTAAATTCAAAAAGTAGACTGAATCAGGCTCCTGCGTATATTCGAAAAACGGTTTTTCTTGAATAACTCGGCCATTTTTGATTTTACAGTAAAACCGTGAGAACAAAAATTGTAGGAAATTTGATTCTCTACAAGTTTGGTCCTTACAATTTTTCTTCTAGGATCGATATTTTGGAAATTAAACCTGAAAAACCGCGACAAGTTCAAAATATTATCATATTCCACGTTTTACTGCATGAATGAAGAGAAACAAAATTGTAGAGAATCAAATTCTAAACAATTTTGGTTCCCACCTTTTTCAGGTTTAATTTCCAAAATATCGGTCTTAGAAGAAAAATTGTGAGGACCAAACTTGTAAAGAATCAAATTTCCTACAATTTTTGTTCTCACGGTTTTACTGTAAAATCAAAAATGGCCGAGTTATTCAAGAAAAACCGTTTTTCGAATATACGCAGGAGCCTGATTCAGTCTACTTTTTGAATTTACATTCCCAGTGACCCCCCGAGGGACCTACGAAAAAAAAATCCAAGAACTGATTATTCACGGGTCAAAATCTATAATGACTGAACTAATTCGAAATATTCGTATTATCCGGATAATCCGATCCGATCCTTAACTGTATGATAGTTAAATGATAATTTGACAATCTTGTTTATTCCTTTGAATGTTATGTCTAGCGTACGGACAGGTGGTGGCATTATTGAGCAGTGAGGGCAATGGAGTTGCCTAGGTTAGGTACATTTAATAATTGAATGGCTAATGATTAAATTATTTTTTGGTTTATGTTTAAAACAATATACTTATATAAGAAATGTATGTTTACTAAACTAACTTGAATAAGAAATGTACGTTTTAGACAAAAAAATAATTTATGAATTAGTCATTTAACCATAAAATGTAACCTAGGCGACTCATTGCCCTCTCTGCTCAATAATGCCACCACCTGTCCGTACGCTAGTTACGTCATATACAAAGAAAGGCCACTTCTAAACCAAGAGCACCAGTAAATAACAGAGGCATAAGGATATAATGTTGGACCTTATCACTTAATAGTACTTTATGTAACTGTTACGTAATAAGGCCTAATTACGTACAGTTGCATACACTACTTTATCTATCCAAAATGCCGTATTCGGAAACCATAGAATGGCCGCCATTGCACCGCCATGGCCAACTCGATTATGCCGGCGGTCGGGGAGGCGCGTGTCGGCGGCCGCGCGGGCGCTTGCAGGTGTACATTATGTTATCAAAACTCATAAGTTCATAACACATCAATAGTTGAGCATGTAAAGTTAAAATTACGTTACTGCCACAGATAAAAAGCTTATCATAGTAAAATCGGTCGTGGTAATGCTAGCCATTGCCTACCGTTTTCGAACACGTTTTAGAGAACTTACAATATGAGTGTAGATAAAAATTTAAATTAAAATGCTTTGGTCATAAATAATAAATTAGATCAATAGTAAAATGTCAGTGAGCAGTGAACCTTAGTGGAGTACCTCAAGGGATCACATCGAGTGTACGAGTATATGAGACTTCTTCAAAACCCGCCTGGATTTATCAGATCCGTATATGCAAGCACATGCACTCTCCGGAATTTTAATTGATAGATATAATAAACACGTAAGGTGAAATCTGTCTGTGAATTTGTTTGCGAACTACGCAAAAACCGCACAAAATTTCATGACATTTTGTATTGTATAGTAGCAAATATAACCCGGAGCAACATTTAGGGTAGCTTTTCCTCCAAAACCCACGTGGGCGTACCTTATAAAGTCAACTCCTGCAACATTGCCTACAATACTTAACTTTGCCCGGCCTAAAAAACATGGTTTTCTTCACAAAACAGATATGTATTTATATCTTACTAGCAACCCGCCCTGGCTTCGCACGAGTTAAAAAATGGTTATTGTGGGCTATCCTTATGAGATAGACATATACCATCACATAATTTTTTTGTAGACCTTTTTAAAGTGTACAATACTGTGGTACATTATTTTGATCTACAGTCAGCGTTTGCAATGTAAGCGCAAAAAAAAGTGTTTATTTAATCATATTAGAAACCCCTAAAATTATCAGTGTTTCTTTACTATATTATGCATGTATTGCACATATAACCCTTCCTCTTGAATCACTCTATCTACTAAAAAAACGCATTAATATCTGTTACTTATACGACCACGATAATTTCGAAAAACAAGCGGACTGCAGGAAAAAATGGTTTCCGCGCAAGCCACGTGATCCTGTAGCTACTTTTAATGATTTCAAACTTTAGGATTGCGAGTACGGCTTACCTTGGTCTCCTTTCGGCGAAGCTCAGCATCCGATGGAGGCAGTTCCTACAAGTTTCACGCAGCGGTAGGCCTACATACGTTTCACTCCTTGGTTCTACCACGTCAAGATGCACACACAGGTTATACAGCCGCACCGCAATCGTAGCGAATATTTAGATCAAATAGAAGCGGGGCACTTGTTCCACTGCCTTGGCCAGGCGAGACTCAATATTAACTTAACTTTTTTTTTTATTTAACTAGGAGCGTTCCTTGTGTGTTCGCTCGACAAATTCCAACTCAACTCATACACTGCTGCCAACATAACGAACGTCAGAATTTACAGCAGTGTAGCTATACGAAAAAACTACACTAAAATTAGGGTAAATCTAACATTTCCGCTCACCTAAATACGGAGGCAGGCTTAGGGATGCTGCAGGATTTAACACCGCAACGATATTTAAACTTAGAACTACGAAAAGATGCTGTCGTGAAGCAGTATGCTAAGAACAAGAACGACTTGCGAAAACTATAATTATTAACTAAAACTAGGTGCGATAATAATACGATGAAACAATTAAGCAGGTAAGGGACACAGTTTGACCACGGGTCGCCTATACACTCCAGTGGCTGTGCGCACGGTGACTACACGACAGATCCCATCGGATCCGGGGTGTGTCTCGACAACGCGGCCCAGAGGCCATTTCATGGGACTCGTCTGTTCATTAAGAATGAGCACGAGAGTTCCAACCTCGACATTCGGCTGCTTCTCATACCACTTTGCTCGTTGCTGTAGAGTATGCATGTACTCCCTGGACCACTTATTCCAGAAGTCCTGGTGCATCTTCTGCAGCAACTTCCAGCGTTGGGTGGGGCTAACGCGAATGTCTGTGAGGTTTTCCTCTGGAACAACCGATAAGGGCTCCATGGTGAGAAAGTGACCTGGGGTCAAGACTGACAGGTCATTGGGGTCGGTTCTAAGAGGCGTGAGCGGTCTAGAGTTCAAAAGAGCCTCACATTGAACCAGAATCGATAAAAAATCCTCATAGGTCAACCTTTGACTGCCAATGACGCGTGACAGGTGTGTCTTCACGGCTTTAATCCCAGCCTCAGCAAGACCCGAGAAATGGGCGTTGCCTGGTGGGTTGAATTCGAATCGGATTGATTCATGCGTAGCAGCATCCTTTACCAGTCGCTGGAGGATGTTGCTCGCGCCAACGAAATTTTTGCCCTGGTCGGAGACCAGTCGATTGCACCGGCCACGACGCGCAACGAAGCGTCGAAGCGCGGCTAGAAAGGCGTCCGAGGACAGCTCAGTCGCAAGCTCCGTGTGAATGGCCTTGGTCGACGTGCAGACGAAGACAAAAATGTAGGCCTTGTACGTCTTACGAGGGTTGCTACTTATATATCCGGAAACAAAAAAACAAACAAACGTACACGGCTGAAAATGGTTTTATTGTTTTTCAAAGTATTCCCCTTGATGATCTATGCCCTTTTGCATTCGCGTGAACCAATTTTTAAAGCACTTCTGCCACTCCGCCTGAGGTACCTCCATAACGTGTTGTTTGAATGCGTCGACAGCATCTTCAGCGGTCGAAAATCGTTGACCGCGTAATTTATTCTTTATATTTGGAAATAAATAAAAATCGTTGGGTGCCAAGTCAGGGCTGTACGGCGGATGACCCGTTAATTCCACATTTTGACCCTCCAAAAATAGAGTTGTTTCGCGTGACGTATGACAGCTGGCATTGTCATGATGAAGAATGATTCTTCGTCGCTGGTTAGTTTTACGAATTTGTTCAAATACTTCCGGTAAGCAAATGGTCGTGTACCACTCTGAATTAACCGTTCTACGGTTTTCTAGTGGCACTGTAGCTACATGGCCATTAATACCGAAGAAGCAGGCCACCATTTGTTTCAATGTACTTTTTGCACGAGTAACTTTCGTAGGGTTCGGCTCATTTTGAAACACCCATACCGTTGATTGTTGCTTCGTTTCGGGATCGTATGCATAGGTCCAGGATTCGTCACCTGTATAGATGTTATAAACGGCTTTTGAGTCACCACGGTTATATTTTTTTAACATTTTATTGCACCATTCGACGCGAGCATCTTTTTGCTCTTTTGTTAAGTTGTGGGGTATCCAACGCGAACAAATTTTTTTTACAGCGAAATAATTATGTAATATGCTATTAATGCTGGTCATAGAAATACCCAGAGTCGCCTCTATCTCGCGGTACGTAACATGTCGGTCGTCCATTATAAGTTTTCGCACAGCCTCGATATTTTGTTGTACAACGACCGATTTCGGGCGACCTGCCTTAACTTCGTCCGTAAGCATACTACGTCCACGATTGAACTCACTAAACCAGTGATACACAGTAGTTTTAGATGGGGCTTCATCACCAAAAGTTGAAGTTAGTTGATCTATGCACTGTTGTTGCGTTAAACCACGCCGAAAATCATAATAAATCATAGCACGAATATTTTCACGAGTGAGTTCCATTCTTGCTGCGAGATGACATTTAAAACCCGTCAAAAACAAAACACGAGCGTTAATAAGAAAGAAAAAATATACCGGCCAGTACTTAAAAAAGTTCAAATTTTACCATGGAGGTCAAATATGCTATTTAAGAAGATTGTAATCCCGGTTTCCGGATATATAAATAGCAGCCCTTGTATTACCACGACCGCGGCCTAGAGCAATGTCAAAAGGTCCTCCGAAATCGACAGCAGCGCTTGAAAACGCTTTGAGTTGGGTTATTCGATAAGAGGGTAAGTCACCCATAAAGGGCGCAGGAGCGCCGAGAGGTCGTGCACGGAAGCATTTCATGCATTTCGATGTAACGGCGTGGATGGCCCGCTTTGGAGACAGAATCCAGAAATGCTGCGACAAGAGGTTGTGGAGTGTCTGGACACCGGGGTGCATGAAACGTCTGTGATATTCATCGATAAGTAGGGAGGTGAGGCGATCGTCGCGAGGCAGAAGCAACGGATGCTTTACATCAAAGTCGAGAGAAGCTCGCGACAGGCGTCCGCCCACCCTCGAGAAACCCGCGTCATCCAGGAACGGTGACAATTTTCTGAAAGCTTTTGGGAGAGAATTCGACAGATTATTTTTAATTTTCTCCATCTCCTGAGCGAAAATGCGTTGTTGCGTAAACCGCACGAGAAACATAAGCGCTTCCTTTATTTCCACAGGGGTTAAAGGACCGCTTAACAAACTGCTGAGCGTTCTTTTACTTTTCACGTTGTGCACGAATCGACGACAATATGCCAAGACACGTTGAAGTGTCCTCAATGACGAGAATTTTTTCATTAAGCTTTCGACTAGTGTATCATTGTTAGATACGACGAGAACAGTAATTTCGTGAAGAACATCTTTATTTATAGACAATGACGACTTAGGCCAATTTTCGGCGGGAAGCCGGAGCCAATCAGGTCCGTTCCACCAGCAAGTGTGATTAACCAGATCTTGAGGGAGGGAGGGCCCGCGCGATCCACAATCCGCCGGGTTATCAGTAGTCCTTACATGATGACAGGAGTCGGGAGGAATGATGTCTTGGACATGGCTGACACGGTTGGCCACGAATGTTTTCCATTTCGATGGACACGATTTAATCCAGGTTAACGCAACACTGGAATCAGACCATGCCCAAATCTTGCCTACAGAGTGGAAAGGCTTCAGAGCCTCCACAACTGACGCCATCAGATCCGATAACAGGACCGCTGCGACCAACTCGAGACGTTGTATCGACAATTTGCGCAGCGGTGCGACTTTGGACTTACCACAAACCAATTTGATGTTTATGTCGCCTTCACTATTTACTGTGCGGCAGTAAATTACGGCACAGAAGCCGCGTTCTGACGCATCACAAAAGCCGTGAAGGTGTAGAGTTTCGAATTCACCGACAAGACGACGAGGAACAGTCACAGAACTCAGCGACGAAAGTTGGGTCTTGAGTTCCTGCCACTCATATCCAATGTTTTCCGGAACATCATCATCCCAGGATACACCGGAAACCCAGAGCAACTGCATCAGGTACTTGGCGAGGAACGATACAGGCGAGAGGAAACCCAATGGATCATAAATCCTAGCTATTTCTGAAAGGATTGTGCGCTTTGTGCACCGACCGTTATGAGTATCTGTGACACGAAAACTAAAGGAGTCGGATTGAGGCCGCCACAGCAGCCCTAAAATTTTGAGAGAAATGTCAGACATTTCTTCGAAATGTTTAAAATCTTCCGAGTACAGATCCGAGGATGGAAGGCTTTCCAAGAAATCACTATTATTAGAGGTCCACTTCCTCAGATGAAAACCACCCGACGACAATATTTTTGTGAGTTCCACCTGAAGTGAGCGGGCCTGCTCGACAGAAGCTGCTCCCGTGACGACATCGTCGATATAGATATCGCGAGCTAGAACAGTTGCACCAGCTGGGTATGAGTCTGAGGCATCTTTGACAAGCTGAGCCATTGTACGGAGAGCTTGGAAAGGCGCAGCAGAGACTCCATAAGTCACAGTTTTAAGACGATAGTCACGTACAGGACCGACGGCTGAAGGTCGCCATAGAATACGCTGGAATTCAGCGTCTTCTTCCGAAACGAGAATCTGCCTGTACATCTGCCTGACGTCTCCAGTGAAGACGACAGCGTGCCAGCGAAAACGAGTGAGCAGATCGAAAATGTTAGTCTGGAGTTTTGGTCCAGCGAGGAGAGTAGCGTTTAAGGAAACCCCGTTGGCGTCCTTAGCAGCTGCATTAAAGACCACGCAAAGAGGAGTAGTCACGGAATCGCGCAATATTCCATGATGAGGTATGTAGTAAAACCGACCTTCGCTGGTGGAGGGAGGGTTCACCTCTTCCAAATGGCCTAGAGATTCATAGTCTTCCATAAATTCGACATAAGACCTTTTGAACTCAAGGTTGCAATTCAATTTGTGTTCCAACGACAGGAATCGCTTCAGAGCTATTTCTCGAGAATTGACAAAGACAGGTTTGTTCGCAGGATCGACAAAGGGTAAAGGTACTACGAACCTACCTTCTTCATTTCGAAAGTATTTAGTTCGAAAATAGTCTTCGCAGCGTTGGTCCTACTCTGATACGAAAGGTTTGGTCGGAGAACTAACGTTTTCTAATTCCCAAAATTTTTTAATGGAATCATCAATCGACAAAATCTGCGAAGGGCTCGACACGAAAAAACAATGTTTATTATTGTTACGACACGAAACGAGAGCACTTGGTATGAACTTCTTGTACTTTCGTCAGATTCACCCATGACCACCCACCCATAGATGGTTTTCAACAAAGTAGGCTGTCCAGATTCTCCTCGCCGTATCCCACCTAACAATGATGAGACGAAAAGTTGTGCGTTAAGCAGAAGGTCCACCGGCGCTGGGTGAGCAAAATCTGGATCAGCAAGCGACAAATTTTTTATGTGTGACCACCCCGACGCATCGACAGGTTGAGGGGGTTGGTCGGCACATATTGGCGACAAAACAAAAGCTTTAGACTCAACGAAAAATGTTTATTATCAAGAGGCTTGATTTCACATGGCAGGGAGCCAAACGTTTTTTGAGAAGAATTCCCTATGCCATACACTGTGTGTTGACCACTGACGTCATACCCCAGCATTTCAGCACAGGATTTTGAAATAAAGTTGCATGCACTAGCGCCATCTAGTAGCGCACGCACTTTTCTGAAGTTACCAAAACGGCACTATCACGAATTAGCATATTTGCAGTAGCAAAGAAAATAGTATTTTCTTCATCAACAACAGTTAAGACAGTGTGGCCACCACCACTGCTTGTGTTATTATTTGACGGTGTGACATCAGTACCAACCTCACTGCTTGTAGGTACTTGTGTATTTTTGGTAAAATGTAATAGAGTGTGGTGAGAACGATTACACACACTACAACGAGAGGCTCGACAAGTTTTCACTCTATGAGTATTCGAAAAGCATAAAATACACAACCCTTTTTCTTTCACAAAGCTGAAACGACTCTCATTGTCCAAATCTAAAAATTTGTTACATTTTGCAAGACTACAAGGGCTGCTATTTATATATCCGGAAACCGGGATTACAATCTTCTTAAATAGCATATTTGACCTCCATGGTAAAATTTGAACTTTTTTAAGTACTGGCCGGTATATTTTTTCTTTCTTATTAACGCTCGTGTTTTGTTTTTGACGGGTTTTAAATGTCATCTCGCAGCAAGAATGGAACTCACTCGTGAAAATATTCGTGCTATGATTTATTATGATTTTCGGCGTGGTTTAACGCAACAACAGTGCATAGATCAACTAACTTCAACTTTTGGTGATGAAGCCCCATCTAAAACTACTGTGTATCACTGGTTTAGTGAGTTCAATCGTGGATGTAGTATGCTTACGGACGAAGTTAAGGCAGGTCGCCCGAAATCGGTCGTTGTACAACAAAATATCGAGGCTGTGCGAAAACTTATAATGGACGACCGACATGTTACGTACCGCGAGATAGAGGCGACTCTGGGTATTTCTATGACCAGCATTAATAGCATATTACATAATTATTTGGCTGTAAAAAAAATTTGTTCGCGTTGGATACCCCACAACTTAACAAAAGAGCAAAAAGATGCTCGCGTCGAATGGTGCAATAAAATGTTAAAAAAATATAACCGTGGTGACTCAAAAGCCGTTTATAACATCTATACAGGTGACGAATCCTGGATCTATGCATACGATCCCGAAACGAAGCAACAATCAACGGTATGGGTGTTTCAAAATGAGCCGAACCCTACGAAAGTTACTCGTGCAAAAAGTACATTGAAACAAATGGTGGCCTGCTTCTTCGGTATTAATGGCCATGTAGCTACAGTGCCACTAGAAAACCGTAGAACGGTTAATTCAGAGTGGTACACGACCATTTGCTTACCGGAAGTATTTGAACAAATTCGTAAAACTAACCAGCGACGAAGAATCATTCTTCATCATGACAATGCCAGCTGTCATACGTCACGCGAAACAACTCTATTTTTGGAGGGTCAAAATGTGGAATTAACGGGTCATCCGCCGTACAGCCCTGACTTGGCACCCAACGATTTTTATTTATTTCCAAATATAAAGAATAAATTACGCGGTCAACGATTTTCGACCGCTGAAGATGCTGTCGACGCATTCAAACAACACGTTATGGAGGTACCTCAGGCGGAGTGGCAGAAGTGCTTTAAAAATTGGTTCACGCGAATGCAAAAGTGCATAGATCATCAAGGGGAATACTTTGAAAAACAATAAAACCATTTTCAGCCGTGTACGTTTGTTTGTTTTTTTGTTTCCGGATATATAAGTAGCAACCCTCGTATGTTGACCAGTACAGAAGGTACAAGTCGGACTGGAGGGACTCGAAACAACTAATGCAGTTTTACTTTTAGTCAGCGGCTTAACAACCGGAGTTTTAATGCTTGAGTTTTCTAAGGCCTTACTCCTTTTCTCAATGAAACTTTTTAATTCATTAAAATCGGGTATGTCGACATTGGATGTGAGCTGCAATTCGAAGGCTTCACGAGTCTGGACATCTAACTTCGACCAAAGCAAATAATACAGCATGAAGTTGCTGTCCGGAAGGTCATACTTTGACAGTATATTTAAATTCTCATTAAACGTTCTATAAACTCTCTCCAAATCGTTCCTGCCCTTAACGGCCTCGCACTTAAGCATCCTCTCGTAGTACATCACACAAATCTGACGTTTTCTATCATAATAACTACAAAGAGTGTCATAAGCTTTAACATAGTTTTCATTGGACAAAGGAAAACTTCGTATCAATTCATAAGCGGAACCCTGCACGCTCGACAACAGGTAATGTAATTTTTCTACATTGCTAACAGTGTCCCTATTATGAATTAACGAATCAAATAATTCTTTAAAGGACACCCAGTTTTCAAGTTTACCATCGAAAGGCTTTATAGATATTTTAGGAAGCTTCGCTAATTGATTTTCAAATGTCACAGGTTTTACCTCGGTTTTATCTATCACTTACTTGACTTTGAGGATTTTGCCTCAACCTAAACTTAATGGATTTTAAACAGTTCTCAAACTCGTTGGTAACCTCCAACTCTTCATCGCGCTGCGCTGGCGTAAGCGGCCTTAAGATGCGGAGCTGGGCCTCATGAAAAGCCTTCTCCACATCCTTGAGGTCTGATTCATTGTAGCCCTGCAAGTCCGATCGCTCCATATTCTCTAGTCTAAAAATGGCATACGACCGCGCGATACGATAAACTTGTACAGTCAGAGGTTCCATTTCACTACTATGTTCATTGTCACTCATATTGTATTAATCCCGAAACGAACAAACGATAAAATGATTTACTTGTACAAATGCAAGTTCAAAACAGTCAATAAATAATTAAATTTAAGTAATTGAACCGGTATAGGTAGTAAACAAAACAAATTCTTATGACACTTGACGTTTGACGTCTTACAGATAAACTATTCCTACTTTTATAAAACGTTTCGTTTCACGCGAATATATTTGACAAGTAATAGCCTTAATTAAGGGGGCGTCCATTAATCGCGTCATATTGTATAGGGGGGGGGTCAAGAAAAAAACACCAATGATCACCACATGGGAGGGGGGGTATGGACACATATCACGTGTAATTTTTTTGTTTCTCCGTGCTACTGTATTATATTCAATAAAATAAAAAATATCAACTTTTAAATTAACCAAACTGCCGAAACCAGAGTAAATTTTTTGCGCGCGGAAATCTGCCTCACAGTTGGCACTTCAGCGTTTGAGCGGGCGGGGCGTCGCTATGCTTTATGCACGGCGTCTCTTAGATTGATCTCATTTTTGTTAAAATCCATTTCTAATGACGGTTGGCGGAATGCCCGGAAATATCCACGAGGAATCAAGGGAACTCCTGCAACCTTAAGCAGACGTATAGCGATTTTTTTTTAAATCTAAAAACCAAACAATTGCATTTAAATAGTGCTTTTTAGTGAAATAGAAACTGCTCGTGAAGACCAGAATGGAACTCCTCCACGACAAGGTTTTTTACGTCTTGGGACTAATTGTTATGACTTATGAGATATACTATGGTTGTCAATCATTTTAATGGCATTTGAAATATTATTTTGTGAAGTAGGTTTTTAGGGTTCCGCAGCCAAAATGGCAAAAACGTAACTGGTTTCGTTAAGTCCGTCTGTCCGTCCGTATGTCACAGCTATTTTACTCGGAAACTATAAAACATATCTTAATAAAATTTTAACATAAGGTGTATTTTGTATGCCGCTACTAAGTTTTGCTGAAAAAGATATTTTCATGGGGGACACTCCAGACATGTAACTGTTTGTCAAAAGAAAATTTTAACGAAATATCAACGTGTTGCACATCACTCGATAGGTAATATAGGTATTTAAAAATAATTTTAATCAAAAAAGAACCGACTTCACTTAGCCTCCACCTTTCCAAAAGCAAATGCTCGAGCTGCTGTAAAAATACTCAAATCACTATGGCTGTGCCTATAATAGTTGAAGTGTTCCCTCGATTTCTCAAGGATCCCATCATATCAGATCCTGACCTGGTTACAGTGAGACTAACTGTGAAGTATACTCTTTAAACCAAAAAAAGAATTTTCTAAATCGGTCCATACGTCTTCGAATAATCGGTGAACATACAAAAAAAATAGCAAAAACAAAGATTCCGACGAGTTGATAACCTCCTCCTTCGAAATCTTGAAGTCGGTTGATAACATTGAGGTTTGTTTAAACATGTTTTCATTTACTGAATATTTTAAGAATGATCATCCGTAAGTCTAAAAATTGCGCCCCCCTGTAACTTTTGAACCGAAGATAAAAATATGAAAAAAATTGAAAAGATATATCATTGTATATTCTTTGAACGAAAATTGTTTAGAACATTATCGGTTTAGAAACTATGGAGTTATCTCCAAGAAAACTTCTTTCATAGGCAGATACGACCTTTTGATATTAGTTTTTCGATTGTAGGTACGCTCGATTATGCGTGATCCGACACGCACTTGGCCGGTTTCTTTTCTATTAAAGATAATTTTAATTAAAACAGTGAGGTACCCATTTAGTTTTATTTTTTTACCCTCCACGTGTACGTACGTTACGTAGGTTCATGTGTTAGAAAACTGTACTTACTTTAGTTAGCAAAAAAATTACTCGTCATATTGGAGGGGTGGGGGGGGGGAGGGTCCTGGAAATATCACCAAAGATCACCATGGGGGAGGGGGGGGTCTAAAACAAGCCAAAAACGTATGACGCGATTAATGGACGCCCCCTAAGTTACGTTTCGCTACTTGTTAATGTTGAGTCTATGGTAATGGAAACCAAACGAAAGAAACGAAAGCGACAGAAGATGGCGTACACCTCACACGATAAAACAATGGCCAATGCAATTTCTCAAGTACCTACGAAAAGTAAAAAAAAAAACAAATAATTTTACAAAATCACGAAAAATTGCTTGGAAACTTACGACAAAAGGTACTTTTCAACAAGATCCGGTCGACGGACCAAAAATGTTACTTATATGACCACGATAATTTCGAAAAACAAGCGGACTGCAGGAAAAAATGGTTTCCGCGCAAGCCACGTGATCCTGTAGCTACTTTTAATGATTTCAAACTTTAGGATTGCGAGTACGGCTTACCTTGGTCTCCTTTCGGCGAAGCTCAGCATCCGATGGAGGCAGTTCCTACAAGTTTCACGCAGCGGTAGGCCTACATACGTTTCACTCCTTGGTTCTACCACGTCAAGATGCACACACAGGTTATACAGTCGCACCGCAATCGTAGCGAATATTTAGATCAAATAGAAGCGGGGCACTTGTTCCACTGCCTTGGCCAGGCGAGACTCAATATTAACTTAACTTTTTTTTATATTTAACTAGGAGCGTTCCTTGTGTGTTCGCTCGACAAATTCCAACTCAACTCATACACTGCTGCCAACATAACGAACGTCAGAATTTACAGCAGTGTAGCTATACGAAAAAACTATACTAAAATTTTATAATTGCTCATTTACGTTCCAGGCCGTTCGTTTGTGGAATTCTCTCCCTCTCAACATTAAACGCGCGCAATCTATTGGTAGCTTTAAATCGCAACTTAAGGAATACTATTTATCTCTTCCTTAGGTTTTTAAGTTGACACTGTTGTTTCTTATTGTGTGTATTATATATGTATATATGTACGTATATGTATGTTTATTTTGTATTTATTTAAGTATGTATATTCATATGAATGTGCTGTGTTATCTATTTCGTCTCTTTTGTTTCTATGCACCACCTACTGCTTATTGTTTTTCTCTAGTCTCCACTACCCAAAGGTTGTCTGGAAGAAATCGCTCATTAGCGATAAGACCGCCTGTTGTTACCTCTACCTAAATTTATCTAATTGTAAAATTTGTGCTTGTAACTGTATGAGGTGTGCAATAAAGAGTATTTATTATTATTATTATTATTAGGGTAAATCTAACAATATCCATTGCGTAGTTTTAAAGATCTAAGCATACATAGGGACATACAGTGGAAAGCGACTTTGTTTTATAATATGTAGTGATTCCTGAGATGGGAGCAAAGTCCTAAGAATATAGTTAAGATTCAGTAGAAATAGAGAATCACCGTTTTTCAAACCAGGCAAAGTTGGGCACCGTAGGCAATGTTGCAGGAGTTGACGGTACTGTACCCGGCAATAGTATCTTCCTACACGAAGGCCGCAAAAATATGTGACACACTCTTATAGCTCTACAAATAAAAGCGTGTCATATATTTTTGCGGCCTTCAAGTAGGAACATACTATTACCGGTAACTGTACACAAATAATTACTGTTCTTTTTTTTTTCTATAGTGACTGAATCCCTGCGAATGGTACTGGCCGCTAGATTCGCTTTGTCTTGTTTTTATAGTGAACTGTAGTTGAATATTAGGGTCTGTGTGTGTTATACAATGCTTATTGATGATGATAGTGAATGAATGAGTTATGTACCGTTGAATTAGCTTTAAACTATTGACTATAGTGGTGACGAATTTATTTCGGTTTGCCCGAATCAGTGATCTCAGTGCGCCTTCAGTGAACTCATTTAAAAATAGACTAGACAAACATTTTCAACTGGACTAAACTCAAGTGGACATTGATATGCACGTATCAGCTATAAGCTACCTGTGCATTCATAAATAATAATTATAATAATAAGTATAATAACTTACTGGTCCAAAAAATATTTAAAGCACAACGAGCATTGATTCCCCTCCGTCACTTGTTTAAAGAACAGCGGCTCCAGCAGATTGCCGGCTGCGAAGTTTTCCAGACACCAGTCCTCTTCCTCATTCGTTTCAGCCTCTTTTTCCATCTTAATGTCGACAGTAAACATTTGAAGATTGCCATTGCTGTCGCGCCCAGTTTCTTTACCATTAAATGAGACTAAAGGGTGATCCATGTTTTTATCAATTTTTGTTAATGGTTTGGAAGTATCTTTTGCGTTTCAATGCATCCCAGAATTTACATCTGAAATGATTTTGTTTTACAAATATTTTGCAGTCACGTGTATGTTTTAATGCTTTTGACATGACATGACATTGACAGTATGACAGTATTGACACTGACAGTGACAGCTTTATATAGCGACAGCCATTTATCCTTAAAAGCCCTGTTACACTTGTCCTATTTAGCTTCCTAAATGATTTAGTTTCTAAAGTTAGGATCCTAATTAAACGGCTATTACACATGTCAATTTGTAGGGTCCAATCTGTAGGGTTGGTAGGTGTAATGGCATCTAGGGAGTAGGAGTCCCGATCTAGGGCAATCGGCAGTGCCCCGACACCCGCAGCTGTTTATGGAGGTCGTTAGAGTAATTTTACCTTTTTTATTTATAATGTTAGCCATTTTCTACACATTCCGTCTAGTTTTTTATATAAAATAAAAGTTAAAATGTGTAGATTCGCTGGTAATTAATATATTTATCTAGTTTTGTATTTAAATAATAAAATAGTGCTGGAGTCCGCGTAACTGGAAATTTATCAAAATCCTAACCAATTTTCTTCAAAAAAAAAAAACGTCACCTAGCAACCTGTAAACACGTACCGGATAAAATTATCGCCAAAATAAATTTTATTTACGTTGAATACCTACCACAAATCCTGCAGTTAATTAAAAGCGAGCATTTTTAGGTATCGGGAAGTAAAAAACTAAATCTCCGCGGAGGCCACAGACCGCAGGCCTAACCTAAGACAAGCGCCGATGTGCGGCCCAACATCAATGACAAGAATGTCACTTCGGAAAAAATCAATATTTACATGACACGATTTGTACTCGACGAGTAATTTCAGTCGTGTGTGCTCATGATTTCTCGCCCTCCGTGTCTCCATACATTCCCAACTGTTGGTCTATTACAAAGCAAAGTGAAACAAAAATATTTGCGACGAATGAGCCCATGCTAAAGAACCCTTCTGTAAAGCAGAAGCCACAGAGGCCCTGCCCTCTTCTCAAGCGCAGGTGCTTGGAGTACCCCCCTGAAGAAAACTGTTTGTTTTTATCCTTTTTACTACATAAGTTATTTAATTAAGTGTTTACTTTTTGTGCTTTTTACTCTAAGTTTTATTTAAGTAAGTATTGGTTTTTATCGTATTGTTGATGCCCCTAAACCTTTCTTGCCCTATACGAGCTACTGCATCGTCCGAAAACCACCTACGCTGTCCAGAATGCTCTGAACCACGTTTTTTTAAAGGCCCTAGAGGCCTTAACATCCATATCGGTAAAAAACATCGTTCAGGTCAGACACAACCTACTCCTTCAACACCGTCCCAGGCCAATGTATCGGTTTCCTCTCACTCTCAGTTACCAGACCACACCAGATTGGACTTACCATTTCATCAAACTCTGAGTGATTTCAAAAATTCGCGTCCAGTTTTAAAACGGATACCGCGTGGTGCCCGGATATCCGTTTCCAAATACTTGAGCGACACCATCAAAGCCGTCCTCTCTGATAATTCAACACGAAATTGGGAAAATTTGCTAACTTTCACCTTTAGAGTACTACATGTAGATTCAAATCAAAATTCAAAATCACTTACCAAAATAGTTAAGGATAACTGTTGCACAGATGTATCATTTCGGCCCTCTCCCAACAATTCCAGGAATTCCAAAAATAATTTATTTAAAATAGTTGAAAGCAAAGTTGCTGACGGCGACATTAGTGGTGCCGCTCGCTTGCTCTTCTCTGACGATGCAGTAGCCCCTTCCAACTCTGACACACTCACAGCTCTCCACAGCAAACATCCACCTCCAGCTACAAACATTTGTCTCCCTGATCCCCCGCAAATGACCGATCGAAATCTTACCGCTACTCCACAGGACGTCTTTGGAGCAGTCATGTCTTTCCCCAATGGCTCCGCAGGCGGGCTGGATGGCTTGACACCCCAGCACCTAAAAGACCTGTGCAACGGCTGCGGAGAAACTGGGGAAAACATTTTAAAGGACCTGACAGCCCTGGTGAACATCATGCTAGCCGGTCAGGTCCCAGAAGATATCAGAGACGTCCTGTATGGTGCAAACCTCTGTGCCCTAACAAAAAAAGACGGCGGCATTCGGCCTATTGCCGTTGGCACCACGCTTCGTCGGCTTGCCGCCAAGATTGCTTGTCGCTCCATTCTCTCACAACTCAGCTCAGAACTTCAGCCAATCCAACTGGGGTTTGGTTCCAAGAGTGGCTGCGAAGCCGCCGTGCATGCCGTGCGAACGTTTCTTGAGCATGAGGCAGGAGAGGTCCTACTGAAGGTGGATGTTTGTAACGCTTTTAATTCTGTAGATAGAGGCGCCTTGTTGACACAAATAAAAGAAAAAATTCCCTTGACATACAAATTTCTTTGGCAGTGTTATAGCTCCCCGTCTAAATTATTATATAAAACAAACGTTCTGGATTCATCGGTAGGATGTCAACAAGGCGACCCCCTCGGCCCAGCAATTTTCAGTCTCGCCATACATCCCATCATTAAGGAACTAAATTCTAAATTAAACGTGTGGTATCTGGATGACGGGACCCTCGGCGGTGAAGCGACTTCTGTTCTCGAAGATTTTAAAAAGATAACTACAAACTTGAAAACAATTGGCCTCTCCCTAAATTTTTCCAAATGCGAACTATTTATTACCGATTCCTGTCCCAACAAGAAAAATACAATAGACCTTTTTAATAATCTAGCTCCTGGTATAAAAATTATAAATAAAGAATCACTTCACCTCCTTGGCTGTCCCGTCTTGGACCAGTCATTTGAAATCTTTGTAGATTCTAAAATTCAAAATTTCAAAGCAACATCACATCGTTTATCAAAAATTAACATTCACTCCGCTTATTCAATCATAAAACATTGCCTATTTGTGCCAAAATTTACATACATTCTCCGCGGATCCCATCTTTGGAAATACCCTGATTTGGTTTCAAAATTAGATACATTAGTCGTAGAAACACTGACATCCATTTTCAACATATCTTTTGACGACAGAACCTGGACCCAGGCTAGCTTACCTATTAGGTTCGGTGGCCTGGGTATCCGCAAAATCTCCTGCGTGGCGTTACCTGCGTTCTTGTCCTCGGTGCATGGTGCTCAAAGCCTTATAGGAAAAATACTGGCCCCTTCCATTGGGTCCCTGGAGGCTGCACACTGCTCCGAGGCCAAGAACGTTTGGTCTATAACCTGCCCGAACACCGATTTACCTGACCATCCCTGCTCGCAGAGGCAATGGGACGAGCCGCTCTGTCGACTAGTACGGAAAAATCTCTTAGATACGTCACCTAGTCCGACGGACCGCGCTCGTCTCCTCGCTACTGCAGAGTGGGAGTCTGGCCTCTGGTTAACAGCTCTACCGTCTCCCAATATTGGAACACTGTTAGATAACACCACCTTTCGCCTCGCAACCTGCTTACGTTTGGGGGCACCAACAAACCAACCTCATCGCTGTCAATGCGGCGTCATGGTGGACAGTCTAGGCCACCACGGTCTATCTTGCGTCCGAAGTGCTGGGAGGATCTCCCGCCACGCCAGCATTAACGACGTCATCCGAAGGGCCCTTGTCAGCGCTAAACTGCCGGCAGTCCTGGAACCTAGCGGTTTGGCCAGGGACGACGGCAAGAGGCCCGACGGCATGACACTGGTGCCTTGGAGTATGGGACGGCCGCTAGTTTGGGACGCTACCTGCGTTGATACCTTGGCACCGTCCCGTATTTCAGGCACCAAAATCAATGCTGGCGCCGCGGCATCCTCGGCCGAAGACCTCAAGCGCCGCAAGTATGTTGCTCTAGGAAGTAGCTACATATTTGCGGCGTTTGGGGTTGAAACTTTGGGGCCGTGGGGGCCAAGCGCGCGCCGACTATACAAAGATCTATCGGCGCGCCTAATAGAAGCCTCTGGTGACCAGAGGGCTGGCTACTATTTTGCACAACGTGTAGCTATCGCCATTCAACGTGGCAATACGGCCAGCCTTCTGGGCACCCTGCCCGTTGACAGCGATCTGGGCCAAATTTTTTATCTCTAGTTTTAAGTTGTTTAGTGTTTATTATATGTTTACTGTTATGTGTTGTTGTGTTGAAATAAATAGTATACATTTTCTTCCATATAGCCTTGTAGAGCCCATCTCGGATATCATGAAAACAAGTCTTAAAGGTCTTAAATGGCCATAAATATGTATGGCGTCAAGTTGAAAATACAATTTTTTGGCCTAAATTTATCAACGAGCCTACCGCTCCAAATTTTTACACATGATTTAGCCCACATCAAATAACCTACATACCAATTTTAAGACCATTCTGGTGGGCGCATAAGATTTTAAGACCAGTTGAAGTTACAATTATTTGGCCTAAATTTATCAACGAGCCTACCGCTCCAAATTTTGACAGTAGTTAAAGGACCCATTCAACAAACCAAATCCCAATTTTAAGACCATTCTGGTGGGCGCATAAGATTTTAAGACCATTTTAAGAAATAGTCGACTTCATAGAAAAAATAGCAAAGTACTATAAATTCCTTAAAAAAAATATTTAGCTGGCACAAACATAACTGCATATTCATATATAAGTGTCTTGTAATTAAAAATGCCCTAAAAGTATTTCGCAATAAGTCGAAAAATGGAGAAATTCGTCATAGCAGTACTTTAGTCACGGGGGTCTTAAATCACTAAAATTATTATTTATTTTAAACTTGTCACAAAATATGATTTGAAAAGCCAGACGTAATGCTTATAAACATTTTCTACCAGTCGCTCATAAGTAGAAACTGATAAGCGTCAAGTTAGGTTAGGTGCACTGAGAATATATTACTAACTGAAAAAGTTACGTAAATTTATTTTAAATCCTACCGTTCCAAATTTTGACAAACGGCTTAGCCCACATCAAATAACCTACATACCAATTTTAAGAACAATCCGGTGGGCCAATATGATTTTTAGACCAGTTGAAGTTGCAATTTTTTGGTCTAAATTAATCAACAAGCCTACCGCACCAAATTTTGTCAGTAGTTAAAGGACCCATTCAACAAACCAAATCCCAATTTTAAGAACATTCTGGTGGGCGCATAAGATTTTAAGACCATTTTAAGAAATAGTCGATTTCATACAAAAAATAGCAAAATACTGTAAATTCGTTAAAAAAATATTTATGTGGCACAAGCACAACTGCATATTCATATTTAAGTGTCTTGTAATTTGAAATGCCGTAAAAGCATTCCGCAATAAGTAAAAAATTGGAGAAATTCGTTAATAAATATACTTAATTGGCACAATCACAAATGCATATTCATATTTAAGTGCCGTAAAAGTATTCGTCATAGCAGGACGTTAGTCGCGGGGCACCAATTTTTCAACACGGCGTCGCTACATTTCAAGTTCAAGTCGTCTCTAATTGACATCTTATTTCATTTACGTTTTCAACCGACCACAACACAATACCTAGTTGATATAATTATATATATTTTATGAAAATTAATTATATTCGCAAGTACTTACGAAAATACTCAGTTTGAGAATTTGAGTCTATTTTGTTCTTATATGCAAGTCGGATATAATGTGCTGGAGCCCGCCTTACTGGAAATTTGTCAAAATCCTTCTCCTTATTTTCTTCCATATAGCGTTGTAGAGCCCATCTCGGAGACCATGAAAACATAAGTGTTAGAGGTCTTAAATGGCCATAGGTGTGTATGGCGGCAAGTTGAAAATACAATTTTTTGGCCTAAATTTATCAACGAGCCTAAGTAATTTTAGTGATTTAAGACCCCCGTGACTAAAGTACTGCTATGACGAATATCTCCAATTTTTGACTTATTGCGGAATACTTTTACGGCATTTTAAATTACAAGATACTTAAATATGAATATGCAGTTGCGTTTGTGTCAGCTACATATTTTTTAACGAATTTACAGTATTTTGCTATTTTTTGTATGAAATCGAAAAATGGTCTTAAAATCTTATCATCAAATCATTTATTTATTTCGGATAACTTTAGACCCATAGTTTGGTTAGTATATACTTATACTACTTATAGCTATGTTAATATCTACATAAATTACATCCTTAATTAATCTCTAAATTTTGTGTCATGCATGTTTCTAGAAGCACCTACGTAGTAGTTACACATAATAAGTACTTCTAGAAACATGCATATCATCACAGTGCCTCAAATATGGGCAGTCAAACCTCTCGGCTATCGAGCGCAGGATGAGATTGGGGCTGGCCCGCACCCGGCGCACCAGGGATGAGCATCGCTTGCGCATAGTCGCATAAAAGCAATCTATGCGCGCTTCAGCAAACATTCCTGATGCGCTACAGAAGCGGGGCAGCCCCACCAACACCCGGAACGCGTTGTTATATTGGACCCGGAGGGCCCCATAGGCCCGCTGCGTGTAGTATGCCCATAAGCTGCACGTATACAGGGAAGTGCAATATGCTCTAAAAAGGGTTACTTTCACCTCCCTAGTACAGCGCGCAAACTTACGCGCAATCATGTTTGCCCTCACCGACAGGGCCCGCCGTTCGCGTTCAATATCCATATCGTCCTTTAGGTCTGGAGTGACAACATGGCCTAGATATTTAAAAGTCCTCACCCTTTCCAGGGGGCTGCCATTCAACTTGATGGGAGGTACTATGGGTATCCGATACCCAGTAGGTTCAAACACCATGAACTTAGTTTTACCTACATTGTATGTTAGCCCCTGTTGGATAGCGTAGGACTCGCAAATACTCAAAAGTGTTCGCAAACCACAAGCCGATGCGCTCAACAAAACCATATCGTCGGCGATTATGCGCCCACCGGAATGGTCTTAAAATTGGGATTTGGTTTGTTGAATTGGTCCTTTAACTACTGACAAAATTTGGAGCGGTAGGCTTGTTGATAAATTTAGGCATAAAAATTGCAACTTCAACTGGTCTTAAAATCTTATGGGCCCACCGGATTGGTCTTATAATTGGTATGTAGGTTATTTGATGTGGGCTAAGCCGTTTGTCAAAATTTGGAACGGTAGGATTTAAAATAAACTCACGTAATTTTTCAGTTAGTAATATATTCTCAGTGCACCTAACTTGACGCTTATCAGTTTCGACTTATGAGCGACTGGTAGAAAATATTTATAGGCATTACGTCTGGCTTTTCAAATCATATTTTGTGAAATTAAGGTAAAAAAAAAATTTAGTGATTTAAGACCCCCGTGACTAAAGTACTGCTATGACGAATTTCTCCAATTTCCGACTTATTGCGGAATACTTTTAGGGCATTTTTAATTACAAGACACAGTGTTTGTGCCAGCTAAATATTTTTTTGAAGGAATTTATAGTAATTTGCTATTTTTTTCTATGAAGTCGACTATATCTTAAAATGGTCTTAAAATCTTATGCGCCCACCAGAATGGTCTTAAAATTGGGATTTGGTTTGTTGAATGGGTCCTTTAACTACTGTCAAAATTTGGAGCGGTAGGCTCGTTGATAAATTTAGGCCAAAAAATTGCAACTTCAACTGGTCTTAAAATCTTATGCGCCCACCAGAATGGTCTTAAAATTGGTATGTAGGTTATTTGATGTGGGCTAAATCATGTCTCAAAATTGGGAGCGGTAGGCTCGTTGATAAATTTAGGCCAAAAAATTGTATTTTCAACTTGACGCCATACATAATGCATACATACTTATGGCCATTTAAGACCTTTAAGACTTATGTTTTCATGATCTCCGAGATGGGCTCTACAACGCTATATGGAAGAAATTCTTTTTAGGATTTTGATAAATTTCCAGTTAGGCGGGCTCCAGCACTACTTTTTCGGGAACGCGTGTAGGTATCAAGCTGAAATTTATATCAAATACGCAAGTCTATTGTCCCTTGGAGCTGTGAAAAAATCAAACTTAAAAGCAATCGCAATCAAAAGATACAGCCGTTTATGCCGCAAAATCCGCAAATTTTCGAAACTCGCAAGGGAATCAAAACCTACAGGGTACTTCCCGTGAACTCAGAATCTTGAAATTTGGCACGAAGCAACGTCTTGTATCATAGATAAAGGAAAAATTGCGAAAACCGTAAATTTTTTGTTACATCATAAAATAAAAATATTTTTAATAATTCTAAAGTTACTACCCTTATACCTACAGGTTTGTACGGAACCCTCGGTGCGCGAGTCTGACTCGCACTAGGCCGGTTTTTTAATTAATGTGTACTATTATGAGTACTATCACGACTATCACTGTGCGTCAATACAATTTTTTGATGTTATGAAGGCATCTCTGTAAACGCTGAGTTAGGGTCGGTAGGGACGATTTGTTGGTGAGGTAGGGGCGATTTGTAGGGAAAGTGTAATGACAGGAGTTGGACACAACAGATTGGGCCCTACAAATTGCAATGTCTAATACCGGTTTAAACACTAGGTTGTCTGGTAGAGAAATCGCTAATCTCTATGAGACCGCCTGTTGACCACTATTACCATTTTGAATCTGTGTCTGTATTTATTTTTCATTGTGTGGTGCAATAAACAATATTGTTCGCATTAATAAAAACATCTTTGGACCCAATTATGATAGTGGAATTATTGGAGAAAATGATAAGAAACCATAATCTCAAGTTGGAATAGTTATATGTGTGCGGTTATATGCAATCCTGACATCATGTTGATGCCAAATCGCCGCAGGTATAGACACCATTAGATCTTTGTGAATGTCATTAACGGTCCGATCGAGAATCAATTGGCTGTTCATTAGCTCGTTGGAGTCTATGTCTATGGTTGGATTTGCTGTCAGTGTCAACTGTCAATTCGCGGAAAAAGGCGGGAAACTTCGTTCTGAGCGCGCGTCTTTTCGTAACTTAATTTAAATTTTCATATTTATAGTGGTCAACGCAGTGTATTTATATTGTAATTAGTATTTATACTTAGTGTATTATAATTTGTACATATAATATCACCATTTAGGTAAGTTTTTTGTATAGATTCGTCCTTATGGACGATGATCCTGACGACCCGGGGGGTGGATGCCCTCCGGTATCTCATTTTGTGACAATTGATCCAAATAAATCTGATCATGAAATTGTTATTAATGATCAAGATAAAAATATGGATATAGATACTGACGGCTCTGTGTCCTCTTGGTCCTCTGTAGGAAGAAAGCGTAGAAATGCTGCAAGGAAGGTATGTAGACACTGTAATAAAAAAAAGCGGCGAAATAAAGATAAAGACCCGCAAAGAGATAGGGATTCTATTAAAGACGATGAATGTGACTGTCAAGATTCCAAATGTAAATCCGAATCTTTACAATTTCGAGTTCCAGCCCCAGCTCCAGTCTTTGTCGCTGTCCCGGCTCCGATCCCGGACCCGACTCCGGCTTTGGCTCCAGCTTTGGCTCAAACCCCTTCAACCCCGGCCCCAGCCCCGACTCCAACTCAGACTCCAGTCCAACAGACTCCAGTCCAATCTTCAGCACACAATGTCACTCAGCCCTCAGTTATGTCTAGGAAACAGTATATTTCATCCGATTGCTCTCCTTATGTTGTGCATGTGCAAAAGCAGCAGGAATCTCCTAATGATGGCACATCCCTGCATGCTGTTTCCTTTGGAAATTTTTTAAAAAGACAAAACTTTAAAAATATAATTAATGGTAGTGTGAAACGTATAGGCCGAAATAGAGTTTCAATGTCCTTCTCCAATTTTCAAGATGCTAACCAGTTTCTTAATGACAATAGACTGCCAGAAAACAAATATAAGGCATTTATTCCAACCTTCAACGTCATTCGAATGGGTGTAGTAAAGGGTATTCCAGCAGAATGGTCATTAGATGAAGTTAAAGAGAATATAAGTGTTCCTCATGGTTGTGGGGAGATAATTAAGGTGCGGAGAATTAACTTTAAAGTCATTGTGGATGGTTCTCCGGTGTGGAAACCATCACAAACAGTTGTTTTGACATTTGATGGGCAGGTTCTGCCAAAACGTATATTTGTTTGTTATAACGCCCTCCCAGTGGACCTTTATGTATATGCAACAATCCAATGTTTCAATTGTTGTAGGTTTGGCCATACACAAACCCAATGTAGATCTAAGCCACGTTGTTATAAGTGTGGTCAGGGTCATACTGGCTCTTCTTGTCAAATTGAAGATGATTGTGCGTCGTGCTGTTTATGCTCTGGCCTGCATTTTGCTATCAATAAGTCTCGCTGTCCCGAGTATGAGCGTCAAAAAAATATCAAGCTTTCAATGGCTCAAAGTGCTATATCTTATTCAGAAGCATCAAAGTTACATCCACCAGTAACTAGGCCCTATGCTGATGTTGTTATAACTGCTCCTCCATCTCTGTCACAAGTATCAAATAGCTCACGTAATCCTGCCCAAGTTTCCCAATCATATAAAAAGACAGTTTTTCTTAAGCCTCGTAGTTCACCTCAACTTCAAAAAGGATTTGACTCAGTCGCCCATAGTAATTTAGTCAAAGATTACAGTATGCCATCTCCTTCTGGAAATGGTTGTGCCATAACAGAGAAAAGTAAAGAACAATCTGTAACAGAACTTATACTTGAACTTATACAATATTTGAATAGTAGTCAAACAAAACCGACCAACGCTGTCCATATTATCAGTTTGTTTTCCAAAGTTTTTCTCAACAATGGCCCAGTCCAAGATTCTGCAGTGGAATTGCCGCAGTATCAGCAACAAAAAGAGTGATTTAATTTATTTAATTAAGAAATTTGATCCATTTGTTATAACTCTTTCTGAAACATGGCTCAGATCAGAGACGTGTTTTAGAGTCCCTGGCTATGCGTGCCTCCGAGAAGATAGATCAGATGGGCATGGTGGTGTAGCCATTCTTGTAAAAAATTCATTTCACTTCACCTATATTTCATTATCACACCATAGCAATGATTTTTCCATCATTTCAGCAATTGTAAATAATATTTGTATAGTCTCAGTGTACATTCCTCATCCCACTCTAGCAATACTTAAAGAAATAAGAAATATTTTATCTTCACTTCCTGCCCCACTTATTATTCTAGGGGACTTTAATTGCCATCACCCTGCTTGGGGATGTGTTAACTCAAGTAGTTTAGGAGATGAAATATTAGATATTGTAGATTTTTATAATTTATGCATATTAAATTCTGGTGTTCCCACGCGACGGTCTGCTCCAAATGAGAATCCTAGTGCCATAGACTTATCTATTTGCAGCTCTTCTATTGCTTTGACCTTATCATGGGAGGTTCTTCCTTTATCTTACAGTAGTGATCATTTTCCAATAATAATCTCTTTTCCTTTTAAAAACAAACCCTTACTGAAGAGATCCCCGCTTTTAGCATATAAACTTCAAAATGCAGACTGGGATGCTTTCCAGAAACATTTGGATGAGAGTTTGGGAGAACTGCCCAATATATCTCGCGAACAGTTGTTTAATTCATCTGATGCTTTTGCTAATTTTCTTATTAAAATAGCAGATCAAGTATTTCCAATGAAGAAGTCCTCTGAATGTAAGATTCCCAGTCCTCCTTGGTGGGACTCTGAATGTACTGATGCTGTAAAAAAGAGGAAACAGATAGAATATATATATAATAACAACATGAATGAAGAGAATTTTAAATCCTTATTAGCCATTATTAAAGAGACTAAACAATTTTTGAAAAAAAAGAAGGTTGACAGTTGGCGTTCTTTTTGTGCTTCCATTAGCCCTAGCACACACCCTTCCGAAGTTTGGCGAAAGATCCGTATGTTCCGAGGAGCCTTTAGTGAATCTAATTCCCTTAAAATTGACCCTACTGTAGCAGACAAATTTTTAGATAAATTAGCTCCTCCTTATGTACCTCATCCTATATGTCTTGATTCTACTAGCTCATTTAATGTAAACAGTAATATACAGCGTTTTAATGATCCTTTTTCAATGTTAGAGCTGAAAAATGTTCTGTCATATGTTGTCGATTCTGCTCCGGGCTGTGACGGCATACCCTACTCTTTTCTGACGCACGCCACTGACAGAGTTTTAGGTTATTATCTTGATATTCTTAACATAGTTTTTCTGACAGCTGACATTCCACCCAAATGGAAGATGCAGTTAGTGTTACCATTTCTTAAACCTAATAAACCCCGTAATGACCCAAATTCATACCGGCCAATAGCGTTATCTTCTGTGTTGATTAAAATATTGGAACATTTAGTTAAAAATCGTTTGGAATGGTTCATTGAAAATAATAAATTATTACCTGATATTCAATATGGTTTTCGGAAAAGTAAAAGCACTATGGACTGTGTTAGTTTATTAATCTCGGATATTTTATTAGCTTTTTCTGAAAAAACTTGTGTAGTGGCGTGTTTTATAGATATCAAATCCGCGTATGATAATGTTAATATATCTATTCTTGTAGGTAAATTATTTCAGTTAGGTGTTCCAGTCCGTTTGTGTAATATAATTGCTGCTATGTTCTCTGAACGAACCATTACATTAAATTTAGAATCAGAAGTTTTTTATAGAACGGTTTGGAAAGGGCTTCCACAGGGTTCTGTTTTAAGTCCGTTGCTTTTTAATATCTATACTTCCGATTTGCTTTCAAATATGGTGACACCAGTCTCCATAATTCAATATGCCGATGACATAGTTTTCTATTGTAAAAATGGATCAGTTGAAAATGCCTGTGAATTGATCAACTCTAATTTAAAAGATCTAAATATGTATTTAAATAGTAATGGCTTGGATCTTTCAGTTCCAAAATCATCAGCAATTTTATTCACTCCAAGGAAAAAAACTGTCAATGTTAACTTATATTATGGCAGGTCTGCTATCCCGTCGTGTGTAGAAGTTAAGTATTTAGGTATCGTTTTAGATTACAATTTATCAGCCAAGAGTCATTGTAAATATGTTCTGAAAAGATGTGAGCGTTCATTAAACATGTTAAGATGTTTGGCAGGTGTCTGGTGGGGTAGTCATCCATTTTATTTGAAACTTGTTTATAATTCTGTTATAAGAAGCGTTTTAGATTATGGCTCTTTTCTTTTAACGCCGGGAACAGAGGAAGCCTTTAAATTACTAAATGGTATACAAAACAAGGCTCTTAGAATAATTCTTGGTGCTATGAGAACCAGTCCCGCTAATGCTATGCAAGTAGAATGTGTAGATCCTCCCGTGCATTTAAGACGGCAATTCTTGTCTGATCGATTTATTTTTAAGACAATGCAATTTTTAAAACATCCTCTGATCAACAAATTATCGTCTCTTTATGATAAGATACCGGTATCCTCTTATTGGCGAAATAGGACTCCTCCTTTTATTATTAATAGCTATCTTAAATTTCTGTCTTTATCTTCTCCTACTGTGAGATATATTGGTCTTCCTATATATGAGAAAGACTTTGACTCTCTGATTATATCTCCTCAAGTCTTCTTAGACTCTAATATAAAAAAAGATAGAATAAGTGCGAATCCAGATTTCAATAACTTAATTGATGTGAAATGGTCTGGTTGGCATCAAATATATACTGATGCATCCAAACGTTCCACAAATAGCTGTGTTGGAGTTTGGGTATGCCATCGACAATATAATGTTGTGCAAAAAATTAAACTGCCTCAAGAATCATCGGTATTTACTGGAGAACTATTTGGAATATACAAAGCAATTGAATACATTCATATGTTTCATTTAGATAAAAGTGTAATTTTTTCTGATTCCAAAAGTTCCTTACAAATTTTGATAAAATCTCCCTTTAGGATAGTTAACAATTTCCCTTTGGTGTATGAAATTAGAGACATGCTACTTAAATGCAAAAAAAAAGGACTCATTGTAAACTTTGTTTGGGTGCCAAGTCATTGTGGGATTCCTGGAAACGAGAAAGCTGACCGGTTAGCTGTAGATGCTGTTGTTTCTGGTGATATTTATCCATATAAAAATTACTGCCATGATCTTCTTTTGCTCCCTAAAAGGTATCTCAAGGTAGCTTGGGAGTTCTTTTGGTTTTGGAGCAGTTTAGAAACCGGAAGTTATTATTTTAAGATTCAAAGCGATATTCCAATTAAACCATGGTTTTACAATAAAAATTTTAATAGGCGTGAAATATCCTGTTTATCTCGTATGAGACTGGGCCATACAAGCAGTCCTGCGCATTTGGCTAGGTTTGGTTTTATAAGTGATTCTGGATGTGACTGTGGTGCTGAGGAGGCAGATATCAATCATATTTTCTTTTCTTGTCCGCTATATGATCGAACCGTTTTCATGGAAACTTTACAGTCCAAACATGTCCCCTTCCCTACTAACATTCCTTCCTTGCTTATAAATCCCGATATTTATAGTATTATAGCTTGGTTTATTTATCATAATGATATTAAAGTATAAATTATTTATTCGAACTGATGATTATATGTATTTTCTATCCTCATATACTTACCTGATTTGACCGCTCATATTCCAAATTCCGTACCGTACCTATTCCTTTCCGCGTCCAATTTCCCACCTTTTAACACTTGACGTTGGCTACGGGCAACATCGCCCTAAAGTCCATTAGAGAAAAAAAAAAAAAAAAAAAAAAAAAAAAAAAAAAAAAAAAAAAAACTGTCAATTCAAGTTAACTCGACACTCGACATGTCATTTTTGGAGTTTTTTGTATTGAATTCTTGATAAACCGTGGAACTTTTTTTTTTTCAATTAAACAAATAGACGCATTAATATAAAAAAAAACCGGCCAAGTGCGAGTCGGACTCGCGCACCGAGGGTTCCGTACAAACCTTTACAACTTAAAGGTATTATAGACCTGAGTATTTGATATGAATTTCAATTTAATACCTCTACGCGTTTACGAGGAAAAAGGTAGTAAGTTTAAAATTTAAAAAAATATTTATTGTATGATTTTACTAAAAATGTCTACTTTTCGTAATTTTTCCTTTGTCTGTACTATATGAAGTTTCTTCGTGCCAAGTTTCAAGTTTCTGAGTTTACGGGAAGTACCCTGTAGGTTTTGAGTTTCTTGCGAGTACTCAGTTTCAAAATATGCGACTTAAATTGCTATTTCTTTTGATTGCGTTGACATAAAAGTTTGGTTTTGCTACATCTGAAAGGTCCTATAGCCCTGAGTATTTGACATAAATTTCAATTTAATATCTCCACGCGTTTACGAGAAAAAAAGTAGTAAGTTTAAAATTTAAAAAAATGTTTTTTTGTATGATTTTATTAAAAATGTCTACTTTTTGTAATTTTTCCATTGTCTATGCTATATGACGCTGCTTCGTGCCAAATTTCAAGTTTCTGAGTTCACGGGAAGTACCCCGTAGGTTTTGCGAGTGCCGAAAAACTAAAATTTGCAGCATAAACGACTGTATCTTTTGATTGCGTTGGCTTTTGAGTTTGATTTTTTCACAGCTCCAAGGGGCAATAGACCTGAGTATGTGGTATAAATTTCAGCTTGATACCTCCACGCGTTCCTGAGAAAAATGGTCTTGACAGACAGACAGACAGACAGACAGACAGACAGACAGACGGACAACAAAGTGATCCTATAAGGGTTCCGTTTTTTCCTTTCGAGGTACGGAACCCTAAAAAGCGGTAAATGTTGTTGTTATTGCTGTGCATTCATAAAAACTGTATGTTATAAAATGGGGTCGACAAATCAGTGTCACTGCTGCCTGCTGCGGCCTTCAGCAAGAGATATGAAGGCGCCGTACACCAGTCTCGGAATATCGGAGATTTACTCCGCTATGCTAGAAGAATGCTTCTTAATAAACGTAAGTCTCGATACAGGATGTCTCCTATAATTGTATAAAACAGATATGCGAAGACTACATAAAAGTATAGGCTAATTGATTAAAAACGAAATTCATAAATAATAAACCTCTTAACGAGTCATTCCTTATCAGTGATCGGGGTTTTGGATGCCACTCGGGGTGACCTCAATCATTATGTTAGTATGGATACGCCATTGTATTATTATATTACATAAATTGCTATTCATTGCATTCTGCGGTGTGACATCCAAAACCCCGATCACTGTTCATCATCATCAAGGCACTGAGTGCCGCCTGCACACTCTTGTTGGTTTAACTGTATGTAAATCTTTTGACGGAATATTCAATGGCTGGATATACGGCTTCTCAGCCAATGGTTCCACCAGATATCTGGTACAGAAGACTGCCTTTTAGTATCCAACGGCAAATCTCTACTATAGACAATGGAGGCGGAATCTATGGATAACTAAAAAGTAAAATCAGTTATAATCAGATTTTATGGTTTTGTATAAAGTAACAGGAGAAAAAGGCCTGTTTATTGTTTGTTTTTATGTATTGCAGCTTACACTGAGCTGCGACGGCAAGAGTGGGATCTGTATGGAGTGTGTGGAGCGCCTGCGGGAGGCCTGCCTCTTCAAGATGCAGGTGGAGCAGTGCCAGGCCAGGCTGCTGGAGTGGCTGGAGGGAGAATCGTGTGTTAAAGGTAAATTGAGCTTTATTGATGTCTACATGTAGTGTAAGTCATTCACTATCGATTTGTTTAGGAGTGGAATAGCCTAAATTTCATTCGTTTTGTGTTTTTATTTTGTATTTCCCCTTTGGTTTTCGTTACAAAATATTTGTTATTAAGTGAACACTAGTGTAAAAATAATGTAAAGTAATGAACCCAGATGCCTAGGCGTAGATTTCATCTGAAAATATATAGGATGCTTGTAGTAGTTTACCGTCCAGGTCCAGGTCTTTTCTTTCTTTCTTTCTTTCTTTCTCTATTTATAGTTTATTCTTTAATAGATTTTAATAATTTTAAGCTTTACTGACAGTGCCTAAGTGATGAACCCAGATGCCCTTAAATTTCATCAGAAGATTATTCATAAACTAAAAATACTTTTAACGTAGGCTGTGTGTGTCTGCTGAGAATCTTCTATATTAAGGGGAAAGTGTGCATTTTAGAGTGAATGTTCAATCTATTGGCAACTCGTATATTTGTATCGTTTGACTCTTACTCTCCTTGTTATAAGGTAAACAATGAAAGTTGAAAAAAAAAAAAAAACATGAAATAAAGGCAATTACTATACTAATAAGGTATGTTTTGCATCAAATGAGCCCGTGGCGCTGGCGACTGAAGATGCTGGTGACGGTGTTTCTACTCGTAAGTGTTTACTTCTATCAATGCAATTATTTCCGGTCAATACTGGCAGCACGTCAATACAGCAGCCTTTGTTTAACACATTCAGTGCCGAAAACCTGACTATCGGGTATTTTATGATTTCGTTCCCAGGCCGGACGACCCGATAGTCGGGATCGTGGTACTACAGCTTTATATGACGAAATGTTTGTGGCCTGGTGCGGATGTCTTGTTTGGCTGGGTGGCAATGAATGTGTTAAGGCAAATGCTGCGTTTAATGCCATTTGGTTAAGTTATTTATAATAAACAATGCAACACCAGGGACTGAAAACCTGATATAGTAAATATAGGTACCAGGCATACCGCCTTCTGAATCTGACCCTTAGATCCGCCCAGAACCTCGTTCAACACAGATGGAGATCGTAAGCCTAACAACCCATATCTCTGTGTTGATATTTGCTGAGCCTTTAGTATTCCGTTAGACTGACTAGTGTAACCTGTGTCGAAACGTCGAAATTCAACCAGTCTTATGTTATTTAGTTTAGTTTTTTTTCAAATGTTTCGCTACAATTCAATAACAAAATTATAATAATATTAATATAATTATAGTAATATTGCGATACTTATAGATATGTGTGTACTAGCTGTACCCGCAGCTTCGCTGCGTGCGTTTCAGTAGGCTTTATCACTTTTCGTTTCCCCTAAACAGTCCATTGCTAAAAGTTACGCATTCAAAATGTCAAAAAGCCAGTGCAGTAGTTTATCTAAAATCGACTAAGAGTAAAATACATGATCAAGTTTCAGTTTTCGATTTAGACCAAAAGATGGCAGACCCTCCAACCCGCACGGGCCCTACTGCACCATTGGCATCTTAAATAAAATAACGGCCCTCATTACAGGTAATGTTACGCGTTCTGTTTCAGTGGAGGAATCGGGGCTCCGGGCGACTGGAGAAGGGGCATGTGATGACCTTACATTTGGTAAGAAGACTCATACATTGTATTGTAAATGCTTTAGTTTAGTATATGAAGGTATACAGAATTCACCCTTACTTGTCTTATCGCGTAAACAAACTTCTGTCAATCTAGACATCGTAATGTCAGGTATTTTTGAGGTTATTCGTTACTTCGATTATTGAGGAAAATTTATCAGAAATGACATTTTTTCAGTGGTTACTTGGTTGAAATCAATACTTTGCGAGTTCTTTTAAGTATCCAACAACATTTTATTTTGTATATAATTCTAGAGTAAAAGCGTTATAATGTCTTTGAGAAGTGTTTGTTTACATGATAAGACAAGTAAGGATGAATTCGATATACTTAGCCATAGAAATACGAGTATACTTAGACGCGTAAAGTGCTGTTTTTTTATTGGCTAAATAAGTTTAATTTAGCTAATAGATTCCTGTTTTCTCCTCCTCATCTTGAAACTTTCCTGTTTGTATCCGTAAAAAGCTTGGGATCCGCTTTTAATTTGGTAACTATTAGGACTTGCTGTTATTATTTGGATTAGTCCTGGTCCTCCTGAGTGTTTTTTTAATCGACATGAAACTGATAATTATGAAATGATATTTAGTACATAAATTCCAAGTGATTCTTTGGTACCAGAGATTGATTGGTACAGTCACCGGAAATAGTATCTTCCTACACGAAGGTCGCAAAATTATGTGACATTCTCTTATAGCCCTACAAATAAGAACGTGTCACAGATTTTTGCAGCCTTCGTTTAGGAAGATATTATTGTCGGTGACTGTACAAGGCGGGGTTCAAACCCATGATTTCTCGTATGACTGCCGCACATATTACCGTTAGTTGACCAGCGCTCAACTAATAGAAGTGCGTGAAACGGTTTTTTAGACTACATAGTCTATTGAGCGTAATGTTGAATCCTTGTTGTAGATGAGTGCTCAGTGAAGGCGGAGGTGTCGAGCGACGCGGCGAGTGACGAGGACTGTGAGACTGTATCGCGTAAGTTACTTCTGTACTATCATCATAAATATTTTTAAGCGCGACAACGTTCATAGACTAGATTGCCACTGGATTCTGGTTGCTTAAGAGCTAGGAGTTGCCAACCAGTGCTGCGGTGGGACGCGCCTCATAGGAGTGTGATTATTTTAATTGAAAGACCATACCGGCCTCGCAACTCTTTATAAAGTCAAAGTTAGTAAAATACCTATATGGTACTAGTATTTGCTATGTAATTTAAAATAATTTGGTCATTGCGATAAAATCAAAGAGAATGAGTATAAATAAAGGAGCAGTCTAAGAAATAATCGTGCTCCAAGTTTGATAGTTTTACTAGATGGCGGTTCTCAAAGGCCTTATGTATTTCGCGGTAACAGAATAGTCAAACGTTTACATTTGACAACCAGAGTTACAGCATAATGTATGGGGCCGTACAGCGCCATCTAGAAAAGCTACCTGGAGCAAGACTATATCTTAAGGCCGGTTTACACTTGCGGCTAGACGTGCGCGCCGCGCCGCGATATATCCGCGCCGCCGCCGCTGACTAATGTACTCGGCGCGCCGACGCAAGAGCAACTGAGCCACGACTAACAGTATTCATTAAGGTGCTCTTACACGGGCGATGGAAATTGCCGGATATTCGGGGAAATTTTGACGTCACGGCTATTTCAAGCAATTTGGATATTGCTCAATATTCGCCATATTGCGCTATTCTGACTCCATTGAAATTGCCGCATATGAAGCAACACGGGAAACTAGGCAAAACGTTCTTACATGAGAACTTCTGACTGCAATCGCGCTGTTTCCCCTCCTCTTGCGCCCGAACCGCACTGACTCTGAACTGGACGAAGTAATTCTAGCTGCGGCAGCTTGCAGTTGGTAGTGCATTTATAATAATGACTTTTTTTTTAAGTTTAATGGCTTTCTCCCTCTGTACAGAGCAGTGGGAATTTTGCCAATGTCGACGTTAAACGTTAATTACACTTATTTATTGTACTAAATATATGCAACGTTGTTCGGTAAAGGCCTTGTTGATTGTAAGGTGATAGCCTCCCTACAAACACGTGGGTGGCCGAGACCCCGGATAACCATTTGTTCACCTAAAGGGTGGTTACGCGCGTTTTTAAACTAATTTTTCATTAGCTGCACACTTGTTCGTTAGGTCACCCCACAATAAGCTATCAATATTACACACAACACTACGTAAATGAGCAAAAAACAAAAAACTATTCCAAAGACGATGCAGCCATCTTGAAGCTCAAACGATTATCCCGACTTTTTAGTTGTAAATCAGCTCGCAAGTTTTTGACAATATAAGATTTAGTGGTTAAGAAAAATTGGTTATAAATCAAATCAGAATATTTTAATTCAGATAAATATCCATATCGGGTTAGTTACAGTAAAAATAAAATAAAATAAAAATAAAAACTTATATCAATGGTACTAGAAAAATTAAACTTCTTATTTATCTACCTAAGCATTAACGAGAAAGCAAAGTTTCAGGTTCAGACGGTGTGATACAGATCACTACTATTTAATATACCTCATGACATTAGTAAATGTCCTGATCTGTTCCACCCAGTGACAAAAGAATGGACACCTGTAGGTACCTATCCGCTAACACCTTCAGAATGCTGTTCTGACTCTTCCTGACCCGTTCCATCACTTCTACCAAGAACGCGATGTTTTTTCTTATGATTGCGTGGAACCCGTCTGTCCGTGGCGTGGCGTGTAATAAATCAGCTTGCAAGTTTTTGACAATAGCTGCGATTTTGTGGCTGACTGTAATTTTCTTTAGGCGATCATCTAGTTAATACTTATTAAGATGATCATTAAGACGGTCATCTTTCTCAGCGAAACACGACGTATTGCTCGCTTGGTCCACGCCCGACCGGCGACTGCGCCGGTTTCCCCTCCCCCTACGCCCGGACCGCGGTCTCCCATCCAGAAAAAGAATGGGACATGCATAAATTTGTGTACGTGATAGAAATAAATATTGCCTTGAATTTTCCAATCGTCTCGACATACGGCAATTTTAGTCAGCGACATGGAGCATCACGGAACTGACTGGAGCAATTCGAGAAATCATTGCCGAAATAATTGCCGCAATTTCTATACCTTGAGCGATATTGCTCAATTATTGCTCCATTAATTTCGGCAGCCTGTCGCCGGGCAATAATTGCCCGATAACTCGCCCGTGTAAGAGCAACTTTATACTCTATTTTTTTTTTTTTTTTTTTTTTTTTTTTTTTTTTTTTTTTTTTTTTTTTTATTATTTAAATTAGTTACACAGTATAACAGTTAAAAACTAAGGCACTGCGAAACTACAGAATAAAACTAAGTACAATATTAAAGTAGTAAAAAATTAAAACAGATAAGCAGGTAGGCATACACAATTCAAACAGTAGACGGTCGTACATCCATCTTTTCGCAAAACCTCAAACATTCATCACGCACTACATTCCACCTGTCGGCAAACAGATCACACACAGGTGCTGATGCTAAGAGCCCATTCAGAAGGTGCAAGGTGCGGACCAGAGGGGATGTGGTATGGTAACGACCACCCAGTAAATCGCCTGGCCAGTTTTGTACCTGTGGCATTTTGGGGTTGCCGTGTTTCATGTTGTAATTGCCGTATCTCTATGGAAAATCTTAAAATTATTGCCATATTCAAAAAACTGTATGAAAAGGAGGTTCGGCCTGGTAATGAGACCACTGCCGTATGCCGTAATTTTGGCATACATTTTTTATTTCTCTAAAATGGTAAAGTCAACATTAAACAACATAAATACACAAAAAGTATGAAGTACGTACACAAACAGCGAGTGTGCGAGCATAATGCTGCTGGAAAACCAGAAAATAGTTAACTTTTGCTTTAATAAAACACGCAGACCGTCAGAGGTCGGCGCGCCGCCGCCGCCAAATTTCGCGCACGTCTACTTGCGGCATGTAGGAAAGCAGCTATATGTTAGTATGAAATAGTAATATTGATGTCTCATTCTAAACTATAGCTGCGTCCCTACTGGCCGCAAGTAAACTTACAAGTGTAGAGGGAACATTAGACTATAAGAATAAGATTCTTTATTTCAGACCAAGTCCATATACATTTTAATTAAAATAATAATAACATTAATTAATTAAGATTACCTATAATATTAAATTACTATGCTCCTCTATTTATACTCAATTCTTAAGATGTCAGTAAAGTGATTCGTAGTTACCTACATGTTTCCAGTTCCTTCGGCCGACAAATCTGGTGCCAGCACGGCATCTCTGCCCGTCGGCGCAAGGGAACAGCTCGCACTGGCATGTTCCGTGAGGCTCGAGCGCCTCCGCGGTGATGACGCGCCGCACGCGACCCAGACGTGTCCCGCGACATCACCCCACGAACTGAGGCTAGCTAGTCGTGTGGAGGACATGCTGCCACACACCCGCGCCGGGGAACAAGCGTACACCTGCGATACTTGCGGGACACAGTTCGCACACAAGTCTATATTAATCACCCATGTACAGGAACATATGATTACGGGTGTGGGTACAAACCTCTTAGCTAAACATTCACAAATACAAACGGATACGAAATACTACTGCTGCGATATGTGTGGTGAACAATTTACGTCAAAACCTAATTTAATCAGGCATATTATAGCACACAAGGAATCAAAACGAATAATATTGAAAAAAAAGTCAGTATTTCAAAATGAGAACAAGCCATATTTATGTCAACAATGTAACAAACGATTCCTACACAAAAAGACTTTGGACGTTCATGAAAAAATTCACAGCGGAGTGAAGCCATACGAATGTAAGGAATGTAACAAGCGATTCGCACGAAAAGATTATTTACGTGCACATGAGATATGCCACAGCGGAGTGAAACCGTATGAATGTAAGGAATGTAACAAGCGATTTGCAAATAAACCTCGTTTGAATCGACATGAAAGAATTCACAATGGAGTGAGGGATTGTAGTGGACCTTACGAATGTAATGAATGTAAAAAGCAATTCGCACGAAAATATGATTTATATAAACATGCGAGTTTCCACAGCGGAGTAAAACCATACGAATGTATTGCATGTAACAAGCGATTTGCAAGTAAACGTTATTTGAACATGCATGAAAGAGTCCACAGCGGAGTGAAACCGTATGAATGTAAGAAATGCAACAAACGATTTACACGAAAATCTCATTTGATTTCACATGAAAGAATTCACAGTGGAGTGAAACCACACGAATGTACAACTTGTAACAAACGGTTTACACATAAAAGTGGTTTGAATGCACATGAGAGAATCCACAGCAAAGTGAAGCCATATGAATGTAAAGTATGTAATAAAAGATTTCGAAGTACCGCTCAGTTAAAAAGACATGAAATAATCCACAGTGGAGTAAAACCATACCAATGTATTCAATGTAACAAGCGTTTTGCATGTAAAGGTTATTTGTACATACATGAAAGAGTCCACAGCGGAGTGAAACCGTATGAATGTAAGAAATGCAACAAACGATTTACTCAAAAACCTCATTTGATTTCACATGAAAGAATTCACAGTAGAGTGAAACCACACGAATGTACAACTTGTAACAAACGGTTTTCAGAGAAAAGTGGTTTGAATGCACACGAGAGAATCCACAGTGGAGTGAAACTCCACGAATGTAAATCATGTAACAAGCAGTTTACAATCAAAAGTTATTTGATCGTACATGAAAGAGTCCACAGTGGAGTGAAACCCTACGGATGTAAAGCATGTAACAAGCGGTTTACAATCAAAAGTCAATTGAACGTACATGAAAGAGTCCACAGTGGAGTGAAACTCTACGAATGTAAAGCATGTAACAAGCGGTTTACAATCAAAAGTCAATTGAACGTACATGAAAGAGTCCACAGTGGAGTGAAACCCAACAAATGTAAAGCATGTAACAAGCGGTTTGCAAATACAAAATATTTGAACAAACATATTAATCGAATCCACAGCGGAGTTAAGCCATAAGGTATGTAACAAACAATTCACCCATGCATTTACTTTACTCAGCCAATGAAGAACTTACAATGAAGTGAAGCCATATTAATGTAAATAATGTAACATGATGGATGCACTTGAGAGAACCCACAACGGAGTGAAACCGTACGAATGTAATTAATGCAACATCAAATTTGCAAAAAAGTATTTTAGTCACACATGAAACATCAACCACAGCAGCAAACCATTTACAGCACCCAGTTAATTCATCATCACAACTATGTAGAAAGTAATAAAATATTTCCTCTAAAAAGCTTTACTCAATGATACGCCCAAGAAAAAAACATTTATTCAGCTAAAATTTTTATAATCTGGAATTTTGTGAGAAAGACAGTTTGGATACACATACAACGAGTCACGTAGTAGTGATGCTGTACAGTTGTAAGGAATGTAACAGCCAGTTCACATTACTGTCTGAATACGATAGACATAAAAGAATTCATACCAGTGACAAATGATACTAGTGCGAAATATGTAAAGCTTTCTTCTACGAGGGGCACACCGAAATGATCCGAAATTGAATACTTTAGACTGAGTTAGGATAAAACCTTTTTTGTTACATGCATACTGGCCACTTATAATCGCGATGACATTGTCACATTTACAAAAATATATTTATTTATTATTTATATTTATAGCGTTTTATAATTGACAAGTCGGTAAACAAAATGGAGCTCACGCGTGAAAATTTCCGTGCCATAATTTATCACAACTTTCGCCGAGGGTTATCTCAAAATGAATGTCTCAATGAGCTTGTTTCGATATATAATATTGAAGCGCCTAGTCAAACGACAATATATTGCTGGTATGCGGAGTTTCGACGGGGTCGTGTCTCTCTCAGTACCATACCTTCTACAGGTCGACCAAAAACAGCGGTGACACCTGAAAACGTCGCGGCTGTGAAAATAATAATAATAGAAGACAGACATGTGACATGACCAGATCCGGGCAACCGTAGGCATTGGGATGACTGCAATCCAAACTATGTTGCATAGTGAGTTGGGTGTCAGAAATCTAGTTTCCCAATGGGTACCCCATAATTTGTCAAAAGAGCAAAAGACGGCTCGTGTTGCTTGGTGCCGATCTACTCTGAAACGCTTCAACGAAGGGAAGTCAAAAGCCGTGTATAACATCGTCTCAGGTGATGAATCATGGATTTGGGAAGACGAGGTCAAGCCAACGAAAGTCGTGCGTTCCCGTAGCGTTTCCAAGAAAATGGTCGCCTCGTTCGTTTCAAAAAAAGGGCATATCGCCACAATTCCCTTACAAGAACGAAAAACGGTTACCGCTGATTGGTACACTTCGGTTTGTTTACCAGAGATGATGGCCGAACTTCGCAGAGGCAACCCGACACGTCGCGTCATCTTACATCACGACAATGCGAGCTCTCACACCGCCCGTAAGACAAAGGATTTTTTGGACCAGGAAAACATTGAGTTGATGACCCATCCTCCGTATAGCCCTGATCTGAGTCCA
Organism: Pammene aurita; assembly: GCA_947086415.1. Taxonomy (NCBI): domain Eukaryota; kingdom Metazoa; phylum Arthropoda; class Insecta; order Lepidoptera; family Tortricidae; genus Pammene; species Pammene aurita. The sequence goes on from OX352313.1 coordinate 8,491,780, forward strand.
AATGATTTTTTTACGTTCCCCAGAATTAAGGATTTATTGCGTGGTCAGCGGTTTGATGACCCAGAAGCCGCCGTGGAAGCATACAAGTCGGCCATTTTGGCAACATCTACTTCAGACTGGAATTACTGGTTTAATAGAATGCAAAAATGCATTAATTGCGAGGGGGAATACTTTGAGAAACAATAAAACATAATTTAAGCATAATCCGCTCATAGCTTTTTTTATTTCGGATCATTTCGGTGTGCCCCTCGTATGAAACAATTGCAATTCTTAAAAGCATGTCTAAACCTTAATCCCCCTTAAATGTTTGGTATTTAGACGATGGTACTCCCAGGGGTAAGCCAACAGAAGTCCTTCGAGATCTACACGCTTTACTACCACTTCTTGGCGAACTGGGTCTCGAAGACAACGCAAATAATTGCGAATTCTTCCCCCGTAGTATCCGTTCTCACTCTTCTTTTGCACCCTTACCGCATTTAACACCCTTATTCCTGGTCTCGACAAAGTTTGAACCTCTTGGGTTCTCCGATTTTCCCTGATACCGTCCCTAGAGCCTTTCAGATAAGAGAACAACTACTCTTGTCTGCGAAAGAAAGGCAAAAAAAGCTATTTGCGCATATAGCTCTTACGGTATTGAGATCCTGCTTTGCTGTTCCAAGGATAAAGTACTTCCTGCGCACTGCGTACGGTACCTGCTTCACCCCATACACCTTGACTCGTTTGATATCGCTTTAAAGGAAACCACAGAATGTTTAATTAGTGTATTTTTTTTGAAGACCAGTAGATATTGGCTTCTCTGCCGATATTTAATTTGAGTTCTGTTAGTAATAGACGTAGTATGCTCGACTTAATATTTTTACATAAAATACTAAACAATAAGATTGTCTGCATGGAAATGGTTAATCTAATTGACTTGAGAGCGCCGTCCCGATTACCACCATGTTACATCTATTAGGTAGTTTTAAGTAGATATAAGTATACTTAGGTTAAATTGCTAACTTACTTTAGTTAAAATTGTAAATGCTAGTTTTTAGTTAAAGAACTCGTGTTTAATGTCATACGCATGCTGTGATTGCCTGTAAGTGGGGGATCAATTGTATATATTTTCAATCTTTATAATTAAATGTGTGTTGTATCTCCTGTTGGTAGCCCTAACCAATAAACAAATACGCAACGGTGGATTGGGTATACGGTGCGCACTAGAGCTGATCCTTCCGGCCTTCATGGCATCGACGGCAGTTGTGTTGTGGACCTTGTCACTAAAATTTTATCTTTGGATGGTGGCAAGGCCCAATGGTACCCTATGCTTCCGACGCTTTATCGGCCTGGAGGGCTCTCAACTCTGATGTGCCTGTGCCCGACAAGCCTTACCGCCAACATCTATCAAAAAAATTACAAAATTATTTAAATCATAAATCATCTATCGGACGATGTGAGTGTGAAGCGCCTACTTAACGGACTCGCACAGAATGCTGCTGGCGCTGACAGAGCCAGACTGAACGCAGCTTCAAGGCCGGAATCGGGGGCCTGGCTGCACGCTGTTCCCTCCCCGAATCTAGGCACCCTGCTCCACAACGACTCGATGACTGTGGCTGTTGCTCTTCGCCTAGGCTGCGATGTTTGCCAACCACACCAATGCATTGTTGTGATTCCATGGTGGAGAGCAACGGTCACCACGCCCTGAGTTGTTGTCGATGTGCAGGGAGATCCCTACGGCACTACGCATTAAACGACATCATAAGAAGGATTTTAGTGTGTGCTAATGTCCCTTGTGTGTTGGAGCCGCCAGGCCTCAGCTTTGGCCTGACGGCTTAACACAGGTGCCGTGGGAAAGGGGTAAGTAAGTGCCTAATCTGGGACGCCACATGCGTCAGCACTTTTGCTGCCTCCCAGCTCAGCCAAAATATGCGGTCGTTAGGAGCAGTCGCTGAGTATGCGGCATCCCTTAAAGACGACAAATAGTGCCCTCACGGCATATCTCTTTGTCCTTCTAGCGGTGGAGATATCCGGGTGCTGGTGCGTGGAAGGAAAGGTTTTAGTTGGGTCGCCGCCTGCAGACGAGAGGCCTTGACCCCCGCCGTGGGTCGTTCCTGCTGCAGAGGTTGTCCATCGCGATCCAAGTGATCCAACGCGGCAACGCAGTAAGCGTGATGGGCACCTTTTCGCCGGGAGCTGCTCGGAATGGGTTCCTTATTTTAGAGTGAGTTTATAAGTTTAGAAATATTTTATGTTTAAGTTAGATTTCGGTTTATATATAGTTTTCTACATAATTGTAACTTTTATAAAATATATTACCTTGAAAAAAAAAGAGTATAATAAAACATCAATAAATATATGCTTTTGTAATGGTAATCTTGTTAAGTAAGTTATAATGATGCAAGACAACTCGGTTTTATGAAATCATCCAACAAAGAAAGCTGTGCGACCAACAGATGAGAAACGCAGGGTGTTTGATTGATATCTGATACCTATATTTTTAGTAACTACACGGAATTGTTAGTTTTTCGAAACTGTTAATAGCCTATTGTTAATACAAGAGAGCATAGTGGCTGTTAGTCTCTCGTGCTTAGATTGAGACCTGAGCTGAGTGCCACAAAAAAAACTGTTACTTTCAAGTTAGCGAAAAACAACGTAATTTTAGTATTTAGGAATTTGTGTACATACTTGTGTCAGTCAGTATTTTTTAGTCTACTTTTTTTTGTGTATTTTGAACTGAATAAATACTTTAATTTTGCACTTTTGAATGTTGTGTATAATATTCACCTTTGCACACTGTATAAATTGAATCAATTAGCAACAAAATAAACCAATGTTGTTCCGTCTACAAAAAAAAACATGGAATTGGTAGATATTTGAAGAGACTCAGAGAACCTGGGCTCCACGAATCCTGGACTAATGGAAAAAAATGATATTCGACTCCGACACCACTTGTATTTCCCAGTTCAGCCCTTTTGCATAGAACTTTGCACTCATTTAGATCTCCATTCTTTTTGCGGCGAAGCCCACAGCCAAGCATATTTTTTGTATTGAACTTGGCTCTCCTTTTTTACATTTATGTTTTTGGTGGGATATCATTACTTTTTGTAAAGAAAAGTAGGCAGGTATTGAGATTTAATGTTTTTTCTTGCGTTTCCGCTGCATGGTTTTGTTTTTTATGCTATTGTCTACATTCTCCCGCGCGCCGCCGACGACACACCGTTGGCCGGTCGTTTAGCGCGTATTACAAGTTTTTTGTATGGGGACACCACTTATTATTTGACTTAACTTAAGTTTTATATTTATAGCAAATATAATAATACATATATTGGGATAGTATCAAATATCTGCTTGTAACGGTTCCAACGATACAATTAAAAAAAAATTGTATGGGGGACACCCCCTATTTTTTAACTTTTTTTTATTTTTAGATTTTTTCCTACGCTTACACACAATTACCGAGCTGGATTCCAAATTTCATCCTTCTAGATCATCTGGAAGTAGGTTAGGTTTAGGTACTATATGTCAGTCAGTCAGTGCTAAAATTTACGACTTTGACCTTCATATCTTTTTGACCGTTTGAGCTAGCTTCATGAAATTTGGGCTTCTAGATGTCCTTATGGATATAATTAAACACACGTAGTTTTATGTGTCTACGTTAGAGAGGTTTTGAGTTATAGAAGGGTCAAAAGTGTCACCAAGTCGTTCGTGTAAAATACACTTGGCGCTGGCTAGCCAGTTCCTTTGCTTGAACTTGGCTTGACACGCTGCCGCGTGTCTAGATATTTATCTAGTTTAGTATTTAAATAATAGAAGGGTTGGGCAGATGAAGTTAGATTCAGGCAGCTCGAGCGGTCATTTAAATATCTATAATTAAAAAACAGTTACTTTTTTTATTTCATGAGTACTATCACTGTGCTTCAATACAATTTTTTGATGTTTTGAAGGCATCTCTGTAAACGCTGAGCTAGGGTCGGTAGGGACGATTCGTTGGTGAGGTAGGGGCGATTTGTAAGGAAAGTGTAATAACGGGCGTTGGGGCCAACAGGAGTTGGAAACAGCTATTAGACATGGCAATTTGTAGGGCCCAACATGTTGTGTACCCTGCCTCTCCCTCACCCTCCTTCAGCTCCCTACGGGCCCAACCTCCTATTACACCTCCCAACACTACATGTTGGGCCCTACAAATTGGCATGTCTAATAGCCGTTTTACACAACAGATTGGGCCCTACATATTGCAATGTCTAATACCGGTTCAAACACTAGGTTGTCTGGAAGAGATATCGCAAATCCCTAATATCTATGAGACCGCCTGTTTACCACTATTACCATTTTGAATCTGTGTCTGTATTTATTTTTCATTGTGTCGTGCAATAAATAATACTGTTCTAATTAATAGAAACATCTTTGGACCCAATTATGATAGTGGAATGGTTGGATCGAGCGAACTAAACGCTTGTACAAGAAAATGATAAGAAGTAATAACCTCAAGTTGAATTCGTTATATTATATGTATACGGTTATCTGCGATCCTGACATCATGTTGATGCCAAATCGTGGCAGGTATAGACACCATTAGATCTTTGTAAATGTCATTAACGGTCGATCGAGCATCAATTGGCTGTTCATTAGCTCCTTGGAGTCCATGTCTATGGATGGATTTGCTGTCAGTATCAACTGTCAAGTCAACTTATATTGCATGGATGTACTACTCATAGAACTCAACATGTCATTTTTGGAGTTTTTTGTATTAAATTATTGATAAAGCGTGGAACTTATTTATTTCAATTAAAAAAATAGACGCATTAATATAAAAAAGCGGTAAATGTTGTTGTTATTGCTGTGCATTCATAAAAACTGTATGTTATAAAATGGGGTCGACAAATCAGTGTCAGTGTTGCCTGCAGCGCCCTTCAGCAAGAGATATGAAGGCGCCGTACACCAGTCTCGGAATATCGGAGATTTACTCCGCTATGCTAGAAGAATGCTTCTTAATAAACGTAAGTCTCCTATAATTGGATATAACAGATATCCGAAGGCTACATAAAAGTATAGGCCAATTGATTATAAACGGAATGAATAAATAATAAACCACTTAACGAGTCATTCCTCATCAGTGATCGGGGTTTTGGATGCCACTCGGGGTGACCTCAATCCATTATGTTAGTATGGATATGCTGTCGTATTATTATATTACAGTAAATTGCTATTACAAACCCATGTTTTAAATAAATGTTTTCACTGGTCCATAAAACAAGCCAGTCCTCAAATAAGAAAATAACTGAATAAAGCTGTATAGAAAATACAACCAGAAGGAAAAAAGCAACCAAACATTTATTTTAATTAATTTATTGTAAACAACATCCCCACAATCCCGCCATGACTGTATTTTTATGTTACCTACACCTAAATAAATAAATAGGTACATCTTTGCATAACTTTATTAATTTTTCGCATAATTATTCTTATTTATATAACCAACACTGCTTTTTTAATGTTGTTTATATTGTAAATAAATTATCAACATGGAAATAGCATTAATTTTTCGATTGGTTTAATTGGTATCGCGGGCAAAGTGGCATATCCATATTTCCCATTTCTACTTGACATTCTGCGATGTGATATCCAAAACCCCGATCACTGTTCATCGTCATCAAGGCACTGAGTGCCGCCTGCACGCTCTTGTTAGTTAACGTTTTGGTCACCGTTGGCATGTATACACAACAACGATAGAACGGTACACTGGCGCCGCTGTTGAGAATACAAGACAAAAATTCAAGCGCCCGGTATATGTGAAAAAAAATGACATGTAATTTCTTTTACACTCATATTAAAGCTTTAGGTCTTTATTTTTTCAAACATTTGCATTTAAAGCAGATTTATAAATCCATTCTTTCATAACAAGGCTATCAAAAAAATTGCTCCGAATTTCAATGTTTTTCCTGTTCCTCGTCGCCATTGTCGTTTATACACGACAGCTAGGGATGAGGATGTTTACTCGATATGAGAATATTCAAAATAGATATCAAATCGCAAATACGGTTTTATTTAAGCATTTGAACACTTGTTAATTGGCAATTGGTGGTAACGACTACCTAGAATACGTAAAACGAGAGAGAGAGACAGGCATAACTATAGCTGAAGGTTAGGGAGTGATGATGTAAATAGTATATAGTCAGAGAAGTAAATCTGCCTGTATGATAAATAATAAATGTTTTGTTGTTCTAGAACATGTGAATTTTTTTATTTAATTTAATTGTATTTCGATATAAAAGTTACTTTTGAGACTAATAGCTTTACACGTGTAATTTACAAGTGTAATTGGTATTGGTCTCTGTTTGAAATGAGGTTGTGGTCTACTGGCCACCTTTGTCTATTAGTATTTATGACAATGCTTTTCAAAATATAATTTTGAATTCGGTTTTTCGGAAAACATTAGAATCTTGTCACCATTGGTTGTCAAGTCTGTATTGGTAAAAAAACATTTGTTTTTCTCTTTGTTAATCTTGTAATAATTATATTATCTTATAATTATATGTGCTAGTGAATTTATCCGTTGTGCTTATTCGTGTCGCTGCTCCCTCTGCTTAACACTAGTCCTTATCAGGGTTATGGGCAAATGAATTTATTCAGCTCGAACATGAAAAATGTCAACTGCAGGTACGAGAAAGGATCAGAAAGCAAAAGCTAAGATATGCTTAATGATCAAACCGCATTGCCTGGTACACGTCAAACACGTGAAGACAGCCAAAGAGGCATGGCATGCGTTGAAAGAAGCCTTCGAAGATAAAGGATTGAATAATCGCTGTAGATTACTCTCTAGACTAGTGGGTTATAAACTAGAGAAGTTTACGACAGCAAGAGAATATGTGACAGCGATAATGTCGACATCTCAGGAACTGTCAGACCTTGGAAAAGAGGTAGACGATGAGCTGTTGGCTGCTTTGATGCTTCAAGGCCTCACGAGTGAGTTTCAACCGATGCGATTAGCTGTAGAAAACAGCAACATAGCGTTGACAACTTACTATGTTAAATTGAAACTTTTCCAAATGGAAGAAGTGTATACGTCACCGAGTACGAGTGGATCTGCAACTTCTGCATTGCTTTCAAAGCATAAAGGCAAGAAACCGCCAGTATCTAAACAGAAGAAAATAAGATGTTATATCTGTGATGGTCCACATAAGGCATTAGTATGCCCCGAGAAACCTAAGAAGCAGAAGGAAGCTTTGAGTGCTTTTGCATTTGCCATGGCTGGAGACTGTGAAGAGGAATGGATCCTGGATTCCGGAGCGTCCACGCACATGACAAGTAAAAGACAGTGGTTTAGAGACTGTTACGGACAGCCTAGATCGCTACCTAAATAAATTTTATTCTACCTAGTTAGTAATAAGGTGTCTAGGTAAGGTGATAAATAAGTGGTACACACAGGCAGGGCTTGGAACCGGTACCAAAAATACCGGTTACATACCGGTATTTATAGGTTCTTTTCATTTCGGTTCCAGAGTACCGGTAAAGAAAAAATACCGGTACTAGCAGTGAAAAATATCGGTTCTCTATAAAGGTTCCTGGCTTGAAACCGGTACCGAAGGTACCTGTTCCATATTTATGAGTTTTTTTCATTTCGGTTCCGCAGAACCGGTAAAGAACAAATACCGGAATTAGCACCGAAAAATACCGGTTCTCTATAAAGGTTCTTCCACGTGTACGCGACGTTGTCGTTTAGTGCGGTACGCATATTCGGTGCGTAACATACCTACACTACAAACGAACGCGGCGTTGCGCTGCGCGTTGCCAGCATGCCAGGCGAATCAGCGATGCGCGGTGATTCAGTTCGAATTGAACACACGGCGGAAAGTGGAAGTTCATTGTTGTGTATTTATCAACCGACTTTATGATTTCGAAGGAGGAGGTTCTCAATTGGCTACTTTCCTAAAAAAATATTCGAAAATAAGGACCGTTTTAAAATCAAAGATGGCGGAAACGGGCAAAATTTTCAAAATTGTCATGGTAGTCATTTCCGACTAATTCGGGTGTGCAGATTTCGAAAATAATGTCTATTTTTAAATCCAAGATGGCGGTCATACACACTTTTAGTAAAAATCGTCATGGTAGTCATTTTCTATTAATTCAGGGATGTAGATTTCGAAAATAAAGACAATTTTAAAATCCAAGATGGCGGAAATGGATAATTTTGTCAAAATCGTCATGGTAGTCATTTCCGACTAATTAGGGTGTGCAGATTTCGAAAATGATGTCTATTTTGAAATCCAAGACCGCGGTCATACACTTTTTTGGTAAAAGTCATCATGTTAGTCGTTTCCGATTAATTTAGGGGTGTAGATTTCGAAAATAAGGACCGTTTTAAAATCAAAGATGGCGCAAACGGGCAAAATTTTCAAAATCGTCATGGTAGTCATTTCCGACTAATTCGGGTGTGCAGATTTCGAAAATAATGTCTATTTTTAAATCCAAGATGGCGGTCATACACATTTTTAGTAAAAATCGTCATGGTAGTAATTTTCTATTAATTCAGGGATGTAAATTTCGAAAATAAAGACAATTTTTAAATCCAAGATGGCGGAAATGGATAATTTTGTCAAAATCGTCATGGTAGTCATTTTCGACTAATTAGGGTGTGCAGATTTCGAAAATGATGTCTATTTTGAAATCCAAGACCGCGGTCATACACTTTTTTGGTAAAAGTCATCATGTTAGTCGTTTCCGATTAACTCAGGGGTGTAGATTTCGAAAATAAGGACCGTTTTAAAATCAAAGATGGCGGAAACGGGCAAAATTTTCAAAATCGTCATAGTAGCCATTTCCGACTAATTCGGGTGTGCAGATTTCGAAAATAATGTCTATTTTTAAATCCAAGATGGCGGTCATACACATTTTTAGTAAAAATCGTCATGGTAGTAATTTTCTATTAATTCAGGGATGTAGATTTCGAAAATAAAGACAATTTTAAAATCCAAGATGGCGGAAATGGATAATTTTGTCAAAATCGTCATGGTAGTCATTTTCGACTAATTAGGGTGTGCAGATTTCGAAAATGATGTCTATTTTGAAATCCAAGACCGCGGTCATACACTTTTTTGGTAAAAGTCATCATGTTAGTCGTTTCCGATTAATTCAGGGGTGTAGATTTCGAAAATAAGGACCGTTTTAAAATCAAAGATGGCGGAAACGGGCAAAATTTTCAAAATCTTCATGGTAGTCATTTCCGACTAATTCGGGTGTGCAGATTTCGAAAATAATGTCTATTTTTAAATCCAAGATGGCGGTCATACACATTTTTAGTAAAAATCGTCATGGTAGTCATTTTCTATTAATTCAGGGATGTAGATTTCGAAAATAAAGACAATTTTAAAATCCAAGATGGCGGAAATGGATAATTTTGTCAAAATCGTCATGGTAGTCATTTTTGACTAAATAGGGTGTGCAGATTTCGAAAATGATGTCTATTTTGAAATCCAAGACCGCTGTCATACACTTTTTTGGTAAAACTCATCATGTTCGTCGTTTCCGATTAATTCAGGGGTGTAGATTTCGAAAATAAGGACCGTTTTAAAATCAAAGATGGCGGAAACGGACAAAATTTTCAAAATCGTCATGGTAGTCATTTCCGACTAATTCGGGTGTGCAGATTTCGAAAATAATGTCTATTTTTAAATCCAAGATGGCGGTCATACACACTTTTAGTAAAAATCGTCATGGTAGTCATTTTCTATTAATTCAGGGATGTAGATTTCGAAAATAAAGACAATTTTAAAATCCAATATGGCGGAAATGGATAATTTTGTCAAAATCGTCATGGTAGTCATTTCCGACTAATTAGGGTGTGCAGATTTCGAAAATGATGTCTATTTTGAAATCCAAGACCGCGGTCATACACTTTTTTGGTAAAAGTCATCATGTTAGTCGTTTCCGATTAATTCAGGGGTGTAGATTTCGAAAATAAGGACCGTTTTAAAATCAAAGATGGCGGAAACGGGCAAAATTTTCAAAATCTTCATGGTAGTCATTTCCGACTAATTCGGGTGTGCAGATTTCGAAAATAATGTCTATTTTTAAATCCAAGATGGCGGTCATACACATTTTTAGTAAAAATCGTCATGGTAGTCATTTTCTATTAATTCAGGGATGTAGATTTCGAAAATAAAGACAATTTTAAAATCCAAGATGGCGGAAATGGATAATTTTGTCAAAATCGTCATGGTAGTCATTTTTGACTAAATAGGGTGTGCAGATTTCGAAAATGATGTCTATTTTGAAATCCAAGACCGCTGTCATACACTTTTTTGGTAAAACTCATCATGTTCGTCGTTTCCGATTAATTCAGGGGTGTAGATTTCGAAAATAAGGACCGTTTTAAAATCAAAGATGGCGGAAACGGACAAAATTTTCAAAATCGTCATGGTAGTCATTTCCGACTAATTCGGGTGTGCAGATTTCGAAAATAATGTCTATTTTTAAATCCAAGATGGCGGTCATACACACTTTTAGTAAAAATCGTCATGGTAGTCATTTTCTATTAATTCAGGGATGTAGATTTCGAAAATAAAGACAATTTTAAAATCCAATATGGCGGAAATGGATAATTTTGTCAAAATCGTCATGGTAGTCATTTCCGACTAATTAGGGTGTGCAGATTTCGAAAATGATGTCTATTTTGAAATCCAAGACCGCGGTCATACACTTTTTTGGTAAAAGTCATCATGTTAGTCGTTTCCGATTAATTCAGGGGTGTAGATTTCGAAAATAAGGACCGTTTTAAAATCAAAGATGGCGGAAACGGGCAAAATTTTCAAAATCGTCATGGTAGTCATTTTCGACTAATTCGGGTGTGCAGATTTCGAAAATAATGTCTATTTTTAAATCCAAGATGGCGGTCATACACATTTTTAGTAAAAATCGTCATGATAGTCATTTTCTATTAATTCAGGGATGTAGATTTCGAAAATAAAGACAATTTTAAAATCCAAGATGGCGGAAATGGATAATTTTGTCAAAATCGTCATGGTAGTCATTTTCGACTAATTAGGGTGTGCAGATTTCGAAAATGATGTCTATTTTGAAATCCAAGACCGCGGTCATACACTTTTTTGGTAAAAGTCATCATGTTAGTCGTTTCCGATTAATTCAGGGGTGTAGATTTCGAAAATAAGGACCGTTTTAAAATCAAAGATGGCGGAAACGGGCAAAATTTTCAAAATCTTCATGGTAGTCATTTTCGACTAATTCGGGTGTGCAGATTTCGAAAATAATGTCTATTTTTAAATCCAAGATGGCGGTCATACACACTTTTAGTAAAAATCGTCATGGTAGTCATTTTCTATTAATTCAGGGATGTAGATTTCGAAAATAAAGACAATTTTAAAATCCAAGATGGCGGAAATGGATAATTTTGTCAAAATCGTCATGGTAGTCATTTCCGACTAATTAGGGTGTGCAGATTTCGAAAATGATGTCTATTTCAAAATCCAAGACCGCGGTCATACACTTTTTTGGTAAAAGTCATCATGTTAGTCGTTTCCGATTAATTCAGGGGTGTAGATTCCGAAAATAAGGACCGTTTTAAAATCAAAGATGGCGGAAACGGGCAAAATTTTCAAAATCGTCATGGTAGTCATTTCCGACTAATTCTGGTGTGCAGATTTCGAAAATAATGTCTCTTTAGAAATCCAAGATGGCGGTCAAACAGTTTCTTGGTAAAAATCGTCATGGTAGTCATTTTCGATTAATTCAGGGAAGTAGATTTCGAAAATAAAGACCGTTTTAAAATCCAAGATGGTGAAAATGGATAATTTTGTCAAAATCGTCATGGTAGTCGTTTTCGACTAATTCGGGTGTGCAGATTTCGAAAATAATGTCTTTTTTTAAATCCAAGTTAGCTCTCGCACACTTATTTGGTGAAAATCGAATGAGTGTCGTTTTAGATTAATTTGGGGATTTAAATTTCGAAAATAAATACCGTTTTAAAATTGAAGATGTCTGAAATGGACAATTTTATTAAAATCGTCATGATAGTCTTTTTTGTCTCAGTTGGATGTATACTGTGTAGATTTCGAAAATATTGTATGTTTTAAAATCCAAGATGGCGGCCATACACTTTTTTCGAAAACAATTTTATGGTAGTCGCTTGTGATTAATTGACGGGTGTAGATTTCGATATAAGGACCGATTTGAGATCCAAGATGTGTGTTAAAGGACAATTATTGTAAAAATGGTCATAGTAGTCATTTTCCACCAAACTCAAATTGTTATGAGTGTTATGATGACATTGAACCTAGAAGAACTCAACCCCTAAGGCATTGGTTTTTACCTAGTCTAGGGGTCGAAAGTTTGACCACTCCACACCGACTTGTCAGTACAAAAATCCTGTTGTGTAACTATTACGTAACATGATGTCTATATGTACAATAAAGCTATTCTTATTATTTATTATTATTATTTTTACTAATTCATGTGTGTAGATTTAGAAAATAATTTTTGTTTTAAAATACAAGATGGCAGTCATACAATTTTAGTAAAAATCGTTATAGTAGTATCTGTTGATTAATTCGGCAATGTGAATTCCGACAATAAACACTGTTTTAAAATATAAGATAGCAATGATGACCTATTTGTGAAAATCTTCATGGTAATCTTGTTCGACTGATTCAGGTGTTTAGATTTTGAGAAAAGGGTCTGTTTTAAATTCCAAGATGGCGGCCATACAGTTTTTTCTGGATAATCGTTATGGTAGTCATTTTCGATTTAATCGTGGAGACAAAATAGTATATAGCCGCCATCTCGAATTTTAAAACAGAATTTGTTTTTGAAATCTACATATCGGAATAACGACGATTTTTATAAATGAATGACAATTTCTGCCATCTAGGATTTTGAAACGGACTTTATTTTTGAAATCTACACGCCTGAATTAATCGAAAATGGCTAAAATAACAAGTAAAGTATGTGATCGCCATCTTCGATTTTAAAATAGACATTATTTTCGAAATCTATAGTTCCCGAATTAGTCGAAAACGACTTCCATGACGAATTTGTCAATTTTTTTCATTTCCGCCATCTTTTATTTTAAAACAGTCCTTATTTTCGAAGTCTTCACCCCTGAATTAATCGGAAACGACTAACATGATGACTTTTACCAAAAAAGTGTATGACCGCGGTCTTGGATTTCAAAATAGACATCATTTTCGAAATCTGCACACCCTAATTAGTCGGAAATGACTACCATGACGATTTTGACAAAATTATCCATTTCCGCCATCTTGGATTTTAAAATTGTCTTTATTTTCTAAATGCGTATGGCCGCGATCTTGGATTTCAAAACAGAGATTGTTTTCGAAATCTACACCCCCAAATTAGTCGAAAACGACTACCATGACGATTTTGACAATTTTTTTCCATTTCCACCGTCTTGTATTTTAAAACGGTCTTTATTTTCGATTTAAAGATTTTTACCACAAAAGTGTATGACCGCCATCTTGGATTTTAAAATAGGCATTATTTTCGAAATCTGCACACCCGAATTAGTCGAAGACGAAAACCATGACGATTTTGACAAAAAATTCCGTTTCCGCCATCTTTGATTTTAAAACGGTCCTTATTTTCGAAGTCTTCTTCCCTGAATTAATCAAAAATGACGTCCATTACGATTTTTATGTAAAATGTGTATGGCCGCCATCTTGGATTTTGAAACAAACATTTTTTTCGAAATCTACACCCCCAAATTAGTCAAAGACGACTACCATGACGATTTTGACAAAATTTTTCCATTTCCGCCATCTTGTATTTTAAAACGGTCTCTATTTTCGATTTAAAGACTTTTACCACAAAAGTGTATGACCGCCATCTTGGATTTTTAAATAGGCATTATTTTCGAAATCTGCACACCCGAATTAGTCGAAGACGAAAACCATGACGATTTTGACAAAAATTTCCGTTTCCGCCATCTTTGATTTTAAAACGGTGCTTATTTTCGAAGTCTTCTTCCCGGAATTAATCAAAAATGACGTCCATTACGATTTTTATGTAAAATGTGTATGGCCGCCATCTTGGATTTTGAAACAAAACATTTTTTCGAAATCTACACCCCCAAATTAGTCGAAGACGACTACCATGACGATTTTGACAAAATTTTCCATTTCCGCCATATTTATTTATAAAACCGTCCTTATTTCCGGAATCTACACCTATGAATTAATCGGGAATGACTACTATTACGATTTTTAAGTAAAAAGTGTATGGCCGCCATCTTGGATTTTTAAACGGTCTTCATTTTCGATTTAACGATTTTTACCAAAAAAAGTGTATGACCGCCATCTTGGATTTCAAAATTGACATTATTTTCGAAATCTGCACACCCAAATTAATCGAAAATTACTACCATAACGATTTTTACCAAAAAAGTGTTTGACCGCCATCTTGGATTTCTAAATGGACATTATTTTATATTATCAAAATATTGCATTGTCACTCGATATACATATGCGTGAAAAATTTCAGCTCAATCGGAAATCGGGAAGTTGGTCATTTGAACCATGGGCAACGGACAGGTGAAACTAAATAAAAACCTTTAAAAACATACTAATCCCTGTTATTTGGGGGGTCCAATATGGGAGTCCAGGTTTTCCGCACGTACAAATAAACATAAGTTCGATCACCAACTGACGAACGAAACAAATGAACGCAGCGAGTGAGCGAGCGCCGAGCGGACAAAGCCGACGCCACGAGTCAGAGAGAGAGAACAAATCCTTTAATACGCGGCGACAAGTAATACCGGTACCTATGCGTGATTCGGAACCGTTACCAAGTCTAATACAGGTTTATGGTTCAAGGCCACAATACCGGTTCCCATTAAATACCTGTAATTCAAGCCCTGAATACCGGTACCTCGGAACCGGAAAATACCTGTAATTCGATCCCTGGATACCGGTACCACGGAACCGGTACCAAGTCATATACCGGTTCCTGGTTCGAAGCCACGATACCGGTTCCGAAAAATACCTGTAATTCGATCCCTGGATACCGGTACCACGGAACCGGTACCAAGTCATATACCGGTTCCTGGTTCGAAGCCACGATACCGGTTCCGAAAAATACCGGTATTTCAAGCCCTGCACACAGGTCGACTTTATTAAAGTAAAACTAGATTGATTGATGTCTGTGCAGGAACAAGACTTGTTTGTACCGCTGAAAAGCAGTATGTGTGCCCTCTGTGATGGTACGCGCCCGACTGAGGGCGGGCAGAGGGGGAGCGGCGTATTTGTCTGAATGTTGACCCAGGCAGCCGTAATTACCAAACGACGACCGCGGGCCCCGACTGAGGTGGCAAGGCTTGACCGAAGCGAAAACCGCGAAAACATTTTGATTTTCCCGGAAAATGCCGCATCCCACATAGGTCATACATACCTCTAGAGATAGGTTTTCTAGTAAACTATCCAGTAGAAATAGTTTTGTAAGCCTCGGACTTAGGATACCGAAGTTAGAGTAGATAGAAGCTCACTCCCATACAAAATTAACTATTAAGAAAAATCAACTTTTTAGTTTTTTTATATTCTGTAAAGATATTGTCATAGATAGACAGATCTTGCAAAGACCTTTCTAACAAGGTATAAATCATCGAAATCCGTCTAGTAGTTTTCGAGATATAAGCAAAAATGTAAATAAATACGCAAATATCCTAAGTCGAGTGCAAGAAAGAGATAGCAATGTAAACAAAGGACTTCTCTGTCTAAAACTTCTAGATTCTTCGAATGTGTGAAAAAGATAGAGATATCCTTGTCTAAAATATCTAGATTTTTCCATAGCGTAAAAGAGATGAAGATAGATCTCTCTTTCAGATTGTTCTAGATATTTCCACCCTCGCTATTTTCGAATCATATAAAAGCCGGCACGCACCGCCGTAGCGATAGTTCAGTTCAGTTCAGCAAGCAGTTCCAGCAAGAAAAATAAGAAGAAGAAGAGATAATAGTGACCAGTAGTCAACAGTATCAGTATATCAGTGTGCGTACCGGCTTTCTATGTGCCTAGTGTTAAAGTTTAGTGCCTAGAGTACCTAGGGTTCATATGACAGGGTATATGTACCTGTTTATGGACTAAGAGATACAAGTAAAGTGTTAGTATTTCAGTTTGTACCTAGTGCTCTTAGGGTAAACGTGCCAGTACTCGGGCAGGGTATATGTACCTGTTCGTGGACTAAGTAGTATAAGTAAAGTTAGTGACAGTGCGAAGTAGGGTAATGTGCCTATCCTCGGACAGGGTATATGTACCTGTTCTAGGACATAAGTTGTAAATAGTGTAAATAGCCATAGTTAGCCAAGTGTACCGAGTGATTGTTTTAGTATTAAATAAGAATCCAAGTTCAGTGAGTGGTATTATTGAGAGTCGCGTTCCACAGTGGGAGCAGTTGGATCCCGAACCAGCGAATGCTCTGTATCCGCATAAATAAATATTTTGACTGTGCTGTCGGTGATGCAGACTGACGCCAGAGAGTATCCTGGCGGCCACAGAGACTATAAGGTTACGAATCGTGTTCCTGTAACATGTGCTAATAGTGACAAGGTACACGGAAAAGGACGAGGTACGGTGCTTTGTGAGTCAACTGGAATGACTGTAAGTAACGTAATGTATGTCCCTAATCTATCAGCTAACTTAATGAGTGTGAGTACTATTGTACGAAAGGGGTACGTAATAGTATTTGGTCAGGATAGATGTGAAATCTATAGAAGTGACGAATGCAAAATAAGTGGTACGGTTCTTGTCAAAGGTATAGAAGATAGAGGTGTATACAAGCTAAATCAGTGTTGTTTACAGAATACGGCTCAATACTACGTCGGAACGCAGTGATTCACTGGAATTATGGCACCGCCGTATGGGACACCTAGGTATTCAAAATCTTCTACTTCTGAAAAACAAGATGGCTACTGGGGTAAGTTTTCCTAACAGCAATTCAAATCTGGAATGTGTATCTTGCCTGAAGGGAAAACAAACTAAGCAACCGATGAAGAGAAATCGTGTAACACGAGCAACGGAAGTGTTGGGACTAGTGCACTCCGACGTGTGTGGCCCTATCAACGTAGAATCCTTTGGTAAGTGTCTGTACTTTCTCACGTTTATAGATGACCTTACGCGCAAAACTTTTGATTACTTCTTAAAAAAAAAATTGAAGTTTTTAAGTATTTGTTGAATTCAAAGCATTAGTTGAAACGCAAACCGGTCAAAAACTGAAAGCGCTAAGAACGGACAACGGGAAAGAGTACGTTAACAAGCAGATTTTCTCAAACGATGTGGTATTAAACACCAGCTCACGGTTGAATACACCCCAGAACAGAACGGAGTCGCAGAAAGGGCGAATCGTACGATTTGCGAGAAGAGCAGATCGATGCTGCACGAGTCAGGTCTTGACAAATGTTTTTGGGCCGAAGCCGTTCACCATGCGGTGTTCTTGAAGAATAGATCACCGATGATTGCAGTCAAAGGCAAAACGCCAGAAGAGGCGTGGACGGGTGAAAAATGTAATTTGGACAACATAAAAGTGTTTGGTTGCAAAGCTTTTATGCATATTCCTGACCAGAAACGGACAAAGTTTGATCCCAAAAGTGTAGAACTTGTCTACACAGGTTTTGCGGATGATGCGAAGGCATACAGACTGCTAGATCCAAAGACTGGTAAAGCATGTAAAGCAAAGGATGTGGTATTTTTTGAAAACCAGATGTACCGATCCCAGAGGCAAGAAACACTGACCAGAGAAACCCCCCCGATTATCCAAATTATACACCATGAGGAAGATCAAATAACAGAAGGTACAAGGGCTGATCAACCAGCAGTCGAATTTCTACCAGATGTTCAGGAAAGTCAAGCTCTTCCCGTCGAAGATGTAATAAGGGCTGAATCCCCTGTAATAGACTTGTTACCAACTGTTCAGGAAAGTCAACCTTCCAGCATAGAAACAGACGAAAGGGTTGAAGAACTCAAGGATAATTTAGAAGAACCGGCAGTGGAACATATCATGGAAGGAGTTCAATTTCCTCGAGTGGAGATTGATGAAGTTGGTCACGAATCTGACGACTTCATGTCACCGGATGAAGAATATATAGAAGAAAATGCGGAAACAAGAAGGTATCCCCTAAGAGATAGAAAACCCGGAAACTCCTTGTTTCCGGACTATAAACTATATCAGACAACCGAGCATGATAAGGATCCGACTACCGTGAGAGAAGCCCTGTCAGGTAGAGATGCTGACAAATGGAGAGCTGCGATTCAGGAGGAGTTTCGCTCTCAAGAAAAACAACGCATGGACTCTCGTGAAGCCTCCTAAGAAGTGTAACATCGTTGATTCTAAATGGTTATTTAAAATCAAAGAAGAGGCGGGAAATAGGCGCAGATACAAAGCCCGACTGGTGGCAAGAGGCTTCAGTCAAAGGTGGGGCATTGATTACAATGAGACGTTCTCGCCTGTTGTACGTCACAGTTCACTGAGAATTCTAATAGCTTTAGCAAGCAAGATTGGACTTAACCTAGACCAAATGGACGTCAAGACTGCCTTCTTAAACGGGAACCTAAACGAAACTGTCTACATGAAGCAACCTGAAGGCTTTGAAGACAAAGAGAAGAAGGACTGTGTATGTCAGCTCAACCGTTCGCTTTATGGTCTAAAACAAGCTCCCCGAGAGTGGAACAATAAGCTTGATGGTGAATTGAAGAAACTTCAATTTCAACAATCCAAAAATGAACCATGCATTTACACGAGATCAAAAGGAAACAAGATCATCATATTAGCAGTTTATGTTGATGATTTGTTGATATTTTGGAATGACGAAGAGGAGCTTCGTAAGGTCAAGAGTGACCTCATGTCCAAATTCGAAATTAAGGATCTTGGGGAAGCTGATCTCATTTTAGGAATGCAGATAAATCAAACAAAGGATGTGATCAAAGTTGATCAAGAGAAGTATATCGAGAAACTTCTCAAGACCTTTAGAATGGAGGACTGCAAGACAGCAGCAACTCCGGCAACTGCTGGCTGTCATTTGAAGAAGTCAGAGCACAAGCCTGACGACAGGATCCCATACCAGAATCTTATCGGATCTTTGATGTATTTAGCAGTGTGTACGAGGCCAGACATAACGCATGCAGTTAGCAGTCTGAGCCAATTTAACACCTGTTATACAGAAGAACACTGGGTAGCAGCCAAGCGTGTGCTCCGCTACCTTAAAGGAAATAAAGCTCGTGGAATAGTGTATTCTAAAGGATACAGTGCTGACAAATTCATCCAAGGATATTCAGATGCAAGTCACGGAGGTGATGAAGACAGAAAATCCTGGACTGGTTATGTCTTTATAGCTCAAGGCGCAGCTGTCTGCTGGCAAAGCATCAAGCAGAGGACAATAGCACTATCTACTGCAGAAGCAAAATATTGCATATGTCAGAAGCTGCAAGAGAGGCAGTATTCCTCAAGAGACTAGTTGCGGAGATCACTATTAAGGAAGAGAAACTGATTCCTATCCTCAGTGAGAGCCAATCTGCAATAGCGATTGCAGAAAATCCAGTGCATCACCAGCGGACGAAGCATATAGACGTACGTTATCATTATGTCAGAGAGGCAATCATGAATGGGCAGATAGCCGTCACGTATGTTGCGACTGATCGTATGGTTGCGGATGCATTAACAAAACCTTTGGCGAAAGGAAAGTTTGTGTGGTGTACAAGTAAGATGATGGGCATGCAAGGTAACTGAATTTTTTCTTGATGCCTGTGGATTCAAAGTTAAGGAGGAGTGTTTGAAATGAGGTTGTGGTCTACTGGCCACCTTTGTCTATGAGTATTTATGACAATGCTTTTCAAATTATAATTTTGAATTCGGTTTTTCGGAAAACATTAGAATCTTCTAACCATTGGTTGTCAAGTCTGTATTGGTAAACAAACATCTGTTTTTCTCTTTGTTAATCTTGTAATTATCTTATAATTATATGTGCTAGTGAATTTATCCGTTGTGCTTATTCGTGTCGCTGCTCCCTCTGCTTAACACTAGTCCTTATCAGTCTCCTTTGTGAAACAAAACTGAATTTATTAGTGTAAAATTAGCTAATATTTATTAGTTGCTGACTAATAGCTAATACTTTAGTATAGCCTCGAGAAACGCACACTAGTATACTCGTAAAAATTATTAGCTTACTGGCCTTTGCCCGCGGCTTCGCTCGCGTTAAATTCGGGGTAACACGGTTCCCCTTTTTAGGGAAGTGGCGGGTTAAAAAGAGACAAAAAGTAGCCTATGTCACTCTCCATCCCTTTAACTATCTCCACTTAAAAAATCACGTCAATTCGTCGCCCCGTTTTGCCGTGAAAGACGGACAAACAAACAAACACACACACTTTCCCATTTATAATATTACGAGTAGTATGGATGGGCTAATATTATTAGCATACGTCGTTATCGCGGGAGCAAAAACGATTTGACAGTAGTCAAAGATTATGAATAATAAGATAAAACAAAAGTGACAGTAGTATCAAGACGTTTGTACCTACAAGTTCAAAATTTATCGATGTTTTTTTTAATATCTAACCTTCGTATTCGATTTGATTATAGTACATACTAAAAAGATTAGCCACGCAATCCGTACGAAAACCTCTTCATTCACCTGTTATTCAAAACATTTTTCATTCATGATCGATTTGTCTGGACTTGTAGATAAAGGATTAATTTAGACACACGAAGAGTTTTATTTTCTCAAAAATCAACGCTAGATACTCGTAATTTTCATAAAAAATAAACCTTCTGTTAAACGAAATTTCTACTCAAAAAGACGCACTTTAACGAACGTTGAAAAGGAGCAAAACGAGTTTGATTAATCATTTCTAGCAAAAACATTGTGCTAGATATGAAGAACTTCTTAGAGGCTAAGACGTGTGGGCATAATATTCTGTTTATATTAAACGGACATTCTGTATATATTCTTCAACACATTTGTTTTTGCTCCCGCGATATTGTTGTATGATTATTAGTAGGGCCCGGAATTTTGCGTGCGGTTTG
Source organism: Pammene aurita (assembly GCA_947086415.1). Classification (NCBI taxonomy): domain Eukaryota; kingdom Metazoa; phylum Arthropoda; class Insecta; order Lepidoptera; family Tortricidae; genus Pammene; species Pammene aurita. The sequence continues at coordinate 8,512,790 of OX352313.1, forward strand.
TGAAACGTTAGGGAGAGAACACCAATGTTTATCGATATATCGATAGAGTAGGTATTATAACTTTTTTCATCATTGAACGTTAAAAAGAGTAAGGTAAACGTACGAGTGCTCGAGACTCTCCTAATGGATGCCACCTTTATTCTTAAATCACTGTCAAAAGAGGTGACAGAAGGACGTAATCTATTGGGCATTAGCGTGTCGAGTAATGGTATTTTTACTTTATGTATCTTTAGTTTGAGGTATTATTTTTTAAAGACACTAATAAAAAAACTCCCGATTTATCGATATATCGATAAACATTGGTGTTCTCTCCCTATGACGTTTTACAAACCGCACGCAAAATTCCGGGCCCTAATTATTAGTCTAATAACCTTCAAGAAATAGGGCTCTGTTCCGGTACATTTATATTATCGACACACAATGCGCAGCTCTAACGGTACGCTTAATAAATTTACGTACCGACAAGCGTTTACGCCGTTGACCTAGAGACTATTATTACTTAATCCGCGCGAAAACAGTCCTTGTCGGTCCGCACTCCAGACAAGTCCTGTATAGAAGACGTGTATAGACGACTTCTCGTACAGCCGAGTGCGGTAATATTACGTCATAAATCGATATGGTTAAGTGGTTGTTTTTTATGATAAAGACCTTCTTTTTTAACATTGTTGTGTGTAAAAAATATGTATATTTTTGGCATTTTCGAAAGAAATTAAAGTTGGTAAAAAAAAGCGAAATTCAGAAGATTTTTACCGTTGCTTAACTTGTTTACTTAAAATTTGCTTTGGCGTGTGAGTGAGCGTCTTTGCGGACTAGGTCCGGCGGCCAAAAGGTTAACTGTACGTAAATCTTTTGGCGGAATATTCAGTGGCTGGATATATGGCTTCTCAGCCAATGGTTCCACCAGATATTTGGTACAGAAGACTGCCTTTTAGTATCCAACGGCAAATCTCTACTATAGACAATGGAGGAGGAATCTATGGATAACTAAAACTAAAAAGTAAAATCAGATATAATCAGATTTTATGGTTTTGTATAAAGTAACAGGAGAAAAAGGCCTGTTTATTGTTTTGTTTTTATGTATTTCAGCTTACACCGAGCTGTGACGGCAAGAGTGGGATCTGTATGGAGTGTGTGGAGCGCCTGCGGGAGGCGTGCCGCTTCAAGATGCAGGTGGAGCAGTGCCAGGCCAGGCTGCAGGAGTGGCTGGAGGGAGAATCGTGTGTTAAAGGTAAATTGAGCTTTATTCATGTCTAGCAAGTCATACACCACTGGTTTGTTTAGGAGTGGAAGAGCCTAAATTTCCTTTGTGTTTGTGTTTTTTTTTGTATTTTCCCTTTGCCTTTTGTTACAAAATATTTGTTATTAAGTGAACACTAGTGTATGGAAACATATACTTAAAATAATGTAAAGTAATGAACCCAGATGCCCATCAGGCGTAAATATAATCTGAAAATTATTCATGAACTAAAAATACTTTTTGCATAAGCTGACACACTTTATGATAACCTACTCTTTTAAGGGAAAAGTGCGCGTTTTTAGAGTAAGTGTTCATTCTATTATCAACTGATATATTTGTATTATTTGACTCCTATTCTCTTTGTAATAAAATAAGGCATGTTTTGCATCAGATGAGCCCGTCGACCTGGCAACTGAAGATGCTGCCGGCGATGTTTCTACTCGTAAGTGTTTACATCATTGTATTTATTTCCGGTCAATACTGGCAGCACGAGATTTATTTAAGGCATCCGCTGCGTTTAATGCCATTAGATTAGGTTGTGTATAATCTATATTTATAAATGCCTGTCCTGACTGACTGACTGATCCACGCAGAGCCGAAACTACTGAAGCTAGAAGGTTGAAAATTGCAGATAATGTTATTAGGTTACACTTACACTGTGTACAAGTAATAAGAAGCGATATTGATAAATTCAATCCCTAAGGGGGTAAAAAGGGGTTTAAAAGTTTGTATGGGTAGGATTTACATTCGTTTACTGTTAATAAAATATAATTGTTCGGTTCCAAAGAGGACTGTACTTTGCTCTAAGTTTGCGAAATATGCGAGAAGTGGTGGGTGAAGTGAGGAGGTTGTTATTAATTTCTGTATCGGTCTACGTTAAAAGTGTTCTGTGTAAATAGGGAGCTTACCTTCGAACGCCGTGGCTGCTTCTGCAGAACCGCTGGTCGCTGTCGGATACTGTTGGTGCTATTTGAAAAGTGTCCTGTTGCTCGCTAGAGTAGACCTTAAAACCGTTACCTCCAGTCGTCCGACTTAGACCTTGGTTTATGCACGGTTGTCGTCAGCTGGCTCCGAATACACTACACTGGTTATGATAATCTGGCCTGCGAGAGAGTCGATAGTGGTGCTTTACGAAAGAGCGCGAAAACGAGAATTGTGGCTACGGATAGCGTATGGTTCGACACACGTTCGTTCATCAACTGACTGGAAAACCGGTTATTTCGAAAATCTACTGCAACGCGGTGTTGCCATACTTAGACACAAAAAATATATATACAAAACACAAGAGCTAAACTAAACAATAATAAAAGTGGTTAGTGGTGGAAAGTTTGTGTAGAGATTTACTTTTTTTATGTGACAGACTTAAATCTTTATGTTTTTGTGAAAAATAGTTCTCATACCAAAAACAATATTTTAAGAAGATACAATAGGGAGGGAAATTCCGTTTGGGAACCATATTATACGCGAACGAAGTCGCGAGCGGAAAACTAGTAAAGATATACAGTTAGGTGCATAACTGAGTCAAAATTAGTACCTTAGTAAAATGTAAATAATTTTATAACAATCAAAGTTACATAAAAGTTCTAAACGTAAAATATTAATCCTTGGGTACCGCTACAAAACTGCTTCACAAATTATTTTCTTCCGACTTATACATTTTTCTCAATTTCATACCGAAAACTGTGAAATTTCACCTAATTTATTTTTCCCATTATTTCATTTTTTCTTAGGCATTCCCAATTCAGTAACTCATTTAAAGTAAGGAATTCCACGACCATTATTTTAGTTATCAAACATTTAAATCAGGCTTATTTTTGTAATTAGTTACTGGCAATGTATTGTCAGGTGCAAAACTGAGTCAAGGCAAATGGCCGAACAACTTTCTCGTTAGTTAATTTTTGTAGCGGACTTCATTCTGAGATAACCATAAAAATACGTGAGTGATATAAAAGTCATACACCTCATTTTAAAGAGCATATAATGTACTATTTCAACTAATTGTCTTACCTGGTTGTGTAAAAGAAAAATATCAATATCGGGTTAAATAAAAAAAATGTAGTTTAACGGTTTTTGGTTCAAAATCATGGACGAATAAAAAAATCAAGATTGTGAATGCAATGAATCGAAATTGGCTTTCATATGGATACATAGCTGACACCGAGACGAACAAATATAACCTGAAAGTTTTTATTTTTTTCATAATTGATAAGACTTATCTTCATTTAACGATGTCGGTGCAAAACTGAGTCAGTACCAAATATTATCTAATAGAGAAAATGTTTATTTTTATCTACAATAACATAATTGGTCAGTAAGTTTATTAGCGTTGTTACCAATTAATAATAAAATAGTAACTTAATAACTAGCCTCTTCTGAAATAATGAAAGAAACATGTCAAAGTGATGCACATTGGTTCAGTTATGCACCTAACTGTAGGTACAGTCACGTCTGAAAATATGCATACATTTAATGTGACAAAAATATGTAGTCACGACTTTATTATTGGTAATAAAGTCGTAGGCCTTGGGGCCTAACATTTTTTGTCACATTAAATGTATTCATATTTTCAGACGTGACCATACCAGGAAACCAGGAATACGCCGTCTGTAACTGACCCTAGATCCGACCAGAACCTAGTTCAACACAGATGGATGTAGTAAACCCGACGACCCGTTTCTCTTGTTATTTGCTGAGACAGTATTTTGCTAAACTGACTAGTGTAACCTGTGTTAAACCGTCGGACCTCAAGATAAATTAATTTAATTCGCGTTAGACCCGTCTTATGTTAATTTAGTATTATTTCTTTTTTTTTTTCAAAAGTTTCGCTAAGTGTTGAGAGTTATCCAATAACAAAATAAAAAAATCAAATGTTATATTTGTGACGTTAAGTTTGTTACTCTGTCCGGAAAGAGAAGTGCCGTAGAATGTAAGTGCTCCCATATAAACTATAAGTAATATAAAACTATAGGAAAATACAACTGCATTATTAAATCTACTATTGCGTTACTTGTACGTATAATTTGATAGACCTTAGTAGCTAAATGCATCTACATTTAAAAAAATACTTATGCCATAAAAATATTAACTAGTTATATCATTGATGCGTTAAAAACTAGCTGATTAATTAGAGTAGTCGCACAATAAACACTCCCGGAGACCAGTGACTCAACCAGTTTTCTTTTACACCCCGCTCACCCACTCGCACTCCAATACAAATGTATGGCCAATAAATTAAATATAATGGGACAATCTTACACAAATCAACATAGTCCCACAGTAAACTCAAAAAGTCTTGTGTTGTGGATACTAGGCGACGATATATACATATCGTTGGCCCAGGGTTCTATGTTTCACTTTTATCGAATTGAAATTTGAATATTGTCATAGTGACACTTAGTCTAAATTTAACTTGGACCAGCGATATAATAGTTATAGATAAATACTTACATAGAAAACATCCATAATTCAGGAACAAAGATCCGTGATAAACACAAAAAAATGCCCTGACCAGCTCAAACCAAACCTGGCTCGAAGGGGACCGATTATTGCACCCTAAATAAAATAATAGCCCACATACCCTACTTACTCGTTATATTACCAATGTTACCCGTTCTGTTTCAGTCGAGGAATCTGGGCTCCGGGTGACTGGAGAAGGGACATGTGATGACCCCACATTCGGTAAGAAAACATGCCTTAGTTTATATTAAGGTATACAGAATTCATCCTTACTTGACTTATCATGTAAACTAACTTGCGTCAATCTAGACATCGTAATGTCAGTTATTTTTGAGATTATTCGTTGTTACTTTGATTATTGACAAAATTTTTATTTTACTTGGATAGATTTAATACTTTGTGAGATTGTTTAAGTATACAACAACATTTTAAGTGATTATCTCAGGGAACTGTAGCAATATGCCACAGGTTTTCTTACTACAAAGGAAATGCGTTAGGGCTGTATGTGGTGTACATGAGTTGGAACCCTGGCGACATCTTTACCGAAAATTGAAAGTGATGACCTTGCCCTCATTATACATTTACGAAATGGGTCTCTTTGTTAAGCTCAACGAAAGCTCATTCAAAAAAAAGGCGTCAAATAGCATATATCCATGTCGAAACGGGGCTGATCTCTGCTATCCTTTCCAACCTAACTCGGCTTTCTTTAGATACAACGTTTTATGTATGTCAATAAAAATATTTAATCATTTACCCGTAGATATAAGGAACTCTGACATGCCTCAATTTAAATTCAAAGTACATAAATTTTGCTTAGAAAAGTATTATTACAAAATTGACGAATATTTTAAAATTAAATGAATAAATATTTTTATTTTTATGGTATTTTTAAGGTATTTTTATGGTGATTTTATGACATATCATATCGTTAATTTTATGACGTATCGTATCATAGGGTATGTTAATAATATGTAAGTTTTAATGCTATGTTTAAGAATTAGAAGCTTAATATGACAATTATGTTTAAATTATAATACCTTATGTAACATGTAATAACTTATAAGCTTTAGCTTAAGTTCCATATTAGCACTGCCTTAGATTAGATTAGTAGTTAATAAGTAAAATTTGCATGCTTATTTAAGTAAAATGTACGCACTTAACCTGTACCTTCCAACTGTATTTATCACTACATTTGCAAATAAATATTTGATTGATTGATTGATTAAGCATCTATTTCAGTTAGTCAATTTTGCCAAAATAAATAACATAAAAAAAAAGTATGATAATATCTTTGAGAAGGGTTTGTTTGGGATTTTTAATCAACCTCGTCTATTGGTACATCGTAAGGAACCGGACCTAATTCCAATAAGGCCTAGTTTTTCTGTGGGTTAAAACTTATGCACTATACTTGCATACATTTTGTTGACATTTCTTTATTATACATAGGCATTTAATTTTATATCATTGTATTTTAATATTAGTGCTTATACAATTGTATTGTTTGCATGTTGTTTGTGGGCAGCTGAATAAGGAGGACAAAAAAACACATGTAACATCTTTAACTGTACCCTTTTCAAGCAAATAAATTATTTATGATTTATGTCAATTCATGAGATAAGGTTACAAAACGGACCACAAGCTCAATTGAGATGTGGCAAAAAACTGGGATAAGCGCTAGGAGGATGTCGTCTATAGATAGAGCGTAATGTTGAATCCTTGTTGCAGATGAGGAGTGCTCAGTGAAGGCGGAGATGACGAGCGACACGACGAGTGCCGAGGACTGTGAGACTGTATCGCGTAAGTTACTTCTTCATTATCAGCATAAATATTTTTAATGGCGAAGAGTTCGTTCATAGAACTCGATTGCCACCGGCTTCTCTTAAGCTAGGAGTTGCCAACCAGTGCTGCAGTGGAACGCGCCCCATATAAGTGTGATTCTTTTAATTGAAAGATCATAGCGCCCTCGTAACTTTTTATAAAGTCAAAGCTAGTACAAGAAAATTGGGCCAAATTACCTATATGGTACTAGTTTTTGCTATGTAATTTAATATAATTTGAATAGAATAGAAATATTTTATTCGTAAACACATACATATAAAATAAACAGAAGGAAATAAGACATAAAACGAGAAAGTGCCACGAAATGGCGTCATCTCAGCATGATGCTGGCGGTTGTCACCGCTGATCTTCCGACTTCCGAAAGATAAAAAACTAAAAGCAAACAAATAGAATTAAAAGAAACATAGTCTACATAAACTTATGTACAAAAAGTAAAATATCAGTAAAACACAAACAAATCACAATCAAAAATGTCTGTCCGACCAAACTTGTCTTGGCCGTGCATTAGGCATAGAACGCATGCGCACTAATATTTGGTAATTGCGATAAAATCAAAGATTATGATTATAAATAGAGAAGCAGTCTAAGAAAATATTGCTCCAAGTTTGATAGTTTAACTAGATGGCGGTTCTTAAAAGCCCTATGTATATCGCGGTAACTGAAAAGTCAAACGTTTAGTTTGACAACCAGAGTTACCGCATAATGTATGGGGCCGTACAGCGCCATCTCGTAAAGCTATCAAGCAAGACTATATCTTAAGTCCGGTTTACACATGCAAGTTTACTTGCGGCAAGTTGGAACGCAGCTATATGCTAGTATGAAATGTATAGTATATAATATGCATGTCTCATTCTAAACTATAACTGCGTCCCTACTAGCCGCAAGTAAACTTACGAGTGCTGAGAGAACATTAGACTATGCTCCTCTATTTATACTCAATTCTTAAGATGTCAGTAAGTGATTCGTAGTTACCTACATGTTTCCAGTTCCTTCGGCCGACAAATCTGGTGCCAGCACGGCATCTCTGCCCGCCGGCGCAAGGGAACAGCTCGCACTGGCATGTTCCGTGAGGCTCGAGCGCCTCCGCGGCGATGAGGCGCCGCACGCGAGCCACACGTGTCCCGCGACATTACCCCACGAGCCGATGCGAGCTAGTCGTGTGGAGGACATACCGCCACACACCGCGTCCGCCCGCGCCGGGGAGCAAGTGTACGCGTGCGATACCTGCGGGACACAGTTCGCAGACAAGTCTATATTAATCACTCATGTACAGGAACATTTGATAAACAGTTTCGGTACACACATATTTGCTAAACATTCACAAATACAGACGGATACGGAATCCTACTGCTGCGATATGTGTAGTGAACAATTTACGTCAAAACCTAATTTAATCAGACATATTAGAGCACACAAGGAATCAAACCGAATAATATTTAAAAAAAAGTTAGTTTTTCAAAATGAGCACAAGCCATATTTATGTCAACAATGTAACAAACGATTCCTACGTAAAAGGTGTTTGGACGCTCATAAAAAACTTCACAGCGGAGTGAAGCCATACCAATGTAAAGAACGTAGCAAGCGATGCGCACGAAAAGATTATTTACTTGCACATGAGAGATTTCATAGCCGAGTGAAACCGTATGAATGTAAGGAATGTAACAAGCAATTTGCAAATAAAAGTCATTTTAACACACACGAAAGAGTCCACAGTGGAGTGAAACCCTACGAATGTAAAGCATGTAAAAAGCGGTTTGCAGATAGAAGTAATTTCAACAAACATAATAGAATGCACAGCAAAGTGCAGCCATATGAATGTAAAGTATGTAATAAAATATTTGTAAGTACCGCTGATATCAATATACATGAAAGAATCCACAGCGAAGTAAGACTTTACCAATGTATGGAATGTAACAAGCGTTTTGCACGTAAAATTTATTTGACTATACATGAAAGAATTCACAGTGGAGTGAAACCCTACGAATGTAAAGCATGTAACAAGCGGTTTACAATGAAAAGTTATTTTAACGTACATGAAAGAGTCCACAGTGGAGTGAAACCCCACGAATGTAAATCATGTAACAAGCGGTTTGCAATCAAAAGTCAGTTGAACGTACATCAAAGAGTCCACAGTGGAGTGAAACCCTACGAATGTAAAACATGTAACAAGCGGTTTGCAGATAAAAGTAATTTGAACAAACATATTATTAGAATCCACAGCTGAGTTAAGCCATAAGGTATGTAACAAACAATTCACCCATACATTTACTTTACAATAAAGAACTTACAGTGAAGTGAAGCCATATTTATGTAAATAATGTAACATGATGGATGTACATGAGAGAACCCACAACGGAGTGATGAAAACGTACGAATGTTTAGAATGTAACATAACATTTGCAAAAAATATTTTAAATCAAAAATTAATTAAGTCACCCATGAAACATTCCACAATGGAATGACACCTTATTTAAGAATGTAACAAACCATTTACAGCGCCCAGTTAATTCATCATCACAACTATGTAGAAAGTAACAAAATATTTTCGTATAGAAGCTTCACTCAATGATACGCCCAAGAAAAAGCATTTATTTAGCTCTAAATTTTGTAACCTGGAATATTGTGAGAAAGATAGTTGGATACACATACAACTAGTAACGTAGTAGTGAAGCCGTACAGTTGTGAGGAATGAAAGAACCAGTTCACATTACGGTCTGAATACGATAGACATAAAAGAATTCATACCAGTGACAAATGGTACTAGTGCGAAATATGTGAAGATTTCTTCTATGAAACAATTGCAATTCATAAAAGCATATCTAGACCTTAATCCCCGTTAAATGTTTGGTATTTAGATGGTGGTACTCCCGGGGGTAAGCCAACAGAAGTCCTTCGAGATCTACACGCTTTACTACCACTTCTTGGTGAACTGGGTCTCGAAGACAACGCAAATAATTGCGAATTCTTCCCCCGTAGTATCCCTTCTCACCCTTCTTTTACACCCTTACCGCATTTAACACCCTCATTCCTGGTCTCAACAAAATTTTAACCTCTTGGGTTCTACGATTTTCCCTGATACCGTCCGTAGAGCCTTTCAGATAAGAGAACAACTACTCTTGTCTGCGAAGGAAAGGCAAAAAAAGCTATTTGCGCATATAGCTCTTACGGTATTGAGATCCTGCTTTGCTGTTCCAAGAATAAAGTACTTCCTGCGCACTGCGCACGGTACCTGCTTCACCCCATACACCTTGACTCGTTTGATGTCGCTTTAAAGGAAACCACAGAATGTTTAATTAATGTATTTTTTTTGAAGACCAGTGGATATTGGCTTCTCTGCCGATATTAAATTTGATTTCTCTTAGTAATAGACGTAGTATGCTCGACTTAATGTTTTTACATAAAATACTAAACAATAAGATTGTCTGCATGGAAATGGTTAATCTGATTGGCTTGAGAGCGCCGTCCCGATTACCAACATGTTACATCTATTAGGTAGTTTTAAGTAGATATAAGTATACTTAGGTTAAATTGCTAACTTACTTTAGTTAAAATTGTAAATGCTAGTTTTTAGTTAAAGAACTCGTGTTTAATGTCATACGCATGCTGTGATTGCCTGTAAGTGGGGGATCAATTGTATATATTTTCAATCTTTATAATTAAATGTGTGTTGTATCTCCTGTTGGTAGCCCTAACCAATAAACAAATACGAAACGGTGGATTGGGTATACGGTGCGCACTAGAGCTGATCCTTCCGGCCTTCATGGCATCGACGGCAGTTGTGTTGTGGACCTTGTCACTAAAATTTTATCTTTGGATGGTGGCAAGGCCCAATGGTACCCTATGCTTCCGACGCTTTATCGGCCTGGAGGGCTCTCAACTCTGATGTGCCTGTGCCCGACAAGCCTTACCGCCAACATCTATCAAAAAAATTACAAAATTATTTAAATCATAAATCATCTATCGGACGATGTGAGTGTGAAGCGCCTACTTAACGGACTCGCACAGAATGCTGCTGGCGCTGACAGAGCCAGACTGAACGCAGCTTCAAGGCCGGAATCGGGGGCCTGGCTGCACGCTGTTCCCTCCCCGAATCTAGGCACCCTGCTCCACAACGACTCGATGACTGTGGCTGTTGCTCTTCGCCTAGGCTGCGATGTTTGCCAACCACACCAATGCATTGTTGTGATTCCATGGTGGAGAGCAACGGTCACCACGCCCTGAGTTGTTGTCGATGTGCAGGGAGATCCCTACGGCACTACGCATTAAACGACATCATAAGAAGGATTTTAGTGTGTGCTAATGTCCCTTGTGTGTTGGAGCCGCCAGGCCTCAGCTTTGGCCTGACGGCTTAACACAGGTGCCGTGGGAAAGGGGTAAGTAAGTGCCTAATCTGGGACGCCACATGCGTCAGCACTTTTGCTGCCTCCCAGCTCAGCCAAAATATGCGGTCGTTAGGAGCAGTCGCTGAGTATGCGGCATCCCTTAAAGACGACAAATAGTGCCCTCACGGCATATCTCTTTGTCCTTCTAGCGGTGGAGATATCCGGGTGCTGGTGCGTGGAAGGAAAGGTTTTAGTTGGGTCGCCGCCTGCAGACGAGAGGCCTTGACCCCCGCCGTGGGTCGTTCCTGCTGCAGAGGTTGTCCATCGCGATCCGAGTGATCCAACGCGGCAACGCAGTAAGCGTGATGGGCACCTTTTCGCCGGGAGCTGCTCGGAATGGGTTCCTTATTTTAGAGTGAGTTTATAAGTTTAGAAATATTTTATGTTTAAGTTAGATTTCGGTTTATATATAGTTTTCTACATAATTGTAACTTTTATAAAATATATTACCTTGAAAAAAAAAGAGTATAATAAAACATCAATAAATATATGCTTTTGTAATGGTAATCTTGTTAAGTAAGTTATAATGATGCAAGACAACTCGGTTTTATGAAATCATCCAACAAAGAAAGCTGTGCGACCAACAGATGAGAAACGCAGGGTGTTTGATTGATATCTGATACCTATATTTTTAGTAACTACACGGAATTGTTAGTTTTTCGAAACTGTTAATAGCCTATTGTTAATACAAGAGAGCATAGTGGCTGTTAGTCTCTCGTGCTTAGATTGAGACCTGAGCTGAGTGCCACAAAAAAAACTGTTACTTTCAAGTTAGCGAAAAACAACGTAATTTTAGTATTTAGGAATTTGTGTACATACTTGTGTCAGTCAGTATTTTTTAGTCTACTTTTTTTTGTGTATTTTGAACTGAATAAATACTTTAATTTTGCACTTTTGAATGTTGTGTATAATATTCACCTTTGCACACTGTATAAATTGAATCAATTAGCAACAAAATAAACCAATGTTGTTCCGTCTACAAAAAAAAACATGGAATTGGTAGATATTTGAAGAGACTCAGAGAACCTGGGCTCCACGAATCCTGGCCTAATGGAAAAAAATGATATTCGACTCCGACACCACTTGTATTTCCCAGTTCAGCCCTTTTGCATAGAACTTTGCACTCATTTAGATCTCCATTCTTTTTGCGGCGAAGCCCACAGCCAAGCATATTTTTTGTATTGAACTTGGCTCTCCTTTTTTACATTTATGTTTTTGGTGGGATATCATTACTTTTTGTAAAGAAAAGTAGGCAGGTATTGAGATTTAATGTTTTTTCTTGCGTTTCCGCTGCATGGTTTTGTTTTTTATGCTATTGTCTACATTCTCCCGCGCGCCGCCGACGACACACCGTTGGCCGGTCGTTTAGCGCGTATTACAAGTTTTTTGTATGGGGACACCACTTATTATTTGACTTAACTTAAGTTTTATATTTATAGCAAATATAATAATACATATATTGGGATAGTATCAAATATCTGCTTGTAACGGTTCCAACGATACAATTAAAAAAAAATTGTATGGGGGACCCCCCCTATTTTTTAACTTTTTTTTATTTTTAGATTTTTTCCTACGCTTACACACAATTACCGAGCTGGATTCCAAATTTCATCCTTCTAGATCATCTGGAAGTAGGTTAGGTTTAGGTACTATATGTCAGTCAGTCAGTGCTAAAATTTACGACTTTGACCTTCATATCTTTTTGACCGTTTGAGCTAGCTTCATGAAATTTGGGCTTCTAGATGTCCTTATGGATATAATTAAACACACGTAGTTTTATGTGTCTACGTTAGAGAGGTTTTGAGTTATAGAAGGGTCAAAAGTGTCACCAAGTCGTTCGTGTAAAATACACTTGGCGCTGGCTAGCCAGTTCCTTTGCTTGAACTTGGCTTGACACGCTGCCGCGTGTCTAGATATTTATCTAGTTTAGTATTTAAATAATAGAAGGGTTGGGCAGATGAAGTTAGATTCAGGCAGCTCGAGCGGTCATTTAAATATCTATAATTAAAAAACAGTTACTTTTTTTATTTCATGAGTACTATCACTGTGCTTCAATACAATTTTTTGATGTTTTGAAGGCATCTCTGTAAACGCTGAGCTAGGGTCGGTAGGGACGATTCGTTGGTGAGGTAGGGGCGATTTGTAAGGAAAGTGTAATAACGGGCGTTGGGGCCAACAGGAGTTGGAAACAGCTATTAGACATGGCAATTTGTAGGGCCTAACATGTTGTGTACCCTGCCTCTCCCTCACCCTCCTTCAGCTCCCTACGGGCCCAACCTCCTATTACACCTCCCAACACAACATGTTGGGCCCTACAAATTGGCATGTCTAATAGCCGTTTTACACAACAGATTGGGCCCTACATATTGCAATGTCTAATACCGGTTCAAACACTAGGTTGTCTGGAAGAGATATCGCAAATCCCTAATATCTATGAGACCGCCTGTTTACCACTATTACCATTTTGAATCTGTGTCTGTATTTATTTTTCATTGTGTCGTGCAATAAATAATACTGTTCTAATTAATAGAAACATCTTTGGACCCAATTATGATAGTGGAATGGTTGGATCGAGCGAACTAAACGCTTGTACAAGAAAATGATAAGAAGTAATAACCTCAAGTTGAATTCGTTATATTATATGTATACGGTTATCTGCGATCCTGACATCATGTTGATGCCAAATCGTGGCAGGTATAGACACCATTAGATCTTTGTAAATGTCATTAACGGTCGATCGAGCATCAATTGGCTGTTCATTAGCTCCTTGGAGTCCATGTCTATGGATGGATTTGCTGTCAGTATCAACTGTCAAGTCAACTTATATTGCATGGATGTACTACTCATAGAACTCAACATGTCATTTTTGGAGTTTTTTGTATTAAATTATTGATAAAGCGTGGAACTTATTTATTTCAATTAAAAAAATAGACGCATTAATATAAAAAAGCGGTAAATGTTGTTGTTATTGCTGTGCATTCATAAAAACTGTATGTTATAAAATGGGGTCGACAAATCAGTGTCAGTGTTGCCTGCAGCGCCCTTCAGCAAGAGATATGAAGGCGCCGTACACCAGTCTCGGAATATCGGAGATTTACTCCGCTATGCTAGAAGAATGCTTCTTAATAAACGTAAGTCTCCTATAATTGGATATAACAGATATCCGAAGGCTACATAAAAGTATAGGCCAATTGATTATAAACGGAATGAATAAATAATAAACCACTTAACGAGTCATTCCTCATCAGTGATCGGGGTTTTGGATGCCACTCGGGGTGACCTCAATCCATTATGTTAGTATGGATATGCTGTCGTATTATTATATTACAGTAAATTGCTATTACAAACCCATGTTTTAAATAAATGTTTTCACTGGTCCATAAAACAAGCCAGTCCTCAAATAAGAAAATAACTGAATAAAGCTGTATAGAAAATACAACCAGAAGGAAAAAAGCAACCAAACATTTATTTTAATTAATTTATTGTAAACAACATCCCCACAATCCCGCCATGACTGTATTTTTACGTTACCTATACCTAAATAAATAAATAGGTACATCTTTGCATAACTTTATTAATTTTTCGCATAATTATTCTTATTTATATAACCAACACTGCTTTTTTAATGTTGTTTATATTGTAAATAAATTATCAACATGGAAATAGCATTAATTTTTCGATTGGTTTAATTGGTATCGCGGGCAAAGTGGCATATCCATATTTCCCATTTCTACTTGACATTCTGCGATGTGATATCCAAAACCCCGATCACTGTTCATCGTCATCAAGGCACTGAGTGCCGCCTGCACGCTCTTGTTAGTTAACGTTTTGGTCACCGTTGGCATGTATACACAACAACGATAGAACGGTACACTGGCGCCGCTGTTGAGAATACAAGACAAAAATTCAAGCGCCCGGTATATGTGAAAAAAAATGACATGTAATTTCTTTTACACTCATATTAAAGCTTTAGGTCTTTATTTTTTCAAACATTTGCATTTAAAGCAGATTTATAAATCCATTCTTTCATAACAAGGCTATCAAAAAAATTGCTCCGAATTTCAATGTTTTTCCTGTTCCTCGTCGCCATTGTCGTTTATACACGACAGCTAGGGATGAGGATGTTTACTCGATATGAGAATATTCAAAATAGATATCAAATCGCAAATACGGTTTTATTTAAGCATTTGAACACTTGTTAATTGGCAATTGGTGGTAACGACTACCTAGAATACGTAAAACGAGAGAGAGAGACAGGCATAACTATAGCTGAAGGTTAGGGAGTGATGATGTAAATAGTATATAGTCAGAGAAGTAAATCTGCCTGTATGATAAATAATAAATGTTTTGTTGTTCTAGAACATGTGAATTTTTTTATTTAATTTAATTGTATTTCGATATAAAAGTTACTTTTGAGACTAATAGCTTTACACGTGTAATTTACAAGTGTAATTGGTATTGGTCTCTGTTTGAAATGAGGTTGTGGTCTACTGGCCACCTTTGTCTATTAGTATTTATGACAATGCTTTTCAAAATATAATTTTGAATTCGGTTTTTCGGAAAACATTAGAATCTTGTCACCATTGGTTGTCAAGTCTGTATTGGTAAAAAAACATTTGTTTTTCTCTTTGTTAATCTTGTAATAATTATATTATCTTATAATTATATGTGCTAGTGAATTTATCCGTTGTGCTTATTCGTGTCGCTGCTCCCTCTGCTTAACACTAGTCCTTATCAGGGTTATGGGCAAATGAATTTATTCAGCTCGAACATGAAAAATGTCAACTGCAGGTACGAGAAAGGATCAGAAAGCAAAAGCTAAGATATGCTTAATGATCAAACCGCATTGCCTGGTACACGTCAAACACGTGAAGACAGCCAAAGAGGCATGGCATGCGTTGAAAGAAGCCTTCGAAGATAAAGGATTGAATAATCGCTGTAGATTACTCTCTAGACTAGTGGGTTATAAACTAGAGAAGTTTACGACAGCAAGAGAATATGTGACAGCGATAATGTCGACATCTCAGGAACTGTCAGACCTTGGAAAAGAGGTAGACGATGAGCTGTTGGCTGCTTTGATGCTTCAAGGCCTCACGAGTGAGTTTCAACCGATGCGATTAGCTGTAGAAAACAGCAACATAGCGTTGACAACTTACTATGTTAAATTGAAACTTTTCCAAATGGAAGAAGTGTATACGTCACCGAGTACGAGTGGATCTGCAACTTCTGCATTGCTTTCAAAGCATAAAGGCAAGAAACCGCCAGTATCTAAACAGAAGAAAATAAGATGTTATATCTGTGATGGTCCACATAAGGCATTAGTATGCCCCGAGAAACCTAAGAAGCAGAAGGAAGCTTTGAGTGCTTTTGCATTTGCCATGGCTGGAGACTGTGAAGAGGAATGGATCCTGGATTCCGGAGCGTCCACGCACATGACAAGTAAAAGACAGTGGTTTAGAGACTGTTACGGACAGCCTAGATCCCTACCTAAATAAATTTTATTCTACCTAGTTAGTAATAAGGTGTCTAGGTAAGGTGATAAATAAGTGGTACACACACGCAGGGCTTGGAACCGGTACCAAAAATACCGGTTACATACCGGTATTTATAGGTTCTTTTCATTTCGGTTCCAGAGTACCGGTAAAGAAAAAATACCGGTACTAGCAGTGAAAAATATCGGTTCTCTATAAAGGTTCCTGGCTTGAAACCGGTACCGAAGGTACCTGTTCCATATTTATGAGTTTTTTTCATTTCGGTTCCGCAGAACCGGTAAAGAACAAATACCGGAATTAGCACCGAAAAATACCGGTTCTCTATAAAGGTTCTTCCACGTGTACGCGACGTTGTCGTTTAGTGCGGTACGCATATTCGGTGCGTAACATACCTACACTACAAACGAACGCGGCGTTGCGCTGCGCGTTGCCAGCATGCCAGGCGAATCAGCGATGCGCGGTGATTCAGTTCGAATTGAACACACGGCGGAAAGTGGAAGTTCATTGTTGTGTATTTATCAACCGACTTTATGATTTCGAAGGAGGAGGTTCTCAATTGGCTACTTTCCTAAAAAAATATTCGAAAATAAGGACCGTTTTAAAATCAAAGATGGCGGAAACGGGCAAAATTTTCAAAATTGTCATGGTAGTCATTTCCGACTAATTCGGGTGTGCAGATTTCGAAAATAATGTCTATTTTTAAATCCAAGATGGCGGTCATACACACTTTTAGTAAAAATCGTCATGGTAGTCATTTTCTATTAATTCAGGGATGTAGATTTCGAAAATAAAGACAATTTTAAAATCCAAGATGGCGGAAATGGATAATTTTGTCAAAATCGTCATGGTAGTCATTTCCGACTAATTAGGGTGTGCAGATTTCGAAAATGATGTCTATTTTGAAATCCAAGACCGCGGTCATACACTTTTTTGGTAAAAGTCATCATGTTAGTCGTTTCCGATTAATTTAGGGGTGTAGATTTCGAAAATAAGGACCGTTTTAAAATCAAAGATGGCGCAAACGGGCAAAATTTTCAAAATCGTCATGGTAGTCATTTCCGACTAATTCGGGTGTGCAGATTTCGAAAATAATGTCTATTTTTAAATCCAAGATGGCGGTCATACACATTTTTAGTAAAAATCGTCATGGTAGTAATTTTCTATTAATTCAGGGATGTAAATTTCGAAAATAAAGACAATTTTTAAATCCAAGATGGCGGAAATGGATAATTTTGTCAAAATCGTCATGGTAGTCATTTTCGACTAATTAGGGTGTGCAGATTTCGAAAATGATGTCTATTTTGAAATCCAAGACCGCGGTCATACACTTTTTTGGTAAAAGTCATCATGTTAGTCGTTTCCGATTAACTCAGGGGTGTAGATTTCGAAAATAAGGACCGTTTTAAAATCAAAGATGGCGGAAACGGGCAAAATTTTCAAAATCGTCATGGTAGCCATTTCCGACTAATTCGGGTGTGCAGATTTCGAAAATAATGTCTATTTTTAAATCCAAGATGGCGGTCATACACATTTTTAGTAAAAATCGTCATGGTAGTAATTTTCTATTAATTCAGGGATGTAGATTTCGAAAATAAAGACAATTTTAAAATCCAAGATGGCGGAAATGGATAATTTTGTCAAAATCGTCATGGTAGTCATTTTCGACTAATTAGGGTGTGCAGATTTCGAAAATGATGTCTATTTTGAAATCCAAGACCGCGGTCATACACTTTTTTGGTAAAAGTCATCATGTTAGTCGTTTCCGATTAATTCAGGGGTGTAGATTTCGAAAATAAGGACCGTTTTAAAATCAAAGATGGCGGAAACGGGCAAAATTTTCAAAATCTTCATGGTAGTCATTTCCGACTAATTCGGGTGTGCAGATTTCGAAAATAATGTCTATTTTTAAATCCAAGATGGCGGTCATACACATTTTTAGTAAAAATCGTCATGGTAGTCATTTTCTATTAATTCAGGGATGTAGATTTCGAAAATAAAGACAATTTTAAAATCCAAGATGGCGGAAATGGATAATTTTGTCAAAATCGTCATGGTAGTCATTTTTGACTAAATAGGGTGTGCAGATTTCGAAAATGATGTCTATTTTGAAATCCAAGACCGCTGTCATACACTTTTTTGGTAAAACTCATCATGTTCGTCGTTTCCGATTAATTCAGGGGTGTAGATTTCGAAAATAAGGACCGTTTTAAAATCAAAGATGGCGGAAACGGACAAAATTTTCAAAATCGTCATGGTAGTCATTTCCGACTAATTCGGGTGTGCAGATTTCGAAAATAATGTCTATTTTTAAATCCAAGATGGCGGTCATACACACTTTTAGTAAAAATCGTCATGGTAGTCATTTTCTATTAATTCAGGGATGTAGATTTCGAAAATAAAGACAATTTTAAAATCCAATATGGCGGAAATGGATAATTTTGTCAAAATCGTCATGGTAGTCATTTCCGACTAATTAGGGTGTGCAGATTTCGAAAATGATGTCTATTTTGAAATCCAAGACCGCGGTCATACACTTTTTTGGTAAAAGTCATCATGTTAGTCGTTTCCGATTAATTCAGGGGTGTAGATTTCGAAAATAAGGACCGTTTTAAAATCAAAGATGGCGGAAACGGGCAAAATTTTCAAAATCGTCATGGTAGTCATTTTCGACTAATTCGGGTGTGCAGATTTCGAAAATAATGTCTATTTTTAAATCCAAGATGGCGGTCATACACATTTTTAGTAAAAATCGTCATGATAGTCATTTTCTATTAATTCAGGGATGTAGATTTCGAAAATAAAGACAATTTTAAAATCCAAGATGGCGGAAATGGATAATTTTGTCAAAATCGTCATGGTAGTCATTTTCGACTAATTAGGGTGTGCAGATTTCGAAAATGATGTCTATTTTGAAATCCAAGACCGCGGTCATACACTTTTTTGGTAAAAGTCATCATGTTAGTCGTTTCCGATTAATTCAGGGGTGTAGATTTCGAAAATAAGGACCGTTTTAAAATCAAAGATGGCGGAAACGGGCAAAATTTTCAAAATCTTCATGGTAGTCATTTTCGACTAATTCGGGTGTGCAGATTTCGAAAATAATGTCTATTTTTAAATCCAAGATGGCGGTCATACACACTTTTAGTAAAAATCGTCATGGTAGTCATTTTCTATTAATTCAGGGATGTAGATTTCGAAAATAAAGACAATTTTAAAATCCAAGATGGCGGAAATGGATAATTTTGTCAAAATCGTCATGGTAGTCATTTCCGACTAATTAGGGTGTGCAGATTTCGAAAATGATGTCTATTTCAAAATCCAAGACCGCGGTCATACACTTTTTTGGTAAAAGTCATCATGTTAGTCGTTTCCGATTAATTCAGGGGTGTAGATTCCGAAAATAAGGACCGTTTTAAAATCAAAGATGGCGGAAACGGGCAAAATTTTCAAAATCGTCATGGTAGTCATTTCCGACTAATTCTGGTGTGCAGATTTCGAAAATAATGTCTCTTTAGAAATCCAAGATGGCGGTCAAACAGTTTCTTGGTAAAAATCGTCATGGTAGTCATTTTCGATTAATTCAGGGAAAAAGATTTCGAAAATAAAGACCGTTTTAAAATCCAAGATGGTGAAAATGGATAATTTTGTCAAAATCGTCATGGTAGTCGTTTTCGACTAATTCGGGTGTGCAGATTTCGAAAATAATGTCTTTTTTTAAATCCAAGTTAGCTCTCGCACACTTATTTGGTGAAAATCGAATGAGTGTCGTTTTAGATTAATTTGGGGATTTAAATTTCGAAAATAAATACCGTTTTAAAATTGAAGATGTCTGAAATGGACAATTTTATTAAAATCGTCATGATAGTCTTTTTTGTCTCAGTTGGATGTATACTGTGTAGATTTCGAAAATATTGTATGTTTTAAAATCCAAGATGGCGGCCATACACTTTTTTCGAAAACAATTTTATGGTAGTCGCTTGTGATTAATTGACGGGTGTAGATTTCGATATAAGGACCGATTTGAGATCCAAGATGTGTGTTAAAGGACAATTATTGTAAAAATGGTCATAGTAGTCATTTTCCACCAAACTCAAATTGTTATGAGTGTTATGATGACATTGAACCTAGAAGAACTCAACCCCTAAGGCATTGGTTTTTACCTAGTCTAGGGGTCGAAAGTTTGACCACTCCACACCGACTTGTCAGTACAAAAATCCTGTTGTGTAACTATTACGTAACATGATGTCTATATGTACAATAAAGCTATTCTTATTATTTATTATTATTATTTTTACTAATTCATGTGTGTAGATTTAGAAAATAATTTTTGTTTTAAAATACAAGATGGCAGTCATACAATTTTAGTAAAAATCGTTATAGTAGTATCTGTTGATTAATTCGGCAATGTGAATTCCGACAATAAACACTGTTTTAAAATATAAGATAGCAATGATGACCTATTTGTGAAAATCTTCATGGTAATCTTGTTCGACTGATTCAGGTGTTTAGATTTTGAGAAAAGGGTCTGTTTTAAATTCCAAGATGGCGGCCATACAGTTTTTTCTGGATAATCGTTATGGTAGTCATTTTCGATTTAATCGTGGAGACAAAATAGTATATAGCCGCCATCTCGAATTTTAAAACAGAATTTGTTTTTGAAATCTACATATCGGAATAACGACGATTTTTATAAATGAATGACAATTTCTGCCATCTAGGATTTTGAAACGGACTTTATTTTTGAAATCTACACGCCTGAATTAATCGAAAATGGCTAAAATAACAAGTAAAGTATGTGATCGCCATCTTCGATTTTAAAATAGACATTATTTTCGAAATCTATAGTTCCCGAATTAGTCGAAAACGACTTCCATGACGAATTTGTCAATTTTTTTCATTTCCGCCATCTTTTATTTTAAAACAGTCCTTATTTTCGAAGTCTTCACCCCTGAATTAATCGGAAACGACTAACATGATGACTTTTACCAAAAAAGTGTATGACCGCGGTCTTGGATTTCAAAATAGACATCATTTTCGAAATCTGCACACCCTAATTAGTCGGAAATGACTACCATGACGATTTTGACAAAATTATCCATTTCCGCCATCTTGGATTTTAAAATTGTCTTTATTTTCTAAATGCGTATGGCCGCGATCTTGGATTTCAAAACAGAGATTGTTTTCGAAATCTACACCCCCAAATTAGTCGAAAACGACTACCATGACGATTTTGACAATTTTTTTCCATTTCCACCGTCTTGTATTTTAAAACGGTCTTTATTTTCGATTTAAAGATTTTTACCACAAAAGTGTATGACCGCCATCTTGGATTTTAAAATAGGCATTATTTTCGAAATCTGCACACCCGAATTAGTCGAAGACGAAAACCATGACGATTTTGACAAAAAATTCCGTTTCCGCCATCTTTGATTTTAAAACGGTCCTTATTTTCGAAGTCTTCTTCCCTGAATTAATCAAAAATGACGTCCATTACGATTTTTATGTAAAATGTGTATGGCCGCCATCTTGGATTTTGAAACAAACATTTTTTTCGAAATCTACACCCCCAAATTAGTCAAAGACGACTACCATGACGATTTTGACAAAATTTTTCCATTTCCGCCATCTTGTATTTTAAAACGGTCTCTATTTTCGATTTAAAGACTTTTACCACAAAAGTGTATGACCGCCATCTTGGATTTTTAAATAGGCATTATTTTCGAAATCTGCACACCCGAATTAGTCGAAGACGAAAACCATGACCATTTTGACAAAAAATTCCGTTTCCGCCATCTTTGATTTTAAAACGGTGCTTATTTTCGAAGTCTTCTTCCCGGAATTAATCAAAAATGACGTCCATTACGATTTTTATGTAAAATGTGTATGGCCGCCATCTTGGATTTTGAAACAAAACATTTTTTCGAAATCTACACCCCCAAATTAGTCGAAGACGACTACCATGACGAATTTTGACAAAATTTTCCATTTCCGCCATATTTATTTATAAAACCGTCCTTATTTCCGGAATCTACACCTATGAATTAATCGGGAATGACTACTATTACGATTTTTAAGTAAAAAGTGTATGGCCGCCATCTTGGATTTTTAAACGGTCTTCATTTTCGATTTAACGATTTTTACCAAAAAAAGTGTATGACCGCCATCTTGGATTTCAAAATTGACATTATTTTCGAAATCTGCACACCCAAATTAATCGAAAATGACTACCATAACGATTTTTACCAAAAAAGTGTTTGACCGCCATCTTGGATTTCTAAATGGACATTATTTTATATTATCAAAATATTGCATTGTCACTCGATATACATATGCGTGAAAAATTTCAGCTCAATCGGAAATCGGGAAGTTGGTCATTTGAACCATGGGCAACGGACAGGTGAAACTAAATAAAAACCTTTAAAAACATACTAATCCCTGTTATTTGGGGGGTCCAATATGGGAGTCCAGGTTTTCCGCACGTACAAATAAACATAAGTTCGATCACCAACTGACGAACGAAACAAATGAACGCAGCGAGTGAGCGAGCGCCGAGCGGACAAAGCCGACGCCACGAGTCAGAGAGAGAGAACAAATCCTTTAATACGCGGCGACAAGTAATACCGGTACCTATGCGTGATTCGGAACCGTTACCAAGTCTAATACAGGTTTATGGTTCAAGGCCACAATACCGGTTCCCATTAAATACCTGTAATTCAAGCCCTGAATACCGGTACCTCGGAACCGGAAAATACCTGTAATTCGATCCCTGGATACCGGTACCACGGAACCGGTACCAAGTCATATACCGGTTCCTGGTTCGAAGCCACGATACCGGTTCCGAAAAATACCTGTAATTCGATCCCTGGATACCGGTACCACGGAACCGGTACCAAGTCATATACCGGTTCCTGGTTCGAAGCCACGATACCGGTTCCGAAAAATACCGGTATTTCAAGCCCTGCACACAGGTCGACTTTATTAAAGTAAAACTAGATTGATTGATGTCTGTGCAGGAACAAGACTTGTTTGTACCGCTGAAAAGCAGTATGTGTGCCCTCTGTGATGGTACGCGCCCGACTGAGGGCGGGCAGAGGCGGAGCGGCGTATTTGTCTGAATGTTGACCCAGGCAGCCGTAATTACCAAACGACGACCGCGGGCCCCGACTGAGGTGGCAAGGCTTGACCGAAGCGAAAACCGCGAAAACATTTTGATTTTCCCGGAAAATGCCGCATCCCACATAGGTCATACATACCTCTAGAGATAGGTTTTCTAGTAAACTATCCAGTAGAAATAGTTTTGTAAGCCTCGGACTTAGGATACCGAAGTTAGAGTAGATAGAAGCTCACTCCCATACAAAATTAACTATTAAGAAAAATCAACTTTTTAGTTTTTTTATATTCTGTAAAGATATTGTCATAGATAGACAGATCTTGCAAAGACCTTTCTAACAAGGTATAAATCATCGAAATCCGTCTAGTAGTTTTCGAGATATAAGCAAAAATGTAAATAAATACGCAAATATCCTAAGTCGAGTGCAAGAAAGAGATAGCAATGTAAACAAAGGACTTCTCTGTCTAAAACTTCTAGATTCTTCGAATGTGTGAAAAAGATAGAGATATCCTTGTCTAAAATATCTAGATTTTTCCATAGCGTAAAAGAGATGAAGATAGATCTCTCTTTCAGATTGTTCTAGATATTTCCACCCTCGCTATTTTCGAATCATATAAAAGCCGGCACGCACCGCCGTAGCGATAGTTCAGTTCAGTTCAGCAAGCAGTTCCAGCAAGAAAAATAAGAAGAAGAAGAGATAATAGTGACCAGTAGTCAACAGTATCAGTATATCAGTGTGCGTACCGGCTTTCTATGTGCCTAGTGTTAAAGTTTAGTGCCTAGAGTACCTAGGGTTCATATGACAGGGTATATGTACCTGTTTATGGACTAAGAGATACAAGTAAAGTGTTAGTATTTCAGTTTGTACCTAGTGCTCTTAGGGTAAACGTGCCAGTACTCGGGCAGGGTATATGTACCTGTTCGTGGACTAAGTAGTATAAGTAAAGTTAGTGACAGTGCGAAGTAGGGTAATGTGCCCATCCTCGGACAGGGTATATGTACCTGTTCTAGGACATAAGTTGTAAATAGTGTAAATAGCCATAGTTAGCCAAGTGTACCGAGTGATTGTTTTAGTATTAAATAAGAATCCAAGTTCAGTGAGTGGTATTATTGAGAGTCGCGTTCCACAGTGGGAGCAGTTGGATCCCGAACCAGCGAATGCTCTGTATCCGCATAAATAAATATTTTGACTGTGCTGTCGGTGATGCAGACTGACGCCAGAGAGTATCCTGGCGGCCACAGAGCCTATAAGGTTACGAATCGTGTTCCTGTAACATGTGCTAATAGTGACAAGGTACACGGAAAAGGACGAGGTACGGTGCTTTGTGAGTCAACTGGAATGACTGTAAGTAACGTAATGTATGTCCCTAATCTATCAGCTAACTTAATGAGTGTGAGTACTATTGTACGAAAGGGGTACGTAATAGTATTTGGTCAGGATAGATGTGAAATCTATAGAAGTGACGAATGCAAAATAAGTGGTACGGTTCTTGTCAAAGGTATAGAAGATAGAGGTGTATACAAGCTAAATCAGTGTTGTTTACAGAATACGGCTCAATACTACGTCGGAACGCAGTGATTCACTGGAATTATGGCACCGCCGTATGGGACACCTAGGTATTCAAAATCTTCTACTTCTGAAAAACAAGATGGCTACTGGGGTAAGTTTTCCTAACAGCAATTCAAATCTGGAATGTGTATCTTGCCTGAAGGGAAAACAAACTAAGCAACCGATGAAGAGAAATCGTGTAACACGAGCAACGGAAGTGTTGGGACTAGTGCACTCCGACGTGTGTGGCCCTATCAACGTAGAATCCTTTGGTAAGTGTCTGTACTTTCTCACGTTTATAGATGACCTTACGCGCAAAACTTTTGATTACTTCTTAAAAAAAAAATTGAAGTTTTTAAGTATTTGTTGAATTCAAAGCATTAGTTGAAACGCAAACCGGTCAAAAACTGAAAGCGCTAAGAACGGACAACGGGAAAGAGTACGTTAACAAGCAGATTTTCTCAAACGATGTGGTATTAAACACCAGCTCACGGTTGAATACACCCCAGAACAGAACGGAGTCGCAGAAAGGGCGAATCGTACGATTTGCGAGAAGAGCAGATCGATGCTGCACGAGTCAGGTCTTGACAAATGTTTTTGGGCCGAAGCCGTTCACCATGCGGTGTTCTTGAAGAATAGATCACCGATGATTGCAGTCAAAGGCAAAACGCCAGAAGAGGCGTGGACGGGTGAAAAATGTAATTTGGACAACATAAAAGTGTTTGGTTGCAAAGCTTTTATGCATATTCCTGACCAGAAACGGACAAAGTTTGATCCCAAAAGTGTAGAACTTGTCTACACAGGTTTTGCGGATGATGCGAAGGCATACAGACTGCTAGATCCAAAGACTGGTAAAGCATGTAAAGCAAAGGATGTGGTATTTTTTGAAAACCAGATGTACCGATCCCAGAGGCAAGAAACACTGACCAGAGAAACCCCCCCGATTATCCAAATTATACACCATGAGGAAGATCAAATAACAGAAGGTACAAGGGCTGATCAACCAGCAGTCGAATTTCTACCAGATGTTCAGGAAAGTCAAGCTCTTCCCGTCGAAGATGTAATAAGGGCTGAATCCCCTGTAATAGACTTGTTACCAACTGTTCAGGAAAGTCAACCTTCCAGCATAGAAACAGACGAAAGGGTTGAAGAACTCAAGGATAATTTAGAAGAACCGGCAGTGGAACATATCATGGAAGGAGTTCAATTTCCTCGAGTGGAGATTGATGAAGTTGGTCACGAATCTGACGACTTCATGTCACCGGATGAAGAATATATAGAAGAAAATGCGGAAACAAGAAGGTATCCCCTAAGAGATAGAAAACCCGGAAACTCCTTGTTTCCGGACTATAAACTATATCAGACAACCGAGCATGATAAGGATCCGACTACCGTGAGAGAAGCCCTGTCAGGTAGAGATGCTGACAAATGGAGAGCTGCGATTCAGGAGGAGTTTCGCTCTCAAGAAAAACAACGCATGGACTCTCGTGAAGCCTCCTAAGAAGTGTAACATCGTTGATTCTAAATGGTTATTTAAAATCAAAGAAGAGGCGGGAAATAGGCGCAGATACAAAGCCCGACTGGTGGCAAGAGGCTTCAGTCAAAGGTGGGGCATTGATTACAATGAGACGTTCTCGCCTGTTGTACGTCACAGTTCACTGAGAATTCTAATAGCTTTAGCAAGCAAGATTGGACTTAACCTAGACCAAATGGACGTCAAGACTGCCTTCTTAAACGGGAACCTAAACGAAACTGTCTACATGAAGCAACCTGAAGGCTTTGAAGACAAAGAGAAGAAGGACTGTGTATGTCAGCTCAACCGTTCGCTTTATGGTCTAAAACAAGCTCCCCGAGAGTGGAACAATAAGCTTGATGGTGAATTGAAGAAACTTCAATTTCAACAATCCAAAAATGAACCATGCATTTACACGAGATCAAAAGGAAACAAGATCATCATATTAGCAGTTTATGTTGATGATTTGTTGATATTTTGGAATGACGAAGAGGAGCTTCGTAAGGTCAAGAGTGACCTCATGTCCAAATTCGAAATTAAGGATCTTGGGGAAGCTGATCTCATTTTAGGAATGCAGATAAATCAAACAAAGGATGTGATCAAAGTTGATCAAGAGAAGTATATCGAGAAACTTCTCAAGACCTTTAGAATGGAGGA
Source organism: Pammene aurita (assembly GCA_947086415.1). NCBI lineage: Eukaryota > Metazoa > Arthropoda > Insecta > Lepidoptera > Tortricidae > Pammene > Pammene aurita. Next base: position 8,540,026 of record OX352313.1, read on the forward strand.
CTGCAAGACAGCAGCAACTCCGGCAACTGCTGGCTGTCATTTGAAGAAGTCAGAGCACAAGCCTGACGACAGGATCCCATACCAGAATCTTATCGGATCTTTGATGTATTTAGCAGTGTGTACGAGGCCAGACATAACGCATGCAGTTAGCAGTCTGAGCCAATTTAACACCTGTTATACAGAAGAACACTGGGTAGCAGCCAAGCGTGTGCTCCGCTACCTTAAAGGAAATAAAGCTCGTGGAATAGTGTATTCTAAAGGATACAGTGCTGACAAATTCATCCAAGGATATTCAGATGCAAGTCACGGAGGTGATGAAGACAGAAAATCCTGGACTGGTTATGTCTTTATAGCTCAAGGCGCAGCTGTCTGCTGGCAAAGCATCAAGCAGAGGACAATAGCACTATCTACTGCAGAAGCAAAATATTGCATATGTCAGAAGCTGCAAGAGAGGCAGTATTCCTCAAGAGACTAGTTGCGGAGATCACTATTAAGGAAGAGAAACTGATTCCTATCCTCAGTGAGAGCCAATCTGCAATAGCGATTGCAGAAAATCCAGTGCATCACCAGCGGACGGAGCATATAGACGTACGTTATCATTATGTCAGAGAGGCAATCATGAATGGGCAGATAGCCGTCACGTATGTTGCGACTGATCGTATGGTTGCGGATGCATTAACAAAACCTTTGGCGAAAGGAAAGTTTGTGTGGTGTACAAGTAAGATGATGGGCATGCAAGGTAACTGAATTTTTTCTTGATGCCTGTGGATTCAAAGTTAAGGAGGAGTGTTTGAAATGAGGTTGTGGTCTACTGGCCACCTTTGTCTATGAGTATTTATGACAATGCTTTTCAAATTATAATTTTGAATTCGGTTTTTCGGAAAACATTAGAATCTTCTAACCATTGGTTGTCAAGTCTGTATTGGTAAACAAACATCTGTTTTTCTCTTTGTTAATCTTGTAATTATCTTATAATTATATGTGCTAGTGAATTTATCCGTTGTGCTTATTCGTGTCGCTGCTCCCTCTGCTTAACACTAGTCCTTATCAGTCTCCTTTGTGAAACAAAACTGAATTTATTAGTGTAAAATTAGCTAATATTTATTAGTTGCTGACTAATAGCTAATACTTTAGTATAGCCTCGAGAAACGCACACTAGTATACTCGTAAAAATTATTAGCTTACTAGCCTTTGCCCGCGGCTTCGCTCGCGTTAAATTCGGGGTAACACGGTTCCCCTTTTTAGGGAAGTGGCGGGTTAAAAAGAGACAAAAAGTAGCCTATGTCACTCTCCATCCCTTTAACTATCTCCACTTAAAAAATCACGTCAATTCGTCGCCCCGTTTTGCCGTGAAAGACGGACAAACAAACAAACACACACACTTTCCCATTTATAATATTACGAGTAGTATGGATGGGCTAATATTATTAGCATACGTCGTTATCGCGGGAGCAAAAACGATTTGACAGTAGTCAAAGATTATGAATAATAAGATAAAACAAAAGTGACAGTAGTATCAAGACGTTTGTACCTACAAGTTCAAAATTTATCGATGTTTTTTTTAATATCTAACCTTCGTATTCGATTTGATTATAGTACATACTAAAAAGATTAGCCACGCAATCCGTACGAAAACCTCTTCATTCACCTGTTATTCAAAACATTTTTCATTCATGATCGATTTGTCTGGACTTGTAGATAAAGGATTAATTTAGACACACGAAGAGTTTTATTTTCTCAAAAATCAACGCTAGATACTCGTAATTTTCATAAAAAATAAACCTTCTGTTAAACGAAATTTCTACTCAAAAAGACGCACTTTAACGAACGTTGAAAAGGAGCAAAACGAGTTTGATTAATCATTTCTAGCAAAAACATTGTGCTAGATATGAAGAACTTCTTAGAGGCTAAGACGTGTGGGCATAATATTCTGTTTATATTAAACGGACATTCTGTATATATTCTTCAACACATTTGTTTTTGCTCCCGCGATATTGTTGTATGATTATTAGTAGGGCCCGGAATTTTGCGTGCGGTTTGTGAAACGTTAGGGAGAGAACACCAATGTTTATCGATATATCGATAGAGTAGGTATTATAACTTTTTTCATCATTGAACGTTAAAAAGAGTAAGGTAAACGTACGAGTGCTCGAGACTCTCCTAATGGATGCCACCTTTATTCTTAAATCACTGTCAAAAGAGGTGACAGAAGGACGTAATCTATTGGGCATTAGCGTGTCGAGTAATGGTATTTTTACTTTATGTATCTTTAGTTTGAGGTATTATTTTTTAAAGACACTAATAAAAAAACTCCCGATTTATCGATATATCGATAAACATTGGTGTTCTCTCCCTATGACGTTTTACAAACCGCACGCAAAATTCCGGGCCCTAATTATTAGTCTAATAACCTTCAAGAAATAGGGCTCTGTTCCGGTACATTTATATTATCGACACACAATGCGCAGCTCTAACGGTACGCTTAATAAATTTACGTACCGACAAGCGTTTACGCCGTTGACCTAGAGACTATTATTACTTAATCCGCGCGAAAACAGTCCTTGTCGGTCCGCACTCCAGACAAGTCCTGTATAGAAGACGTGTATAGACGACTTCTCGTACAGCCGAGTGCGGTAATATTACGTCATAAATCGATATGGTTAAGTGGTTGTTTTTTATGATAAAGACCTTCTTTTTTAACATTGTTGTGTGTAAAAAATATGTATATTTTTGGCATTTTCGAAAGAAATTAAAGTTGGTAAAAAAAAGCGAAATTCAGAAGATTTTTACCGTTGCTTAACTTGTTTACTTAAAATTTGCTTTGGCGTGTGAGTGAGCGTCTTTGCGGACTAGGTCCGGCGGCCAAAAGGTTAACTGTACGTAAATCTTTTGGCGGAATATTCAGTGGCTGGATATATGGCTTCTCAGCCAATGGTTCCACCAGATATTTGGTACAGAAGACTGCCTTTTAGTATCCAACGGCAAATCTCTACTATAGACAATGGAGGAGGAATCTATGGATAACTAAAACTAAAAAGTAAAATCAGATATAATCAGATTTTATGGTTTTGTATAAAGTAACAGGAGAAAAAGGCCTGTTTATTGTTTTGTTTTTATGTATTTCAGCTTACACCGAGCTGTGACGGCAAGAGTGGGATCTGTATGGAGTGTGTGGAGCGCCTGCGGGAGGCGTGCCGCTTCAAGATGCAGGTGGAGCAGTGCCAGGCCAGGCTGCAGGAGTGGCTGGAGGGAGAATCGTGTGTTAAAGGTAAATTGAGCTTTATTCATGTCTAGCAAGTCATACACCACTGGTTTGTTTAGGAGTGGAAGAGCCTAAATTTCCTTTGTGTTTGTGTTTTTTTTTGTATTTTCCCTTTGCCTTTTGTTACAAAATATTTGTTATTAAGTGAACACTAGTGTATGGAAACATATACTTAAAATAATGTAAAGTAATGAACCCAGATGCCCATCAGGCGTAAATATAATCTGAAAATTATTCATGAACTAAAAATACTTTTTGCATAAGCTGACACACTTTATGATAACCTACTCTTTTAAGGGAAAAGTGCGCGTTTTTAGAGTAAGTGTTCATTCTATTATCAACTGATATATTTGTATTATTTGACTCCTATTCTCTTTGTAATAAAATAAGGCATGTTTTGCATCAGATGAGCCCGTCGGCCTGGCAACTGAAGATGCTGCCGGCGATGTTTCTACTCGTAAGTGTTTACATCATTGTATTTATTTCCGGTCAATACTGGCAGCACGAGATTTATTTAAGGCATCCGCTGCGTTTAATGCCATTAGATTAGGTTGTGTATAATCTATATTTATAAATGCCTGTCCTGACTGACTGACTCATCCACGCAGAGCCGAAACTACTGAAGCTAGAAGGTTGAAAATTGCAGATAATGTTATTAGGTTACACTTACACTGTGTACAAGTAATAAGAAGCGATATTGATAAATTCAATCCCTAAGGGGGTAAAAAGGGGTTTAAAAGTTTGTATGGGTAGGATTTACATTCGTTTACTGTTAATAAAATATAATTGTTCGGTTCCAAAGAGGACTGTACTTTGCTCTAAGTTTGCGAAATATGCGAGAAGTGGTGGGTGAAGTGAGGAGGTTGTTATTAACTTCTTTATCGGTCTACGTTAAAAGTGTTCTGTGTAAATAGGGAGCTTACCTTCGAACGCCGTGGCTGCTTCTGCAGAACCGCTGGTCGCTGTCGGATACTGTTGGTGCTATTTGAAAAGTGTCCTGTTGCTCGCTAGAGTAGACCTTAAAACCGTTACCTCCAGTCGTCCGACTTAGACCTTGGTTTATGCACGGTTGTCGTCAGCTGGCTCCGAATACACTACACTGGTTATGATAATCTGGCCTGCGAGAGAGTCGATAGTGGTGCTTTACGAAAGAGCGCGAAAACGAGAATTGTGGCTACGGATAGCGTATGGTTCGACACACGTTCGTTCATCAACTGACTGGAAAACCGGTTATTTCGAAAATCTACTGCAACGCGGTGTTGCCATACTTAGACACAAAAAATATATATACAAAACACAAGAGCTAAACTAAACAATAATAAAAGTGGTTAGTGGTGGAAAGTTTGTGTAGAGATTTACTTTTTTTATGTGACAGACTTAAATCTTTATGTTTTTGTGAAAAATAGTTCTCATACCAAAAACAATATTTTAAGAAGATACAATAGGGAGGGAAATTCCGTTTGGGAACCATATTATACGCGAACGAAGTCGCGAGCGGAAAACTAGTAAAGATATACAGTTAGGTGCATAACTGAGTCAAAATTAGTACCTTAGTAAAATGTAAATAATTTTATAACAATCAAAGTTACATAAAAGTTCTAAACGTAAAATATTAATCCTTGGGTACCGCTACAAAACTGCTTCACAAATTATTTTCTTCCGACTTATACATTTTTCTCAATTTCATACCGAAAACTGTGAAATTTCACCTAATTTATTTTTCCCATTATTTCATTTTTTCTTAGGCATTCCCAATTCAGTAACTCATTTAAAGTAAGGAATTCCACCACCCATTATTTTAGTTATCAAACATTTAAATCAGGCTTATTTTTGTAATTAGTTACTGGCAATGTATTGTCAGGTGCAAAACTGAGTCAAGGCAAATGGCCGAACAACTTTCTCGTTAGTTAATTTTTGTAGCGGACTTCATTCTGAGATAACCATAAAAATACGTGAGTGATATAAAAGTCATACACCTCATTTTAAAGAGCATATAATGTACTATTTCAACTAATTGTCTTACCTGGTTGTGTAAAAGAAAAATATCAATATCGGGTTAAATAAAAAAAATGTAGTTTAACGGTTTTTGGTTCAAAATCATGGACGAATAAAAAAATCAAGATTGTGAATGCAATGAATCGAAATTGGCTTTCATATGGATACATAGCTGACACCGAGACGAACAAATATAACCTGAAAGTTTTTATTTTTTTCATAATTGATAAGACTTATCTTCATTTAACGATGTCGGTGCAAAACTGAGTCAGTACCAAATATTATCTAATAGAGAAAATGTTTATTTTTATCTACAATAACATAATTGGTCAGTAAGTTTATTAGCGTTGTTACCAATTAATAATAAAATAGTAACTTAATAACTAGCCTCTTCTGAAATAATGAAAGAAACATGTCAAAGTGATGCACATTGGTTCAGTTATGCACCTAACTGTAGGTACAGTCACGTCTGAAAATATGCATACATTTAATGTGACAAAAATATGTAGTCACGACTTTATTATTGGTAATAAAGTCGTAGGCCTTGGGGCCTAACATTTTTTGTCACATTAAATGTATTCATATTTTCAGACGTGACCATACCAGGAAACCAGGAATACGCCGTCTGTAACTGACCCTAGATCCGACCAGAACCTAGTTCAACACAGATGGATGTAGTAAACCCGACGACCCGTTTCTCTTGTTATTTGCTGAGACAGTATTTTGCTAAACTGACTAGTGTAACCTGTGTTAAACCGTCGGACCTCAAGATAAATTAATTTAATTCGCGTTAGACCCGTCTTATGTTAATTTAGTATTATTTCTTTTTTTTTTTCAAAAGTTTCGCTAAGTGTTGAGAGTTATCCAATAACAAAATAAAAAAATCAAATGTAATATTTGTGACGTTAAGTTTGTTACTCTGTCCGGAAAGAGAAGTGCCGTAGAATGTAAGTGCTCCCATATAAACTATAAGTAATATAAAACTATAGGAAAATACAACTGCATTATTAAATCTACTATTGCGTTACTTGTACGTATAATTTGATAGACCTTAGTAGCTAAATGCATCTACATTTAAAAAAATACTTATGCCATAAAAATATTAACTAGTTATATCATTTATGCGTTAAAAACTAGCTGATTAATTAGAGTAGTCGCACAATAAACACTCCCGGAGACCAGTGACTCAACCAGTTTTCTTTTACACCCCGCTCACCCACTCGCACTCCAATACAAATGTATGGCCAATAAATTAAATATAATGGGACAATCTTACACAAATCAACATAGTCCCACAGTAAACTCAAAAAGTCTTGTGTTGTGGATACTAGGCGACGATATATACATATCGTTGGCCCAGGGTTCTATGTTTCACTTTTATCGAATTGAAATTTGAACATTGTCATAGTGACACTTAGTCTAAATTTAACTTGGACCAGCGATATAATAGTTATAGATAAATACTTACATAGAAAACATCCATAATTCAGGAACAAAGATCCGTGATAAACACAAAAAAATGCCCTGACCAGCTCAAACCAAACCTGGCTCGAAGGGGACCGATTATTGCACCCTAAATAAAATAATAGCCCACATACCCTACTTACTCGTTATATTACCAATGTTACCCGTTCTGTTTCAGTCGAGGAATCTGGGCTCCGGGTGACTGGAGAAGGGACATGTGATGACCCCACATTCGGTAAGAAAACATGCCTTAGTTTATATTAAGGTATACAGAATTCATCCTTACTTGACTTATCATGTAAACTAACTTGCGTCAATCTAGACATCGTAATGTCAGTTATTTTTGAGGTTATTCGTTGTTACTTTGATTATTGACAAAATTTTTATTTTACTTGGATAGATTTAATACTTTGTGAGATTGTTTAAGTATACAACAACATTTTAAGTGATTATCTCAGGGAACTGTAGCAATATGCCACAGGTTTTCTTACTACAAAGGAAATGCGTTAGGGCTGTATGTGGTGTACATGAGTTGGAACCCTGGCGACATCTTTACCGAAAATTGAAAGTGATGACCTTGCCCTCATTATACATTTACGAAATGGGTCTCTTTGTTAAGCTCAACGAAAGCTCATTCAAAAAAAAGGCGTCAAATAGCATATATCCATGTCGAAACGGGGCTGATCTCTGCTATCCTTTCCAACCTAACTCGGCTTTCTTTAGATACAACGTTTTATGTATGTCAATAAAAATATTTAATCATTTACCCGTAGATATAAGGAACTCTGACATGCCTCAATTTAAATTCAAAGTACATAAATTTTGCTTAGAAAAGTATTATTACAAAATTGACGAATATTTTAAAATTAAATGAATAAATATTTTTATTTTTATGGTATTTTTAAGGTATTTTTATGGTGATTTTATGACATATCATATCGTTAATTTTATGACGTATCGTATCATAGGGTATGTTAATAATATGTAAGTTTTAATGCTATGTTTAAGAATTAGAAGCTTAATATGACAATTATGTTTAAATTATAATACCTTATGTAACATGTAATAACTTATAAGCTTTAGCTTAAGTTCCATATTAGCACTGCCTTAGATTAGATTAGTAGTTAATAAGTAAAATTTGCATGCTTATTTAAGTAAAATGTACGCACTTAACCTGTACCTTCCAACTGTATTTATCACTACATTTGCAAATAAATATTTGATTGATTGATTGATTAAGCATCTATTTCAGTTAGTCAATTTTGCCAAAATAAATAACATAAAAAAAAAGTATGATAATATCTTTGAGAAGGGTTTGTTTGGGATTTTTAATCAACCTCGTCTATTGGTACATCGTAAGGAACCGGACCTAATTCCAATAAGGCCTAGTTTTTCTGTGGGTTAAAACTTATGCACTATACTTGCATACATTTTGTTGACATTTCTTTATTATACATAGGCATTTAATTTTATATCATTGTATTTTAATATTAGTGCTTATACAATTGTATTGTTTGCATGTTGTTTGTGGGCAGCTGAATAAGGAGGACAAAAAAACACATGTAACATCTTTAACTGTACCCTTTTCAAGCAAATAAATTATTTATGATTTATGTCAATTCACGAGATAAGGTTACAAAACGGACCACAAGCTCAATTGAGATGTGGCAAAAAACTGGGATAAGCGCTAGGAGGATGTCGTCTATAGATAGAGCGTAATGTTGAATCCTTGTTGCAGATGAGGAGTGCTCAGTGAAGGCGGAGATGACGAGCGACACGACGAGTGCCGAGGACTGTGAGACTGTATCGCGTAAGTTACTTCTTCATTATCAGCATAAATATTTTTAATGGCGAAGAGTTCGTTCATAGAACTCGATTGCCACCGGCTTCTCTTAAGCTAGGAGTTGCCAACCAGTGCTGCAGTGGAACGCGCCCCATATAAGTGTGATTCTTTTAATTGAAAGATCATAGCGCCCTCGTAACTTTTTATAAAGTCAAAGCTAGTACAAGAAAATTGGGCCAAATTACCTATATGGTACTAGTTTTTGCTATGTAATTTAATATAATTTGAATAGAATAGAAATATTTTATTCGTAAACACATACATATAAAATAAACAGAAGGAAATAAGACGTAAAACGAGAAAGTGCCACGAAATGGCGTCATCTCAGCATGATGCTGGCGGTTGTCACCGCTGATCTTCCGACTTCCGAAAGATAAAAAACTAAAAGCAAACAAATAGAATTAAAAGAAACATAGTCTACATAAACTTATGTACAAAAAGTAAAATATCAGTAAAACACAAACAAATCACAATCAAAAATGTCTGTCCGACCAAACTTGTCTTGGCCGTGCATTAGGCATAGAACGCATGCGCACTAATATTTGGTAATTGCGATAAAATCAAAGATTATGATTATAAATAGAGAAGCAGTCTAAGAAAATATTGCTCCAAGTTTGATAGTTTAACTAGATGGCGGTTCTTAAAAGCCCTATGTATATCGCGGTAACTGAAAAGTCAAACGTTTAGTTTGACAACCAGAGTTACCGCATAATGTATGGGGCCGTACAGCGCCATCTCGTAAAGCTATCAAGCAAGACTATATCTTAAGTCCGGTTTACACATGCAAGTTTACTTGCGGCAAGTTGGAACGCAGCTATATGCTAGTATGAAATGTATAGTATATAATATGCATGTCTCATTCTAAACTATAACTGCGTCCCTACTAGCCGCAAGTAAACTTACGAGTGCTGAGAGAACATTAGACTATGCTCCTCTATTTATACTCAATTCTTAAGATGTCAGTAAGTGATTCGTAGTTACCTACATGTTTCCAGTTCCTTCGGCCGACAAATCTGGTGCCAGCACGGCATCTCTGCCCGCCGGCGCAAGGGAACAGCTCGCACTGGCATGTTCCGTGAGGCTCGAGCGCCTCCGCGGCGATGAGGCGCCGCACGCGAGCCACACGTGTCCCGCGACATTACCCCACGAGCCGATGCGAGCTAGTCGTGTGGAGGACATACCGCCACACACCGCGTCCGCCCGCGCCGGGGAGCAAGTGTACGCGTGCGATACCTGCGGGACACAGTTCGCAGACAAGTCTATATTAATCACTCATGTACAGGAACATTTGATAAACAGTTTCGGTACACACATATTTGCTAAACATTCACAAATACAGACGGATACGGAATCCTACTGCTGCGATATGTGTAGTGAGCAATTTACGTCAAAACCTAATTTAATCAGACATATTAGAGCACACAAGGAATCAAACCGAATAATATTTAAAAAAAAGTTAGTTTTTCAAAATGAGCACAAGCCATATTTATGTCAACAATGTAACAAACGATTCCTACGTAAAAGGTGTTTGGACGCTCATAAAAAACTTCACAGCGGAGTGAAGCCATACCAATGTAAAGAACGTAGCAAGCGATGCGCACGAAAAGATTATTTACTTGCACATGAGAGATTTCATAGCCGAGTGAAACCGTATGAATGTAAGGAATGTAACAAGCAATTTGCAAATAAAAGTCATTTTAACACACACGAAAGAGTCCACAGTGGAGTGAAACCCTACGAATGTAAAGCATGTAAAAAGCGGTTTGCAGATAGAAGTAATTTCAACAAACATAATAGAATGCACAGCAAACTGCAGCCATATGAATGTAAAGTATGTAATAAAATATTTGTAAGTACCGCTGATATCAATATACATGAAAGAATCCACAGCGAAGTAAGACTTTACCAATGTATGGAATGTAACAAGCGTTTTGCACGTAAAATTTATTTGACTATACATGAAAGAATTCACAGTGGAGTGAAACCCTACGAATGTAAAGCATGTAACAAGCGGTTTACAATGAAAAGTTATTTGAACGTACATGAAAGAGTCCACAGTGGAGTGAAACCCCACGAATGTAAATCATGTAACAAGCGGTTTGCAATCAAAAGTCAGTTGAACGTACATCAAAGAGTCCACAGTGGAGTGAAACCCTACGAATGTAAAACATGTAACAAGCGGTTTGCAGATAAAAGTAATTTGAACAAACATATTATTAGAATCCACAGCTGAGTTAAGCCATAAGGTATATAACAAACAATTCACCCATACATTTACTTTACAATAAAGAACTTACAGTGAAGTGAAGCCATATTTATGTAAATAATGTAACATGATGGATGTACATGAGAGAACCCACAACGGAGTGATGAAAACGTACGAATGTTTAGAATGTAACATAACATTTGCAAAAAATATTTTAAATCAAAAATTAATTAAGTCACCCATGAAACATTCCACAATGGAATGACACCTTATTTAAGAATGTAACAAACCATTTACAGCGCCCAGTTAATTCATCATCACAACTATGTAGAAAGTAACAAAATATTTTCGTATAGAAGCTTCACTCAATGATACGCCCAAGAAAAAGCATTTATTTAGCTCTAAATTTTGTAACCTGGAATATTGTGAGAAAGATAGTTGGATACACATACAACTAGTAACGTAGTAGTGAAGCCGTACAGTTGTGAGGAATGAAAGAACCAGTTCACATTACGGTCTGAATACGATAGACATAAAAGAATTCATACCAGTGACAAATGGTACTAGTGCGAAATATGTGAAGATTTCTTCTATGAAACAATTGCAATTCATAAAAGCATATCTAGACCTTAATCCCCGTTAAATGTTTGGTATTTAGATGGTGGTACTCCCGGGGGTAAGCCAACAGAAGTCCTTCGAGATCTACACGCTTTATTACCACTTCTTGGTGAACTGGGTCTCGAAGACAACGCAAATAATTGCGAATTCTTCCCCCGTAGTATCCCTTCTCACCCTTCTTTTACACCCTTACCGCATTTAACACCCTCATTCCTGGTCTCAACAAAATTTTAACCTCTTGGGTTCTACGATTTTCCCTGATACCGTCCGTAGAGCCTTTCAGATAAGAGAACAACTACTCTTGTCTGCGAAGGAAAGGCAAAAAAAGCTATTTGCGCATATAGCTCTTACGGTATTGAGATCCTGCTTTGCTGTTCCAAGAATAAAGTACTTCCTGCGCACTGCGCACGGTACCTGCTTCACCCCATACACCTTGACTCGTTTGATGTCGCTTTAAAGGAAACCACAGAATGTTTAATTAATGTATTTTTTTTGAAGACCAGTGGATATTGGCTTCTCTGCCGATATTAAATTTGAGTTCTCTTAGTAATAGACGTAGTATGCTCGACTTAATGTTTTTACATAAAATACTAAACAATAAGATTGTCTGCATGGAAATGGTTAATCTGATTGGCTTGAGAGCGCCGTCCCGATTACCAACATGTTACATCTATTAGGTAGTTTTAAGTAGATATAAGTATACTTAGGTTAAATTGCTAACTTACTTTAGTTAAAATTGTAAATGCTAGTTTTTAGTTAAAGAACTCGTGTTTAATGTCATACGCATGCTGTGATTGCCTGTAAGTGGGGGATCAATTGTATATATTTTCAATCTTTATAATTAAATGTGTGTTGTATCTCCTGTTGGTAGCCCTAACCAATAAACAAATACGAAACGGTGGATTGGGTATACGGTGCGCACTAGAGCTGATCCTTCCGGCCTTCATGGCATCGACGGCAGTTGTGTTGTGGACCTTGTCACTAAAATTTTATCTTTGGATGGTGGCAAGGCCCAATGGTACCCTATGCTTCCGACGCTTTATCGGCCTGGAGGGCTCTCAACTCTGATGTGCCTGTGCCCGACAAGCCTTACCGCCAACATCTATCAAAAAAATTACAAAATTATTTAAATCATAAATCATCTATCGGACGATGTGAGTGTGAAGCGCCTACCTAACGGACTCGCACAGAATGCTGCTGGCGCTGACAGAGCCAGACTGAACGCAGCTTCAAGGCCGGAATCGGGGGCCTGGCTGCACGCTGTTCCCTCCCCGAATCTAGGCACCCTGCTCCACAACGACTCGATGACTGTGGCTGTTGCTCTTCGCCTAGGCTGCGATGTTTGCCAACCACACCAATGCATTGTTGTGATTCCATGGTGGAGAGCAACGGTCACCACGCCCTGAGTTGTTGTCGATGTGCAGGGAGATCCCTACGGCACTACGCATTAAACGACATCATAAGAAGGATTTTAGTGTGTGCTAATGTCCCTTGTGTGTTGGAGCCGCCAGGCCTCAGCTTTGGCCTGACGGCTTAACACAGGTGCCGTGGGAAAGGGGTAAGTAAGTGCCTAATCTGGGACGCCACATGCGTCAGCACTTTTGCTGCCTCCCAGCTCAGCCAAAATATGCGGTCGTTAGGAGCAGTCGCTGAGTATGCGGCATCCCTTAAAGACGACAAATAGTGCCCTCACGGCATATCTCTTTGTCCTTCTAGCGGTGGAGATATCCGGGTGCTGGTGCGTGGAAGGAAAGGTTTTAGTTGGGTCGCCGCCTGCAGACGAGAGGCCTTGACCCCCGCCGTGGGTCGTTCCTGCTGCAGAGGTTGTCCATCGCGATCCAAGTGATCCAACGCGGCAACGCAGTAAGCGTGATGGGCACCTTTTCGCCGGGAGCTGCTCGGAATGGGTTCCTTATTTTAGAGTGAGTTTATAAGTTTAGAAATATTTTATGTTTAAGTTAGATTTCGGTTTATATATAGTTTTCTACATAATTGTAACTTTTATAAAATATATTACCTTGAAAAAAAAAGAGTATAATAAAACATCAATAAATATATGCTTTTGTAATGGTAATCTTGTTAAGTAAGTTATAATGATGCAAGACAACTCGGTTTTATGAAATCATCCAACAAAGAAAGCTGTGCGACCAACAGATGAGAAACGCAGGGTGTTTGATTGATATCTGATACCTATATTTTTAGTAACTACACGGAATTGTTAGTTTTTCGAAACTGTTAATAGCCTATTGTTAATACAAGAGAGCATAGTGGCTGTTAGTCTCTCGTGCTTAGATTGAGACCTGAGCTGAGTGCCACAAAAAAAACTGTTACTTTCAAGTTAGCGAAAAACAACGTAATTTTAGTATTTAGGAATTTGTGTACATACTTGTGTCAGTCAGTATTTTTTAGTCTACTTTTTTTTGTGTATTTTGAACTGAATAAATACTTTAATTTTGCACTTTTGAATGTTGTGTATAATATTCACCTTTGCACACTGTATAAATTGAATCAATTAGCAACAAAATAAACCAATGTTGTTCCGTCTACAAAAAAAAACATGGAATTGGTAGATATTTGAAGAGACTCAGAGAACCTGGGCTCCACGAATCCTGGCCTAATGGAAAAAAATGATATTCGACTCCGACACCACTTGTATTTCCCAGTTCAGTCCTTTTGCATAGAACTTTGCACTCATTTAGATCTCCATTCTTTTTGCGGCGAAGCCCACAGCCAAGCATATTTTTTGTATTGAACTTGGCTCTCCTTTTTTACATTTATGTTTTTGGTGGGATATCATTACTTTTTGTAAAGAAAAGTAGGCAGGTATTTAGATTTAATGTTTTTTCTTGCGTTTCCGCTGCATGGTTTTGTTTTTTATGCTATTGTCTACATTCTCCCGCGCGCCGCCGACGACACACCGTTGGCCGGTCGTTTAGCGCGTATTACAAGTTTTTTGTATGGGGACACCACTTATTATTTGACTTAACTTTAGGTTTATGTTTATAGCAAATATAATAATACATATATTGGGATAGTATCAAATATTTGCTAGTAACGGTTCCAACGATACAATTTAAAAAAAATAGTATGGGGACCCCCCCTATTTTTTAACTTTTTTTATTTTTAGATTTTTTTCCTACGCTTACACACAATTACCGAGCTGGATTCCAAATTTCATCCTTCTAGGTCATCTGGAAGTAGGTTAGGTTTAGGTACTATATGTCAGTCAGTCAGTGCTAAAATTTACGACTTTGACCTTCATATCTTTTTGACCGTTTGAGCTAGCTTCATGAAATTTGGGCTTCTAGATGTCCTTATGGATATAATTAAACACACGTAGTTTTATGTGTTTACGTTAGAGAGGTTTTGAGTTATAGAAGGGTCAAAAGTGTCACCAAGTCGTTCGTGTAAAATACACTTGGCGCTGGCTAGCCAGTTCCTTTGCTTGAACTTGGCTTGACACGCTGCCGCGTGTCTAGATATTTATCTAGTTTAGTATTTAAATAATAGAAGGGTTGGGCAGATGAAGTTAGATTCAGGCAGCTCGAGCGGTCATTTAAATATCTATAATTAAAAAACAGTTACTTTTTTTATTTCATGAGTACTATCACTGTGCTTCAATACAATTTTTTGATGTTTTGAAGGCATCTCTGTAAACGCTGAGCTAGGGTCGGTAGGGACGATTCGTTGGTGAGGTAGGGGCGATTTGTAAGGAAAGTGTAATAACGGGCGTTGGGGCCAACAGGAGTTGGAAACAGCTATTAGACATGGCAATTTGTAGGGCCCAACATGTTGTGTACCCTGCCTCTCCCTCACCCTCCTTCAGCTCCCTACGGGCCCAACCTCCTATTACACCTCCCAACACAACATGTTGGGCCCTACAAATTGGCATGTCTAATAGCCGTTTTACACAACAGATTGGGCCCTACATATTGCAATGTCTAATACCGGTTCAAACACTAGGTTGTCTGGAAGAGATATCGCAAATCCCTAATATCTATGAGACCGCCTGTTTACCACTATTAACATTTTGAATCTGTGTCTGTATTTATTTTTCATTGTGTCGTGCAATAAATAATACTGTTCTAATTAATAAAAACATCTTTGGACCCAATTATGATAGTGGAATTGTTGGATCGAGCGAACTAAACGCATGTACAAGAAAATGATAAGAAGTAATAACCTCAAGTTGAATTCGTTATATGTATACGGTTATCTGCGATCCTGACATCATGTTGATGCCAAATCGTGGCAGGTATAGACACCATTATAGTGCTGGAGCCCGCCTAACTAGAAATTTATCAAAATCCTAACCAATTTTCTTCCATATAGCGTTGTAGAGCCCATCTCGGAGATCATGAAAACATAAGTCTTAAAGGTCTTAAATAGCCATAAGTATGTATGGCGTCAAGTTGAAAATACAATTTTTTGGCCTAAATTTATCAACGAGCCTACCGCTCCGAATTTTGACTCATGATTTAGCCCACGTCAAATAACCTACATACCAATTTTAAGACCATTCTGGTGGGCACATAAGATTTTAAGACCAGTTGAAGTTGCAATTTTTTGGCCTAAATTTATCAACGAGCCTACCGCTCCAAATTTTGACAGTAGTTAAAGGACCCATTCAACACACCAAATCCCAATTTTAAGACCGTTCTGGTGGGCACATAAGATTTTAAGACCATTTTAAGAAATAGTCGACTTCATAGAAAAAATAGCAAATTACTATAAATTCCTTAAAAAAATAAATTTTGCTGGCACAAACACAACTGCATATTCATATATAAGTATCTTGTAATTAAAAATGCCCTAAAAGTATTTCGCAATAAGTCGAAAATTGGAGAAATTCGTCATAGCAGTACTTAAGTCACCGGAGTCTTAAATCACTAAAATTATTATTTATTTTAAACTTAATGTCACAAAATATGATTTGAAAAGCCAGACGTAATGTCTATAAACATTTTCTACCAGTCGCTCATAAGTCTAAACTGATAAGCGTCAAGTTAGGTGCACTGAGAGTATATTACTGACTGAAAAAATTACCTAACTTTATTTTAAATCCTACCATTCCAACTATTGACAAACGGTTTAGCTCACCTCAAATAACCCACATACCAATTTTAAGACGCCCACCAGAATGGTCTTAAAATTGGTATGTGGGTTATTTGGTGCATGAGATTTTAAGACCAGTTGAAGTTGCAATTTTTTGGCCTAAATTTATCAACGAGCCTACCGCTCCAAATTTTGAAAGTAGTTAAGGGACCCATACACCAAACCAAATACCAATTTTAAGAGCATTCTGGTGGGCACATAATATTTTAAGACCATTTTAAGAAATAATCGATTTCATAGAAAAAATAGCAAATTACTATAAATTCGTTAAAAAAATATTTAGCTGGCACAAACACAACTGCATGTTTATATTTAAGTGTCTAATAAGTAGTAATTAAAAATGCCTTAAAAGTATTCGGCACTAAGTCGAAAATTTTAGAAATTCGCCATAGGAGTACTTTAGTCACGGGGGTCTTAAAACACTAAAATGATTATTCATTTTAAACTTATAACACAAAAATACGATTTAAAAAGCCAGACGTAATGCCCATATTGCCCATAGGCATTTTCTACCAGTCACTTAAAACTCTAAACTGATAAGTGTCAAGTTATAGTGCTGGAGCCCGCCTAACTGGAAAATTATCAAAAAACTTAACTTCCATATAGCGTTGTAGAGCCTACCTCGGAGATCATGAAAACATAAAGTCTTAAAGATCTTAAATGGCCACAAGTATGTATGGCGTCAAGTTGAAAATAATTTTTTTTGGCCTAAATTTATCGACGAGCCTACCGCTCTAAATTTTGACAGTAGTTAAAGGATCCATTCAATAAACAAAATCCCAATTTTAAGACCAGAATGGTTTCTGGTGGGCGCATACGATTTTAAGACCATTTTGAGAAATAGTCGATTTCATAGAAAATATAGCAAATTACTATAAATTCGTGAAAAAAAATATTTTGCTGGCACAACCACAACTGCATATTCATATTTAAGTGTCTAGTAATTAAAAATGCCGTAAAAGTACTCCGCAATAAGTCGAAGATTATAGAAATTCGTCATAGCAGTACTTTAGTCACGGGTGTCTTAAATCACTAAAATTATTATTCATTTTAAACTTAATGGCACAAAATATTATTTGAAAAGCCAGATATAATGCCTATAGTCATTTTCTATCAGTCACTCATAACTCTAAACTGATAAGCGTCAAGTTAGGTGCATTGAGAATATATTACTGACTGAAAAATGACGTAAATTTATTTTAAATCCTACCGTTCCAAATATTGTCAAACGGATTAGTCCACTTCAAATAACCTACATACTCATTTTAAGACCAATCCGGTGGGCGCATGGTTGTGCCAGCAAAATATTTTTTAACGAATTCGTAGTAATTTACTATTTTTTCTATGAAATCGACTTTTTCTTAAAATGGTCTTAAAATCATATGCGCCCACCAGAATGGTCTTAAAATTGGGATTTTGTTTGTTGAATGGGTCCTTTAACTACTGCCAAAATTTAGAGCGGTAGGCTCGTTGATAAATTTAGGCCAAAAAAAATGATTTTCAACTTGACGCCATACATACTTGTGGCCTTTTAAGACCTTTAAAACGTATGTTTTCATGATCTCCGAGATAGGCTCTACAACGCTATATGGATGAAAATTGTTAAGTTTTTTGATAAATTTCCAGTTAGGCGGGCTCCAGCACTATAACTTGACGCTTATCAGTTTAGAGTTTTAAGTGACTGGTAGAAAATGCCTATGGGCATTACTCTCGCTTTTCAAATCATATTTTGTGCCACTAAGTTTAAAATGAATAATAATTTTAGTGTTTTAAGACCCCCGTGAGTAAAATAATGCTATGGCGAATTTCTAAAATTTTCGACTTATTGCGGAATACTTTAGAGGCATTTTTAATTACTACTTATTAGACACTTAAATATAAACATGCAGTTGTGTTTGTGCCAGCTAAATATTTTTTTTAACGAATTTATAGTAATTTGCTATTTTTTTATGAAATCGATTATTTCTTAAAATGGTCTTAAAATCTTATGCGCCCACCAGAATGGTCTTAAAATTGGGATTTGGTTTGGTGAATGGGTCCCTTAACTACTGTCAAAATTTGGAGCGGTATGCTCGTTGATAAATTTAGGCCAAAAAATTGCAAATTCAACTGGTCTTAAAATCTTATGCGCCCACCAGAATGGTCTTAAAATTGGTATGTGGGTTATTTGAGGTGAGCTAAACCGTTTGTCAATATTTGAAATGGTAGGATTTAAAATAAATTCAGGTCATTTTTTTCAGTCAGTAATATACTCTCAGTGCACTTAACTTGACGCTTATCAGTTTAGAGTTATGAGTGACTGTTAGAAAACGCCTATAGGCATTACGTCTGGCTTTTCAAATCATACTTTGTTCCATTAATTTTAAAATGAATAATAATTTTAGTGATTTAAGACCCCCGTGACTAAAGTACTGCTATGACAAATTTCTCAAATTTTTGACTTATTGCGGAATACTTTTACGGCATTTTAAATTACAAGACACTTAAATATGAATATGCAGTTGTGCTTGTGCCAGCTAAATATTTTTTTTACGAATTTACAGTATTTTGCTATTTTTTGTATGAAATCGACTATTTCTTAAAATGGTCTTAAAATCTTATGCGCCCACCAGAATGGTCTTAAAATTGGGATTTAGTTTGTCGAATGGGTCCTTTAACTACTGTCAAAATTTGGAGCGGTAGGCTCGTTGATAAATGTAGGCCAAAAATTACAACTTCAACTGGTCTTAAAATCTTATGGGCCCACCGGATTGGTTTTAAAATTGGTATGTACGTTATTTGACGTGGGCTAAGCCGTTTGTCAAAATTTGGAACGGTAGGATTTAAAATAAATTTACGCAATTTTTTAGTTAGTAATATATTCTCAGTGCACCTAACTTGACGCTTATCAGTTTCGACTTATGAGCGACTGGTAGAAAATGTTCATAGGCATTATGTCTGGCTTTTCAAATCATATTTTGTGACATTAAGTTTAAAATAAATAATAATTTTAGTGATTTAAGACCCCCGTGACTAAAGTACTGCTATGACGAATTTCTCCAATTTTCGACTTATTGCGGAACACTTTTAGGGCATTTTTAATTACAAGACACTTATATAAGATTATGCAGTTGTGTTTGTGCCAGCAAAATATTTTTTTCTAAGGAATTTATAGTAATTTGCTATTTTGTCTCTGAAGTCGACTATTTCTTAAAATGGTCTTAAAATCTTATGTGCCCACCAGAATGGTCTTAAAATTGGGATTTGGTGTATTGAATGGGTCCTTTCACTACTGTCAAAATTTGGATGGCTCGTTGATAAATTTAGGCAAAAAAATTGCAACTTCAACTGGTCTTAAAATTTGTATGTAGGTTATTTGACGTGGGCTAGATCATGTGTCAAAATTTGGAGCGGTAGGCTCCTTGATAAATTTAGGCCAAATAATTGTATTTTCAACATGACGCCATACATACTTATGGCCATTTAAGACCTTTAAGACTTATGTTTTCATGATCTCCGAGATGGGCTCTACAACGCTATATGGAAGAAATTTGGTTAGGATTTTGATAAATTTCCAGTTAGGCGGGCTCCAGCACTATTAGATCTTTGTAAATGTCATTAACGGTCGATCGAGCATCAATTGGCTGTTCATTAGCTCCTTGGAGTCCATGTCTATGGATGGATTTGCTGTCAGTATCAACTGTCAAGTCAACTTATATTGCATGGATGTACTACTCATAGAACTCAACATGTCATTTTTGGAGTTTTTTGTATTAAATTATTGATAAAGCGTGGAACTTATTTATTTCAATTAAAAAAATAGACGCATAAAATAAAAAGCGGTAAATGTTGTTGTTATTGCTGTGCATTCAGAAAAACTGTATGTTATAAAATGGGGTCCACAAATCAGTGTCACTGCTGCCTGCAGCGCCCTTCAGCAAGAGATATGAAGGCGCCGTACACCAGTCTCGGAATATCGGAGATTTACTCCGCTATGCTAGAAGAATGCTTCTTAATAAACGTAAGTCTCGATACAGGATGTCTCCTATAATTGTATATAACAAATATGCGAAGGCTACATAAAAGTATAGGCCAATTTTATTAAAAACGGAATTTCTCCCTTCAGTTCACATTCCTCATCAGTGATCGGGGTTTTGGATGCCACTCGGGGTGACCTCAATCATTATGTTAATATGGATATGCCATCGTATTATTATATTACATATTGAGTATCAGTAAATTGCTCTTACGAACCCATGTTTTAAATAAATGTCATTACTGGTCCATAAAACAAGCCAGTCCTCAAATAAGAAAATAACTGTATAAAGCCGTATAGAAAATACGACCAGGAGGAAAAAAGCAACCAAACGATTAACATTTATTTTAATTAATTTATTGTAAACAACATCCCCACAATCCCGCCATGACTTTTTTTTACGTTACCTACACCTAAATAAATAAATAGGTACATCTTTGCATAACTTAATTAATTTTTCGCATAATCATTCTTATTTATATCATAACCAACACTGCTTTTTTAATGTTGTTTATTTTGTAAATATATTATCAACACGGAAATAGTGTAAATTTTTCGATTGGTTTAATTGGTATCGCGGGCAAAGTGGCATATCCATATTTCCCATTTCTACTTGACATTCTGCGATGTGACATCCAAAACCCCGATCACTGTTCATCATCAGAGCTCGGAATAGGTAGTACCTATTTACCTAAACTTCACAGGAGGACCTAACTAAGAGTGGTTACAACCACCAAAAAATATTATTAATTTTTATTGAACGCGGGATTTCCCGGGATTAATAAGAGTACATAATCTACACTAATTCACACTTGGGGTCAATTTATTAGTAAAATTCAATAGTTTAATGCCGAAAAATGCGTGTCGTGGCATATGACGCACTGTGTAGAATATCGATCAAAAATGCAATGTGTATGTGTGTAACGAGGTAATGGAAATAAAAACTCATTATCATACGTTTAAAATATTAATTGTATACAAATTTGTACTATATAAACATCTTTCAATCTGTATCATCATTATCAACATCAAAAATATGATCATTATCAATACTGTTATCATTGTTAATATCATTGTTGAAAGAGTTATATAAACCATAACCATAAGTTTTTCAATATTTTCAACTTTGAGACAATTTCTTTTTACATTTAGAATCCACTTATACATCGAAAAAGACCTTTCAACATCAACAGAGGTAAGATGTACAAAGTTATAATGTGATAGTAATGGATTCTCTTCCTGCTTATTCTGTACAATGTAGTCACGGATGCCTCTAATAACATCGAGATTGGGATTCCTGTTTATGACATTGTCGAGTTTAAGTTTGACTGGCTCAGATGAACACCACCCTAGCACGGCCCTTACTTCGTCAAATATATCAAAAGACTGTACTATAAATAAGTTTGATATCTGTATGGACTTTAAAGCAATAGGAATTATTCTATAATATTCGTCAATATACATCACGTCATTTTTTTAATTCGCTTTTTGAAGAATGTTTTTAGCTTGTCTAATCGCATTTTATATTTAAAATAAATTGAACTTAAAGACTGTACACGATAAAATCCGGGCACGCATGATACGGTAAATTCGGATCCACATATGTCTAATTGATATTGCCTCAGAACTTCTTAATAGTCCTACAACTGTCTTAATTTCTTCATAATATTTGGCATAATATGAAGCTGCTTCCAACCAAGTGCCCCATCTTGTTATTACAGGTTGAGGTGGAATGGGCATATTGGAAAATTCTCTTTTAATATCTTTACCTTGTTAGGGGCTTTTAAAAATACCTTCTTTACATTTGATATTAAAACATTAACATCTGAGTATTCATCCCGTATTTTCTCTGACACGCGATGAAGAGCATTAGTGGAGTACGGGAACGCTAAAATTGCCCTGAAAAAAACATAACTCACAAGTCCGATTTTTTTTTGGTATCAGCAAGAGTACACTGAGCACTAATGACGAAAACTTTTTTCTAACTGTTTTTGAGGTCGCTGTAGGTATTAAAAATAAATTTGTTAGCGACATTTATAAGTTTAACAAAAGATAATTCAAGTGGTATTTCTTTTCATTAGATTATCGTAATTAACTATATGAATGTCCCCTGACATTTACTAACAGATTTATCGATAGCCGTTTTTAAAACTAATAAAAAATATATACTTCCTCCAAAAGATAATTAAAGTGTCATATGGCAACTGAAATATATTAAAAACTATCGAAGGCAAGTAATGGGTTTGATTTATAACACATTATTCAATCGCTTAAATTTTAATGAACAATTGAATTTTAAAAGCGTTCTAATCGCCATAAAAGAAATCTCGAAATTTTCAAGTCGGGGCTCTCTGTTCATTATCATTTTACTAAAACTTGCACCAAAATTGTAACGAATCCATCAACCGCTCCAAGTATTTTTAACTTATCAGTTCTCAACGTAATTCAAACTCGCGGAGATTATGGCAGCAGTCATGGCGCAAGCAGCGGGACCAATCACGATGCGCACGCGCCGTTGCCTGTTCGCCGCGCACTGTTGCCTGTCCGCTGCGCTGTTTCCATGGTAACCCAGTAGGTACGCGAATATTGTCTCTTGACGTTTGGTTTAGTTTAGGGCAGAGTAAATAATAGTACTGCCCAGTATGCGAACAGTTATGAGCTTTGATAACTCACGATTTTATTTTTTTGTTGGAGAGTATATAATTATAACAAGTCAGTGAGTTATCTCATTTTTATATGTAAAAAGATGGCGAAGGCGGTGTATGTATGTACCTACTTCATAACACGATCATTATTAGTGTTTTTCTCTTATGCAAAAACATATGTACCTACTCGAGTATGATGTCAAACTGATTGAGTGACACATCGCTGGCTTAAGTATAAAATGAAAAAAAAAAACGTATTTTTGTGGTTGCGATATTTTAATATTTACCCTCTGAGTTATAACTCAGAGGGTAAATATTATAAGTGACTTTGAAACTTCGGAGAGGTTATTTATTAATCGATTTAGATGCTGATTCAAAAAGTATTTTTTATTGTAGTGGTCAAGATACGGTTTATAGTTGGTTACATTGTCATCATCATAACCTCATAACCTGACGACGGCATCCTGTAGAAATCGAGGGTACTATACGAATATCATATTTACATCTACCTATAATGGTTTGGTCAAACCAAATAAGAATGGGAAGGAAAAAAACGGTCAATACACCTAATAGCGGAATAAAACATTCCCACCTGCTCCCATATGGTTTTTTAAGTGCGAAGAGATGGAAAGACTTTGCTCCTTCCTATATTTACATGGAGGGAAATATCGCCATCAGTTCCCAGCGGGCACATGTGGAAATAGGTATATTTTCATCCGTTCCTGGCGGGTACAGACATCGAACGAGAGGAGTCATTCGCATGTGTGCCGGCCTTGATGAAGGTCATGCGCTGTGGGGACAGATGAGAAACCTAATACGAGAATAAAAACTTCCCACCTGCTCCCACATGGCTATCCTTGTAGATGGAAAGTTTATATTGCCTCTTCCCATGTTTATATGAAGGGAACTATTCCCATCGGTTCCTAGCGGGCACATATGGGAATATGTGCCCCCATGTTCTGAACGAGAGGAGTTGTTCCCAATCTCATCCATGCCCGCCTTGGTCATGCTAGGCCGGAGCAGATGGGAATACATCTAATAGCGGAATAAAACATTCTCACCTGCTCCCATATGGCTTTTTATGTGCGAGGAGATGGAAAGCTTTTTTACGCCTTCCTAAATTCATATGGAGGGAAATATTTCCATAGGTTCCCAGCGGGCACAGATGGAAACATGATTATGTAACATTTTAAACAAAGATATTAGTTACAGCCATGGCGCGTAGTTATAGTGCCCGAGAGGCAACCAGATGGCTCGCGGTATTTGAGCTCCCGAAGTGTTGTGGAACCGCCCTGTGCAACCCCGTACTGACCCAACATGTACTTTGCCCCCCCCCTCTTTTTTTTCCCGACTTCCAACACTGACGGATTGATCGACTGACCAGGGCAGGGTGAATGGCAATTTGCGTGCTCGGTCTTCATTACATGAAGACACTGGAAATTAAAAAAAAGTCAAAGTCGGGTTAGTTCGGGTTGCACAGGGTGGTCCCACAATACGCCGGGAGCTCAAATACCGCAAGCCACTCGGTTGCCTCGCGAACACTGCAACTACGCGTCATTGCTCTGAATATATCAGTAAACGAAGCCTAATAGTCGGTAGTGATACTGCCTATGAAGCAGGAGGTCCCGTCTCTAATCCTGAATAAGGCATTTATTTGTGTGTTTATCACGTTCCTGAGTTATGGATGCTTATTTTATTATTGCAACATATGTCGTCTTAGCCATTTGTATTTTTGTACTATAAGTAATCATATTATATTCTCTAACTAAAAAAGAAAATCGCACTTGTGAGTTATCGAAGCTCAAAACTGTTCGCGTACTGTAGTAAATACAGCGTATAAACGATAACAACTTTTCATATTTATTTGTTTGATTTAGTCACTTTACAACTGGTACAAGTTATGTAATAAAGTAGTGTCAAGATCATTTTGAATCCCTTCCCCGTTTACCTATTTCTGCTGCGGACTGTACAAATTATGTAACATCTTAAGTAAGGGCATCAATAAACGATAACAGCCTTTCATATTTATTTATTTTAATTTAATCTTACACCCAATTATTTCGTACATTAGTCCGACTACTGTAAGAAAGAAATTTTGCTTTATACACCGTGGGCCCATATAACTAGACAGATTTTAACAGTGTATTCCTGATCACATTTAAATACTAAAATGTCCTATAAACTTTTCTGGAATACGCCTAGTTTCAGAGTTAATATCAATTTAAAAAAAAACATTTTTTAATAAAACTCATCACAAAACGCCTTTCTAATGGCGTTGTTGCCACTATTGGACATAGTTTACACGTCCTTATTGACAGATATCAAAGTGACAAGGAAAACTTTGCAGAAACTAAATTTTTATAAAAAAAAATGTATCAATTTGTTTTAGGCGATAATTTTATTAATAACATTTGATTTTCATGTGCAAAATACATTAAAAAAATGAAAAAAAAATTTTTGGTTGAAATTTACCTAAAGTCACATAATATTTTTTTCTTCTTTTGGTTTAGAAATTCGTGGTTAAGATCTGTCGGGTTATTCCAGCCCACGGTGTATAATAATCTCCTGTAAATTCTAATGATTTGTTTAGTTTTTAGCATGCAAATTTGAATGTCAGAATTAGTTAATTGAAATAATTTTATTCTATTGTTTTAATTTTGTAAGTGACTGTTTTATATTACATTAGCTTTTGCCGCGACTTCGTCTGCGTGGGATTAGTAATCGGGAAGTGGTGACTTTTTTATTTTATAATAAAATAATTTATTGTGTAGTATCTCTTTTTAAGTATTTTTGATACTTATGGGATAACAACGCAAACTATTTCGATATCTAATATTATCTAAATATGTACAGCGGTTATTGGTTTTTGATTCCTCTTGTAAACTTCCACCCCTTTTTCATACCTTTATGGAATCATTTCTTATATAAAACTATTTTATATTCTTTTCCAGAGCTCAAATTATCTCCGTACCACATATTATCTAAATCAGTTCAGCGGTTAAAAATTCCCTATACGAATTTTGAGACCCCTATTCACTCTCTTAAGATTTGATTTTCCTTTATCCTGTTTACTTTGCCAAAACTCCACTATATCCATACCAAATTTCATCAAAATCGATTCAGTGGTTAATAATTCACCATACAAATTTCCAACCCCTTTTCACCCCTTTAGGGTTAATTTTCGGGATGAAAACTATCCTTTGTCCTTTCTCGAGCGAGACCCATACTATCTCTATACCAAGTTTCATCTAAATCGGTTCAGCAGTAACAAAATCCCCATAAAAAATTCCAACCCCCTTCTCGCCCCCTCCAGGATTGCTATTCGAGATGAAAACTATCCTATGTCCTTTCCCGGGACCCAAACTATAACATTAGCAAATTTCAAACAAAATTCCAACCCCCTTTTTACCCCTTCCAGGGTTGATTTTCGAGATAAAAACTATCGTATGGCCTTTCCCGGTACCCAAACTGTCTCTTTAGCAAATTTCATCTAAATTGGTTCAGCTGTTTAAACGTGAAGAGGTAATAGACAGACAGACCCACACACTTTCGCATTTATAATATTAGTATGGATACTACGGATATGGATTGTTTCCTGAGGATCAAACTACCACTAAATCAAGTTTCATATAAATCGGTTCAGCGGCAAAATTATCCCCATACAAACTTCCAATACCCTTTTCTCGCCCTTGATTTTCGGGATGAAAACTATTCGGTCGTTTCTCGGGCCTCAAATTATCTCCATAATAATTTTCACCCAAACCGTTGCAGCGGTTAAAAAAATTTCCGAGGATAAATCTATCACTAGTTTCATATAAATCGGTGCAGCTGTAAAAAATCCCCATACAAACTTCCAACCCTCTTTTCACCCTTTTTAGGGTTGATTTTCGAGATGAAACTATCCTATGTCCTTTCCCGGGACTCAAACTATCGCTATACAAAATTTCATCTAAATCCGTTCAGCCGTTTTCACGTGATGCGCGGTCAAATAAACAGACAAACAGAAGAACAGAAAGAAATAAAAATTCTAAAAACTGTTACAACGTGTTCTGTTATCGATTCTAAGTATCCCCAACCTTTTTTTTTTTAACACGTTAAACGCCAATGGAAATTTCGACTACTTTCGTTGGAGCCGCGTTGGTCACCGGTGACCGGCACTAACACTATCTGTCTAGGCCATGGAGGTCACCGGTGACCGCAGTGTAGGTTCATGTTTGAACGGCTGTTTTAAACTGACGGACACTATTACAAGGCAAAACTCTATTTGATGTGTACGGCATGGCCTCAGAAAATAGTTTGTACGCTTTGGTTCTTATTTATACCTATTGACAGACAAGAGAGAGCCGCCGTCCATTCCAATTGGAATGGTTGATTAGTGATTGTAATAAAAACAATATTTTATTGTTAGTAAGCATTAGAAACCCGACTTATTTGTTATTTAGAAAAGTGATATTTATCTATTATATGTGAAAATAAAACTTATGGAACAAATACTTTAATAGTTAAATTTATTATAATTCATTTGTTCATTACTGCAAGTGGTTACAAAATGTTATATTTTATGGCTACAAAGACATGATATACGTTTTGATACTGATCACACTCATAAGAAAGTAGTACATTTATTACTTAAATTACATGACTTCGACTTAGAAGCTACAGAATCTTGTATACTTATACATGTATACGGTGAATTTATTAGGTAGTTACCTAATTAACAGACAACTAGCCCTAATTAACACAAATCACAAAATATATACGTCAAAAATATGTATAATATTTCGTATATAATATTTTGTCCTAATTAAATAAATTTAAAAGGAAATTAAATTACACAATCAACGATGAACTATGTTAAAACACGAAATACATAAAATAGGCTTTTCTGGACAGTCCTCACAATACGTATTCACTTTTTTGGTCTTATTTTTAGCATAGGATCTTCCAAGGGTAGCGACATTTTCCCGGTAACACTGGACACACATGCGTCTGCTTGTCCTAGCTGGACCCGGTTTTTTAGCCAATCTATGAGCTACTCTTCTAGCTCTTGGAGCAGGACTAGCAGGAGGATGTGTTGTTGCATGCCGTCCACACAAATATTTCAAGATCTCTCTCCTAAATTCGGTAATTGCCATTTTTTGGCTTTTAACAGTTTGGTACAAGATTAAAGCGTTCACCATGGCTGTATTCAGTAGCAGGTTAATAGCTAATTTTTTGTACCATTTCACTGATTTGCGTAAGGGTGAGGAATATGCTGCCATCTGATCTGAAAGATCTACTGCACCTTTTGCTTTGTTATAGTCGATAACTATTTTAGGCTTCATGATGACTCTACCACGTTTTCTGACCTCTTTAAATTGGTGAGAGTGTTTGGTAGATAGAAGGAAAACTTCTCTTTTGTCCTTCCATTTCATGACCGTTATTCCATCTGAACTTTCCTTAGCCGCGTATTTGCCTCGTTTCAGCTTTGCAGTAATGACTTCCTTAGGAAGATGCTTTCTGTTCTTGCGGATTGTACCCACAAGATGGGTTTCGGCATTTAGATGTTGTCTAGCAAGATCTACACTTGTATACCAGTTATCAGTATGAAGTGTGTGTCCTTTATTCAGCAGGCCGTTATAGAGAGACATGACCACATTGACAGGTGTGGTATTTACTTGATCGTTACTTTTTCCTGTATATACATTGATTTTGTACGTATATCCTGGAATAGTGCAGAGCTTAAATTCCTTAATACCGTACTTGTGTCTTTTTTGTTTGTTATATTGATGAAAGATTATTCTTCCACGGAATGGGACAACACTTTCATCTATGCACAGATCTTTCGCAGGTGTGTAATTCTTCTGAAAGTTCTCATTTATCGTGTCGAGTAAATTTTGGACTCTATGTAATCTATTCGATCTATTATCTTCGTCTTGGTGTGAGAAATGTAGCATCTGTAGCAACAGCTCAAACCGGTTGCGACTCATAATCTTTTTTGGAAAATTCTGTCCCATGATCTTTGGACCAATAGTCGGCTATTTTGGGTAGTTTTGCTAATACCATGAAAACTACTAAACCGAAGAACTTTTTTATTTCTTCTGTTGATGTCGGAATCCACTTGCGAATCCGTGCTGAATGTGAAACATTTTCGTTGCTTGTTATTTTATTTATAGCAAAAATATTTGTATCGTTCGCAATTTGTTCAAAAACTTCATCAGGTACCAAAAGAGCGTAAAAATCAGCTGGAGACTTGTTTACCATGGTGATCATAAGATGTGTGGGTAGCCCAGGGAACTCAGTAAACGGAATAATTGTACGTTGGTTACCTCGAGGCTCGAACCAGTTGGACGATGATGGGACGCACCCTGAAGCACTTGGTGAGTTCCTCCCATTTTCGAGATCACTAGATTCACTGTCAGATTCGATTAAAATACGTCGCCGTTTTCTACCCCTTGCTTGAAAATTATACTCATCTTCAGACTCCAATGGAATGTAAACACTGTTGTCCAGAAAAGAAATTTCTATATTTTCAATTTGTGAGAGTTCCTCGTTAGTCAAATCAAATTCTTCAAAGTCATTTTATTATTTATATTATTACCAAAATACTGTTATATATACCGCCATTTTATTAAACACAGTCACAGGATAACATGGTCCGATGATTGAAGTGTCATCTTCTTTGTAAGAGACTCAGAGACTAACTGATTTACTAACACACTTTTGTAAGGAACATAAACACAAAATATTAGATGCAAAAAAAATTGCGAAGATATGAGCAGTAATAAAAGACAAACAGTGTATTTACCAAAAATGCAATTTTCAACATATGGTGTTGTAAAAATAGCACAATACCGTCGGCATAATCTAAGGTAAACTGCGTGTAAATAAAAAAATGTACTTACACCAAAGCACAGGTGTTAGAAAAGACAACAAAAGAGCACCAGGAAACAAAAGAAGTTGCTAAAATGCATTTATAAACTTCATTATTATAGCATGTAATTATGAATAATTAGGGAAAGGTGTAGTGTTACAATACATACAATACAAACAGATGTGCCGTTGCGGGCGGCACTGTGGCCACCACGGCCCTACGCGAAGGAAACACAGATTTGTTTCTACGCAGGCCATGACGGCCACCCGTGACCAGCATTGATATTTATAGGTAATTTTGTAGAATAATAGTTTATTTTATATGTTTCGATAATAATATGATG
Source organism: Pammene aurita (assembly GCA_947086415.1). Taxonomy (NCBI): domain Eukaryota; kingdom Metazoa; phylum Arthropoda; class Insecta; order Lepidoptera; family Tortricidae; genus Pammene; species Pammene aurita. The sequence continues at coordinate 8,570,385 of OX352313.1, forward strand.
TTTATTTTGAGAATTTAGCAAAAAAACATGATGTAAAAAATGGACAAAATTTAAAATTTCATACGGCCTTACTTATACACGTAATGCCGGACACATGGTGTCCACCATGGCGTTCAACGTGTTAAATATCTTCCATTTACAGATTTTTGACTCTCTTCAGCTTTATTATATGTATATATTACCATTGTAACCTACCATATGTGGAAGAGCAGTATCTCTTGATGCAAGTATCAAAAATATTTAAAACGAGATACTAGCTCAGCTACTGTAAGTTACATAATAAATTATTTTATTTATTATTTTTAGTCAATCCACTGGAATTAGTTATTTAATTTAAACATCTCACCAAAGACATTCATTAATAAACGATAACAGCCTTTCAGTGTAACTTTTCCCATCTGTGCCCACCGTGGACCGAAGGGAACAGTTTGTTTTCCATCTGTGCCTAACCCACGTGACCACACGCGTAGACAGGTGAGAATATACTTAACAAAAAGACATCAATAAACGATAAGACTTACAATTTACTTCTTTAAACTTGTCGATCCACTACTGGGATAACTAATGTAATATTCATATCGTATAGAAAGCTATTTCAATTCACAACACCACAGACATTCGAATTCGAATTCGATTTGAATTCGGCACAAAATAAAAATATAAATGTCCATGTAAAATTCAATAATTGACCACAAAATGCACTTATCTTCGACATTTTGTTTTGTTTGAGAGGATCATCGCCATGGCGGTTGAGCAGTGAGAGTTGAACATAATCAAAGACAGTGACACGGCGCGTCGTGTGGACGCGCTCGCGCTGTCCGCGCAAATCTCCATGCGTTCAAATTACGAATTGAACTGATAAGTTCATAAAACTTACAGCGATAGATAAATTCGATATTTCTTTTTTAATAAGCATTACTATAATTTACTATAAAATCAATCTATTGATGAATCTATTAAACCAGATAGTTAATTTACATAGCTTTCAATAAATGCAGTCATCACAAAACACTTGAAAAATGTTTTTGCGGAAATATATATTTTTTTACGTTTTACATTATACTGAATTAAGCTGTTGAAAAATACGTTATTAAATGACAGCCAATGCTCAAACCGTCAAATACTATTATGTCATGAAGCAAAACGCCACTTGTATAATCTTACCTTGAATTAAGATTCTCAGAGTATTCTAACTGACTACAAAAAATTGCGCCCTTGTGAGTTATCGAAGCTGATTTTGTTCGCGTACCCAACTATATGGCTTTTTATGTGGGAGGGATTGGAAAGTTTTTTTGCCCCTTCCTATATTCATATGGAGGGAAATATTTCCGTCGGTTTCCAGCGAGCACAGATGGAAATTGGTGTATTTTCCATTCCTGGCGGGTACAGAGAGGAGTCATTCGCATCTGTGCCAGCCTTGATGAAGGTCATGCGTGCTGGGGACATATGAGAAACCTAACAGGGGAATAAAAACATGCCACCTACTCCCACATGGCTATCAATGTGGAAGTAGATGGAAAGTTTCTATTGCATCCTCCTATTTTTACATGAAGGGAACTATTTCCATCCGGCTCCGGTGGGCACAAATGAGAATAGTTGTGTTCTCATCCGTTCCCGTATAGACGTCGAACGAGAGGAGTTGTTCCCAATCCCATCTATGCCCGCCTTGGTCATGTGAGGCGGGGGCAGATGGGAATACACCTAAAAGCGGAATAAACTTCTCCAGCTGCTCCCATATGGCGGTTTAAGTGGGAGCAGGTTTCCACCTGGCGGGCATAGATGGGATTGGGAACAACTCCTTTCGTTCAGAACATGGGGGCACATATTCCCATATGCAGTTTTGTTTGCTTCTTCCTATATATGGAGGGAAATATTCCCATCGGTTCCCAGCTGGCACAGATGGAAATAGATTTTTATCCGTTCCTGGTGGGTACAGACGTCGAACGAGAGGAGTCATTCGCACCTGTGCTGGCCTTGATTAAGGTCCTGCGTGATGGGGACAGATGAGAAACCTAATAGGGGAATAAATACTTCCCACCTGCTCCCACATGGCTATCAATGTGGGAATAAATGGAATGTTTCTATTGCCCCTTCCTATTTTTACATGAAAGGAATTATTCCCATTCGTCTCCGGTGGGTACAGATGAGAATAGGTTTTCATCCATTCCCGGTGGGCACAGACGTAAAATGACAGGAGTCATTCCCATCTTTGCCCGCCTCGGTCATACGAGGTGACCGAGGCGTTTAGAGATGGGAATAAATCTGACAAGGGAATAAAATTTCCCACATACCTATACATGTGTTAGCAGATGGAAAGTTTTAGTTGCCTCGGCGGGCACATACGTCGAATGACAACATTCGTGCTCACGAGGAACTCACAGATGGAAATCATGTTTTTTCCCACAGAGAATGGATAAAATTGTAACTTTTCCCATATGTGCCCATCGCGGATCGAAGGGAATAGTTTCCTTTCCATCTGTGGCCGTCGGAGACCGACGGGAATATATCGTACAAAGGAGTCAATAAACAGTTAAGTCTTTCATATTTATTTATTTCAACTATTCAGTTTAATATGGATATAATGGATATTAGTCCGAAATAAAAATTATATTATTATTATTAATATAGGAATAAGTTATGTTATATCTAACCAAGAACATTAATTAATAAAATATAACAGTATCATACTTATTTGTTTGACGTAATATGATTAACTAACATTTTAAACAAAGATATTAGTTAAAACCATTGCGCGTAGTTAGTGTCCGAGAGGCACCCAGATGGCTCGCGGTATTTGAGCTCCCGAAGTCTTGTGAAACCGCCCTGTGCAAACCGAACTGACCCAACTTGGACTTTGTTCCCTCCCCCTATCTCTTATTTTTTCCCGCTTCCAACTCTGACGGATTGATCGGGGCCAGGGTGAATGACAATTTGCATGCTAGGTCATCATCACTTGCAGACACTGGAAATTGCAAAAAGAAGGGTTAGTTCGGGTTGCACAGGGCGGTTCCACAACACATCGGGTGCTCAAATACCGCAAGCCACCCGGTTGCCTCGCCGAAACTGCAACTATGCGTCATTGCTCTGAATATGTCAGTAAACGATAACAGCCTTCTATATTCATTTGTTTGATTAATCAACTTACTACTAGATAGCAGAGCTTGAAATTGAAAAAATTGTGCGCATCGAGAAAAAGTTGTGAATTTTTGAACATGGATATAGTGCCCCACGATGAACTAAGAAATGATGAACTAACTAAGAATGTATTGCTATATTTACACACCAAACGTGACTGTGTTATTAAGCAAAGGTACGAATAAACTATAACAGCCTTTCTTATTTATTTGTTTGACATAGATATTTGTAACGTCAAGGTAAACAAAGATGTCAATAAACGATAACAGCCTTCTATATTCATTTGTTTGATTTAATAAGCTTACTACTAGAACAAGTTCTGTAACTTCTTAACTAAGAGTGTATTCCCATATTTACACAATAAACGTGACTGTGTAACAACTTGAGCAAAGGTACGAATAAACTATAACAGCCTTTCATGTGTATTTGTTTGACTTAGTCAATTTACAACCGGAACAAGGTTGCAACATCAAGTTAAACAAAGATGTTAATAAACGATAACAGCCTTCTATATTTATTTGCTTGATTTAATCAACTTACTACTAGAACAAGTTCTGTAAAATGTAAACTAAGAGTGTATTCCCATATTTACACACCAAACTTGACTGTGTAACATCTTAAGCAAAGGTACGAATAAACGATAACAGTCTTTCATTTATTTGTTTGACTTAGTCAATTTACAACTGGAACAAGGTTGCAACATCAAGTTAAACAAAGATGTCAATAAACGATAAGAACCTTCTGTATTCATTTGTTTGATTTAATCAACTTACTACTCGAACAAGTTCTGTAACTTCTTAACTAAGAGCGTATTCCAATATTTACACACCGAACGTGGCTATGTAATATCTTAAGCAAATGTACAAATAAACGATAACAGCCTTTCTCATTTATTTGTTTGAATTAGATATTTGTAACATCAAGGTAAACAAAGATGTCAATAAACGATAACAGCCTTCTATATTCATCTGTTTGATTTAATAAGCTTACTATTAGAACAAGTTCTGTAACTTCTTAACTAAGAGCGTATTCCCATATGTACACACCGGACGTGACTGTGTAACATCTTATGCAAAGGTACGAATAAACGATAACAGCCTTTCATATGTATTTGTTTGACTTAGTCAATTTACAACCGTAACAAGGTTGCATTGCAAAATCATTTTAAATAAAGATGTTACTAAACGGTAACAGCCTTCTATATTCATTTGTTTGATTTAATCAACTTACTACTAGAACAAGTTCTGTAACTTCTTAACTAAGAGCGTATTCGCATATTTACACACCAAACGTGACTGTGTAACATCTTAAGCAAAGGTACGAATAAACGATAACAGCCTTCTATATTAATTTGTTTGATTTAATAAACTTACTACTAGAACAAGTTCTGTAACTTCTTAACTAAAAGTGTATTCCCATATTTACACACCAAACGTGACTGTGTAACAGCTTAAGCAAAGGTACGAATAAACTATAACAGCCTTTCATATAACACCCCACTCCCCGCATTCTTGTGCCCGCCGTCGTAGTCTATTTTCGTCAAGAGGGAGCAGATAGGAATATACTTCCTACTTTAGCTATGATACAATTTAACAAGTATCTACTTAGCAGAATACGCAAAATAATTATCAGAATTGAAACAGCAAATCAAATTACTTAGAAAGTCTTTGTCTCTTAGGCGCAGCAACTATTTCTTCTTCACTGTCTGGGTGTTCCTGCTCTAATATTGGTACTATTTCATCATCACTTGTCTCAAATGCTTTTCTATTCAATTCTATTTCGATGTCTTCGTCTCTCTCACCTTCATCAATTACTGGCTCTCCGATACATATTTTATCACTACAAAAGACACACAAGGACGTGCATTTCAGGCCCGATTTTTGGCACGTACACACATTTCGTTTACATGTCTTTTTGCACTTACATGAAATTATCTTTAATATTGTGTCCGGTACCAATTTGTCTGTAGTTTGGACGGGGACTAACCCGGGACCCTCGAGTGTCCAGCCCCAGTCTCGGGGATCGAGTTTATTGCCGATCCATATCTGAACCTGGTAATATACGCGATAAATATGTTGTGTCATCGCCATTTTCGTAGGAGGTAACGACGCCAAATCGATGCTACTTTTAGTGATCAACTGGTCAAATTTTTTATACCGTAAAGTATTTAAGTTAGTGTCTGTCATTCCACCATATAGATGGCAGTAAAATTGCTCTCCTGCTTTTGAAATTTCTGCTGCGTCTACATTGATTTCATTGAAAACTGTATGTTATTCAATCAAATACAAACACTGAAAACATTGAAAAAATAATCAACCCAGCAGGATTTGAACCTCGCATCGATACGCCTAACCGGGGCTCGATCGCTTTACCAATTAAGCTATGGATTCAGTTACTGAGTTGACGAAATTCTCAATGCCTTCAATCATCTTTTTGCATTTATTTTTTACATCGACTTTATAGCAGCCGTAAGCGACATCTAGGTGCTAACTACTAGAGTTAGATACCCTTCCCGCCGACCCTTTTACAAGTGTCACAACGGAAATAATAGATGGCGCTGCTATCAACTCATAATTATTTTACATATTTTTTTAAAGTTAATGTTTTCAGTGTTTGTATTTGATTGAATAACATACTATTGTATGAGTGGAATGCCCCACTTTAAAAAAATATGTAAAATAATTATGAGTTGATAGCAGCGCCATCTATTATTTCCGTTGTGACACTTGTAAAAGGGTCGGCGGGAAGGGTATCTAACTCTAGTAGTTAGCACCTAGATGTCGCTTACGGCTGCTATAAAGTCGATGTAAAAAATAAATGCAAAAAGATGATTGAAGGCATTGAGAATTTCGTCAACTCAGTAACTGAATCCATAGCTTAATTGGTAAAGCGATCGAGCCCCGGTTAGGCGTATCGATGCGAGGTTCAAATCCTGCTGGGTTGATTATTTTTTCAATGTTTTCAGTGTTTGTATTTGATTGAATAACATACTATTGTATGAGTGGAATGCCCCACTTTAAAAAAATATGTAAAATAATTATTCATTGAAAACTCTCAGAGTTTCTTGGAGCATTTTACTTTTTTTTACAAGGTTCATTATTTTCTTTTTACCTTGTTTGTATGTTGCTGATGTGGTATCACATCCAGATAGCGCGTGAATTACCGGGATTAGGTGGGTAAACATGTCAGTTATACTTGAGGCATTATAATATTTTGTCGGTGTTCTGCCTTTACCAGGTTTCATCATGGAAATATTGTTTATCTTTTTATACACCAGTATAACCAAAAGATCAATGTCTTCACCTACAATCAATATATGGTCATATGTGTGGGCTATTGATATGTCAACGGCCGTATCAATTATCATGGTGTCAGCGTCATCATTACTTTGGTAAACCGCAATCCCTACTGAAATAAAGTAATTCTTTCGCTATGGCGCTCATTGGGGGAGGCCTATGTCCAGCAGTGGACTAAAATAGGCTAATGATGATGATGATGATGATGATGTAGTTGTGATGCTTGTGTTTTTATTGATAGCTATATCAGGATATAGTTTTCCTTTTGATCTCCTTTGTCTTTCACATAGCTTGATACTCAGTGCATCGTCGTAGCCGTCAAAGATCACAGTGGCATTAGGAAAATGTGATCGTATGTATTCCACGTAAGTTTTGCCAATTTCCTCTTTAGTAGCACCTTTACGCCATATCACTTTATGTAACAAATAACCACCGTCAACGACATGAGCGATATTACTTTGATCAAGATTTAGATCTGAGAAATTTATTGGTTCAAATATTTCATACAGTGCAGACTTTTGATTTTTACGCATTCCTTCTTTATCAAATAGAGACAAAGGGTATGGAGCTAACTCGTACTCTAAAAACTCCTTGAGTTCGTCTTGGGTTGTTTTGGTGAAGCATATTCTTTTAAATATTACGTCTGGTTCAATCGGAATATTTCCTTCGGGGTCTTTAATAGATTCCCGTACTGTTGCCAAAGACTTTACAGTTTCTTTTCTAGAATATTTCAGATCTGAGTATGGAGTTCCTATTTTGTCTATCACCATTTTTTTACCAACATCGAGAGCTTTTTGGGGATTGACAGTATTATTTCCTATTACACCCGTACTAATGGACATTATTTCGTTAGTAGTGGGGAAAGGATCATGATTTGAAAACCAATCAATTAGTGTCTGTATATCTGTAGCATCTCTCTCCATTCTTGATTTAGTTCCGTCTTCGTCACACACTCTGTTATACAATGTGAGATTGGTAGTCCTAAAACCCATTTTTGTAAAACGTTGTCAGTAAGCCCTCTTCCTTGTGTTACTCCTCCAGAAGTTTTCATCGTTCTCATGAGACTTTGTTCGATTGTCATGTCTGACCATGTTCCACAAAAGGACTTACTTGTTCTTCGGATGGTAAATAAGCCCTCTACAAACTTTTTGTGTTTATCTGGAGGCATCATGTCTTTTAAATTCTCCATATCATTGAGATACAGGCTCGCTGATTTAGCATAGTTAAAATGCCCAGCTGCATGAAAATATGGAATCATGGCTTTAACACATTTTAAATGCAATTGCCAGTTACCCGCTCGTTCAGATTTTATAAATGCAAGTACTATTTTAACCATGTTGAAATAATTTAGCCAGAGCTCTGCAGTTGGGCCGTTATTTGGTATCATCCTCACAGCATTTGCGAATTTTTCTTTTACACCGTTCATGGTCTCCTCATCTTTTTCCGTTTCGTAATCATTTATTATTCCTTCGAGCAAGCAGTTCAAGTGAATGTTTTCATGTACACTCAAATCCATTTTTTTGTAAATTAAATCAAATAATGCCACGAAAGATAGCGTATGAGCTCTAACCGCTCGCTCGTAATGATGACCTGATAAAATCATATCTAATGATCCGCTAGCATAGATACACTCCCACAATTCTTTTAGGCCGCTGCCTCGCATGATATTTCCGATAGCACCCATAAACGACATGATCATGTGGAAGCCACCTAATCTGAGAATTATGTTTTTAATCAGATTATCTTCAGATGATTTAACAATATCTTGGGCTTTTTGATATAACGGCTGATCAAAGGTTACGACACATGCTTCTATTTTATTTAGCTTACATTGCTTTGCTGCATATGTCAAACTAGAGAGTATCGTGTCAGAGCTTGAGGGTGGACTATTCAAAAACGGTAGCGGTTCTATCTTTGTTAATTGCATATCTGTTGTGTTATCATTATATAACAAACTCATAAATCGGTGCCAGCCTGGTATATCCACTTGAATTTGTGATTTTCCATAGAGCCATAACAAATCTTGTTCTGTTATTTCAACTTCAGTTTCGTCTTCGTTGAACGAGAACAATACATTTTTCAAACCGGATTGGGGTGGCTTGATATGTATGTCTTTAGAGGGATATGATCAATATCATTAAAAAATGTTTTTGGTACATCTTTTAGTACAGGGATAATTTTATCGAATTTTGTTTCTTGTGAGTTAATGCATGCAATACCTCCCATGGCATGAAAAGTATTATTCCCGTCTAAAGTATTTACATTGACATCGGCATTATCAAATACATACTGAGTAAACTCAGAATTACGAACAGGGGTTGCCGTTGCTACTGCAGACATTTCAAAGTTTAGTGTTTGTCTATAACTGGCACAAAATCCAATGGAGTTCAGTTTATCTATTAAGTAGCGAGATGCATACTTGTGGTGAATCAATGCCGATATACCAAGCAGAATGGGCGAAAAAAAAGTTCGGGGACGCATAGCACTTATGATAGCATGCCCTAGTGCCAAAGACTTTCTGTGAAGAGATTCCTGCCTAGGTTTATTTCTCATTATCAATGTTTCTAAAAACCGCATTAAACTTTCGGGGCAATCATTTTTTGCACCATCAAAAAAATATACTGGTGCAGGGTATGCATTTTCATATGGATGTGATAGAATATCGTCAGATATCATCTTTGCTGCTGTCTCTATTATGCGTAGTTTTTCTAATTTCTCATTTTTGTTTCTACTTTCTTACCAACTATCATGCAATATTTTGTAACTATCTGCTAAGAAACAAACTACAGTGGGACTGCCTTTACTTATAATTATATTATCACCATACCTTTGTTTGAGATGGTATTTTATTACAGGATCGCTCGGAAGTTCAAAATTATGCAACGCATCTCTGATTTCCGACAAAGAGAACTGGCTATCTTCCGCAGAACCTTGCTCCAAAAACTCGTAAATTTGATCCATGGCAGTCGAATTTTCTACCCCAGTCGGGCGTCCACGCTTCAGTCCCGTAGCTCTGTGAGGATGGCAGAATTTGGAATAGCAGTTGTAGTGGTATCGGGCATTTCTTTTCACCAAATCCACGTTTTTTATGCGAAACAGGACCTGAAGTTAAACAAACGAAATATAATAATTAAATTGTCTCGTATTATATTTTCATTAAGTGGACTTCAACTGTATTTATTTTACAAATAATCAAATAAAAGGACACTGATGGATTCCCATTCCTATTCCCACTTATTAGCATGTATTATATTTACACACTGTATACTCAAATAAGCTATTCCCATATGTCAACTGTGGCGGGCGTTTAAACTTAATATATTTTTTTATATTTATAGTTTCATTACTTACATTCATGAATTGTTTCTAAATTTTTTGACCGACGGTTCAAAGGAGGAACGCATTTTTTTTAAACTTTCGGAAGTATTATTTTCGAAACTATTCATTTTATCCAAAAATTGTTTTAGAAGATCCCTATTGTTTGACTATGGAACCCTAAAAACAGTTATGTAAGATGAGTAAAGGAACTATTCCCATCGGTCCCCGGTGGACACAGGTGGGAATAGGAGCATTCTTATCCGTTCCCAAGGGGGGTGGGGCACAGGTGGAAATAATTACTTTTCATCTGTGCCCGGGATGAAAATGGGAATAGCTTATTTGAGTATAATATCGTTGCCTTCCCGAATGTCCCGGGTAGCCACAGGTCCTCGCATGATCAAGGCGGGCATAGATAAGAACGACTCATCTCGTTCGACGTCTGTGCCCGCTAGGAAAGGATGAGAATGCACTTATTCCCACCTGTGCCCACCGGGGACCGATGAGAATAGTTCCTTTACTCATCTTACATAACTGTTTTTAGGGTTCCGTAGTCAAAGAATAGGGATCTTCTAAAACTATTTTTGGATAAAATGAATAGTTTCATAAATGACACCTCCGAAAGATAAAAAAAAATGCGTTCCTCCTCTAACCTTTGAACCGTCGGCCAAAATAATTAGAAACAATTCATGAATGTAAGGTAATATATTGTAAATGAAACTATAAATATTAAAAAAAATATTACGTTTAAACGTCCCCATACATTTAGTACGAGGTTCGTTAAGTGTAGTGTAACCGAAGAACAAATCAAATTATTTTTATAAATATTTTGATTTGTTTATTTTTAAGTAGACACACTACGGTACTGTATGACATCTATAAAAGATAATTAATTTTGTATTAAGCAGAACGTCTGCTAACGATACCACAACTTTACTTTTTTTTTTTCTACTTTTCCATTTTTTTTCTAAGCATTGTGGTATCGTTAGCAGACGTTCTGCTTAATACAAAATTAATTGTAGTATGGGGTAGCGCATTGTTATCGGTGAATTCTCAATACAACTTGGGACTCCGATGGCCGGTTGAGAAGTGTAAGACTTCTTCGGCAGATGTCGCTAGGCGTCCCCCTAAGACGCATATGGGATATAGTGGAGAAATTCGCAGCCATCAGGTGTGTCTCAGTAGCTCAGTTGGTCAGAGCGATGGGCATGTATCCCAGAGTCGCGAGTTCGAGTCTCGCCTGAGGCAGTGGATTTTTCTACTTTTCCATTTTTTCTAAGCATCTATAAAAGATGAATTTTCTTTTTGGGTCAGTGAGGGCAGCTACTAGATCCCGAGCTGCTATGCAGCGAAAATGGTCTTAGAAGATCTTACCGCGTTTCTTACTTACTGGCGTTTACAGATTTTGGAAAAACATACACATACAAGTTTATTTTTTATACCAATCTATCCCATTTCTATCCAGGATCAAAAGCGTGTAAATTTTTCCCGTATGATTTGTATGAAAATAAAAACTTTTTTTTTTCACGTACTATTTTTTTATGCCAATTGATTCCATTCCTATACAGTTTCTATAGATTTTTATAGATAAAAACTTTTTTGACCCCTAGGAAATTATTCATACTGGATAGGAATGGAATTGATTGGTATAAAAAATGAAGCATGTGAAAAATAAAAGTTTTCATTTTCATACAAATTGTATGGGAAAATTTTCCCTCGATTTGTGGCTTTTCTAGCCGAAATTTTTTTTTGAACTCATACAAGCTCTTGATGGATAGGAATGGGATCGATTGGCATAAAAAAAAAGTTTCGCCAAAAATGACCTTTTTCTCGCCACGCTGTAAACGCCAATCTTCATTAATTTTAAATCGAGGGAAGGTCTTCTAAGACCATATTCGCATAGCAGCACGGGATCTAGTAGTTGCCGTCACTGACCCAAAAAGAAAATCCAGCCTGTATAAGTTTAAGTGTTAAGTGGTTTAATTTCTCTATTGTCATCAACCTAGCGTTTTTTACCGTTTTTTTCTTATTGGGGTAACGTTCTTTCGATATAAATTAAAAGTTTTTGATATCTTAACTATTACAACCTGTAGGTATACAGAGTGATTCAGGAGGCGTGAGCAGGAACAACCCTACACACTTAGCTAACGATAATAAAATAAAATAAATAATAAATAAATAAATGTTCTTGGCTAAACTCAACATCAAGGGGTAATGCCCATAATCCCCACGCTGGGCATGCGGGTTGGGGATCGCAGTTTGGTGGTGGGATTGTTCTGCAGGGGCGCTGCTGCCCGCCCCCCGGTATGTCCCTTAGTCGCCTCTTACGACACCCACGGGAAGAGTTGGGGTGGAGCAATTCTAAGCCGGCACCACACGGCAAGTATAATGAAATTTATTTGTAGTTTGTCGCCTCCTGTTTTTATTTTTGCAATAATTTGCAATATGTTTTGTTCTAATGTTAAAATATAGGCCAAGTATAAATGAGACAACTTCGGCAGTTTTTACTTATTTTGACATTACTTTTTCAATTGAAAAATTGTGCATGTCTGTCACTCTTAACTCCACCCGTTTAAACCTGCCAGATGCCCGTATCTAGCAATAAAGATAATACAGCTAACCAACTAGACGGGTTTCGTTGCTCTGAGATGTGACTACCTAAGCTAATAAATGGCGCAGTAGAATTACCGAATATGTGTCAATATTGCACTAAATAATCTAGCTCCGCTGTCAACACTGCTATTTATGCAATTTTTTGTCAACAGTGAACTAAATGTACCTAATGGTATTACTTTGTCCAGTTTAACTTCTCGCCCATGATCCTGGGCCTGATGTTCGTGATCAACGGCGGCGTGTACGCGCTGTCGGCGCCGGCGTGGGGCTGGCTGTGCGACCGGCCCTCCCTCAAGCCCAAGTACATCACCGTGCTGGGCTGCGCGTTCGTCGCTGTCGCCTTCCTACTCATTGGCCCTGCGCCCTTCATTTACGACCAAACGTAAATATTTTTGACAAATGACTAATGAAATCCTGTCGTATCTATATGATGACATACCTCCAATAGTTTGGGGCCCTTTTGGATACCGGCCGAAGGGGATCTTTTGTGTAATTAATTACCTCCTTTTGCACCTACTCAAGAGCTACTTATTGCATAAAAGTTATATCCCCGGGCTACAACAGGCTACCACACACTTTCAAAATTGACCCTGGCAACGTTTAACGGACGCACTCTGAGGCTTGACCATCATCTAGCGCAGTTGGAAGTGGAGTTAGAGAACATTAAATGGCATGTTCTTGGGTTATGTGAAGTCCGTAGAGACGGGGAGGACACCGTAACCCTAGACTCGGGCCATCTTCTCTACTTTCGCGAGGGTGATAAAACATCCCAGGGTGGCGTAGGTTTTCTCGTCAATAAGGCTCTCTCTAACAACGTCCAAGAAATCTCCAGTGTGTCGACCAGGGTAGCGTACCTGATCCTTCGGCTTTCCAAGAGGTATAGCATGAAGGTAGTTCAGGTTTACGCACCGACCTCGGCACACTCGGATGATGAAGTGGAGGATATGTATGAAGACATATCCAAAGCCTTGCACAACACCACAAAGGCTCACTTCAACGTTGTTATGGGGGACTTTAACGGCAAGGTGGGAATCCAGACTGGCAACGAATCCCGAATAGGCCCGCATGGTTACGGAGTTAGGAATCACAGGGGGCAAATGCTTGACAACTTCCTTGAGAAAGAGGAGCTGTTCTTAATGAACTCCTTCTTTAAGAAACAGCCTCAAAGGAAGTGGACATGGCAGAGCCCCGACACTGTGACAAAAAATGAGATCGACTTCATCTTGACGGATAGCAAGCACATATTCAGAGATGTCTCAGTGATCAACAGGTTCAATACCGGATCCGATCACCGACTGCTCCGAGGCTCTCTGAATATCAACTTGAAGCTTGAAAGAAACCGTCTGATGAAGTCCACGCTCCGGCCTAACCCAATCCAAATCATCGCGGGTACCGAGAAGTTTCAGCAGCTTCTCGGGAATCGATTTGTTGCCTTGGAACCCACTGATGACGCTGACGAGACCCTACACAATCTGGTCGAAACGCTGAGGGACGAGGGTATCAAGTTCTGCAGAAAACAGCATACTGGCAGAAAGTCCAAACTCTCGGATGAGACTCTGGGGCTGATGACAAGAAGACGGGAGACCACCCAAGCGACTTCGTTAGAGAGGTCAGACCTGAACAAGCGAATTGCGAAGATGGTACGGCGCGACCTTCGGAGCTCCAACACACGCCTCATTGAAGAGGCGATAGAGCGAAACCGAGGGTCCAAAGTATTCACTCAGCAGCTTAGCAGGAGCCACCTGACGAAGCTTAAAACGCACGACGGGAGGACCGTATTGTCGAAGCCGGAGATCTCCGCCGAGATAGAGGATTTTTATGGCCGGCTGTACTCAGCACATGCCCCCCACACTCAACGAGATGACCATGATTCCAGAGCCACCCTGACACGCCACTATACCGACGAACTGCCGGACATCAGTCAAGACGAGATCGTGTTAGCTCTGAGGCAGCTTAAAAATGGAAAAGCCCCCGGTGAGGACGGTATTACTTCAGAACTTCTGAAGGCAGGAGGAGCTCCTGTTATACAGGAGCTGCAGAACCTCTTCAATGCCGTCCTTCACAGTGGGAGAACTCCTAAGGCGTGGAGCGGGAGTTTGGTGGTGCTCTTTTTTAAGAAGGGTGATAGAACCCTCCTTAAAAACTACAGACCCATCACACTTCTGAGCCACGTCTATAAGCTTTTCTCACGAGTGGTCACGAATCGTCTCGCCAGGAGGCTCGACGAGTTCCAGCCACCGGAACAGGCTGGGTTCCGCGGAGGATATGGCACCATAGACCACATACACACAGTGAGGCAGATTATACAGAAGTCCGAAGAGTATAATCAGCCCCTGTGTCTCGCTTTTGTGGACTATGAGAAGGCCTTCGACTCCGTGGAAACGTGGGCTGTTCTGGAATCCTTACAGCGATGCCAAGTAGACTATCGTTATATCGAGGTGCTGAGATGTCTCTCGGAAGCCGCCACTATGAGTGTCCAAGTACAGGGCCAGCAGTCTAAACCCATCCCATTGCGCAGAGGGGTGAGACAGGGGGATGTCATATCCCCGAAACTGTTCACGAGCGCATTGGAAGACATGTTTAAGACGCTGGACTGGAAAGGTAAGGGCATAAACATAAACGGCGACTACATCTCACACCTGCGATTCGCTGATGACATAGTCGTAATGGCGGAGTCGCTAGAGGAGCTGACCCAGATGCTGGACGGCCTAGTTTCAGCCTCGCGACGCATCGGTCTTGGCATGAATTTGGATAAAACCAAAGTCATGATCAATGGCCACATTGATCCGGGACCGGTCGTCGTACATGGCCACCATCTTGAAATTGTTTCTGAGTACGCCTACCTTGGGCAGATCCTGCAGTTAGGTAAAAACAATTTTGAGAAGGAGGCCAAAAGGAGGATCCAGCTAGGCTGGGCAGCATTCGGGAAACTACGCCGAGTCTTCTCGTCATCCATACCGCAATGCTTGAAAACGAAAGTTTTCAATCAGTGCGTCCTACCCGTAATGACCTACGGAGCTGAGACGTGGACACTCACGGTAAGGCTGGTCCACCAGTTCAAAGTCGCTCAGCGAGCTATGGAAAGAGCTATGCTCGGAGTTTCTCTGAAGGATAGGATTCGTAACGAATACATCCGACAGAGAACCAAAGTTATCGACATAGCTCAAAGAATTAGCACGCTGAAGTGGCAGTGGGCCGGCCATATCTCGCGAAGAACCGACAACCGCTGGGGTAAACGTGTTCTTGAGTGGAGACCGCGTCTCGGCAAACGTAGTGTAGGACGCCCTCTGGCCAGGTGGGATGACGATCTGCGAAAGACTGCAGGCAGATGCTGGATGCGGCAAGCTGAAGACAGGGCGCTATGGCGCTCATTAGGGGAGGCCTATGTCCAGCAGTGGACTAATATAGGCTGATGATGAAATAAATGTTATAGGACCATCTTACACAAACCGACCTAGTCCCACAGTAAGATCAATAAGGCCTGTGTTGTGGGTACTAGAAGACGATATATATATTATAGATAGATATTGATAAATACTTAAATACATAGAAAACATCCATAACTCAGGTACAAATATCTGTGATGAACACACAAATAAATGCCCTTACCAGGATTCGAACCCGGGACCTCCTGCTTCGTAGGCAGGGTCACTACCGACTGGGCTAGAAGGCCGTTAAATAATGAATCGGCCACGATCAGTTTTTAGCGAAACAATAATGCCTTATTATTTTGATTAACCTTGTTGTTACGTACAAACTTTTCTACCCTGTAATCATGGTCACCCTACATAAACAAATCAATAAAGATAAAACCTCTTTATCAATTATGAGAGCACTTTTATTATTTAAAAAAAAATGTTAAATGAAATGACATACGATGTTTCCAAAGTAACCTGACATCTGATGAGATGACATAGATGACTTTCAATTTAACATGTATGACATGTATCACATAAAAACAAAAGGGCAACAGTCAGTACATTCAGTACTTACTAGACAAAGTATTCTAACAATTATCACCAGAGGTCGGCAGGAATGAGCTGTTTTCAGTTTTTGCATAACATGAACATACCTTGTCATTCAATGGTAAATGCCCCATGTGTAATTAATGTAATTATTAACTAATGAAATGATTTTATTTAGGCTTACGTCGCCATATATTATATTATATATATATATATATATAAAGTGCCGGGCGCTTTTTCGCTGTACATTGCTACTGCGTTTGTGTCAAGTAGAATTGTATAAGCAGATAAATAATTAATAATTTGAAAGCAACAGACGTGGACAGCATTTTAATTTAAAATTCCACTCCACTCACTTCAGTGGATGTAGAAAGATCTTTTTCTATCTATAAATGGATATTGAACTCAAGCCGATCCTCATTAAGAATTAAAAATAAATAAAAACTTATAGTTATTTATTAAAATAGCACAGAAATTTTAAGACATTTTCATTTCAGTTTTGTCTTCTTTAATATTTCTTTATGGATACACCTTATCCATATTAATATCTACAATTCATAAGTACATGACATTAATGATGTAAAAATAGCTCACCCCGCCAACCTCTGATTATCACAGTGTTCTAGTATTTGTAGATAATGTAGAGTGACCATGCGCGTCGCAAATAATTTAAAACTTTTATTTTTCATTTAAAATAAAACTGATTTGTAGTCTTATTAACTGATTTAATCCTGCTCACGTCTACAAAATCAACCTTTCCATACCTATACAGGATGGATTATCTTTTTGGGTCAGTAAGGACAGGTAAAAGAATTATCAGATCCTGTGCTGCTATGCGAACAAATGTTCTTAGCAAACCTTTCCTCAATTTTTAATTAATGAAGATTGGACAGATCTTGGAAAAAAACATACAGGGTACGAGAAAAAGGTCACTTTTGACAAACTTTTTTTACGCCTATTAATCCCATTCCTATCCAATTTCAAAAACATCTATGGGACCAAAAACATTCTGGCTAGTAAAGTTACAATTCGAGGAAACGTTTTCCTATACAATTTGTATGAAAATTAAAACTTATTTTTATGCGAATCGATCCCATTCCTTTCCAGTATCAATGGTGTCTTCTTAGGGGTCAACTTTTTACATACATTTGATGATGACAGAATTGAAATTTTATTCTCATTTTTCTATATCGCCAATCAGTCCTGTCACATGCAAGGATAATAAAACTGTATGAAACATTACAGTTACAGCAACAGATTTCCAGCAACAGATAAAAAAATGCGAATAAAATTAACTTTTTCTCCATATGGAAAAAGTTGTCTCTAATTTGTGTTTTTTTTTGTAACTTACCGTAAGTTGACCCACAGGAAACTATTGATCCTGGATATGAATGGAATCGATTGGCATAAAAATAGCATGTAAAAAATAAAAGTTTCCTTTTTCATACAAATTGTATGGCAATACTTTTCCACGATTTGTGGCTTTTCTAGCCGGAATTTTTGTTTTGGTCCCATACAAGATTTTGATCCTGGATAGGAATGGGATCGATTGGCATTAAAAAAAAGTTTGTCGAAAATGACTTTTCTCGCATCCTGTATTTTTTTTTAAAACTGTAAACGCCAATCTTCCTCAATTTGAAACTGAGGGAAGGTCTTCTAAGACCATTTTCGCGTAGCAGCACGGGATCTGGTAGCTACCCTTACTGTACCAAAAAGAAAATTCACCCTGTATAAAAACAAAGTTGTGCCTGTTAAACCATTTATAACTCAAGAACAGCTGGACCAATTTTTAATGATTCATGATTTGTTGGATTTGTGTCCATCCCAAATAGCAGAATAACAATTAAACTATTAGAAAGCATGTAACCTAAGCTGCCAATGTTACAGTGGGAGTAGTTGACCCTTGAATGAAGTTTGTTTTGGTATATGAATATGTAATTATATATAGTTAGCTAAGTGGTGAGGAATTAAAAGTGATCTGCATACTGTTATTTCCCAACAATGAAGTATTGCTAAATCTTCTTGACCAACTAATGAAAGAATAGGTACTTTGTATTTATTAATGACACAAGATAATATTAATTATTATGTTCTTATATTTTCCCTTATGGTTAAAAACTAAATATAATTGGACCTAATCACATAGGGGCCAAACTTTTGTCAAGATTTGAATGCCAACCCTGATTTGTTCAAATCTGAACCACTATTAATTATATAATTAACTAGCGGATGGATAAAAACAATCCAAAGTTACAGTTTCTCCTTAGTTTGACATCTCTGTTTACAAATCAGGTCTTTAATATGGAAATAATTAATATCCTTTTATATAATGACTCTAAAGCATAATTATTCCAAAAAAAATTCGGAGACTTGTGACAATACAGGTACCGGACTGGTGGCCGGCTGTGAGTCTGATGTGTTTGGCAAATAGTAGGTAAGTAAATAATAAGTAACGAAAACGATACAATCAACATAGTGATGTAGTTAAAGTGTTAACTGAAAATATGGACTCATTTACAGTCACCATCAGATATATCCAAGCGGCTAAGGTGTTATGTGTTGTCTCAAATATCTGCACAACGCCTCTATTGCCAAGAAGACAAAGTGCATGTTCAGATATTTTTTACTACCTTGGTTGCTCAGATATATTTGATGACGACTTTACCTATCTTAAAACTGTTAAACCATGGTTACTTCACTAACAAAGTATATCCTGGAATGCACATTTAAACAATATTTGAAATGTAATTGTGTACTTACTTCTTTACTCCAAGCGTCATTGTGAATTAATCCATACCGCTCTATGGACTCTTTTGTTTCATGTTTCGTTACAAAAGAAATTTGAACTCGTTTCTGAACCCGCCACTTTTTTTGCGCTTCCATGAAAGCCGCGGAAACATCATTAATACAAAACAGACACTTTTGTTCAAAATCAAAATTGTCATTATCTGTTGCACTTTCTTGCTGTTCTTTTCGTTTTATGAAGGCTTTTATACATTTTTCGTTAGTGTACGCCATCCGACATTTTCTATGAAGGCGAATGGTGTATTTCCCTTCAAAACCCGCCGCTTTTCCATCTTTTCTCTGAACACTTGCTTCTTGTAAAGTCAGAATGCCTTTTCTTTTCACCAAAACACAGTCAAAATTTAACAATTGGCCACAAATTTCACATATTTTCGACATTTTGTGTTGTTATAGAACAGTGACAAGTAACAGCGCGCCGTGATTGGTGGACCCGCTCGCACTGCCCGCGCACAAGACTCCCGCGCAAATCTCCATGCGTTCAAATTACGAATTGAACTGATAAGTTCATAAAACTTACAGCGATTGATAAATTAATTATTTCTTGTGTATAAACATTACTATAATAATAATAATAAACTAAACATGCTGACTTGAAAATTTCGGAGATATCTTTTATGATCAAGACATCGTTTTTAAAATTCAAATGCTGAAATAAAATCAATCTATTACTGAATCTATTATAAATTAAACCTGATAGTTACATAGCTTTCAATACATTGCAGCCATCATAAAATACTTGAAAAATGTTTTTGTGGAAATATATTTTTTTTGACGTATTACATTATACTGAATTAAGCTGTTGACAAATACGTTATTAAATGACAGCCGATGTTCAATCAGTCAAATACTATTACGCCATGAAGAAAAATGGCATTTGTATAATCTTACCTTGAATTCACAAGGCCTGTTAACAAATACCTACTTTATACCTAAATCTACACCAAAATCCGATATATTTTTTTAATAGTTCTCAGAGTATTCTAACCGACTACAAAAAACTGGCCACTTGTGAGTTATCGAAGCTGATTTTGTTCGTGTACTAGACTACATGTGCTAAACATGTAACATGTTTCATATTCGGCATATATTGCTTTAGGAGACGTCCTGCTTTTAACATATATGCTACGCTATCAGAACACAAAACTAAAACATCTCCTACTTTGTCCTCATACGAGTTTTCCCACATATTTTGTAGACATTCAATCACAAATTCACTTATCGTGTTTCCATTAACAACTTCCAGAACTTTACACGCAATTAAAAATGGTTTTTGTGAGAAATCATTCAAAGGTTTTACTAAAAAAAAACCGGCCAAGTGCGAGTCCAACTCGCGCACCGAGGGTTCCGTAAACACCTATAACAAGCAAAAACCTCTACGCGTTTACGAGGAAAAGGGTAGTAAGTAAAAACTTTAAAAAAATATTTTTTGTATGATTTTACTAAAAATGTCTACTTTTCGTAATTTTTCCTTTGTCTGTGCTATATGAAGTTTCTTCGTGCCAAGTTTCAAGTTTCTGAGTTTACGGGAAGTACCCTTTAGGTTTTGAGTTTCTTGCGAGTACTCAGTTTCAAAATATGCGACTTAAATTGCTATTTCTTTTGATTGCGTTGACATAAAAGTTTGGTTTTGCTACATCTGAAAGGTCCTATAGCCCTGAGTATTTGACATGAATTTCAATTTAATACCTCCACGCGTTTACGAGGAAAAAAGTAGTAAGTATAATATTTAAAAATTTTTTTTTTGTATGATTTTAATCAAAATGTCTACTTTTGGTAATTTTTCCTTTGTATGTGCTATATAAAGTTTCTTCGTGCCAAGTTTTAAGTTTCTGAGTTTACGGAAAGTACCCTTTAGGTTTTGAGTTTCTTGCGAGTACTCAGTTTCTAAATATGCGACTTAAATTGCTATTTCTTTTGATTGCGTTGACATAAAAGTTTGGTTTTGCTACATCTGAAAGGTTCTATAGCCCTGAGTATTTGACATGAATTTCAATTTAATACCTCTACGCGTTTACGAGGAAAAAGGTAGTCAGTTTAAAATTTTTAAAAATATTTTTTTGTATGATTTTACTAAAAATGTCTGCTTTTTGTAATTTTTCCATTGTCTATGCTATATGACGTTGCTTCGTGCCAAATTTCAAGTTTCTGAGTTCACGGGAAGTACCCCGTAGGTTTTGCGAGTGCCGAAAAACTCTAAAATTTGCAGCATAAACGACTGTATCTTTTGATTGCGTTGGTTTTTAAGTTTGATTTTTTCACAGCTGCAAGGGACAATAGACTTGAGTATTTGATATAAATTTCAGCTTGATACCTCCACGCGTTCCTGAGAAAAATGGTCTTGACAGACAGACGGATAGACAGACAGACAGACGGACAACAAAGTGATCCTATAAGGGTTCCGTTTTTTCCTTTCGAGGTACGGAACCCTAAAAATTAACAATATATCGACCAAGACAATCAGTGGTTTCGTCCAAAGAAATCCAAAGCTTTTGATCTGAAATTTTATCATAAATTAATCTTAATTTCTTTTTGAAAAGAAGATCCAAGTAAACTTTCCGCAGTAAAGATTCATCTTGAATAGTTTTACGGTTACTACAATTGCAGCAAATATATTTTTGGAAGAAGGATTTAAATCTTGGTTGATTTACTCGAAACCAAGGTATATCTATACCGTATGTAAACCTACCAGAATCATTTATTTAAACCAGTTGATCTGCACGTCGAGTATTGTACTATACCATGCTTTTTGTTAGTATTAGTAGATTATTTTAAATGTAATTGTTATTTTGAAATTATAAAATCTTACCTTTTTCTAAGTCGGTAAATCCTGTAAGTATCATCCTGTGATTATGTGTACGTTGTGAGTGACAGATAAATGCAACCCCATTGTTAACTAGAACATTCACACTTTCCATGCATTCATTTTGAAGACTTCTTGAATAACCGTTTTAGGGCTTTTTTCAAGTTGATAAATGAAAGTTATAGCCAAATTATGTTAAATTTATCACGTAAACGTAGGGTCAGGGAGGGTACAGTCGCTCGGTGGGAACAGTGGCTCGAATGTGCTGTGCGAGAAACGGAAAGAGCTTTATGTCTGTCCTCTACATCAATCGGAACCGTTCCGTACCCGACCATGTACGAACTAGTTAGTGAGGCGCTCCGGCGCCATGCGAATGTGTTTTGGTGCGTTTTTGTGTTTAATGCTATCAAAATTACATTTCCAGATAAGTTTCACTCCTCTTTTTTCTTAACTCGTACGAGTTTTTCAATTACTTAGTATTGGCTGATAATTCAAGGTCCTAGGTGTTTGTATGTGTTTTTAATTTGAACTAAAATACAAAATGACGCCAAGTTCCACAGTCGTTCGTTTTGGAAAAGTACACGGTGGCTCGCGAACCACTGTGCACCTTACAGAGTTGGGCTAAAATTTACTTGAATATGAATGAGAATAAAAATTCTGTGATTATTTAAAATAATTCTTGCACTCTTTTTTTTTTAAATAAAATGAAAGTGAATAAATCATGCGACATTTAGGTAGGTACCTATTTTAAATCAAGAATGAAATCAGGAACGACTATTCCGGGGGTTGTGCTTACCAATTCTAATTACCGTTTTATTCAACGAAAATGTTATTTGTTATATAATTTAGGTTCGATTCCTACGTACCTAGCCATTGTGTACTGTTAGAACCACTGTGTACAGGGCGTAGTACACAGTGACTCGAGCCACTGTGTACTGTTAGAACCACTGTGTACTAGCGGGTCCTAGTCAGTGTGTACAGCAACCGGTACACCGTGGCTCGATTCCCAATTTGTAAAAAATAATGGATATATCTTTTTTGGTGAAAGTAACAGCAAATATATTTGCTACATATGAAAGTTTAATAATGCACGGTGCTCTGTGCTTGCAACAATTAGTTCAGTGGCTCGAGTCACTGTGTACTGTTAGAACCACTGTGTACTAGCGGGTCCTAGTCAGTGTGTACAGCAACCGGTACACCGTGGCTCGATTCCCAATTTGTAAAAAATAATGGATATATCTTTTTTGGTGAAAGTAACAGCAAATATATTTGCTACATATGAAAGTTTAATAATGCACGGTGCTCTGTGCTTGCAACAATTAGTTCAGGAATTTATATTTTTCATGCAACAGCCTGTTGAAAAAATCCTAGCAACTGTTCCCTCCCTGACCCTAAGCAATACCATCCACTTCATTTTACTTTCCTCGGTGACACTTCATTGTCAAATTATTATTTTTCATAATTACTCGTAGTAAGCCCCACAAAATAGTTTAGCTAGCAATCAAATGACAAGTTAATTTTCAATGTCAACGTGTCTCATTCAAACAATACATAAAATTATCTATAATGCCATTGAATTTTAGTGCTGACGAGATAGTGGATATGATTCTCATCTACGGGGAATGCAGGAATAATGGTGCGGCAGCTCTTCGGCTGTATGCCGAGAGATTTCCGCAAAGGAGACAGCCGACTGACTCGCGTGTAATTATAAAGGCGATTACAAGACTGCGAGATAATGATAGTCGTACCAGTAAGTACTGGTGGGCGACGTCCTCGTATTGACGTCAGAACTGAAGAACGGATCTTAAACCATTTTGCAAAAAAGCCTGGCCCAAGCGTTAGGAAAGCAGGGAGGTTGTATGATATTAGTCAAACAGCTGTCCATGCAATTTTAAAACGGAACCAACAGCACCCATTGTTTGTGGTTAAGGTACATGCCATGCTCTAAACCAAGATGATTTCTTACGGTGAGTAGACTACGCGAATAGGGCATAAAGAAAAAACGGACGCTGTGCTACCTCGTATTTAAATGATAAATATGTTCACAGCTTTATTTCAAGTGAAATGTCATGTGTTGAAGTTGACCTTGACTTGACAAATATTTGACAAAAGATAAAATTGTAAACAAATAATACAGGGTGTTATAGAAGTATGATTTAATATTATTTTAGTTTTGATTTTTTTACCATGAGTTATAAAAAGTGTCTGTAGTTAAATAATATAATGCCACGACCTTATTTGTCGCCTAAACAAACCTAGGTTTGAATAGATGTTACTGGTAAGTTTACATACTGTATATATAAACGTAAAAGTCCTGACTGACTGACTGACTCACTTAAATCAATGCCCAGCCCGAACCGTTGGACCTAGAGAGCTGAATTTTTCGCGATAGGTAGTTTTTATAACGTTAGTATCCACTAAGAAGGGGTTTTTTAAAATTCATCCCCTAAGGGGGTAAAAAGAGGGTTGAAAGTTTGTATGGATGGGGTTTAAAATATTGCGTTAGAGTTTTGAAACTTCGTACGTTTACTAATAATTAAAAAATGATAAAAGTGATTTCAGCGTTTTTTAAAATTCAACCTCTAACAGGGTAAAAAAGGGGTTGAAAGTTTGTATAGAGATAAAAAAAAATTGTGACAGTCTTGAAAGTTCGTTTGTAAGCTACTTACTTCAAGGCAAAAAAACTAATTTCAGCGTTTCTCAAAATTCCACCACAGAGGGGTTAAAACGAGGTTGAAAAGTTTGTATTAAAGGGAGGTCGTAGCTACTGAAGCTAGAAAGTTATAATTTGCAGGACGAGTTAAATTTATACAATTTGTACAACCAATAAGAAGCGATTTTGAAAAATTCAATTCCTACAGCGGTAAAAGATTTTATCAGTGGGGGCAAAATGTTGAGTTACAGATTTGAAACTTCGTACTTTTACACGCAATTTCAGCGTTTTTCAAAATTCAACATAGAACGGGGCTAAAAAGAGGTTGAAAGTGCAAGGGGGCGTCCTGTCCCCTCTGCTATGGAACCTGGTGGTGAACGACTTGATCGCCAATCTAAACGACAATCACTATTACACAATCGGATATGCAGATGACATAGTGATACTGACAAGCGGGATGCACGCAGGTACGGTATGCGATGTTACACGCTCAGCGCTGGCGATAGTGGAACGCTGGTGCTTTGACAACGAACTATCGGTCAACCCAAAGAAGACAGAGATGGTAATGTTCACCAACAAACGGTCTTTGGGAAACTACCGCCTCCCAAAACTGTTCAATACAGAGCTCCAGCTGTCACCTGAGGTAAAGTATCTAGGGGTAATACTCGACAGCAGACTAAACTGGAGCACCCATCTCAACAACAAAATTGATAAAGCGACGGTCGCTTTCTGGCAATGTCGTAGAATGGTAGGTAGAACGTGGGGATTAAACCCCAAGATCACTCTATGGCTATACCAGGCAGTAATCCGACCAATCATATGCTTCGGCGCAATAGTATGGTGGCCACGCACCAAGCTAACTACGGTCGAAGCCAAACTACAACGACTACAGAGAGTGGCCTGCATGGCAACTACGGGCTGCATGAGGACTACACTGACTGCGGCCCTGGAAGCAATGTTAGGCCTACCACCACTGCACCTCTTTGTTAAGCAAGAGGCTATGGCTACGGCGGTACGGCTAAAGAAGCTAAATCTCTGGAAGGCGCCTAGGACACCGCACACCGAAATCCTCATCGAGGCCGTAAGTAAGGAACCGCTCATAGAGACGGTAACTGATGCGATACCTAGGCAGTTCGTTTTTGAAAAGAAGTACAAAATCCAGCTGTACGAAGACCCGGACGAGGGCCTCAACCCCAGGGAGCTGAGGATCTTCACAGACGGGTCCAAAACAAGGTCTGGCACTGGCTCGGGAGTTTTCTCAGAGGACCTAAACATACATATCTCTACACCATTAGGTGCCCACAACACGGTTTTCCAGGCGGAGTGTATGGGCATAATAATGGCTGCTCACGCAATCGTCTCTAGGAAGGTAACGGAATACCCCATCCGAATACTCTCCGACAGTCGATCGGTTCTACAAGCCCTGCAGAGTCACAAAATAACCTCAGGTCTCATATACGAATGCCACAAAATCCTAACAGAGGTATGTACCACCAACAGCATAACCCTGCAGTGGATCAAAGGGCACAGCAACTCACGTGGCAACGACGCAGCTGATGTCTTAGCGAGAGGGGGCTCAGAGACGGAAGTGGTAGGTCCCGAGCCCATATTACCTCTACCTGTTGCATGGCTGCGGAGAACACTGCTACATAACACTAAGGTAGAGCACCAACATTATTGGACTAACCTAAGTACATGCAGGCAAGCCAAGGAGGCCCTCCCGACGATCTACCTCGGATTGTCTCGGAAGCTAATACAGCTCAAGAGGCCGCAGCTCAGACTATTTACCGGAGCACTAACTGGTCATGCCCTTCTAAACAAGCATCTTTTCACTCTAGGTGTCACAGACAGTCCCCTCTGCAGAGCCTGCATGGAGGAGGACGAGACAGCCGCCCACGTCATCATCACATGTACGGGGGTGGCAGAATACCGGGCGAAACATCTTGGTTCGCCGAGGGCACTTCCGCAAGTCGTCGGCAACGTAAAGGGTCTGCTAGGCTTCCTGGAGGAATTGGGATGGCACGAATAGGCCACCCAGCACGCAAAATAGGCGCAATATACAGTCGTCCAGTTGCGGAAAACAGCCCGCGTAAACCTATAAGCGGTTGAAAGTTTGTATAGATTTACTATTTTTTTGCTTTGAGATTTACTAGGAATTATTGTTCCTATTTCCGTTCCATTTCCATGTTCCAGAGTGAGCTCTTACAATAGTTTGGTCATCGTATCTCCAAATAAAACCACCACAATATGGTACACAAAGAAGTTACGCAAATAATAGGGTACATTTACGTTATTATTTGCATATTAACACTTATTTGTAACAGAAACTGTCTATGTTACCCGTTTTTTCGCCAAAATAGCTATAAGTATAAATAGATTAGGAAGATTGTTCGGGGATTAAGAAAAGTTAGTTAAGAAGATAAAATTGGATATGAAACTCTGTATGAGGAACCGTATTATACGCGGACGAAGTCGCGGGCGAAAAGCTAGTTACACATAATCAAAAACTCTATTAAATCAAAATAGAATTCTTCGTTCGGTTTCTTACTAGTTCCTTGATGTTTTGGTCCTTTTATATGCCTCTTGAGACTGCTTAGTTTCGTTGTTATACTGCTCTCGCACTTTGAGCAGTAAATCGTCTTACTAGCAGGGTCATGGTAAAGTTCAGGATAATCTTTAATTCAGGTTTGTACAGTTCCATCAGAAGCCATCTTGTTATTCACGCTGCTAGCGTAAATTCTGTAGTCCTAGGAATAAAGTAACAAACTAAGTTGTTAAGGATTGTAGCTTTTAAATAATTTCGCCTGGCAACATTACAACTAGAAGTTAAAAAAATATATATAGAAACTGTCGATTCACTTCAATTCGTGTCGCTGTCATGTCGGAACGCGAGCGTTGCCGCGTAAATTACATCTTAAATTAATATATCGTGTCGGTGGCACTATTGTAGCCCGGTTTAAGTAAAGTTCACGTTTAACTGCTCGAAATAAGCCAAGTGATTGGAGGAGGCACTGATCCAGCTTCATCTCGGGAACTGAGTTGGTCAAGGTAACCTGGATTCGAGGTAAGTTCGAACGAGCCAAGAACTTGGGGAGCCTACGCCAGCTCCTGTGACCGAGAGCTGCAGCGTCATCAGCAGCAAAGCAAAGGTGAGTGCTTCATACCATTCACTGGCTATTCCTTGTTTCGACAGATATCGTTTCGTGTCGTTTCGTAACATATATTCGTTCTCATTTCGCATACAGTCCTAATCTATCGAAGTAAAATAATCCATAACATTTTTGGTCCATCGTACCGCATACTTTGTAAGGTGACCGTGGTTATTTTCACATTTAAAAGTAATTTTCGTCATAATTTATTTGTTAGAAGTTCACTAAAACAAGTGGAGGGTAAGATTGAAACACTTGGCTTAGGCGTTTTTCCATTCGTTCAATTTGCATTTAGTTTACGAGTATACTCGTAGACAAACGTTCGTGTATGTCCAGCCTTATATCGAAGTATTTAACTTTGATTAGTTTCTGAACGCAACTTTAGCTGTCATTGTTGACATTTCGTAAAATTTAATTATAACCTCTAACTTTACGTTCATTACGCTTTGTTATTAATTGTTTTGCATCCTTTTAATCAAAGATATATATTTGGGTAGCAGTAACAGCGTAACTAAACTTGCTAATTGGTATTACATAAACGAACCATGGGACCCGGTGATAAACGTGAAGAACCTTATAACAAAACCCGGGTCGGCAGAGATTATGCATTTGTTCGAATTGAGCTTATACAGAATTCAGACTTGCAAGGGTATACCTGGCAGGATGTGAATAAAGTAGAGAATGACTTTCATGCATTTCAGATCGAGCTGCTTTCTTCTATGCCTAGTGAGAGTAGGAACAGTGAGTTGGAGATTTCGTCAGAATTCGAAAAGATTGTTAAGTCGATTAAATTGCGTTTAGCGGAACGGAAGGAAGATCATAAGCCTGATGTCGTCAGTCATAGTTCAAGTGTTAAATTGCCAAAAATAAACATAGTTCCTTTTGATTCAAAAGTTGAAAACTGGGTATCTTTTATCCCAATATTTGATTCACTGATTCACATTAAAAATATCCCTGCAGTTGAGAAGTTGCACTATTTGTTGTCTAGTGTCAGAGGTCATGCTTTTGACTTGATAAAAAATTATCCTTTGTGCGATGAAAATTATTTAATCACTTATAACACACTCAAAACACATTTTGATAAGAAAAGAGTCATCGCCACTATCTTTTATGAAAAAGTGTTAAATTGTGAAGCCGCCAAGTCCAAGAGTGCATCGGAATTGGTTAGAATTTGTCGAACATATAAAGAAAATTTAGAAATTTTGTCGAAATATCAATTGCCTGATAAGAACTTTATGTTGTTTCATTCATTGTGGTCTAAGTTGGACATAGGTACAAAGGAAGCTTTTGAGTTACAACTTGAATCCAATGCTGACATACCTAAGTATGAAGAATTAATGTCGTTCATTGAAAAGCGAAGTCAAGCGCTGGAAAACTCAACAGTTAGGTCTAGTACAGTGCATAGTAAGCAGCCGGTGGCTAAGCCTAAGTCATCCTTTGTTGTGCCGCCTGTCAGCAGTTGTGCCATAAGCGCTGCTTCAGGACACAATATTGAAAATTGTTCAAAATTCTTGGGATTGTCCCCATTTGAGAGGTTTACACAGGTAAAAGAAAAGAAACTTTGTATACTTTGTTGTCGTCCATCACATTCAGTAAAAAATTGTAAATCATCTGTGAGTTGCAGCTTGTGTAAGCACAAACACCACTCGTTACTGCATTTTGACAAAAATAATGAGATGGAGCCTTCGACTAGTTCGGCTCAAGCAACTCCTGTGTTGAATTCAAATGCACCAAGTATGTTCTCGACAGCTATTGTATTGATTAAAAATAAGTTTAATAAATTGGTGCCAATTCGGATGTTGTTGGATAATTGTTCGGCATGCAATTTTATAACACAAAAATGTGCACAAAAACTTGGGATGAATATTAAAAATCAGTCACCATCGGTGAATGGTATTGGCCTATCATCGACTGATACTTTTGGAGTTGTCGACTGTGAGATAGTCCCTGCGAATGGGGACTCCTCATGTAAATTCACGTTTGAAGCGTTTGTCCTACCTAAGATTTGCCCTGATACTCCATCAGAGCCACTAGATGTCGCTTCGTGGAGTCATCTAAAGAACTTAGAACTCGCTGATCCCTCGTTCTACAAGTCGGGGCCAGTTGACATGTTGGTCAGCGTTAACCTTTACGCTTCGTCACTTCTGGGTGGTATTGTCAAGGGCAATGACAATGAACCTGTCGCTGTCCACACTGTTTTCGGCTGGTTAGTGATGGGTGAGTGCCCTATAGACGTTGGCTCATCTCGTTCTCGTTATCGTAAGACTTCCAGTGCTGAACCCAAGGGGTGCTTTCTCGTGTCGAGTCTATCATTAGACAATAATATCAAGCGCTTCTGGGAGCTGGAAAGTGTGGATCCTCCCAAAAATGTCGTTTTGTCGAAATCGGAATTATCGTGTGAAAACCAAATGGGACATAAATACTGTCGGAATCCTGAAGGAAGGATGGTCGTTCCATTAACTTTCGATGACCTTCAGGATCGGCCCCGGTTTTCTCATTCTCGTGAAATCGCACTTAAGCGACTTCTAAGCCTAGAAAGGAAACTCAACATAAATCCTAACTTTCGGACGGCATATGTCAACTTCATGAGTGACTATGTGGACAGTGGTCATATGGAAGCGGTCGAGCCTCCCCCCACGAGTGAAGGTCCTTTCTTCTACATTCCGCATCATGGAATTTTGCGCCCCGATTCGGTTTCAACCCCTTTGCGCACGGTTTTCGCCGCTAGTGCCAAGGATGGTTATCGAAGGTCTCTGAATGACACTCTTCTGTCAGGGCCATAGTTGCAGAAGAATATCTTCGACTTGCTAATTCGGTTCCGTTGGCATGCAGTCGTGTTTACTGGGGACATAAAACAAATGTACCGCCAGTTTCTCGTAGATAAGCAAGACTGCGATTACCAGCGCATCCTGTGGCGGCCATCTCCCTCCGAGCCTGTTCAAGACTTTCGTTTGCTCACGGTCACTTATGGCGTTTCATGTGCCCCCTACCAAGCTTTGTGGTGCGTCTCGAAGCTGGCGCAGGAATTTGTCGAAACTGCTCCATTTGGTGCCACAATTCTTGATAGGGATACCTACGTCGATGACATTGTGTCAGGTGCAGACTCTGTGGAGAGTGCTGTACGCATTCGGGATGACCTAATCAAAATATTGACGTCGGCACGCCTGCATTTAAGGAAGTGGACTTCAAACGATCAGAGATTCCTCGCAGACCTGCCGGACTCAGACTTATACTCGGAACAATTTCGTAACTTCGAGGATGCATATGACGTCTCGCAGAAGATTTTAGGTCTACTGTGGTTACCCAAATCTGACACATTTTCGTTTAAAACTTCGCACGCAGATTGTCGTTGCACTAAGCGTTCAATTCTTTCAGAGATCGCTCGGATCTTTGATCCTCTCGGACTCCTTTCACCAGTAGTCTTTCTTGCAAAATATTTGATGCAACTCTTATGGTCATGCGGGGTACATTGGGATGATGACGTTCCTGCGTCCATAGCTGAAGAATGGCTCAAACTAAAATCTCAGCTGTCGTGTTTGAGTTCACTCTCCATACCTCGTCGGATGATTTTGTCCTGTGACGTTCAAATTCATGGCTTTTGTGATGCATCGGAACGAGGATATTGCGCAATTGTCTTTCTTCGTATGGTTGTCGGTAACGAAGAAACCATAGTTCGTCTGTGCTGCGCAAAATCAAAGGTGGCACCCCTCCGTCGTTTGTCTATCCCGCGGTTGGAGCTTTTAGCAGCAGTGTTGTTAGCTGATCTCGTAGCGTCGGTGCGACATGCGTTGAGTGACTTCCACTATGACGCTCAATTATATGCATGGTCTGATTCAACTGTTGCCTTGACCTGGATTCGCTCTTGCCCTTCGCGTTGGAAGACGTTTGTCGCTAACCGAACTGCGGCTATTCAAGAGCAAATTGCTCCCGACTGTTGGCACCATGTCTCTACTAGTGACAACCCAGCGGACCATGGGTCACGTGGCTTACTACCCGCTGATTTGGTGCAGTGTGAGTCATGGTGGGCGGGACCTCCCTGGTTGTCGCGTCCTGAAGAGGAGTGGCCAAGACATCTTTCCCAAACCGATCAATCGGCATTCGAAGAGGAAAGGATCTTGACATTGTTTAGTGCCACGAACTCAGATTTTATCGGAGCTCTCTTGTCGAAATTTTCGTCATTTCGTCGGATCGTAAATATATTAGCATACTGCTTCCGTTATCTTCAAAATTTGAAGAACCCTGCCTCAAAACCCACGGCATAGGCTCTGTCGGCGTGTGACCCCAGCTCGGTGATCCGATTTCTCGTACGGCATGTCCAGGAGCATGTCTTTTCGACTGAAATTCGGCTCATTAAAAAGGGTTCGACTAACTCACTTCACAAACCTCTTCGTAAATTATGTCCTTTCGTTGACGAAGAGGGTTTGTTGAGGGTGGGCGGAAGACTAACCCATAACCACACGCTCGACTATGGATGGCCCCATGTTGTTGCCCCGTGACCACCGGCTAACGGCACTGGTGATTGAAGAATACCACCGCAGGTTCCTACACCCAGGACTACAAACCCTGCAAAGTCTCATTGCTCAAGATTTCTGGATTTTGTCATCCAAACGTGCAATTTATGCTGTCATCTCATCATGCCTTAAGTGTTTTCGTGTGTGTCCACGGGCGACTCCTCCCCCTCTTATGGGAGATCTACCCTCGTTCCGCGTGAATCAGTTAAAACCTTTCTCGTCGGTTGCGGTAGATTTCGCTGGGCCTTTCAACATTTCGTTAGGTAGGGCGAGAGGCAGTAAATCGTACAAAGCATATATTTGTGTCTTCGTGTGTACTGCCACAAAAGCAGTTCATTTCGAGCTCGTATCAGAGCTCACATCAGATGCCTATCTGGCAGCCTTGCGTCGGTTCGTCTCGCGCCGTGGTCGATGCTCGAAACTCATATCGGACCAAGGTCTCAACTTCATAGGCGCAAGTAACATATTTAAAGAGTTAATGGCTGAGGCTTCCCAAAAGGAACAAATTGAATTCGTATTTAACCCGCCAGGCAGTCTTCACTTCTCGGGCCTAGCCGAAGCTGGCGTAAAGTCTGTAAAAACCCATTTGTCGCGTGTTATTGGCTTACAGCGCCTTACGTTTGAAGAGTTTTACACAGTGCTCACGCAAATTGAAGCCCTGCTAAACTCGAGGCCTCTTTGCCCCATCAGCTCCGATCCTAATGATCTCTCGGTCTTAACTCCCGGGCATTTTCTCACCCTTGAGCCACTTACCATATTGCCGGAGTGTAACCTTACTGATGTAAAAGTAAGCCCCCTCCAGAGATGGAAATTGCTCCAAAAAATCCATCAAGACTTTTGGCGCAAATGGTACCTAGAATATTTGCACACATTGCAACAGCGCCATAAGTGGTTTGATAGCCAAAAAACCATTATCGCTGGGACGCTCGTGCTCATTGTTAACGAGCAATGTAGCCCCATGAAATGGAAGCTGGGCCGGGTGGTACAACTCCACCCTGGCAGTGACGGAATCTGTCGGGTCGTCACAGTCCGCACCGAATCGGGCCAACTCGGGCCGATCGTAAAACTGTGTCCCTTGCCTATGCAAGGCTAACTCACTAACGCACTACTGTCGTTCTAGTTTTAATATTATCGTAGATTAAGATTAATTTTTAAAAATTCGTCTAGTAAAAAACCCCAAGCCAGTGTCTCTATATTGTCCACAGTTGACAAGAACATTATAAATCTTTTGGAAAATACGTTGCATTTTGGTGGCCGGAAATGTTAAGGATTGTAGCTTTTAAATAATTTCGCCTGGCAACATTACAACTAGAAGTTAAAAAAAAATATATAGAAACTGTCGATTCACTTCAATTCGTGTCGCTGTCATGTCGGAACGCGAGCGTTGCCGCGTAAATTACATCTTAAATTAATATATCGTGTCGGTGGCACTATTGTAGCCCGGTTTAAGTAAAGTTCACGTTTAACTGCTCGAAATAAGCCAAGTGATTGGAGGAGGCACTGATCCAGCTTCATCTCGGGAACTGAGTTGGTCAAGGTAACCTGGATTCGAGGTAAGTTCGAACGAGCCAAGAACTTGGGGAGCCTACGCCAGCTCCTGTGACCGAGAGCTGCAGCGTCATCAGCAGCAAATCAAAGGTGAGTGCTTCATACCATTCACTGGCTATTCCTTGTTTCGACAGATATCGTTTCGTGTCGTTTCGTAACATATATTCGTTCTCATTTCGCATACAGTCCTAATCTATCGAAGTAAAATAATCCATAACATAAGTATTTTTCAACAAAAATCATTACCGTATCGTCGTATAGACACAAGTCATGAATACAAATACAACGTGTACTATAGCGTATCTACGCTAGGCCTACAGAGGTCAAAAAAGGGTTTTATTAAAACCATTTGGGAAAGTAACAGCAAGAGGATGAATTAATTTTGATACTTCGTAATAGTTCATTCGTTTATTCCATGGTAATTTATATATATTTAAGTATTATATTTATATATGTACAAGCACAAAACATTGTTTCGTTTAGTATCGATCTGGTTCCACTATACCAATTTCTGCAAGACTCCTGAATATGTATTTTAATACGTATGTAGACACATTTAGCCTTTTATACAAATAATATTAGTTATTTTACTTACCGTATAATACCGTCTAGTTGATCCTCAGGTACAGCAATATCTAGTCCTTAATCGTACGAAAAATATCCAAGTCCGTATAACAAGCCAAGGTCAAAAGAAAATCCACAGTTCAATTGAAAAAAATCACACACAACAACAAACACCAAAGGTTGAAGAGTGAGTAAACTTAACTAGGTTCAAACTGGAGACGAATAAGACAATAAAAGGATTAGCATCGTGTTATCTCTTTCGCACTCGCACTCGTTTTATTTAACATTTGAACACTTGTTAAGTGGCAATTGGTGGTAACGAGTACCTAGAATACGTAAAATTAGAGAGAGACAGGCATAACTATAGCTGAAGGTTAGGGAGTGACGGTGTAAATAGTATAAAGTCAGACAAGTAAATGTTACTCTGCGTACGTCGTCGGGGATCTATGTTACTCTGCGTCCGTTGGAAACACCTTAGACAGCCTTACACACCTTAGATCCCTGGGTGGTGCTAAAAGAGTAACAAACTTGGCAGCTGCACTGTCCCATCTAGACCTCGCAGCACTCACTGGATTTTCTTTATCATCAGCTTTCCCACTACTACTACCCCAGCGAATAAATTCCTATCTATATCCAGTGACATGTAGCCATACGATAAATAAATAAATAAAGTAAATCTGCCATTGTGGTGGTCTACGTATAAATATTCTATGATAAATAATAAATGTTTTGTTATTCTAGAACATGTGAATTTTTTTATTTAATTTAATTGATTTTTCGATATAAAAGTTACTTTTGAGACTAATAGCTTTACACGTGTAATTTACAAGTGTAATTGGTATTGGTCTCCTTTGTGAAACAAAACTGAATTTATTAGTGTAAAATTAGCTAATATTTATTAGTCGCTAATACTTTAGTGTAGCCTCGAGAAACGCACACTAGTATACTCGTAAAAATTATTAGCTTATGGGCTAATATTATTAGTCTAATAACCTTCGAGAAATAGGGCCCTGTTCCGGTACATTTATATTATCGACACACAATGCGCAGCTCTAACGGTACGCTTAATAAATTTACGTACCGACAAGCGCTTACGCCGTTGACCTAGAGACTATTATTACTTAATCCGCGCGAAAACAGTCCTTGTCGGTCCGCACTCCAGACAAGTCCTGTGCGCCGTTGTCGTGTATAGACGACTTCTCGTACAGCCGAGTGCGGTGATATTACGTCATAAATCGATATGGTTAAGTGGTTGTTTTTTATGATAAAGACCTTCTTTTTTAACATTGTTGTGTGTAAAAAATATGTATATTTTTGGCATTTTCGAAAGAAATTAAAGTTGGTAAAAAAGAAAGCGAAATTCAGAAGATTTTTACCGTCGATTATAAATATCGATATTACTCCTTGCAATCCCTATTAGTTGCTTAACTTGTTTACTTAAAATTTGCTTTGGCGTGTGAGTGAGCGTCTTTGCGGACTAGGTCCGGCGGCCAAAAGGTTAACTGTACGTAAATCTTTTAGCGGATTATTCAGTGGCTGGATTTATGGCTTCTCAGCCAATCCACCAGATATCTGGTACAGATATCTGGTACAGAAGACTGCCTTTTAGTATCCAACGGCAAATCTCTACTACAGACAATGGAGGAGGAATCTATGGATAACTAAAACTAAAAAGTAAAATCAGTTATAATCAGATTTTATGGTTTTGACGTTTTGTATAAAGTAACAGGAGAAAAAGGCCTGTTTATTGTTTTGTTTTTATGTATTGCAGCTTACACCGAGCTGTGACGGCAAGAGTGGGATCTGTATGGAGTGTGTGGAGCGCCTGCGGGAGGCGTGCCGCTTCAAGATGCAGGTGGAGCAGTGCCAGGCCAGGCTGCAGGAGTGGCTGGAGGGAGAATCGTGTGTTAAAGGTAAATTGAGCTTTATTGATGTCTAGCAAGTCATACACCACTGGTTTATTTAGGAGTGGAAGAGCCTAAATTTCCTTTGTGTTTGTGTTTTTTTGTATTTTCCCTTTGCCTTTTGTTACAAAATATTTGTTATTAAGTGACCACTAGTGTATGGAAACATATACGTTAAAATAATGTAAAGTAATGAACCCAGATGCCCATAAGGCGTAAATATAATCTGAAAATTATTCATGAACTAAAAATACTTTTTGCATAAGCTGACACACTTTATGATAACCTACTCTTTTAAGGGGAAAGTGCGTGTTTTTAGAGTAAATGTTCATTCAATTATCAACTGGTATATTTGTATTGTTTGACTCCTATTCTCCTTGTAATAAGGCATGTTTTGCATCAGATGAGCCCGTGGGCCTGCCAACTGAAGATGCTGCCGGCGATGTTTCTACTTGTAAGTGTTTATTTACATCATTGTATTTATTTCCGGTCAATACTGGCAGCACGACATTTATTTAAGGCATCTGCTGCGTTTAATGCCATTAGATTAGGTTGTTTGAGATAGTTATGCTCATAAGAACACGGCTTCAAAATTTTGGCAAAATCAGGTCAAAACCTCTCGATTTCCATAAAACCCCAACTACAAGGTAATTTGGAACACCTCTTTAAAAAAAATTACTCGTTCTGTGTTAACATTTCAGACATGTATGCAATGCAGAATGACGAAGCAGTATGCTTTTTATCTGTAAAAAATATAAAAACTATTGATAAGTAAGTAAAATATGAAGTTTTTTTATATTTATTTTATATTTAAGTTCATATACAAATTTACATAATAAGTGCCGTGAAACCCTATCGGGTTTGTACCGCCACCTCATCCGCGGAAGTAAATCATACATTCTAAAGACAAGTTGACACTATAAAAAGTAAATAATTTATTTATGTTTTAGTTAAATTAAATAAGTTATTTATGTTTTAGTCCAAAAATTGAACCAATTAGCCCCATCATCAAGTCAGTTATTGAACCCTATTCGTTATTACTTGGTTACTTGGTTGGATTCAATACTTTGAGAGATCTTTTAAGTATAGGTACAACAACATTTTAAGTTATTATTTTATTTTTAGTCTGCCTAGCACTTGCAACTGTCTCTCTCAATTGTTAACTGGAAGAAATCCCTTAAAGGAATTAGTTCGACTTTGTACGTATATGTTACTAGCTTTCCGCTCGCGACTTCGTCCTTGTATAATACGGTTCCTCATACAGAGTTTCATATCCAATTGTAACTTCTTAACTAACTTTTGTTAATCCCCGAACCATCTTCTTAATCTTAATAATATTTATACTTATACGGGTAACGTATTTAGACATCGTTTCAGTTACAAATAAGCGTTAATATGCAAATAATAACGTAAATGTACCCTATTATTTGCGTAACTTCTTTGCGTACTATATAGTGTGCAGTACAACACTTCGTAATTTGCATTAACACGTTTAATTTTGCAGATTAAGTAAATTATTTAAAATTAGCAATTTGGTCCTTCGAGCCAGATAGAATGTAATTAAATTACAATAATCAGATTATTTAAAATTAGTACTTCACATAAAAATGACGATAATGATATCTATATAAAGATATTTCACATTCAATAATTTCCTTAGTGGATAGAATGTAATTAAATTACAATAATCAGATTATTTAAAATTAGCACTTCACATAAAGATGAAGATAACGATATCGATAAAGGTATTTCACATTAAATAATTTTCTTAGTATCGTAGACCCGGACAGAATGTAATTAAATTACAATAATCAGATTATTTAAAATTAGCACTTAACATAAAAATGACGATAATGATATAGATATAAAGATATTTAACATTTAATAATTACCTTAGTATCATAAACGTCTACTTTCCGCACGAAAGGAAAATAAAACGAGGGAGTACTAGCAAAACTAGTAAGTACAAATAAAGACTCGGCTGGTAATTTGGCTGCGGGGAAAGTAATGGATTAATGAGACGAGTGATATGGATGGTGACGGATGATTCGCTGGATGAGAGTAGCCTAAATTCAAGAGCCAGGTCTTTGTACGCCCGTCAAATGAGGCAATTAGAAGTTTGGGGATTTAGGGTTAATATAAAAATGCGAATCGCAGATATGTAAGAATGGTAACAACAATATAAAACTAAAGCACGGCAAATAAAATACGAAGTCCCCAATTAAACTCTAGGACACTTCACGGAGCGACACGCCGCTTTCACCTGGTGAGCCACGCGAATGCGGGCTCGAGTCCATTAGAGGCGACTGGTGGCCGTATTCCAGGCGATACGCCGGTTTCACCTGGTGAGCCACGCGAAATGCGGGCTCAAGTCCTTTGGAGCGGCTGGCGGCTGTATCCCAACCGCTACAGGCGATATCCAATATCTGCGTTGGACAGTATCGCAAACGCGTATAGGTCGCAAACGCTTGACGCCCCTCCGACGCGGTACACGCATGCACTTGGCGTTGGATATCACAAAAAGAAGTTGGATATTCCAATCACGCCCACAAAAAAAATCAAAGCAAAGATTAAAATACGAAAGATGGGATGTCAAAAATGGATTCTGACAACTGCCCCGCTCGAGGGTCACAATCTATCTGTCTTCTCGACTAAAACAAAAACTATTCCAAACTCCTACAAAGTTTGAATTTAAAATTGATGCGAATATCCTCTTTTCTCACTCGTCAGCTTCTTTCAAAATAAAAAAAGCACACATCATATTTTGATATCGGCGCCACCTAACTATAACTAGATGAACCACGATCTAATCTACCCTGACTCGTGCAACTTGGCCGGTAAACAAACTAAGCACAAGGGACGTCGCGAGATGCAGCTGGCGTTCTTGCGGCATACTACAGCATCTCCCTACCAAACAAAGAAACAAACAATAAAACAAACCAACAAACAAACAAAATGACACACAACAAACCAACGCATCACGCGGTCCAAGACATGACGGCTGGGATGGGATCATGGTAAAAGGAGTAAAGAAATGCTCAAACAAAAGGAAATTATTTGAGAATATCTTTAATATGATAAGTGCCGATGTGCTCGGAATCGGAATCAGCCAGTATGTATACCTGTGGAGATACTCGTCTAACCACACGGCACCGAACAAAACGTGGAGCGAATTTTCCGCCCCGAAGAGGGTCAGTAGAGCCACGCTGGAAATTCCTGCGCCAAACGATTTGATCGCCAACGATCCTGGGCGCAGAACGGTTCTTGTTGAACTTGGCGGCGTTACGATGAAAAGCCAAAGCCATTGAATCCGAAACCTTATCGTACACCTCACGAAGCGTCTGAAGATTTTTTTTTTTTTTTTTATGAAATAGGAGGCAAACGAGCAGACGAATCGCCTGATGGTAAGCAATTAACGCCAATTAACCAATTCGAAGCGCGTTCCATCCGGCTGAGTCCCACATCTTGGTCCCCAACCTGATTTTTTTTTTTTTTTTATACCACGACGGTGGCAAACAAGCATACGGCCCGCCTGATGGTAAGCAGCTACCG
Source organism: Pammene aurita (assembly GCA_947086415.1). Classification (NCBI taxonomy): domain Eukaryota; kingdom Metazoa; phylum Arthropoda; class Insecta; order Lepidoptera; family Tortricidae; genus Pammene; species Pammene aurita. The sequence goes on from OX352313.1 coordinate 8,610,195, forward strand.
TAACCTATGGACGCCTGCTACTCCAAAGGAGTCATATGCGCGTTGCCGACCCTTTACAAAAAGGAGGATTCACTGTGTTGACGACTAAAGGAACAAGAAAGTCCCTCATCGTTAACACACTGGGTCCTCTTTGAGCTCTTTGGCAACCTTACTCACCAGCAGGAACACAATTCTTTTATGATTCTCACCACGCTCACGAATCATTGGCAACTCGCGGCCGTACATCAAAAAGTTCGGTGTATAAGCAGTAGCCAGATTTGTACAAGAGTTTAAATAAAGAGCGACCCGATGTAAATTACCTGACCAATCCTGGTCATTTTCAACTAGAATGCTCAACGTAGTGATCACAACTTGGTTATATCTCTCCACAACATTCGCTTGTGGCGAATAATAGGGGGTATAACACGGACCTGGAATATTATAACTCGTCAAGAAATCCAGAAATTGACGACTATGAAAAACCGTAGCGTTGTCACAGAGAATGTTAGTAGGAACAGCGTACCGCAAAATAACCTCCGACTCTAATGCCATCGATATTGACCTCGCATTCACCAACTTTAAAGGGACCAACCAAACAAATTTGGTAAAAACGTCAACCAAAGTCAAAATATAACGAAAACCATTACGGCTAACCGGTAAAGGATCAATTAAGTCAATGGAAAGAAGATCCATTGGAGCCGCAACACAACGAGGAAATAAGCGAAGTCCACGAGGTTGTGAATTTGCAATTTTATAAGACTTGCAAATCTGACATTCGGAAAGGAACCTTGTAACATCACGGTACATATTCGGTAAGTAGTATAAGTTACGAGCTTTTAAATACGTCTTCATAACACCAGGATGAACGTTGGGAAATCCATTATGAATTTCAGCAACCGCCTCTCTAGTCCTTGAAGCAGGAAGAACTATACGCCACGGATTTGGTGCTAAAGGGTTTTCGATAGATACCCTGCGCATTAAGACACCATTCCGAAGAGCAAATGTAGTAAACATTTGAGGATTGTCCAAAACTCCCTGGTAAATACGTTCATACTAAGGATCTCTAGAAGGAGCCACGCCACACGCGAATGAGATAAGCCTAACCTGAGCGCGGGACAAGGCGTCAGGAACAACATTAAGGACACCTTTTTTATGTTCAATCTCAAAGTTATATTGGGAAATCAAAGTTGCCCAACGAGCCAAGCGCCCGGTAGGATTATCAAGGGTGATCAACCATTTAAGAGCAATATGATCAGTAATGATCTTAAACCTCATTCCATCGAGATACCCGCGGAAATGCTTTATGGAATCAACAACAGCGAAAAGCTCATGTTCGGTTGTCCCGTATCCACGTTCAGCTTTAGTGAATAAACGAGAATAATAAGCAATTGGATGTTCAACGCCGTCAAACTCTTGAGCCAGGACCGAGCCTAAGCCAACCTGGCTAGCGTCACATTGAAGGATAAAAGGTTTCGAAAAATCCGGGCAAGCCATCAACGGAGCGCTCATCAAGGCATCCTTCAATTTAGAAAAAGCTTCACTAGCACTATCGTTCCAATCGATGGGATCACGTCCCTTTCTCTTACCGATAAGTGCCGTCAGAGGAGCAATAATCGAAGAAAAATCATCCACGAAACGGCGATAATACGAACACATACCAATGAAAGCACGTAGAGACTTGGCAGAAGAAGGGGTAGGGTAATCCCTAATAGCTTCTAATATCTTCGGATCAGTTTGAAGACCACGCTCATTGACGATGTAGCCGAGATACTTCAATTCAGACTTACAAAACTCGCACTTATCTAAATTAACCGTAAGACCAGCTTCCTTCAACCTATCACGAACCTTACGAATAAGACGCATATGACTGTCAAAATGACGAGACACCAAAATCAAATCATCAACATAGCCGAAGATAAAATCCTCAGACTCAGGGGTATATTCAAAATTGACAATCATGTCAGTAAGCCTCTGCATCTCGGACGCAGCGTTGGTTAAACCAAAAGGGAGACGAACGAATTCAAAGAGGCCCCTTTGGGGTACAATAAAGGCCGTCTTCTCACAACTGGCCTTATCAGCTAAGGTGATTTGCCAAAAGGCGCTCCTAAAATCCAATGAAGTTAGATATTTGGCACCTCGTAGGTTATCAAGGATGTCCTGGACGCGCGGGAGAGGGTATGAATCCCTGATGGTAACGTTCAACTTCCTACTGTCCACGCAAAACCTGACACTACCATCTTTCTTGGTAACCATCACCACTGGGGAAGCCCAGGGTGATCGTGAGGGACGGTATATAAGGGATAGTAACGTTGGCGGATGGGCGAACCAACAGTCTCAATCTTATGCGAAAGCCACGAAGTACAACCTAATCCAGTTTTATCAGAAGAAATCTCCTCAAACTCGTCAATAACAGATTGGAGTTTTGATTCCTGCAGTGGTGCAAGCACGGTACGAGGGTGGATATAGCGAACCTCACCTATTGCTCGTGGGACTGCGACAGGAACATGATGTGAAGCGACGTAAAGCTTACCTGACAAACCTTCACGGAATGCCTTCTTTAAAATGTCAATGAGACCAACAGCATTCCAAAACTCAATTCCTAAAATAAATGCAGTAGGAAGATTACTGCTCACTAGACAGGGGTGCAGAACGCGAATGCCACTAAAAGGAATGGGGACGTCCAAACCGCCTAAAATTTCTATAGGAGAATTGTCGGCGGAGACAACATAAGGCCGGATATTCTCGTGATATGCTATACCGAGCTCCAATAAGAGGGATATATCAATTAGTGAAACCTGAGCACCAGAGACCAAAAGAGCTCTTACCGAAGAGCCAGCAACTAAAGCATCAATAAAAAGTCTATTATCCGGGGAATTATTAATATAAACGGGCGACACCGATGGACCTCTCAGTGCGCCACTACGTCGTTTTTTGACGGACCAGAATTACAACTAGGACAATCGCGGGTGATTGCACCAACACGCTTACACTTGAAGCACACTGCCCCTGAAATGTAAGGACAATTACTATAGTTGTGACTAGTTGCATCACACTTCATACACACTATAGAACTGGGTTGACCTACAACTTGAGCACTAATCGGTGCAATAGCCGAACGTGCTGGACGTGAACCTTGAAAGGCTTCAACATTTTTCGCGACTTCTAACAAACCATCAATATCCCTAACCACGTTAGTTGCAAGACAAGGATGATATCTAGGATTCATTCCATATTTAATAATGTTAAATAGGTTGTCTCCGGAAACCGGTGTACGAAGCTTTGCGTTTAGATCGCGCGCCTGAATAACAAAATCAACCACTGACTGGTTGTCCTTCTGTGATAAAGCGCGAAGGCTCTCGATCTTGAAATCGAAATCGGCTACGTCGAAGGTTTTAACGAATTCAGACTTTAATTCCGCGTAAGTAAGACCCGGATATCTGATTGCCCTAAAATGTTTCAAGGCACTATCTGACAACAATTCATGGAAACGTCTGACAACATATGAAGGATTGACGTTACGCGCCATACCTTCTTCCTCAATACGAAAGAGAAATTCGCGAACACAAGTGTCCCCGGAAAAATTCAAGTTCCATTTCGTAAGTGAATAATCTTGAAAGGAAAAGGCGGGGGAAGTCCGGACATATGCATCACCTGGGGTCGTGGTTCAGAATCAAAAAACTGTTCTTCATCGTTTGCCATTGGATCTAAAATCCTCGGATCGTGCGAGTTTAAAGACGAGACGAGACGAGAGTTTAGAGACGAGATAAGGCGTCTCAGCAATTGACTTTCATTACTTAAGTGCGACATGGCGAAAAGTCGAATGTTGTCTTGCGTTGCAAGTTCAAACTAAAATTAAAGTTAATCGACCTCAAAATTAAAATCCGAAGTTCGAGTATGTCAGTGGTCTTAACCAAGCGCTTAAGCCAAAGGAAGAAAATAAAACTCGAAGTCTAAATGCTAAGTTAGAGTTCGAATTTAAAAAAAAAAAACAAACAAATCAGTTTCTGAAAAAAAAAAACAACACGCAAATCATACATTCAATGTCTGACTTACCTGCGAATTCCCTAACGTCTACGGGCTCTAACTACAGGACTCAAACTATGAAATAAGGTATTCGGGATATGTTACGGGTAATTGAGAAAAAGGCATAAGTAAAGGTCAACAGATAAATTCATTTTTTTTTAACATAAATAAAAGCAATATTTCAATATGAAGGAATTCGGGTTAAAGATGGGACGTAAGGAGGTAGCAGGCTGAAACTAACCAAAATTAAGGTTAATAGAACCGCGACCGGTCTACGGTCACCGTCTCACAAATCCAAAAAAAAAAAAAAATCAATTACAATTATTAAAAGGAAATCCAGAGTTCTTTACCTTAATTTGGGCGCTAATTTGCAGTAAAACACTTCGTTATTTGCATTAACACGTTTAATTTTGCAGATTAAGTAAATTATTTAAAATTAGCAATTTGGTCCTTCGAGCCGGATAGAATGTAATTAAATTATAATAATCAGATTATTTAAAATTAGTACTTCACATAAAAATGACCATAACGATATCTATATAAAGATATTTCACATTCAATAATTTCCTTAGTGGATAGAAAATTAGCACTTCACATAAAGATGAAGATAACGATATCGATAAAGGTATTTCACGGACCTGGAATATTATAACTCGTCAAGAAATCCAGAAATTGACGACTATGAAAAACCGTAGCGTTGTCACAGAGAATGTTAGTAGGAACAGCGTACCGCAAAATAACCTCCGACTCTAATGCCATCGATATTGACCTCGCATTCACCAACTTTAAAGGGACCAACCAAACAAATTTGGTAAAAACGTCAACCAAAGTCAAAATATAACGAAAACCATTACGGCTAACCGGTAAAGGATCAATTAAGTCAATGGAAAGAAGATCCATTGGAGCCGCAACACAACGAGGAAATAAGCGAAGTCCACGAGGTTGTGAATTTGCAATTTTATAAGACTTGCAAATCTGACATTCGGAAAGGAACCTTGTAACATCACGGTACATATTCGGTAAGTAGTATAAGTTACGAGCTTTTAAATACGTCTTCATAACACCAGGATGAACGTTGGGAAATCCATTATGAATTTCAGCAACCGCCTCTCTAGTCCTTGAAGCAGGAAGAACTATACGCCACGGATTTGGTGCTAAAGGGTTTTCGATAGATACCCTGCGCATTAAGACACCATTCCGAAGAGCAAATGTAGTAAACATTTGAGGATTGTCCAAAACTCCCTGGTAAATACGTTCATACTAAGGATCTCTAGAAGGAGCCACGCCACACGCGAATGAGATAAGCCTAACCTGAGCGCGGGACAAGGCGTCAGGAACAACATTAAGGACACCTTTTTTATGTTCAATCTCAAAGTTATATTGGGAAATCAAAGTTGCCCAACGAGCCAAGCGCCCGGTAGGATTATCAAGGGTGATCAACCATTTAAGAGCAATATGATCAGTAATGATCTTAAACCTCATTCCATCGAGATACCCGCGGAAATGCTTTATGGAATCAACAACAGCGAAAAGCTCATGTTCGGTTGTCCCGTATCCACGTTCAGCTTTAGTGAATAAACGAGAATAATAAGCAATTGGATGTTCAACGCCGTCAAACTCTTGAGCCAGGACCGAGCCTAAGCCAACCTGGCTAGCGTCACATTGAAGGATAAAAGGTTTCGAAAAATCCGGGCAAGCCATCAACGGAGCGCTCATCAAGGCATCCTTCAATTTAGAAAAAGCTTCACTAGCACTATCGTTCCAATCGATGGGATCACGTCCCTTTCTCTTACCGATAAGTGCCGTCAGAGGAGCAATAATCGAAGAAAAATCATCCACGAAACGGCGATAATACGAACACATACCAATGAAAGCACGTAGAGACTTGGCAGAAGAAGGGGTAGGGTAATCCCTAATAGCTTCTAATATCTTCGGATCAGTTTGAAGACCACGCTCATTGACGATGTAGCCGAGATACTTCAATTCAGACTTACAAAACTCGCACTTATCTAAATTAACCGTAAGACCAGCTTCCTTCAACCTATCACGAACCTTACGAATAAGACGCATATGACTGTCAAAATGACGAGACACCAAAATCAAATCATCAACATAGCCGAAGATAAAATCCTCAGACTCAGGGGTATATTCAAAATTGACAATCATGTCAGTAAGCCTCTGCATCTCGGACGCAGCGTTGGTTAAACCAAAAGGGAGACGAACGAATTCAAAGAGGCCCCTTTGGGGTACAATAAAGGCCGTCTTCTCACAACTGGCCTTATCAGCTAAGGTGATTTGCCAAAAGGCGCTCCTAAAATCCAATGAAGTTAGATATTTGGCACCTCGTAGGTTATCAAGGATGTCCTGGACGCGCGGGAGAGGGTATGAATCCCTGATGGTAACGTTCAACTTCCTACTGTCCACGCAAAACCTGACACTACCATCTTTCTTGGTAACCATCACCACTGGGGAAGCCCAGGGTGATCGTGAGGGACGGTATATAAGGGATAGTAACGTTGGCGGATGGGCGAACCAACAGTCTCAATCTTATGCGAAAGCCACGAAGTACAACCTAATCCAGTTTTATCAGAAGAAATCTCCTCAAACTCGTCAATAACAGATTGGAGTTTTGATTCCTGCAGTGGTGCAAGCACGGTACGAGGGTGGATATAGCGAACCTCACCTATTGCTCGTGGGACTGCGACAGGAACATGATGTGAAGCGACGTAAAGCTTACCTGACAAACCTTCACGGAATGCCTTCTTTAAAATGTCAATGAGACCAACAGCATTCCAAAACTCAATTCCTAAAATAAATGCAGTAGGAAGATTACTGCTCACTAGACAGGGGTGCAGAACGCGAATGCCACTAAAAGGAATGGGGACGTCCAAACCGCCTAAAATTTCTATAGGAGAATTGTCGGCGGAGACAACATAAGGCCGGATATTCTCGTGATATGCTATACCGAGCTCCAATAAGAGGGATATATCAATTAGTGAAACCTGAGCACCAGAGACCAAAAGAGCTCTTACCGAAGAGCCAGCAACTAAAGCATCAATAAAAAGTCTATTATCCGGGGAATTATTAATATAAACGGGCGACACCGATGGACCTCTCAGTGCGCCACTACGTCGTTTTTTGACGGACCAGAATTACAACTAGGACAATCGCGGGTGATTGCACCAACACGCTTACACTTGAAGCACACTGCCCCTGAAATGTAAGGACAATTACTATAGTTGTGACTAGTTGCATCACACTTCATACACACTATAGAACTGGGTTGACCTACAACTTGAGCACTAATCGGTGCAATAGCCGAACGTGCTGGACGTGAACCTTGAAAGGCTTCAACATTTTTCGCGACTTCTAACAAACCATCAATATCCCTAACCACGTTAGTTGCAAGACAAGGATGATATCTAGGATTCATTCCATATTTAATAATGTTAAATAGGTTGTCTCCGGAAACCGGTGTACGAAGCTTTGCGTTTAGATCGCGCGCCTGAATAACAAAATCAACCACTGACTGGTTGTCCTTCTGTGATAAAGCGCGAAGGCTCTCGATCTTGAAATCGAAATCGGCTACGTCGAAGGTTTTAACGAATTCAGACTTTAATTCCGCGTAAGTAAGACCCGGATATCTGATTGCCCTAAAATGTTTCAAGGCACTATCTGACAACAATTCATGGAAACGTCTGACAACATATGAAGGATTGACGTTACGCGCCATACCTTCTTCCTCAATACGAAAGAGAAATTCGCGAACACAAGTGTCCCCGGAAAAATTCAAGTTCCATTTCGTAAGTGAATAATCTTGAAAGGAAAAGGCGGGGGAAGTCCGGACATATGCATCACCTGGGGTCGTGGTTCAGAATCAAAAAACTGTTCTTCATCGTTTGCCATTGGATCTAAAATCCTCGGATCGTGCGAGTTTAAAGACGAGACGAGACGAGAGTTTAGAGACGAGATAAGGCGTCTCAGCAATTGACTTTCATTACTTAAGTGCGACATGGCGAAAAGTCGAATGTTGTCTTGCGTTGCAAGTTCAAACTAAAATTAAAGTTAATCGACCTCAAAATTAAAATCCGAAGTTCGAGTATGTCAGTGGTCTTAACCAAGCGCTTAAGCCAAAGGAAGAAAATAAAACTCGAAGTCTAAATGCTAAGTTAGAGTTCGAATTTAAAAAAAAAAAACAAACAAATCAGTTTCTGAAAAAAAAAAACAACACGCAAATCATACATTCAATGTCTGACTTACCTGCGAATTCCCTAACGTCTACGGGCTCTAACTACAGGACTCAAACTATGAAATAAGGTATTCGGGATATGTTACGGGTAATTGAGAAAAAGGCATAAGTAAAGGTCAACAGATAAATTCATTTTTTTTTAACATAAATAAAAGCAATATTTCAATATGAAGGAATTCGGGTTAAAGATGGGACGTAAGGAGGTAGCAGGCTGAAACTAACCAAAATTAAGGTTAATAGAACCGCGACCGGTCTACGGTCACCGTCTCACAAATCCAAAAAAAAAAAAAATCAATTACAATTATTAAAAGGAAATCCAGAGTTCTTTACCTTAATTTGGGCGCTAATTTGCAGTAAAACACTTCGTTATTTGCATTAACACGTTTAATTTTGCAGATTAAGTAAATTATTTAAAATTAGCAATTTGGTCCTTCGAGCCGGATAGAATGTAATTAAATTATAATAATCAGATTATTTAAAATTAGTACTTCACATAAAAATGACCATAACGATATCTATATAAAGATATTTCACATTCAATAATTTCCTTAGTGGATAGAAAATTAGCACTTCACATAAAGATGAAGATAACGATATCGATAAAGGTATTTCACATTCAATAATTTTCTTAGTATCGTAGACCCGGACAGAATGTAATTAAATTACAATAATCAGATTATTTAAAATTAGCACTTCACATAAAAATGACGATAATGATATAGATATAAAGATATTTAACATTCAATAATTACCTTAGTATCATAAACGTCTACTTTCCGTACGAAAGGAAAATAAAACGAGGGAGTACTAGCAAAACTAGTAAGTACAAATAAAGACTCGGCTGGTAATTTGGCTGCGGGGAAAGTAATGGATTAATGAGACGGGTGATATGGATGGTGACGGATGATTCGCTGGATGAGAGTAGCCTAAATTCAAGAGCCAGGTCTTTGTACGCCCGTCAAATGATGCAATTAGAATTTTGGGGATTTAGGGTTAATATAAAAATGCGAATCGCAGATGTGTAAGAATGGTAACAACAATATAAAACTAAAGCACGGCAAATAAAATACGAAGTCCCCAATTAAACTCTAGGACACTTCACGGAGCGACACGCTGCTTTCACCTGGTGAGCCACGCGAATGCGGGCTCGAGTCCATTAGAGGCGACTGGCGGCCGTATTCCAGGCGATACGCCGGTTTCACCTGGTGAGCCACGCGAAATGCGGGCTCAAGTCCTTTAGAGGCGACTGGCGGCCGTATTCCAGGCGATACGCCGGTTTCACCTGGTGAGCCACGCGAAATGCGGGCTCAAGTCCTTTAAAGCGGCTGGCGGCTGTATCCCAACCGCGACAGGCGATATCCAATATCTGCGTTGGACAGTATCGCAAACGCGTATAGGTCGCAAACGCTTGACGCCCCTCCGACGCGGTACACGCATGCACTTGGCGTTGGATATCACAAAAAGAAGTTGGATATTCCAATCACGCCCACAAAAAAAATCAAAGCAAAGATTAAAATAGGAAAGATGGGATGTCAAAAATGGATTCTGACAACTGCCCCGCTCGAGGTTCACAATCTATCTGTTTTCTCGACTAAAACAAAAACTATTCCAAACTCCTACAAAGTTTGAATTTAAAATTGATGCGAATATCCTCTTTTCTCACTCGTCAGCTTCTTTCAAAATAAAAAAAGCACACATCATTTTTTTTTTTTTTGTGGAATACGGGACATAGAGGTGGGCCTCTAGCTGCCCGAGGAGGTGACGCCGTGGGGACCCGAAGGGTCCCCACGGGGGAATTTAGTTGCCTGGGGCCAGAAGGGCCAGCAGGTCTTTTGTGCCTCTACGAGGCGTCATGTGTCTGTTAGTTTGTTAGTTCTTATATTATATTGTCATAGGAGGTCTGTAAGTTAGTTTGTAAGGTGGGGTGGGCGACGAGCCATTTGGGTTATGCAGATTATGCTTGCAGATTATGCTTGTTAATATAGCCAGATCAGGTAATGTCAATGGCTTCCGCTGCCGCCGCCATGGCCGCTTCATCAACAACGGATGCGTCAGGTTGATTGGATGGTTGTAAGGCAACAACCGCTCTGATACGCTGGAGGGATAGTTTTTTGACAGTCTGTTTATTTCGGAGCAAAGTTATGGCGTCAGTTGCGTCAGTTTGGTCTGTCACGTCAATGAAAGTGCTAGTGTCGGGGGGGAAGGTCTCTCTACGGCAGGGGTCAAGTTTCTGTCTCGTTGTGTAGTCGTCGTCTTTGTCAGTCAGTATGTGTCTCGGTCTGCGATGTCCTCTTTTCGGGTCGAGTCTGGGGTGGTAGTCGGAGGCGTGAGTCACAAGGGGGTTTGCGTGGTGGGGGGTGCTATCAAAATATCGCCTTGACGACATTTGGAAGAAATTGTGGATGGATGGGAGGTTTAGGTCTCGGTGGAGGTCTACGTTTCTCTCAAACCAGGGAGCGCCGACTGCTCTCCTGGTGAATTTATTTTGTATGACTTGCAGGCTATTGAGGCGGTATTTGGGAGTGTGGGCAAAGACTACAGAGGCGTATGACATGATAGGGCGGATGCAGGTTTTGTAGAGGGTGATTTTGTTCTGGGTGGAGAGTTTGCTGTGGGAGTTAATGAGGGGGTGGAGTTTGCCTAGTATATAGGCTGCTCGATCTCGGACGGATTTTATATGGAAATGGAATTTGAGTTTACTGTCTAGTGTAACTCCCAGGTATTTAGCTTTGGGACTCCAGTTTATTGGTTTGTTTAGGAGGCGGACTATCGGGAAGTTATGGTTCCTTAGGCGGGAAAAAAGGACTGCCACGCTTTTTTCCGGGTTGACCTCAATTCTCCAGCGGTCAAACCATTCCCCTAGGGAGTCAGCGGCTCGCTGGAGAAGAGAGGTCAAGACCTCAGGAGACCTTGAAGAGGTGAAGAAGGCTGTGTCGTCGGCAAAGAGTGCGTAATGGACTTCGTTGATTTTAGGTATGTCATTTACATATACTGCGAACAGTGTTGGGGACAGGACGGATCCCTGCGGGACTCCTGCTCCCACCGGATGCAAGGGCGAGACAGACCCTTCCACTCTGTAGCCAAAGCTTCGACACTGCAGAAAGTCTCCCAGGATGAGAAGGAGACGGTTTGGCACTTTAGCGATATGAAGCTTGTATAACAAGCCATTGTGCCAAACCTTGTCGAATGCTTTGGCTACGTCTAGGAAGATGACCCCCGTGGGGATCGGTCTCTTTCGCCCCGTCATGTGGTGGAGGATGTGCTCTGTTATTCTGTGCACCTGGTGCACACAGGAGTGACCCGCCCTGAACCCAAACTGTTCGTTAATAAGAAGGTTGTTGTCTCTCAAGATCTCCTGAAGCCTGGTGAGAATTATGCGTTCGTAGACCTTGCCTAGGGTGTTGAGAAGGCTGATGGGTCTATAGCTGGAAGGAGAGTTGCTGGGTTTGCCTGGTTTATGAATTCCTATCACAACTGCCACCTTCCAGGATGCTGGAAAGTGGCAGTTGGATAGTGCGGCATTGTAGATGTTAGTCAGCAGGTTGAGGATGCGGTCTGAAAGTAATTTGAGGACCCTGTTCGTTATACCGTCAGGGCCCGGGGCTTTGTGGGGCTTCAGGTTTTTAATTATGTTCTTGAGCTCCATGAAGGAGACTTGTCGAGTCAGTGGGTCGGTCGGGGGGGATTTTAGAATCGTGTTAATTTGTTGGTCGATTGTGGGAATATGTGTGGGGTCTAGCGGTTCTTTGCCCGGGGAACATTGACTTTCAAGACTGTCCGCTAGGCATTCCGCTTTCTCAGAGTCGGTGAAAGCCGGTGTAGGGAAGTCAGGCCTGACAAGAGGGGGCATGGACGCTTGCGTGTCCGCCTTCAGAGATTTGGCCAGGCGCCAGTAGGACTGGTGGCCCGGCCCAATCTCCTCTAGCAAGCTATCCCACTTATCCTGCCTGAATTCCCTCACCCCTTCCTTAACCTGTCTTTGCAGTCTGTTTAATGTATTTTTGTTGTCCCTACTAGGGTAACGGTCGTGCTCCTTAAGGGCCCTGTTTTTGAGGTTGATGAGATTGAGGATGTCTCTGGGGAGGGCCCAGCGACGATCGTCGGTAGCCGGTACCTCCCTAGAGCATCCATCAATAACTTGATTCAGTGAGGTGGTGAGGGCGTCTATGGCTATGTCTGTGTCGTTTTTGGTGGTCAGGGGAAGGTTTGCCACTTCCAGGACAGGACAGCCGTCACTAGCCAGTCCTTTCCCCACGTTTGCCCAGTTGACCACTTTCCTAGTGGCTTCTGGATCCGTGGGGGGGGGCCCAGTCTGATGACCACTGGCCGGTGATCCGAGGAGAGAATGTGGGCCACTTCGATGGAGCGGAGGGTTAGGGCGATACCTTTGAATAGGGCAATGTCAAGAATGTCAGGGAGGAAGTCTGTTTGGATTGGATAATACGTAGGTTCACGGGGGGCTAGGATGTCTACAGGAATGTCTGAGTTTTGAAGAAAGTTGTTAAGGGTTTTGCCGTTGGGGTTGGATTTCCGGCAGTTCCAGAGCTCGTGCTTGGCATTGAGGTCTCCAGCAATTAAGACTGATTCATCCATGCCAAGCACGGACTCCAAGTCGGATTGAAGGAGAGGTTTAGAAGCTGGTTGATAGGCTGATATTAGTGTTATAGGCTTGTGTCCAGTGAGGGCTATCCTGCACGCTGAGATCTCTAGATTGGTGAGGGGAGGTGGATTAACGGGGGAGGCGTGCAGGCATTTTTTGTGATAAATTAAAGTGCCTCCCTTTATGTTTCCTACTCTGTCGTTCCTAATAATTTTGTAATTTGCTAGGTTAGGGTTACGTTTGGAGGGTTTGAGGAAGGTCTCCTGTATCATAAGGACGTCCAGTTGGAGGTCCCTAATGGCACAGGAGAGTTCGTCCCTCTTGCCTTCAATGCCGTTGATGTTGAAACAAGCTAATGATAGGGATTTTGGTTTCACTCTGCAAGCGGGTGTATTATCCATTATTTATGTTACACAATTGTTTGATGGTAGACAGGAGTTTGGCATGTTGGGCCATGGCTATAAGTTGGTCTGCTGGTGTGCGGGCGTTCCGGATTTTAGAGGCTAGCTGGCATATTTCGTCAATGTCCAGGGTGTTGGCGAGGCCCAGGACCAACTGGGTGTCTGCCTCCGGGTCACGCGGGATTGCAGGGGGGTGGAAATTTGGGCGTGAGGTGAGGGGGGGTGGGCAGGCAGTGTATTGATTTGCGTGGGTGAGGTTGGCAGGAGGAGTAGAGGAAAAAGGGGTTGGGTGATAGGCGTTTTGAGTTGGGTGATTTCGCTGGTGAGGGGGGGTTTGATGCTGAGGGGGGGGAGGAGGGGGCCTCCTTAATCGGTTTTTATCCCAATGGTGATTCTCCGGGTGAGGCTGGGATTGATTTCCCCAGGCTACTCTTTCATGAGTTGGATTTTGGGACTTTCGACCCCAGTCTACCCTTTGTGGTGTAGGGAGGGTGGGGGGTGGCTGAGATAGGGGTTGGGAGGGGGTTTTTAGGGGTGGAAAGTCATTATTATAAGTGGGAGAGATGTGTTGGGTCGAGGGGTCTAGTGAGGTTGGCTGGTTTGGATCGCTGAGACGATTAGCATTTGGTACTGTGGAATAGTTTGGCGGTTTGTTTACATTACTTCTATGGGGGATCCTGTTTGAGCTGCGGGTTCGTTGCGTAGAGGTGTTTCTGTTTGGAGGGTAAGCTGGGCATATGGAGGCGTTTGCAGGATGGTCGCCCCCGCAAAGGACGCATGTCGTGGTGTAGTTTCCGTCTTTGTCCGGCTCCCTGTCGCACTTCGCGGTGGCATGGAAGCCGGGACATTTGACGCATCGATACGGCATTTTACAATAATGGGCAGTGTGCCCGGGCCTTTGGCACCTGTGGCACTGGGCCACTCTCGAACTACGGTTGGGGGGTTCTACTCTCAGGCCGCTAAGGCCGCAGACAGATTTGATATCGTATATTTTCTTGCCCGCTTTGGTGCGGTCGGAGACTGTTAACACTGCATTGAAGGGTTCCCTTTTTTCCCTGGGGCCCTTGTGCATACGGGTCACTTCTTGGACCGGTAGTCCTTGGAATAGGAGGTCATCTTTAATATCATTTAGGTCCAGGCTGACCGGCAGACCTATGATGACGGCTCTTAGCTTTTTTTGTTTGCCTGTGGGGTGGGTGTTGTAACCTTTTACTAGGAGCCTCTTCCAGCCCCTAAACTGGTCGCTATTCTGGGTGTGGATGAAGAGTTTAACCTCGCGGGTATATTTCTCTTCACCCACAAAGGCGCGAGAGAAGCCTAGATTTATCCTGTATGCCTCTTTCGAGAGGGAGGCCCACCTGTTTGGATCGTCAACTGTGATAGCGGGGGGGGGGGTCGTTGCTTGTTTTTGTTTTTATTTTCGTTCGGATCGCACTCGTTTCCGTCCGAGTCGGAGTCGGGGTAATCGGAGATGTCATCGTCGCTTCCAGTGAGCGCCCCGAGCTCCATATCCTCTACGCGGGCGGTATTGGGGAGGATGTTTGATTGGGATTTATTAGTGCCCTGAGGGGGGCCTGATCGGTTTAGGTTTTGAGTTATGTTTTGGGATTGGGGTTTAGGCGACGGCTCTTGGGGTAGTTGAGCAAAACTGTTTTGGGAGATGGGGATAGGGGGGGGGGGGATTGCGGGAGTTGCGGGAGGGTGGGAGGGGACTTTCTTGTTCCCTTCTTTTTGTTTTTCCTATTTGTTTGGGTAACAAAACTGTAGTTTGATTTAGCAGTTTTGGAGTCCGAGTCGGAGTTAAGGTTTGAGTAGTCATAATCATATTCGTACTGGTTGTCGGAGAAGTAAGGTCTGTCATTAGTTTGGTTGAGTTGGGCGCCGTTAGCCAGGCAGTCAGAATTATAGTTTAAGTTGGGTAAGATACGGTTTTCGTGACCAGTGATTATTTTAAAAATCCTGTCCGTCTGTGGGGACCGAGAGCGAGATCTCGGGATTGAAAGTAGTTGATTAGCGTGGGGCGAGATGGGCCTGTTGTAAGGGTGCGAGCGAGAAGCAGGAGCACCGCCGCGGCTGGACGCGAGCGAGCGAGAGCGCGCGCGCGGCGCAGCGCGGAGGCGCGCCTCGGCGTCTCGTTTACGGACTTGTTGTGTGTTGGTGGTGTCATTGTTAGGGGGGTCAGGGGTGATATAAGGGTTCACACTGTCATGAGTGTTCAGAGCGGAAGTTGCCTTACCTTTAGGGTCCCTTTTGTGCTGAGGCGCCGGCTCTGGGGCAGCAGCGGGGGCAGCGGGGGGTGTTGAGGTGGTGGTTTCAATTTCTATGTTGTTGTCGTGCGCGTATTCGCGCCAGAAGGGGCCCAAGTGTGGGCAGTAGGTTTTGATGAAGCCTTCCATTACGGCGGCTTTGTTTGAAGTGGCTCGTCGCTCGGCCCCCTTGTTGGGGGGATGAGGGTTGGGGTTGGGGGGGGGGGTTTGGGGGGCATGGTGGTTTGCTCTTTTACCACATTTCCACTTTGTAGGTTTTGTATGTTTTTATCCACATTTCCCAGTCGCGCACTCATAAATAAACACTTATTGCTTTTGAGTCACTTTCTCACTGAATACACGGATTCCACTTAGAGTCACTGTCTCGTTGGTCCATTGTTTTCACTATTTTATAAATTGCAGCGCACGGAGCTGGGCTCTACGTGGCTAAGCGGGATAAGCGGAGTAGAACTCAACGCGGATCGCGGCGTGCGCGGGGCGCGGGGCGCGGGGGGCGCGGGATCGGGCGAGCGGAGCGGCACGTGCGCTCGACGCGGCGGTGGCGGGCGATCTCTCTGTTCTGTTAGGCACACATCATATTTTGATATCGGCGCCACCTAACTATAACTAGACGAAGCACGATCTAATCTACCCTGACTCGCGCAACTTGGCCGGTAAACAAACTAAGCCCAAGGGACGTCGCGAGATGTAGCTGGCGTTCTTTCGGCATGCTACAAGTGGTGGTTTTATTTGGCGATACGATGACCAAACTATTGTCAGAGTTCACTCTGGAACATGGGAATGGAACGGAAATAGGAACAATAGTTCCTAGTAAATCTCAAACCAAAAAAATTGTAAATGTCTATATGTAGTGTATAGTTGTCTCGAGTACATATGGCAGTAGGCGCCCGACCGTGACAGAGGGCGGACGTGCGGTGTGTATTGACGAGCCAACAGGAAATAAGAGGAAAAGTCAAGGACATTACAGGTGGCGACGAGGATCAAAGTGAGTAGCACCAAAAGAAACGTGTAGTCGAAAAAAAGAAATTATAAAATCGAATAATAACGGGCCATGATACACCGTTCGTGTGTCAACAATTTTTCGTTACGCGCCATACTAAAGTGAAATAAGTATTTGGAGGCTTGAAAATAATTATTGGAATAGGTACGTAATTATAACTTTAACTTAACGTAGGCAAGTCATTAAGTACGACAAAGGAGAATGATTACACAAATAAATCGGGTCCGGTCAAGACAATAAGCAAAGACGAGGGTAGTTCCCTTATCCGCTCGAATGTAAGACCAAATTCGATTAGGTATTTGTAATAAGTCCTACTTAAGTAATAATCTGCACCTATCTAGTATGCAAGTTTCTACATTAAGTATATTATACCTACGTTATTGTTGCATATAAGTCACAGGTAGGAATTTTTTACAATAAGTGTGACACAAAATCCGCGTTCCAGGGCAGACTAAAGGAAATAATATCTAATAGCAAGTAATTAAGTTTCTAGTTACCTTAGTACTGACGTCTGGTTCATATTGGTCACCCCGTAGCTATAGCTATGCATGTGAAAATATTTGATCGCATTAGACTCCCGATTATTCAGACGAAACAGTCATTACCACAGTTTTGATAAGGAATATTCTACAAGACTATTCTACCTACCTACTTAAATGATAGGATAATTACAACTAAATACCCTATGGGGAGGGGGTGTTTTCTACCTTGCTCCAGGTTATACTGGTATCCATATTACTTACACATTAAGTACATACACCGACACATACCTATAAGCATGAACTTGGTATTTTACCAATGTTCGAGCGCAGGGTGCTAAAGAAGTAAATAAAATCATAAAATCATAAATCTTTATTTGCAATAGATACAGTACAAGGGATCTTAAACTAATATATACAGAATCATATATCTAGACTTAAATAAGTCATGCAAATGTTACTTAAAAATCTAGAGGCTTACTTGCTATATGTTATCCTAATATAATATAGGACTACTTACTTTACGTTTCGTAAACATCATTTAAATCCAGGTATTGGCAAAGTATTCATTGGTACTATAAAAGCATCTCTCAACCAGCCAAGTAAACAATTTGTATTTAAATTTTTTGATAGGTAGTTCTTTTAGTTGTTCTGGTAGGTGGCTAAAGATTTTTACACACATGGCATAACAGTGCTTACTCTTCATTGCGGTGTTCATATCTGGAAGCACCAGTCTGTTTGGATATCGTGTATTGAATTTTGCTACATCTCTTTTCTTTTTAAACATGTCATTGTAATTTTTAACAAAGATACATACCTCGTAGATGTATATAGAGTATACTGTTAGCAATTTTAGGCTAAGAAAATGTTCTTTTGAAGATGCTGGTAACCAAATATTGGCAATTGCTCTAATACATCCCTTTTGTGCTAAGAAGGTACGTTGAATGTGTGCAGAATTTCCCCATATCAAAATACCGTATCTCAAGTTTTACACAACGAAACCGTGATATGCCCTTATTGCAGTTTTTTTATCTGCGACTCTAGTTTGTATGTATGTATGTATGTATCACTTTATTGCACATAAACAAGTAGGTATAACATAATACAACAGTAACATATATAAAAGATATGCACAAAGGCGAGCTTATCCCTGATAGGGATCTCTTCCAGCCAACCCATGAGAAAATGAGAAAGGATTAAATACAAATGGTGAAAGACAAACTATGCACAAAAGATACAAATAAAAAGTTCCAAAACACATAAAGCTGCAGGTAAACACTAATATATATATAGGTACATTCATGTACCATACAAATACTTAAACTACATACATAATAATATAATAAACATTACTATATACATATAATATCAATTAAATTTTTCGGGTAGGTGAATAAAAGCTAGTCACCTTACTGCTATCATATTTTAATGAAATAAATATAAAAAGATACTTTTTTAAAGAAATAATTCATACAGCCTAATGTTTAGATAACTCAGTTCACCTACCAGTGGTTGCTGGCACTAAAATCCAGGAAGTTTTAAATTATTTCACTTTTAATATTTACACCTGTACTTCACTTTGACACAATGTCTCAAGTCGACTCAATCAAACAGTCAATTGCGGAGCTGAAGGTTGAATTCGAAACAAAGATGGCTGAGCTGCAGAGCGATCTGGACAATGCTGGGACAGGGGCGAACAACCCAGCAACAACTTCGGTAGCAATTGCCTTCAACGCCTTCAAGTCTTGTATTTTCAAAGCACTAGAAGCTCTCCAGAAGCAGGTAATCCATTTAACCCAGCAAGTCGACCAGATCGAGATGCGCTCCCGACGTAAAATGTTAGTTATACATGGAGTTGCCGAGGCGGACGGTGAGAACACGGCAGCCACTGTAGTACAAGAGCTCAAGAATATCCGGGGTGACTTCACTGCAGACAATATAAGGCGTTGTCATCGTCTAGGCCGCCCCCGAGGTAGCAAGGCCAGGGCTATACTCGTATTAGTCAAATTTTGTGATAGTGCCTTGCGTGACAAGTTGGTGTTTGGGAAGGTGGCTCTAAAAGGCTCCGGCACTACAGTCTCAGAGTTTCTGACCAAGTCACGCCAGGACACTTTTGTAGCAGCCCGCGAACGTTTCGGCATCCGTAAGTGTTGGACATGGGAAGGCGTCATTTATGTTCTAAGTGCGAGCGGCGTGAAACACCGCGTAGTTAGTATGGCCGATCTTGAAGCTATCACAGATGCGCCGGCGCCGCCTACTGCTTCAGCACGCGATGCGGAGACACTTGCCAAAGAGGGGGCCTGTGTGGCCGAAAAGGAGCCTCCAAAACAAACTACAAGATCCAAACGTACGGCTGCGAAACTCAAAGCTTAGTTAGTCATTTTCTTTTGCCCGGGTTACACTAAGTACTCCTTCATTCGGTCGGTTTCTAGCTTTCACTTTAATTTTTGTATATTACCCACTTTATTTTTATTACGTACTATTGTTTTGTTATTCTTTTTTCCTGCCCGATCCGATAAGTTTAACTTGACATTTTGACATTGACGTCTATAGTGACATTGGTGACAATGATAAGTGTAGCTTGCTAATTTGCGTTCCGTTTCAACTTGAATTTTTTGTTTGGTGTTTATATTGTTAGTTGTTATTTTGTTCTTAAATACTGTATTACTTTTTTGCTTCCGTGATGTGATACTATAACTTCTCTCTTTACTGCTGGCAGGTAGCGTGAGACTTTGTAGCAAGTAATTAGAATGTATTATTGCTTATTATTATATTTATTCTTAATTATATTATATACATGCCCTTATTTAGCCAAAATAACGATAGTGATCAGTTTCTATCATTCTCCTCTTCCGATAATGACGACAGTATTCAAAGTCTGCCTCCATCACCTCATGAATATCTTGAAGCGCAATTTAGTGATATACCAATTTTAATGTAGTTCACATAAATGCACAAAGCATTCCAGCTCACTACAATGACTTATTACTTACTTTTGACTTGCGAAACATCCATGCGGTCCTAGTTTCCGAGTCGTGGCTTAAACCAACACTACCATCTACCTCCTTTTCATTACCTGGCTTTCAGTTAATTCGCCATGACCGTTGTGTAAGAGGTGGCGGTGGGGTCGCAATCTATCTCCGCTCTTATATCCCTTTTTCTATTATTAGCGTATCTACCCCGTCCCCATGTTCTGATTCTGCGGAATACATATTTCTTGACATATCCCTATCTCACTCCAAACTTCTTCTCGGCGTATTCTACTCGCCTTCTCTACAGATTAATTATTTCAGCTCTCTTGAGAAACTTCTCGAACAGTCATCACATTATTATGGGCGACTTTAACACCTGTCTCCTCAAGAATGACCATCGATCCAGGTCTCTCAAATCTCTCGCTGATGCCTGTAATCTAAGTATCCTTCCCCCAAACTCTACTCATCACTTTCCAAATTGTTCTCCATCTCTTCTTGACCTTGCTATGGTTTCTTCTACTGCCCACGTTGCTAAATTTGGTCAATACTCAGCAGACGCCTTTTCCTATCACGATTTGCTATTCCTCTCTTATAAAATCCGTCCTCCCAAGAAAAAAGCCAAAATTATTTTACAGCGCAACTTTAGCCGTTTAAATGTTGACAAGCTCAAGGAGGATGCTTCTAAAATCGATTGGAGTGCCATCTCTCGAGTGGGTGCGGTGGACGATCAAATTGCTCTTTTCAATTCGCATCTCATTCAGCTCTACGACGTTCACGCACCCGTTCGGGCTGTAAAAGTCAGACATTTACCTGCTCCTTGGCTTACTGCTGACATAAAGTCTCTAATCCAAAAGAAAAACCATGCCAAATCTAGATACAAAGCTAACAATTCAGAGAGATACAAACATAGATACCATACTCTACGAAACCGTTGCAGCACTGTGTGTAGAGACGCCCAAAGGCGCCACATCCACAGCTCTGTTGAGAACGGTCATTCAGCCAAGGTCTGGAAGTTTTTGAAAACTTTGGGAGTTGGAACACACAATCCATGTTCAATGACAGCGATCTTGACCCTTTAAATGTGCATTTTTCTTCATCTTCCTCGTTTAGTGGTCCTGTTAAGCAAGACACCCTTAACTATCTCACTTCCAAATTACCCCCCTTTCACTTTTAGCCAATTCACCCACAGTGATGTTAAAAAGGGCGTATTGAGCATCACCTCTAATGCTGTTGGTGTTGATAATGTTAGCCGCAACATGATACTTCCTCTACTTGATCTTCTCCTTCCGATAATTACCGGTATCCTTAATTACTCCATCACATCCAGTGTGTTTCTTGTCCAGTGGAAGGATGCCGATATTATCCCAATACCTAAAAAGTCTAACCCTAATTCATTTTCTTACTATCGCCCAATTTCCATTCTTCCCTTCCTATCCAAAGTCTTGGAACGGCTAATACACCAACAGCTGACTTCATTCCTAACTAGAAACGATCTTTTTAACCAATATCAGTCTGGTTTCCGATCTGGCCATAGCACGACTACAGCGCTCATCAAAATCACAGATGATATTCGTTTTGGCATAAATGACAGAAAGCTAACTGTGTTAACCCTCTTGGACTTTAGTAACGCTTTTAATACTGTCGATTTCGATATCTTGCTTGCTATCTTGCGTTCTCTCCACATATACCCTACGGCTATTGAGTGGTTTTCTAGTTATTTGACTGACCGCCGACAAAGAATAAAAGTGGAAGCTTCCCGTTCTTCTTGGTGCAGTACGTTGGCCGGCGTTCCACAGGGCGGCGTGCTGTCGCCTTTGTTATTTTCAATATTCATAAACTCCATCACTCAGAATATTTCTTCTAAGTATCATCTATATGCTGACGATCTCCAGATCTATAAGCAGGGCGTACTTGGCGATCTCCCATCTGTCATGAACAGGACGAATGATGACTTGGCGCGTATTCTACAATGGAGCACTAGTTATGGTCTGAAAGTAAATCCCACAAAGACCCAAGTCATCATAATCGGCAGTCGTAAATTGATTCCCCGTGTAGATTCTTCAAGCTTACCACCTATATATTTTGATGGTATCCAGATCCCTCTATCAAGCCAGGTTAAAAATCTAGGTATTGTTATGGATCGCACTTTATCATGGATACCTCAAGTGGAAGAGGTCAGTCGAAAGGTGTTTGCTGCTGTCGCTTCTCTTAGAAGCCTCCGAAACTTCCTACCCATCGCTACAAAAACTTCGCTTGCCCAAACTCTGCTGCTTCCGATCCTTGACTACGCCGACATCTCCTATCTTGATCTCACGGAAGATCAACTTAATAAGCTCGAGCGTATTCAAAATGTATGCATTCGGTTCATATTTGGTTTGCGCAAATATGACCGTGTATCTAGTTTCCGCACTCAACTCAAGTGGCTTCCTATCCGCTATCGTCGCCACCTTCACATTCTCAGTCTCCTCTATAGTGTACTTTTTAATCCGACGACTCCCCCCTATCTTAAAAAGCGTTTTAGTTACTTGAATTCTATCAGGTGCTCTCAAAATTTTCTCCTTTCTGTCCCTTCTTCCTCCTCCCAAGTTTATAATTCTTCGTTTACTTTTCAGGCAGTTCGTCTGTGGAACTCCCTTCCCGCAGAATTAAGGCGTGCTAAATCATTGGCTGCATTCAAAGCCCATCTCAAGGATTACTACTTATCTCTTCCTTAGTTCTACTGATAGTCGTTAATAGGTCTCGACAGGATTATTATTTTGGCTGATATATATATTTATATATGTAGTTTGTATGAATGTATGTATTTTATATGTATATATATATATATATAATATATATATATATATTTGTATGTATTTACTGAAATATGTATAATATATGTTTGTACTTTTATTTATGTACTTATGTCTGATTAGTATTTCAATGTTTGTGTTTTCAAAATAAGTTTTTTTGCACCTCCTATTGAGTTTTTCTGCATTATCTTCTCCGCTACCCAAAGGTTGTCTGGAAGAGATCGCTCATTAGCGATAAGACCGCCTGTTGTTTGCCTCTTTTTATCATGTATTTTTTTTTCTACTGTGCTGTTTTTCTTTTGAGGTGTGCAATAAAGCATTTATTCATTCATTCATTCATAATATCAGACGTTCATAAATAAATAATTAAATAAATATAAACCTATATACATATATATACGACGACTATATATATATATATATATATATATATATATATATATATATATAGTCGTCGTAGAACGTATGCAAATCTATTATTTTTTGAGCAGACCATGTCGTAAACGTACCTTCAACTTCTTAGTGCTTATTTAAAGCAATTCCATCTGCATTAAACCACTTTTGTCGGTTAACTTGCCAATTTACTTGACACTTTTATGCATTTAACCCATTAAGTGCCTAACGGGCGCTTTGCTCGTAGGTGCGTAGCCGATTACCTACATGCGTTTACACGTAGGTAGAAGAAACCTCTTATTATTGCGAAAATGGGTTGTAGGTAAAGTGTAGGTAAAGATGGCAGGAAGCGTCGGTGCACTCGGTACACAAAATTGTATTGTTAAGTACATACAGTACCTATTGATTGATGTAAATGGCACCTACTAAGGAACTTTACTCCATTTATGGTTGGAAATGCATTAAATTGCAAATAAGAGCAGATAATACTTACACATTAAATTGTATTATTTAGCATGACCATTTAATTGGCATCTACTATGGAACTTTATCCATTTATGGTTGGAAATGCATTAAATTGCAAATAATAGTAGATAATACATACACATTAAATTGTAGAGGTATTATTTAACATGACCATTTAATTGGCATCTACTAAGGAACTTTATCCATTTATGGTTGGAAATGCATTAAATTGCAAATAATAGTAGATAATACATACACATTAAATTGTAGAGGTATTATTTAGCATGACCATTTAATTGGCATCTACTAAGGAACATTATCCATTTATGGTTGGAAATGCATTAAATTGCAAATAATAGTAGATAATACTTACATTTAATTGGCATCTACTACTGAGGCATTAAATTGCGAATTTGAAAAGCAGTCGATAATACTGAACATTTAGACATTAAATTGTATTGTTTAGTATCGAAAAAAAAACTTGAACATGCGCGATAAATCATATTCATATGATACGATCTGGACATTAAAAAGTGATAGATGTAATGAACGAGCGAGATGGGAGATAACTGCCCACATGGTTGCTTGAGCTGCTGATGAATAAGTTACTGCTGTGCAGTTGGGGTTTCAGACAGACAGTACAGAGGTTTTATAATAACCTACATGTGAATGAATTTTATGATCCGGAAACTATAAAGCAAATACTTGTAGTTGCAAAGACAAATACCATATTTACTTAAATGTCTGTATAATAATTCACACTTTTAAAAACAATGGTTAAATGTGTCTGTTATTATCATTCATTAAACTTATATTGAAAGAAAAATATAAGTTCATACGTAGCATATTGAATAGACTTGCAAAATAGGCACATGGTCCAAATAGGTATGAAATATAAAAGTGAAATAAATGGAGAATTTGGTACTAGTGAAATTAACAAAAAAAATTGAAAAAGTTGGCTACCATAAAAGAGGGTGGTTTAAATATAGGTAGAGACGTTTTTACACCAATTTGTCCTTTTCCTCCGTTATAATATACTTTTTCTCGCAGCACTTTACGTAACAGGCAAGAATGAAAGAAATATAATTGTTTAACTAAACAGATGAAGAAAGTTCAAAATGATGCAGCTTATGTGCGTTGCATTGATTTATTATGTATTCTACTAGATGTGACATCTAGAACAAATTTTGTGCGCCATGTTTGGCGGTTGACAGCTGTGACTGAATCAAAGAGTAGGATAGACTTGTAGTGATTTTCACTACAACTTTTCGGACAAAAAAAATTCTTAGGGATGTAATCTCCTGTTACTCAATGGTGTATTGTAGTGATGGTTCGGAATGCAACTATTTAAAATTATGTTGTCTGTGGTGGTTGTCACTTTGACAGCTCTCTTGCCCATCTCCTCGGATCACGAACGCATAGCTCTCACAGTTATAATATTATAATAAATATTAATATCTAAGATTTCCAAGAAACAAATATTATAAAACTTTCAACAAATCTTTGTGTTCGAAACAATACATTGTGACCGTTTTAAATTTATTAAAGTATCTAATTTACCATATTTCCTCAAGTCAACCCCTTCTTCGGCTAATTAAGTCTTTACTATAATACTACTTCACACACAGTAAATACGGTTCCTATTTGCTTTATACTTTGAAAAACAGTTTCTAACGGTTTTTACCGTTCGAAATATAATTTTAAAGTTGCTGTCCCTAAGCAAATAGGAACCAATCCAAAATAGTGAAGTGATAATAAAATCAAGTAAATTAAAAGGATGCGCCTCATCGCGGCTATCCTATTCAATATATTATTACGAATACAAATGTTTAAGTGTGAGGAACATACCCTCAATTTTATACTTGAAAAATATTTGAACTTGAGGATCGGGATATCAATACGCACATTACCGTTGAGGTTACAATTGTTACAAATATGTGGCCCAAAAATATTCACTTTTGTTAAAAAGTGTGGATACGCTAGAGAGTTGATAAAGTTCCCTTTAAAGGTCTTGTATTTCTGCTCTCAGATACACAAGCTAAGTAACAAATCTATAACGGTAAAATGTTGTCATTATATTGTGTTGAGAAAATAAATAAGTAAATATTATGGGACAATCTTACACAAATCAACCTAGTCCAACGATAAGCTCAATAAGGCTTGTGTTGTGGGTACTAGGCGACGATAGCCTAGTATGCTGAAATTGTTAAGAAAAGTATACTCTTGTATGCAGTTGTAAATGTTATAATTACTATAATGTAAGTATTGATTTACAAGTAACCGTACTGTACGGTTTTATCCTTTAACATTTGATATGAGTTACTAACTTTCTTATTAACTTGATACATGCCTGATACGCAACTGTATACAAGAGCGACAGTTCTTAAGTTTCGTTTAAAACGAGTATTTCTTATAAGTGCTATTGAAGTACAATATTTCCCTTTAGACAGTATTCTAGTAAAACTTTAATGATAAGATAGGCATGACGCCTGCGCAAGGATGACATGCTCATTTGGGAAAGCGTTCCACATTTTGACTGGCACATAAGACTTCTCAAACACTGCCTGCGCAAGGCTGACTATCCTTCTGAGCAAGGAGCCCACAACCGCGGCAACATTATTTATTAACTGCCTCCTGGGCATTAATTTTGATTTATATTAAAAGTGCAAATAAAATTTACTGTGACCACCTGCGCAAAGCTGTATAAAAATATGATAGTCATATCATTATTATTTGGAATCTGCTTTCTAGTTATTGCGACAAACTGGTATAATATTCAGCCTTCGCAAGGCACATTATTAAATTTATAATTTGGTTGGGCAATGAGGATAAACGCGTACATTGGTTATGGTTTGGAAATTTCAAATCCATACAGTCTATGTTACCGAGTTTCTAGAGACTAGACCTCAGAAAAGCGTCAGAAATGGTTCCAAAAAAAATATACGCGTCGACTTGAGAACCTCCCCCGTTTTTTTCGTCGGTTAATAACAGTTAATATGGACCATTTATAATCTAAGGGTTTTTATCCTCATTAGCCTATAGCTAGAGAAGTACTATTCACAAATTACTTTCGGGGTAATTGGACCTCATCAACACTGAGAAGTATGTAAAAGGCAAAAGACCCTAACCTGCGTAAGGTGTATTGTTCAATCATTATTAATCTGCAGATAAGCAGTCTAAATTGGACCCATTATATGTCACAGTCGGAACTAACCGACGACCATATTTACAGCTTCAGGTGAACGTTCATGCATCCTAGTAACATTTTCTTTTGCTTATCATATAATGTGGTCATGGTGGTGAAAAGGTTAAAGCCATTGTTCCGCCTCCCGAATATAACTGATTAAATTAAAGCATATAATGAATTGATATTTCATCCTATCCTTGATGCAGGGAAACTATCATGCTGCTGCGTAGGCAAGCATGTTGAAAACCGAAATGTACAAAAATGCCCCTACAAGGGTTTGGCAACTTACTTGTAAATATTTTGAGACTCTAAATACTTATAATATTTTGGTATTGTAAAAAATTGCAAGTAGTATAACAGGTTTCTGTGATCTGTCCATGTACAAGTGTTGCCATTGCTATGAGCACACAAAGACTTTATTTAATCTGTTATTACTAAAGACATATAATACCTCGTTTGAATGGTTAAGACATCATTAGTACACATATTATGTAATGCTTTTAAAACTATCTTCTAATGGTTTGGGACGGGAGTTTCAGATCCTACAGGCAAACTCCCTCAAAAACCTGAAAACTGAACGGTCTTGCCCAGAACTGGAGCCTTCTTTGCTACAGCAAAGAGTGCCAACAAAGCAGTCTCTGGTTATCAAACACCTCATTCATCGAAGTTTTTAGTGCTTTTAAATCTAAGGTTTGCACAAAACCAGTATTGGGTTGTTTCTGATTATATATAGTGAACAATTGGAAACATGAGTTGCAATAAATTAAGTACTTGAGACTCTTGGTCTTTCTTAACCATTTTTTTAATAGTAGAGTATTTGCTACATCAGTACATTTACCTCTTCCCTGCGCAGGGAAAACACGCAAAATCGTGAAGCGTCCCACATTTCACGTACTCGAATTTATCTACATTATTAAAATGAGGATGAGACGCTAAGCCCTACGAGTATGTTAGTTTGCCAGGTCAACACCTGGGCAATTGTGAATAAGCAAAATTAGGAGCAGTCTAGCCACCGAAATCCAGTGTTAATCTTAGTTGAAGGATAGTTTAACTTAATTAATTTTGTATTAAGCAGAACGTCTGCTAACGATACCACAATGCTTAGAAAAAATGGAAAAGTAGAAAAATCCACCGCCTCAGGCGAGACTCGAACTCGCGACTCTGGGATACATGCCCATCGCTCTGACCAACTGAGCTACTGAGCCACACCTGATGGCTGCGAATTTCTCCACTATATCCCATATGCGTCTTAGGGGGACGCCTAGCGACATCTGCCGAAGAAGTCTTACACTTCTCAACTGGCCATCGGAGTCCTAAGTTGTATTGAGAATTCACCGATAACAATGCGCTACCCCATACTACAATTAATTTTGTATTAAGCAGAACGTCTGCTAACGATACCACAATGCTGCAATGCCTGAGGCGGTGGATTTTTCTACTTTTCCATTTTTTCTAAGCATTGATAGTTTAACTTGTTGATATAAATACAAGTATCCTATATCACTGCTTAGCTTAATGATATATGTTTTGCAGTAAAACACTTCTATAATTGCATTAACACGTTTAATTTTGAAGATAAAGTAAATTATTTAAAATTAGCAACAATAATCAGATTATTTAAAATTAGCATTTCACGTAAAAATTACAATAACGGTATCTATATAAAGATATTTCACATTCAATAACTTCCTTAGTGGTCAGAATGTAATTAAATTACAATAATCAAAATATTTAAAATTAGCATTTCACTTAAAAATTACGATAACTGTACCTATATAAGGATATTTCACATTCAATAGTTACCTTAGTATCGTAAACGTCTACTTTCCGCACAAAAGGAAAATAAAAAGGATGGAGTACTAGCAAACCTGGTAAGTACAAATAAAGACTCGGCTGGTAATTTGGCTGCAGGAAAATAATGGGTCAATGAGGCGGTGGATATGGATGTTGACAGATGATTCGCTGGCTGAACGTAGCCTAAATTAAAGAGCCAGGTCTTTGTACGCCCGTCAAACGAGGCAATTAGAATTTCGGGGATATTTTAGCAAAACAACAAAAAAAGGCTATTATGGCACAAAAACGCTGGATACAAAAAAAAGGAATCGGATTTACAACGTTTTTAAAAAAATGTAAATAATATGATATTCTCGAAAGGCAGGATAGCTAAAACTGTACTTAGATTTTAATAGAGTTCGTGGGCAAGCGTCCCCTTTGGTTTAGGCGGACCCAACAGCTCGCTGAACTCTCTTTCTTACTTGGAGAGCCCGCTGGATGCGGGCTCTAATTCTCCGACGACGGTGAAGAATCACGCGGAACACGCGGCGGTTGCAGACCGTCTCGCCGCTCCGGCACTCACAAGCGCCTTCCGGAATCCTTCCGGGTCAGGCGGTCCCACTGTATAGCACTTGCTATATAATATATATAGCCTTTTTGCCCGGCAACGTATTTGGTTTTGTTTTTGCTTCAATAATGTATTAGCACTTGCTATATAATGTTTGAACGCAAAGATCTAGAGAAATAAATCGCACTTCACCACGATGCAACTAAGCAAATTATAGCAAAACCCTCGGACCAAACCAGAATATGTGTTTTTCTTTAAAAATCTCCCCGTCGATCTGACACACTCAATCAAAAATCAACTTTTTCTTTTTTGACAATCTGGAATACCTCAAAAATTCATATTCAAAATTAGGGAGGATATTATCTCAATTTTATAACTGCCAGTCGTATTACAAAATGCGGACTGATATAAGCGCCATCTACCCGTAATGCCGTGAATCACAAAGTACGCTTTTTTATATATCAACCGTGACCTAGCCTTAGACCTCCCTTAGACACAGAAGTTCAGAAGTTCTAAATAAAGTCGACAGATGTCGTACGATAAACGTAGCGTCATGCTACAGCATCTCCCTACCAAACAAAGAAACAAACAAACAACAACACAAGAAAACACAAGAAAACTAACCCCAAGCAACAAAAAAACACAACTTAATGCTAAGGCCAAAAAAGGTACAACAAGAGAACCCTAAACGAATTCCAAGAAATAAAACCAACCAGTTATTAACATTACCCCTAAAGACTAATCTAATAGATTAAGAAGATGACAAAACGCCAACCAACGCGTCAGGCGGTCCAAGACGTGACGGCTGGGATAGGACAGAAACTGCACCTGGCCACAGATCTTAATCACTCACATCGAGTCATCAAATTATACAACCAGGCTATCATAGACCGGGAAAGATAAACGAAGCCTTAAGCACCAACGGTAAAAAAAGTCAAATCTGGAAAAAAGAGCAAGGAAACGCTCAAACGAAAACAAAAAAACGATCAGAAACGAATCAAGCAAGGATTACCGATAAGGGAATGGCGGACTAAAGCGCATTTTAGAATTTTGAGAAATCTGAACGGGCCGAAAGAAGAAACTATTTCAAGATATCTTTAATATGATAGGTACCGACGTGCTCGGAATCGGTATCAGCCAGTACATATACCCAAACTCAAACTCAAACTCAAACATTTAGTCAGTAAGTAGGCCACAAGGGCACTTTTACACGTCAAAGTAAAAGTGAGAAAAAAAAATCAAACTACACCGGTTCTAACCCTACACCTCTGACCCGAGAAGAATTATGTCCGGCAAGAAACTCGGCGGGACTTATTTTTTCAAAACAACAGTACATCAAAACTAAACAATACATATAAGTGCGTTGTTCTTACAAAAAATATCAAACCAAGGTTAGATTAACCAACAATAGGTTATAGTTTAAGAAAAATACCAAAGAAAAAAGATGAGTCCAAATCTGACTATTGAAAATGAATTACATACAAGTTTGATATACTTTCTTACCTGAACTGTGTCTTCTAAATAAATTTCCAAATTATAATAATCCATCATCAACAGTTAGAAACAAAATAATTTTGAATTTAAATAAAAAAAAGTAAGTGATTCTAGTATACAATAAACATACTATTTCTAAATTATCCTTAGAGATGTATAAGGTCTCCAAGTGTCTTGATCTATATATTCTATATAATAATAAAAATATGGATAATCAAGCACCGAATGTTGTGTCTAAAGCCAATTAAATTAAAATTAAATATGATCAATAAAAAGTTACGTAAATGTGTTGCCCCAGTTTGCCTAAACAAACCTGTCTCCACAAACAGCACCCGTTCACGAGTATGACGCATATCTCAGCCATCGCCTCCCTCAACCTTTCTTCGGGAAAGTGGCGACCCGATCAACGACGCCACCATAAGCAGAGCCTTTTAAGCGAGCATGACATGTTCAAGCTGGCGGGCTTTATTAATTAATAAAAACTAGCCATGTTTAGTCTGGTGAGAAACAATATTCTGTGCTCGTATTTTACATGCGTGAACTAAATTACAATATAAAAGTGACATAGAGATGTACATGTCTCTAAGCGTCAGGATCATTAAATATATATCTATACATATAAATATTTGCGAATGCAAGACTTAGAGATGTATAACGTCTCTAAGTGTCCAAATACTAAATAAAAACAAAAAAAGTAAAAACGAAAAACAGGTAATACTGGACACTAGTAAAGCTGCTTCATAGAGTAATGTACCTAATAATTTCTAAATTTGTATTGTACTAACCATATCAAGCTACAGGCTTAAAGGCATCGTTATCCTCAATGAATTCCTTTAAAGTATAGTACTCTCTCCTCAACAAATAGCGCTTAACATAAGACTTGAATTTATTTAGTGGCAAATTCACTACATCAGCGGGGACTTTGTTATAAAAACGTGTACAGTTCCCAGCAAAAGACGTACGAACCTTACCGAGGCGGTGGCCAGGCTCAGCAATCTTATCTTTATTTCTAGTGTTATAGTTATGGATATCACTGTTGAGCTTGAATTCATGGATGTTTTTCCGCACATACATAATGTTTTCAAGTACGTATTGAGATGCTACGGTAAGAATATTTGCCTCTTCAAATTTTCCTCTTACGGATGCTCGACCGCGCATTTTATAAATGCCACGTACAGCTCGTTTTTGTAGCACAAATATGGTCCCAATATCAGCCGCTTTACCCCACAACAGAATTCCATACGACATAACACTGTGAAAATAACTGAAGTATACCAGCCTGGCAGTTTCACTGTTTGTTAGATGGCTGATTCGCCTCACGGCATAGGCTGCAGAGCTAAGTTTCCCAGCTAGGGTGGCTATATGTGGATGCCATTGTAATTTCGAGTCTAAAGTGACTCCTAAGAAAACAGTTTGCTTTTCGAATTCCATTGTTTCATCATTTATTATAATCTTGCTGCTGTTAATCTGCTTGACGTTGGGAAGTGTAAATTTGATGCACTTCGTTTTCTTGGCGTTCAAAAGTAGGCTATTAGCCGTAAACCAATTTACTACTGTGGAGAGTGCACTGTTAATACTATCGAAGCTGTTTTCTTTTCTGTCCACTTTAAATATCAGAGATGTGTCATCAGCAAATAACACTATATCATGTTTATCTTGCACAATTTTAGGTAGGTCATTAATGTACACCAAAAACAGGAAGGGACCAAGTATTGAGCCTTGAGGCACTCCGAGTGCCACAGAGGACCCAGAAGATTGAGTTCCATTAATAACCACTCGTTGTGTTCTATCCGATAGGTATGATGAGACGAGGTTAAGGGCACCAGCTTTGATCCCGTAATGGCTTAGTTTTCTCTTTAGATTTTCGTGATCAACGCAATCAAATGCCTTCGATAGGTCACAGAATATTCCAACAGCATCTTGTTTTTTTTCCCAAGCGGCAAAGATGTGCTTAAGAAGAACAGCACCTGTGTCAGTAGTCGAGCGACCTCTGGTAAAACCAAATTGATTTCTGGCGAACAATTCGTTTCGGTTAAAATGTGACACAAGTTGATTTAGAATTAGTTTCTCGAAAACTTTGCTCAGTGCCGGCAGTATTGAAATTGGTCTGAAATTGCTTGGTTCTGTTCTCGATCCTGATTTGAACAAGGGGATGACTTTGCTGTGCTTCATTATGTCTGGAAATATTCCTGTATCAATACATTTGTTAAATATATCAGCTAAATGTGGTGCAATCCATTCAACAATGGAATGTAGAACTTTAATAGATAGGCCCCAAAGATCTTCAGTTTTCTTTAAATTTAGGGATTTAAATGTTTTAATAATTAAGTTCGGAGTAACATATGAAAATTTAAAGATATCTGTACACTCTGCTATATTTGTTTTCAGTATTGCCTCAGCGACGTCAGGCGATGAATGAAGAGACTTTGTTGTTTCTACCGGTATATTAGAGAAGAACTGCTCAAAATGATCCGCAACTTCAAGGTCCGAACTCACTAAATTATTATTAATACGTAGGTTGTAGTGCGGATCTTTGATTTTACGTTTCCCAGTTTCATCGTTGATTACTTGCCAAACAGTTTTTACTTTATCCTTGGAATTTTGGATCTTTCTGGACAGATAATCAGCTTTAGCAGCGGCACACATCATCTTAAAAGATTTAGAAAAGTTCCTGACATAATCTAGGAATTCCGGACTTTTATTAATTCTTCTCAAATCATATAAATCATAGAGCCGTCGTCTTTTCTCATGAATATCCGGCGTAGCCCAGTCGCTAAATTTCGTCTTGACCTTGCCTTGCACCTTCTTCGGAATGAAACAGGCATCAAATTCCCTTTTAATACAGTTAAACAACTCGATACTCATACGGTTAGGGTTTTCCTGGGTAAATGGAAGATAACATAATTGTTTCGTGATATTCCGACTGAATAAATCTAATCGCCTTTTGGAAATTGGTCTGCACATAGTGACTTGTGGAATATCCTTAGTTTTTCCGCTAAAAGAGGCTTTTTGTCCACAGTGGTCAGAACTTAAGTTGTTTATTATAGATTTACTAGTCGCATCCTTGTTACTGAAAATGTTATCTATACATGTAGCCATAGCTGGGCACCGTTAATCAAATAGTTAACTTCGTTAATCGTTAATCCGCTACAAAAAAATTTTGCTTCGTTAAACGTTAAAGCGTTACATTTCGGAAGAATTAACGCAAGTTAACGTTAATCGTTAATCCGTTAATATGTGTAAAATTGCATTTTTATATCTTTGTATTAGTGAACTTATAAAACCTGTTGGTTAAGGTTCTGGAAGTTAACAGGATAGGAACAAAACAAAATACTTGTATAATTCAAATGTGTAATTTAATCGTTGGGCATAAGGTTAAGGTGCATATTCCCCTTCATGAACATTAACATGTTGAAGTTCTCGTCTGAAAGCGAGGCTCGTTTTGGTGTTAAAATGTCTTTACCTGTGGAAAATCTCTTCGCAGTTTTCTCACTCGCACGCGCCGGCAAAATATATCTAGTTTTGTTTTTGTTTCACTCGCTGCCACGCGCCGCCCGGCACTTGTCGTTCGTTTCATACTTGTCTGAACCTGTTTTTCGCACCGCGCCGCGGTGCCGTGCGGTAAATAGTAGGCATTGGATTAAAGATTAACGGACTTCTGCATATTAACGGAAGTTAACGTGTCCGTTAACATTTTTAAAAGTTAACTTAAAAGTTAATCCGTTAATCAAAATGTTAACTTCGTTAATTAACGATTAACGGATTAACGAGTTAATGCCCAGCTATGCATGTAGCACTGGTTGCTGTGATTCGTGTAGGCTCACAAAATAAATTACTAAATTGTAGGATTTGAAAGTACTAAGTAACCTTACACACATGGATGAATCTTCAAGTAAGTTGATATTAAAATCACCACACACAATAACACTTTTATTGCTACAAAAAACACTTGTAAGAACTTCATCTATCACTGACTCAAATGTGTTATAATAGTTTGCCAATGGAGGCCTGTACACGCATATAATTATAAATTCTTCTAACTCGACACAAGAAAGTTCAATATGGCGTTCCACAGACAGTTCAACAATGTCTTTCCGCTCCTTACTTTTTATATCATGTTTTACCATTATTAACGACCCGCCGCGAATGCAGGATTTTCTAAAAAATTTACTTACTACACTATGATTGTGGAAATTAAACATAAATTCATGACCTTTAAGCCAGTGCTCCGTTATACAGAGGATATCAATGTTCGAGTGTTGTACAAACAAATCAATTTCCAGTTGTTTACTGGTAAACCCTTGAATATTTTGGTGAACTAAGTACAATACATCAGTTTTACTACTTATGCTAGCATCACAGTTATGTTTAGGAACGGAGCCGGCTGGTGCACTCGTTGTCGTAGCAGTCAGTTTAAATTGATATCACCAGACGGCTGCCTCTCTAAATCTGAGCCCCTGCAGTATGAATCGGGATTCGTCTTAATAAAACTATCATCCGCCGTGCTAGTCACGACGGGATCTATAATATTGTATGCTAACAGGTTAGCACAATCTATAAGACATCTTCTCGGAACGTAAGTCCTATCATGGGGCATAATAAAATCCTCAATAAATTTATTTGTATCAAAATACGAAATCGTACTACTGTATAAAGAAAGATTATAAAATACGGAGTTGTAAGAATATACCCTCTTATTTATATGACTCGACATTCTGTATGGTAAGGCACAGATAATTATTTTTACAGAATCTCGCTGGCCAATATCTGACAGGGTCTCGGATAATCTCAAGATATCTCGTTTAGTGCAATCTATACTATTTCCTAAAAACACTACAAGCGTGGAATCGCGGTCATACTCGCCGACCGATATACATTTGATCAGACGATCGATAGAGGCGCCCGGGTGACAGTTGTTAAGGACGCCTCGCGACAAGCGCTCCGCCAGCAGCGCGCCGAGCCCGGCGCCCACCTCGTCTGTATACAGGACGGTGCGGCCGGGCGCAGGCGCGGGCGCGGGCGCGGGTGCGGGCGCAGGTGCGGGCGCAGGCGCGGGCGCGGGCGCAGGTGCGGGCGCGGGTGCGGGTGCGGGCGCAGGCGCGGGCGCGGGCGCGGGTGCGGGCGCGGGTGCGGGTGCGGGCGCAGGCGCGGGTGCGGGTGCGGGCGCAGGCGCGGGCGAGGGCGCAGGTGCGGGCGCGGGTGCGGGTGCGGGCGCAGACGCGGGCGCGGGCGCAGGTGCGGGCGCGGGTGCGGGTGCGGGCGCAGGCGCGGGCGCGGGTGCGGGCGCAGGTGCGGGTGCGGGCACGGGTGCGGGCGCGGGCGCAGGTGCGGGCGCGGGTGCGGGTGCGGGCGCAGGCGCGGGCGCGGGCGCGGGTGCGGGCGCGGGTGCGGGTGCGGGTGCGGGTGCGGGCGCGGGCGCAGGTGCGGGCGCGGGTGCGGGCGCGGGTGCGGGTGCGGGCGCAGGCGCGGGGACCAGCGGGGCGGGGCGCGCGCGCGAGAGTGGCGCCTCCGGTGGAGGCCGCCGCCGTGCCCGGTGGCACGGCGGCGGCGGAACCAGCTCGACAGGGCACGATAGCGATGGAGTGTGTTGGACTGAGCGCGACGGCGATAGATCCAGTGCCACTGGGCAAGACGGCGATGGGCCCGGCTCGACAGTGCATGGCGGCGATGGGCCCGGCTCGACAGTGCACAGCGGCTGTGGAACCAGCTCGACAGTGCATGGCGGCGGTGGACCCGCCTCGCCTGGGCACAATAACGGTGGAGTTGGTTCCACTGGGCACGGCAGGGATAAATCCAGTGCGACATCCGATCCAGGGCACGACTGTGCCAGCGATGACTCCCGGACGTCCAGGCTAAGGTCAGGCTCGGGCTGGCGACGCGGAGTGGTCGCGCCGGAGACGCGCGCCAGCAGCGTGGCGCGCGGCGCGGGCGCGGGCGAGCCCGGCGCAGCTAGGCGACTCGGCGGCCTTGGCGAGTCCAAGCGCAGAGGGTAGCCGCTGCCCGGTGCTAGAACATTATTCATAAAGGCTATGTATTCCTGTAGCGTTTTACTAGATAATTCATGCTTATCATTAAGAGCTTTTAGCTTTGACTCTAATTTGCTTAATTCAGCAGAGCGATGATTCAGCTCCTCTACTGTCTGGTCTAATTGATATTGGCACTTTAGGAGTTCTTCTCTCAAGGCTACATGTTTACATTTGGAATTTAATGATTTAAATAAGAATTTGTGGCATTTCAGCAAAAGTTTAGATTTTTTTATGAATTAAATATTTTTTTATCTTTTT
Source organism: Pammene aurita (assembly GCA_947086415.1). Classification (NCBI taxonomy): domain Eukaryota; kingdom Metazoa; phylum Arthropoda; class Insecta; order Lepidoptera; family Tortricidae; genus Pammene; species Pammene aurita. The sequence goes on from OX352313.1 coordinate 8,647,121, forward strand.
TCCACCGTTCAATGAAATTTTCCCATCACTGTTCCCTATGCACACAGAACTTGAAAAATCTATATTTTCCATAAAAGGAGAGTCCACTATGCTGTCATTTACTAAATCTACTTCAAAACTATTTAGCTCAGCAAAAATAGAACCGTTTTTCCCCCGAAGGGTAAAAAACGTATATTTAGGTTTCAGCCAAAGGCTTGACCCACTGTGAGATAACCCTTCAGAACATCAGCGCCATCTAGTCCAGTTAACGGGATCAATTCAATGACATGTATTGTATTGACTCTGTGGTTAGCAGTCAGCGCGTAGGCAGGCGGCCATTTTGTGATCAGTACCGCTTCAGGAATCGAGGCGAGGCGAAAGCCGGCAAGGTATTTATTGGTGGGTCAAGCCTTTGGCTGAAACCTAAATATACGTTTTTTACCCTTCGGGGGAAAAACGGTTCTATTTAGGTGTTCGAGCCTTCAGGCTTGACCCACTGTGAGATGTTTAATATCTGCCAGCGCTGACTGTGCGTACTGTGTCTGTTTGTGAAATAAGATCCATATTACTTATTATACTTAATAAGGTATAAGTATTTGTTGGGAAAAGAAGGAATAAAAAAGAAAGTTTATTCTTTATAATCATCTAATTCAATTAATACTGTTACAATCACAATTGACAACATTTCATTTTTTTGAGTGCTACTTTTTATTATATGGCCCGAAAGAACTCACAATTTTAAGAGACCCGTATTTTTTTATTTTTGCGAAAATCCATGTTTTTTAGTGGAAAAATCCATTTATATTATTACTTGGGCAGAAAGGGCGTATGTAACAGTCGTCAAAGTATCAGCTAAATGACGTCACATGTTGTGTTTCATACACTAAAAAAACCGGCCAAGAGCGTGTCGGGCCACGCTCACTGTAGGGTTCCGTAGTTTTCCGTCCGTCACAGTAAGTGTCCCCACTTAAGAGTTAATAACACCGCCATGTAGGATATGATATGAGAGTTCCATGTACAGCGACATCTATCGGCAAATTGAGTAAACTATTGCGCGCGAGCATAAAGTATGGAAGATGATTTTTATGGGATAATTCTTTATTGCGTGAACCGATTTTCACCGTTTTTACTTTATTTGAAAGCACGTCATTTCATTGTAATTTTGTAGAAATTACAGGTACAATAAACACCTGCTTATACGGTTAAATTACAAACTTAGTTCAGAAATTATTTTGTATTTTTTTTTCAAAAACTATTCATCCTATCAAGTTCAAAATAATTTTCCAAGAAAGTTTTTATGAAGTTCTACTTTTAAGATTTTTTTCATATTTTTAAAACTTATGGTTCAAAAGTTAGAGGGGGGGGGACGCATATTTTTTTAATTCTGGAGCGATTATTTCCGAAAATATTTACATTATCGAAAAATGATTTTAGGAAACCCCAATTCATTTTTAAATACCTATCCAATAATATATCACACGTTAGGGTTGAAATGAAAAAAAAAATCACTCCCCACTTTACGTATAGGGGTCAAAATTTTCACTTTTTATTTTACCACTTTGTCGGCGTGATTGATATACATATTAGTACCAAATTTCAGCTTTCTAGTGCTAACGGTCACTGAGATTATCCGCGGACGGACGGACGGACGGACGGGCAGACATGGCGAAACTATAAGGGTTCCTAGTTGACTACGGAACCCTAAAAAACGTTGAAATAGTTACATTGATTGACATTTACGTAAAAACCATAGCGTGACCATAGTGCGCTTAAACAGTTTGACATTTGAAGCACAAGATAAATGTCAAAACTTAAAATATCAAACCGCTAACTTCGAAAGATATCTTAAGGATTGTTGAAAATGCCTTGCATTCAATATTACCTAATGAAAACTTACCATAGCAACACATCTTTATAGCCCAGTTATTTACTGTTCTACCATCAGCTGAGGGAAGTACTATCTGAGACTATATACAGATGGACCTGAGGAGAGGCCCATCTTGTTGTTTTTCCGGATGTTACCTGTGGTACCACGGCTTTTGTACCACGGGGGACTGTCAGTAGTGTTGTAATTGTCAAAGTTGTCAAACGGAAACCCGGAAGATAACGTTTTTTCATAGTGGTAGTATTGAATCAGCCGTGTGACGTCATTTTCCGGTTCACATATTTTGGTGATTTCTCCAAAAATTACTGAAAAAAAAATTAAAAAAAAATGGTTTTTGTGTTCTACAAATGTATTTCTCGAAATGGTTTTCGATTTATAAAATTTGGAAATTTTGAAATATTGTCAATTCGGAAGGACTTTGATTTGTCCTAAGAAAACAATTAAACGATGATAATTGTATTAAATCGTTTGAAAATCGTCAGAGATTGATCGATTTGAGACAATATTTCTACGCTCTACTTCTTTAAAGTAGTGCTTCAAGAATATTGTAGTACTACGCCAATTGCCTTTGCGTAATACTTCGTCAATATCTAGGTTTCTGTTGCTCCAGTTATCTGTAGCGACAGCTGATCTAAAGCTACCGGGAGAGCCTTGATTTTTTGCATCTTTAAGTACTAGTTTTAGCCAACCTGCTATTACAGATCTAGATGCTGCTTTCACCCTGTTTCGAGTTGTAATTAATAAATTGGTTAAGGAAGAATCTGCTTTTCTACGTTCTTCTGATTTGTGTATTAGTGCTGGTATCCAGTGGCAGAGATTAAAATTAATGTCGACATTTTTTGTCAAACACCAACCCGATTGACGATAGCTCGCGTTATCCGTTTTTGAGCCGAAGGATGGCCAGAAGATTATTTGATCTTCAGTAATGTGACATTGATCTGCATTTATATGTAACAATGTTAGGTCATGAACGCGACGACCCGAAGCTAGAAGTAATAAAGTTGCCACGTGTTGTGAAATTTGAAACAGGCTAGAACGATCGATATTTCGTTCGGCAATCCAGGCTACAAGGTCTGCTACATTCCATATAGTGGCACTACATTTTGGAGGGTTTTTTAATAGGATTGCCTTGATGGTTTTCTTAACCAATGGATGATCGCTAAGAGAAGGTGTGCTACACGGCTTCGTGAATGTAGCGACAGCTGACTTATGGACGAGAATAGTTTTAGGCGCCAGTTTCCTGTCGTTGTGAAGGTGTATTAAATATCTAGCTAAATCGCCGGGGTTAGGAGTTTTCGCCGGAACATTATTGTCCCACGTCCATTTGAGCCAGGCGTTCCAAGCAGGTCTGTATGTTTTTAGCGTAGATTGTCTCCACGACGACTGCAAAAGAGAACGTTCAGATTCGTTCCAACTAGCTACCTCATCGGCCCAGCCCGTACTTTCCATACCTCCAAAGATAAGTTCTGGATGTTGCGAGGCGGGAGATTGGTTCGTAAGTCGCGAAGGTGATCTTTCAGATGTTGAATCTTGAATGGGGGAGAGATTGCTCGCTTCTTGATTTCGGCTCTCCAAAAAGCTTTCTCCCACTTTGGTACTATCAGAAGGTAAAGTCCCTTGGAAACATTCAGATGTCTGAGAACTCTTGGAATCACCGCTGGTGGTGGAAAGATCCACGCTATTTTGTAGTTCCATGGTCTGCTGAAAGCATCCGTGTACTCGCTTGCCGTGTCCCTGTGGTCTTCGCTCACATATCTCGGGACTACCGCAGAAGATTTGCTTGCAAACAGGTCGATTTCTGGCGTGCCTAAGCTTTGGAAAATTGCCTTCTGTATCGGTAGGTCGAGGTGCCATTCCTGGAAGGTTTTTTGTCGCGACAGACTGTCGGCTATTCCATTGTATCTGCCTGGCAAATATTTGGGAATTATGGTTATCTTGTATTGTAGAGCTAAATTCAATATTTTTGACGCTATGCGTAGAAGTTTCTGTGACTTCGTGCCGCCTTGCTTTCGTATGTAGGAAACTGCTGTCCTGTTGTCGGTTTGAAATAGGACAGTTTTGCCCGAAACAAGTTCTAATTTTCTTTGAATTACTTCGAATAAGGTCCATAATTCCTTTTGATTGCAATGCCAGTGACTTTGCGAGATACTCCAGTGACCCGACAGTTTCTCGTCGTTTATCACAGCACCCCATCCTATGTCTGAGGCATCGGTTGTTATGAAAATGGATGTTGGGGCAATTTCGATCTCGGATGTTTGTGAAAGATTTTGAAGCCACCAATTTAATTCTTTTTTGACTTGGTATGGTAGCTGGAACATTTTGTATCGTTGTGTGTCCGGAAGTGACTTTGATGCGATTTGAATGAGCCTGCAATTAAGGAAGCCTCGGGGAATTACGTTGGCCGCAAAATTTAATTTTCCTAGTAATTGCTTTGCATCCATCCAGCTCCATTTGTCATTGGACAGTATATTAAGGACTGAGTTTTTAATATTGGTGACTTTTGAAACAGGTAAGCTCTTCCTGTTTGCTTTTGTATCAAATATTAAACCCAGATATTCGATTCGTGACTTTGGTGTGAGGTTGGTTTTATCTGAGTTTATATGCCAACCTAGTTTTTGAAGTAATTCAATAGTCCATATTGCCTGTTCAGCCAGTTTATCAGCCTCCTGATTCATGAGTAAGAAATCATCCAAGTAAACAATAACTCTGATTCCTTGGTCGCGTAGGAGCGATGCCACCCAGTTAGTGGTTTTACTAAAAATTGATGGAGCGCTTGATAAACCAAATGGCAGACAGTTCATGTTGTATATTTTCCCATTAAACGCAATAGAAATATATCTCCTATGAGGATCGTGGATGGGAATATGATAATATGCGTTAGAGATGTCAATTTTGACTAAATAATCACCCTTTTGTAACATTTGAGCAACTTTTGATAGACTTATGAGTCTAAATTTTGGGGGGTAGACATGGTGATTCAGCGAGCGTAGGTTAAATATCAGTCTATGGGAACCGTTAGGTTTTAGTCTTAAGAATATCGGTGATAGAAATCCGCTAGTGAAAGTATTGATCGAGATCGCATTGATTTCCAGAAGATTCTCGATATGCTCAGACATGACTTCTGAATTTCGAGGCTCATATAATTTGGCGTAACTATGAGAGAAAATAGTGTTAGGAGGTCTTTTAATAAAAGGTATCCGGTAACCTCCTAAGACATTCAATATGGTTTTCGGAGCTCCTAACGATTCCCATAGATCTAGCTTTAGTTTAAGTTGACCAGCTTGAAATACCTGCGAGTTAGGATTTCTTTGCGGCGTCTTGAGTTGTCTTATTTTTGTTGAAACCTGTTGTCCCCTTATTTTGTTTTGAGCGAAAGTCACGAAAATTTCGTGTTGGTTGCTTTTTGTTTTTATTACCATATTGTTTTTGACCTTTGGTAGCTTTTTGTACTGGATTTTTCTTTCCAGACATATTATTAGGGCTGGTCTGTCTCGGGAAGAACTTATGTACCCCCCCTGATCCTTAATTGCTGCTGACAATTTCTCTGCGGAAAAGAGGTGAGTGTCGGAGGGTGGTATGTCATGTAAAATTTCGCTCAAAACTTTGTTTGATGGTTTATAGGTTTCTCTTCGAGCTTGAATGATTTTACTATGAACGTCACTCATCTTCCTTTTGTTTATGTCTATGACCAGCACAGCTATTGTAAACCTAATCCTAGTTACTGAATAGTTTTATTTTTTTTAGATCGTTAAATTTAAATAATCGCTTTAAAGGGCTCTGAAAAATTCAGAAGGACCGACCGTTTACCGATAATGTATGGAAATTATCTTGACATGTGACTTTTCGTTCATATCTGTCATACTCATTTCAATACATTTATATTTTTCGATTGGCGTTTACCTGCCTGCGACCACGAGCGTTACGGCACGCTCGAAACGTCAGGGACATCATAAAAGTAAGTGTACGCGATTAAGTCCCGTTTTTGTCAAAAAAAAAATTGGCGTTTACGGCGTTAAAAAAAGAAATGGCAATGGCTACATTTTGTAAACTGACCACCATTAATTATACTTATTTAGTCATAACATAGAGCTTTATGAGTCGGAACCGAGCACTGAAGCTGCATTGTAATTCTAAAAATCTGTTTTGATTTATTTGTGACAGATGCCAGTCGCTTTCGTTAAAACTAGCGTCTAAGCCAATTATTGGGGTAAGGTAGACAAGTGCACCTAGGCACAGGGCGGAAACGTCACACTACAAGACTCGTTTGAGCGCCTTTGTTTGCGTGCACGGCACATCTGTACACGTTTCAGTGTGTGCGTTCGTCTTATTAGGGCGCTGTTTCCGCTGTCGCAGATGACGTTTGACAATACACCGACATTTTGTTTTTTATCGATGCGCTGCCAACCTGACGGATTAGCCTACTAGTTCCCTGCCAATCGGCCGCCGCGGGGTGAGGTAATTCCGATCGGGGCGGGGCGGAGCGCGGCCATTCTGTATGAAATACTGTTATTTATTCCGTTACCTAGGCTCCATTGAGCCTCAGCAAAAAGTCGGGACAAACGGGATCGACAGTGTTCAGCTTTAAACTGAGGCCCTTTGCACATCTCTAGGGCAGAATCGACTTAGCGGCTTTCTGCCACAGGTATATTGCAATAGTCCATCTGAGATTTTCTTAAAGGAGCAATCGGGGGCAACTAGATGTTTATGAATTTCTGCGCGAATTTGGGATCCATGGTGCGGCAGGCTTCCCGAAAGGCTTTTCTTTGTAGTAGCAACCCATACGTTATAGCGCCCAGGGTCATGTCTGTTTTTTCGAGTTGTGATGTCGAACTCCAGTTTTTTTTTTTTTTTTTTTTTTTTTTTTTTTTTTTTTTTTTTTTTTTTTTTTTTTTTTTTTTTTTATACCACGACGGTGGCAAACAAGCATACGGCCCGCCTGGTGGTAAGCAGTTACCGTAGCCTATGGACGCCTGCAACCCCAGAGGATTTACATGCGCGTTGCCTACCCGTTAGGCGTTATTGTTGCCAGATGACTGTTAACTTTAAGTGCCGCGAATACTGGAGTGGCATGGAACGTTTTTCGGACTTCAGCATAGCGGATGTTCTTCCAGCCATCTTCATTAAGGCGTTGGCACTTTCGGCCCTGATCGACCAGGTTCGGATCAGCCTTTACTAGTTTCGCTTCGGCTTCCGTGGTATGTGGTAAGAAGTCACAATCTGGGGTATCTAAGGAGTTTGGCGTTTTAAGACTGGCTAGTTTCTTTTGGGCCTCAGCAATTTGTGCAATAAGTGCCGCTTCCTCAGATTCAGCGGTGGGTAAATCACTTAATGTTGTAGAGTTTTCATGAGGCCCTAGGTCAAAAGAAGGGGCACCAAACTCATTGTCAGATGCAGTAGTGTCTGGCACAAATTCAAATGATTCGTCTAAATCCACAGAGGTTGTATGACTTTTGGTTCCAAAACTTGACACTTGAGTCGCAATATTTTCAATCGCCTGAGTTTGTTGAGACAAAAGTGTCATCATTTTTTCTAAAAGGTCATTTGATACGGGTGCATCATTTTGCATGGGGCCAGCGCTTGATGCGGATGAGCCACATCGCGGTGTCTTACAGCTGCGGGAGCTTACCGGTGACACCGAATTTCTTTTTTGAGCTATGCTGTTAGAGGTCACATCTCTTGAGGTTAGTCGAGGTTTCAGTAATTTCACCGTATTTATGAACCTTTCATAAGATTTTGGATGTATATTTTCCATGATGCTGTGTGGCGCATATAAAAGCGCCCTTCCTAAAGGCCATTCCAGCAGTTTTCGCTTGATTAAACGATACTTTTTCTCAGATAGCGAGGGATCGCCTGGAGAGTATGCTATCGCCAGTTCATACGTTGGGAGCGCGAATCTTAACTTAAGCTTCCGTCTTGGCTGATATTTTCTCTCCAAATAGGTCCGAGTAAGAGAAGTTCTGGACTTCCCACAAGTTCCAGCCTGTGGGGTAATTGTCCTCCACTATTTGTACCACGCGGCGAAAGAAATCTTGTTCATCTTGTGGTACACTGCGACACAACTCCTGCATAGTTGTTGTGGATGCCATCGTCTGAAAAATCAGCAAAGCAATCATGTCAGATGTGGTTTGCCCTTGCCACTATAATACGACGGGCGTATAATACGACGTGTCGTCTCAATAACCTGCGCGTCGCATCAATTGACACGACAAGTCGTGTCCACTGACACGACGAGCTGCATCAACTGAAACGACGAGTCGCATCAACCGACACGACGAGTCGCATCAACCGACACGACGAGTCGCATCAACCGACACGACGAGCCGCATCAACCGACACGACGAGTCGCATCAACCGACACGACGAGTCGCATCAACCGACTCAACGAGTCGTATCAATTGATACGACGAGCCGCATTACTGATACGACCCCGATGCGTCGTGCGATTCGACCTGACGTCTCATAGACACTACCGGACGCCTCAATCGATGCGACTGGACGTGTCGGTGTGTATGATTGACAATGAAAGTCATTTGTTCGATTTTTAGGTGCAATTCTGTCGTGATTTGACAGTTCGTCCTTCATTGCGAGAAGACGATAGCTTCAAAGTGTGAAGCTCCTCGTGTCGTGGAGTATCCACGAAGAGAGACCACGTGTGCCTAAGCAACGTGTTTTGCACCAACTTACATGAGTTTTAAATGTACTTACATATATTTGAGTAACTTCGTTCCTATGAAGTTGAATTTGACTGACGACGGTGAGATTCAAAAGCGTACTGATCACAAAATGGCCGCCTGCCTACGCGCTGACTGCTAACCACAGAGTCAATACAATACATGTCATTGAATTGATCCCGTTAACTGGACTAGATGGCGCTGATGTTCTGAAGGGTTATCTCACAGTGGGTCAAGCCTGAAGGCTCGAACACCTAAATACTTAAATTGTTGTCTGGCGGCCCGGAGTGCTCGGAGCAGTACTTGCAAGTATTTTTTTTTTTAAGGTCAATCTCCCCCAGCTGCTGCTCCAGGTCCTTGATGCGTTGCAATGCCTGTTCGTGTATTTCCTGGCATTGTTCAAATCGGTCTACAGTAGCTTGAAGTTCATCCCGCTGACCCTGGATATCTTCATAGTCAATGTCCTGGTTGGCAAGCTGAGTTTTGAGAACAGTGTTTGCTCGGATAACACGCTCGATTTCCTGTTCACTTTCTTCCCGCTCTTGTAGGAGTCTGTCATTTAGCTCAGTCGCCGTCTTAAGGTCCCTTTGTAGTTGCTGGACTTTAGCGACCAAAACATCCCTGCGAGTAGTCATTTTAGAGGGTTGTGCTGAAATCATATTGACAATGTAAGAAATCTGAGCCTAGCAAGTATGATTCACAATGGTACTAACAGAAAAAAGTATTTAAAATCAAATTTTCTAGTATTTAAATTAAGCTTTATAGCAGGAATTTACACAAAAAAAAAACTTTATACTTTGGATGTCAACTTATAATAATGTTCGTTGAATATATCTGTGCTATTTCTGAGTTGGTTAGCATTCACTTTGGCTAGTTTAGTAAGATGAACCACTGTTTTTAACAAGAACTAACTTGCCCATAGGTTAGGTACTGAATATTGAAAATATTAAGTTATTTTGGACAATCAGACTAAAAGTAAGGCATATAAATGTGAAAAGCAATACTCCCCTGTAAAAGTCTTCGATGAAATATAGGCAATTTCCAAGTAAATTCGGTGTAATTTTAAATCTTGAACGTTAAGCCGTTGACAGTTGGCTTAAAATTTTTCGTCATAATAATTTGCTCCTTAAAGTAAACTAATACTAGAGATAACACTGTTACACTTTAATTTCATTGAGATCGTGTCATTTTACACAGTAACTTGTTATAAATCACTTTTAAAACATTTATTTTCACTAATTAAATACGCTAGGTCATTTTGACGTTTATTCCCGGCCAGTGTTGCCAGCCGAGTCCTACCTGTGGAGACACCCGTCTAACCACACGGCACCGAACGAAACGTGGAGCGAATTTACCACCTCGAAAAGGATCAGCGGAGCCACGCTGGAAATTCCGGCGCCAAACGATTTGTTCACCCACGATTCTTGGCGAAGAACGGTTCGTGTTGAATTTGGCGGCGTTACGATGAAAGGCCAAAGCCATCGAATCAGAAACTTTATCGTACACCTCACGAAGCGTCTGAAGATTCGAAGCGCGTTCCATCCGGCTGAGTCCCATATCTTGGTCCACAACCTGATTCTCAACACGTTCACGAATCATTGACAACTCGCGGCCGTACATCAAAAAATTCGGTGTATAAGCAGTAGCCAAATTTATACAAGAGTTAAAATAAAGAGCGACCCGATGTAAATGACCCGACCATAAACGATACCACGACCCACGATAAACGTAGCGTCATGCTACAGTTTCCATTACCATTGCCAATATTGGTTGAAAATAACTATAGTAAAAATCGCAAGTGATTTCAAAGCAGTTTCTAAGGACGTAGTCCACTTAAAAAAAAAGATACACGGCACATGGAGTGTCGTAAACGGAGACGACGGTGATAAAAATGATGAAATGACAAGTGACATCGATATGGAGAAGAATTAGAGAAATGGAGTATTTACACTGTGATGATTGTGTTAAGGAAAAGTAATCTGGATAATCCACAAAGTATGGGAATTGTATTTACGTTAATACATGTATCCAAATTAAAACTATGTTAATCTATTATTTAAATTTACAAACAAGAAAGGGATGTAGTGTATAGTTGTCTCGAGTACATATGGCAGTAGGCGCCCGACCGTGACAGAGGGCGGACGTGCGGTGTGTATTGACGAGCCAACAGGAAATAAGAGGAAAAGTCAAGGACATTACACTATACAAACTTTCAACCCCTTTTTAGCCCCGTTCTAGGTTGAATTTTGAAAAACGCTGAAATTGCGATTAATATTTTTTAATTATTAGTAAACGTACGAAGTTCCAAATCTCTGACTCTAAATTTTAAACCCCACCGATATTTGTATCGTTTAACCTCCATTTTATCCCCCGTAGTTGTACAGATTGTAAATGTAACCTGTCCTGCAAATTACAACTTTCTAGCTTCAGTAGTAAAGGCCTTCCTCTCATACAAACTTTTCAACCCCGTTTCTACTCTTCTGAGGTGGAATTTTGAAAAACGCTGAAATTAGTATTTTTGTTGTAAAGTTAGTAGCTTACAAACGAACGTTCAAGTCTGTCACAAAAAAAATCTCTATACAAACTTTCAACCCCTTTTTTCCCCTTTAGAGGTTGAATTATAAAAAACGGTGAAATCACTTTTATTGTTTTTTAATTATTAGTAAACGTACGAAGTTTCAAATCTCTAACTCAAAATTTAAAACCCCATCAATACAAACTTTCAACCCCCTTTTTACCCCCCTAGGGGATGAATTTTAAAAAACCCCTTCTTAGTGGATTTTTCACAATAGGTAGTTTTTATAACGTATAAAAAGTACCTATTGTGAAAAATTCAGCTCTGTAGGTCCAACGGTTTGGGCTGGGCGTTGATTTAAGTGAGTCAGTCAGTCAGTCAGGACTTTTACGTTTATACATATATACTCGTATAGATGTTATATTTCTTTCGTTGTGTTTTCTTGTACAATAAAGTGTTTTACTACTACTGCTACTACTATTATCTCAGGAAAGCTGATAATTATCAAACGATATTATATACAAAAATTCCAAGTGACTCATTGGTATAAATGAATTATCGAGATCATGGAATTGCATTTGTAGTGGTTGTACCGTTTGCAACAAAAGGAGAATAATTTTATCTTAATTTAATAAAATTACATACCCTTAAGAAATGGAATAAGTAGTAGTCCTCTGTTTTTTGCTTTTAGTCGCTATCATGTGTTTCATCTGAGCTGTCACAAGTATTGATTATTATCAATGCTCAAATGGATCGAATTTCAAACAATCTTATTAGATTGTTTGAAATTCAAACAATCTAATCGAATCGAATTTCACACAATCTTATTAGATTGTTTGAAATTCGATCCATTTCCCCTTCCTGACATCGATATTTATTTTCTTCACTTTCGACATGGCGACAAATATTTTCCCAGTCCTCAGCAGTAATAGTATTCATTCGTTCAGTTGCTAAACTCATAATGCCTTGCATGTTTAATGAAACGTTTCTTTTCGCTACATATCCTGTTACCATGGACATATTTTCGATCGGATTGAATGTCGGGTGATACGGTGGCAATCGTAAAACGGAGTGGCCATGTTCTTTTAAAATTGCATCTATGTGGTACTCACGAAACCGCTCTTTATTTTGTTTAATTAAATCATACAAACTGGTTTTGTACATCAACGGGCTATACGAAATGTTGTGTTCTGTCAACCAATCCATCATTTCTTGTTTATGAGTATTTGACGTTGGAGCACGATTCAAAAGTTTCTTGTGATAGGACGCATTATCTACGATAAGTACGCTATTCTGTTTAAGGTTCGGTATTAATTTTTCTTTTAACTATTTTTCGTAGTTGACAAAGTTCATCTGGTCATGGTAATCTCCCGTTTTTGGTTTGCCTTAAACATTAACAAAGCGTTGGGAATAAAACCATCTTTTCCTCCTGCGTGCACTATTATTAACCGCTGGACTGTACTGATTTGTTTTTTTACACCAAATTCTGTTCCATCGGTCCAAGCCTCTCCGGACACATGTGAAGTGTGGATGTAGGTTTCATCAGTATAAACTAGTGGTATCTTTAGACCGATATTTCGCAATTTTGTTAAGGTAATTTATTCTTAGCAGTCGTATGTTGTGTCTTTCCATTAATATTTTTCGGTTGTCCTCGGTCTTTTTCCATTTAAATCCTAATTTTTGTATTTGTTTTCGTAAGATGGAAATGCCAAATTTGTAATCTATATCGGATTTTAACACAGAGTGGAGTGCCTTTAAGGTTGGAAATTGCTTATGGGACAGATGAAAATTGTATATAGTTCTCCGGATGACTTTCTGATCAAAATCGTCTACTGCTGATGACGGACAAGTACGTAACTTTTTTCTATTTATTTATTTTCTATTTCTCGGGGAGGTGAATTTCTTTGTTGTTGCGAATTTCTCACTATTGCTCTCAGACACAATGTTATAAACAGTAGAGAGACAAACACCTGTAGCTTTTTCAACTAACTGGGCAGCGGTGTAAGGGGAATATAAATTTTTCTTCAGTTCAAGTTCAAAATATTTATAACTGTTAAAAATAATTTGCTTACTTTGACTCTCAATCGGACCAAAATTACTCACTGCCATATTTTTTGAAAATTATGTAACTTACACTTAGTCGTACGGGCTGACACAAAATTATTCTGATAATTGTGAGAATACAATAAAATCAGACGTAAAAATATATGCACAACGTAAATAATATTCACAATTTGACACTGACATTATTTTGGTATTTACTTCTTCAATATATAACAAACCTCTTTTTATGCTGATAGTACGAGAAAACAGAAAATTCAAATATAGAATGCCTGTAAACATACAATACTACTACATATGCAATTCCATGCTCTCGTTAATTTATCTATACAAGGTGCGATTCGATCCCATGATCTCTGGTATGGATGCCGCACGCATTACCATTAGATGATGACCAGCGCTCAACTAATAGAATTGCAAGCTATCACTTATTTTTAAGTCATCGTCGTCTATTGGTACATCGTAGGGAACCGGACCTAATCCCAATTAGGCCTAGTTTTTCTCTGGGTTAAAACTTGTGCCAATTCACGAGATTAGGTTGCAAAACGGACTCGAGGCTCAATTGAGATGTGGCAAAAAACTGGGATAAGCAGCGCCGGCCCGAGCTCTCGATCAGGGTAGAGCCAAATCGGGTTTTGGCGCCCTTCGTTGGTAATGAAAATGAAAAAAACTGGTGGTCCGCCTCGAACTGAGAACTCACGATTTCCTTGCAAACGAGATGACCCATCTCAAGATTTTTTTTCGCCTTCTAGCTCCACACCCCCTTGATCGATCCTACTCATATACGAACTCTCAAATTATATGTATCTCTGCGTAGTAGCAGAGGTTTGTTTGTTTTGATTGTTCCCAATAAATTTCATGAAGATCAGAAAAACGTCCCAGTAGCCGAATTTGTTTGTAAGAAATCCACTTGGCTTACGCTCCGCTCGTTCAATTAATCTGTCTTATCTAAGCTAAGGCTGCGTTTCCACCAGAGATGAGCGAGAATTTATCAGGCTTTATTTCGTGCCTTTCAAGATCAAAAGAAGTGATTTAAAAAAATCATACTAACATTATAAATGCGAAAGTGTGTCTGTCCGTATGTTATCTCTTCACGCTTAAACCGCTAAACCGATTTAGAAGTAAAATTGGTATGAAGTTAGTTTGAGTCCCGAGGAAGGACTTAGGATAGTTTTTATCCCAGAAATAATCGCTTAAGGGGGTGGAAGTTTGTATGAAATTGTTGCTCACTGTTGACTTAAAATAGCATATTCCCTAAATTAATATTTGCTATTCGATTTTACCAAGGCGTTTTATTCATTCCTTATGGCGAATGTTAATCCCACACAGATAAGGACGTGGCAAAAGCAAGCAGATAATAAAATATAATCTTGATAAACCCAAATTGGGTAAACCAATCGCTTAGAAAATTATAAAATACGTAACTTTTTCGGCACCTTTATCGGGCTTAATTTCAAGCCTTTCAAAATTAAAAAAGAGATTTAAAAAACAATAAATAATTTTAATCATGATATAACCAATTGCTTAGAAAATTACAAAGAACGTAACATTTTCGGCGCCTTTATCAGTCTATATTTCGCTCCTTTTAGAATAAATAAAAATAAACGATTTAAAAATAAATATTAAAATGTAATCCTGATAAACCCAATCCCTTAGAAAAATATAAAGAACGTAACTTTTTCGGCGCCTTTCAAAATTAAAAGCAGCGATTTAAACTATAAATAATAAAATGTAATCCTGATAAACCCAATCTCTTAAAAAATTATTAAGAACGAAATTTTTTCGGCGCCTTTATTTCGCGCCTTTCAAGATTACAAGCAGCGAGTCACGCCAAAAAAAAAATGTTGAAATAACAAAAATACCAAAAAAATTATAACGTTACTTTTTCAGCGCCTTTATCAATATATATTTCGCGCCTTTTAAAATCAAATGCAGCGAATTAAAAAATAAATAATAAAATGTAATCCTGATAAACCCAATCACTTAGAAAATTATAACAAACGTTATTTTTTCAGCGCCTTTATTTCGCGCCTTTCAAGATCAGCGCAAGCAGAAGAGAGAAAAGCAACAAGTCACGCCTAAAAAAAATGTTGAAATGACAAAAAAACCAACAAAATTATACACAAAAAGGTTAATTACAACAGTCGTTTTACCGAAACCCGTGAACCGAACGAACGCGCAACTCCAAGCGTAAATATTTTCACGTCTTTTAAAACTTTTTTTTTCTCTTTTGCCATTTTGGCGCCCCCCTTGCCATACGGCGCCTAGAGCGGCCGCTCCACTCGCTCTACCCTAGATCCGGCCCTGGATAAGCGCTAGGAGGATGTCGTCTATACGAGTAGATAGAACGTAATGTAGAGTCCTTGTTGCAGATGAGGAGTGCTCAATGAAGGCGGAGGTGACGAGCGACGCGGCGAGTGACGAGGACTGTGAGACTGTATCGCGTAAGTTACTTCTGCACTATCATCATAAATATTTTGAAAGGCGAGGAGTTAGTTCATAGAACTCGATTGCCACCGGCTTCTCTTGAGCTAGGAGTTGCCAACCAGTGCTGCAGTGGGATACGCCCCATAGGAGTGTGATTTTTTAAATTGAAAGACCACACCGGCCTCGCAACTTTTTATAAATCCAAAGTTAGTAAAAGAAAATTGGGCCGTCGTACCTGTACGGTATTATTTTTTGCTATATAATTTAAAATAATTTAGTAATTGCGATCAAATCAAAGAGAATAAGATAAAATAAAGAGGTATAAATAGAGTAGCAGTCTAAGAAATAATCGTGCTCAAAGTTTGACAGTTTTACTAGATGGCGGTTCTCTAAAGCCCTATGTAATAGTCAAGTTTACATATGACAACTAGACTTACCGCATAATGTATGGGGCCGTACAGCGCCATCTAGAAAAGCTATCATACTTGTAGCAAGACTATATGTTAAGGCCGGTTAACACTTGCAAGTTTACTTGCGGCAAGTAGGAACATTATTAATGTCTCATTCATTATAAAATAAACTATAGCTGCATCCCTACTGGCCGCAAGTAAACTTACAAGTGTAAGTGAGAAGATTAGACTATGCTCCTCTATTTATACTCAATTCTTAAGATGTCAGTAAAGTGATTCGTACTGATTTAAACTTACACTTTTTTCACTCATTATTTTGACAAAAACGGGACTTAATCGCGTACACTTACTTTTATTATTTCCCTGACGTTTCGAGCGTGCCGTAACGCACATGGTCGCAGGCAGACCTGCCTCTGACCTCGACCCCTGCCTGCTTGGGTATGCCTGCGACCAAGAGCGTTACGGCACGCTCGAAACGACAGGGAAATAATAAAAGTAAGTGTACGCGATTAAGTCCCGTTTTTGTCAAAATAAGAAGTAATTCGTAGTTAACTACATGTTTCCAGCTCCTTCGGCCGACAAATCTGGTGCCAGCACGGCATCTCTGCCCGCCGGCGCAAGGGAACAGCTCGCACTGGCATGTTCCGTGAGGCTCGAGCGCCTCCGCGGCGATGAGGCGCCGCACGCGAGCCAGACGTGTCCCGCGACATCACCCCACGAACCGAGGCGAGCTAGTCGTATAGAGGACATGCCGCCACACACCCGCGCCGGGGAACAAGCGTACACGTGCGATACTTGCGGGACACAGTTCGCAGACAAGTCTATATTAATCAGATAATCACCCATGTACAGGAACATATGATTACGGGTGTGGGTACAAACCTCTTAGCTAAACATTCACAAATACAAACGGATACGAAATCCTACTGCTGCGATATGTGTAGTGAACAATTTACGTCAAAACCTATTTTAATCAGACATATTAGAGCACACAAGGAATCGAAACAAATAATATTGAAAAAAAAGTTAGCGTTTCAAAATGAGAACAAGCCATGTTTATGTCAACAATGTAACAAACGATTCCTACATAAAAAAAGTTTGGACGCTCATGAAAAACTTCACAGCGGAGTGAAGCCATATGAATGTAAGGAATGTAACAAGCGATTCGCACGAATAGATTATTTACGTGCACATGAGATATTCCACAGCGGAGTAAAACCGTATGAATGTAAGGAATGTAACAAGCGATTCTCTCGAAAATATCATTTACATACACATGAGAGATCCCACAGTGGAGTGAAACCCTACGAATGTAAAGCGTGTGACAAGCGGTTTGCAGATAAAAGTAATTTGAATGTACATGAGAGAACCCATAGCATAGTGCTGCCATATGAATGTAAAGTATGTAATAAAAGATTTGTAAGTACCGCTGATTTAAATAGTCATGAAAGAATCCACAGCGAATTAAGACCATACCACTGTATGGAATGTAACAAGCGTTTTGCAAGTAAAGTTTATTTGAATGTACATGAAAGATATCATAGTGGAGTGAAACCCTACGAATGTAAAGCATGTAACAAACGGTTTACAACCAAAAGTCATTTGAACGTACATGAAAGAGTTCACAGTGGAGTGAAACCCTACGAATGTAAAGCATGTAACAAGCGGTTTGCAGATAAAAGTACTTTGAAAAAACATATTATTAGAATCCACAGCGGAGTTAAGCCATAAGAGATGTAACAAACAATTCACCCATACATTTACTTTACAATAAAGAACTTACAGTGAAGTGAAGCCATATTTATTTAAATAATGTAACATGATGGATGTACATGAGAGAACCCACAACGGATTGAAACCGTACGAATGTAAGGAATGCAACATCAAATTTGCAAAAAACATATTTTAAATCAAAAAATATTTTAGTCACACATGAAATATCCCACAATGGAATGACACCTTATTTAATAATGTTACAAACCATTTACAGCGCCCAGTTAATTCATCATCACAACTATGTAGAAAGTAACAAAATAGTTCCTCTAAATAGCGTTACTCAATGATACGCCCAAGAAAAGAACATTTATTTAGCTCAAATTTTTATAACCTGGAATTTTGTGAGAAAGGTAGTTTGGATACACATACAACGAGTATCTTAGTAGTGAAGCTGTACAGTTATGAGGAATGTAAGAACTAATGCACATTACGATCTTAATACGATAGACATAAAAGAATTCATACCAGTGACAAATGGTACTATAGTTCAAAATCTGTAAGAATGAACTTTTGACACATCGCAACGCCCGTAGAACGTAAACGCGCAAGACACTTTGAAATTATAAACAAAATCCCATAACGATTTTACAGCTTGTCATGTACGTAAACACAATATTGCACTCTTTATAAACATAACTTAATTAATGTTAAATTTTTTCATATCTTAGTTATTTAATATTTTACGATAACAATTTAGCATGCAAACGGTCTACGCCTCCTTTTTTTTAATTTTAGTGTTGTGACCATGTCTGCTGTTCCGATTCATATAACATTTCCGTAAGTCGATAAAATCGATTATGTAATCAATAGACAATATAAGATTTTCTTATCATATTGTATTAATTATGGAATTATTATAATGCCATACATAATTAGTAGATAACAATTATTAAATGATCATTTCCTAAATAATTTTATTTTCTGCTTTTTTATAGTTAAGTTTTCCTTTTTTAATTTATTTTTGTATATTAGGAATAACTGCATACAACTCATCTCAACTCATATTCTCGGTGGAATCACTGACTTCGGAGTCACAGGCATCCGCCTAGTTCGGGAGACAGAGGCTCAGTTCCGGTGAAACTGTTTCAAACCTAATACATAAGTCTCTCTTAAGCTATTAGCGTACTGTGCAAATATTACTTACACTTGTATTAGGTTTAAGTTAATAAACATTATTCTTATTCTCTTATTCTAATTGTTATAATTTGAGAAGATTTGTGATACAAAATATATAGGCATATAACAAGAAAAAATCGGTTGTAGTAAAATCGATTCGAACAATTCATAAATAATCGCTAAATTTGACAAACGATAGGTCTTAGCCGCATCACTAATGACGTCAATACTGAAGTGTTAAATGTTCATTCTTACAGATTTTGAACTATCGTGCGAAATATGTGAAGCTTTCTTCTATGAAACAATTGCAATTCACAAAAGCATATCTAGACCTGAATCCCCGTTAAATGTTTGGTATTTAGACGATGGTACTCTCGGGGGTAAGCCAACAGAACTCCTTCGAGATCGACACGCTTTACTACCACTTTTTGGCGAACTGGGTCTCGAAGACAACGCAAATAATTGCGAATTCTTCCCCTATAGTATCCCTTCTCACTCTTCTTTTAACCGCATTTAACACCCTTATTCTTGGTCTCAACAAAATTTTAACCTCTTGGGTTCTCCGATTTTCCCTGATACCGTCCCTGAAGCCTTTCAGTTAAGAGAACAACTACTCTTGTCTGCGAAAGAAAGGCTAAAAAAGCTATCTGCGCATATAGCTCTTTCCGTATTGAGATCCTGCTTTGCTGTTCCAAGGATTCCCCACACCTTGACTCATTTGATATTGCTTTAAAGGAAACCACTGAATGTTTAATTAATGTATTTTTTATGAAGACCAGTGGATATTGGCTTCTCTGCCGATACGCAACGGTGTATTGGGTATACGGTGCGCACTAGACCTGATCCTTCCGACCTTCCCGGCGTCGACGAAAGTTGTCACAAAATTTTGTTGTTTGGACCGTGCCAAGACCTAGTGGTACCCTACGCTTCCTACGCTTTATCGGCCTGGAGGGCTCTCAACTCTGATGCGTCTGTGCCCGACAAGCCTTACCGCCAACATCTATCGGACGATGTAAGTGCGAAGCGCCTACTTAACGGACTCGCACAGAATATTACTGGCGCTGACAGACCCAGACTGAACGCAGCTTCAAGGCCGGAATCAGGGGCCTTTTCGGTTCCTTGGTGTAGAGCAATGGTCACCACACCCTGAGTTGTTCTCGATTTGCAGGGAGGTCCCCACGGCACCACGCATTAAACGACATCATAAGAAGGGCTTTAGTGTGTGCTAATGTCCCTTGTGTGTTGAAGCCGTCAGGCCTCAGCCCATCGGATACTCTGGGACGCCACATGCGTCAGCACTTTTGCTGCATCCTACCTCAGCCACATTATGCGGTCGACAGGAGCAGGCGATGAGCATGCGGCGTCTCTTAAAAACGACAAATAGACTGCTTTCACGGCATATCTCTTTGATCCTCTAGCGGTGGAGACATCGGGGTGCTGGTGCGCGGAAGGAAAGGTAGGTTGGATCGCCGCCTGCAAAAGAGAGGCCTTGACCCCCGCTCCGGGTCGCTCCACTCGCTCCTGCTGCAGAGGTTATCCAAGTGATCCAACGCGGCAACGCAGCAAGCATGATGGGCACCTTTGCGCCGGGTGCGACTCGGAATGGGTTCCTTAGTTGCAGTGACTTTATAAGTTTAGACTGTTTGAGTTTGATTTAGGTTTCGATATAGTTCATACTTGTAGCTTTTAAAAAATATATTCGCTTGAACATTAAAAAAGGAGTTTAATAAAACATTAATAAATATATGTCTTTGTAATGGTAATCTTGTAAAGTAAGTTTTAACGATGCAAGACAACTTGGTTTTATGAAATCGTCGAACAAAGAAAGCTGTGCGACCAACAGATGAGAGACGCAGGGTGTTTAATTGATATCTGATACATATATTTTTCGAAACTACGCGGAATTGTCAGCTTTTCGAAACTGTATTATATTTATTAGTATTGTTATTATTGTAGCCTATTGTTGTTGTACAAGAAGGAAAAGTGGCTTGGCTTGTGCTTAGATTGAGATCTGAGCAGAGTGCTGATGTGCAGAGTGAATGATATATAATAATGACAAATGGGTTATGTACGCTCCAAAAGTGCACCACTTAAAATGAGTGAATTCAAACAACTGTCAATAGTCGCGCACCGGCCAGCGTGACGTGCCAATGGGCTCCCGTTACCCGCTTGAGAACGAGACAAACTGTAATGCTAACTTTTAATTATAACTTTTGCGGGGGAGGGGAACGACAAATGTATAGCTATTCGTACGTAACGTACAAATAGATGAACGTCAGTCCATACATATGTATGACCACTGGTCATATGTTTTCGGCAGAGGGAACGCCTGCCAATGGCGACTCCGGTTGGTTGAATTCTCAAAGGTACGAAGCGTTGGTAGCGAATACTCAAAGCAAGAAAATGATAACCCGAAGTTGGACTGGTTACATGTGTACGGTCATCTGCGATCCTGAAATCATTTTGTTGCCAAATCGCGGCAGCTATAGATACCATGTCTTTGTGAATATTATTATCGGTCGAGCATCATTTGGCTGTTCATTAGCTCGCTGGTCTGTCTATCTATGGTTGGATTAACTGTCAGTGTGTCAGTGTCAAATCAAGTCTACATCAACAATATCAACATGTCGGTTGCTCGGCTCAGCAGGCTCCTCAGCTCCTCACCTCAGTTGAATTGAATTTCGTTCGTAGTTCGTACAGGCGCGGGTTGATGTGAAACTCTAATAAAAAAAAATTACCTCTGCTCGCATAAGTCCTAACTGTGTGAACAAGGTCAAATATATCAATAGCTAAACAACTACCTATGTATCTAACCTAAAGTTTAAAATGTGAAAAATTGTGTTTTATTTGATTTTGTAACTTAGTTCTTAAGTTTAACTGTAACTGGTTCACCGCGATACAGGCGAAGCCTAGTGCGGAGACTCCTGACATATCCTGTAATCTTTTATTTTTGCAATAAACTTATTCTTATTCTAATGATTGTGTACCTTGATCCTGCGGGGACTAACATGCAAGACGTGGTGCTTTCGTGTCGCTGCTGCCTGCGGGGTGCTCCGGACAAGGACCTGACGACGCCGTTCACATATCTCGGCAAAACGGAGATATATTCCAAGATGCTCAAAGATTGCTTCGATTTACAGGTAAAACAATTATGTTATACTAAAGCTGTACTTGTTCTTTTTTTAAGATTAGAAAAATAGTGCGATTGTCTTCGTGCCATTTCTGGAAAAACGATTTTAAAACTCGCCAATTTACCTCTTATTCTCGTAATCCTATAACTAAATAAAAATACAAAGCCTTTTATTCTAGATGCACTTATGTTACAATGTTTTTCTTTAAAAAATATTATTATTAAATCTGTATTTATGTGTTTATATTTTATTATATAAAGTGATAGTGATAGTGGATTTTCTTCATCATCTGTTTTCCCACTACTACTCAGTACCCCAGGGTAGAAATGCCTATCTATATCCAGTGACATGTAGCCATACGATCTATATCTATCTATGTGCTTATATACACGGTGTAACATGAGGAAACCGAATAATTTTAACAGCGTATTCCTGATCATAATTGGAGACTAAAATGTCGTATAAACTTTTCTGGATTTCGCAAAAAAAAAAATATTTGCTCTTTTTTCGATTTTTTGAATGCTTTCAAAAATATTATTAGTAAAACTGTCGATTAAAATAAATTAGTACATTTTTTTCCGTAAAAAATAGCTTACGTAAAGTATTCCTTGGCACTTTGATATTTGTCAATAAGAATGTCTAGACTAGACCCCATAAAGGGTGAAATCGCCATCGAAAAAGCGTTTTACACTGAGTCACATTAAAAAATGTTTTTTTATTTAAGTGGTAGTAACTCTGAAACTAGGCGAATTCCAGAAAAGTTTATACGACATTTTAGTCTCCAATTATGATCAGGAATACGCTGTTAAAATTATTCGGTTTTCTCATGTTACACCGTGTATAATGTATGTATACATTAAGTAAATAAACAAGCGTTTTCACCATTATTATTTATATGAAGTGTAGAGGTGGGTAGGGGTGAGTAAATACTGAGTATTTACTCAGTATTTATCCAAAGCACCCAGTAAATAGCCGTATTTACTCATTTCGGTGGGCAAAAACTATTACTCATATTTTTTTTTATTTTTTTTTTATTTTTATTTAAAAAAGTATGATTTAAGAACGAAATAGATTTTTATTGAATACTAGCTTTTGCCCGCGGCTTCGCTCGCGTTAACTTCGGGTTAACACGGTTCCCCTTTGCCCCCCGTAATGCTCCATACAAACTTCCACCCCCCATTTTAGGGAAGTGGGGGCTAGAAAGAGACAAAAAGTAGTCTATGTCACTCTCCATCCCTTCAACTATCTCCACTTAAAAAATCACGTCAATTCGTCGCCCCGTTTTGTCGTGAAAGACGGACAAACAAACAAACACACACACTTTCCCATTTATAATATTAGTATGGATGTAGTTCTAACGTGCATTAACAATATTTATATAAAAAAAGGTAATTATCAGGGAGTGGCAATGAGGACCAGGTTTATCCACAGGTCCGCCATTACTGGAATAACCAGGTAGACGGTAAATCAAACCATTCGGCCATTAGCAAACCTGACCCCTTAAAAACAAAAGTGCGTGTTTACGCGGCACTTACGTTTTTTTATTAAACGTTCTTTAACGAAAACTCAAAAATGGCTTAACTGATCATGTTCAAAGTAATTAATTTAATAGTGTTTTGTAGGCCCTATTCGCCGGGAATTTAGTCATATTTTTTTCGAACTTTGGTTCAAAAGTTATAGAGGCATAAAGTTCCGGGTGCTGCTGGGGCTGCCCCGCTTCCGTAGCGCATCAGGGATGTTTGCGGAGGCGCGTATGGATTGCTTCTATGCGATCATACGCAAGCGATGCTCATCCCTGGTGCGCCGGGTGCGGGCCAGCCACAACCCCATCCTGCGCTCAATTGCGGACAGGTTCGACAGTCCTTACTTGAGGCACTGCTGTGAGATGCATGTTTCCTGCAGTCAGTATTGTATATAGTTATCTTCTAAATACTAACATTAGAGATAAGAATAAATAGTGTATACTAACCATTGTATGAGTCTTGTTACTTGAAATAAAAATGAATTATTATTATTATAAACATAATTTTGGCCGTTAGAGACAATTTTTTGCAATAGTGCATACATATTTTTGGCGTTGACTGTGCATATTTTCGAAAAACTTAACCGTCCTTAGACAGTCAGGTAAAAATGGGGACAGTTTGTCTAGGCGCGGATCCAGGATTTCATTCAGGGGGGGACAATTTCCTTCACAAACAATCTGAGATCCGCACCTATGGTCGCCGAAGCGCACGAGACTTGGGGGCATATGCCCCTCTGTATCCGTGCCTGAGTTTATCCCATCAATCAATAGTATTAACGATTTTAAGTAAGAATGACCAAAGAGTTGTCGGAAATCGGACAATACTGGATTTTTTATATACCACGACGGTGGCAAACGAGCATACGGCCTGCTCGTTGGTAAGCGGTTACCGTAGCCTATTGACGCCTGTAACTCCAGAGGATATACGTGTTACTTATCTTATTTATAAGGATTACCTACTAAAGTTACTACTAGTAAATACGGTCAAATACCAGTATGCGGAAAAGTACAACTAAATGACTAAGTTAAGTTTACTTGCTTAACTTAAATTCTTGCTTCAGATGACGAGCTAATAATCAAGCTGGACACGGGAGGAGAGGATGAAACCTGTGAGGCAGAAATCACAGAACCACAGGATGCTTTGCGTAAGTATAATCTTCATACAATGTGTTTAGCTACCTATGCTGGAGCCATTAACCACGTATAGTATGATTAATTTTATTGACAAATCAACCCACGTATAGGTGAAAAACTTAAGTAAGTCACCTATTGTATGTAGTTGTGTACAGTTTGCAAAAAAACGCATAAGCATAATAAATAAATTATATAAACATTTAATATTAACATACTGCATCATGTAGTTACATATTAATAACATACTGAAAATGTATTTATCTCAATCACTCGGCATTTCGTCATCCTAATTTTCATCAGTGGACTGTACAGAAACAATGTCACTGTCATTATCTTATCGATGTTTTACAATTTACTTATGTGGTAAACTGTATTATTGTTTATTCATGAACGACGCAAAATACGAAGACAATTACTCGACATTGACAACTATTTATATCTTATTATGACAATAGAATCATAAGTGGCCAGGAATAATCAAACTTGAAAGATAAGCAAATAATGAGTTTGCAAACCATACGATATATTACAAATTTTAAAAATGGAATGTCTATTCGCACACTGTGGAACGGGAAGTTGGGTGTTCAAGTAAACAAGGTGAATGCTGCTGCTGATTAAAGACTCAAGTTTATTGAATAAACACGTAATTTATAAGTAAACAAATAGCAAGGTTTGCAACATTACTTACTTATGTATGAACTAACTCCTTACATCTCCCACGGAAAATACAAAAAATAATTTTTAAGAAAAAAAAACCGACTTCAATGGGGGTAGCCGGTGAAGGATTATTGTAGATGGTGCACTTAGATTTCATACAATGAAATAACTTGCTTAAAAAACGCAGCGGAGAGGACAAATCGCCAAACGTGAACTATGCGTCGTTGAAGAGTTCCGTTCTGATTATCATCAGCAGTTCCACTTCATCAAATGTCACTCTTTTGAATGAAAATGCTTGATTTGTTGATAAAAATACAAAAGTCACTTTATGTATGCCTTTAAGATTTGAGGAATTCCCTCGATTCCTCGTGGAACTCATCATCAGAACTTGAGCTTGACGAAAATTGGTCCTGACAATCTAACTTGCTTAACAAACATAGCGAAGAGGAAGAATCGCCAAACATGAACTATGCGTCGTTGAAGAGTTCCGTTCTGTTCATCATCAGCAGTTCCACTTCATCAAATGTCACTCTTTTGAATGAAAATGCTTGATTTGTTGATAAAAATACAAAAATCACTATATGTAAGCCCTTAAGATTTGAGGAGTTCCCTCGATTCTTCATGGATCCCATCATCAGAACTTGAACTTGACGAACATTTGTTCTGACAATTAAACTTGCTAAACAAACACAGCGAAGAGGACGAATCGCCAAACGTGAACTATGCGTCGTTGAAGAGTTCCGTTCTGATCATCATCAGCAGTTCTACTTCATCAAATGTCACTGTTTTGAATGAAAATGATGGTTTTGTTGATAAAAATACAAAAATCACTATATGTATGCCTTTAAGATTTGAGGAGTTCCCTCGATTCCTCATGGATCCCATCATCAGAACTGCGTTTTGAAAAAAACGGGACCAATCTGTATATATATACTTACAATCAAAAAAAGAATTTTCAAAATCGGTTCAGACATGACGAAGTTATGGAGTAACAAACATAAAAAATAAAAAAAATAAAAAAAAACATACACGCCGAATTGAGAACCTCCTCTTTTCAAATCTTGAAGTCGGTTAAAAAAGAAAATAACATATTTCTTTTTTTTGTTCAATTATATTGGAGTAAAAAAAAACTTAGTTCTATTTTTATGGACTGACATTGGTTTACCATTAATTTCTATTTCTACATTAGGTGAAAGATCTCGCAATACTTTATATGGCCCAAGTATATGCTTTCTAACTTATTACCTACTTCATTTTTTACTAATATTAAATCATTGGGCTTATACATAATAGGTTTCTTATTACAATCATATTTTTCTTTCCGTTTGATTTTTGATTTTATCAAGTTATCTCTAGCCTCTTTCTGAGATACCTGGAGTCTATATTTTAATTCTTTTGGGTAGCTTTCGTGATTATACAAAGGTTCTACAATATCACCTGATAAATTACTAGGAAGTGAGCATTTTCTACCGAATACAAGTTCAAAAGGTGTGTATTTAGTTTCAATATGAACTGAAGTGTTAAAAGAAAAGCTCCAAAAAGGCAGCCAAGTGCTCCACGTTTGTGGATGCTGTTCTGATTGCATGCGTAAGAAAGCAGCCAAGTGTTTATGTGTGTTTTCCAGCGCTCCAATGCTCTGATGGTGGTATGCTGTGGAGTGCAGTTGGTCTATATTTAAAAGTTTACTTACCTCTTTGAAAGTAGCTGACAGGAATTCTGTACCTTTGTCGGTTGCGATCCGTTTGGGAATACCATACCTGAGTATGAAATTGTTAACAAATACTCGAGCGACTTCCTCGCTTTTCTTTGAAACCAATGGATATGCTTCGATATATTTTGATAATTCACACTGGACGGTCAGTATGTAAGAATAGTTATTATCATCAATTTCTACTGGTCCTACTAAGTCTAAAAATATTTTTTCAAAAGCATACGTAGCGGTGGTTGTAATAACCATAGGCTCTTTTACCGGTATTGAGTACTTAAGTTTTTGACATTTGTCACAACTCCTTACGAAATTCCGTATATCTTCTTCCATATTAGGCCAAAAGTAATATTTTTTAACGTTATTATACATCCGTCTCATGCCCGCGTGGCCACTAGAGGGTAGGAGATGGAAGTCATTTAATATTACTTTTCTTTGACCTTTGTCATCTACTCGTATTAAATCTTTTAAAATACATATTCTTAAAGAAGAACTGCAATCTGACTTTTTAAATTCATGCAATAATTTATCTATAAACACGTTGTTGTTTTTATTTTTCGTAATATATAATACGTCGACGTTTATTTTTCTACAAAAATTATCTAGCTCTTTCACAAATTCGTCTAGGTAAAGAGATAAATAAGTGGTACACACAGGTCGACTTTATTAAAGTAAAAACTAGATTGATTGATGTTTGTGTAGAAACAAGACTTGTTTGTACCGCTGGAAAGCAGTATGTATGCCCTCTGTGATGGTGCGCGCCCGACTGAGGGCGGGCAGAGGGGGAGCGGCGTATTTGAATGGTTGTTGACCACGGAGTATATGGAGACGGTATCAGTCGTAGTTTGTTCCAAAACCAGCGTAGCCGGCATTTACACGCACACATTCTCATTA
This sequence comes from Pammene aurita, assembly GCA_947086415.1. Lineage (NCBI taxonomy): Eukaryota > Metazoa > Arthropoda > Insecta > Lepidoptera > Tortricidae > Pammene > Pammene aurita. Next base: position 8,675,004 of record OX352313.1, read on the forward strand.
AAGTACACACGAGGTGATACACACAAAGAAATGTCAGTCTCTCACTCGCTGTGTTAATGTGTGCGTACACTCGAAAATACGTAACCACTACCATTGCCTCGTGTCAGCCATGTTGCCCAGCAACGTGGCTGCCGATCGTGTGACGAGACTGACGAGCGACGTTCGTATTTCCAAATACATTGCGCGTCACTCGCGTAATCCTGCGACCGCCAGCAATAGCCAGCGAGCAATTGATGTGAATACTGTTGTACCATCAGATAATGGGTGAATGTCGTAATAAAAAATTTTTGGAAAAAATGTGAAATACTCGGTTTTTATACTTACCGGTGGAAAGCAACTACTCCAGGGGCCTCTTTTAATTCGTTGCTTCGTATACGACACGACAAAATTGTACAACACGGCATTTTCACATGTTTTTTGGCACTAAATTCGTCACACGTGGTCGAACGACGACTGAACCGCGCGGCATGAGGTTTCGACAAGTTTATGCGCATCTGATCATAAACCATGTAACGCGCTCCCGGCCCATTACCGCGTCCATTAGTATTCATCTAGTCCGTGTTGTTGACCAAGGCGGCCGTAATTACCAAACGACGACCGCGGGGCCCGACTAAGGTGGCAAAGCTTGACCGAAGCGAGAGCCGCGGAAAACATTTTGATTTTCCCGGAAAATGCCGCATCCCACATAGGTCATACATACCTCTAGAAATAGGTTTTTTAGTAAACTATCGAATAGAAAACGTTTTGTAAGCCTCGGACTTAGGATACCGGAGTTAGAGTAGGTAGAAGCTCACTCCCATACAAAGTTAACTATTAGGAAATATCGACTTTTTAGTTTATTGATATTCTGTAAAGATATTGTCGTAAATAGAAAGATCTTGCAAAGACCTTTCTAACGAGGTATAAATCATCGAAATGCGTCCAGTAGTTTTCGAGATATAAGCAAAAATGTAAATAAATACGCAGATATCCTAAGTCGAGCGCGAGAAAGAGATAGCAATGTAAACAAAGGACTTCTCTGTCTAAAACTTCTAGATTCTTCGAATGTGTAAAAAAGATAGAGATATCCTTGTCTAAAATATCTAGAATTTTCTATAGCGTAAAAGAGATGAAGATAGATCTCTCTTTCAGATTGTTCTAGATATTTCCACACTCGCTATTTTCGAATCATATAAAAGCCGGCACGCACCGCCATAGTTCAGTTCAGTTCAGCAAGCAGTTCCAGCAAGAAAAATAAGAAGAAGAGATAATAGTGACCAGTAGTCAACAGTATCAGTGTTTCAGTGTGCGTACCGGCTTTCTATGTGCCTAGTGTTAAAGTTTAGTTCCTAGAGTACCTAGGGTTCATATGACAGGGTATATGTACCTGTTTATGAACTAAGCGTAACAAGTAAAGTGTTAGTGTTTCAGTTTGTATCTAGTACTCTTAGGGTAAACGTGTCAGTACTCGGGCAGGGTATATGTACCTGTTCGTGGACTAAGTAGTTTAAGTAAAGTTAGTGACAGTGCGAAGTAGGGTAAATGTGCCTATCCTCGGACAGGGTATATGTACCTGTTCTAGGACATAAGTTGTAAATAGTGTAAATAGCCATAGTTAGCCAAGTGTACCGAGTGATTGTTTTGATAATAAATAAGAATCCAAGTGCAGTGAGTGTTATCATTGAGAGTCCCGTTCCACAGTGGGAGGAGTTGGATCCCGAACCAGCGAATGCTCTGTGTCCGCATAAATAAAAATTAAGACTGTGCTGTCGCTGATGCAGACTGATGTCAGAGTGTACTCTGGCGGCCACAGTTAATGGTCCTTCAAGCAGTAGCGTGCCCAGAGGTTTGGAGTAGGGCAAGCCTAAAGACATGATTTCGTACTAACTATTCAATCTTTATATACTCAAAATGTCATCATCTTTCGAAAAAAATATGCTACAACAGCAATATAAGTTATTTAGAATGAAAACAAGTAACAATCTAGCCTAGTGTATTTTGTACAAACTTCAGAGATTTTACCTTGCCTTTGTTGATCATGATCAACACTTGGACGTACCTCAAACAGTCACAAGGAACGGCTTCATCCATTATTAATAAGTAATTTTAACACTTTTACAAGTTTTACAAAAGAATTAAGCACTTTTACTCACTCGTAACCTCACCTCACCACAATACCATTCAATTCACATTTACGTGCTCAAACAATTAATTTGCATGTCAAATTCGACTTGTTATATAATACACTTGAAGTTGTCCGTTAACGCTCACTTGCGTCGCGCGATCTTACGGCATGCGGCCAACTTCACACCAAAAAGCTGGTTTTAAATCGCCGTATTTTGCTATAGGTACACCGGGCAAAAATTGTTGCTCGTTGTATAGACACCAATAGGGCGATTTGTATAGGCGAAATGAATGCCCGCTTGCATGCCGCTTGCAAGGCGGCGGCGGCGGTGAGTGCGAGCGGGATAGCATGCGCTACGTTTAGTTTCGTTTGCCTCAGTCGTTTGCGCGGCAGTGGCGACACTTTGTTGCGTGTGGCAAATTATAAACAGCTCACTCGAAATAATTAATACGGGTTATTTAGCGCGACGATTAAAATACGTAATTTCGGTGAGGCAACTAGGGCAAGCCCGGCTTTTGGGCTTGTATGGAAGTACCGCCACTGCCTTCGAGCCGGATCAGGGGATTCAGTGGAACTTGGACTAGTGAAAAGTGGATTCTTATAGTGACTACTGATACTGTGCGTGTGAGTTATTTGTGACATTGTGTTGTGATATAGTGCTATAAAGTGCCGAGATGGAATCATCAGGAGTAAATACGAGATCGCAGTCTGGCCGCACCAGAGAGGAAGAAGGCCGACTAAAGGATACTGCGGAAAGCGTATCTGCGAACGTGGCAGGGGCACCCAGTACCGTGCGCACCCCACAGGATGGGGTCACGGGCAAAGCCGGGCAGCCGTGTCAAGAATCTTCTGCGGAGGTACCTGTAAGAGCTGGAGCCATGGTACCGTTTGGGCCCGCGAAGATTGTCCATAAGGGACCACCACGTTCCCCGTCGACACTGGAGCGGCGAAGGATCGAGCAAGCGGTCAAGAAGCAGCTGCGACATAAGGAAAAGTCGGAGCAACGCCGAGTTGAGCGCGAGCAACTGAGTGGGCGCGCGCAGAACCTGTCTCCGGTTTCGGAAAAAGGGAGTAAGGAGGCCCAGCCAGAGGGCCACCCTAAGGCCACGGAGACACAGAAGGTACCGACTCCATCACCAGACAAGGCACCGACGGTCAAGTCTCAACCATCGAGGAAATCGCAAGCAGCCTCCGATCAGCCAAATTGAGAGAGCTCGAACTCAAGCAAATGAGGAAAGAGGTCGAGCTTAAGCGGCGAGAGATCGAGTTGGAACGAGAGCTGCTAAGGAAGGAGTACGAGCTCAAGAGGGACGAGGTACTCGAAGAAACGAGCTCTGGAACTGGAACTGACTCATCGTCCGTGGGGTCATCGCGCACAATCAGCCCGCCCAGGGAACGACCGACTGAACCCGATAGTCGAGTGCACGAGTGGCTGCGCACCATTGAAGACACGCCGCGTCATCGAGTGCGCGTAGAGTCGCCGCCCGTACCGTGACGGGTCAGGCGCGCCCAATCGCCGCCGCGTGGGCGTGACCAGCCACCAGGACGACGTATTCCGAAAACGCCAGACTAAGGTCGTCGGTAGAGCCGCTGCCGAGTGATGCAGCGACAGCATTCAACAGGCTCGCCGACCAGCTACGGGACGCCGTCACGACCACACCGCCGAAGCAGTGTTACGAGTTGCCGCCATTCACGGGCAACCCTAACGAATGGCTTCTGTTCTTCAACGCCTACACGTCAACCCTACGGTACAACTTCAGTGCGTTCGAGAACATGGCTCGGCTGAGGAACTGTCTACGTGGGGATGCACGACAGTGTGTGCAGCATCTGTTATCCACATCGACACAGCCAGAGCTAATAATAAGGCTCCTTAAGAAGAATTTCGGGCGCATCGACTTACTGGTGGACAAGGCACTGGACGAGCTCAAGCGGCTGCCGCCGTTGGGATCCAGTGCCATCGACCTGAACGAATTCGCAACGAAGATTGTAAACATTGTAAGTACACTTTGTGAGCTCGACAGCAGGAACTATAGCAACAACCCGTTGTTAGTTCGAGAGATAACAGACAGACTGAGTCCACACCTCAGAAGTCGATGGTGCGCCTACGCAAAGGAGCACATAAAGGGCGGCAAGTGTGAATTGATTTTGATGGCTGACTTCTTAATGGAAGAGAGCGACGCAGAGTTAGAATTCTCGCACGCTCGCATGCCTAGCACCAATAAAAGGAGGAAAGCGGCGACTAAGGAGGTAGCTCGACCATCACCGAGTCGCGCAGTCCAGGGAAGAGGCGCGCGTAGGACGCAAGCGCAGTACCACGCCGAGCAGACGTACACAACAGGGAACACCGTGGGCATTCGGAAGCCTTGCTTGTGCTGCGGCGGTGAACACAGGACTACGGAATGCAAGCGAGTCCTGGTCATGGACACGGGCGCGAGATGGGACTGGGCCAAAAGCAACCGCATATGCTACAGATGCCTGGACGGTAAACACTCCAAGTTTAAATGTTACGCAAAGACATGCGGTTCCAACGGATGCACCAGATGGCATCACCGATTACTTCACAGCGAGGGCAGCACGCAGAGAGAAGCGCGTGCACGCCGGCCGCCACCCCGCACGGCCTCACCTGCCCCGCAACCTGCCGCCCGCGACGGGTCCGGACATCCGCAGGCGGCCAAACCAACAGAGCCGGAGATCACGTCGAACACGACGGTGGAACAAGTGAACAGCACGTCCAGCGTATTTTTGAAGATGGTACCTGTTACCGTAGAGGGTCCAAAAGGGAAGGTGGACACCTACGCTATGCTTGATGATGGCAGCACAGTGAGTCTAATCCAAGCAGACTTGGCCGAAGCCATAGGAGCCACGGGACCCGAAACGCCGCTGCGCCTGGCAGGGGTAAGCAACATGGAAGCTGTGCCAGAAGTAAGCAGACAAGTCAGAGTTCGCGTACGAGGAAAGGGCCTAGAGACCGCGTATAACCTAGTCTTCACCACAGTGAAGAGACTAGGACTACGAACGCAAAAGATGAGCAAGCAGGTCATGGAGATGGAGCACTTCAAGGATATCCAGACTGCCTGCTACGACGAGGCCGTACCGCGACTACTTGTGGGGACAGACCAATGGCCAGTGTTGCTGCCTCAGGAGGCGAGAATACGGGGACTGGACGAGCCGGCAGCAGTACTGACAGGGTTAGGTTGGGTGGTCTTCGGAGGTAAGCCACGTATAGTCAACCCACCCGAGAAGCACGTGACGCTACACTGTCGCCAAGAGGATGACGAGCACCTGGACTCTATGTTGCGGGAATATTTCAACATAGACTCGCTCGGCATCAAGAATGTCAAGAAGGTAGATACAGGGACACAGAGGGCCCTGGATATCTTCGAGAAGTCGGTCAAGAAAATCGACGGACCACGCTACGAGGTGGGACAGCTATGGCGGGACGAGGAGCCACGAATGCCACCGAGTCTGCACACGGCGTTGAATCAACTGCATAGCATCGAGCGCAAGATGGACCGTGACCCGGCATTCACAGCAAGCTACACCGAGCAAGTAAATAACCTGCTTGCTAAGAAGTATGCTGAGCCGCTGGAGGAGCCGCCAGATAGCAACGTAGCCTGGGTTCTACCGCACTTCGCTGTGACCAACCCCAACAAGCCGGGAAAGATCAGATTAGTCTTCGATGCAGCGTGTCGCAGCCAAGGGAAGTGTCTCAACGATTTTGTACTGGAAGGGCCGGACTTACTACAGTCACTGATCGGGATACTGTTCCGGTTCCGCGAAGGGCAGTTCGTGGCGGCGGACCTACAGGAGATGTTCCTCCAGATCAAGATGAGGAGTGAGGACCAGCCCTCACAAACTTTCGTCTGGAGAGGAGACCGCCGAACCGGAAACCCGCAGTTCTACAAAATGACGAGCATGCTGTTCGGCTCAGCGAGCTCGCCTTTCCTGGCGCACAGCGTTCGCAACAGGAACCCCCAGGACAACGCCGAAGAATTCCCGGATGCTGTAGAAGACATCGTCCATAACCACTACATGGAAGACTACGTGGCAAGCTATCCGGACGAGGAAGAGCTCGTACATCGTGCCACGCAAGTAGAATCGTCGCACGCTAAAGGAGGGTTCAAGCTTCGTGGATGGACGTCCAACAGTAAGAAGTTACTGCAAGGTATCCCACAAGAGCTGCACGCAAGCGCACCGGCGCAGCTAGGGAAGAAGGAAAACAAGATCCTTGGCATGTATTGGAACCCTGAAACGGACGAGCTCGGGTTTAACACGGCCATGATGAGGGTACCGGCCGAGGTACGAGACATGAAGACTACGCCGACGAAGAGGCAAATGCTATCGGCCGTGATGTCCGTGTACGACCCACTGGGGTTGTTAAGTCACTACACGATAACAGCCAAAGTCCAGTTACAAAACTTGTGGGCCAAGAAACTGGACTGGGACTCACCACTGCCAGAAGAGGACAAGCGCGACTTCGAAGAATGGCTACGGGCTTTGGACAGCGTTGCAGCACTTCGAATTCCCAGATGCTACTTGTCAACGGGGGCAGCGGCGAGCAAGGAACTACACGTCTTCGTGGACGCCAGCACTAAGGCGTACGCATGCGTGGCTTATTGGAGAGTCGTCCAAGAAGATGGGACGGCCCTGGTCAGCATGGTCGCCGCCAAAAGTAAGGTGGGGCCAACGAGACAACTCAGCGTGCCACGCATGGAGCTACAGTCAGCGCTCATCGGATCGAGACTGCAGCAGACCATCCGAGAAGAGCACCGCCTGACGCCAGCACGAGTCGTTTTGTGGACTGATAGTGGAACAGTACTCCACTGGATTCGCAACGACGCCAAACGCTACAGCGCCTACGTAGCCAACCGCTTAGGAGAGATAGCGGAGCTAACGAAGCCAAGTCAATGGCGCTGGGTACCTACAAAGGAAAATCCGGCAGATGAAGCTACCCGGCCGGATAACAGAAGACAAGTCACCTTCGACAGCCGTTGGTATCAAGGACCAGACTTCCTCAAGAGACCAGAAAACGAATGGCCAAAGGAGAAGATACCCCAGGAGACTACCGATCCAGGAGGGCGACTACATCGTGGATGGAAGTTTACCACGCAACGTATGGCCGCGAGGGATCGTTACGAAGATGTACCAGGGACCAGATGGCGGAATTCGGATTCCGCCATCTGGTCCCTGGTACATCCTATAAGGGTTCCGTTTTTTCCTTTCGAGGTACGGAACCCTAAAAAACGCAAAATTATTAAAAATTGCGTGTTATCTATTATATGAACACGTACGTTACGATATACGAGCAACTTTTATGTTATAACGTCAAACAATTTTTCACCACCCATTTTATCCCTTGGAGGCGGTGGGGCAAAACGCATTTTATCCAAATGTGAGGAAAGTAATTCAGTCCAAGTTTTGACTTGTTTTTTTCACGTTATCTGGCAGCATATTTTGAAAGCATTCATTTGTCTTCGATTATTAATATTTTGCCTTTAGCTTATATTTTTCATGTGGTGGCGTGGTAAAAAATTTGGTATTATGCTCGACAGCAAAGTTGGTTCAACCTAGAGAGGCAAGAGTGCCTCTCGTTACGCTCGTGGCTCAATTTTGGAATATTTCGATGGCTTGGTTCTCAATAAAAGCACGAGAGCACGAGATCTTTGCCCCCTTGTAATAAATAAATATTAAGAAATCATAACTAAATATTATTGGAGCTTCGAGCAGAAATGGATTCTAAAAAGCGGTTGCAAGTGGCAAGAAAATATTGCAACCAGTAATGTAATATCATGAGATTCATCATGAGTCATGTCATGAAGTTATCATTTTAAACTGGAGAATACTCTTCGGTCACAAAGTGAAGACGAAAGAGACGGTTATCTAGGGGACTGTGTCTCGTTTTGACTAAGGCGGTAATATGTGTCAGATGTGACAATTTTGTAAGGAGTGCGAGTGAGACACCGCCCCTTTAAGAACATTAGGCTCTCTATCGCCCGTACATTAGGCTCTCTATCGGACTGTTTTTACTACTTTTTACTAGTCACGTATGAACGACTGTTTTGCTCGGCAATAAGATTTAACTGTGGTTAGGGAAATAGATTAAGGGCCGGTTGCACCAAACCTTCTGTTAACGTCAACGTCATCGTTAAAAAATTCTTGTATGAAAAGTTTGACAGTTTTCTATGGGATGACAACTTCGTCGCAATGTTTAACGTTGATCAGTTCGTTAGTAGTGCGTGGTGCAACCCACCCTAAGAGTAATGACCGGTTTTTCTCTTGCGATATTATCCACACTCGTACTTTAATGCCCTTCATTATGCCTTCATTACGTGGCAGTCACATAAACTACTGAATTTTAAATTAAACACTTTATAAAGTTTAGCTTGATTTGGAACAAAATCTTCAAGATTGAAATTTGTTCTTAAAACCGAAATTCGACATTGCAATTTGTAGGGCCCAATTTGTCATGTTGGGAGGTGTAAAATGAGTGGCCCTTAGCGAAAGGCAGGGTACACAACCGATTGGGCCCTACAAATTGCAATGTCTAATACCGGTATAAGCTTCTTCACTCGCGACGTGACAGTGACATTTGTGTACTTTGACATTTGTATATTTATATTAGATTTAAGAATTTAAAAAAATTCTGCATAGTTTTATTAGATTAGATGATGTTATGTAAGAAAAGTACGAAATAATTAAAAACCATGAGTGGTAATAAAGCCGCACAAGTTGCAGAGCTCTTTACTAAAGTAATCGCCACTACAAAGTCCTTTGATCAAAATCTTCGCAAGGTATTTCTATAATCTATGATGACAAAATAATTATTGTTTAATGGTTGATTAATTCTATTGAAATTACCTACATTGAGTGTCGTTGGCGTATGTGTCGCCACCATTACCTAGTTTTAAGTTAGGTTAAATAGGTCACCACTGAAAACCAGCGCCACGGCTTGCCGCGGTATTACGCTAAGTAGGGATGTTTTATTTGGTTTCTATCCCTATTAACACAGTCATTGCCACCCAGCCAAACAAGACATCGCGCCCGGCCACATCCAAACCGGCCACAGCCGATGTCCAAACCAAGGGAGGCGTGTTCCGGAGGCCCGTCACGAAGCTGGCTGTCCTACCGTTGCAACAGGAGCAGCCGCAGGAGCGTCAGCGGGGGCAGAACTGTTACGGACAGCCTAAACCCCTACCTAAATAAATTGTATTCTACCTAGTTAGTTATAAGGTGTCTAGGTAAAGAGATAAATAAGTGCACACAGGTCGACTTTATTAAAGTAAAAACTAGATTGATTGATGTTTGTGTAGAAACAAGACTTGTTTGTACCGCTGGAAAGCAGTATGTGTGCCCTCTGTGATGGTGCGCGCCCGACTGAGGGCGGGCAGAGGGGGAGCGGCGTATTTGAATGGTTGTTGACCAAGGCGGCCGTAATTACCAAACGACGACCGCGGGGCCCGACTAAGGTGGCAAAGCTTGACCGAAGCGAGAGCCGCGGAAAACATTTTGATTTTCCCGGAAAATGCCGCATCCTACATAGGTCATACATACCTCTAGAAATAGGTTTTTTAGTAAACTATTGAATAGAAAAAGTTTTGTAAGCCTCGGACTTAGGATACCGGAGTTAGAGTAGGTAGAAGCTCACTCCCATACAAAGTTAACTATTAGGAAATATCGACTTTTTAGTTTATTGATATTCTGTAAAGATATTGTCGTAAATAGAAAGATCTTGCAAAGACCTTTCTAACGAGGTATAAATCATCGAAATGCGTCCAGTAGTTTTCGAGATATAAGCAAAAATGTAAATAAATACGCAGATATCCTAAGTCGAGCGCGAGAAAGAGATAGCAATGTAAACAAAGGACTTCTCTGTCTAAAACTTCTAGATTCTTCGAATGTGTAAAAAAGATAGAGATATCCTTGTCTAAAAGCGTAAAAGAGATGAAGATAGATCTCTCTTTCAGATTGTTCTAGATATTTCCACCCTCGCTATTTTCAAATCATATAAAAGCCGGCACGCACCGCCATAGTTCAGTTCAGTTCAGCAAGCAGTTCCAGCAAGAAAAATAAGAAGAAGAGATAATAGTGACCAGTAGTCAACAGTATCAGTGTTTCAGTGTGCGTACCGGCTTTCTATGTGCCTAGTGTTAAAGTTTAGTGCCTAGAGTACCTAGGGTTCATATGACAGGGTATATGTACCTGTTTATGGACTAAGCGTAACAAGTAAAGTGTTAGTGTTTCAGTTTGTATCTAGTACTCTTAGGGTAAACGTGTCAGTACTCGGGCAGTGTATATCTACCTGTTCGTGGACTAAGTAGTTTAAGTAAAGTTAGTGACAGTGCGAAGTAGGGTAAATGTGCCTATCCTCGGACAGGGTATATGTACCTGTTCTAGGACATAAGTTGTAAACAGTGTAAATAGCCATAGTTAGCCAAGTGTACCGAGTGATTGTTTTGATAATAAATAAGAATCCAAGTGCAGTGAGTGTTATCATTGAGAGTCCCGTTCCACAGTGGGAGGAATTGGATCCCGAACCAGCGAATGCTCTGTATCCGCATAAATAAAAATTAAGACTGTGCTGTCGCTGATGCAGACTGACGTCAGAGTGTACTCTGGCGGCCACAATACATATACTGCTCACTCGTTTAATATCGTTGGCCTAGTTAACAAATAAAAAAGGTTATTGTCCATGGATCTATGAAAGTAAAGCCTGACCAGAAATATATGATCATGCGCCATGTTGCGAAACTAATTTCTTACACTGGCAATAATTGTAATTACAGAATGCTATGCATGTGTGAGTGCATGTTGTAAGCTGTCACTGTCGTCACGTATCATTGAGGCGGGTTACTTGAATAATAATAAAGTGTTGAATATTAAATTATAAACGACAAAAAAATCCTATAATTCTCCATAGTCAAGAGCGAAACATTGTAAATAGCATATATAATAAACTGCTGTAAATAATACGCTCGGAAAATGAAACTATTTCGCAGTGAAACATTTTCAAATTAACATCAGAGCTGACAGGTAAACAAATCAAGATGTCACCATACCATAGAGAATAAAACGGTCTATGTCTATACTGAACTGTTGCCATATAAATGAGAATAATAGCACCCTCTTGACAATAATCATATATTTCTGGTCAGGCTTTACAAATCTATTGAAATGGTTCTTCTTCTTCTTCTTCTTCTTCTTTGCATTTAAGAGCTGTGCTCTTGTCGGTGGAGCAATTTCCAACTCGTCCGGTCCTCTGCCAACTCTTTAACCTTCTGGTATGACACGACCTGAACCTTTTCTTTTATCTGGTTGAAATAATTTATTCTCGGTCTTCCTCTTCTTCTCTTTCCCTCTATTTTTCCTTCTATGATGTTCGTAAGGAACAGGTCGTATCGTAGCAGATGTCCTATTAATACTCCTCTTCTGTTTTCTATTGTCTCTATTATATTTCTTTTTTCTTTAACTCTTTCCAGAACCCTAACATTTGATATTTTTTCCGTCCAACTAATCCCCCTTCCATTCGCCGCCAACACCACATTTCGAAGCTTTCCAATCTTTCTCTATCTCTTTGTGTCAGTGTCCACGTTTCGCAGGCGTACAAAGCGATGCTCCAGATGTAGGATTTAATAAAATGTTTTTTAGTATTCGTAGCCATTTTCGATTTAAAAATATGCTTTTTATTGTTGAAGGCCTGTTTGGCTATTGCGACTCGAGTAATGATGTCTTGACTACACCTTGATTTATTATTAATGATACTCCCGAGATATTTAAAGTTATCGACTTGTTCCAAAATAGTGTTATTCAGTTTAATTGGTCTATTCCTCGTATCTAATTTTGATGCTGTTAAGAAATGGTTCAATGGCTTCAAAATGGCGCTTACACTTTTTTTATAAAAACGAAATATAAAAAACAATTCGGTGGCTTACATTGTGCTGTAAAATAAATTGTAAAGCAGCCATATACATAAACGCAGTATTTGACGGGCGAACTGGCAATTTCATAACTTTTTCATACTTTAAAGAAGGCGACGGTGCAACCGTGACGTCACAGTTTCATATCATTTTGTTAGGAGCGTTTTGAGCGGCTTTTGTGAACGTCAGACTTTGACTCTCATTTCTGAATTTAATGTTGCTTTATTGTTGCACAATTGGCTACTTTCCTAAAATAGTAGTTTTCGATATAAGTGCGAGAAGTATGTCATTTTGTACGAGTACCGAGGTTACTTGGCCCGAGCCGAGAGGCGAGGGTCAAGACTCGGGACGAGTGAAAATGACACTTCCGCACGTGTGTCGAACAACATTTTTAGGGTTCCGTACCTCAAAAGGAAAAAACGGAACCCTTATAGGATCACTTTGTTGTCCGTCTGTCTGTCTGTCTGTCTGTCTGTCTGTCTGTCTGTCTGTCAAGACCATTTTTCTCAGGAACGCGTGGAGGTATAAAGCTGAAATTTATACCAAATACTTAAGTCTATTGTCCCTTGGAGCTGTGAAAAAATCAAACTCAAAAGCCAACGCAATCAAAAGATACAGTCGTTTATGCTGCAAATTTTAGTTTTTCGGCACTCGCAAAACCTACGGGGTACTTCCCGTGAACTCAGAAACTTGAAATTTGGCACGAAGCAACGTCATATAGCATAGACAATGGAAAAATTACAAAAAGTAGACATTTTTAATAAAATCATACATAAAAACATTTTTTTTAATTTTAAACTTACTACCTTTTTTCTCGTAAACACGTGGAGATATTAAATTGAAATTCATGTCAAATACTCAGGGCTATAGGACCTTTCAGATGTAGCAAAACCAAACTTTTATGTCAACGCAATCAAAAGAAATAGCAATTTAAGTCGCATATTTTGAAACTGAGTACTCGCAAGAAACTCAAAACCTACAGGGTACTTCCCGTAAACTCAGAAACTTGAAACTTGGCACGAAGAAACTTCATATAGTACAGACAAAGGAAAAATTACGAAAAGTAGACATTTTTAGTAAAATCATACAATAAATATTTTTTTAAATTTTAAACTTACTACCTTTTTCCTCGTAAACGCGTAGAGGTATTAAATTGAAATTCATATCAAATACTCTGGTCTATAATACCTTTAAGTTGTAAAGGTTTGTACGGAACCCTCGGTGCGCGAGTCCGACTCGCACTTGTCCGGTTTTTTTTTAATACAATTGCGAAAAATCTACAATAAAATAAAATTACATTTAGTGTACGAAAGACATCTTCATTCAATCGCGCGTTGTTCAAGTAATACTATTGAGTCTCGCATAATACTCCTTTATGCCCAATCGCGCGTAGTTCAGGTGGTTCATTTGTAAGCGGGTCTCGCATAATACTCATTTATTTAAAATTCTGATCTGCAAATCGTGCGTTAAATCAAACTTTACGCACGATTTGCAGATCAGATTACTTTTTAGCACTAGTGCATAAAATCAAACTTTACGCACGATTTTCATCTACATAAACTAAACTTTTTGAGCAATTGTATTAAAAAATAAATTGTAAAGCAGCCATATACATAAACGCAGTATTTGACGGGCAAAATGGCAATTTCATAACTTTTTCATATTTTAAAGAAGGCGACGGTGCAACTGTGACGTCACAGTTTCATATAATTTTGTTAGGAGTGTTTTGAGCGGCTTTTGTGAATGTCAGACTTTGACTCCCATTTCTAACTATTATGTTGCTTTAACACAATGAGGGTTTCCGCGATTGAGATTTTCACTAGATGGCAGCACCGTGACGACAGGTCTTTTTGGCAGTAGCTGTCAAAATCCACCAATCAAAAAATATATGGTTAAACATGATTGGTGGATTGTGACAGCCAGACCTGTCGCCACGGTGCTGCCATCTAGTGAAAAACTCGATCGCGGAAACCCTCATTGGCGGCCCCATACAGACATTTAATCCTTACAACAATACGAATCGATTGACCATACATGAAGATTTCGACTAGTATTTACACTAGTCATATTGCGTTCTAGACCATCCGCGAATAACCCCTCAATTCGTCGGGATCTTTGTTTCTGCTATTTTTTTTATGAATTCTTTTTTGTTTAAAATTATAACATCAATACATCTTTGTTACTATTATGTAAAGTAGAAAAGCAATGATGTTTTTAAACATAAAAGAGTAATAAGTTAATAAATAAGGCAAGTGTGTAGCTTACGCACAAAACAGCTTCAACTAAAGATAGCTCGCGTTATCAGCTCACCCTTGAACCGGCCGGACTATAGAATAATTTAATAGACGTACAGAAGGTTATCTTTCATAAAATATCAATGTTTGACAGCACTTTGACGGATAAGCGTTGGCACATGACGTCGCCATTTTAAATATTATATATTGATCGTCAGCTACTGAGAGACCTAACGGTTAGAGGGGACTGAAGCGGTGCTTAGGGCGCGGCGGATCGTGTCATTGAGAGTGGAAATCTAACGCAGGCTTGAGCCTTACAAGCTTTTTATCCAAGGCTTAGGGAAAATAGCAAAAGATATCAACAAGGCGCATGGTTCCAGTACAAATTCTTCAGTAGATATTGCAACGGAAGCGCGTGTAACCAATGCCCCACAGAAATATATTTCTTTGCAATGCCCTAACTCTGATAAGGCCAAAAGGCGTGCCCGTTGTATTTTGTGTGCCGCTACTTAGTTTTGTAGTTGAATAAATTGCCAATAAAATAATTTTAACATTTCAGTCAAAATATTCTAATTACCCAAACTTAAATCGTATTAATAATGAGACCTACCAAAACTCGTTAAAAAGTAATTATTAATGGGTTTTTAAATATGAAGAGGTTATTTATAGGTTATTATGTTATTATTATTCTCTTTATTTATTTTTCTTCTTAGTTTAGGGTTTTTACAATATTTTTATAAAAGTAAAATATAAAAATACATCTAAAAGATATAAAAACAATAAAAACATTGCCGCCGGCAACGGAGCAGGGCCCAGGCTGCCGGTGGTTAGGGCCGCAGAGTGAGGAACCTTCGGACTATGCGCGCCGTGTCCAAGATTACCGCCATCTGAATCTGACCCTTAATCCAACCACAACCCCGTAGCTAAGGTCTCTCAAGATGTTGGTCGAGACTCTTCGCTATGAGACCGTTCGCAGAGACAACTATCGGCACAATGATCGCCGAATCAACCTCCCACATGGCGGTTACCTCGTGAGCCAAGTCTATGTACTTGCTGGACTTGTCCTTCTCGGCCTTCACGAGGTTCTCGTAACATGGGACGGTGATGTCGACGAGCATGGCCCGGCGTTGCGGTCGATCTATTTTTTTTTTTTTTTTTTTTTATACCACGACGGTGGCAAACAAGCATACGGCTTGCCTGATGGTAAGCAGCTACCGTAACCTATGGACGCCTGTAACTCCACAGGAGTCACATGCGCGTTGCCGACCCTTTACAAAAAGAAGGATTCACTGTGTTGACGGCTAAAGGAACAAGAGGGTCCCTCATCGTCAACACACTGGGTCCTCTATTACCACGATATCAGGCTTATTGGCTACAATAGTCCTGTCCGTGATAATAGATCGATCCCAATAGAGCATGGCACGACCATTGACCATTATTATTATTATTATTAAGAGGTTACTATTTATATCCGAGCCACCAGCATGTGTATCCGTGGGACACGGCACAGATTCAAATCCATCCAACATTTCTTCGGTTTCAATGAGGGTGCGGCCCTACCCAACCCGTCTACCTCTACCCTGTACTAGCGACGTTTCCTTGTTGTTGGCCATTTTTTATAATTTTAAATTTTTATAAATAAATGAGATGAGTTATATCCATACATCGTTATCACGGGAGCAAAAACAAATGTGTTGAAGAATATACTTAACAGAATGTCCATTTAATATAAACAGAATATTATGCCTACACGTCTTAGCCTCTAAGAAGTTCTTCATATCTAGCGCAATGTTTTTGCTAGAAATGATTAATCAAACTAGTTTTGCTCCTTTTCTACGTTCGTTAAAATGCGTCTTTTTGATTAGAAATTTCGTTTAACAGGAGGTTTATTTTTATGAAAACTACGAGTACCTAGCCTTGATTTTTGAGAAAAAAAACTCTTCGTGTGTCTAAAATAATCCTTTATCAACAGGTCCAGACAAATCGATCATGAATGAAAAATTTTTTAAATAACAGGTGAATGAAGAGGTTGTCGTTAGGATTGCGGGGCTAATCTTTCTAGTATGTACTATAATCAAGTCGATTACGAAGTTTAGATATTAGAAAAAACATTGATACATTTTGAACTTGTAGGTAGAAACTACTGTCACTTCTGTTATTTCTTATTTGTCATAATCTTTGACTATTGTCAAATCGTTTTTGCTCCCGCGATAACGACGTATGGTTATATCGGGACCTATTTATTTATTAGGATATTGTTTTGTGTTATTGTGATTTTTTTAAATTCTTGCTAGGCTTTTCTTCATTGTTTTTCAACACTAACCGACTTTTTTATTTAATAAATTTCCGCTACCTAAACGTTGTTTGGAAGAAATCGATTTTTAGCGATAAGGCCGCCTGTTGTTTACCTCTAATTTAATGTTATGTATTTTCTGTACTGTTGTTGTTTTTGAGGTGTTCAATAAAGAGTATTTGAATAAAAATAAATATAAGACAATTTTATACAAACCGACCTAGTCCCACAGTAAGCTCAATAAGGCTTGTGTTGTGGGTACTAGACGACGATACATATAATAGATAGATAAATACTTAAATAAACACTAAATAAACAAAGGTACTACTATCTGTGATAAACACACAAATAAATGCCCTTACCAGGATTCGAACCCGGGACCTCCTGCTTCGTATTTATATTTGCCGTTGTATTGTATCGTATAGTTAGTTGAACGGAAACAGTTAATTTTATCGTCGACCCCAAAACGAGTCCTTATCAGCTATTATTTAACACAATTGTGACTCCATATGGTCCACATGACGAGATAAATTACATTCCACCGTAACTAGAATATTGTTACTGAAGAACAAATCAAATTATTTTTAATAAATATTAGTAGTAGTAGTAGTAAAACACTTTATTGTACAAGAAAACACAAAGAAAGACATATAACATACCACAACATATACGTACAAAGGCGAACTTATCCCTTCAAGGGATTTCTTCCAGTTAACCTTTGAGCAATTGAGGGAGAAAGTAATAATATAGAGAGTAATATTTTGATTTGTTTATTTTAAGTAGACACACTACTATATAAAATTATATATATGCTATAAATAAAGGACAAAGTGACCTAGCCTAGGCCCCCGGTGCCCAGGGCTGGGATCGAACCAGCGTCTTCTGCATTCGCGTCAGAATCCCTAACCACTAGGCCAGGCGCGGATACAGGGGGGGGGGGGGGGGGGCAACAGGTGCAATTGCCCCCCCCCCCCCCTTGAAACGCAAACCTCGTATACTACGGGGCCCATAGGTGGGGACCGCGAGATTTTTTGTGAAGGAAAGTGCCCCCCCTGAACGAAATCCTGGATCCGCGCCTGCACTAGGCTACCCGGGTCACAGCAGCACCGGTCGAATTTTCCCGTGTATATGCAATCTTTGCAAAAGGTTATGGCGCATTTGGCCAATCGTCTAAGGTACAACATTATGATCTGAGTTAGTACCTCCGAACTACTTAGGAGTTCATTGAAAGCGAGAGAGATGGCGCTGCCGTCCATACAACTGAAGAATAAATCAAATTATTTATGATTTGTTTATTTTAAGTAGACACACTAGGTACTATATAAACTATAAATTTATATAAATGCCATATACAAAGGAAAAAGTGACCTAGGCCTCCGGTGCCCAGGGCTGGGACCGAACCAGCGTCTTCTGCATTCGCGGCAGAAGCCCTAACCACTAGGCTACCTGGGTCACAGCGGTATCGGTCGAATTTTCCCGTGTAAATGATTCGACGAGCACAGACGCGAGTACGAACATGCAAGTGTAAGCACCGTATAAGCAGTAGTTAGGTACGCGTATAATGTTAATGAGCATGTTAGATCAAAATCATATAGTATTTATCTACTACTCGTATAATAAAAAGTCAGGGATATCAATGACAATTCTCATATTCATGTCTAAACAATTGGAATAGATTGCTTTCCTTTAGAAAAAAAAAATGTTTTCATAGCAGTCATGAAATCAGATTTACAATAATCGATTGAAGAAAAAACCGTTTATACATATTATTTTGCAATGTTGCATAGTGTTCGTAACTTAGAAGCAGAATTTCGTACACCTTTTAAATGAATTACTTGTTACTTGTACAGGAAAGAGCTATTTATTCGGAGCGCCTACAAAAATAGTACATTACTTACCTAGGGCTGTAAAAAAAAGAAAGCCCGAAATCGCAGGTATTTGGGACCCGAGCCGCAGGCGAGGGTTGTAAATATGCGATAGAGGGCTTTCTTTTTTACTGCCCGTGGTGAGTACACAATTTTACGTCCCCACCTGGCCATAATGCGAGTTTTACCGTAAGCGTAGCGAGCGGTAAAACTCACATTATGGCCAGGTGTGACGTAAAGATATTTAATGATTTGCATTTTTTTTTTCTTTTTAGAGGATGGCTCTGCTATCAAATCAGAGCCAGTGGAAGATGGATCAGGAGGAGACAGGACAAGAGCAGGAGATACTACCGCAGCAGGAGACAAGGTTTTGTGTAAGTAATTGAGTATTAAATTGAACTACAAGTAAAGGTAACTGTTTGTTGCGATAACGGTATTCCACGAGGAACGTTTCTATATAGAATGAAACAGTTTTATAAATAAGGTGTTTAGGCAAAGTACAAGGTGCTCTTTGTATGAGTGTGTAGTGATTAGGAACGTTACGACTGAAACCAGGTACTCCCTGGGCCGTTCTCCTTTTTCACCGACAATGATGAGAAATTTTCAGTTTTTCGAGCATCATGAAAATGATAACGGTAGAATTTTTTTACAAAAACTACAAGAGTTTTAAGGGGACTAATAAATGTTTCTTTTCACGTCGGTAATGATATTCCTTCCTCCTTCAGCAACCCTTCCTCCTTTCCTTTCCTTTCCTTCCTTTTTTAGGTCCTTTTTAGCGGGGACATTGTTACCACTCTGTGTGTGTTGTGTGTTTTACCAATCTGTCACGGTGTTTTGTAATTAAAGGTATATTTTAAACATATTCTAGCAGAAGGAATTGTCATGTTGAATTGTATTAATTAGGTAAAACAAATTTTGGGCACGTGTTTCTATTAAATAACATTTATTTATTTCCCAACCATTTTTGGATACATATTGAGATCAAGAGGAAAACAGTGTCGGTAAAAAAGAAGAACGACCCACTCTACCTCCTGCCACTCTTAAATAAAAATAATAATTTTTAAATTGATTATCGAAACTATTTATTAGAGATCCCTATCAGGGATAAGCTCGCCTTTGTGCATATTTTTTTATACAGCATAATTTCGGGGTCGTGTAGCAAGAGAACAAGGCATGATACACAAGGCCATACTGAACATCCTTTACTATGGGACCAACTCCGAAATCGCGAAACAATTTTTGACAGTTTCATACATTTCGGCCGATCACATGTTTTCGCGGCAGACGCCTTTACCACTTGGCCACCCGGGTCACAGCAGCACCGGTCGAATTTTCCCGTGCATATGCAATCTTTGTAAATGCTCAGGCGCATTTTAGCTAATCATCTAAGGTAGAACATTATGAGTCCGTACCTCCAATCTGAACTCGTAGGAGTTCATTGAAAGCGAGAGAGATGGCGTTGCCCTCAGTACAACTGAAGAACAGATCAAATTATTTTTAATAAATATTTTGATTTGTTTTTATTTTAACACTACTATATAAATCATAAACTTATATAGATGTCATATACAAAGGAAAAAGTGCCCTAGGCCTCCGGTGCCCAGGGCTGGGACCGAACCAGCGTCTGCTGTGACCCGGGTGGTCAAGCGGTAAAGGCGTCTGCCGCGAATGCAGAAGACGCTGGTTCGTTCCCAGCCCTGGGCACCGGAGGCCTAGGTCACTTTTTTCCTTTGTATATGACATCTATATAAGTTTATGATTTATATAGTAGTGTGTCTACGTAAAATAAAAACATATCAAAATATTTATTTAAAAAAATTTGATCTGTTCTTCAGTTCGATCACATGTTGTTGTTTTCTATGGGGAAGACAAAATTGTTTCGCGATTTCGGAGTTGGTCCCACAGTAAAGGTTGTTCAGTATGGCCTTGTATATCATGCCTTGTTCTCTTGCTCCACGACCCCGAAATCATCCTGTATATGTTACCGTTGTTTGTATGTTATACCTACTTGTTTATGTGCAATAAAGCGATATATACATACATACTATTTATTGAGGATCACGTGCAACATCTGAAATTCTAACCGGAAAACCTACAGCTATGCGCTCTTTTTTTTTTAAATATAAATCGGTCACCATCATCCTCCTAGCGTTGGTCCTATAAATAATGCCTCAATTGATTAGTTATTTTTGGAATGAAAGAGATCGCTTATACGCGAAAATAGTGTAGAGCCTGACCAGAAATATATGATTATTGTCAAGAGGGCGCTATTATTCTCATCTATATGGCAACAGTTCAATATAGTCAAAAAGTACATTATTCTCTATGGTATGGTGATATCTTGATTTGTTTACCTGTCAGCTCTGATGTTAATTTGTAAATGTTTCGTAGCGAAATTGTTTTGTTTCTCGAGCGTTTTATTTCAAGCAGTTTATAACATACATTATTTACAATGTTTTGCTCTTGACTATGAATAGTATTGGGCATTTCTTGTCATTTATTATTTAATATTCAATACTTAACTATTATTCAAGAGCCATAACAATATACAATCATATCCCTAGCTATGTAAAAGACGCTAAAACAAATGCGATTTTCATACACAGCTTTAAAAGTGTGCTGGTCAATAAATGTTATTATTCCGTAGGCGAGTACCTGGAAGATAATTTGTAATATGCAATTACCAAATGTAGTTTATAATTATAAGTATTTAGATAAGTGTTATTACTAAATGGTGATTGCGCCGGTTTTAGACATTTTATTTTGTTATACCTCAATGTTTATAACTTCATGTGTTTTTAATGTTCTTGGATTATATAAAATTAATCTTGAAGCAAATCAAATTATTTTGTTCAATAGTTTTTGATTTGAAATTTTTAAGTAGTTACACTACTATATATAAAATAAACTGAAAATAGATGTCATATACTTCAGAAAAAGTGACCAAGCCTTCCGGTGTCCGAGGTTGTTGAAATTAGTTTTAAGAAATATTGCTTTACCCTATCAGGGTCCATTGTGCTACTCTTTGTCATGTACTTGATTGGTTACTTGGTTGCAAATAAAGATCTCTATCCATCTCTAAACCGCCACAATGACACTGACAATAGTGACAATCTATCATTATAATTATTGCCAGTGTAAGAAATTAGTTCCAATAAAATTCCGCAACATGGAGCATGATCATATATTTCTGGTCAGGCTTTATATTACTTTGCCTTTTTACGTATAAGTTGTGTAAGAGTATAATTGATAAGTCGTGTTTTGTTTTAGTTTCGGAGCGGGCAGTCAAGACGGAGGCACCGGTTGCAGCGAGCGACGTGGACTGCATATCGCGTGAGTACAAAAATGCTAAACTACACCCTTTCAAAATCCTAGAGGTTGTCTGCATATATAAATCTTGTTCTTTTCTATCTAGGTCAGGAAGCTGTTTCTAACAAAACCCCGGGACAACTCGCCCTAGCTAGTACCGTACGGCTCGAGCGCCTCCGCAGCGATGAGACAAGACCCCACGAGAGACAAGCGATTCGTGTGGAAGACACGCTGAATAAAATCACCGAGACCCACTCCAAGGAACAATACATTTGTGATACTTGCGGGACACGGTACGGAAACAAGACTAGTTTAATCGGACACATACGGAAACACAACAAGGAAAAATTGTGTAAAACTAATTCAAAAAGAATTTATCGTAAACATACCAGCCGCAAGGAGAAGATATCCCACTCCTGCGATATATGCAGTAAGAAATTTAAGTTCAGGTCTATTTTAATCAGGCATTTAAGAACACACACCAGCATTCCTTATGTGTGCGAAGTGTGTAATAAAACGTTCGTAAGTAGTGCAGGATTTAAGATACATTTCAAAATGCATACCCGAGAGCCGTTTCGTTGTAACGAATGCGCCATGCAATTTATGAAAAAAACAGATTTGGATAGACATAAAATAGTTCACAATCCATACAGCTGCGAACACTGTAGCGAGAAATTTACATAAAATAGACTTAGTAAAACATAGAAAAAATCATAGAAAGACGTACACCTGCGAAGAATGCAATAAGATTTTTTTTGTAAAAGGCCACCTTTTAAATCATCTAAGGATTCACACTGGAGAAAAGCCCTACACCTGCGATACATGTTCAAAGCAATTTAGCCAACGAGAAAGCATATTAAAACATATATGAATTCACACCGGCGAGAAACGTTACGCATGTGATCATTGTAACAGGCGCTTTACACAAAAAGGTGATCGTGATCGACATAAAATACTTCACACCGGACAAAGGAAAACAGTAGTCAATTGCAATGAGTGCCATAAACATTTTTTTTCCAAAAGCGATTTAAAAGACATGCAAGAATTCACACAGGGGAGAAACTTTACAGCTGTAATGAATGCGGTAAGAAATATGCACAAAAAAGTTACTTGAACATACATACAAGGGTTCATACCGGGGCGAGACCATACAGCTGTCATATATGTAATAAGACATTTATAAGTAAGTTCAACTTGGATGCACATTTAAAAAGACACACCGGTCAAAAACCGTACTCCTGCAATGAGTGCGACAAGAAATTTGTAAAGAAAGGTGACGTAGACAGACATATTCGAACACACACCGGAGAGAAGCCGTTCAAATGTGATCAGTGCCCGAAGCAATTTTCACAAAAAGGTGATCTAGCCAGACACAGAAGAACCCACACCGGAGAAAAAATATTCAGCTGTGACCAATGCGGTAAGCAATATTCACGAAAAAAACGACTTAAATATACATAAAAGAAAACACACAGGAGAAAAACCTTTCAGTTGCGAAGAATGTAGTTGGAAATTTTCGAATAAAACTACTTTAATTAGACATAAAAGAGTCCACATGAAAAAGAAAAATTTTAGTTGCGAAATAAGTAACCGGAAATTCAAGCAAAGAGGAGACTTAGACAGACACCGGAGACTCCACACTAATGAGAGACCGTACAAATGTGATAAATGCCCTAAACGGTTTATACAAAAAGGTGATTTTTACAGGCATAAATTACTACACACTGGTGCTCAATTATTCATTTGCAATGAATGCGATAAACAGTTTATGAAAAGAATCACCTTAGTAAGGCATTTGAAATGCCACATCGGGAAGCAACCATTCAGTTGCGAAAGCATCAAACGAAAAGGTGATTTGGAAAGACCTAAACGAGTTTCACTTAGAAATAATACCAAGCTCTTATAAATGTCATTAGCAATTTATACAAGGAATTCCTCTATTTTTATAAGTATTATAATATCACAATGTCTTATCTTATCACAATATATTTATGCAGTCCAATTACATTTCGTTTCTTTTATACGTCGGAGCGAGAAAGGCAACGACTTGTCGCAGAGCTATGCTATGAGCATCATAACTCAGAATTAAGATATTTTGTTTCAATCAGTTTACCTTGTTGAATTAGTAACACGTTTGGAAAGCGATGAGCATTGTTTTTCTAGGGAGTAGTCTTAGTTTGGCCCGTGCAGGTAGTCATTAAGTGACATTTCAATGTTCCCACTTTTAAAGTAAGAAATGCGCTGGTAGTCATTAAAACTCATGTTTAGATTTACCCACCTGGTGACAGTATAAAACTATCCGCGCATTGTCTCGACATTCAGTCTTGATTGAGTCTTGATCAGTCTTCGTTCAGCTCTCTTTGTGGCTTTGGTAGCCGAGCAGTCGCTATCGTGATCGTTCTCATGTAGACGGGTGGGGTCGGTTCGGTCATATAATAACGAGTGGTATTTTGAGTAGCACACGGACGCAAGCTGGGAACTCTCCTCGTTTTCCTGATACCTTACAAAATCAGTCAATGCTTTTCGTAGTTAAAGTGTTTAAGATCATTTTGTGATTACTGATTAGAAAGTATTTTTGTACCTGTATAATCTGTGTCATAGTGTAACCTACGTAATTTAGTTCTAATAGTGTTTCAGATAACAAAAGATAAGTCCCGCTGAGTTTCTTACGCCGGTTATTCTCAATTTCCGAACCGGTGGTAATTTATTGCCCTCCCTTAATCTGGTTTAAAAAAGGTTTGAAATCAATACAGTTATTAAACCAGTGTTTATGTTTTATTTCATTACGTCCGCGTACGTGTGTAATGTGTTTAGTGTTGGGCTATCCTGATATACTGATAGTGTCAGTATTTGAGTTTCCGAAGAACCACCCGCACTACCGCAACTTTATAGTTGTTAGGGGCTTCTGACGCTAACGACCTTGAATCTGAATCCCTTAGTTTTATAGTGATTTTTATATATAATCAATTTATTATATTAACACCAACGGCCTTAATCAAAATAGTATCTCGGGGCACTCAAGTTGAGCCGTACCATCCTTTTGCCGAAGCCATTCAGGCCATTTTCGACCCCCCTGTAATTCTGTTGTCGATAAAACTTTAGTTTTAAATTCAGAAATTTCAGCCTCTAAGGCTGAAATTTCTGTGACCAAGAGGCCATAACACAAGGAAGATAGTTATATTCCCTAAATCATTTAATTTCAACATATATATATAATATATAAATAAAATAAAATAAAAAGCCTTTATTTCTTGCTTAATATCAAAAGTACAATTTAAGTATTATCTAATGTAGTTTTTTTTATATAGTAAAGTTAATAAGTACTATTCTTCTTACTTCTAAATGTTTGACTAACTAGTTTTAAGTTTATTTTATTCTTTTCTTGCAAGAACCCCTGTTTGGGTATAGGCCTCCTCCAAACGGTTCCACCTGTCTCTATCTTGGGCTATTTGTTGCCATGAAGGGCCAGCGGTCCTGACGACGTCGTCTGCCCATCTCGTATGAGGTCTTGCTTTGCGACGTTTTCCCATTGGACCCCTCCATGACGTTATTCTTCTGGTCCACCTGTCGTCCTGAAGTCGTGCTACGTGCCCCGCCCACTTCCATTTTAGCTTTCGAGCAAAAGTAAGAGCGTCAGTTGCTTTTGTTACATGTCGTATTTTTGTATGCCGTATTTTTTGCAACTTTTTTATATTTAGCATACTGCGCTCTATTTCTCTTTGACAAGACGTTATTTTTTTCTTCACATTTGCAGTAAATTTCCATGTTTGACACGCGTACGTTAAACAAGGCAATAGGCATGACGTCATGGCTCTAGTTTTAATATTTGTTGGCAAAGTACTTTTAAATATCTCTTTCAGACTCCAGTATTTATTCCAAGTTTGTTGAATCCTTCGCCCTATTTCTAATTCGTTGTAGTCTCTTGAAAAACCTATTTGTTTGCCGAGGTAAGTGTAATGGTCTACGTATGCAAGTAGTTCGTTATCGACCAGAATATTTGTTTTGTTGCTATTCGTCATCACCATTGTTTTTGTGAGATTCATTTCAAGTCCAATTTGTTTGCTTGCTGAGTTCAGTGATTCGATCATGTGTTGAAGTTGCACGCTGGATTCAGATAGGACTAAGTCGTCTGCGAAACGTAAGTGGCTTAGGTATTTGCCGTCAATGTTTAGTCCATAGTTCTTCCAATTTAATTTACTTATTACTGACTCTAGTACAGCAATAAAAAGTTTAAGAGAGTGGGTCGCCCTGTCTTACCCCTCTTTGAATTTTAAAAGCAGGTCCCTTTCTTTCTATTTTTAATCTTCCTGTACTATTGTTATAAATACTTTTAATAACTTTTATATATAAGTCATCGACCCCTTGTTCTTCTAGAGCTTGCCAAATGCTTGAATGTGACACGGTATCAAATGCCTTTTTAGAGTCAATATATGCGACGTAGAGGGCTCTCTGTCTCTCGTTGTATTTTTATAAAATTTGTTCCAGCGTGTGGATATGATCTACTATCAAGAATCCCTTACGAAATCCCGCTTGTTCGATAGGTTGTTTAGCTTCTAGGGTAGGACCAATCCGTTCATTTAAGATAGAGGAGAATAGTTTATATAAGCAAGGGAGTGAGCTTATTGGTCTATAATTAGCTATATCGTTCGAGTTTCCTTTTTTATATATTAAGATGATATCTGACTCTGACCATTGTGTTGGTGTGTGAGAAGTTTCTAGAATGCTGCTATTAAATGTTGGAATGTGTGTATACGCCTTAAGCAATATATATGGCAACCCCTAACCTCTGTAATCTATATACCAAGTCTATCTTGTCTATTTCTCTTTCCTTTCGACGACAGAACAGAGCAGACGCTATGATGTGAGTTCTACAATTATAATTTAATTAATATATAATGTGAGTGGTGCACCCCCAATAAATATGTGACTCTGAAGTGATCTTTTAATACCTAGCCCAACTGAATTCTGATTGCATATAAATAAAACCCAGTGACAATCCGTCACAGGTTAAGGGCTCAGGGTTTTATTAAATTTCAAGAAGAACAACCATCAATACATATTATATTAAAAGATCGAGTGCAATTTTTTTGGGCTGGATAAAACTTCATAACTGTTATAATGGAGTCCGTCGCTACATCATCGTCGAGACATAACCTCAACGGGCATGTGCAAACTACAGAGAAGTTGATTGGTACATCGAATTACCACACGTGGAAATTTACTATGAAGAACTTGCTCATCTTGGAAGGTTTGTGGAGTGCTGTCGAGGGCAGTGACGCTGATGGCGACCATAAAAACCGTGCGTTAGCACGTATCTGCCTTTCAATTAACAAAGATTTGTACCAATATGTTAGAAATGTAACTACACCTGCAGAAGCTTGGACGAAATTAGCAGACGTATTTGAAGATAAAGGTTTATACCGCAGGGTCCTGTTACTGCGAAAACTCCATGGAATCCAATTCGCTGATCATTCATCTATGTCGAACTACATAGAAAATATAACAACTATCGTGCATCAACTCCAAGACATCGGACGGACTATTGAGGATGCCGAGGTGGCCGAAATTCTTCTCAGTGGATTACCGGCTGAATATGACACTGTAGTTTCGAATTTATCTACTGCGGCAGCAGCGGACAAATTGACCAGCGAAGTGATCAAAACTCGATTGCTCCAAGAATATTCCAGGAAATCTTCAGCGGACACTACAACCGCCTTCATTAGTAAGAAGACTATCGTCTGTGATTTTTGCAAACGGCATGGCCACTCAAAGGCCAGATGTTTCAAGCTGAAGTCGAAGAATAAGAAGAAGGCTGCAGGCGGTGATGCTGACATAACAAATCTGGTTGCTGCGTTTATGGCCAGAGATTCACAAGCAGATTTTTATTTAGATTCTGATGCAACTAATAGCATGGTTACTGACAGAAAGCTGTTAACAAATACAAAGACATGTAAATCAAATGTCATAGTTGCAAATAGTAACTATTACTTATGAGGCCACAGGAAAACTGCAACTCTCATTGAAAGACGAGGTAAGCCCACTAACATTGTCTAGCGTCATGTATGTGCCTAGGCTAGGTACTCTCATGTAACTTGATTTCAATTTCTAAGTTAGTTGAGTCTGGCTACAGCGTCTGGTTTAATAAAAAAGGTAGCATTTATGAGAGCAAAGCCACTAATTTTGACAAGCCCGTTGCATGTGCTACTTGTTCTAATGGTTTATATAAGTTAAATGTGCCTGTATGTGTCACTAACAAGACCTCACCCGTGGAACACTCTTTGTTCCTGGAAGCTAGCCAGGAATCACCGAGGGCCACTTTAGCTGCCGATGTCCCAGTGAAGCTTTGGCATTCAAGACTTGCGCACCTGTCCATAAAAGGTTTGAAAGGTTTGAGGGATAGTGCATGTGGTATAATGTTTCAGGATGAAGACATCAAGAGCTGCACTGCTTGTCTTGAGGGGAAGATGTCGGCCGCATCCTACCCTAAGGGGCAGGCGAAGCGGGCTGATGAAGCATTACAGCTGATCCACAGTGACGTCCTGGGGCCTATGCAGGAGCCAAGCTGGGGAGGCAAGAGGTACCTTGTCTGTTTCACCGACGACTACTCAAGAAAAACCTTTGGATATCTAACGAAGGAAAAGTCTGAGGTAATGTCACATTTTATTACTTTTGAATCACAGGTAGAAAAGCAACTTGAGAAGTCAATTCGAATTTTAAGGTCGGATTGTGGTGGCGAATATGTTAATAAAAAATTCTCTAATTATTTAATGAAGGAAGGAATCATACACCAAAAGTCTGTTCCTTACTGCCAAAGTCAGAACGGCGTAAGTGAAAGAAATAACAGAATTATTATGGACAAAGTTAGGTGCATGCTTAGTGAGTCAGGTCTCTGCAATCGTTTTTGGGGGGAGGCAGTTATGACTGCTATTTATTTGAAAAATAGGTCCCCAAGATCTGCTTTAGCAGGACGTTTGCCTGAAGAGGTTTGGACCGGATCCAAGGTTGATCTTCGCCACCTGCGTGTGTTTGCCTGCACTGCATAGTCTGCATATCACCTAACTCCATCACAGAAGCGACAAAAGTTAGATGCCAAGAGTAAACAGGCTATTTTTGTTGGCTACAGTGAGACCACAAAAGGTTATCGTTTATGCGAACCTTCTAGTCCCAAGACTGTGATATTGTCTCGTTCTGTGACATTTTTAGAGAATACATTTTATTATAGAAGTCAACCGAATAATTATAATGATAATTATTATTTATTTTCATCTGACAATTTGATAAATGATAATAAAAATATTGAGACACATGAAAATCATAATGTTGAAATTTCTAATAATAGTTTTGAAGCTAACAATGCTCTTTCTGAAATTTCAGTTGGATCTGATGGAGGTGACGAGGAGTACCAGTCATTGACCGAGCCCGACTCTGACGATTCGGCCGATGGTGGGCGCGAGGAGCGACCTACACCGTCTCGGCCAACGTCCTGTGAGGCGGAAGCGGTGCAGTGTGAGCCCTACTTCAGCGACAGCTCTGCTGACGATGAGCGCATGCAGCGCCTTACATCGTCTGAGCAGCCGTCATCTGGAGGGGAAGCATTACTGGAGGATGAAGCCTCGGTTGGTACGTCCGATCGTCCTGTCCGTGTCAGGCGTCCCCCACAAAGGTATGGCGATTATGATTTTTCAATGTTAGCTCAACCTACCTCATTTGAGGAACCACAGTCGTATCACGAAGCCATTGCGTCACCATATCATAATGATTGGATGAAAGCAATGCAATGTGAATATGATTCGTTGGTTTCAAATAAGGTATGGACTTTAGTCGATAGACCTACTAACAAAAACATAGTCAAATGTAAGTGGGTGTATAAGTTAAAGCATGATGCCGATGGGAATTTCGATAGATACAAGGCGAGGCTTGTCGCCAGGGGCTTTACACAAAAACAGGGTGTAGACTATAATGAAACATATGCTCCCGTCATTCGCCACTCGTCTATGAGAATATTGTTTTCCTTGGCCAATCAAATGGACTTAGAAATTGATCATCTTGATGTAGCCACAGCATTCTTAAATGGACACCTAAATGAGGTTATATACATGGAACAGCCTGAAGGATTCTGTAATGGAAACAATGATAAGGTTTGTTTGTTACATAAAAGTAATATACGGTTTAAAACAAGCTAGTAAAATGTGGAATGAAAAAGTAAATAATGTACTCGTAAAAAATGGCTTTAACCAGTCTATATGTGAACCATGTATATACACTAAAAAGTCTGAACGTGATTTTGTCGTTATTGCGCTTTATGTAGACGATTTTAAGTCCTTTACTCTAAAAATAGCTTAATTAAAGTCCAGTTATTGAACATTTTAGAGAAAGAATTTAACGTTAAAAATTTGGGTCCATTGAAGAATTGCTTAGGAATTAGAGTTACAAGAAATAAGTCAAAAGGTACCTTGTGTCTAGATCAAACAGAATATATTAAAAAACTTTTAATTTGTTTCAAGATGTAAGATTGTAAACCCATTGCAACGCCTATGGCTTTAAATTGTAGACTGACTGTACCTAATAACGATAGTGCTCAAATACTACATGAGACCTATGATTATAGGCAACTTGTAGGTAGTCTTATGTACTTATCTGTTTGTACGAGACCAGACATCTCCTTTGCTTGTAGTCAGCTAAGACAGTTTAATAATAGCTTTGATAGGTCACACTGGATGGCAGCAAAACGTGTACTTAGGTATTTAGCTGGTACAATTGATTACTGTTTATATTATATAAAAAGTGTTAATTGGAATTTAGAGGCATACACTGACGCAGACTATGGTAATGACCTTATTGACAGAAAATCGTATACAGGTTTTGTCATAAAGCTAGGTAATAACACCATTAACTGGGAATCACGTAAGCAAAAATGTATTGCACAGTCGACAACTGAAGCCGAATTTTTGGCAATAGGCGATGTATGTAAAGATGTCTGTTTCATTAAGAATTTGCTTACCGAAATATCAAACAAACAAATAGCTTGTACCGTTTATAATGACAACCAGAGTGCTCAAAGACTTTTGGAATGTAAAGAATTTTGCCATAAACGAACGAAGCATATTGATATAAGATATCACTTTGTTAAAGATGTAATTAGGAAAGACTGTATTTCGGTTAAGTACCTTTCAACTGACAACATGATAGCTGATGTATTGACCAAACCATTGCGTACGCAAAAACATTGTAGCTTCATTTCTGACATGAATATTATTATGAAACATGATGTCTCTCTATAGTTTAATGTATTATCATGTGTTAATGTTTGAATTTAACTGTATCATGACGATATCCTAATGAGGTTTCTTTTTTAAATTTATTATATATGTAGCCCTGACATATATTTCCATGTGAATATAAATTATACATGTTATTGACATGATGTCTCTTTATTGCAGAGTTTTTTTATTTTTATTTGGAATTTATTGATAATGTCTCTAACTTAGAGATTATTGTACCTATACAAATAATATTGACACGTATAATTTTGATATGGATGTTACGTCTCTATGATGTAGAGAAATTTAGCCTTATGTGATATTGACTTGCATTATATAGTACAAATGTTAAATAATTTAGATAAATTATTTTTCTTGACACTATTGCTGTAAGGCCTAAGGGGAAGTGTTGGAATGTGTGTATACGCCTTAAGCAATATATATGGCAACCCCTAACCTCTGTAATCTATAGACAAAGTCTATTTCTCTTTCCTTTCGACGACCGAACAGAGCAGACGCTATGATGTGAGTTCTACAATTATAATTTAATTAATATATAATGTGAGCGGTGCACCCCCAATAAATATGTGACTCTGAAGTGATCTTTTAATACCTAGCCCAACTGAATTCTGATTGCGTATAAATAAAACCCAGTGACAATCCGTCACATTAAATAGGTACGTCAATGGTAGAGTCAGTAGAGTTGGGACTGTTTTTAAGGCTTCGTTCGTTATGCTGTCTGCGCCCGGACTTTTGTCGGTTTTTAGCCGTTTTATGACTAACATAATTTCTGTTTCAGTGATTGGCAGAATTTTTTTCCTCGTTTCTTCGCATACTCGTAAGTACTCGTAGCTTGCACGGTCGAGATCAGTGGTAATGTTATCTTTCGCCTGGGCGCTGTAGAGAACTTTGTAGAAATCTGTTGCTGTATTAACAATATCGTCGCCGTTGGTTTGCGTTTCTCCGGTACTGTTTTGCAACCCATCGATCCATGTTTTATTTGTTCGTAAACTTTTAAAAGCTTTTTTTGAACTGCCTGTTTTTTCTAAATGTTTTTCAATGATATTGGCTCTATAGTTGGCGTAGTCATTCTTAATATGGTTATTTTGTATAGAGCTGATAGTTTATTTTTCGCTGATCGTGATTTATTCTTTGTATGTTGTAGTTGCTGCCTTCTTTTCATGAGTGCCAATGTACGATCGGATAAGATTTTATGTGTCTTCGTATTATCTATTGCTCGCGCGCACTGTAAGCTAGATGTGATAGCGTTTGTTACTTTGTCGTAATAAATTTGTACTGAAGAGCTTTTTAATCCATTGAGTAGATCCGGCAGATACGATGTAATTTGCTCTATGTATTTTGTTTTTTCTTGTTCGTTTTTTAGTGTCGAATTTTGGTTGTTATTATATCCATTTCGACTTTTCTTTCCTTTTTTTAAAGTGTTTGGTTGCCCTGACTGGTATATGGTCCGAAGAAAAGTTGAGGCACAGGACTTCGATGTTCTCGAACCAGCCTGGTTTATTTGAAAGTAGAAAGACTATTTCGTTTTTATGTTTGCCGCACGGTGATCTCCAAGTCCATCTTCGGTTGTTTTTTTTCTTAAAGTATGTATTTAGAATTGTAAGTTGATTTTCCAGCGTAAAGTCGATAAGCTTCTGTCCCCTTTGGTTTCTTTCACCGTACCCATGTTGCTTCATTATTAAGTATTCGTTTTTTCTGGGGTGTCCTATTTTTGCGTTCATATCCCCTATGAGTATGTAGTTTTTGTGTGCTAGATTGATAGCCTTGTATAAATGAGTGTAGAAGTTCTCAATTTCTTCATCGCTGGAGGCTTCATTTGGGGCGTACGCTACTATGACTGAAAATATATTTCCATGTACGTTAAGGTTTAATAGAGCAACTCTTTCCGTAATGCCCGTAAAGCTCTCTATGCTTTTTTTTATGGACTTTATTTATCAAAAATCCGACTCCGTATCTTCCAGGTGTATTTCCTGTATAGCACAATATAAAGTTGTCGTATTCTTCGATATTATTACCCATTCGTCTTGTTTCAGTTAATCCAATTATATCATATTTTACTTTTTTCAGAGCTTCGTCCAACTCTATTAATCGTTCGTATGATGATAATGTCCTGACGTTGTACGCCATTATGTAGAGTTTATTATTGTTTTTTATATGTGGAGGGTTTTGGTCTTGATCTTCCACGGTGACCAGCCGGATTGGAAGGTTTTTTCTACTGCTGTATTTTTCGCGTTTATGATTTGGTTTCGGTGTAGGAGGAGGAGGCGCTGATTGCTATTTTGGTTGCTTGTAGTTGTCCTGCTTGTAGTAGTTACGAAGTTTGTAAGGGTCGAATTTTTATTTTTGTTTGTTATGGTTGACGCTGTCGCTCGGCTCCTTTCGTGTCGGCTCATTTGAGACTTTGTTTCGTTTATTTATTTGAAGATGTGTGGAGGACTCATTTTTCTGCCCAGGATCGTTTGTAGGCGACAGCGACAGGTTCCTTTTTTTGTTATTGTTGGAAGGTGTACCGGTTCCATTTTTCAATATTACTAGTCTGTCGTATTTAATTATTGTTCTGTTACCCTTTTCCCGTTCGAGTTTTGCTTGCTCTTGCAGCTCTTTTCTTATCTTTAAAATATTGATATAGAAACCTGAATTATCCATTTTTTTCTTTTCTTTTAGTATTTCATTTTTTTTTCTAAGTATCGTGAGCGTCACTATGATAGGGCGAGGTCTATCAGATTTTTTTCCTACCCTTTTAAGGCATTCTATATCTCTATAGTCAAGATCAATTGAAAAGTGCTCGCTGATAAAGTTTAAAAATATATTTTCTAGTTCGAAGTAGGATTTTTCGATATCTGCAATACCGAAAAAGACAAGATTTCTCTGTCTGGCGTGTTTCTCTAGGAAATGTAATCTCTTTTCATTGTTCTCTACACGGATTTTTAAATCATCGTATTTTTCTTCTAACAGATGAAATTTATCATCAAGGGTCTGTTTAAGTTTCTCTGTCACATCTTCACCACTTTTTTCTATAGTTTGCTTTTGGGTTTCTAAGTCTTTTTGAATCTTATTGAGAGATTGGACTCCATTTTGGACTTTAGTACCCTCTTGTGGCGAGTAGCAAGAACTAGGATGAGTATCTATTTCTAAGGAAGGCCAGCTGCTTGCCACTAGATGGCGCTGATCTCAATTTTGAAAAAGAATTGAGGGTAAGTTGTTTTTGTCGATTTTTTCCGAATAATTCAATATATTTGCACTTTTATTACGGAAAGTTGAGTCCAGCTACGTAAAAACTTATTTTTCGTTGTAAATATTTGGTATAATATGCACTTTCTTCCTGATGAAAGGATCACTTATCCACTTATTTATGCGCTGCATTCAACGTATATAACAGTAATTTCACTACTTTTGCCTATTTCACCATTATAAATGACCCGGACCCGGGGTATGTCCTTAAACTACGTCCGGACTTGGGTATGTCCTTAAACTATGCCAAAAAGAGAGGTATGGGCACTGCGAATGGCATCTCGCTTAGTGTGGTAGGGCACGTTCAGTGAATGTCATCTCGCTCAAATCTGGAGCAGAGCCCGACTGGGGAAGTACCCCCACCTTACAGAAAACCACAGCCAAATAGCATTAGACCCTACTCATAGTGTTGTGTTCCTGCTGGTGAGTAAGGTTGCCAAAGAGCTCAAAGAGGACCCAGTGTGTTGACGATGAGGGACCCTCGATCTTGTTCCTTTAGCCGTCAACACAGTGAATCCTCCTTTTTGTAAAGGGTCGGCAACGCGCATGTGACTCCTGTGGAGTTACAGGCGTCCATAGGTTACGGTAGCTGCTTACCATCAGGCAAGCCGTATGCTTGTTTGCCACCGTCGTAGTATAAAAAAAAAACACATTTGAACACGTTTACTATTTATAAGCATTTTATAAACACAGAGACGATCTTGTCAGGTGCTCACTAGCGCCACCTCAAAATGTATGTATTCAAATGCAAGTCAAAATTCCTTAATTTTGTCACTGACTCACTGATCACGATCACCAATCACTGGTCATTATATTTATTATAAAAATATAGACATCTAATATTAAAAGGATCACAATGACATGTTGTTAGTAAACTCCGGCACATCGGCTTGGTTTTACATTAGATTTCAGTACTTTCCTCTTAACATTTCTCCTGCGGTCACTAATTGGTTACGCAGCTATCTTGAAGGTCGTCGGCAGCGGATGAAGGTGGATACTACCTGTTCTTCTTGGTGCAGTACGCTGGCTGGCGTCCCGCAGGGCGGCGTCTTGTCTCCTCTCCTATTTTCAGTGTCCATTAATACCATTACAAATGATATTTTCTCTTCCTTCCATCTATATGCCGACGACCTCCAAATTTACACCCAATGCGCACTCAGTGATTTGCCTGATACATCAACTCCACGAACCGGGACTTGGACACTATCTCCAGTTGGAGTAAGCGTTTATGGACTGAAGGTGAATCAATCTAAAACGCAGGCCATAATCATAGGTAGTGCTCCATTTCTCGGATTGACTTTCGGAACTTACCGGCTATAGAATTTGATGGCGTCCAGGTTCCATATTCGAGTCAAGTGAGGAACCTGGGCGTTCTGTTGGACCGCACACTTTCTTGGGTACCGCAGGTTAGTGAGATCAGTAGAAGGTTGTTTGCTTCCATTGGGTCACTTCGTAGGCTTCGTAACTTTTTGCCACTCTCCACCAGAATTGCACTTGCCCAATCTCTTCTCCTTCCTATTTTGGATTATGCCGATATTGCCTTTCTCGATCTTTCAGAAGACCAGCTAAACAAACTTGAGCGGTTACAGAATGCCTGCATAAGGTTTATATTATATTTGGCCTGCGAAAATTTGACCACATCTCGGAGTATCGTACCCAGCTCAAGTGGCTCCCATTACGCCATCGCCTCTCTCTCACATTCTCGCTCTTCTCTATAATACCCTTTTCAATCCCACCACTCCTCTAATCTTAAAGAGCGTTTTAAGTATATGTCTTCTGTTCGGTGTGCGGAAAAACGCCTCCTTGCTACTCACTCTTCTTCATCAAAATTGTATAACGACTCATTTACTTTTCGAGCTGTTCGGCTGTGGAATGCTTTGCCGTTGAATGTAATCTCTTCCGATCTTCAAAAATCTTCTGAAATCATATTACCTTTCGCTGCCTTCGTTTATGTATGCATTTATGTATTTATATATTGTGTATTTATGTATGTATTATGTATTTATATATTTTTGTATATATTATGTGTTTATGTATAAGTTTTTAAAGTAAGTACTTACTATTACTAGTATATCATATCGGCACTACCCGTTCATTGTTTTGAGTTCCTAGTTTCCAGCTACTCAAAGGTTGTCTGGTAGAGATCACTTTTTAGCGATAAGATCGCCTGTTGTTACCTAGTTTTTATCACTGTATCGCTGTATATTTTTCTCTTTTCTCATGTGGTGCACAATAAAGAATATTTATTATTATTATTATGTGTTTGTTTTCACCATATCTCGGGACCATGGGGTCCCGGACCTTTGGAAGGCATGCGTGGAGCCGAAGCCAACAACGCATAGGCCCTTTAAAACAATATAATCTAAAAGTGAGGGATACACATGGCAGATACCATCTCAGAACGCACAATATGATATGATAGAGATGGTCCCTGCCAGGTGCAAAGACTATTGAAGTGCAGCACTTTTGTGCTGCGATGGGAACTAAGGTCATAGGCTATTGATTTGAATGTTGGATGGACTGGATATCGGGCTATAGGAGGAGACTAGCAGACACCTGCTGTGGCAATCAGTCTAAAAATTGTAAGAGACAGGTGGTGACTCGCCAACTCATTGAGTGGGCCCCGCAATGGCCGCACGCACAGTGCGACAACAGAGCAACACTTGAGAGTGTCGAGAGTGAGGTTGTCGAGAGGTGAGTCTGCGGTAGCCAGATCCCGGGTAATCCGTTCAGCAGGCCGCCGGCGTTATGACATTTTACACTTCCAACCAGGAGCATAGGTCCCGCTCTTGCGACTCCACTCTGGCCGGCCAGTTAAGTAAGCACAGAGGCGAGGGCCAGATGGAAAGGGCCCTCTGGAGGTTAGGGGTCTGCGGTGTCGCCACTCACCGTCAGCTCGCGACAAGCTGCCCCCGCGATTATTATTACTTTTTGCAGAAGGAGAATAGCGTTGGGAGACTGTCATTTTTGTACATGTAATGTTTTTGATGGGATCTATATTTACTTTAACATTAACTATCTTCGAGATTTGGCATCAAACTTGAACAACACTTGACAGTTTTTAGAGACTTCAAAGTGAGACCAAAATATGTAGGTACCTACATTGTTGATGCTTCACAGCATTTACATATCTAAAAGTGTTATTTTAGACCATGTTTAAAAAAACCAAAGTCCACGCCGTAGTAAAAGTAATTCAAAATTGCGAATAGATTCACGTTTTTAATTTCACTCGGTATATTTTGAATTTTATTGTAACTTTGTACAGTAATTCATCGCTTTTACATCTTCTACACGGTGCCCATGAGCATTGCGAGAGACTTTAACAGTGTATTCATGATCATATTTAGAGAAAAAAATGTCCTATAAACTTTTCCGAAATTCGCCATAGTTTCAGAGCAAATACTACTTACAAAAAATAACATTTTTAATTGTTTCTCAGTGTAAAATGCTTTTTTGATGGCGATCTCACCAGTATGGGGCATAGTCTAGACATCTCTTATTGACAGATATCAAAGACCTAAGAAACACTTTGCGTGAACTAGTTTTTACGAGAAAATATGTAGCAATTTACTTTTTCCGTTACTTTTTTCTAATGACATTTACTTTTTATTATATAACAGCATTCCAAAATAGTGAAAAAAAAAGAAAAAAAATATTGGCGTTTTACAACTAAAGTCATATAATGTACTAGCCTTTTCCCGCGGCTTCGCCCGCGTACTATAAGTACTCAAAAAGAATACGATACCCGACTTGATTTTCAGACTTTGTGACCATATTTGCCCCTTTTAGGGGTGAATTTTCAAAAAACCTGAAATATGTGTTTACTCATTTATCGTTAGGAATACTCCTGTGAAGTTTCGAATAAAATAGTCTAACAAATCTTGATTCGCCATACAAACTATGGACCCCCATTTTACCCCCTTAGGGGGTGAATTTTGAAAAATCCTTTCTTAGTGCATCCCTAGACCTTACAAGGAACCTACGTGCCAAATTTGGAATCTCTAGAACCAGCGGTTTGGGCTGTGCGTTGATATGTAAAACGGCTACCAGAAAGTAGGTTAGGTTAGGTTATAACTGTGACCTCCTACAAAATAAAACGGCTACCAGAAAGTGGGTTAGGTTAGGTTAGAACTGTGACCTCCTAAAAAATTAAACGGCTACCAGAAAGTAGGTTAGGTTAGGTTAAAACTGTGATCCCCAAAAAGCGAACGGCTACCAGAAAGTAGGTTAGATTAGGTTAGAACTGTGACCTCCTATAAAATAAAATGGCTACCAGAAAGTAGGTTAGGTTAGGTTAGAACTGTGATCCCCCAAAAAGCGAACGGCTACCAGAATGTAGGTTAGGTTAGGTTAGAACTGTGATCTCCTTCAAAATAAAACGGCTACCAGAAAGTAGGTGAGGTTAGGTTAAAACTGTGATCCCCAAAAAGCGAACGGCTACCAGAAAGTAGGTTAGTTTAGGTTAGAACTGTGACCTCCTATAAAATAAAATGGCTACCAGAAAGAAGGTTAGGTTAGGTTAGAACTGTGATCCCCCAAAAAGCGAACGGCTACCAGAATGTAGGTTAGGTTAGAACTGTGATCTCCTACAAAATAAAACGGCTACCAGAAAGTAGGTTAGGTTAGAACTGTGATCTTCTACAAAATAAAACGGCCCCTTCATAATAATATGACTAAGTAAATATTTTTAAAGCGCCTACAGGAATATAGTGAGCAAATGCATTGTTTGTATGCATGGATTCGGAAAACCATTATTTAGTATGGCGTTTAAATATTCTATTAAATAGTATTATTACAATTAATAATATGGACAACAATACGTATGGCACTCGTACGTTCTGAAATCTAATAATCGGGTAAACAAAGAGTATGTCACATCATTTTTATGGTAAACAAACCATTCGGGCAAATGAAATTCGGGCAAATAAAATTCGGGCATATGAGTATTATTTTATATAAATTTCATTTTAACAATAGACAACCATTTTTTAAATCTCTCGTACTGTCTTAATCACACTTTCTCACCAAATTATAAGGATAACAAATTCAAACATGTGATTTATGTTTTTAATTTTATTCAAAATACTAAGACCTCTCGTAATAAATCTATTGACATAATATTTTTTACATATAAAATTCCAATTAGCGTAAAACTAAAAATAGACCAAAAATAAAAACTACAGTAAATTATAAACTACACGAATACTAAATCCCGACACAAAATAACATACCTACTTACCTACAAATAAAAAATGGGTTCCAAAACAGAACCGTCCTGTACTTTGATTATTAAACCAACCGGATGCGAGACGCGCACTAATTTCTATCAGAAAAAGTCTGCCAATTTCGGCGCGGGGGACGAGGAAACGCACACAAATACTGTTAACACTAATGCATTTTCCATTGACGTCGCTACACACGCACACGATAAAATTATCAAACACTAGCATAAAATATACTCACACAAGTATAAACACGGACACAGACAACCTGTCCGTGAACGAGATAATGTCATCTTTAAGTAAACGTACACAGTGCGAGGAACGCGTCGATAATAATATACTTAAGTATCGATATTTGTGACGTTTTCAAGTCAAAGGTACATCATTGTCGGTTGTTAAAAGAGTTAATTTCTAAATTATTTTTTTATGGTAACGCCTTATTGACAACCGATAATGATGTACCTTTGACTTGAAAATGTCACATTTTATCGTAGATTTATTTATCGTATGCCTACATGTCACTGGATATAGATAGGCATTTCTTCCCTAGGGTAGTGGGAAAGCAGATGATGAAGAAAATCCAGTGAGTGCTGCGAGGTCCAGGTAGGACAGTAGAGCTGCCAAGTTTGTAACTCTTTTAGCACCACCCAGGCATTACGTGTAGGGTTGTCTTAAGGTGTTTCCTACGGACGCAGAGAAACATTGATCGTAGGTTAGTATATATTTTTGTTTATTTACCAAGTATAAGGTTTAGCTATTGATATAATTATAATGTTAAGTTGTGATTAAATATCAAGTTTTTCTACCAGCATATTACTTACAATGTTAGTATTCTATGTAAGTTAGTTTGTCTATTTGTTCAGGACAAATCTTACAAGCTGATTTAGAATAACTTTTATATTATCAATTTAATATTTTGATGTGTATTTGCTTTTAAAGTTAGTGGAAAATACTACAAATTGGAAACAAATAACTATTACAATGAAACATTGAAC
Source organism: Pammene aurita (assembly GCA_947086415.1). Taxonomy (NCBI): domain Eukaryota; kingdom Metazoa; phylum Arthropoda; class Insecta; order Lepidoptera; family Tortricidae; genus Pammene; species Pammene aurita. Next base: position 8,715,452 of record OX352313.1, read on the forward strand.
TGCAAAGAACTTTGGAACTGTTGGAATGTGTGTATACGCCTTAAGCAATATATATGGCAACCCCTAACCTCTGTAATCTATAGACAAAGTCTATCTTGTCTATTTCTCTTTCCTTTTGACGACCGAACAGAGCAGACGCTATAATGTGAGTTCTACAATTATAATTTAATTAATATATAATGTGAGTGGTGCACCCCCAATAAAGATGTGACTCTGAAGTGATCTTTTAATACCTAGCCCAACTGAATTCTGATTGGATATAAATAAAACCCAGTGACAATCCGTCACAGGTTAAGGGCTCAGGGTTTTATTAAATTTCAAGAAGAACAACCATCAATACATATTAAGTATATTAAAAGATCGAGTGCAATTTTTTTTGGGCTGGATAAACTTCATAACTGTTATAATGGAGTCCGTCGCTACATCATCGTCGAGACATAACCTCAACGGGCATGTGCAAACTATAGAGAAGTTGATTGGTACATCGAATTACCACACGTGGAAATTTACTATGAAGAACTTGCTCATCTTGGAAGGTTTGTGGAATGCTGTCGAGGGCAGTGACGCTGATGGCGACCATAAAAACCGTGCGTTAGCACGTATCTGCCTTTCAATTAACAAAGATTTGTATCAATATGTTAGAAATGTAACTACACCTGCAGAAGCTTGGACGAAATTAGCAGACGTATTTGAAGATAAAGGTTTATACCGCAGGGTTTTGTTACTGCGAAAACTCCATGGAATCCAATTCGCTGATCATTCATCTATGTCGAACTACATAGAAAATATAACAACTATCGTGCATCAACTCCAAGACATCGGACGGACTATTGAGGATGCCGAGGTGGCCGAAATTCTTCTCAGTGGATTACCGGCTGAATATGACACTGTAGTTTCGAATTTATCTACTGCGGCAGCAGCGGACAAATTGACCAGCTTAGTGATCAAAACTCGATTGCTCCAGGAATATTCCAGGAAATCTTCAGCGGACACTACAACCGCCTTCATTAGTAAGAAGACTATCGTCTGTGATTTTTGCAAACGGCATGGCCACTCAAAGGCCAGATGTTTCAAGCTGAAGTCGAAGAATAAGAAGAAGGCTGCAGGCGGTGATGCTGACAGAACAAATCTGGTTGCTGCGTTTATGGCCAGAGATTCACAAGAAGATTTTTATTTAGATGCTGGTGCAACTAATAGCATGGTTACTGACAGAAAGCTGTTAACAAATACAAAGTCATGTAAATCAAATGTCATAGTTGCAAATAGTAACACTATTACTTGTGAGGCCACAGGAAAACTGCAACTCTCATTGAAAGACGAGGTAAGCCCACTAACATTGTCTAACGTCATGTATGTGCCTAGACTCTCATGTAACTTGATTTCAATTTCTAAGTTAGTTGAGTCTGGCTACAGCGTCTGGTTTAATAAAAAAGGTTGTAGCATTTATGAGAGCAAAGCCACTAATTTTGACAAGCCCGTTGCATGTGCTACTTGTTCTAATGGTTTATATAAGTTAAATGTGCCTGTATGTGTCACTAACAAGACCTCACCCGTGGAACACTCTTTGTTCCTGGAAGCTAGCCAGGAATCACCGAGGGCCACTTTAGCTGCCGATGTCCCAGTGCAGCTTTGGCATTCAAGACTTGCGCACCTGTCCATAAAAGGTTTGAAAGGTTTGAGGGATAGTGCATGTGGTATAATGTTTCAGGATGAAGACATCAAGAGCTGTACTGCTTGTCTTGAGGGGAAGATGTCGGCCGCATCCTACCCTAAGGGACAGGCGAAGCGAGCTGATGAAGCATTACAGCTGATCCACAGTGACGTCCTGGGACCTATGCAGGAGCCAAGCTGGGGAGGCAAGAGGTACCTTGTCTGTTTCACCGACGACTACTCAAGAAAAACATTTGGATATCTAATGAAGGAAAAGTCTGAGGTAATGTCACATTTTATTACTTTTAAATCACAGGTAGAAAAGCAACTTGGGAAGTCAATTCGAATTTTAAGGTCGGATTGTGGTGGCGAATATGTTAATAAAAAATTCTCTAATTATTTAATGAAGGAAGGAATCATACACCAAAAGTCTGTTCCTTACTGCCAAAGTCAGAACGGCGTAAGTGAAAGAAATAACAGAATTATTATGGACAAAGTTAGGTGCATGCTTAGTGAGTCAGGTCTCTGCAATCGTTTTTGGGGGGAGGCAGTTATGACTGCCATTTATTTGAAAAATAGATCCCCAACATCTGCTTTAGCAGGACGTTTGCCTGAAGAGGTTTGGACCGGATCCAAGGTTGATCTTCGCCACCTACGTGTGTTTGGCTGCACTGCATATCACCTAACTCCATCACAGAAGCGACAAAAGTTAGATGCCAAGAGTAAACAGGCTATTTTTGTTGGCTACAGTGAGACCTCTAAAGGTTATCGTTTATGCGAACCTTCTAGTCCCAAGACTGTGATATTGTCTCGTTCTGTGACTTTTTTAGAGAATACATTTTATTATAGAAGTCGACCGAATAATTTTAATGATAATTATTATTTATTTACATCTGACAATTTAATAAATGATAATAAAAATATTGAGACACATGAAAATCGTAATGTTGAAATTTCTAATAATAGTTTTGAAGCTAACAATGCTCTTTCTGAAATTTCAGTTGGATCTGATGGAGGTGATGAGGAGTACCAGTCATTGACCGAGCCCGACTCTGACGATTCGGCCGATGGTGGGCGCGAGGAGCGACCTACACCGTCTCGGCCAACGTCCTGTGAGGCGGAAGTGGTGCAGTGTGAGCCCTACTTCAGCGACAGCTCTGCTGACGATGAGCGCATGCAGCGCCTTACATCGTCTGAGCAGCCGTCATCTGGAGGGGAAGCATTACTGGAGGATGAAGCCTCGGTTGGTACGTCCGATCGTCCTGTCCGTGTCAGGCGTCCCCCACAAAGGTATGGCGATTATGATTTTTCAATGTTAGCTCAACCTACCTCATTTGAGGAACCACAGTCATATCACGAAGCCATTGCATCACCATATCATAATGATTGGATGAAAGCAATGCAATGTGAATATGATTCGTTGGTTTCAAATAAGGTATGGACTTTAGTCGATAGACCTACTAACAAAAACATAGTCAAATGTAAGTGGGTGTATAAGTTAAAGCATGATGCCGATGGGAATTTCGATAGATACAAGGCGAGGCTTGTCGCCAGGGGCTTTACACAAAAACAGGGTGTAGACTATAATGAAACATATGCTCCCGTCATTCGCCACTCGTCTATGAGAATATTGTTTTCCTTGGCCAATCAAATGGATTTGGAAATTGATCATCTTGATGTAGCCACAGCATTCTTAAATGGACACCTAAATGAGGTTATATACATGGAACAGCCTGAAGGATTCTGTAATGGAAACAATGATAAGGTTTGTTTGTTACATAAAAGTATATACGGCTTAAAACAAGCTAGTAAAATGTGGAATGAAAAAGTAAATAATGTACTTGTAAAAAATGGCTTTAACCAGTCTATATGTGAACCATGTATATACACTAAAAAGTCTGAACGTGATTTTGTCGTTATTGCGCTTTATGTAGACGATTTTTATGTACTTTACTCTAAAAATAGCTTAATTAAAGTCCAGTTATTGAACGTTTTAGAGAAAGAATTTAACGTTAAAAATTTGGGTCCATTGAGGAATTGCTTAGGCATTAGAGTTACAAGAAATAAGTCAAAAGGTACCTTGTGTCTAGATCAAACAGAATATATTAAAAAACTTTTAATTCGTTTCAAGATGCAAGATTGTAAACCCATTGCAACGCCTATGGCTTTAAATTGTAGACTGACTGTACCTAATAACGATAGTGCTCAAATACTAAATGAGACCTATGATTATAGGCAACTTGTAGGTAGTCTTATGTACTTATCTGTTTGTACGAGACCAGACATCTCCTTTGCTTGTAGTCAGCTAAGCCAGTTTAATAATAGCTTTGACAGGTCGCACTGGATGGCAGCAAAACGTGTACTTAGGTATTTAGCTGGTACAATTGATTACTGTTTATATTATATAAAAAGTGTTAATTGGAATTTAGAGGCATACACTGACGCAGACTATGGTAATGACCTTGTTGACAGAAAATCGTATACAGGTTTTGTCATAAAGCTAGGTAATAACACCATTAACTGGGAATCACGTAAGCAAAAATGTATTGCACAGTCGACAACTGAAGCCGAATTTTTGGCAATAGGCGATGTATGTAAAGATGTCTGTTTCATTAAGAATTTGCTTACCGAAATATTAAACAAACAAATAGCTTGTACCGTTTATAATGACAACCAGAGTGCTCAAAGACTTTTGGAATGTAAAGAATTTTGCCATAAACGAACGAAGCATATTGATATAAGATATCAGTTTGTTAAAGATTTAATTAGGAAAGACTGTATTTCGGTTAAGTACCTTTCAACTGACAACATGATAGCTGATGTATTGACCAAACCATTGTGTACGCAAAAACATTGTAGCTTCATTTCTGACATGAATATTATTATGAAACATGATGTCTCTCTATAGTTTAATGTATTATCATGTGTTAATGTTTGAATTTAACTGTATGATGACGATATCCTAATGAGGTTTTTTTTTATTTTATTATATATGTAGCCCTGACATATATTTCCATGTGAATATAAATTATACATGTTATTGACATGATGTCTCTTTATTGCAGAGTTTTTATTTTATTTTTATTTGGAATTTGTTGATAATGTCTCTAACTTAGAGATTATTGTACCTATACAAATAATATTGACACGTATAATTTTGATATGGATGTTACGTCTCTATGATGTAGAGAAGTTTAGCCTTATATGATATTGACTTGCATTATATAGTACAAATGTTAAATAATTTAGATAAATTATTTTTCTTGACACTATTGCTGTAAGGCCTAAGGGGAAGTGTTGGAATGTGTGTATACGCCTTAAGCAATATATATGGCAACCCCTAACCTCTGTAATCTATAGACAAAGTCTATCTTGTCTATTTCTCTTTCCTTTTGACGACCGAACAGAGCAGACGCTATAATGTGAGTTCTACAATTATAATTTAATTAATATATAATGTGAGTGGTGCACCCCCAATAAAGATGTGACTCTGAAGTGATCTTTTAATACCTAGCCCAACTGAATTCTGATTGGATATAAATAAAACCCAGTGACAATCCGTCACAGGAACATCACGGGATTCGAACCCACGTGTTTAGGTTACCGTTCCAATGTGCTTCCAATTACACTAGACGTTCCTCTATCCACCTCAGTGAATTTTTCACTGTAATGAACAATGATGAATCAGTCACTAGCGATATCGTGATGTTCCAGAGTCCTTCGCAGTTGATATTTTGATTGTAATGGGCATCTGTTTCCAATTTGTGTTTTTATTTCTATTATCTCTTCTTCATTTTCTATTATAAATAAAAAGTATAACATACTGCTAATGTTAATATCGATATTTCTTTTTTTGTGCTGTCCCATCACTAAAACTTACCCGTTAGGTACAGTGATACCAGAGTCAGAAATTAAAAGTGCCTATTTACTCGTAAGGGAATAAGTGTGTATACCGTACCTTATAATAAATAAAGTATAATCCATACAAAATTAAAATGCTACATAAAATGTATGGTGAAAATAAAGGAACGAATTAATTCCTAAACAGGAATATCGTTATTTCAAGAATCTACAAGTATATTTCACTTAAGGGGCGCCACACATTAGAGCGGATTTCAGTGCGGAATTCAGCACACTAGCTGAAATTTGTCTATTAAAACGGAAATTTGTTTATGGTAGCTGTATTTTTGAGACCATAGACAAATTTCAGCTATTGTGCCGTACTACAAGCACACATACGCTGATTTTCTTACGCTGGTTCTTCTCAGTTGGGGCTCCTTTCCGAACCAGTAGTAGTTTATTGCCCTTCCCATAATACGGTTTTAAAAAGATTTGATTTCAATACAGTTGTTAAACCGGTGTTTATGTTTTATTTCATTACCGTGCGTAATGTGCTATAGGCTAGTTTATCCTGATAGTGTCAGTTTTTTGAGTTCCAAACCACCTTACAGCCCTGCCCTCGGCGGTCCTCGACGACATATATAATTTAAAAAGCTATGCGTGTGAATGTGTTTTACCTTTGAAGTACTGACGTTAATCTTTTCATTTTTGTTAATGATTAAAAATAATATGTAATTTGAATAATTTAAAAGTCGATTAAAATACGTTTAGAAATAATTTAATAACAACACACACACAGACACACTGCTTTTTTAACAGAGCAATGCTTTACAATTATGGCTGTATGCCGAATGGGTCTCTGCCTAACCCACGGAGTATCTTTTAAGTGTAAGTAGCCTAACCTGTCATAACAATGACAATGAATGACATAATTGAGGACGTATTTCTGCCGCACTGGAGTCGATTACTCTTGTTTGCAATATTTCACTTACCTCCCTCGATGTAATCGTGTTCATAATTGCATATCCAATTTATGAATGAATTCATTGATAAATTGGGTATGCAATTATGAACCCGATGGTACAATGTACTATGAAGAGTCAAGTTTAAAAATTACCCTAAAGCAGATGTAGTACCATTAAGTGGCAACACTTTTTGATTGACAATATTTTTTAGTTTTTTGCTAATTTCGTGCACTATTTGATGATATTTAGACGTAATTATACTTACAGATGAAAAGAAACGTTATCCTTATGTAAACTAGATAACTCAGATCTTTTCTTACATGAAATCACGCAGCAATTCGGCATTTTTACCTCAGATCGTTCCGGGCTGACTGACATTCATTGAATGGCGTTTGACGCGCGACAACTAGTTTTATATAACCGCTACGACCAGTGGTCTTGTACTTTTGGCAGAGGGGGACGCCTGACAATTACCACTCCATTGGTTTATTTCTCTAAGGTCCTGTACGGTGCCCAGGAGGCTGACGGCTTTGCCGCACTAGACTCAATACCGATGCGCTGAGCAAAGTATCCCCCAGTCTTCTGGTCACCCATCGTATTTCTAATAAATTTGTAAGTTAACTAATTATATAATCATTGTACATTATTTATTTTCGAGTAAATCCTTTAAAATTGATATTAAAATTCATGACAATTTGCAAATACATACTTAATTTTATTTCATTTGTATATATAAAACTTATGTAATGTTTACCTACTAACTTTCAGACACTTAGCACTTAAATCTACTAACACTATATTATACCTACTATACCATATGTAACTGAACTTAAAGCAATTAAATCTTGAAGCAAATCAAATTATTTTGTTCGATATTTTTTGATTTGCAATTTTTTTTTTTACCACACAGCTATACCAGAATCACGTAAGAGATTCGGATAGGAGGTGCAAGCACGTACTGCGCATGCCCTTAGAGTATGGTCAACGGCGCCTAGCCGTTTCAAATTCAGAGATTGCATATACATGAGAAAAATTTGTCAAGTTCCGCCGTGACCGGGTGGTCTAGTGGTCAGGACGTCAGCCGCGAAAGCTGAAGACGCCAGTTCAAATCTGGCCTCGGACACCGGAGGGTTTGGTCACTTTTTCTGAAGTATATGACATCTATTTTCAATTTAAAGCAATTACTCAAACCCGTTAATGTTTTGGTCATTATGAGCATCTTTTAAGGCAGAACATCACTTTATATTTGTCTCTTTACTTCTGGGACAGCCTTATTAAGCAAATTTTATTTAAGTAAAATATCCAAGAATAAAAAGCCTCGTTAAACCTTGCTTTTTTCTAAATTCTAATTAAGTAAGGTGTAACAGACTATAAAATCGTTTCCGTAGGTCTATTACTGACAAAACATTTTTTTTTTCACATGTTTTAAACTCATAGACTTAGGATATTAGGTATAGACTGGGGCAAGGTATAACAGAGAAGGCACTATTGTCGTCGGTCCTTATCATGGTCTCACATTGTGATTATTGCTTACTAGTAGAAGGCCCTAAGTACAATATAAACGTTTGTTGCTCTCTAATTTTTCAATCTCCAAATTTTTGAAGGACAATAAAAACCCCGACTGAATTATGAAGGCAGGTTACGGTGTCAGCGATGGCTGAAAGCTACTCTCAGAGCAAGTATCTCTAGAGCTGAAACACGCGTTCACCCAAGAAGGACAGAATCCACGCAACGCGACTAATTTTAAAACACCTTTCAAGATGTTGAAACCGTTGATGTTGCCGCGTTGCGTGGAGTCTGTCCTTCTTGGGTGAATGTGTGTTTCAGCTTTAGAGATACTTGCTTTGAGACTAGACTTAATGAAAAAACGGTTCCTTAAGAATTGCTAGTTAGTGTCCTCACATGCGTTAGTGTGTTTTCGTTGATGTTTCTTTAAAATATAGTTTTGGGAAAATTGCGCACCACATTGATTACAGATAAATGGTTTGGCCCCAGTGTGAGTCCTCTCATGTGTTTCTAACTGATGCTTGTGTGTAAACTTCTTATCACAAATACTACAGGAGTATATTTTTTCTACGTGCTTTTTTTTGTGTTGATCCAAATTGTGTTGTCGTTTAAAACGCGCTTTACATAAGTCACAACTGTACGGTTTGTCCGAGCTGTGAGTTATTTTATGATTTTGTAAAACAAATTTAGAGCTAAATTGCTTGTTACAATCCTTACAACGGTATCTTTTCTCTCTAACGTGTATTTTTTTATGTTCAACTAAATGACTTATTTCTGAAAATTTATCGTTACATACTTCGCAGGTCAATGATCTGTTGTGCATTTTTTTGTGTCTGGTCAAAACCGTTTTGAGTCTAAAACTCTTATTGCAAATTTCACATTTAAACGGTTTTTCCCCAGTATGAATTCTCCTATGTTCAGTTAAAGTTGTTTTTTGAGTGAATCCATGGAAACATACTTCACACATGAACGGTTGAGCCCCGTTGTGAGTTAATTGGTGTTTGATCAAGTTCCTTCTATCTGCAAAATATTTGTTACATTCTTTGCAGTAGGGTTTCTCTTTAGCATGAATTCTTTTATGTATGTTTAATTGAGCGCGTTTATCAAATTGCTGGTCACACATATTACAGCCGTGTGTAACTTTTCCTACGTGAAATGTTTTTGTATGCGTTATTAGACACGAGTTAAATTTAAATGTTTTGTCACAAATTTTGCAAGGATAACCTTCATTATGTGTAAGAATATGTTTAATTAAAACTGACTTTTCGCTGAAGTGCCTATTACACGTATCACAAATAAAGGTTTCTCTTCTTTCTGTCGTATGTACATGATTAGCAATGAGAGTTTTACATGAGAACTTTTTTGAACAGATTGGACAGAAGTACATTACGCATATCTTGTTCGTCTGACTCTGAAGGCTGTGTTCCTGTATGTGCCTGATTAAACGAGACTTGTCTATGAACTGTGCTTTGCAAGTATCGCACGTGTACGCTTGTTTTTGGACGCGGGCCGCGGTGGTATTACCAGGCGCATCCTCCACCCGGCTCGCTAGCCGCGGCTCTTCGTGTGATGTCTCGACACACGTGTGGCTCGCGTGCGGCGCCTCATCACTGCGGAGGCGCTCGAGTCTCACAGCACAACCAAGAGTGAGCTGCTGTTTGCCGTGGGTTGACACAGGAGCTGCCTCAACTACAGTAAAATTAAATACTATTATACAATAAAATATTAAACAAAAACAGAACCGACTTCACTTTTTCAAAAGCAAATGTCCGAGCTACTGCAAAAAGGGGGCGTCCATTAATCGCGTCATATTGTATGGGGGGGAAGGGGTCAAGAAAAAATCACCAATGATCACCACAGGGGGAGGGGGGTCTGGACACGTATCACGTGTAATTTTTTTGTTCCTTCGTGCTATACCTCTTCGTGCCTGTTGTTTACCTCTATTCTGACTTTATGCATTTTCTGTACTGGTTTTCTTTTTAAGGTGTTCAATAAAGAGTATTGGTATTGTATTGTATACCGTACCTATTTCATATATTTCAATAAAATAAAAATTATCAACTTTTAAATGAACCGATCTGTGAAAACCAGAGTAAAATTTGCCTCGCAGTTGGACAGCGTTTAGTTGAGCGGGCGAGGCGTCGCTATGCTTTATGCACGGGGTCACTTAGATTGATCTCATTTTTATCAAAATCAAATTCTAATGACGGGATCCACGAGGAATCAAGGGAACTCCTGCAACCTTATAAGGAGACGTATAGCGATTTTTTTAAATCTAAAAACCAAACAATTGCATTTGAATAGTGCTATTTAGTGAAATTTAAACTGCTTGTGAAGACCAATGGAACTCCTCCACGACAAGGATTTTTACGTCTTGGGACTAGTTGTTATGACTCTTATGAGATGCACTATGATTGTAAATATTTTTAGTGGCATTTGAAATATTATTTTCTTCACAGTATGATTTTAGGGTTCCGTAGCCAAAATGGCAAAAACGTAACCCTTATAGTTTCGTTATGTCGGTCTGTCCGTCCGTCCGTCCGTCTGTCCGTTTTCCCGTCCGTATGTCACAGCCATTTTACTCGGAAACTATAAAACGTATCTTAATAAATATTTGAACATAAGGTGTATTGTTGTATGCCGCTACTTGTTTAGTTTTGTAGTAAAATTGCTGAAAATATATTTTTAAGGGGGGGGGGGGGGCTAAAATTGCTGAAAATTGGACGAGAGGGGGAGGGGTCCTGAAAATATCACCAATGATCACCATGGGGGAGGGGGGGGGGGTCTAAAACAAGCCAAAAACGTATGACGCGATTAATGGACGCCCCCAAAAGACTCAAATCACTATAAGGTGTGCCTATAATATTTGAAGAGTTCTCTCAATTTCCCGACGATCCCATCATCAGATCCTGACCTGATGACAATAGGATCAACTGTCAAGTATATTCGTTCCAGCCATCTTCGAATAATCGGTAAAAATAATTAAGTAGAGGTACATAAAAAAATTGCAAAAAAAATAAAACATCTAGACTCCCGACGTATTGAGAACTTCCTCCTTCGAAGTCGGAAGTAGGTTTCTCTTTGATCTAAGTATTAAAGTGTGCACCGACCCGACAAAGTCTGGCGCTATCACCATAAACGTCATATTTTTGTATAAGTTTGACGTTGCTGGTTCTTCCACATGGTTTCGCCTGCAAAATCCGTCCAGAGCTAGCGTGGTCACAGAGGAGGGAAGGTTCTTCCCTACAAAATCAATGTTAATATTTCGAGTTTCTAGTTAGGGTTGGCGTCTAATTAGATTGGACCGGCCCCAATCTGTTTCAGCCTAATCCAGCAGTCATTTTAATAAAAAAACTAGATAAATATCCAAATTATTACATAATGTTATTTTAATACAAACTACGGGTGTGTAATTTTTTGTATACAAACAAAAAGTATAATTACATTTTGCATAACAACGAATTGCATAATTTCAATTTGTATAATGGATTACAATGCATATAAGTAAAAACAAAATGCATAACAACTTTATTCATAAATTATAATACTCATCTATATCTTTGTTCTAAGGTATATATATATCTCTTAGAACAAAGATAGGTATATATATATTTATCTATAAAATAAAGTCGTGTCGTAACCGACACCATTTATAACTCAAGAACGACGGAACCGATCTTAATGATGTTTTATTTTTTGGATTTATCTCCGCCCCGAATAGCAGAATAACTTTTAAAATATTAGAGAAATTAATAAAAATGTAGTTCGCGGTACGAAGTTCGCCGGGTCAGCTGGTTTTGCATAATAAACCAATGATATAATAGTTATAAAAACAAATTGAATATAAAATATCATTACTAGTGATGGGCCGTTCCCGGGCACGTTCCCCATTCCCCAACTTTCCCGGAAACGTGCCCGGGAAACCCCCACCACCGTGGAAAATACTGGGGAAAATTGAATATGTGTATATAGTTACATTATTTTTTTGAATGGTATACATTTTAAAAGGGATAATAACAATATTTAGCATGGCAATATATAACGTATTTCTTTTCCAAAAGCAAATTCCCCCGTATATTATGAACTGTCGTCTGCGGTATTTCCGGACCGATACGACCTTCAAACCTTCAAGAAAAGAGCGTATTCCCATCTTAAAGGCCGGCAACGTGCTTGTGACCCCTCTGGTGTTGCGGGCGTCTATGGGCGGCGTTAATTGCTTACCATCAGGCGATTCGTCTGCTCGTTTGCCTCCTATTTCATAAAAAAAAATCCCGGGAAAGATGGGGAACGTTCCCCAACTTTCCCCAACTTTCCCGGGAACATGCCCCAATGTTTCCGGGAATTCCCCATTGTACCGGGGAAGCGAAGAAGGACCGTTTTAATCATAAAGAAACTTATATTATTGCATAATTATCACAGATTTTGGAACAAATTTCCTTATCGGACGGTTCGCGGATGGAGGAGCTAGGCGAAAAAAAGTCACGTGACCGTCACGAAAACGCGACACAAAGCCATACGATTGAGAAACATGTTAAATGAAATAGAATAAAGCGAAGTGAAGTGAAGTGAAAAGTGACAAAGTGAAAAGTCAAAAAGTCAAAAAAGTAAAAAAAAAGACAAAAAGTCAAAATGAGTCGTAAAGTCAAAAGTCAAAAAAGTCCTATCTATCAAAATCCTACAGCAATCTGACTTAGGTGATTTAGTACTTTAAAAAGGGTAGCATTTTAAAAATCAGTTTTTTTACCATTACTTAAATAAACAGTACAAAAAAAATACATCACAGAACCGCATATTTTTTTAATAATCACATATTTTTATAATTTTTTTTTGTCAACGCTAAAAAAAATCTAATGAAAAGAAGTAAAAATCGTACAGCAATCATCAGACTTACGCCAGGATATATTATATTTATAAAATATTCTTATATTTTCCCATAAATATTTTTTTGAATATTTGTACTGTAAAATACAAAAAATAATGGTATTTCTATTATTAATTGAATTTATTGTTTTTAGATTATTTATTTTCAACATCAATCATGCATGACTATTAATGACTTGTTGAATTTTTAGTTTTTTCTACTACTACTTTTCAATAAATAATTTATTTTTCTGATAAAATAATATAATTGAAATACAGTTACTGGCCACTGTCCAATAACTGGCCACCTCATACTAAAAACGAACTCTGCGTACCTACAAACAAAATTCATTTTAGTATAACGTGGCCAGCTATTGAAACCCTTCAGTTTCTACTTCAGCTTTGTTTGTAGGTAAACAGAGTTCATTTTTAGTACGAGTATCAGGTGGCCAGTTATTGGACAGTGGCCAGTAACTGGCGATTTACCCCATATAAGTACATATAAATATTTGTATTATTTTGTCTACAATAATAACAATAATAAACAATCTTTATTGCAACTTTAGGGTGTACAATGTACTCTGTACATATGCTTTTTATCAATTTAATTTTTAATTTTCACTTATGTAACATTTCCCGGGAACGTGCCCGGGAAAGTGGGGAATTCCCGGGAACGTGCCCGCGGGGCACGTTCCCCCGGCCCATCACTAATCATTACTTATGGTTATTAATTTGCACAAACTGTATAAAATAGATATAGCAAATAATAATACAGCTAATCGGTAAGAGGGATGTATTAGTTGATATCAGAGATAGGGCTAGTGTTAGCAAGTTTTTATTGTTTCTACTTGTCGACTATTAAGCTTGAATTGAGACATTTTAGACCAAACTAAGCGCATACTTTTCGATAGAGCTTTTATGGGCGCATATTTTAGCATCGTCGACAGAAATGGATTTTCATACAATATTATATCAGGTGGAGATCAACGTCCCCCTCCCCGGACCCCGCCACAATGCACCGGGAGATGAAAGTTACTAAATTGTAGATATAGAGAGAGAGCATGTTGTAATGCACGAGTTCTTAATTCATATCAGCTTGCCTATTTCGAGCACCGTATTTTATACTATAGTGACATAAATAAGCTTTTTAATCTCGTACCTTACTTAGGCCACTCAGCAAGCTTCGTGGCATAAACACGGTACTCGACTGAAAAGCTCGGCATTATGTCACGATTGCATAAAATACTAATATAACACTGTATCACAAGGATGCCGCTATAATGTCATGAATACGGCATCCTTGTTACATACTGTGTTTTATAACGTTATAAACTAGTATCACTACTTGATTTTTTTTTTACCTTCTATTCGTTATGTAACGAATGCAAAGAGGAGATATTTTAATGATTCCAGCTCCATCTACGAACGCGATTATCCTCTTTATGTAAATATGTAATTAATATGTATATTATAAGAAGCATGCTCTATTTCTAACCAGACGTATTAAATGGTTAAATATATTCAACACTTACGATTCGCATTTTTGTTTACAGTTTCAGAATTTTCTATGTCTCCAACGTCTAGAAAAAAATTTATTAAGGTTAAACAGAGTTGGGCATCAATTATACAGCATGTAACGAAAATACTGGTGATCGTATTGCGACTACCCGTTCCGTACCCAAAGGGTAAAAACGGGACCCTATTACTAAGACTACGCTGTCTATCAGTCCCTAGGCTGTATCTCATGAACCGTGATAGTTAGACAGCTGATATTTTCACAGATGATGTATTTCTGTTGCCGCTATAACAACAAATACTAAAAAACAGAATAAAATAAATATTTAAGGGGGCTCCCATACAACAGACATGTTTTATTTGCCGTTTTTATAGATAACTAGCTTTTGCCCGCGGCTTCGCTCGCGTTAAATTCGGGGTAACACGGTTCCCCTTTGCCCTCCGTAATGCTCCATACAAACTTCCACCCCCCATTTTAGGGAAGTGGGGGGTTAGAAAGAGACAAAAAGTAGCCTATGTCACTCTCCATCCCTTCAACTATCTCCACTTAAAAAATCACGTCAATTCGTCGCCCCGTTTTGCCGTGAAAGACGGACAAACAAACAAACACACACACTTTCCCATTTATAATATTAGTATGGATAGTACGGAACCCTTCGTGCGCAATTCCGACTCGCAATTGGCCGGTTTTTTAGAGAAAAAAGAACGAAATACTTATGTAATATCACATATGACAGGCGTGAAGTTTACAACTTCGAGTTTAAAAAAGGAGTGTTCGCACATACCTGAAGCGTCAAGTAAAGTGTTATCTTCCATGCCGTCTTCATCAGCATTGGATGTAACCGGTTCTGCTTCCACATCTAAAACAAAACGGATAAATAAAAATGATATTACATAGATAAATATATATAAGTACTTGCGGGTCAATCTTACACAGATCAATCCAGCTCCAAAATAAGCAATAAGGTTTGTACTTATAGGTGATGATATAAATACTTAAATAGATAAATACATACAGTCTCGCGAAAGTTTTATAGTTAACATTTACATACAAAAGGTCCGCAATTCAGTGGCAAGTATACGTTCGTGATAAACTCACAAAGGAAAACGTCGCTTCAAATGATATATATAAAGTGTCAAGTCAACTAGTGCACGCAAATCTATGAAGAAAGTCGGATGTGAAATTAATGTTTCATGCCTCGCTGAATTCTAGAAAATCGTCACACTCGATCCAACCTTATTTGCTTTTTGTACAGTCCCGTCTGAAAATATGGATGCATTTAATGTGACAAAAATATGTAGTCACGACCACGACTCTATTACCAAAGCGTAAAATCTTTGGATACATGTTTTTGTCACATTAAACGTATCAAGTTCTCAGAAATTAAAAATACCATATGTTGTGTGCAGACCGGATTACCACGTCGAACCAAGCAGCGCTGACCCGCTGTACCATTTACCAGGTCATGTAGGGAGATGAATAAAAACACTTATTTAGAATTGTAAAACATTTGAGCAGTGTAGTTGCAGGTGTTTCCCCGCTGGGAGTAGTTGTTGAAGTGAACGGTGAGAAGTGAATGAGCAACGAGTACGAGTGCTGGCCTCTTTTATGGGTTTTCTAGCGTGCTCGTACTAGTGGCTGGTATGTGCCGTGTAAATTAGATATTTATTCACGAATAAGCTTACAGTATTACATGTTGGTAGGAGGGTTAAAATTGATATTTATATGGGACATTTCTTCATAAATTAGTACAAAACTCTTATAATCTAGACATTTTGCGTATTATGACATGATATCAATAAAATTAAGACATAAATCAGTACTTAAGAACTAGACATGGAAACACAATATTTATACACGTTATTAAATTACAAATCACCAACAAATGGGTATAAATAGAGAAAATGATTGACTTAGGTCTAGTTACACAAAAACAACAGTAATTTTAAGCTATCTGCGACAATTCTCCCCCACGTGCGTCAGCACCGTCGATTGGTGTGGAGCAGATGAGAATGAGTCTGGAAACCGGGCGGCGGACTTCTCCTGCGCGAGTACGTACAATGGCTACTCTTATGTGGCCATCAGGACCTGGAAAGAGCTGTGCGATCACGCCTCTAGGCCAAGTACCTCGTGGCATCGTACCGTCGGCTATAATTACTACATCTCCTACGTGTAGTTTCGTCGCGTTCTGGTGTGCACTGGATCGTGGCATCAAGTTTGGACGATATTCTTTCAGCCAGCGTTTCCAGAAGTTGTCAGCTAGTGCTTGAGCTGTTTTCCAGGACGAAAGGCTCATATTTTCGTCGGAGAAGACTCCCAGCGGGGACATAGCGTTCGATCGGCCGATGAGAAAGTGGTTCGGCGTGAGCGCTTCAGCCTCTAAGTCAGGATTCACTGGGGTCAGCGGTCTGGAGTTTACCAGGTGTTCAGCTTCCAGCAGTAGCGTATGGAGAACTTCTTCATGGGGTGCTCTGTCTTTTAGCGTGACTTTCAGAGCTGTTTTCACGCTTCCGACTAGACGCTCCCAAGCCCCGCCGGCGGAGGGGTTGCCAGGCGGGATCTTCTTCCAGATCATGCGTCGTTCGGTCATAAATTGTTTGAGACTATCGGGCAGAGAGTTTTTGGCCTCTGATAGCTCGCGTTCTGCGCCGTAAAAGTTTGTGGCGTTATCTGAGTACAGAACGGTGGGTGCGCCGCGTCGAGACATCATTCTTCGTAGCGATAGGATCATAGAGGCTGCCGATAGGGAGGCGGCTAGCTCTAGGTGCACGGCTCTAGTGGTGAGGCACGTGTAAAGGACGCCCCATCGCCTTTCTCGGCGGCGGCCTATGACAATTTGCATAGGACCGAACAAATCTACGGCTGCTGCGGTAAATGGAGGTTGATTCGCCTTGAGCCTCTCTGGCGGTAGGTCGCCTACAGGAACCTTGAGGGTAGCTCCTTTATAGGTCCGACACCATTGGCACTTATTCGTCAGATAACGAATTGTACCGCGCAGTCCGACTATGTAATATCTTTGCTTCAATTCGTTGATCACCGTCGCATGATTTCCGTGGTTGAAAAGTGCGTGGAAATGATGGATCAACAGCTTGGTAAATGCCTCCTTAGCGTGCAAGACAGGTATATGGGCTTCGTCTCTGTCTATTCGGGCATCTAGCACAATTATTCCGTTCTTATCAAGCTTCGTAGCAACTCGATGTAATGCAGACTTCTTCGGCAGCGCGCGCCCGGTTTCCAGTAGTCGTATCTCTTCGGCATACGACTCATTTTGGCTCCGTTTAGTCAGCAGTATCTCCGCTAGACTTATGTGTCTGTTATTCATTTCTGTTTCTGGATTTCTATTGACAGACAATCTGGCTTTGAATACCTCGGCAGCAACCAAAACTCTGGCCGTAGTGCGAACCAGCCTAGTGAACTTCGAGAACCTACATATCTCGGGCAAGTATGCGAACTTGTTTTGAACGGTATTTACAGAGCAAACCGGTTTAATGACGCGCTCTTCGCACGTTTCTACGACGGGCTCTACTGTTTTCTCGCGCGGCCAACTCCTCGGCTTGCCGTATAAAATCAGGCCCTATAAACCACCGGTGGTTAGCTCCGAACTGGGCCGGGACGCCCTTAGTAGCGTCGTCGGCGACGTTTAACGCGCTAGGTACCCAACGCCAATCGGTAGGTTTAGTTGTGTTTTCTATTTCGGCTACTCTATGTGCGACAAAGCTTTTGTACCGACGTGGATCCGACCTTATCCAGGATAACGCTGTCCGAGCGTCGCTCCAAAAATACCTATGTTTAATGACATAATCGGACTCCTTTACTACTGTGTCGGCTAGCCGTGTCGCTAGCACACAACCTTGCAATTCTAACCTAGGAATGCTGACAATACGCAACGGTGCGACTCGCGCCTTGGCGGCTACTAGGGCTGCGGACTTCTGTCCGTCCGGGCCTTCGCTAACTAAGTATATCGCGGCGGCGTATATCTTTTCGTTAGCGTCGCAAAAAACGTGCATGTCGGCCTCTCTATTTCTCGCGGGTGCGTATCGCGGTATTTCTAACTCCCTAAGTTGCTGAATATTACTCACGAATGAATTCCAAGCGGGTGCGAGCGAGGTGGGTATAACGGTATCCCAGCCTATCCCTGTACGCCAGACTTCCTGCATCAATGCCTTCCCTAAGACAGAGATCGGGCTTACGTAGCCTATGGGATCGAATATCGACATCGCGCTACTCGTCACCTGTCGTTTAGTGGGTAATTTCGTACCGTTGAGCACGTCTTCGGGCGTGTTGCGTAAATTTACGTTAAACCCTAACGTGTCGCGTCTATGGTTCCATTTTAAGCCTAATGTGCGCTCGCTTTCGCCTCCCCCGATGAGGGACGTATCCTCTTTGCTAGGAACTACGTCAGAAATTACGTTTGGGTTGTTAGAGGCGAACCCGCGGAGCTCGAACGACGCGCGTAAATTAAGCGCGTAAATTTCGTTTACTATGCGCCTAACGTCGCTCTCACACTGGTCAAAAGCTACGACTAAGTCGTCCATATACGTGCTTTTTATAGTTTTCTCAGCGGCGATCGGAAATTCTTTCGCATGTTCGTATGCGTTTTTGTTTTTGACGTACAATGCCGTCGTCGGCGAAGCCGCGGACCCGAATATCAGTCTTTTCATCCTATATTCTTGCGGTGAGGCTGAGCGGTCCTCCCCCCGCCAAACAAAACGTAACGAATCTCGATCGCGTTCTACAATCTCTATCTGCAGGAACATTTCTTTAATGCCGGCTATTACCGCGGTCCTGCCTTCCCTAAAACGGACTAACACGCCGAATAAGGATTCTAACAGATCAGGACCCGCTAGAAGAGCACTATTTAGCGACCTACCGTACGCGGTAGCGGCTGCGTCCCAAACTACGCGCATTTTTCCGCGCTGCGGATGAAACGTTGCGAAATGCGCCAAGTACCATGCCCTAGGCGCGTCCTGCGGGGGCGGCGAGTCTACTTTTTCCGCGTAACCTTTGTCTAACAGGTTATTTATGTGCTTAGTATACTCGATTTTCAGAATAGGGTCGCGATCTAACTTGTTTTCCAGGCTGTACAGCCGCCGTAACGCGTGCGCTTTATTATTTGGCAATTCTTCGTTATCGGTACGCCATAACAAACCCGCTCGGAACCTATCTTCCCCGGGGATTTTTTCACATGTCGCTTCTAGTAAATCTATTGCTCTTTGATCGGGATCGGCCCGAGGTAACTTTTTAACTACCCCTAGTGACTCGATATCGAAATGTTCCTTCATGAGAGCTAAAGCTTCATCGTCGGCCGTTTGTGGCCCCATGTGGCCTACAAACGCTACGGTTGCCTCCGATGACCTATGTGGTCCGTGCAGTGACCATCCTAGCCGCGTCAAATTAGCTACCGGGAGGTGCGATTTACCGCTGATAATTTGGCGCGTCACTATCAAATGCCAATTATCTTGACCTATAATTATTGAAGGCGCGGCAGAATCGTAACACAGCTCCTCGGGTATGTCGGCTAAATGGTCGCACTGCGCAACTATGTTTTTGGAGACGCCTTGCGCTCCTACGTTCAATCGATTGATGGTAAGCGCTTCCATCATTTCTAGATGCCTACTGCAAAAGCCGCGGATCGCGAATCGCACGTTACAAGAGTCCGGATCGCTCACGCTCCCACCTATACCTTCTATGTCGAGCGTTTCTCCCCGCTCTCGGGGCATTATACGATCGGCTGTTTCGTGTGAAATCAAACTAAGGGCCGCCCTTTCATCTAACAGGGCTAAGGCTTGCGTAGTACCTAGTGGGCCCGTAACCTCTACGGGCATCATTTTCAAAAACGTGGGCGCTATTCTAATCGCGTGAACGTTACTGACTTTTTTGTCTTCCACGGGCGCTTTAGATGCGTTCAAACCGTGTAGTAGCCTGTGATGCCCGGCTTCGCACTGTTGCACTCCGCAAGCCACATACCTGCATTTGAAGCGACCACGGTGCGCCGCGCCTAGATAGCACAGCTTTTCGTTTTTCGCCCAATCCCAACGTTCGGTTACCGATGCATTCAAAAATTTAGTACACGCTTCCACTTTGTGTTCATGATTATGACATATTAAACACTTATCACGTGACGTAAATCGTGCTGGTACCGAATGTTGTTTGGGCTTGGTCCCCGTATACGCGGGCCTTTTAGCCTCGCGGGGCTTCGTTTGAGCTACCGTCGGCGACCTATACTCCCCCGTGTGAGCTCTATCTACTCTATTTCGCGGGCGAGTGCTCTGGTAGCTGTCGTTGGAGTCGCTCGAATAGTCGCGGGAGAACACGGGGGCGGGAGTACGGGCGGGGGCGATATGACGCCCTGACCTATTGTCCAGCTCAAAGGAAACCGTGTTCACGGCATTTTTCGGCTTCGGACCTCGATGACGACTCGTTCTTTTAGCCGCGGAACTAAATTCTAGCAGAAATTCTGATATCGCGACTAAATCGGGCGAGTTCAAATTAGCTTGTTTGAACTTGTTCGTACCTAACAATAAGGTTCAACTTATCGACGATCTTGTTGACTAGCTCTGGCGCGTACAAGTATTTTTCTTGCTTTAATGATTTTATTGTCGCTACTGCATTTGCGACGTGCGCGGCAAAAGACACGATATTACTGTTATCTTCGGCTAGGCGCGGCATGCCTTTAACATTATATAGCTCAGTCAACACGATCTCTTCAGGGTCCCCGAACTGCCTCTCTAAGGCCTCCATTATCTCGTATGGATCCTGGACGGTATACATTATGGATTTCACCGCGGTACGCGCTTCACCTTTCAACGCGCGCCTAATTCGACTGACGTTATTAACGTAACTAAACATGGGCGCGGTATCGTTAAATTCGGCACGGAATGCGATCCATTCTGTGATATTACCGTCGAAAGCGGGTAATTCGGGTGGCCTATGGATACTGCATTTGCGACGTGCGCGGCAAAAGACACGATATTACTGTTATCTTCGGCTAGGCGCGGCATGCGTTTAACATTATGTAGCTCAGTCAACACGATCTCTTCAGGGTCCCCGAACTGCCTCTCTAAGGCCTCCATTATCTCGTATGGATCCTGGACGGTATACATTATGGATTTCACCGCGGTACGCGCTTCACCTTTCAACGCGCGCCTAATTCGACTGACGTTATTTACGTAACTAAACATGGGCGCGGTATCGTTAAATTCGGCACGGAATGCGATCCATTCTGTGATATTACCGTCGAAAGCGGGTAATTCGGGTGGCCTATGGATACTGCATTTGCGACGTGCGCGGCAAAAGACACGATATTACTGTTATCTTCGGCTAGGCGCGGCATGCGTTTAACATTATATAGCTCAGTCAACACGATCTCTTCAGGGTCCCCGAACTGCCTCTCTAAGGCCTCCATTATCTCGTATGGATCCTGGACGGTATACATTATGGATTTCACCGCGGTACGCGCTTCACCTTTCAACGCGCGCCTAATTCGACTGACGTTATTTACGTAACTAAACATGGGCGCGGTATCGTTAAATTCGGCACGGAATGCGATCCATTCTGTGATATTACCGTCGAAAGCGGGTAATTCGGGTGGCCTATGGATACTGCATTTGCGACGTGCGCGGCAAAAGACACGATATTACTGTTATCTTCGGCTAGGCGCGGCATGCGTTTAACATTATATAGCTCAGTCAACACGATCTCTTCAGGGTCCCCGAACTGCCTCTCTAAGGCCTCCATTATCTCGTATGGATCCTGGACGGTATACATTATGGATTTCACCGCGGTACGCGCTTCACCTTTCAACGCGCGCCTAATTCGACTGACGTTATTTACGTAACTAAACATGGCCTTAACTTGGCAGTTTCCGTCTCTTTATTAGCAACGGCGAGGGCGGCTTTATGAACCTCGAGTTCCGCTAGCAACAGAGCTAACTTTTCGTCGCACTTTTCACTATACACACTTCGATTTTCGCGCACTTTTTTACTACCGCGGTCGCCGCACTGAGAAAAGCGGTCTTTTTCCCCGGCGGACGTGTTAGGTTTACACGATGTCCCCGGTGGACTTTTAACTAACGTCTTTTCCGCCTCGTCTTCCGATATTTCCGAATAAGCGGGCGCCGGCGCTATTGCCGGCGGCGGCTGTAGACGCGGTTCGACACTAGAACCATCGCCAAGAGTGCTGCTGGTGCCTTTGTCCCATGTATTGGTATCGCCGGAGGTTGTTTCACCAGACGGCGGGGTAACGGCTCTGGAGGGTTGTCCCTTGTGTGAGCGAAGAGACATCTTGAGCGTATGATCGGACATCTTTTTCTTTCTTCTTGCTTGACGCACGTGGGGTTCCCTAACCTTACCTACCTAAAACCTAATGGCTGACACTGCCTAGTGCAGTGAAAGCGGCCCTACGTTCACTTTACTTACTCGTGGGCGTTAATCCCTGATGCACTGAATCTCGCGCAAAGGCTAAGTGCAAGTGCCAGAGCGTCCGAAAGCAGTGTGAAGACGTCAACCATGTGACGTTACAACGAAAGTTGCCAGGACACGAACGTGGAGTATGGCCTCTACACGAGCGGTCCGTCCAGCAAGCTGGTAAATAGCACAGGGCTCTTCCGCGAAAGCGGGCAGGTGTATCAGCGGTTAAGCCGGACACCGTATGGAGATTCTGAGCGAAATTAATCCAGCTCAGCGCGTACTTGTTTCTTTCTTCAATTGGCCGCAGTTTTCTGATATCCGGAGCTCGAAGGACCAGCTGTTGTGTGCAGACCGGATTACCACGTCGAACCAAGCAGCGCTGACCCGCTGTACCATTTACCAGGTCATGTAGGGAGATGAATAAAAACACTTATTTAGAATTGTAAAACATTTGAGCAGTGTAGTTGCAGGTGTTTCCCCGCTGGGAGTAGTTGTTGAAGTGAGCGGTGAGAAGTGAATGAGCAACGAGTAGTAGTAGTAGTGTCGTCCGCTGCTCCTCTTATGATGGGGGCAGGGGTTGGAGTGCCCGCATTTCTGCTATGACTCCTGTGTCATGTCGCATCCCACTGCGGTGGGATGGTCGCTCGCCGTCATTTTGGGGACGGCTTGACGTCTGGTGTGGCTGCGGCGGGCCCGATGGCCCTGCCGCAGCGATGGTGTCAGGTGCGGTCCGCGGCGGGCCCGATGGCCCAGCCGCGGTGATGTCATCTGCTTCGTGTCTTGGCCCTGGCGTGCCGCGGCGGGCCCGATGGCCCAGCCGCGGCGGCGGTGTCCGCGGCGGGCCCGGTGGCCCAGCCGCGGTGATGTCATCTGCTTCGACGCGAGTCCCGGTGTGCCGCGGCGGGCCCGATGGCCCAGCCGCGGCGGCGGTGTCCGCGGCGGGCCCGATGGCCCTGCCGCGGTGATGTCATCTGCTTCTAGTCCCGGCGAGCCGCGGCGGGCCCGATGGCCCAGCCGCGGCGGCGGTGACCGCGGCGGGCCTGCTGGCCCAGCCGCGGTGCTGGCGTCTGCTGCTATCCGAGGTGTAGCAGGGCCCGTGGTAGAGCCCGGGCCCTGCACTCGGGCGGCCTGATGTAGTGGGGCGCGATGTTCTGGAGGTGTTCGTAGCCAGAGTTGTCCGCGCGGTCAAACATGACCCGCGCGAGTCTGACTACGAACTGCTCCAGGGCCTCCCACTGTAGTTCTTCGGCGATGGTGGCGTTCCTCTTGCGTCTCGGTGCCTTGGTGAGGGTGCGTAGTGCCATCGTCTCTTGTCGTCTTAGCTTCTCCTTGTTTGTCCTGCAACAGAAAGAATACCAGGCAGGTGCGGCATAGGAAAGTCGTGATCGAACGTAAGCTTTGTACAGCCCGAGTTTGGTCCGTACAGGGAGCTTACTGTTGAACACGGGGTATAATTTCGTGCGGGCGGTCAGGGCTCGGCGGCGTGTCTCCGCGGCGTGTTGCTTCATCGTGAGCCTTTTGTCGATGGTGACCCCCAGATATTTCACTGTGGGCGACCATACAAGGGGCTGACCTAAGAGAGAGGGAGGAGGAGGCAGTTTAATTGCATTAGAAATAATAATGGCTTGCGTCTTGCCCACGTTGACTGATAGTCTCCATTTGGAGAGCCAGTCAGGAAGGGCGTCGAGCGTCGGCTGGATCTTCTGGACTGCGTGTGCAATCTTGAATGACGACGTGTAGTAGGCGGCATCGTCCGCGAAGAGGGCGAGTTTGGCGTCGCCGACGACTGGGATGTCGTCGGTGTAGCGGGCGTAGCAGGCCGGTGACAGGCAGCTCCCTTGCGGAACGCCCGCCCTGATGGGGCGTTCGAGGGAGTGGGCGCCCTCCACTTGGACGTGGAAGCGTCGATCTGCCAGGAAGGATGCCATCGTCCTCACGATGCGTCGGGGAGCTGTGGACAGAGAAAGTTTGTAGATTAGGCCCTCGTGCCAGACTCTATCGAAGGCTTTCTCCATGTCTAGAAATACCGCCACGGTGTGTTCTTTCTTGTTGGTGGCTTGTCCCATGTGGTGTAGCACTCGCGTTAGCTGCGTGGTGGTCGAGTGCTGGGCTCTGAACCCGTGTTGCTCCGGCCTAGGAGCGATGTGCGGTGTGAGATGCCGGAGCAGCAACCTCTCGAATACTTTCGAGAGGTTGCTGAGCAGTGTGATGGGCCGATAGTTATCGGCTTTTCTTCTGTCCTTCCCAGGTTTGGGTAGGACGATGACTCGTCCAGTCTTCCAGGCGGTCGGGAAGTGACCCGAACGCATTATTCCGTTGAACAGGCGTGCCACCGCCGCTAAGGTGTTTAGCGGCAGGTGGCGAAGCGCCATGTTCGGAATGTCGTCCGGGCCGGGCGCCTTCCTCGGGTTGCAGTGGCGCCTGATGGTTGTCTGGACCTGTGAAGGAGAAAAGTAGATCGGGTCATCGTGTGGTTGGATTGGCGTGCTGAGGTATTCCTGTACGCGCTCCACGATGTCGGCCGAGTGTAGGGGGTTTGAGTCGGGGTTCGGTCTGAATTGGTGTTCGAGACTGAGGGCGAGAATCTCTGCCCGGTCCCGAGCTCCGTATTTCAGCTTTCCGTCCGCTCCCTCTAGCGGTCGTATCGGCTCCGGTGTAGTGCTGAGTTGCTTGCATAACCTGTGAATAGAGGGTACATTATTAGTTATACTTTCAATGTGCTCTTCCCAGCTTTGGGCGCGATAGTCGCTAAGTTTTTCCCTTAGCAGTCGTTCTAGGCGGTTGAGCTCTGTCTTGACTGACTGAGCCCTTAGCCTTTGCCACTGCTTCCTGTACCAACGCTTTTTCTCCAAAAGGGCCTGTAGTGGCCTGGGGAGAGGTTTGCGCCGATCGGTGTATGGGACCGTGTGCGCTGCTCCGTTGAGGGCTGCCTTGATGTCCTTGGTGATTGTGTCGGTTGCTGCGTCGACTTCTGCTGCGGTAGAGATGGGACCTGTGCGGGGAGTGTTTACCAGAGTTTCTGCGAACGCTTCCCAGTCGTAGCGGCGGCTGGGACCTCTGGTGAGCCTCGTGGTGGGCACGTCGGCGATAGTCAGCAGCACCGGGCGGTGGTCTGACGTGAGATCATACAATACCTCGTGGCGCATGACAGCATTGACTCCGCGAGAGATCGCAAAGTCAATGGTGGTGCCCCTGCGCCACCTGTCGTCGAAGTGGTAGTGTGTGGGCTCGTAGGGCCCCTCCGCTGTTAGTTCGAGCTCTTCCACGGCTTCGTAGATGCGCCTGCCCGGCTGTGAGCAGGCGGAGGAATTCCAAGCGGGGTGCTCGGCGTTGAAATCCCCGGCCAGGATGGTCGGCACGGGGGAGTCCACTATGAGCGCCTGGAGGTCGTTGCGGATGTCGGTGGCGTCGCAGTATCCGCAGGGTCTGTAAATAGAAAACAAACGCAGATCATGTCCGACTAGTTTGATATCTACCCCATAGGCGGAGAGGGTAGTCGGCTGCGGCGGCGGGTCCACCAGTTGGTGGACGATCGTCCTCTTCACTAGGACGGCTAGTCCTCTCCATGTGTGTCCGTTGAGAGGGTTCTCCTGGTCTAGGCGATAGACCTGGTATCCGTTGATGTTGAGATGCTGCGAGGGCTTCAGTAACGTCTCGCAGATGAGCATGATGTCGATGTTCTGGCTGTGGAGAAAATGACGGAGCTCGTTCGTTTTTCCCGTTAGGGAATTCGCGTTCCAATATACAACTCTTAACTCTTTCTCTTTTAGGCCGTAAAAGATCGAGAGTGGCTTGCGAGCAAACTACTTACAGTTGCTGCTGTGGTGGTGAGCCGGCTTGGGCCTAGCCAGACTTAGAGAGTTTGGAGACGGCCTCTGTGAACTGCGCCATGGCCGCGGCGAGCGCGGCGGTGATGTTTGTTAGCTGCTGAGCTAACGCGTCCTGCTGGTTGTTTACCGGATTCGTTGCGAGTGTAGGCTCGCTGCGGGGCCGCTGTGGCCTCTGGGTGCGTGGTTGTTGCTGCTGCTGCTGTTGCCTCCTTTGTCCTCTTGTCCGGGGCCTGGGAGGGTTCCCAGGCGCCATGAGAGAGCCCTGAGCGGAGTCCTCTACCTGGTTCGGCGTGTCCGATGCTCTGGTAGCAGGGCCGCAGCGCTGGCGTTGGCGGCGGGAGTGAGACCTGGTTCCCGCTTGCCAGTTGCGCAGCTCCTGCAGGTAGACCGGGCACTGCTTGTGGTTGGCCGGGTGGTCCCCCCAACAGTTACCACAGAGTGCCGGCTCGTCCTTGGGGTGCGTGCAGGCGTGCGACCAGTGGCTGCCTGCGCAACTTACGCAGACGGTTGGTCGGTGGCAGCCGAGTGATGAATGGCGGAAGCCCTGGCAGCGATGGCATTGCGGGGGCCCGCGTTTGCCTCGCCAGGGCTCCACCCGGATCTTCTCCGTGATGTGGCCGAGCTCGGTGATGTCCATGAAGCCCGGGTTCTCCTGCTCCGTCCCGAACAGCTTCACGAAGAACACGCTGCCTCCTCGTCCTCGACCTATGGAGATAAGCTTAACATGGTCTACCTTGTAACCGAGGGCGGCGCAGCCCTCGGTGATAGACTGGGTGGTGGTACTTGCGGGAAGGCCGCGGATAGCGGCCTTCAGTGGTAGCTGCGACTTCTTCCGGTGCTGGACAAACTTGATGCGTTTGTCCTTCCCGTGTGCCTCCTTCAGGTAGCCGATGACGTCCCTGTATTCCTCCCCGGTCCTGGGGAGGAACATGACGCCGTCGGGAGTCAGCGTCTGAGTCCGGGCCTTGTACCCGAGCTGAGCCTCGATGGTCTTGAGGTGCTGCTCGTAGTCCGGGAATACCTCGACCGAGATCGTGGGCGGCTGGCCCGTGATGGCGGAGGCTCCGGCGTCGGCTTCTGCGGAAAGAGAGGGATCGGCGTTAGCGCTGTGTTTGCGAGATGTGGACGGTTTTGGCGGGGGGGACTTGATGGCTTGCGCGTAGGTGTTTTTCGGTGCGGGGTTGGTGGCCTTCTTCTTCAATCCCGTGGCTGCGGTTGGGGGTGCAGCGCTGTCCTTTTCCGCGGCTCGTCCTGATGTCGCTGGCTGCTGGGGTTCCTGTGGGCAGGCAACGGGGTGAGGGGTGGGCCCGTGGGACACGGGGGAAATGCGGTTGCATTCCCGTTTTCCCTCCTGTCCCAGCGGGCTGTCCTCATCTCGTTGTCTCTTCTGAAGGCGCGAGTTGGTATGCGCCTGCAGGGTTGAGAGGAGTGCCGCCTCGAGCGGGTCGAGTGAGTCCTCGGGTAGCAATCCTCGAGTCACTCGCTTGAGTTTCTCAAAGATTGCCACCCAAGAAGCCAGGTCCAACGCGAGGTCGGCCGAGTCGTGGGCTGACTCGAGACGTCGGCGACGAAGTGGTCTGGCCGGCGTGGTGTTTGCGCCGGCCCGGCGCTGCAGTGGTGGTGGGGGTGACCTCGCGCCACGTGGTAAATCACCACGTGGTGTTGAGAAAACATCACGTGGTGATTTTTCGCCGTCTCCCTGGTCCATGCCCACGTCCGCGGGCGGTTCGGAGTCGCGGCTGTCTTCGTCGTCTGATCCGGACGGGGGCTTCTCCACGGGGCCGTCCTCGGTCTCGTTTTCAGATTCGAGATCTGATTCCGAGACCTCCGACCCCGTGTAGCTGCCCCTGGCCGGCAGGCGTCTGCGTGGAGAGCCGTGCTCCGCCTCGCCCTCGGATGCGTTGGCATCAACCAGGGTGTCGGCGTTCACGTTGGCTGCTAGGTCCTCCTCCGGCGGCGTCGGTGTCCTCTTCTTCGGCGGCGTGCGTTGCGTCATGGGGGCCATGACTGCAGTCGTCAGTGGTCGGCTATGTAATGATAGCACAACAGCGCGGATACGGCTAGGGGGCGTGGTCACTTGAGAGCGGGCTCAGAGCGCGTGCGTTCCCTGCGGTGTCGCGGCGACGACTGTCTGTGTGTTGTGAGAGTCTGTAGCCTGTGAGTGTGGGGCAACGAGTACGAGTGCTGGCCTCTTTTATGGGTTTTCTAGCGTGCTCGTACTAGTGGCTGGTATGTGCCGTGTAAATTAGATATTTATTCACGAATAAGCTTACAGTATTACATGTTGGTAGGAGGGTTAAAATTGATATTTATATGGGACATTTCTTCATAAATTAGTACAAAATTCTTATAATCTAGACATTTTGCGTATTATGTCATGATATCAATAAAATTAAGACATAAATCAGTACTTAAGAACTAGACATGGAAACACAATATTTATACACGTTATTAAATTACAAATCACCAACAAATGGGTATAAATAGAGAAAATGATTGACTTAGGTCTAGTTACACAAAAACAACAGTAATTTTAAGCTATCTGCGACACCATAGTTCGTTTGGTAGATACAAGACGCGGTACCGTTACGTTACGCTAAAAATTCCTTTTGTTCTAAACCTCGAAACCATAACTCTACTTTATCTACACTCATATTGTAAGTTCTCTAAAACGTGTTCGAAAACGGTAGGCAATGGCTAGCATTACCACGACCGATTTTACTATGATAAGCTTTTTATCCGTAGCAGTAACGTAATTTTAACTTTTCATGCTCAATTATTGATGTGCTATGAGTTTTGATAACATAATGTACACCTGCACCCTCCCGGGGATCCGCCGACAGCCCGACACGCGCCCGCGCGACCGCCGGCACACGAGAGTTGGCCATGGTGGCGGTGCAATGGCGGCCATTCTATGGTTTCCAAATAAGGCATTTAGAATAAATAATATGAGTGTAGATAAAGCAGTGTATGCAACTGTACGTAATTAGGCCTTAAAACACTCGTGTGATCTTATTATGAAATTCGCCTGCGACTCATTTCATAAAACCACACTCATGTTTTAAGGACCCTTATTACGTAACAGTTACATAAACTACTATTCTTTAGGTGTGCCTATAATAGTTGAAGAGTTCCCTCGATTTCTCCAGGATCCCATCATCAGATCCTGACATGATGAGAATGGGACCATCTGTGAAGTATATTTCAAACAAAAAAATAATTTTCCACATCAGGCCAGCCGTTTTCGAATAATATTTAAAAAAAATGTTACATACCTGACGTATGAAGCAAAGTGTTGTCTTCCATGCCATCTTTATCAGGGTTAGAAGTAACCGGTTCTGGCGGTTCTACATCTAAAACAAAATGGGTGACATTCATACGCGGTGAGCAATTTTGTGCCGCCATTTTGTTAAAGAGTCAAAGGAGACCGTCAATTCTGGGCCACCTGATATAAACCGTATACAGTTTGTACTTCAATGTAAAATAAATACTCATTTTATTACTAAAGTAGACAAGATATTACAAAAAAATGAAACGGGAATTAGAAATACTAAGCAAATAAACATTATGTTGATCTTTCCGCGATTAAAATGCAGCAAGGCAAGTCGTAAACGTCCTTATGGCATTGACATAAAGTTTAACTTCACCTGGACTGAAACGGGTTTGTTTTTTGGTTTGACACTGTCAATGTCTACCGTTACATAATCTGCGTTTTGATACTGTTCGGTAAGTTAGAACATTGTAATATTAAAATAATATCTAAGCCTACAAATAGGGAAGTGTAAATTAGAAATCGACTGTATTAAAACGCCTAAAGATTGAAAATGCGTATTTTTGCATTTTTGATCGGAGTTTTAATATTAAAAATGTGTTTCAGAATGCATAATATCATGCTCCTTCGATAACAAAACGCATCTTTTTTTTAATTTTTCAATGTCAGATACTAGTGGTATCGCACTTAACGGTGGTAAACCTTATCCCTTCGCAATAGGTGTTAGGAATGTTCAGTTAATAGTATCAACGATGGTTTGACAGCCGTCTTTGTTTACCAAAATACAGCAACTATAAATACGATCAAAAATATGACTTTTTATTATTTCATCATGGTTCCCGTTTTGTTTTTAAGTCCGCTTTTGTACATTTTCTTTAAAAAACCGGTACTTTTTTTAACATGAATATATAAATCATAGGCATGCACGCTTTCAAATATTGTCCTTGTCAGATTTAAGTTTTAAATGCATTATTTTTCAATTTTCCCATTAGATTTAGCAATTTTTTTACCATCGTCCTGATCTAGAAATTATGACGATTTTTTAAAGGTATGAATCATTCCTAAACGGTCCTAAATAATCTGGGCCAGATCACCTAACAAAAATTGACAATCTCCTTTAACCGTTACAGCATAATTATTATTTGTGACGTACCTGTTGAATAATAGTACGTGTTGAATAATAGTACGTGTTGAATAATAATAAAGTGTTGAATATTAAATAGTAAACGACAATAAATTCCCAAAATTATCCATAGTCAAGATCAAAACATTGTAAATAGTGTATATAATAAACTGCTGTAAATAATACGCTAGGGAAATGAAACTATTTCGCTGTGAAACATTTTCAAATTAACATCAGAGCTGACAGGTAAACAAATCAAGATGTCACCATACCATGGAGAACAATACACTCTATGATATGACTATACTGAACTGTTGCCATATAAATGAGAATAATAGCGCCCTCTTGACAATGATCAGGCTTTACCTTAATATAAACTAAGGCATGTACAGTCAAGTGTAAAAATATGGGTGTACTCATCTTACTCAAAAATATGTCCCATAGTATCTTATTCCGTTGCAATAAGTGCGTAGTACAGTCACCAGCATAAATATATGACTGTGGGCAGCGCTGTAAAAATATATGATTCTCCATTGAGGGCAAAAGTATGTGACGACACTTCTACGGTAAAAATATGTGATGGTTTCTGGCCGGCATAAACATCGCTTTGCATCGATCAGCATAAATATCGGATCCGTCCACTTAAAAATATCTGATTACCTATCAAAAGCAAAATTATGTGACTACTGCCACCGGCATAAATATCTAACCTCTGTGAAAGCTTTAACATCGGATGACAGGTCGACCGCATAAATATCTGACATAATAACAAAATCAAAATTATGTCATCAATATACAAAACCAAACCTTATCTAGCTGGTATAAAGCAGTAAATGGTATATGATGGTATGGTTGATATTCATCATGACATTCATGACGTTTAATAGATGTGATAAACCTTCTTATTACTATCCTGATGTAAAAATTTTACGTCAATATGGCATGTCACATTAGAAATAAACAAGTTAAATTATTATTTTGCATGGATTGCAACTCGTAATAATTAGATTAATTCAATGCCATGTATAGCGCGTCTTATCAAATCTACGAGCAATTGAAGCATAGGATTATTTAAATATACGAAAAAACAGACCGCTCCATTAAATAATTAATCCATTGAGAGTTTATGTGAGTTGTTTCTTGTTTACTTACATGATACTTACGTAATCAATAGGTTCTATCGACTTAATAATGCATATGTAATTTAATATTGTTTTTAGATAAATGCCGTGAAATCATGGATTACTTGCAAGTGGAAGATGCAAAATCGACCATCCTAAAAATTTAGGCCGTATTTTTGAAAATACAGCTTAAGACTTATTCAGTATATAACCTGAAGGGCCCAGAATGGTTGAATTTATAATACTGAAGATAAATAGTGCAAAATAAAATTATTGAATATTGATCTTGTTTTATTGCATGTTGCAAGGCACCTGTCCGACAAGTGACATGGAGGCAACAGGAGAGCAATGAGCCAATCAGGGTTGGGCAAAAATTTGTGTATTGAAACTAAAGTTAAAAATTAGAACGTTAATCTTTATCATATAAACATGATTACGATTTCAATCATGAGCTTTCCAATCAGATTGAGCACCGATATGAGTAAATCATGACGATTTTCAGTTTCTATCATGATTACTTAACTGAAGTTATATTAGTAAGACAGATGCTTAGTTAAACTAACGATTTATTTGTTTTAATTATGTTATAAACAGGATTAGATTTTGCATAGCTACTAGCTCCATTATTTTTTCCCTGACGGAACAGAGGCGGTACGAGTAAGGTCAGTGTCAACAGAAAAGTAAAATAAGGTAAACAAATATGTCTGAATTTGTATGCAAGAAAGGCATTTGGCAATATTAAAGAAATCTGTTTGCACTAAAATATGTAAATAATAAGTTCAATGAAGGTAAATGTGTTTGGTTCCATTATTTTACTTTTCTATTAACACCGACCTATATACATCTAGGATAAATGGCTATTTGTGACAATGTTTTGGTAAAGGTATCACTTGGTGGTTGGCGCTTACGTCATAAAATGTATTATACAGATTCAATATTGTATTCGAGCAAAAAAAACGTATGTGCCAGCTGCCAAATGTTACCTTTACCAAAATACCGACACATTTGTTTGTTAATTTTTTGGTATGTGTACAAATTAATGCTCCCATTAAACTTTGAAACGGCCCGTTCGATTTCATTGCAGTTTTTGGTTACGGTTAAGGTAACTATCACACTGCTGCGGTTTCCGCATGCGGCGACGACGTTCGAGTGAGATAGCGCTTTGCATATGTATAGTGCTGTTTCCTTGACGGGTGGCTGATATATGTGTCAAAACGTTTAGTTTAAAAGCTAATACCGAGTAATATGGCTGTGATATGCAGATTAACGGACAGATGGGCGAGCGGGTCGCATAGCGCGTATATTCAAGAAATCTCAATCAAAGGTCTAATATATGTGCCGCTACTTAGTTGTGTAGAGTGCCCCCCTTAAAATATGTTTAAGGGGGGCACTCCATACATTCAACTAAATGTTAAAAGGATTTTTTGGAGTTTGACCTTGCATAACTTCGGGCCCAGACACGAGATTTTCCGAGATTTTAGAGATAACGTTAAAAACATCATAATGAAAGTATATAAGTTTCCACCGTATTATCTCTGATTCCGAGAGTTACCTTAATATCCTTAGGCTAATTTGAATTCTATTTTTATTCCTGATATAAAAAAAGGAGTTCGGTTCTACAATATCTACCCATTCTATCTGGTTTTGGACGAAAGTAATACATAATTTAATTTGGTAGATTATGTGGTAAATTCTCAATCTATCAAAATTTGTATTAAAATTAAATCAAAATTGATGATAATGTAAATGATAAAGTCAGATTAGGGCAGATTGAGCGGTCGTTTTAGTAACTGCAATAAAAACTAGAATTTATCGAGAATACTGATGTTTACCTCAATATCTGATCATATCTATATCGTAGAGTAGTTGCCTAAAATTATTTATTTACAAAAAAAACGACGAAGCCATTTTCAACCTCATATATATGTAGTCCACAATAGAGCATTCACTATTAACTGTTCATTGATTTCAGTTTGAAAGAAGTAGATAAATAAAAAATAAATAAATAAAGCAGTTAGATAAGAGTAACAAAATCCTCCCACACTTTTCGTTACCTATATTATGATTTAGTTGCTATTAGATAGGTCTATTTTGCAGAAACCTTTTTAGCTTGACAGGATTTTTACAAACCACTTTTTTTAATTAAATTACTCGCTATGCAAAATGTATAATAACGAAAATTTCTACAATTCAGAATAAAGGCTTTATATCCTTGTAATAATGTAAATCAACTTAAGAATATTCCATTCATATTAAACGAATCATGATTGACTTTAGTAGATTAGCATTACTTTAGTTTAAATCAGCACCCGTCGTTAATGATATATTCTTGGCGAAATTACTTGATTGTTTTGTGTTATGATTTAATCAGCGATGATTTAATAATGAGAATTTTTCATCAAATCACCGACTTCAATTATGAGTCCCCAACTCTGGAGCTCCTAGTGAGTATTATATTCTTTGCTCTGGAGCCAATGAACTTTGGCATCACACACGAATCGTAGAAATAAACCATTTTTAGCTACCATAGACAAATTTAAGCATTTACCTCTGATTTTGTCTTCGAATTGATGAATTCAGAACTGAATTTAGATCAAGTGTGTGGAGTGCCGAATACGGTTAACGGCGATCCAGACGTCAAGTTGGTTCCATTACGCGGTGAGTATAGACCCCTTTAGCTCAGTCACTCGCCGGATTTCAAATGGGCGAATCTGCCTCTGCCGGTGTAGGGTAGGACTACATTTACGAATGGATGTGCGAAACTGTGAATATTTTATGACATTCATGCTTTTTCGATTAGAAATCTATTATACTCTCGTTTGCAATATTTCACTTACCTCCCGGTGGTGAGTCTTCCCTAGGGAGTTATGGACTTTATACTAATTTATTAATAAATTTATGATTTATTTAGATATTTTTTGAAAAAAATTTTTTCACAAGAGTGATGAATAATTCGTAAGAGTACTGCAAACTTGAGTAACAAGGACCGTGAACAAAACAAAAATTAACCTGGTATTGTAGTGACTAGTTAGATATTATTATGTGTCGCCGGGAAGTTATATTATAAAAATACTACCCGTAAATATTCAAAGTAATGTATTAAATAAACAGTACTGCTTCTTTAAATTGACAATTTATTTGCCCTATATACGTAAATCAACCGTTAACAGTGTTGGTGCGATTTTTTTCTTTAATTTAATAAAATAAAAGATCGCTTCTCGCAGATTGACGGCAGTCGCACCGAGTCCTAACTGTATGAATAAATCGTAAATATTGTAATTAAGCTTTTAATGCAATGAAACATATGAATTTGAATGTGTCTTATTCGTGATAGAAAATGTGAGATAGACATATGCAATGACAGTTCAATGACAAGTCTGCACTCTTTTCGTGAGTTGTCAAATAGCTTTTTACAATTAAGACCTCTATGCCAGCCAAATATGGTTTGGTTTTGTATGTTGATGACATAATTTTGATTTTGTTATTATGTCAGATATTTATGCGGTCGACCTGTCATCCGATGTTAAAGCTTTCACAGTGGTTAGATATTTATGCCGGTGGCAGTAGTCACATAATTCTGATTTAGATGGGTAATCAGATATTTTTAAGCGGCCGGATCCGATATTTATGCTGATCGATGCAAAACGATGTTTATGCCGGCCACAAAGCATCACATATTTTTACCATGGAAGTGTCGTCATATACTTTTGCCCTCAATGGAGAATCAGATATTTTTGCAGGGCTGCCCATAGTCATATATTTATGCTGGTGACTGTACCATATTTATGAGACGATTTTTTCAATACGTATTTTTGCACTTGACTGTACAATACTGTCTTCTTACCGAATCGGTCATCATATGTCCCTTCTCCAGTCTCCCAGAGCCTAGATTCCTCGAATGAAACAGAACGCATAACATTACTTGGGAATGTGGGCCAATATTTTAATTAGGGTGCAATAATCGATTCCCTTCGAGCAGAGCCTTAGGTTTGGTTTGGTCGTGCTGGTCAGGGCTTTTATTTGTGTGTTTATCACGGATAGTTAGTTCCTGAATTATGGATGTTTTCTATGTAAGTATTTATCTATAACTATCTTTTATATATATACTCCGGAGACGCGACGAGCGGCAGGAGGCCGAGGACAGCGGCATAATGGAAGTGGTAGTGCGGGTAGTAGTTCGGAAACTCAAGACTGTCACTATTAGGAATCAGGATAGCCTAACACTAAACCATTATAGTTACGGAGCCCATGACACTGAACCTAGTTCGATAAGTCTCCTATATGAGATATGTACCTAGTCGGTTACTAAGTTCTGTTACTAGAGTTTTCACTAAATAAATAGGAATAGGTAGCAACATTTTAATTATTCATGTACATAATTTAGAAGCTTATTTAATAGTCAATAAATAACAATATATTTAATTGAAAATTAATTACGCAGCTTTTCATAATTCTATATAATATAACACTCGGAAAAAGGCGTGAAAAATATACGTCAAAATTACACTCCTTGTTCATGTTGATTTTAAATCCTATTTATTTTAATCACGTTTAAGACGCATCAGGCTTGCACAATTC
Source organism: Pammene aurita (assembly GCA_947086415.1). NCBI lineage: Eukaryota > Metazoa > Arthropoda > Insecta > Lepidoptera > Tortricidae > Pammene > Pammene aurita. Next base: position 8,752,120 of record OX352313.1, read on the forward strand.
GGTAGCTTTCTTTAGCTTCAATTTGGTATATGTATAGTTCACGTGGGACTATTTGATAAAATACTAGACTATACGTTGCAAGTCTGCTTGTTCCATAGCAGTCTAAATCTATATCTTTTGTGCAAAACTTAAAAATAGGCAATGTTTCAAATGGGAATATCTGTTAGATAAAATCGCAAGAAAATTAAATGGTGGTCACGCAATTACCTCTAATAAGCAGGTTTCTTACAAACAAGCAATGGAACCGTCTAAACAAAGGTGCAATATTTATTTGATGCACTTTTGTAAAGTGTAATTTTCTTAAATTTACCGCGTGTTTGCGTCTTCAGGCAATCTTGTGCGTTACAAGGATTTTAAATAGATTTCCCATCTGATTTGTATATTATTATATCATATTATGTTCATTAGAAATTAGGCTATTAAATAATTACTTTAAATTTTTATTTAAAACTTTATTTTATATTTTATCAGTCAGAAATCTGGTAACAGAACTTAGTAACCATCTAGGTATAATTAGTCGCTTCTTTAATGGGGGAATACGAAATGCCGATGCTGCAATGCAAAAAAAGTGGTGGCGTATTTTTTTTCTTTAAAAAAAAAATCGGTTTCTAATACGATAAGTCTCCAAGATTTCCTTTGTTCCTCGAAGCAGGGGAGGGGTAGGGCTACACGATAATGCGGTGCTGCAAGCCCCTGTGCGTGGCCTTGTCTGTTGTCAGTGGCAGCAGCATCAAAAGATTGTAGATGTATTAAAAAACAAAGCGCCTGAATATGCGTATGAAAAAAAAAGAAACGGCGTAAGAAAAAAAACTCAGCGGGACTTATCTTTTGTTATCTGAAACACTATTAGAACTAAATTGCGTAGATTACACTATGATACACAGGGGCGTATTTACCCTAGGGCCAAGAGGGCCATGGCCCGGGGCGGCAGGACGCCAGGGGCGGCGTATGTCGCCTTAGTGCGCTTTCACATTATCCGATCCGATATCGGATGTAGGATAGGACTACAGGGAAGTAAATATGTGTACTTTTGTATTTTTCCAATCCTTTAACTAAACTTTATCACTAAAACAATACGTTCACGCAAAAAGGCGGACTTGGCGTCATAAGGCACTCTCTAGCAACTGCCTTTCTAATCGGGGCCCTCCGACATCCGATATCGGCGATGCACTTCCGATATCGTTGGGCATGTCGGAACCCCCGATAGCTGTCGGACCGATAATCTTTACTTGTGTGCGTGCAAGAGGTGGTATACATTTGCTGTAGTGTGCGTGATGCCGCCGGCGCGTATTTTGAATTTCGAATGCTCGAAATAATCGGACACCAAATTTTAATACGATTTTTTTAGAACACAAACAGCCATGAGATCTAAATATAATAATAATATTATATAAGCAGTAGGTATAAATACATAATGTAGGTGTAGGTAGTTCAGGAATAAATACCATACGTGAATATATACAGGATGGATTTTCTTCCCGAGGGCAGCTACCAGATCCCGTGCTGCTACGCAAAAATGGTCTTAGAAGATCTGTAGATTTCAAATTAATGAAGTTTACAGATTTTGGAAACACCATACGTACATGTTGCGAGAAAAAGGTAATTTTTTGAGAAACTTTTTTTTTAATGCCAATCGATTCCATTCCAATCCAGAATCAAAAGCTTGTATAGGACCAAAAAACAATTCTGGCTAGAAAAGCCACAAATCGAGGAAAACTTGATTTTGTATGAAAATCAAAACTTTTAAATTTCACATGCTATTTTTTTATGCCAATCGATTCCATTCCTATCCAGTATCAAGTTTCCTAGGGGTTCTACTTACTGTAATGTAGGTAATAAAAAGTCACGAATTGAAGAAAACATTTTCCTTACCTTCCTTACTATGGAGAAATTAATAACTATTATTTGCCACAGTTAAACCCCGTCTCTCTAACCGTAACGTAGTTTGAATGCTGTTACTGTAATGTTTTCATACATACAGTATTATGGTCCTTAAACGTAACAGGACTGATTGGCGAGATAGAAAAATGTGAATAAAATTTCACTTTTTTAATGTCTAAAAAAGTTTGTCAAATATGACCTTTTTACTCGCATCCTGTATGTTTTTTCTAAAATCTGTAAACGCCAATCTTTATTAATTAAAAATTGGGGAAGACTAAGAACATTTTCACGTAGCAGCACGGGTTCTGGTAGCTGCCCTCACTAATCCAAAAAGAAAATCCATTCTGTATATTAAAAAAAATCTTATAGAATGATTTTTTCACGTATACCTACGTATTTTTGACATTACTGGAAAGCATTGACTATGGATAATTTTATATGGGTCTATGCGGTCGTCACACTGCTTCGCATCTCGCAGCGGCGTCCGTTGATGCGTTTTTTAACTTTGTATGTAGAATCTTGATTTTGTATAGAAAAATCGCATGGTACGACACACTGGCTCCGCCTCGACGCGCGGAGGAGCGAGACGCACGACGACTCGCGCGCTCGGACGGAGACGCGGTGCGTGCCGCAGGGTATGTCACACCCAGCTCCGCAGTGCCGTACGGATTTTAGTTCAAGAAAGGACGTAGGCGCAATGGATATCAACGTCTATAAGTTTATTTTTGAAATTGAAAGTCGTTCGTTTAATCATAATCTAGGAATTCTTGTAAAAGTATAATTGAAGATTGAAGTAGTAAGTACATTATTACTTACTTGAATGTAAGCCAACGCTTTTCTTCCGCTGTAATAGAACGTCGAAAATTTGTGTCCCGGCCAGTAATAATCACTCCAATTTTGCTTAGCAAATAATCAAATGACGCGGTTGACATACGGGTGCAATTAAAAAAAAATTCTTCGTGTTGCCTTAAATCTTGGTAATCTGTAGCAAAAGACCCACCCATTTATAGGTCTGGTTTGTAAATAGGGATGTACCCAGTGTCTTCTGCGTTTTATGATTCGATTGTACAAAACCCAAACTGAAAGTATGACCGCAGCGTTCTGAATAAGTTCCGTGTCCATTTTATCGACAAATAGGAACTATTTTCACCTTAACGTTCGAATGTGAAATGAACGCGAGACGGAAGTAACGCGGGACGTCGCGCATCGTAGCTCCGGACGGAAATGCGGAGAAAACTCGGACGTTGGTGCGTTGTCTCCGCATGCGAGTCCGTTGCTCCGCGTCTCGCAACGAGACGCGGCGGCAATGTGACAACCGCCTAAAATCTAGCAAACCGATTTTTTGTCAGTCCAAGTAGCGAGTTCTCAGTTCGAGGCGGACTATACTAGTAATAATTTTAATGTCTAAGACTGAGCAAAATTTTACCCACACATATTATGAGCGGCAACTGGTTTGTTTTTTTTTTGTCTCATTATACTCATAGGTATATTAATAGTTCCATCTCACTTTGTTGCCCCGTCATGTCGCTCTTGTCTGTAGAGGCCTGATAAATTGTAACGTCTATAGGACCTCCGCCGTTTATATGTCGGTCCGACAGTATCGGATGCAAGGTATCGGATATCGGATGTCGGTCCGACATGCAGTGGCGTAGCTAAGGGTGGGGCGTGGGGGTCGCATCAGTACTGTCAGCTATAAAATTTGTAATAGTGTGGCATGTAATAATAATATGTAGGTGAGTAAGTTTTTTTTCATTTAGAAAGATTGTAGGGTTTTTTATAAAAACTTCAAAACGATGGTTAATCAAGATTATGATAATGCAGCAGTTACATGGGGGAGTGCAAGCTATTATTAAAAAGAAAAACATTTTTTGTTGGTTGTATAGATCATTCAAATTCCATTGTATGGGGTCAACATTTGTTCGTACAAAATGTAATTTTTCGGAGCAGTAGAAGCAATATTCAACTTTTTTCTGCTTCCACAAGCCGCTAGGAAGTGCTTCTCAAACACAGCAAAGTATTAGTTGAAAAGCTTTCTACAAGGCGCTGGAGTACACATTATGCTGCAATAAAAGTATTGGCTGAACATTTTGATGGGATACTTAACAAGCAAATTTTGATACCAAAGGAGCTGCTCAAAACCTTATGCCTGTAAGTATGCAGTGCAATTTCACATTTCTTTGCTATATTTGTTTTAGGAATGTTGTGCTAAGGGAATTATGCGACTCTGGCTGGACTATTTGAAATTAATTGTTAAATGGTAATTTACAAGATCTTCCGAATGTAATTAGGTACATGCATGAAGTTTAAATTTTAACGAAATATTTTTTATTATGATGGTTATTGCCATAATATTATTCTACAAACACATTTTTTTAATTTAGTTAACATTTATTTGCTTAAAACAATACTTAAAAAGTGTAAAAATTTCGCGCAAAAACCTAATAATCTAAACGCAACGCTATTGGTCGAACGTACTCGTGACGTCACATACTTGACAGATTTGTTATTTTGTTCGTGGCAGACACTGGATTTAGACGAAAACTGATTAAAAATTGTTTCTGTGGTGATTTAGCAGCTTTTTGCGGTTATAATTCAAATATCGGCACTTAAAGATGAATTTGAGGTAAGCATTATGATGGGTTTCCATTGGGTTTCAATAAGTTTGCTCTTAAATAAATGTCCTCCATTGGTTCCTTACAAATACGTCAAGCTAGTTTTATTTAGAACTAACCTAGTTTGCATAAGTAAGATGATACTATACTTTTTAATGAGGTTGGTAAATGGTAGATTATGTAATCCGATGATTAGAATATGCATTATACACTGTAATATGTAGATTAAAGCTTAGTATCTGAACGAACGCTCGCTCGCTCAGTCCATGAGTCCAGTCAGTTTCAGTTGTGCTAATGTCAAGTCAATGTCATTATCCCCGCCGGTAATCGTCCTATAAACTAAAACACCCAGAATACCCAGATAGATACATAATACATCAATGCCCAGCACATGCCCAGATACAGCAGCACTGCCATTTCTCATTTATAATAATATAATACACTACAACGCAGGTACAATGACGGATACTACGGATAGCGGATTTGTAAAGACGCAACTGGACAACTTGCCGAATATAATGCATTTATGATGTCGTCGTATTTCACCAATAATAACAATGTTTGCCTGCCAAGATGAAAGTAGCGAAAACTGCAAGGTAATTATAATTTTTAATCTATTACTTACTTATGTGTAATGATTAAAACTGTAAATCCAAAACAATAACCTATACGTAACCTTGTCTTTATTTTGAAACTGCTACTTAAACTGTTGTCCTACGTTTATATAAATTACTTACCTACTCCAAAAACCGTAACAGGCATGTAATGTTTTGTGAGCTGTGATGTGAAGTGTTATTGCATAATTATAATCATTATTTTCTTTGTGAAACACAGGTACTTGAAATGATGTTACAATAGACATGACATGACCATTGGCTATGTGCAAGTATGCTGAGATGGTGATATGTAAAAGCTAGAATCACCCCGGAGCTACCAAATCAAAAATTGTACTGTAACAAAACAGAAGGAAAAGTTAAATCTGTAAACAGTGAAAACATTGTGCAGCACACGTGGGTAAGGATACATATTTGATTTTCATTTCTGTAAGGAGAGTAACTGACTGGCTAGAGCCATCTTATAGTAGGAGTTCGGCTTAGTGTTGTGAGCAAATGTGGTTAGGTTACCCGAGATAGATTAATTAAAATCTAAATTTTGATGGAGTCACCCACCGCTGCTGCTTTTGAGCTTGTGTCCATTCCAGCCTGACATAACAAGGATATATGAATGGTCTAATTATTAAAGCTATTATATAATTGTCATGTGAACTGATTTGCCAGGGCATAGTTAATTTTTTTGTATTAAACATGCCAAAGGTCCAATCCCATTTATGTCTGCATTACTGATGCTATATACATACCTATGGCAGTGTTTATAATAAATCTATGACTCTAGTACAGTATCAGATTTATTGGAGCACCCAAGATAGTCATAAATATCTGAACAATGCCTGTCACGGTGATAAAGTCCATAATAAGATATTTTTAAGTACCTTGGTCGCTCTGGTATATTTTATAATAACCGTACAACAATATAGTACAGAAAGATATTAAATAGTTTATTATATTGTTTTAGGAAGATTGCATGGCTACACCAGTGCAGCGGACCAACCAACAACTAGCATCAAATATAATTGCAAGAAATCCAAACTATCATCAGTTGGTACTAGCCTTAAATTGATTAAGGTCAAGGATATATGTAGTACTATTACAGAGTATATGTATTAAATAGAGACGCAACGTCTAAGAAATTTTTGAGGCTCCAAGGTGCCAAGTCTGAAGATAGAGCAAGCAAGTTATTGAATGGACATTGTTAGTTTTATAAATTAACTAGTCTCTGCTAGTTTCAAGTAATGTTAATTAAGATTTATGTGCAGTACTTACTATTTCTAACACTATCTTTCTAGCTGCTTTCATGTACCTACCTACTACCCCTATTATTGAATAAAAATAAAAGATATGTAAAATAAAAATCTTTTTATTATTAAACACAACCTGCATGTTTACTTAACTTATCCACAGCCTACCATTATTACCTTGTCTATTACAGATATTAAACTATGGTCTACTGTAGCGTGGGGCTTCAACATGTGGAGCTCTCGGAGCCTATAGCATTTAAGTATAGCAAAACTCCTTTCTTTAATTGAAGTGGAACTTTTACCAGACTTTCCTTCATTATTTTATGTTGAATGTCATTTTCTGTATCCTCTTCCACCTGAAATGAATACATATTTTTATTTTACAAATCTGTACCAGAAAATAAGTTTTAAAAGAAAACCTTTCTTAATGTTAGTAGTTGGTACAATATCGTAATAATATGGTCCTACATTGTTCCAAAATTGGCTCCATTGTTGGTAATCCTTAACAAGGTATAAAAAAAATGCAGCAGTACATAGAATATAAATTATAAACTTATATAGGTATGTCATATACCGTCGCCATCATTCTACATGCACTTTATCGCCTTGACAATATAGGCGTTGTTCAGATATTTGTGACCACACCGATATACCTGATGGCGAATTTACAAAGGAAAAAGGTGACCTAGGCCTCCGGTACCCAGGGCTGAGATCGAACCAGCGTCTTCTGCATTCGCAGCATTCATTATATAATGATTTCTTAAGTAACGCACCGTTCCCAGTGCACCTACACTTGCAAGTAACGTTATTAAGGTATATGTATAATTGTAGACACGACATTACTCTAACTAGGTATAAATATATTTGAATACAAGATAAATAGGTATTTACTTACGTTGAAGCGATCTTCACAGCAATAAAAAGTCGTAGTCTTCTCATCATTTTGCACCATGGTTTACAAGTTTTCATGTCTTTCGACAGATATAAAACACCTTATTGGGTGCACTTATTATATAGTTCATGCACTTTGGCACTAGATAATACCCGTATATATGGGTTTTTTAGTTTCATCCATGGTTTAAGCGAAAATAACTTTGAAATATTTGAAACACCAACTGAAGTAGGAACTAATCTCATACTAACTTGATACTAACCTATAAAATTTTGTGAGATGTGACGTCATCACACTGTCATTTTCGCGCCAAAAATTATGAGCGTTCCAACCGCTCAAACTTTTTTAAGATTTTCAATCTTTTTTTATTAAATAACGAAAAGCTTTTTGAACGAATTTTTGTTTTACCTAGTGTTAAAACAATGTAAACAGTTAAATAAAAAAATAAAAAAAATTCATGCATGTACTCAATTGTGGTACTAAATTTGCCTCAAGTGAGAGGAGTTTAAGCTAATTTCTTTTTTAGCAAAACAAAATTTAAATTTTGATGATGGGATTTCGGAGTTTGCTTAAAGCTTGTTTTTTTTTACAATTTTTTAGTAACTAAACTTGTTTCACACATCATTGATTTGTAATAAAATAATGAATAAAAAAACAATCATAAATTATATAAACTTTTTTTATTATTACTATTTTATTACCTGCTATTACTTTTAATTTTAACAGATTTGGTTTTTTTTTCTATACCACGAAGATGGTAAACAAGCAAACGGCCCGCCTGGTGGTAAGCAGGCTATCGTAGCCTATATAAAGGATGTAACAAGAATACTGGTGATCCGTTTAAGGGCATATTTGGTATCGTATTGCGAGTAAGAAAGAGTAGGAGAAAAACAAATTGGTCGCAATTTTTTTTGTATGGAACTAGGGAATGCAATAACCGATGAAATTTCATAACCAGTGGTGCTGTCGGTTATAATCGTAAATGTAGTCATACTTGCTGCAAATCACTCGCCAAAATAGAGTAATAGGAAAGAAACCTAAAATTATTATAGAGTATAGAAATCATAGTTCCAGACGAAAAGCTATGCGTGATTTTACAACCTTTTATGACACAATTTTACGTAAAAAACGGTTTCGGTTATAACCGGTTTGCATTCCATATATGGGAGTTATGGGACACGTCGTCCCAGCTGGCCAACCCTCCATACAAAGTCGATTTTATTTTCGCAAGCAATTTTTTTTTCTTACATTTTAATAATAATAATACGATACCAATTATGCCCTTAAAAGTATCACCAGCATTTTTGTTACAACTTGTTTACGCCCGCAACTCCAGAGGTGTCCCATGCGCGTCGTCAACCCTAATAATATAATAAATAAATGAGGATGCACTGTGATTTTTGGGGTGACACTACATTATCCGCACCGGGTGCCACCCATGCTAGCTACGCCACTGCCTATCCTACATCCGATATCGGATCGGATAATGTGGAAGCGCACTTACGCGCTGCATTCAGGGCGCCGGTCAGTCAAGTACCGGCCCATAAGGCCTTTGTGGCCCGGGGCGCCCAATTTTAAAATACGCCTCTGATGATACAGATCACACAAGTACAAAAATACTTTCTAATCACAAAATGATCTTAAACACTTTAACTACGAAAAGCATTGCCTGATTTTAGGCATCAGGAAAACGAGGAGAGTTCCCAGCTTGCGTCCGTGTGCTACACAAAATACCACTCGTTACTAATTAATATGCCCGAACCGACCCGACCCGTCTAGCTATTAGATGAGACCGATAATTGTGATTACAGAGGTTATGTACGCCGATGACCTGTGCTTTGTGGCGAATCATCTGATGGACTTCAGAATCTCGTCTCTGTTTTTGATGAGTCTTGTCGAAACGAAAATTCGGTCTCAAGATAAGCGTCAGCAAGACAGAAGTCATGGCGGTAGACTCATTACCATTACCCAGTGACGAGCCTTTTGATATACACCTTGGTGACAATAAACTAAAGCAGGTCGAGAAATTCAAGTATTTGGGCAGCACACTGTCGAATAAGCATGATTTTGACGCGGAGATAAGCAACAGACTGTGCAACATCTGCAGCTTTTGGCAAATTGGTGCCCAAAATTGTTCGTACCTATGACGTCAGCCTAACGACGAAGGTTTCTGTGTATATGCATGCCATAGCGCTTCTCAATTTACTAGATTCTTCGGAGACGTGGGTTATCGCAGACATTATGGGCGTGCATTGGTCAGATCGCGTAAGGAATACTGTGGTACTTCGGCGTGCTAATGTTGAATTGAGGTGTACTTTATGCGTCGGCAGCTGCGGTGGTGTGGCCATGTTTCGAGAATGTCTGAGAGTAGGGTAGCGAAGCGCATTTTCTATTCTGAACTGCAGGACGGCAAGCGAAAATCAGGCAGCCAGTTTCTCCGTTATAAAGATGTTCAGAAGAGACGTATGAAGCGATGCAATATCGAGACCTCTGAGTGGGAAGCACAGGCGGCGAAGCGTCCGGAGTGCAGATGGTTGTTGCACCTAAGATTTCGAAGAACGACGAAAAGTAGACCTCGACAACAGACGGGATGATCTGAAAGCTCGACTACCTGCAGCCTTAACTTACCTACCTAGACGGAGTCCTGACATGCCCTCGGTGTGGGCGTACACTGCATACTAAGATTGGCTACTGCAGTCAAATGAGGGCGCACGAGCGGGCGGACCAGCTTAGTTCCCGCAACTAAAGAACATTTATGCAGTCGCTGTGGCCGAAATCGGCTAGGAAGAAGAGAGATATATATATATATATATAACGTCGCCTAGTATCCACAACACAAGTCTTATTGAGTTTACTGTGGAACTAGGTTGGTTTGTGTAAGATTGGCCATTTACATTTAATTTATTGGCCATACATTTTTGTTGGAGTGCGGGAGGATGAGTTGGTAGTGAAAGAAAGTCACCAGACTCCAGTGTTTACTTATTCTACGACCACTTTAGTTACCAGCGAAACACAATGAGTTTTATAATATTGGTAGTTTTTAACGCAAAAATGATATAATTAGTTAACATTTTTTATGGCTTGTGTTTTTTTTTTATGCAGATGCATTCATGTACTAAGGTCTATCAAATTATACATATACTAGCGACCCGCTTCGGCTTCGCACGGGATACAAAAAGGTTATTGTGGGTTTATTATCCCTAAGAGATAGACATATGTCTATCTAACATCGCGGACTTTTTTGTAGACTAGTTAAAGCAATGACGCGTAGTTTCAGTGACCGCGAGGCAACCGGATGGCTCGCGGTATTTAAGCTCCTGAACTGATGAGGAACCAAAATCCCCCGTATTTCCGCTTCAGTCCAGGTTGGGTCAGTTTGCGTTGCACAGGGCAGTTCTTCATCACTTCAGGAGCTTAAATACCGCGAGCCACCCGGTTGCCTCGCGGTCACTGAAACTATGCGTCATTGCTCTGGATAAACCTTTTTAAGGTGTACAATAGTACATTATTTTGATCTGTCTCTTAGGGTTTCTGCAAGCGTTTGCAATGTAAGCACAAAAAAATGTGTTTATTTACGACATCATTACGGATAACTCGCTGTTTCATAAGGAATTAAAAAGTTTTTTATTGAGAGGTTGCTTTTACACCATTGATGAAATATTTCACAATGTTTAATGTTATATTTAAAAATAGAGTGTTTTTAACTGTTTTTGTGTGCGCGCGCGCACGTGTGTACATATGTGTATGTGTGTGTGTGTGTCCTAGTTTGTAATAGTTTAACTAGTTTTAATTTAATTTAAGGTTGTATTTCAAACACAATACCTGTATTGTTAGTGAATAAATACTATGAGTACTATGACTATGACATCACATTAGAAACCTCTAAAATTATCAGTGTTTATACAATATAAACCTATATTATGCATGTATTATACAATATAAACCTTCCTATTGAATCCCTCTATCTGTTAAAAAAACCGCAACAAAATCCGTTCCGTAGGTTTAAAGATCTAAGCATACATAGGGACAGACAGCGGAAAGCGCCTTTGTTTTATAATATGTAGTGAAGTAACGCAATAGTAGATTTAATAATGCGGAAAGTTAAAGAGTTTTTCCGGAAAGAGAAATGCCGTAATTTATATAGGAGCACATACATTCTACGGCACTTCTCTTTCCGTGTCCGGTCGGGACTAACAATCTTAACGTCACAAATATTACATTTGATTTTTATTTTATTATTGGATAGCTCTGAACATTTATAGCGAATCTTTTGAAAAAAAAATACTAAACTAACATAAGATGGGTCTCATGCATAAAGTTCTAAACAGAGGAGGCGGCTTCGCTTCATCTTTCTCACACATATAAAATTGGTGCACATAAATGCAAAACTCTCTCTCTCTCTCTTGACTACGCACCCACACTAACACAAAGTTCCACGCACCCTTCAAAACACTAAAATAGGTAGTCGACTTTACATATATGTGAACATATGGCTCTTTATCGGATGCAGTCCTTTAAATATGAATAACTGTCAAACGTCAAAATTGTTATTGCCTGTCAATATAGAAAACGATTGTATTTAAATCGATTCTGTAAACGAAGATTTGGACTAAGAGCTTGCCACGCAGATATGACACAATAATGAGAGCAACAAAACCCGCCTGGTTAGATTGCTGTAGGTACTATCCTTATTGGTAGATCCGGGCATCTGGCAGCTTTTAATGGGTGGAGGTCAGAGTGGCAGACTAGCAAAATTTTTGAATTGGAAAATAGTAATATCAAAATAGGTAAAAGGATTCCAATTTCACGGAGCTCTTCATTCACTGAGTACGATGAACGAAATGCGTGTAATCGATTTGTGAACTAGTTTTTATGAACGGATTTGACTTTTCTGCCTATCCTTTTGACAGCGGGGAAATGTACCTACCTAAGCGTACTCCATAAATGTAGAACTTTATGGTCTAACGTGAATTAAATTAATTTATCTTGAGGTCCGACGGTTCAACACAGGTTACACTAGTCAGTTTAGCGGAACACTGTCTCAGCAAATAACAAGAAATAAGGGTCGTTGGGTTTACGATATCCATCTGTGTTGAGCGAGGTTCTGGTCGGATCTAGGGTCAGTTACAGACGGCGTATTCCTGGTTTCCTGGTATGGACAAGTCTGAATACATTTAATGTGACTAAAAATGTTACGCCTTGGTAATAAAGTCGTGACTACATATTTTTGTCACATTAAATGTATCCATATTTTCAGACGTGACTGTAGTGACTGTATCTATATCTTTACTAACTTTCCGCCCGCGACTTCGTTCGCGTATAATACGGTTCCCAAACGGAGTTTCACTCCCTCTTGTATCTTCTTAAAATATGTTTTTTGGTATGAGAACTATATTCCACAAAACATAAATTTTTAAGTCTGTCACAAAAAAAAGTAAATCTCCACACAAACTTTCCACCACCAACCACTATTATTATTTTTTATTAACAGTAAACGAACGTAAATCAAACATTTAAACCCCTTTTTACCCCCTTAGGAGTTATTTTTTTCAAAATCGTTTCTTATCACTTGTACACAGTGTAAGTGTAACCTTATCTGCAATTTTCAACCTTCTAGCTTCAGTAGTTTCGGCTCTGCGTGGATCAGTCAGTCAGTCAGGACAGACATTTATATATATTTATATTATAAACAACCTAATCTAATGGAATTAAACGTTGTGCTGCCAGTATTGACCGGAAATAAATACAATAATGTAAACACTTACGAGTAGAAACATCGTTGCCAGCATCTTCAGTTGGCAGGCCCCCGGGCTCATCTGATGAAAAACATGCCTTATTACAAGGAGAACAGGAGTCAAACAATGTAAATATACTATTTGGCAATAGATTGAACATTTACTCCAAAACGCGCATTTTCCCTTTAAAAGAGTAGGTTGTGTGTTAGTGTATGTCAGCTTATGCAAAAAGTATTTTTAGTTCATGTGTGGCGACAGCTATTTAATATTGCATCCGAGGACGTACCCAAAGGAGAGATCACGACACCCTTTGGGCTTTTCGAGTTCCCATTTATGAGCTTTGGTTTGCGCAATGATCGCAAACATTTCAGCGGTTAAGCAAGCATTTCGTAAGTTAGCATTTGATTCCCTTAATGGCCTAAGTCATCCTAGTGCTAGGAACACCATCAGGTTGGTGACTAAGCGTTACGTGTGGCCAGGGATAAAAAATACTGTAGGGATTGGGAGCGCGGGTGTATTCCTTGCCAGCGGTCTAAGGTTTCACGGCATGTCCACTTCTCCACGCACCGGTCCACGGTTTTAAGCCACCCGCTGGTAGGTTTTCGCATGTCCACGTCGATCTTATTGGCCCTTTGCCTATGTCGAACGGTTTTAAATACTGTCTCACGGCTGTAGATAGATTTACGCTTTGGCCTGAGGCAGTACCTTTACAGAACATTACGCGGAAAGCGTTGCCAAGGCTTTCATTTCGACATGGATCGCGCGTTTCAGTTGCCCTCAAAATGTCACCACCGACCGTGGAAGGCAATTTGATTCAAATTTGTTCCGACAGATTGCAGCAATTACTGGGTCCCGTCATTTGCAAACTACTGCGTATCATCCGGCAGCGAATGGATTAGTGGAACGGTTTCATCGCCAGCTCAAGGCTGCCATAATGTGCCACGCAGATGAATGTTGGACTGAAACCCTTCCACTAGTACTTTTGGGAATCCGTAGTGCGTGGAAGGAGGACCTGTCTGCTTCGACCGCCGAGTTAGTTTACGGCGAGACGTTAAGACTTCCCAGTGATTTACTGCAACCTACAGCTGACCAACTGACCGACTACACTGACTTTTTATCACGTTTGCGTCAGCATATGAAAAAGTTACAGCCATCCGCAGTTAGTCGTCATGGTTCCGCCAAAATTTTTATTTATAAGGACTTCGCATCTGCAACGCATGTTTTTGTTAGGCAAGATTTAGTTCGTAGGTCGCTACAGCCACCTTATGCTGGCCCCTATAGGATTGTCGAAAGGTCGGACAAATATTTCAGGATTGATGTCGCCGGTAGGGAATTTTCCATCTCGATAGATAGGTTAAAACCCGCCTACATTTTGTCGGAAGCACCTAACCCTACCAAAATGTCATCAACCGTGTTGCCTAGTTCCGTTGCCGCTCCTTCAGAACGAAAAGTGTCTCGTTCTGGGCACCGTATACGTTTTCCCGATAATTATCAACCCTAAAGGTCTCCGGGGGGGCTGATGTGGCGACAGCTATTTAATATAAAATATTGCCACTATAATTTTCTAAACATTGTAAATAATTATATATATTAAGTAATGTCTATTATAATAAAAATACCGTTGCGACTCCGCGCGGCGCGAGCGCAGCGTACAAGATCTTCTTATCGTTCGGCCCGCTTCGCGATACTTCAGCGGCCATCGCGAGCATTCGTGCGCGCTCGGAAATCCCAACCAGTAAGCAATTTACTACTCTCGAGGCTAACCGTTACTGCTTACGCGCCGACTCGCTAAGCATATTGTTTTCAGTTTGCTTTGTGCACCGTTTTGCGCTTTTAGCTTTCGCTGTATAGACGCTTTCTTTATGTACTTTTCCTATCTCCTGTGCTTGGTATACACTCACTTGCCAGAATTTAATTTGCCATAATAGTCAACAGCCCATAATTATTGTTTCCCATAATTACATATGCAATACTTATTGTTTACTATATTAGTCACGTGCCAGAAACTTTGTTTCCCATAAAATCAATTTCAATAATATCATTTGTCATGATCATTGTAAGCCATAATTATCACTAGCCATAATATCAGATCTGTCTATTGGGCAGAGCCAGCTCGCCAAATTAAAAACTGAGGATGGTAGAATCGTTTCGGGAGATAGAGGACTTTTATGGACAGCTATACACATCAACTAGCAAACCTGAAGTTGATCTGGCGGAAGACCCTAGAGCTAGACTGACCCGACATTATACCGAAGACATCCCGGACATCAGCCTGTACGAGATTAGAATGGCTCTTAAACAGCTCAGAAACAATAAGGCAACTGGTGAAGACGGAATTACAGCCGAACTTCTGAAGGCGGGTGGTAAACCGGTCCTTATGGCCCTTAAGAAGTTGTTCGACTCCGTTTTACTAGAAGGGAGAACGCCTAAGGCATGGAACAGAGGTGTGGTGGTATTGTTCTTCAAAAAGGGTGATAACGCGTTACGGCGTTACTGAAGAACTACCGACCCATTTCACTTCTGAGCCATGTCTATAAACTGTTTTCAAGAGTCATTACGAACCGTCTCGCACGCAGGCTAGATGACTTCCAGCCTCCCGAACAAGCCGGTTTCCGAAGAGGCTTTAGTACCGTAGACCACATCCATACGCTCCGTCAGGTTATACAGAAGACTGAGGATTATAACCTGCCCCTCTGCTTAGCGTTCGTGGACTATGAGAAAGCCTTCGATTCGATCGAAACCTGGGCTGTACTACAATCTCTCCAGAGGTGCCAAGTGGACGATCGCTATATCGAAGTGCTAAAGTGTTTGTATGAGAACGCCACTATGTCAGTCCGACTCCAAGACCAGAACTCGAAGCCTATTCCGTTGCAGCGGGGAGTCAAGCAAGGAGATGTTATTTCTCCTAAACTGTTTACCGCTGCACTGGAGGATGTTTTCAAGACTCTGGACTGGAGAAGGCTAGGCATCAACATAAACGGCGAGTATATCACTCACCTTCGGTTTGCTGACGATATAGTAGTCTTGGCTGAGACCATGGAGGATTTGAGTACGATGCTCGATGACCTCAGTAAAGCCTCCGAGCGAGTTGGTCTAAAGATGAACATGGATAAGACGAAGATCATGTCAAATACCCATGTAGCACCAACTCCCGTTACAATCGGAGACTTTACGAGTACATTCGAAGTTGTGGACGATTATATATACTTAGGACAGACTGTCCAGTTAGGTAGATCCAACTTCGAGAAAGAGGTCAATCGACGAATCCGACTCGGTTGGGCAGCATTCGGGAAGCTACGGCACATCTTTTTGTCCAATATTCCGCAGTGTCTCAAGACGAAAGTCTTTGACCAGTGTGTGTTGCCAGTGATGACATATGGAACTGAAACGTGGTCGCTTACAATGGGCCTCATAAGAAGGCTCAAAGTCACCCAAAGGGCAATGGAGAGGGCTATGGTTGGAGTCTCTCTGCGTGATCGCATCAGAAATTAGGCCATCCGCAGCAGAACCAAAGTAACCGATATAGCCCTCCGAATCGCTAAACTAAAGTGGTAGTGGGCGGGGCACATTGCTCGTAGAACCGATGGCCGTTGGGGCGGAAAGGTTCTCGAGTGGCGACCACGAACCGGAAGGCGCAGCGTGGGTAGACCCCCCACATTGTGGACTGATGACCTGGTGAAGGTCGCGGGAGTCCGCTGGATGCGGGTGGCGCAGGACTGGTCATTGTGGCACTCTTTGGGGGAGGCCTATGTTCAGCAGTGGACGTCTTTCGGCTGATATGATGATGATAATATCATTTACCATCCAAATTGCTTTGCAGAAAGTAGGTTAGAACTGTGATCCCCAAAAAGCGAACGGCTGCCAGAAAGTAGGTTAGGTTAGAACTGTGACCTCCTATAAAATAAAACGGCTACCAGAAAGTAGGTTAGGTTAGAACTGTGATCCCCCAAAAAGCGAACGGCTACCAGAAAGTAGGTTAGGTTAGTTTGTAAATATTTTTAGAGCGCCTACAGGAATATAGTGAGCAAATGCATTGTTTGCATGCATGGACTAAATATTCTATTAAATAGTATTAGTAAATTAATAATATGGACAACAATACGTATGGCACGCGTAGATTCTGAAATCGAATTATCGGGTAAACAAAGAGTATGTCACATCATTTTTATGGTAAACAAACCATTCGGGCAAATGAAATTCGGGCAAATATAATTCGGGAATATGAGTATTATTTTACATAATTTTCGGGCAAACAATAGACAACCCCTGTGCTTACTTTAACTTTCTTCTTCTTGTAAATATTGTGCTGTGCTTTGACTGTTATTTCTTTCCTTTGTGCTTGTGACTCTTATGTTCCACATTATGTAATTGACAATACATAATGTGGAACTAGCTTGTTTTCGTTATCTCGTTAGGCTAGTCACCCACACATGAATAATTATCAGATTAAATCTACACCTACGGGCATCTGGGTTCATTACTTTACATTCTTTTTAAGTATATGTTTCCATACACTAGTGTTCACTTAAAAACATTTATTTTGTAACAAAAAGGAAAATACAAAAAAACACAAAGGAAACTTAGGCTCTTCCACTCGTAAACAAACCGGTGGTTTATGACCATGACTATGAGACATGAATAAAGCTCAATTTACCTTTAACACACGATTCTCCCTCCAGCCACTCCTGCAACCTGGCCTGGCACTGCTCCACTTGCATCTTGAAGAGGCACGCCTCCCGCAGGCGCTCCACACACTCCATACAGATCCCACTCTTGCCATCACAGCTTGGTGTAAGCTGCAATACATAAAAAAAAAAAAATAAACAGGTCTTTTTCTCCTGTTACATTATACAAAACTATACAATCTAATTATAACTGATTTTACTTTTTAGTTGTCCATTGATTCCTGTCTTATTGTCTAGAGTATAGATCTGCCGGATACTAAAAGGCAGTCTTCTGTAACATTTTCTTCTCAGAAGGCTGCCTGTAAGTATTCGACAGCAGAGATGCAACAGAAAATGCTTGGAACCATTAGCTGGGAAGCCATATATCCGGCCACTGGATATTCCGCCTAAAGATTTACCTACAGTTAAACTAACAAGAGCATGCAGGCGGCCCTCAGTGCAAGGTGCAACCTCTTCAAGAAAAGAAGCTATCTAATTTCATGTCAATTAATAAACTGATATAGATAACTGATGATGATGAAATTGAGAAATAACTTGTTAAGTTGTTTATTAATTTTATTCATTCCGTTTTAATAAGTAGTAGTAGTATTTAATCAATTGGCCTATACTTTTATGTAATCTTCGCATATCTGTTTATTACAATTATAGGAGACACCCTGTATCGAGACTTACGTTTATTAAGAAGCATTCCTCTAGCATAGCGGAGTAAATTTCCGATATTCCGAGACTGGTGTACGGCGCCTTCATATCTCTTGCTGAAGGCCGCTGCAGGCAGCAGTGACACTGATTTGTCGACCCCATTTTATAACATACAGTTTTTATGAATGCACAGCAATAACAACAACATTCGCCGGTTTTTTAAATTAATGCTTCTATATGTTTAATAAAATAAAAAAATATACGTTCTACTATAAATTATTAAATACAAAAAACCGACAGCAACTGCCAACCAATGAAATGTTGAGTTGACTTGACACTGAACTGACAGAAAATCCAACTCCAACCATAGACATTAGACATAGACTCCAACGAGCTAATGAACTGCCAAATGGTGCTCGACCGATAATGACATAACTATTAGGATCGTAGATGACCGTACACGTGTAAAACCGGTAGTAGACATTGCAATGTGTGGGCCCAATCTGTTGTGTACCCTGCATCTCCCTAACCCTCCGTCAGCTCCCTAAAATCACTATTACACTTGTCCTAGTTAGCATCTAAATTTAGTCAAGTGTAACCGCATTTAACAAGTAAATTTAATATTGATAAAAGTTAGGATCCTAATTATAGTGCTGGAGCCCGCCTAACTGGAAATTTATCAAAATCCTAACCATTTTTTTTCAATATAGCGTTGTAGAGCCCATCTCGGAGATCATGAAAACATAAGTGTTACGAATAAGCCTTCTCCCTGATTGCCGCGGAAGGGAAATTGTGACTCTCGTACGACAAAAAGTGCGCTGGTTCAATTTCGCTGTTGGTTCGACACCTCGGACATTCTGATCCGCTTTTCAAGTGTAAAAAATGAGGAAACTAAAAGATAATAATCATAAAATAAGTCCCTAAGCACTCACCCGCACGCGCTCCGCCTTATAACACCTTTTTAGTAATATTCCGCACAAATTAGGTTTAAGAGTTTTTAAAATAGACCGCCATTGTCCGCACCATTTTCCATCTTCTTTTTTTTCTTTATCTTTTTAAATCGTCTTCTTCCTGACGTCTTGTTATATGCTTTGCGCATGCCCCCAAACGATCCCCAAATGAGATAAATATATATGAAATATGGGGTGAATGATAGAGATGACAAATATGTGCGTTCCGATCTCGCTGCGTTCGCATATCTGGCATAAAAACTTAACACATAAGTCTTAAAGGTCTTAAATGGGCATATGTATGGCGTCAAGTTGAAAATACATTTTTTTGGCCTAAATTAATCAACGAGCCTACCGCTCCAAATTTTGACACTTGATTTAGCCCACGTCAAATAACCTACATACCAATTTTAAGACCATTCTGGTGGGCGCATAAGATTTTAAGACCAGTTGAAGTTGCAATTTTTTGGCCTAAATTTATCAACGAGCCTACCGCTCCAAATTTTGACAGTAGTTAATGGACCCATTCAACACACCAAATCCCAATTTTAAGACCATTCTGGTGGGCACATAAGATTTTAAGACCATTTTAAGAAATAGTCAACTTCATAGAAAAAATTGCAAATTACTATAAATTCCTTAAAAAAAATATTTAGCTGGCACAAACACAACTGCATATTCATATCATATATAAGTGTCTTGTAATTAAAAATGCCCTAAAAGTATTCCGCAATAAGTCAAAAATTGGAGAAATTCGTCATAGCAGTACTTTAGTCACGGGGGTCTTAAATCACTAAAATTATTATTTATTTTAAACTTAATGTCACAAAATATGATTTGAAAAGCCAGACGTAATGCCTATAAACATTTTCTACCAGTCGCTCATAAGTCTAAACTGATAAGCGTCAAGTTAGGTGCACTGTGAATATATTACTAACTGAAAAATTACGTAAATTTATTTTAAATCCTACCGTTTCAAATTTTGACAAACGACTTACCCCACATCAAATAACCTACATACCAATTTTAAAACCAATCTGGTGGGCGCATAAGATTTTAAGACCAGTTGAAGTTGCAATTTTTTGCCCTAAATTTATCAACGAGCCTACCGCTCCAAATTTTGACAGTAGTTAAAGGACCCATTCAACACACCAAATCCCAATTTTAAGACCATTCTGGTGGGCACATAAGATTTTAAGACCATTTTAAGAAATAGTCGACTTCATAGAAAAAATTGCAAATTACTATAAATTCCTAAAAAAAAATATTTAGCTGGCACAAACACAACTGCATATTCATATATAAGTGTCTTGTAATTAAAAATGCCCTAAAAGTATTCCGCAATAAGTCGATAATTGGGGAAATACGTCATAGCAGGAATTTTAGTGATTTAAACCCCCGCGACTAAAGTCCTGCTATGACGAATTTCCCCAATTATCGACTTATTGCGGAATACTTTTACGGCATTTTAGTAGGTGATTATTGGGTGTTTGTCTCCGAATCTTCGATTCTCCGAATCGATATTTCAAACCCCCAATAATCCTCTGATTCGAAATGCCCAATCGGGTTCGGGTTAAGTACATTGAGCCTGTATATCATATCCTAATCTCTGTCTTCGTTTATGATCGCATGATCCGTAACGTTCGATTAAGCTTAGCTTGATTAAAAATTCATGATATGGTTTTAAGGACGCGTTTTTCGTTTTATGAATTAGTTTTAACTCTGTTCTGTAAAATCGCAAGTCGAAAAGTTAATCTTTAAACAGCAAAAGCTTAACACAACATGCAATCTAAGGCGGCCAACCCTCAGATTGCATGCAAGGGTCCCAGGAAGTCGATTCCTGGCATAAACCCTCATAGCCGAGGCTACGGTGTTTTGCACAACACGAGAGACAAGTTGATCAGACTCATCAAACGTGCATTTACCCCTTGTGCTTCGGGTGTGGGTAATCAATACTTATCGACCGCGTAAGAATTGAAATACCCCGGATACAGAGTTTCAGAATTCAACATATTACTACATGCGCGTCGGGTGGCCAATCCGAGGCATGGTTCACGTGTTGGGGTCGTCCGGTCGTCCACTTCCCGTCGAAGTATAATCAAGAACTTTTATTTATAATCATAATCATAATCATAATCATTATTTATTCATAATATAAAATTACATGTCATTCGGTACTACAATGTGTAGATACATAATATAATATAACACTTAACCAATAAATAGCTGCTCATGGTCATAGAACGTCTGCTGGAGGAGCCATTTTTTAAGTTTATATTTAAATATTGCTGCACTTTCTGCAGCAACAATGTCCCGAGGAAGGCGGTTGTACACCTTGCGGCCCATGACATGAATCAATTTTTCTGACTTTTCGAGTCTGCAATGTACGGTCGGCAACATTCCAGCGCGCGCGCTGCGCACCGGGTATCTACGTGGAGGTTCGATGCTCGGATTGGTATCTACTTCGCTGCGTGTAAATACTGCCCCTTGCATTATTACCATTGAGGGCAGCGTTAGTATCCCCATCGACTTAAATAGTGGTCTCGCAGAGTGACTCTGAGGGACGCGAGCTACCGCACGCAGAGCGCGTTTTTGGAGCAGGAAGACTCGTTTCCATTCGGCAGCTCCCGCCCAGAGCTCGATTCCGTACTGCAACTGCGCGTTGAAGGTCGCGAAGTAGCAAGCTCGGACCATTTCGTATGGGAGTATTCGCGCCAGTCGCTTTAGCGCAAAAATTGCAGATGCGAGTCTCTTACACATATTATCTATATGACCGGCCCAGGTGAGGCAGCTGTCAAGCTCAAACCCTAGGAATGTGGTGTTAGTTACTTGATTGATAATAGTGTTATTCGCCATTACTGACAGCTGCCTCACCTGCCGGCCGGAGAGATCAAAGCCTATGTAATGCGTTTTACTGGGGTTCAAGATAAGGCCATTACTACTGAACCAATTGGCCAGAGCCAGGGCGGTCGCATTAAGCTTAACCTCAAGCTCGTCATATGTAGGGGCTTGCACAACTACAGCCACATCATCCGCATACATAAAGGCCTCTCCACTGCCAACTGCCTCTGGCAAATCATTTAACAATAGAGAGAACAGAATGTTTGATACTGAGGAACCCTGTGCGACACCTGTACTTGTGGTTTCGACGCCTGATCGAACCCGACCGCCATCAGCGACCACTACCTGTGTTATGTTTCGTAGTAGATCGGATAACAATGCCAGCGCAGAACCTTCAAACCCATAGTGACGAAGTTTATTAGTCAGGACTTCGTGATCAGCCACGTCGAATGCTTTTGACAAGTCGCAGCAAAACACTGCGACTTGATTTCTGCGTTCGCGGGCTTCTACAACCTGTCGAACCACAGCCCTGGTTAACGTGGTTGTTGAGCGGCCTTTTCTATAGGCATATTGCCTCTCAGACATTGCATTGGTCGAGTTGAGAAATTCTGTTATCCTGGAACTTATGCCATGCTCAAATATCTTTGCCATCACTGGAATTATCGCTACCGGTCTGTACGCATTGATATCGTCTCTATTTCCCTTTCCCTTGAATAAAGGTGCTATGCGACTTTCTTTTAGTTGGTCAGGAAATACACCGTCATGTAGGCACCTATTGTAAACTTCGGCAAGTACCGGTGAAAGTTCTTGCGCGACGGAGTGTACTAAGTTTACAGAAAAGTCAAAAATGTCTTTAGTTGTTTTCTTGGCTACTCGGGAAGTTACAATACGAAATACTTCATCGGATGTGAACAGTTTAAGTCTGATGCAGCCATCGGCGGGCGGACGCGCGGCCTGCAGCGCGGCAAGCGCGCGCGTCAGGTCGGCGGGTGCCGCGCCACAGGCCGCAGCCGCGCCTGCAAACCGTTTGTTCACAGCGTCAGCTGCCGCTTTTTTGTTTTGAACTTGTTTCCATCATGGTCAGTAATAACATCTGTAAAATCGATATGATTGCAGAGTGCTCTGCCTCTTTCCTGGTTTACTTCAGACCACATAGAGCGTTTCATATTAGAGCTATTGTTAATTTTTTTAGTGTAGAATTCGGCTTTTTTTGAATTAAGAAGATTAACGTACTTTGAATTCATGCTCGAAATTGTGTTACTTAATTTCTCGTTATTTGGAAACTTTTTTCCTAATCCCATTATTTCAAATAGTAAGGTTTTTAAGTTGTGGGTTTCATTAGATACCCAAGAATCTCTTTTTTTATTATTCACGGATTTAATAGGAAAACATACATTAAATTTATTTTGGAATATATTTATCACCGAAGATATTAGTTCCGCGGTAGAATTATTTCTCCGGTATACAATTTCATGCCAGTCCACGCTTTGCAGCGCAAGTCGGAATTCACTGTAGTTCCGCGCGGAATAAATCCGTGCGCGGCGGGTGCGGGGCGCAGGCGGGACGCGCGGCCGCAGTAGCTCAGCGCGCACGGCAAGGTGGTCGCTGAGGTGTGTGGTAACGGGCGCGGCGCTCAGCACCGAACGTTCTCCGTTCCAATAAACGTGGTCTAGGTTTGTGGACGTAGTACCAGTGACTCTCGTAGGAAAGTCCACCATATTACTAAAGTTATGGGCCCTAAGCAGGTCATATAATTTTTTTACGTCTAGCTTTGTGTTACTTTCAGTGTCGATGTTTGTGTCCCCTACAATAATACATTCCCTGTCAACACTACTTAGTTTGTCGAGCAGACGTTCTAGGTACCTGAGGAAGTCCTTATTACTTATTTGACAATTCGATCTATATACACATACTATTGTTATCTTAAAATCTATAAGGTCAATAGCTGATATTTCACAATATCGTTCTTCAGACAGAGCAGTCAGCTCCAGATTTTCAACGGCGCGTATGTTTTGACGTACATATATACACGATCCACCATGTTCATAGCTAGAGCGGCAGTAACTTGAAGCCAGATAGAAGTCTTCGAGACTTATACATTTTAATTTGGCACTATCTAACCAATGCTCTGTCATAGCAAGTATGTCGCATTTCAATTCGTCTTTTAGTAGAACTTCGAGGCGTTGCGTCTTGTTGTCAAGCGCGCGTATGTTTTGATTACATATGGTTAGCTTACGCGGTGCAGCGGGTTGGTTATTTGCGCTAAGTGCGGGTGGATTAGATTCCGCGCGCAGGCGCTTCGTTGGCGGCCGGTCGTGCAGCGCCGGAGTGACGTCGTCGTCGGTGACCCCGCGCAGTGCGGGGGCGGCCTTGAAACCACTCTGTGAATTTTACGCGCGCGGGCCACACAGTAGGCGAGTTGAATTCTTGATATAAGTTGTCAGGGATACCAATTAAGAAGGATGCATGCTTGTTAGTTTGTATGTCTCTCTTCACTACCGTGTAGTCGTCGGAGCTTACCGTGTCCTTCAGAAATTTTAGAATGTTTTCCGCGGTTGTCTCAGGTCTAAATGACCAGGCTTGAATATATCTCAGTTGTTCTTACAGCTTTGATGGCGTGATGATTCGAGCCCGTTCCTACTACAACGTTATTTCGATTATTTTTCCGTGTGTTTTTTGAGCTAGGAGTCTTTAAATTATTAGAGTCAGTATTCGGCAACGGTTGTAAGTTCGCTTGTTCCGCGGATTTAGTGGCCACACCTGATAGTGATCTGTCATCGGCATTCGGTGCGAGCTCGGGATCGCTCGGCTGCTGATTCGGTGCTGGTGCAGGTTTCGGTTTGTGCTTACTCACGGGTGCGACGGTGACGGCTGCAGTGATCGAGGGAGGCGGCTGCGGGTGCGACAGAGACTTTCGTGTTGTGTTAACTTGTGCGTTCAAAGCTCTCGCGCTTGCGCGCACGCTGCGCGCTGTTGTTGTCGACGCTGCTGCTGGTGCCGGTGACGTACCTGTCGGTCGGCTTCGTGCTAACTTCGGGGCTAGATCGTTCGTCTTCGGGGCCGGATCGTTTGTCTTCGGGATCTGCTGTGTGCGATCTTGCTCTGCAGCTTTACCGCCATCTTTGTCGATTGCCGTTTGTAATATTGGAATATCCAGATCTAATTTGGCTAAAATTCCTTCTAATTTGTAGTGGATTTCGGATATTTTTTGCTCGATCGGTTCTATGGCTTTTGAAATTAATTTTTCAATAGCCTGTAGTGTGACTTTCGCCATAATTACTCGAAAATTAATAATAATTGACGAGAGCTCTTTTAGTCGACCGTTCGCGGTAGGGGTGCGCCAATAATTTTATATGAACCAGTGTTGCCAGGTGCGTCCAAGTGGATTATCGTACCACCCTTTAAAAATTATCGTACCAGACGTAAAATTATCGTACATCTATAAAAGTGACACTATCGCTTATTTTTCATTGGAAATGAGCTGAAATATGAAAAGAACACACGCACTTTACATACTACAAGGTTATTTTAACTTACATTTTGTGAATGAAGGGTTTTTTTTCTGACAATCAATGCCATGAATGGCAAAACTTAGTTTTTCTTAAGGCCTCAAAAGCCACATGCTGTCACTTTCCTTAGGGTCACTAAAAAGAGATGGCAGTTGGGACATGCGAATGTCATTTCCGCTCTAGTCCGTCATATTTCTTAGTTGACGATAAATGTCAAAATGGACCAAATGGACCAAAATTACATCAGCCTGGTACACAATGCCATAAATAGGACAGTTTTTTTAAAAAGTGTAGTACACTACACTGAAACCTTAAAATTATCGTACTTTTGCGTACGATAATCAACATTGGAACGTACATCGTACGGAGGTGCAAATTATCGTACATGTACGACAATTATCGTACGCCTGGCAACGCTGATATGAACGAATGTTAAAAACTTCAATAGCGTGATTCAGGCCAGGCTATATTATTGGCTGTTACGTATAACGTACTCGAACGTCATGTTTTACGAGACAATCGTAATCTATGCCTTGATCAGTGCAATATAAAAATTAAATATAATACTTATAATTAATAATTGTTGATCTGAAATAAATATATAAAAAGTAAACTCTGTTAATATTTTCTAAAAATAATTTAATTTGGTCCAATACTAATATAACACGTATAAAATAAAAAATATTAGTTTTTAATTTTATGCCTCGAACATAAGAATCAAAATGCGTTATTTTAAGTTATGTAATCTTAATAAATCTCGAAAATATATACCTAATATGAATTTTTTTTTTTTTTTTTTGTCAGATAGTTAACTTTAGAAATCATTTATTTCATTATCCTCAAAAAATTCGTCTACTGTATAATAACTTTTTTCAATAAGCATTTTCTTTAATATATTTTTGAATGTTTTTCATTTATGTAATATGTGCCTGCAATTTGCAAGTTTTACAGCCCTAGCTAGAATATAGAGATAATACACGTGTGTTCGAAATTGGTTTCTCTTAGCTTTATAGTTAAGAGATTAGCGGAAACTCAATTAATTAATTAATATATTCGCAGGTCTGACTCGGAATATTATGTAAAACGTACTTACAAAGGCGCAAGTGAGTCAGCGGATGAATCTACAACGAAAAGGTATGTATTTTTATCTTATTATGTAATTTATCGTCTTCGTATTATTTTTAATAAATTTATTAGTACTTCTCGCGTTCACGGATACTCATTACACTTTTTTAAATTACAGGGTTCAACTAAAAGCTGCGCTAAAACGGAAAGGCGCTTCTTCAAAACCGAAACAAGATGCAAACTTGGGCTGTTCGGGAGACAGCGACGAAGAAAGCAATCGCCGCGAGCAGCTCGAGTTAGTGAAAGAACCAGCAAGTAAAAGGTATTTATCCACTATAATCACTACCAAGTAGTATTTAGTTGTTATTTGCGAAATAATATCTTATAGCTCTTTGATTATTTAGAAAACTAAATAGGTTTTTCTATGATTTCAGTAAAATGGTTAAGCCGACGAAGGCAACGAAGAAAACAAGTGCTCATCCAAAGGCGAGGGATTTGGAACCTCGCTGGTTTTCAAACTGGAGTGACGAGGAAGCTGTCGAAGTACAACGTCGTGCTGGAACTCTGACGTCAGTGCTGTCGCGACGCGTTGCTGGTGGACACGTGCGTCGTACAACTTCTTTAACGGGTGACCTTTATATTGAATTAAAATTGTATAACGTCAATGATATTCAAAACATTTCAGCACAAGACCGTTGGGAGAAAGCTTTGATTAATTTAAAATATCGTAATTATTTTACTTGTTTTTTTTTAAAGTGGGTATTCCACTCATACATTAGTATGTTATTTAATCAAATACAAACATTGAAACATTGAAAAAATAATCAACCCAGTTTGACTTGAACAAACATCGATACGCCTTACCGGGGCTCGATATCGCTTTACCAATTAAGCTATGGGTTCAGTTACTGAGCTGACGAAATTCTCAATGCCTTCAATCATCTTTTTGCATTTATTTTTACATCGACTTTATAGCAGCCGTAAGCGACATCTAGGTGCCAACTACTACAGTTAGCTACCCTTCCCGCCGACTCCTTTACAAGTGTCACAACGGAAATAACAGATGGCGCCTGCTATCAACTCATAATTATTTTACTTGTTTTTTTTTAAAGTGGGTATTCCACTCATACATTAGTATGTTATTTAATCAAATACAAACATTGAAACATTGAAAAAATAATCAACCCAGTTTGACTTGAACAAACATCGATACGCCTTACCGGGGCTCGATATCGCTTTACCAATTAAGCTATGGGTTCAGTTACTGAGCTGACGAAATTCTCAATGCCTTCAATCATCTTTTTGCATTTATTTTTACATCGACTTTATAGCAGCCGTAAGCGACATCTATTTTTTTCAATGTTTCAATGTTTGTATTTGATTAAATAACATACTAATGTATGAGTGGAATACCCACTTTAAAAAAAAAACAAGTAAAATAATTATGAGTTGATAATATTACTTACATAAAAATAACAATTCTGTTCAATTAACTCCAGATATTGAAAAAATTAGCTGTGCTTTCCGTAGCAGGATCGCCTCATATAGAGTGCGTGGTCCGGAAAACCGTCTCCATGATACACCGGTTAGGTTTTTGAGCGCTATTCGCGAGCATGTGCGTAAAATTCTAGAAGCTAGAAGGGCGTCTTTCGGGTCTATTAAGGCTAACTTTGAATTTTTTGCAGAATTTTGTATGCCAAAAAATGACACAAATGAAATTAAATCATTCGCTACGCAAAATATAATTTTACATCAAGTTTTTGAATTTAAAGAAATATATTCGAAGATATTAGAGACTTTGAGTAAGAAAATTGACGAATTTCAAGAAAGGGATAGTGGTTGGAGTTTTCTACGAAACCTATACTTGGAAGTAAACATAAACAAATATAATCCACTAAGAGCATCAAAATTTATAGAATTGCCTAAAATCATAAAACTCAGAAGGGCTTGCGTTAATATTAAAAATAGTGACAATTACTGTTTTTTATGGTGTATAATTGCGGCATTGTTTCCCGTTAAAAACAATCAGGATCGAATATCATCTTATCCACATTTTGAAAACCAACTCAACACAAATGACATGACGTTTCCTGTTGGTCTCTCTGACATCAACATTTTTGAAAAAAATAATAAGAACATAAGCGTTAATGTTTACGGATTAAGAAAAAACGAAGTTGTTGGACCACTGTACAAAACAGATAAAAAAAGGAAACATCATGTGAATTTGTTAATGTTGGAAAATGGCAATCAATCACATTATTGTCTCATAAAAAATTTAGGTCGACTTCTAAAAAAGCAGTTAACGAAACATAATGAAAAAATATTTCTTTGTGAAGAATGCTTAATATTTTTTCACAGCGCTGATAAGTTGAATAAGCATGTGTGTGGTGGTGTTGCTACGGTATTACCTGACAGCGGTGCCTATATTCAATTTAAGAACTATGAAAGAATGCAAGCCATGCCTTACGTAATTTACGCGGATTTTGAATGTATATTACAACCAAACTCAAGTAACGAATTTGATTCTAAATGTACTAGCACATTACGAAAACATGTTCCAGCTGCGTTTGCGTATTATATTGTGTGTTCCTATGATAGTTCTCTTAACAGATATGTTAGTTATCGAGGGCGAGATTGCGTAGAAAAATTTCTAGACTATCTAAAAAGTGATATTGCTAAGATTACAGAAGTTTATAAGAGCCATGTACCTATAAATCTCACAGAGGCAGAGGAAAAGCAGTTTCGTAATGCGAAGTATTGTTTTCTTTGTAATAAATTATTGTTAGACGATGCTGTTAGAGACCACTGCCACTTAACTGGTCGTTTTAGAGGCGCAGCTCATTCGTTCTGCAATATTCAATTTCGTTTACCTAAGTTCATACCCGTATTTTTCCATAATTTATCGGGCTACGATTGTCACTTGTTTATTCGCCAGTTAGGAGAAGTGAGAGGTAACTTAAAAGTTATAGCAAAAAATAAAGAAAATTACATTTCATTTACAAAGTTTATTCAAATAGGTGTAAACGAGTTTTGGCCGGTTCGTTTCGTTGATTCTTTCAAGTTTTTAGGAACTAGTTTAGAAAAATTAGCAGCTGATTTAAATGATCGAGACTTTGTTCACTTACGTAGGTTTTTTCCCATTCGAGATCATTTTGTGCTCCTTAGATCTAAAGGTGTATATCCGTATGATTATGTAACTTGTTGGAAAGCTTTTGAAGAAGAAAAAATACCACCACAACATCGTTTTTACAACTCATTAAACAAAACTAAAATTTTAAACTCAGCGTATGACCATGCTAAGCGTGTGTGGAACGTATTTAATCTAAAGACCTTGGGGGAATACACAGACCTCTACCTTAAGTCTGATGTACTGTTGTTAGCTGATATATTTGAAAACTTTAGACAGACTTCTATGTTAAACTATAAATTAGATCCTTCTTTTTATATGACGGCACCGAGTTTAAGCTTTGACGCAATGTTACGAATTACCAATGTAAAATTAGAACTCATAAGTGATCTGGAAATAATAAGAATGATTCAAAAAGGTATTCGCGGGGGTATTTGCCTTTGTTCTACTAGATACGCACGTGCTAATAATAAATACTTATCGTGTTATAACTCATCTGTTCCCGATTCTTTTTTGTTTTACATCGATTGCAATAATCTTTATGGCTATGCAATGTGCAGTTATTTACCATTTGCGGATTTCAAATTATTAAGCAAAGATGAAATAGAAAATATTAATTTCCTTGAAGTTCCTGATGATAGTCTATATGGTTATATATTAGAAGTCGATATGAAATATTCAGAAGATCTCCATAATTCACACAATGACCTTCCATTTTGTCCCCAAAAGTTTATACCTCCCGGATCGAAGAGTTCTAAACTTATCCCAAACCTGTACGATAAATATGAATATGTAATTCATTACGTGCATTTAAAAACTTGTGTGAAACATGGTTTAAAACTGAAAAAAATTCATAGAGCTATAAAGTTTAAACAAAGTCGATTTATACAGCAGTACATTGAGTTAAACACACAGTTGAGAAAAAATGCAAAATCGGAATTTCAAATGAACTTTTATAAACTCCTCAATAACAGCTTATTTGGTAAAATTTTAGAAGCTACAGAAAATAGGACAAACGTTATGTTAGTTAATCAATGGAATGATACAACGAATAAAACTAAGAAAAAAACAAGTGCTGAAGCGTTAATAGCACGACCTAATTTTCATAGTGCAAGTGTCTTTACTGAAAATTTAGTTGCCATTCAAATGAATCCAGAAATTGTTACACTCGATAAACCTATTTACATAGGATTTACAGTTTTGGAAATATCAAAATCTCACATGTATAACTTTCACTATTCTCATATTAAACCATTTTACGGAGAAAATGTTAGTTTGTGCTATACTGATACAGATTCATTTTTGTATTTTATAAAACAGACGATATCTATAGAGATTTAAAATTAAATTTTCAACGTTTCTTTGATACGAGTAATTACGCTGAAGACAATATATACGGCATACGTCAAAAAAATAAAAACGAACCTGGGTTATTTAAGGATGAACTTGGAGGACAACTAATCGTTGAATTTATAGGTCTCAGGTCCAAATTATACTGCATTCAAACCGAAGAAAAACAGTTAAAGAAAGCTAAAGGCACAAAAACACATGCAGTTAAGGCTCTTCGATTTCGTGATTATAAGAATGTGCTCTTTAATAAGGAATTGGTACGCAAAAAAAACACTCTATTTAAGTCTATAAAGCATGAAATTTTTACACAAGCTCTTAATAAAGTTGCCCTGTCTTCGAATGATGACAAACGGATTATATTAAAGGATGATATTCATACCCTTTCATGGGGACATACTTTGTTTTTTTAAGTATAATGTTACTACTTCATGCTATCAATTGACTGGGTTTAGCCTTATACATAATGTTTTAATTGATTTTTATCTAAACATTGTTATTAGTTATAGTTGAAGATTTGAAAATAAATGTCTTTTATCTAACAGAAATCTGTTAAAATAATTAAATAATTTGTTTTATTTTTATTACCTATTTTATTGTATCTACTTACATGTTCAGTTCTCGTTACGCTACGAAGTAGCAAAACGTACAATGTTCAAAGATTATATTCAATCATATTATGATATCATGAAACTAAGTTTTAAGTAACACGAACTGTACATTGTAGATGAATTAATATTTTTTATGAACGGGCAATAAAATTAGGTACAAGTAATAAAATTCGTTTAGGTATATAAAATACAATTTATTTATTTATAAAAGAACAAGATTTTCTCTATACCATTTCTTAATACAAATTACATTTTTTAATGAACAGTGCTTATCAATAATATGATCCATACAAGTAATTTTACTATTACATTTAAAATACGTATTATAAAGTTTTAAAAAGTTCGGGCATCCTTTTTGTGCAATATCACAATTTTGACATAATTCTTGAACCCATTTAATTTTTTCTGCGCCTTTTACATATATTTTTTTATTTTCAAGATAAGTTTATTATGTCTTTAAATAGCTTGTATTCAATAAAACCTTCACTCCAACGAAAGCTGAAATTCTTCTCGATCCAGCGCACATGTCGGCGTTCTTCGTGCGTTAACCGTGAATAAGGAAACGGAGGCTTTATTGAAAACACTAGAGTAAAGTCATCAGCAGCCAGAGCTAGCTCTTTAATAATTAATTTATTGTTTGCATCCCTGAAGCCTTGTATGTCGACAATGTAATGGTGTAAATTCATGATATTTTCTTCACGATACTACTTAATGGTTTATATTCCACAATGCAATCGTTGAATATTAAACAAAAAGCAGACGTATTGTCTCGAATTTCTGAATCACTCTCAATTTCTATTCTCACATCTATAGGACCCGTCTTCAAGCGATCATTTTGTCTAGAAGTGTCCAAAACATATAAAGCACATTTTTTAAACTCTTGTATAGTTAACAACGGTTCAGCTCGACGTCCATGATACGACTGTTGAAACCTTGTATATTGTTCATATAATATTGCGTAATTGTCATGCTCGAACTTCACATTTAAACTTTCATATGGAAAATAAGTAGAGTTTAAAAATACGCGGACTTCACGTAAATTACAATGATCAAAACTAGAGAAATCCGCATCCGACTTATTTTTTCTGTTGGTTGATAAGGCTAATACAACAAACCGAGGTTTTTCTAACTGAGATGACGTCTTAATTGCCCAGGTATGCTTTGTTGTTTTAGGTAAAAGCGGATACTCATATAAATCCCAATTTCTAAAAGCCAAATTTAGGGGTCGGTCCTTTTCCAACAACTTCAACATTTGTATACGTTGACGGTCTGAAACTTTAATATGAGGCACTCGCCATACGATTTTATCAATAATAATATCTTCTAATACTTCATTTGTATTAAGTTTGACTGCATTCAAATTTGTATTACTTCGCAACAAAATCAACTCATGTTTACAATTGATTATTATTTTGGTAAAGTCTTCAGCAAACCCTAAAATTTTGTTTAGAGGCAAAGATACGGCAAAACGTCCGTGTTGAGTATTTTTTGTACCGTTTAAGTCCCATCCCCAAGCCTTGGACATCATTGATTCATTGCTATTCATAGACAATAAAGATTTTATAGTTGAGGTGATACAATGTAGGTATCACCTCAACTACTTCACTTTGTCAATCTCAACCCCATTCAATTCGTATCGAATATCTTGAAACAGGAATAGAAACGGATTGATTGTGAAATGAATGCTATTCACTTCGTGTTTTGTCTCTCTGTTTATAACTTTGACTGTACCTTCTAAATATAAGGTACTAGCACACGGTAAAATATACAAGTCTTGTTGATTAATGGGTATCCGAATTTCATCGTTTTTATTGAATGTTGTTACATATGGTCTGTAGGAATGAACTTCGAAGCTTTCAATAGCATTGTCTTCTGCATAAGACTCTGCTACACTAAGTATTTCACTCATTTTAATAATCCGATTAGTTTTAAAAACTTTTTGTTTTCCTTCGTTAATTTGATAGCTGTTCTCCTTTTCAAAATAGTTTGCAAACTGATATGTCTAGGCGCGCACGACGACTTTTTATTAAAGTCAATCATTATAGTTTTTTCTTGAGATGAAAGTATAACTGAATATCTTCTCTCAAATTTACAAGTTGATTGTTTGCGTCGAGAATGCGCACATTAATTGAACTTATGGTGTCCTGATTTACAGGAAAATAAATAAGGTTTCTTGGAACTTCTATAATTCGATATCCGGGAGGCACATTAGGAACAAATTCATGAACTATATGGCTAGGTTTTCCATTTACAAATGATCCGCTCACAATATCACATTCGATCCTGATAACGGTTGTCGATATAATGTTAACAGGAAATTGTGAACAGTTTATTATATCGGATTTTAGTGTCTCATTTCCGAAACCTAATGTTCTTCCGATAGAGTTTGACTTTTCAAAATGAACATCTTTTGTACGAAATATTTTAGTTTTTAGTGTGTTATTATTACATATTAATTTAAAAGTGCAATCTTTTACATTATCTTTTATGTAATCACCGATATCTTCGAGTTCATATGATCCTTCAGGTATTTCAATACACTCATTATTACCATACCAGAATTGATTATTTCTACTATCGATGTTGGGTATTGAATTAAACGTAGAAAAATATAAAAGCCCACACTCGTACACCCCTTCCAGCTGTAAAGGAGGGGAATAATTCGTAATAAGCGTTGAAGTTAATCCGGTTACAGATATGGTGAACGACATTTTAGGAAATGATAATATTCGAGTAGTGTGTCACATTTTATATTGTTTTTTCCAAAAGTTATGTAAATAATTTAAACATAAGTGTCCACAATTTACAGTATCAAATTTTTGATACGTAAGATAATTATAAAAAATTTCATATTTCTTTAAGTATCTAATAAGTTCAACAGGTGGTTTTAAATCTCCGTAACTATTAAAATATTCACAATATGCGTTTAATTTAACACAGGCCACCCAGTGAGTCCCCATATTCGTTGAGATATCTAAATTAACAATTGCACACTCCACACGCCGAGGTCGTTTTGGTAAATTGTCACGCATGAAAACGCCTCTGAAATGTGGTATGTCACGTCCAAATTTTAATAGATCTATGTTTGTGAGAGCTCTCCTTGGCAGCCTTCTGCTTAGTTTTTTGATGCATTAAAAAATAAACCACTACCTTTCTTATAAGGTTTTATGTATAAGCCTTTGCCAATGGCAATTGACTCCATCATTTTATTGTGGCGTTCTGACTCCTGTAGGTTCTTTTGTGCTGATTTATAGTCATTCACAGCCTTTGCAATACCAGCCGCTCCTCCAGCTAATGAACCCAGAGCTGACAAACCAGCAAAAATAGGAATCAAGGGCAAGATTCCTCCAGTTTTCGGAATTGGAATAATGCGTGGTAAACGAATAGATGCATTTTTACGAAGTAACTTTTTTGCAGCTTTATATGCACACTTAATTGTTGATGAATCACCTTTAGGTTTATGCTTTTTAATATGTGATCGAATTTTTGAAACGATTGTTTTAAATGATTTAATTCCAGCGCCAGCCCTCAATTTAGTTTTCATAACCTTGTTAACTAACCAAGAAGCCAATTTTTCACCTTTGCTAGCATTTGATGATTTAATTCTTTGTTTTGCCATTTTTATTAACTCTTTATCAGCTTTGTGACGCTGTGTAAGGTCAGAATAGTTGCTATACGCAATATCGTGTTGCTTGCAGGCTTCGTCCAATTTATTTATGCCTCGGTCACCTCTTAACAACCTTTCTTTAAGTCTTGTACCTGGTCCACAATAATTGTATCCAGGCAAATGTAATTCAAAAGATAGATTATTTATTACACTATTAACAAGTCCGCTTCCTTGCATTACTTATTGTTTAATGATGAGAAATAAAAAGTATATATTTTATTTATAGTTAAGTTAAACTAAATCATTTTTATTAATCCAGCTATTTTCTGCTTCGCTAAGGCCTAACCATTTCACAAACAGCCTGTTTCCCTTTCTTTTAATAACTTTTTCAATCAGATATACATTAGGATGAGCTGTTTTTTGTAGTTCTTGTTCATAAAACGAACCAAGTATTATATTTTTATGACAATCTTCAATGTTATACGTTACTGGATTAGTGTTTTTAACTTTAATATTGCTGAATAGCTCTGTAGACCAATTAGGAGTATAACGTTTCTTAAATGCTGATTTATACTTCGAGATTCGTACACAGTCACCTATTTTTAGCTTTGTTTTCTTTTGAATAACATGTTTTTGTCTAATTAAGATGTTTTGTCGCACGACATGCTCATTTGTAGAATTTACATCAGTTGGTTTAAATTTAGTTGTTCGATGTTTAGTTCCATTATAAGTTTTAATTGTATTATTTAGTGGATTTCCAATCCATTTATAATTTCCAAGTAAACTAAAGTGTTTATACAGTTTAGCTTTCAGTGTTCTTATTAATCTTTCCACAATAGAAGCTTTTTTCGTGGAATATGAAGAGTAGTGATTTATATGTCTTACTTTCATCAATTGTCGAAATACATCATTATAAAACTCTTTACCCTTATCTGTTTGTAAATTTAGTGGAATGTGACCAGCATTCAATATGCTTTCAAATGCACGCGTTATTGCCATTTTCGTTTTTGTTTTTACAGGTACAGCCCACGCATACTTTGAAAAACAGTCAATTACAACCAATATATACTTGTGACCATTATTTACAGAAGAAAATTTAATCATATCGATTAAATCAGCTTGCCACAAATCATTGGTTCCTTTTAATATCACCGAACAGCGTTTAAAGTTCTTTCTTGCATCCTTATGAATTTCGTTTACAACTTCTTGTTTGCTCATTTTTGTTTTTCCTTTACGATTTTAATAACATCCGCTTTGGTGCAAAACTTTTTGTCAATTTCTTCTAAGATTGAGTTTATGTGTTGAAGGCGAATTATAACGTTGGCTATATTAGACTGAATAGTTTTATTTATATTATCAACATACTCCTTATTGACCGCTTCATCGCTCGAAAGCGGGGATTTCAAACCTTTAAGTCTTGATGACCGTAAATTGAAATCTCCGTTTTCTGTTTTTTGTAATGTCTCATCATAGTTTGCGATAGGTAAACGTTTATGTACGTGATGTCCAAATTTATCAATATTCATTATCCGTGCGCGTTTGACTATGCGTCGATATAAACTGAAGTAATAATAGTCGAGATGGATGCTTTTATGGAATAATGTTGGCTTCACGTAACTCTTCAATTATCGAGATTATCTCATTGTCAAGACCGGTGTTACCAGCTTCTCGAGAAGCGATTAGTAACTTCAACCTATCAACTAACTCGTTTGGATCATCCCAGTAAACATAATCCGTATTTGACTTTACTTTCTTTAAGAAACCTAATCCGTTGCCAACAGCAAGATTCTCCGTACTGTCACAGACTCGGATCAGTTTAAATAATGGTTTAATTATTTGTAAATATTTTTACCTCTGTTACTTTTGATAGGTTTTCTTGGGTCAAAATCCCTGCGGTGGGCATTAGTTTGATTTAATATTAATTTGTAGTTTTCTTTGTCGTTTTCAGTCACTAAATCTAAATTAGGTATTTTCGCAAATAACAGTTGAACGAGCCCTTCAGTTTTTTCATAAGTATTAGCATTTATAGTAATGGTTTTGTCAGACACATAAACCCTCTGTGTACCCATCATAAGTTTTCCTCTTTCTAGTCTTACTCCGTAGGGTACATCTGCAAATGCCTTTACAGAAAATGAAAGTGGAGACGAATAGTTTCGTTCCTCACTGTTAACACTCGTGAAAACATCATCATCTGATGTACCATTGTTTGAATCATCGTTCTCTATTTCACTTTCGTCACTCGAACCTGATTCGCGTTTTTCAGCATTTTCTGATTCTTTGTCATCTAATTGAAGTTTCTTTATCATTGATACTCTGAGCATTTAGTTCTAAAATGGTATCATCGTGAGATAAACTAGGTTTAATCTCGCTAAGATTCAACTTTGGTTGTTTTGGGGTACTATGATAGTCAAAGTTAATATCATTTACTTTTTCCATTCTTCCGTTTATACTACTTCGGCCTGCGATTTGATTGAGAGGATCAGTGATCGGCTTAAGAACTGACTCAAGAATTTTTTCATTTTCACATGTCATATCACGCATCATTTTAAGTTTCCGCTTAACTGCCTCTGCAGACTTAACAATTTCTTGTTTAGTTACCTTTTCCATATTTATCGCAAAGAATATTCTTTCTTTGTTGGCGTTACGAATTGAAATGAAGAGTATCAAGCATTGTCAATTGTTATATGCTCGTATTAATTTAGAATCACAAACGTGTCAAAGTTCTTTCTGTAGCATCCTTTATTTCTTTCACAGTCTTTATTTATGACTAAATAATTATATGGAGTGCACCAAATTTTTGCACACATTTCTTTGAATTGTGACCAAGACATATCCGTATTTACATGTTCGTTATATATATGTCGTAAGTTAGGTTCATCTTGTTTAAAAAGAATAATAAGATTAGCATTATCTCTTATTAATTGTTTAGCAATTTTGCTGTATGTTTGGTTAAGATAGAAACAATCTATTTTGCAATGGCGTCCCATAGAAAAGTAATCTCGAACGTTGTTTTGTTTTTCACATGCTATGTCATCAAATATAATTACTGAATCTGATTTTGCTTCATTTGGATTTATCACTTGCTCATTTTCATTGTATTTAAAAAATGTTACCCCTGGTACACGTCGAAGAACTTTTTCTAGAAATAAATATTTTGGTTGAAACAAGGTTTTGGAATAAACGTAGACATTTTTAAATCTCACTTCGTTTTCGTGCATAAGAAGTCCGATAATTAAATTAGTTTTCCCGCAGTTAGATGGTCCGCAAATGAGACAACGAATGGTGCTCGGTAAAAGTTTGCCATGACGAGAATATATTTTATTAGAAACCGAGAAATTTTTATATAAATCTAGTGACTGTGCTTGTTTAACAAACTTCATATTTAAACAATGTACTAACGTCTAAGCTACGTGACGATTTACTGTGTAATGAAACTGATACTCATTTAAGCATGTTTATAAACTTTATAACTACTAAAAAATAAGGAAATGTACTTAACCCGAACCCGATTGGGCATTTCGAATCAGAGGATTATTGGGGGTTTGAAATATCGATTCGGAGAATTGATGTTTCAAACACCCAATAATCACCTACTCATTTTGAATCATAAGACACTTCAATATGAATATGCATTTGTGTTTGTGCCAATTAAGTATATTTTTTAAACGAATTTATAGTAATTTGCTATTTTTTGTGTGAAAGCGACTCTTTCTTAAAATTGTCATAAAATCCTATACGCCTACTAGAAGGGTCTCAAAATTGGGATTTGGTTTGTTGAATGGGTCCTTTAACTAGTGTCAAAATTTGGAGCGGTAGGCTCGTTGATAAATGAAGACCAAAAAATAGCAACTTCAACTGGTCTTGAAATCTTATGCGCCCACCGGATTGGTCATAAAATGGGTATGTAGGTTATTTGGAGTGGGCTACACCGTTTGTCAAAATTTGGAACGGTAGGATATAAAATAAATTCACGTCATTTTTTCAGTCAGTAATATATTCTCAGTGCACCTAACTTGACGCTTATCAGTTTAGAGTTATGAGCGACTGGTAGAAAATGCCTATAGGCATTACGTCTGGCTTTTAAATCAAATTTTGAGCCATTCATTTTAAAATGAATAATAATTTTAGTGATTTAAGACCCCCGTGACTAAAGTACTGCTATGACGAATTTCTCAAATTTTTGACTTATTGCGGAATAATTTTACGGCATTTTAAATTATAAGACACTTAAATATGAATATGCAGTTGTGCTTGTGCCACCTAAATATTTTTTTAACGAGTTTACAGTATTTTGCGATTTTTTGTATGAAATCGACTATTTCTTAAAATGGTCTTAAAATCTTATGCGCCCATCAGAATGGTCTTAAAATTGGAATTTGGTTTGTCGAATGGGTCCTTTAACTACTGTCAAAATTTGGAGCGGTAGGCTCGTTGATAAATTTAGGCCAAAAAATTGCAACTTCAACAGGTCTTAAAATCTTCTGGGCCCACCGGATTGGTTTTAAAATTGGTATGTAGGTTATTTGATGTGGGCTAATAGTGTGGGAAATCTACCGGGTCGTTGTATGGAGACCTCGCATCAATTCCTCAGTCGATTATTGTTTTGCTAGGATGTAGTATAGGTCATAACAAACACAAAACACTATTTTTCCAAAAAAAAAAGTATGTCAGTTTTGGTATTTTTACAAAAATGTACAAAAAGCTTAATACTTTGTACTGGAATTTTTCTCAGGGTATATTTTTTTCATTAAACAAATTATTTTGATTACTGACAGATACTGTCAAAAGTACAAAAAAAAATTCAAATAAAACTGTCACTTTTATTCAAAAGTAATTGCTAACACTCGTCATTTTGTTTGGAAAATTTCTCAGTCAGGTTTGTAACAGTGGGTGGGTGGGGCATAATATTTACGAATATCCAAAAAAAAATTCTAAAAATAAAATTGTTATTACAGTATATTTCATAAACTTTATGGAAAATTCCTCAGCCTGGTTTCGTTTTTTATTCACGTAAGGTAGTCAATTCAACAGCCACAACCGAAATTTCCAAAAAATATTCTACATACAATACGTCAAATCTCGAAATGAAAAATTTGTCTAGCCTTTTAAAGCGAGTGAGCACGCAGTAATATTTCGTCGTGCTTCAGCTATTGAGTCCAGTTTAGCATGCGCGGCTACGACTCAGCTATACTTGCGTCATAGTGAAAAAAGTGGAGTAATTTACTTCAATTATATTAAGAAAATTGTAAATTTGTATTGTATCTACTAACAAGAATTCTGTGTTTACTAACAACGATATGGGCAATAGCCTGAAATAAACGTTTATTTAATTTAATTTAATATAATTGTCTAATTTCATATTTGTACTTAACTCGTATCATTATAATTTTAATAAATATTTTGATGGCGTATTATTAATTAAACAATTTAGTATTTAATTGAAGCATCAGAATATCATTGCCTCACTAAATAGAACACCATCACCACTACTCGCCAACAGATGACGCTTGTAGTGTCATAATGCACACAATGCACCCCCATGCACCGATACAACTACGCTTCGACACTAGTCACGCCGCCTACCAACAGATGGTACATTGATCGAGTTATATAGATGCCGCACATTGGTTCAGGGGCGGAATAAAGTCCGAAAATTACGTATTAACTAAAGTCATTTATTTGACTTAAATCTAACAGTAGAATAGTTGTACAACCCTGTACTGAAAGGATTTTAATTTTGATATATTATTTATTTGTAAATAAATCATAAGAAACACGTAATGCTGAACACTTACGAATTTTTCGTCACAAAAGTTGTTTCTTTCAGGTAATATATTTCTAAAACGCTAGCTAAAATACCCAAAATATGATTTTTATTTGATGTGCCGTATATAAAGGTATTTTTACGATAGATAATATCAGTGATTTCGTGTATTGGTTAGGGCATGGCTTGGATTAAAACAACATGGTCATTATTTTGGCCACATTCAACATTCAATTAGATATTACTTTTACCTTACCTTAATTATCCAAAATGATTATCTAATTGATTATAGCTGCTACTACTTGCAAACTTTTGAGTAATGACCATTTAAGTAATGAGCTCATTGAGATGTAGGAAAAATAATGACAGAGATAAACTAATTAATGAGGGTAGTTAATGAACAAATAACTTGATTTGGGTATAAAATGTGTACGGAGTTGTCTTTTTCTTCATTTACTATTATCGTTTCGAGAAAGTAACATAGTTATTATTGATAGTCATGGCAAGTTTCAGCATTTCAAATGCAGAGTTTAGTCGAAATTGCTATTTCAAGTGACCGGGATGTGCATAAGTGTATTGAAAGCCTGAAGATTAAATATCCAAATCTTTCAGTAGCTATACTTGGCTAAATCTATATTCAGTTAAGTAAACAATTTTTACCTACTTTCACAAAAAAGTAGAAAGCTGCATCAAGGGTGAGAAAGTATTTTTTTGACAAAAATAAAGATTGGCTCAGTGGTATGTTTTCAATACATACAATGGCTTCAGTTTCGAATGCCGATACCTTAGACACCGAACCAGAGGCCGCACCAGGACCTTCAAAACAACTTTTTAGTAACCCAAGTGTAGTTGCGGAGGTTACCGGTGTAGAAAGGCCGGCGAAGAATTAATTCGCCGATTTTCAGTCATCTTACATGCAATTAACTCAGGTGCCACAATAGATGCTGAAAAATTCGGAGATCATTGCAATGAAACAGCAAAAATATATTTTCGCTTGTATAAATGGTATTATATGCCAAATACAGTTCATAAAATATTAATGCATGGAAGTAATATAATATCCGCTGCTGCTCTGCCAATTGGACTGCTAAGTGAAGAAGCCCAAGAACGGATACAGATTGTGCCATTCCAGGAAATGCTCACGGAAATCTGCGAATGAAGAGATAATAAACATGCTCTTGACATCTTCAGACCCTTTTATTAATAGCTTAAGGGCTAAACATAATAATAAAAAAAACAGAAATAGACCATGAGGAAATAAAACAATTTATTTTAAATAATAATTAATAAAGTGTGTTTTAATATTTTTTTATATTCTAGAAATAATAATATTATTATATTTATTACACCTACTTTGATAATATTATGAACCTATCAAATTTATTAATTAATTATTTTGTATTTTATAGTATGTTTTATATGATTTTAATACAAATCATACATTTTTTTAAATGTTTGTTTCATTTTTTTTATTCATTTTACCTATTTATATTGATAAAACCACATTTCATAAATGTTAAAACGCCCACCTTTCATAAAAATAATTAATTCCGCCCTCCCATACAACCTGAACCACTGTGTGCCGCTAACGTTTGTTCAACGCAGAAACATGACCCTCGGCGCATTGCCGAGGACTTTTTGAGAAACGCCCTACCGGTCTCAAGGTACGCATGCTATATGCCTCAA
The DNA here is from genome assembly GCA_947086415.1 of Pammene aurita. Taxonomy (NCBI): domain Eukaryota; kingdom Metazoa; phylum Arthropoda; class Insecta; order Lepidoptera; family Tortricidae; genus Pammene; species Pammene aurita. The sequence continues at coordinate 8,794,926 of OX352313.1, forward strand.
CCAAGTTTGAGCATTTTAGTGTTGTGACACTAAGCCACTAGGCCAGTAATTTGTCCTAAGGGCACACCCTTAGGACAAATTACTGGCCTGGTACACATCTACCTAGCTGGGTAGTACTCGGCAAGTAATCACTAGACAGAAGAGAGTACATGTAAATTTCTAAAGCAATAAATTGTATCCCATCAAAAACATTACATGTACAATAATGCCAGCCTCGCAACGCAGTTCTCCTACTTCAAAAAGTAATGAGGTCTAATGTAAAACCAAACCGGTGTGCCGGAGTTTACTAACAACATGTCATTGTGATCTTTTGAATATTAGATGTTTATATTTTTATAATAAAAAGAAACAGAAAAAATAACTTTGTTTCTGCATATATTTATATAGGATTACAATGTTAACTGTGCGGTTTGTAAAACTAGAGAACCCGGGATATTGCGGTATGTTTTAATTTTCAGTGGCTTTATAGTCTAAGAGTTAACCCTAGAAGTTAGAAGTGTTCAAAATTTGGAGCTTGTGTGACAGCTAGAAGTATTTTAGATATACGATGATCGTAATTAGTGAGTCAGTGACAAAATTAAGGAATTTTGACTTGCAATAGTCCTTAAAGTATATAGTGAAATTCAATGATATTGGGATCTTCCTTGTGTTATGGCATAGCTTTATCGATAACAGAATTAGAGGGGGGTCGAAAATGGCCTGAATGGCTTCGGAAAAAGGAGGATGGTTCGGCCGTGCCTTTGTTTTGCTCGACTTGGCAGAGGAACTGTCGTGCCCACAGATCTGGTACGCGCGACTTTTTGTCGTCGCCCCTCGCCTCCCCGCTAGAGCGATAACCATAGATTTCTTCATAACGGGTATATCAAGACATATGCGAAACAGCGCATTTGCCAGATGACTTAAACTTTAACTTAAACTGGCAGTAGGATGTCGGGTCGCCCCCCCAAACCCGCAATACAAAGAGGCGATAAGTTGAGACAGATGTAGCCGGTCTCGGCTAGAAGTTGCCGTTTAAGATCGTGGCAAGTGCAAAACTTTTATGCGAGCCCTATGTCCCTAATGAGGGACAACAGAATTTTCGTCACCACAGTTACATTAGTGACCGATTGAATAAATCTTTTTGTAAAAATTTATTTCAACTTAAAGAAAATCACAATTTCCAAAAATTTACAAAATAGTTTTATTTGTTCCATATGACTGGACCCCGTTTTCAGTGGTGAAATTTTAATGAAAATGCTAGGGTTGGCATAGCACATTTTAATATTCTTAACATGACGTGTATATATTTTGATGTAAGCTATATACTTATTTTATTTATACATAGGGTGGAAAGATAAGCCGGGCCCTGGAGGGAAACTACCTTTAGATAGCTCAATACGCTCAAAGGAAACATTCTTTTATTTTTCCTAAAAACTAAAACTGCATTCACAGTTTTTTTCTTAATTTTCACTTTATTCCATACTAATTGTATGAAAAATATTATTATTATTATTTATGTGTTCTCTTGTGCCCTAAACTTGGTTGGTATTTAGAAGTTTTTATCCTCGTTGGAAACAGGATCGATTGGCATCAAATGTCATAAAAATTATTTATGGCAAAAATTACAAAATAAATACTTTTTTTGAAATTCAAAAATTTGTAAATGCAGTTATGTCCCTTTAAAGAAATTAAAGAATGTTTCCTTTCAGTGAATTGAGGTATCTCAACGTTTTAAGGTAGTTTTCCTCCAGGGCCCGATTTATCTTTCCACCCTGTATATTAAGGCAAAGGACTTTAACGAGGTTTAATTTGGTATATAAACTCCATAACAGTTACATAATTGTATTTTTTCGGCAATTATGATTGATGTCATATTAATCACATAATTGTTTATTCAGTAAAAGTATGGATTTCCTGAATAATCTTGCTAAATATTCTCAGTTTCTCAGTCTCAGCGACGCGGAAATGGTTACGAAATTTAGTATAACCGTGCAATAGATACCATTTATTTCGAATAGGTAAGTCTGGTAAGCGTACCTATTAGATTATAGTTTTCTAATAAATATTTTTTTTTTCAGTAACATGATACAATTGTGCAAATGCATATACATTTTAAAGTAAGATGACTAAGATTCGTGTTAAAACGTGTTAAATCGTATATATATATATATATATGACGGTTCCTAGGATGAAATGGTCACAGTATTCAAAACAATTATGACAAGTGGAAAAAGATGGCCAAAAAATGAATTGTATTGCACAAGCGATAACCAGACATCAGAGTTACGGAAAATGTTACCTAATGAAAATACCATCTCAACGAATGTAACCTTTTTGTCATGGAGCGGTGATATAATTGATTTTTTTTTTTATATGTCACATGTTGTACTCGAAATAAAATATTGTGTGACAACCCTATGATTCGATATCATTAAATTTTCACCACTGATAACGCAGTCTGCATATGACACATCTACACAACATGCATGCATTTTAAAAATGTGTCAAATATATTACAACTGGCGTACTTTTTTATTTACACTGTGACTAGGCGTTTAGCACCACTACAAATTATATCAATTAAGATAAAATTACTAACAGTATGGGGGTAATAATGTAGTGTTAATGTATATTTTAGTAACGTGCAAAACCACTTGAGTTTATTAAAGAAGATAACAAGAACGCTGCGCATGGCCCCTCGCATCCCCGCTCCCGCGTCCCGCGTCCTAGACGTGCGCATTCCACTAACGAGTGAAATATTAGGTATCTTTATTTGTGACATGATTTAACTTTTTAATACGCAGGATATTTTTTTGGATTTTTGTACAGTCGCAAGAAAACTCTTAAAGGAAATATAATTAAAAAAATATATTGACGGAGCAATATTCTACTGCGAATAATAAGCAAATTTTTATACTGAAAAAGTTTGATGATAAAATTTTTGGATTTTTTTTTGTCATACGTAGAATACATACATTTAATGTCACTTCAGTAAAAAAAACGACGGAGCAAATTTCCGATGTGAGTTACACAAAAAAAATCTTTTTTATAAAAAAATATGTTCAGTTATGGATTTTTTTTTTTGATATTTTTAACATTGGTTACATATGTTATTCAATCAAATACAAACATTGAAAACATTGAAAAAATAATCAACCCAATATTTGATTCAAATCAATATCAAATCAATATTTGATTGAATAACATACTAATGTATGAGTGGAATACCCACTTTAAAAAACATGTAAAAATAATTATGAGTTGATAGCAGGCGCCATCTGTTATTTCCGTTGTGACACTTGTAAAAGGGTCGGCGGGAAGGGTATCTAACTCTAGTGGTTGGCACCTAGATGTCGCTTACGGCTGCTATAAAGTCAATGTAAAAATAAATGCAAAAAGATGATTGAAGGCATTGAGAATTTCGTCAGCTCGGTAACTGAACCCATAGCTTAATTGGTAAAGCGATATCGAGCCCCGGTAAGGCGTATCGATGTTGGTTCAAGTCCAACTGGGTTGATTATTTTTTCAATGTTTTCAATGTTTGTATTTGATTGAATAACATACTAATGTATGAGTGGAATACCCACTTTAAAAAACATGTAAAAATAATTATGAGTTGATAGCAGGCGCCATCTGTTATTTCCGTTGTGACACTTGTAAAAGGGTCGGCGGGAAGGGTATCTAACTCTAGTGGTTGGCACCTAGATGTCGCTTACGGCTGCTATAAAGTCGATGTAAAAATAAATGCAAAAAGATGATTGAAGGCATTGAGAATTTCGTCAGCTCGGTAACTGAACCCATAGCTTAATTGGTAAAGCGATATCGAGCCCCGGTAAGGCGTATCGATGTTGGTTCAAGTCCAACTGGGTTGATTATTTTTTCAATGTTTTCAATGTTTGTATTTGATTGAATAACATACTAATGTATGAGTGGAATACCCACTTTAAAAAACATGTAAAAATAATTATGGATTGGTTACATACATCAAGTCAATATTTCTAGAGCAATAAAATTAGACTGAGCATTTTTCCAAACGTAAATATAGACGATATAAGAGTTTAGATAAAAAAACCTAAGAAGGACAATAGTTTTTTTTTGGAAAAATATACATATACCATCTACTCCTGACACTTTATCATGCTGTAAAGTTTTTTTGGACTGAGGAGTTAATGCGAGGTCAACCCCTCTATTGCCTGGCCTATAAGCCGTTTGTCAAAATTTGGAACGGTAGGATTTAAAATGAATTTACGTAATTTTTCAGTTAGTAATATATTCTCAGTGCACCTAACTTGACGCTTATCAGTTTCGACTTATGAGCGACTGGTAGAAAATGTTTATAGGCATTACGTCTGGCTTTGAAAATCATATTTTGTGACATTAAGTTTAAAATAAATAATAATTTTAGTGATTTAAGACCCCCGTGACTAAAGTACTGCTATGACCAATTTCTCCAATTTTCGACTTATTGCGGAATACTTTTAGGGCATTTTTAATTACAAGACACTTATATATGAATATGCAGTTGTGTTTGTGCCAGCTAAATATTTTTTTTAAGGAATTTATAGTAATTTGCAATTTTTTCTATGAAGTCTACTATTTCTTAAAATGGTCTTAAAATCTTATGTGCCCACCAGAATGGTCTTAAAATTGGGATTTGGTGTGTTGAATGGGTCCTTTAACTACTGTCAAAAATTGGAGCGGTAGGCTCGTTGATAAATTTAGGGCAAAAAATTGCAACTTCAACTGGTCTTAAAATCTTATGCACCCACCAGAATGGTCTTAAAATTGGTATACATGTAGGTTATTTGACGTGGGCTAAATCATGCGTCAAAATTTGGAGCGGTAGGCTCGTTGATAAATTTAGGCTAAAAAAATTGTATTTTTAACTTGACGCCATACATACTTATGGCCATTTAAGACCTTTAAGACTTATGTTTTCATGATCTCCGAGATGGGCTCTACAACGCTATATGGAAGAAAATTGGTTAGGATTTTGATAAAATTCCAGTTAGGCGGGCTCCAGCACTATTAGGATGCTAGGGACACGTTCGCTCGATCCAACAATTACACTATCATAATTGGGTCCAAAGATATTTTTATTAGATTAGACCAATATTCTTTATTGCACCACACAATGAAAAAAATAAGTGCTGGAGCCCGTCTTACTGGAAATTTATCAAAAAACTTACCCATTTTTTTCATACAGTGTTGTAGAGTAGAGCCCATCTCGGAGATCATGAACCATATAGTCTGGCTAGCCAACGAACGCAGTAGCAATGTACAGCGAACAGAAGTATGACAACACTAAGAATCAGTGAAAAAAGCAGCAATGATCATTAAATTCTGTTTTTAATTTTAGTTGGAGTTTCCGCCCCTTTCATTAGGTGACATGTACTGTGTGTAAAAAGGAGACGGATATATTTCGTCTGATCTGTCATCAACTGCAACAGATAATCTGGTTGAAGCAATTGAGATATGGCTTAAAAATGAATTTAAATTTAATGGGGAACTTTACAGGAGTTCTATCTCACTCGCGCTTAAGATGAGAGAGTGAAATGCACTAGAAACAAATTCAATGTGAATTGAATTGTGCGTCACGAATACGGTGTCACATCAAAAAGGGTTGCCACATGTACGTATTTTGAATTTGCCGCGTTTTTATACTGGCAGAAATGGTTTGCCAGACTATAAGTCTTAAAGTTCTTAAATGGCCACAAGTATATGTATGGCGTCAAGTTGAAAAATTCAGTCACCATAGACACATTTCTGCCTTCCGGCTGAAATCCACTAAGTGTCTGTTGACCCTGAGGATAACAAAAATAAACGTGTTCTGTATATATTAAATTTTATTCAAAATACAAATTATTTAGTAAAATTATACAGTTCGCGAATTACATAATTATTGAATATTTACAGTTTCAGTAAAATTGGAAAAATGTATTTCATGTGTTCTTTATAACATAACTTAAGTATACTTATTATTTCCCTTTATTTCATTCAATCCTTAGATTAGATTTAATAATATTTTTACAATAGAAAAATATAAAAATACATCTAAAACATACAAAAACCTAACCTAGGGTGCCGCCGGCAACGGAGCAAGACCCAGGCTGCCGGTGGTTAGGGCCGCAGAGAGAGGAACCTCCGGACTATGCGCGCCGTGTCCAGGATTACCGCCTTCTGAATCTGACACTTTATCCAACAACAACCCCATAGCGAAGGTCTGTCTAGATGTCGACGAGCATGGCCCGGCGTTGCGATCGATCTATTTAAGTAAATTATTATTATTTTGAGCCTATACTGTCCCACTGCTGGGCAAAGGCTCTCCTCCACTTTTTCCATTCATCCCGGTCTTGTGCAGTCTCTAGCCATTTTTTCAAAGTAAGTAAATTTTAAACCGGTATCAATTAGACATAGCAATTTGTAGGGCCCAATCTGTTGTGTACCCTGCCTCTCCCTACCGTTCATCAGCTCCCTAAGGGCCCTAACTATTATTACACCTCCCAAACTTACAGATCGGGCCCTACAAATTGCAATGTCTATAATACCGGTTTTACAAAAAAACTGAAAATCGATGTTGTCTACTTACTAGTAAAACTAGTTAAAGTGACCAAGTCCACCGGTATCCGAGACTTAGGATATTCGGTATAGACGGGGCACGGTAATAATAATACCAAGACCGAACGGGACGGGCTTATATAACATTCAATTGGTATGACAGAGAAGGCGCTATTACCGATGGTCCTTGTCATACTCTCACATTGTGGTTATTGCTTACTTTACTACTAAAAGGTTCCGAGTACAATATAAACGTTTGTTGCCCACCATCACTTTTTGGAGGGCAACAACGAAACCTACTAAATAATGTAGGCTAATAGTTACGTCATGCTATCAGCAATCTGAAAGCGAAACACGGCTTCCGAAAATGGCCCTGACAGTTATCCCCCTTCCCCGGATTGAAGATGACTCAAAAATATGCCATTTCCCGCTATGTGAGAAACATAGTGATTGGTCAAAGTTTTCATGAGATTAAATAAAATTTTAATACATGCGCGGTTAAACTAAAATAAACTGCTTGCTGTCATATGAATATTCTCCATTTCCACTACCATCCACCTCATTTTGCAGAGCTAATACTATTTCGATGCTTTTGTCGTTAACCGCCTTCAACAGTAATTTCCGTAGGTACGTTACTTAAAACTTTTGATGGCTAAGATGAAGATTCTCTGCAAAATCCTCGGCCCGACGCAAAGACCCGAAGGCAGCTGGATGATCCGCAAAAACATCGAAATCGTTCAAATAGCGGCTGAACCGAATATCATTGGTATGACAAAGGCGCAAAGGCTACGGTGGCTCGGTCATCTTGAACGAATGGCAGGCGAACGGGCGCTGAAAAGAGCACATGGGAGGGGGGGGGGGGGTCCGGTTGTGGTGGACGTGGATCTGCACGAGATCCAGGCTGGGGACTGGCGAGAAACTGCACAGAATCAGGGGCAAGCAGTCGTGTTGGAGGCCAAGACACACTTTGGGTCGCTGCGTCAGAGGAGTATGTAAGTAAGTATATTACTTATGATCTTATGAACCTATTTTTAACATTACGTACTTAAGTACTTACTAAAGAAGCATTACACAATACTATTTATTCTATTCTATTATATAGCAAGGGTTGTTAGACAATGGTGCACCGACATCGAAAATTCGACACCGAATACCATACAGTATTTTTATTACGCTCGAATTGCTAGTTACTGTCCTCACATGCGTCAGTGTGTTTTCGTTTATGTTTCTTTAAAATATAGTTTTGGGAAAATTGCGCACCACATTGATCACAGATAAACGGTTTGGCCCCAGTGTGAGTCCTCTCATGTGTTTCTAACTGATGCTTGTGTGTAAACTTCTTATCACAAATACTACAGGAGTATATTTTTTCTACGTGCTTTTTTTTGTGTTGATCCAAATTGTGTTGTCGTTTAAAACGCGCTTTACATAAGTCACAACTGTACGGTTTGTCCGAGCTGTGAGTTATTTTATGATTTTGTAAAACAAATTTAGAGCTAAATTGCTTGTTACAATCCTTACAACGGTATCCTTTCTCTCTAACGTGTATTTTTTTATGTTCAACTAAATGACTTGTTTCTGAAAATTTATCGTTACATACTTCGCAGGTCAATGATCTGTTGTGCACCTTTTTGTGACTAGTCAAAGTCGATTTGGTTGAAAAAGCCTTATTGCAAATTTCACATTTAAACGGTTTCTCCCCGGTGTGAATTCTTCTATGAAGTATTAAAGTTGTTTTTTTAGTGAATCCATGGAAACATACTTCACACATGAACGGTTGAGCCCCGTTGTGAGTTAATTGGTGTTTGATCAAGTTCCTTCTATCTGCAAAATATTTGTTACATTCTTTGCAGTAGGGTTTCTCTTTAGCATGAATTCTTTTATGTATGTTTAATTGAGCGCGTTTATCAAATTGCTGATCACACATATTACAGCCGTGTGTAACTTTTCCTACGTGAAATGTTTTTGTATGCGTTATTAAACATGAGTTAAATTTAAATGTTTTGTCACAAATTTTGCAAGGATAACCTTCATTATGTGTAAGAATATGTTTTATTAAAACTGACTTTTCGCTGAAGTGCCTATTACACGTATCACAAATAAAGGTTTCTCTTCTTTCTGTCGTATGTACATGATTAGCAATGAGAGTTTTACATGAGAACTTTTTTGAACAGATTGGACAGAAGTACATTACGCATATCTTGTTCGTCTGACTCTGAAGGCTGTGTTCCTGTATGTGCTTGATTAAACGAGACTTGTCTATGAACTGTGCTTTGCAAGTATCGCACGTGTACGCTTGTTTTTCGACGCGGGCCGCGGTGATATTAACAGGCGCATCCTCCACACGGCTCGCTAGCCGCGGCTCTTCGTGTGATGTCTCGACACACGTGTGGCTCGCGTGCGGCGCCTCATCACTGCGGAGGCGCTTGAGTCTCACAGCACAACCAAGAGTGAGCTGCTGTTTGCCGTGGGTTGACACAGGAGCTGCCTCAACTAAAATAAAATGAAATGCTATTTTTAAAATTTAAAACAAAAACAGAACTGACTTCACTTACGCGACTCCACTTTTTCAAAAGCAAATGCCCGAGCTACTGCAAAAAAGACTCAAATCACTATAATAAGGTGTGCCTATAATATTTGAAGAGTCTCTCTCGATTTCTCCACGATCCCATCATCAGATCCTGACCTGATGACAATGGGATCAACTGTCAAGTATGTTCGTTCGGTGAAAATAAGTAGGTAGAAGTACATTAAAAAATTGCAAAAAAAAAACAAACTTCCCGACTCCCGACGTATTGAGAACTTGAGAAGAAAAAACAGCAAATGAAAGTAATGGCCAAGTATTGTAAAATATGCATTTTACGAAATAGTGACAAAAATTTATGTACACAGTCGAAAGCAGCAGCTATTAAATTGAGGGTGCCTCAGGGATCTATCTTAGGCCCATTTTTGTTTCTTGTCTATATCAATGACCTGCCTTGTATCGTAAAAGGAAAATGTGAAGTAGTCTTATTCGCTGATGACACATCTTTAATTTTTAAAGTAAGTCGAAACTCTGATAATTATAACGATATAAATAGCACCCTAAATGATGTTTCAAATTGGTTCACAAGTAATAACTTGCTGTTAAATCCAAAAAAAACTAAGTGCATAAGATTCATGTTACCAAATGTACAACCGAGTAGTGGTCATATATATTTAAATAACGAATGTTTAGAGATGGTAGACAGTACTATTTTCTTAGGTTTGACCGTAAATAAAAATTTACAATGGAGCCCTCACATATATTCTCTAGCAAACCGATTGAGTTCTGCAGCATACGCAGTCAGAAGGATTAGACTCACTAATGTGGAAACAACCCGCATAGTGTACTTCAGCTACTTTCATAGTATAATGTCTTATGCAATGTTAGTCTGGGGTAAAGCAGCCGATATACAAACCATTTTCGTATTACAAAAAAACCGGCCAAGAGCGTGTCGGGCCACGCTCAGTGTAGGGTTCCGTAGTTTTCCGTCCGTCACAGTAAGAGTCCCCACTTAAGAGTTAAAAAATTGGCCCATGGTTGGGTTATTTGAAAGCACATTTTGTAGAAATTAAAGGTACAATAAACACCTGCTTATACGGTTAAATTACAAACTTAGTTAAGAAATGATTTTGTAATTTTTTTTCAAATCTTTATTTGAAAGCACGTCATTTCATTGTGATTTTGTAGAAATTACAGGTACAATAAACACCTGCTTATACGGTTAAATTACAAACTTAGTTCAGAAATTATTTTGTAATTTTTTTTCAAAAACTATTCAACCTATCAAGTTCAAAATAATTTTCCTAGAAAGTTTTTATAAAGTTCGACTTTTGAGATTTTTTTCATATTTTCAAAACTTATGGTTCAAAAGTTAGAGGGGCACATGTTTTTTACTTCTGGAGCGATTATTAACGAAAATATTTACATTATCAAAAAATGATTTTAATAAACCCGTATTAATTTTTAAATACCTATCCAACAATATATCACACGTTAGGGTTGAAATGAAAAAAAAAATCCCTCCCCACTTTACGTATAGGGGAGGTACCCTAATAAAATAAATATTCCTCTTTTTATTTTACCACTTTGTCGGCGTGATTGATATACATATTAGTACCAAATTTCAGCTTTCTAGTGCTAACGGTCACTGAGATTATCCGCGGACGGACGGACGGACGGACAGACATGGCGAAACTATAAGGGTTCCTAGTTGTCTAAGAAAATGCGAAGTGCTAGAAATAATTATAAAATAGCAATCACTAGTTCTCGTGTTAAGAGAGTAAACAATAGTACATTACTTACCAAGGACTGTAAAAGAAAGAAAGCCCGAAATCGCAGGTATTTGTGACCCGAGCCGCAGGCGAGGATTGTAAATATGCGATAGAGGGCTTTCGTTTTTACTGCCCGTGGTGAGTACACAATTTTACGTCTCCACCTGGTCATAATGCGAGTTTTACCGTACGCGTAGCGTGCGGTAATACTCATATTATGGCCAGGTGTGACGTAAAGGTTATTTAGGAAAATGTAAAACTACTTATAATAAATTACCTAGGGAAGCACTAGACTTACCATTACCAAGATTAAAGAAATACCTTAAATCTGGGCTATTACATAAGGCTTACTACAACGTGGAAGAGTACCTTAGTGACAATAATGCATGGACTAATTAAGTGACATACAATTTACTTTTATAGATGATTACTGTGTGATAATTATAAGAGTACTTATTTTAATATTTTTATTCTGTAATTTTTAGTTGTTAGTACTTTCGTGTAACCTAGATTAAGTATGTACTTTGACGATGCAAAAGTGATTGTAAAATCCTACTTGAATAAATGATTTTTGACTTTTGTACAACGAAAAGAAGAATGACCCATTAACTTGATAAATCTATTCAATACTTACCATTCACATTTTTGTTTACTGTTTCAGAATTTTCTATGTCTCGATCATCTAAAAACAAAATTTATTAAGGTTAAACAGAGTTGAACATCACTTATATTCAACTGAAGAACAAATCAAATTATTTGTAATAAATATTTTGATTTGTTTATTTTTTAAGTAGACACACTACTATATAAATTATAAACTTATATAGATGTCATATACAAAGGAAAAAGTGACCTAGGCCTCCGGTGCCCAAGGCTGGCATCGAACCAGCGTCTTCTGCATTTGCGGCAGACGCCTTTACCACTTGGCACCGGAGGCCTAGGTCACTTTTTCCTTTGTATATGACATCTATATAAGTTTATCACTTATATTCATTGAGTCAGGATATACCTAGTAGAGGTCTCAAACAAGATTTACCGAAAACAATGGCTCATGAAAATTTGTAACCGGCCGATAGTTAGACAATTGATATTTTCACAGATGATGTATTTCTGTTGCCGCTATAACAACAAATACTAAAAAACAGAATAAAATAAATATTTAAGGGGGCTCCCATACAACAGACATGATTTATTTGCCGTTTTTATAGATAATAGTACGGAACCCTTCGTGCGCAATTCCGACTCGCAATGGGCCGATTTTTTAGAGAAAAAAGAACACATATGACACGTGTGAAGTTTACAACTTCGGTTTAAAAAAGGAGTGTTCGCACATACCTGAAGCGTCAGGTAAAGTGTTATCTTCCATGCCATCTTCATCAGCATTGGATGTAAACGGTTCTGGTTCCACATCTAAAACAAAACGGGTAAATAAAAATGATAATACATATTAATACTTATAGATAAATATATATAAGTACTTGCGGGTCAATCTTACACAGATCAATCGAGCTCCAAAATAAGCAAGGTTTGTACTTGTACGTGACGATATAAATACTTAAATAGATAAATACATACAGTCTCGCGAAAGTTTTATTGACATACAAAAGGTCCGCAATTCAAGTACGAGTATACGTTCGTGATAAACTCACAAAGGAAAACGTCGCTTATGTATAACACTGGGTATCGGTAACTAAAAGACCTTTGAGATCAACAATTGTTTATTCCAATCACAGTTACAGCGTAAAAAATTAAATCTAACAATTTTCATCACTCGAAAAACCGCCAAAAGGAGCTGACACTTGACAGCTAAAACATCAGATCAATGACAGCTTGTTTTTTTTTAAGGTCCAATCCAAAACGAACTGTCATATCTTTACAACAGATTTAGCCAGTTATTAATTTTAATCGGTAAAAACAAACATACATTCTAAATAATTCGTTAAAATAAATGAAATTACATATTTTTGGATGACTTATTCGGCTAGAACCTTACATATGATATATACATATACAGGGTGGAATTTTGTAATGCCACCTGAAGGGGAAGTACTCTTAATATTGTAGATAGAAAATTTTACTCAAAGAAAACATTCCTTTATTTTTTTAAAGAAAGAAAACTGCATTCAAAGATTTTTAAAAATTCGCTTGCCGCACCCGGTAATCGAACTGACTAAAATCTCTAAAAGTTGCATCCTGTACTTTTATTGCATCGATCGTTAGGGTCAATTATAAGCAGAGCTCGGATTTTTCACGGCAAAACAAAACACTAGCGTAATTTAGCCAGTGCTTGAAATATTATTTTATCGATATCGATAATTCAGAACTAGAAGAAATAAAAGTCACCAAATAAAATTAATATGTAATAAAACTAATAAAAACATTAGTATACAGTTACTATATATTAGAAACAGACGCAATTTCTTCTTCAAAATCTACGTCAGTACACACAGCAGCACAAGACATTTTATTTGGGTAATAGTGATAGGAGTAGATGATCATTATCTTTTCAACATTCTCTGGGAGTAAACAGTTGCGTTTATCACTATAAATCCATTTATGTACACTAAATGTACGTTCAACTTCAGTTGACGTCAAGGGAGCAAATTTATAGAATTCATTATCAGTTCGGGTAATATTTTCAGATATGTCTCTTAAAATTTCGTAATCAGGATTTCGTTCGAGCACGGCTTCAAATTTACGTATCACTGGTAAAAGTTTACTCCAGTTTACGTAGCAACGAACAGTATCCAGAATGAGGAAGGATTCCGCAATGGATAAAGTCGAACATTGCAATTGTTCTATTGAAGAGGCTATTACTTCGTAGTTGTCGCGAATGAAATTTAACTCCGGTCGTAGTTTGCGTGTTTGAAAACATTTTTTTGCAGCTCTTATAGCTGCCGAGTCATTAGCAAGTATGGAGACGACATCACGTATTTGCTCATAGTATTGAGCGTAATATACCGCAGCAGATATCCAAGTTCCCCATCTGGTGATAATTGGCTCGGGAGGTAGTGGAATGGACGGATATTTTGCCTTAAAAAGGCGTACACGCTCTGGAGATTTTAGGAATATCTTTTTGACATTCGATATCAACCCATCCACACCTTTGAAATTATCTCGCACTTCTTCGGCAACCCGGTGCAGACCATGAGCTAAACACGTAATGTGTTTCATACGAGGAAACGTTGCTTTTAAAATACGACCGGCTTTAAGCATATATGCGGCACTATCTGTGCAAAGTAAAAGCAATTTGTTTACGTTGTCATTGAAAGAATTTTGAAACAAAAATTTTAATTGGTTTATTATAATTATTTACCTTCTCTAAAACCTTCGACCCCAAAAGATAAAATTGCTTAGAACAATTTTTTTGCAAAGACCGAATCACCACGTTTGTCACACATTTTCCTATGAAATCTGGTGTTTCGTCTATAGATATCCACAAATAATTGGTTTTGTTTACCTCTCTTATACCCTGTATAGTTTTTTTGTACACGAGATTTAAATAAATTTTTCGCAGGGTCGATTCGTCCGGTAAAGAAGTCATAGAGCAGTCGCAACATAAATACTTGTTAAAAAAATGACGAAAATTATTGTTGTTGACTGTTGCCCATGGTATGTTGCATGAAATAAGAAAAATAATTAAATCGAAATAAAATTGATGTTTCCTATTTGGTTGCCCCGAACGGTAATTGTGGCGGTTGCTTTTCACATGATTCTCAATATTGCATTTCTTCAGTTTTAGATGCATATCGCACATAGAGCAGTATATAGTGGAGGTCACTTCATTATAGACTAACTCAGGGTGATTTTCAATCCACGTTTTGATCCGATCTTGTACATTACTCATTTTTGTATTAATTGATACCTTGCAATATTAAGTTATTATACGTATATCCAACACGTCGGATTCAATGCGTTGCGAAATAAATAATACCTAGATGCAATTTACGTTTTATACGTAATGAAATGACAGTTAAAGTGTGAATGTCATATGTCATGTGAGATGAAATTTGCAGTCGTTTCTATCATTTTAAATGAGGTGGTGTAGGGAATGGACACAGTCTTTGTGCTTAAATAAGCAAGCGGACTTACCGGCTAGGTACAGCGGGGTTGCGGGCTAAATAACAAACACCACACGTATCTTCAAGCACTATAATATTCCATAAGCACACACAGATATACAGTAGCACACAGTAGGTATGGCAATCAAGTAAGGCTTAAGAAAGTGCAATAGAAAGCGTGGAAGGTGATAGCTCAGAGCGACATGCATTCCGCGTCGAGTCAGGAGATGCACTGCCGCGGCGCGGGCGCATACAGGGCCGCGTGGACGCCGGCGATCGGCCGCCGCGGTGACGTCACGCAGGTACCGGTTGGCGTGGTATAGCGCTGCTGCCGACACAGCCGGGAAGCTGGAGTGTGTCGATTACTTGTGTCGATTTGTGCTTTATAAATATGTAGATGTATTTATTTATTACTATGTATGTCTGTGTGTATATAGATATATGTGTATATATATTATGAACTTAGTATGATATTTGTTAAGTTTTTATGCCAGATATGCGAACGCAGCGCAATCGGAACGCACATATTTGTCATCTCTATCATTCACCCCATATTTCATATATATTTATCTCGTTTGGGGAGCGTTTGGGGGCATGCGCAAAGCATATAACAAGACGTCAGGAAGAAGACGATTTAAAAAGGAAAAAGAAGATGGAAAATTGTGCGGACAATGGCGGTCTATTTTAAAAACTCTTAAACCTAATTTGTGCGGAATATTACAAAAAAGGGTGTTATAAGGCGGAGCGCGTGCGGGTGAGTGCTTAGGGACTTATTTTATGATTATTATCTTTTAGTTTCCTCATTTTTTACACTTGAAAAGCGGATCAGAATGTCCGAGGTGTCGAACCAACAGCGAAATTGAACCAGCGCACTTTTTATCGTACGAGAGTCACAATTTCCCTTCCGCGGCAATCAGGGAGAAGGCTTATTCGTAACATTTGGTCGGCTTCGACCCGGATTTACTTACATTTTTGTCGGCACCTTCGTACATTCTGATCGGTTTTTTAACAAATTCACATATTTCGAGCGGTCGAAATATAATTATTTTGCGGTAACCTATACACTTCACACAAGTTTCGGGGATTATATATATTTTAGCGCTCATTTATTACCTTTATATACATATATTGCGGTGGGGATTGTATTTTATTACATTTCATTTCCATAGTTCATACTACATTACCTACGTTTGTTCGCCGCGGATTTATCGTATATAGCGTTTGCGGTTGCTATATTTTGGTATTTAAGACGAACATTCAATTGGCATTCAATTTTATAGGTAAAATTCAATTGCGGTTTCAATTTATCATAAATAATTTGCATTGGAATTGTTTATTTTATGACACACTAAATTAAAACAGTTTGGTTGCTAGGTTACAATATACTATAGTATAGGATAATTTCGTTCTTTTATCTATCGACTTTCGTAGCCTAGCGGTTATGATTGTTGCTTAGTAAGTTAGAGGTCGACGGTTCGAATCTCAGCCAAGGTGCAACTTTCGTATTTTTCTAAGTATTTAGATTTCTTGAATAAGCGGTATTTGAATACTATTTACGGGGTATTTAATGTTATTTGCGGTATTAGGTTTATTTCAAACATATTTCAAAGAACGAAAGTATTCATTTCAAAACTTGCGGAATAATTGGTATTGCGGAATATTAAAGTTAGCGGTAAAAACTTTAGTACATATAATATAATTAATATTAACATAATTATTAAATAAATAAAAAATATAATTTTAGGTGCGTTGTCAAACTTTAAGATTTGCGGTCGGTTTACGTGCAGTTCAAGTAATGTTTAATTGCTATTTTTAGTTTTCATGTTTTGGTTTTTCTTAGGATTTTGGTTGATTCTATTAATTTGGACTACGCACTTAAACTCAAACGTAAAAATGGCTGCAGCTAGGCGGATACAGTTACTGCAGATGAAGTATCATACGGCTTGTCGTAGTATTGATATTTTGGATGGATTGGCTCGTAATTCAGAACTGTCTTCGGAACAAGAAAGCGATTTTATGGTGCGGTTTCAGGACTTAGAAAAGGTTTATGAGGCATTTACGGAAATGTTTTATGAGCTTCAGCTCTCTGCTGCGGATATAGAGAGCTTTGACCTGGAAGGCCATACACAAGGGTACGAGTCATACAATAAGAAATACTATTTTATAAAACAGCGTCATCTACGGTTGACAAAGTCGAACACTTCAGCTAACTTGGACAACAGCTGTAGCAGCGGTAGCGGTAATGACAATCCTAAGAACGCGCGGAATAGGGCAGTTCTCCCTAAAGTGAAACTTCCTACCTTTGCGGGTCAGGTGGAAGAGTTTGTTCCGTTTATGGAATTATTTCAGTCATTGGTAGGCAATGACACGACTTTATCGGATACTGAAAAAATGTACTACTTAGCGGGGTCACTTTTAGGTGAACCAAAGACCTTGACCCAGCACTTGTCTGTTACGGGAGACAATTTTTCGGTTGCTATAGATTTACTCAATGCGCGGTACAATAACAAACGATTGCTGGCGGACCGTTTGTTGCATAATTTGCTAAGTGTGCCACATGTTAATACTAAAGGGGTAAGCGGTTTGAAAATGTTTTTAAATACTTTGATAGAAAACACAAAGGCATTGGAAAAGATGAAATTTCCTGTTGATTCGTGGTGCTATTTGTTGTTCTATATTAATTTCCAAAAGTTAGACAATAACCTAAGGAAACACTTTGAAGACAAGCATGCCGATAAAGAGTTACCAACATTCTCTGATCTTTTGAAGTTTCTGGAAACTGAAATACGGATTTTAGAATCCAGTGCGGACCCACAGGCTACATCATCAGCGGCTAGGCGTAGCGGAAATAGCCAGAGCCATACGGTGAAGGCTCATGCGGCTTTTCAGAATGCGGGTTCTTCGTCGGCATGTAAATTATGCGGAAGAAACGGACACTTTATTGCTAAGTGTGAAAAATTCTTAGAAATGAAACCTGCAGCTAGGAAACGTCATGTAATATCACTGAGATTATGCTTTAAATGTTTAAATGGTCACAATATTAACCAGTGTACTTACAATAAAAACTGTTACAAGTGCAATTCGGCCAAACATCATTACTTATTGCATTTTGATCTACCGGTATCTAGCTCAGACCAGTCAGACCGTGAACAACGCTTGGCGCCAAACAATGTTGCTATTACAACTGGAAGGGCTCACAACCCTACCTCACTTTCTCCAAGTACTCCCGTAATGAGTGCGCCCTTGCCCAACGGTCTTCCAGGTAGTACGGTCCCTGCAGTAACTGGACAAGAGGCGCTACATGTTAATTCGCCGAGTATGTGTCAGCGAAGAACACTCCTTGCAACGGCAATAATTAGAGTACTGGATAGCAATGGCTGCTACCAAGAGGCGCGAGCCATGCTTGATGGAGGTAGCGAGAGCACATTTATATCAGAGTCATGCGTGCAAAGGTTGGGTTTAAAGCGGTTTAAATCTGACAACTTCACGGGTCTGAGTGGTCTCCCTGTAAGCGGTTGCAGAGGAGCGGTAAATTTGGTCATTGCACCTAGGCTGTCGGATACGCCTGTGCTTGTAGCCACGGCTACAGTCTTAAACAGGATCACCAATAACATACCTGGTATTCCGTTACCAGCTCAATTAGCGGATAATTATAGAGGACTGTATCTTGCGGATGAACAGTTCTACGTCAGTCGAGGGATTGACATTTTAATAGGCGAGGATTTACTTAGTGAAATTTTGGTGAGTAGCCGTCTTACGATTAATGAGCATATTCCAAGGGTAACGAACACGGTGTTTGGACACGTGTTGTCAGGTCCAGTTACCATTACGGCATTTAATCCATACCCTCAAGCGACTTGCTTCGCTCAGACATTTGTCTGTACTAGAAATACAGATCAAACTTCGGAACTATCTGCGGAAGCGGAGGATATTCCAGAGAAGGTAGACGGCCTTAAGGATCTGGAATGTAAAACATTTTTTAAGGACACCCATCGGCGGTACGGGAGTGTCAAATATTTTGCGGATTCTTTATCGGGTTTCTTAGAATGCGGAAAAGGAGTACAAATAGCGATGAAGCGGTTCTTGGCTATTCTTATTCTATTTGTTTTACTCTTAATTGGCGGCAACCGAGTTTCACAAATAGTTAATTGCAATATAGACATGACATGGAGGCAATTGCCTTCAGGAATGAACCCCGACGATGTCGTGAATAGCGGTCTTCGCGTATCGGAAGTAATTGAGCACCCCTTGTGGTGGGAATATGGTTGGCTGACAGGTGATGCGGATACCTGGCTAAAGAATATAATGGATAAAGCGGAAGATCCATTGCCTGAATTGCGGAAGGCGAAAGTAAATTTCCAGGCCTTAGTAGGGGTTGCGGTTGATGATAATATTTTTAAGCGGTTTTTTAGTTTAAGTATGTTGCTGGCGGTCGTAGCATATTATTTTCGACTTATCAAAAATACCAGGACTCAGTCTTAGACACTTATGGGAGTTCTAAGAGTACTAGAGCGACGGTTCGCTTTGAGTCGGTTCGTTGTGTTGGTTCATCAGGTGGAGTTTGCGGATATCTTCAACTGCTTAGACCAGAAAATACAATATTCCACGCGTTTGCGTCGGCTTGGGCCTTTATTGGGGATGATGGCTTACTGCGCCTAACAGGCCGTTTGGAGTTTCCAAATCTAGTTTTTAAGCGGAAGCATGCGGTGCCGTTTTACTAAAATTACACTCTGTAGCGGTTTTGGTCGTAGATTATTTTCTTGAAATATATTTTTATGCGGGATGTAGTGTTGTAATGGGTTATTACAGCGACAGTTTAGTTTATTCTGCGGGAAAGGTGTTACGTACACGTATTTTTAAGTTTGAGGCGTTTTATTTTATATTCTTTAATTGTTATTTATAAGATCCTCATGAAATGGAAGTTCTAACGGATGCCCATATAATTATTGGTAGGCTTTGCTTTCGGTTCCGGAGTACAATTTTGAAGATACTTTAAGCTAAAGGTTGAGCCGTTTTTAACTTAAGTTAAGCTTATGTATCAACGTTTTGAAGAAAATTAATATCTTCAAGTGATCCGCCTATGCTAGGTAATGTTTGGCAGCGGTAACAAGCGGTTCTAGTTTAATTTTTTGACGCGCTTCACATCTCGATCCGGTAATGCGAGTGTTATAAGTTTAGATTGCGGAACTAATTGTTATACGGATGCAACTTTGTATTTGGTGACAAACTGTTTTAGTTTAGTTTATAGTTGAGTAATTAGAGTTGATTTATTTTGTTGATAAAGGCTTTAGCCTTTCTCGGGCGGGGGAATGTTAAGTTTTTATGCCAGATATGCGAACGCAGCGCAATCGGAACGCACATATTTGTCATCTCTATCATTCACCCCATATTTCATATATATTTATCTCGTTTGGGGAGCGTTTGGGGGCATGCGCAAAGCATATAACAAGACGTCAGGAAGAAGACGATTTAAAAAGGAAAAAGAAGATGGAAAATTGTGCGGACAATGGCGGTCTATTTTAAAAACTCTTAAACCTAATTTGTGCGGAATATTACAAAAAAGGGTGTTATAAGGCGGAGCGCGTGCGGGTGAGTGCTTAGGGACTTATTTTATGATTATTATCTTTTAGTTTCCTCATTTTTTACACTTGAAAAGCGGATCAGAATGTCCGAGGTGTCGAACCAACAGCGAAATTGAACCAGCGCACTTTTTATCGTACGAGAGTCACAATTTCCCTTCCGCGGCAATCAGGGAGAAGGCTTATTCGTAACATATTCTTCATAATTATTAAATAAATAAAAAATATAATTTTAGGTGCGTTGTCAAACTTTAAGATTTGCGGTCGGTTTACGTGCAGTTCAAGTAATGTTTAATTGCTATTTTTAGTTTTCATGTTTTGGTTTTTCTTAGGATTTTGGTTGATTCTATTAATTTGGACTACGCACTTAAACTCAAACGTAAAAATGGCTGCAGCTAGGCGGATACAGTTACTGCAGATGAAGTATCATACGGCTTGTCGTAGTATTGATATTTTGGATGGATTGGCTCGTAATTCAGAACTGTCTTCGGAACAAGAAAGCGATTTTATGGTGCGGTTTCAGGACTTAGAAAAGGTTTATGAGGCATTTACGGAAATGTTTTATGAGCTTCAGCTCTCTGCTGCGGATATAGAGAGCTTTGACCTGGAAGGCCATACACAAGGGTACGAGTCATACAATAAGAAATATTATTTTATAAAACAGCGTCATCTACGGTTGACAAGGTCGAACCAACAGCGAAATTGAACCAGCGCACTTTTTGCCGTACGAGAGTCACAATTTCCCTTCCGCGGCAATCAGGGAGAAGGCTTATTCGTAACATTTGGCCGCTTACCCCTTTAGTATTAACATGTGGCACACTTAGCAAATTATGCAACAAACGGGTCTGAGTGGTCTCCCTGTAAGCGGTTGCAGAGGAGCGGTAAATTTGGTCATTGCACCTAGGCTGTCGGATACGCCTGTGCTTGTAGCCACGGCTACAGTCTTAAACAGGATCACCAATAACATACCTGGTATTCCGTTACCAGCTCAATTAGCGGATAATTATAGAGGACTGTATCTTGCGGATGAACAGTTCTACGTCAGTCGAGGGATTGACATTTTAATAGGCGAGGATTTACTTAGTGAAATTTTGGTGAGTAGCCGTCTTACGATTAATGAGCATATTCCAAGGGTAACGAACACGGTGTTTGGACACGTGTTGTCAGGTCCAGTTACCATTACGGCATTTAATCCATACCCTCAAGCGACTTGCTTCGCTCAGACATTTGTCTGTACTAGAAATACAGATCAAACTTCGGAACTATCTGCGGAAGCGGAGGATATTCCAGAGAAGGTAGACGGCCTTAAGGATCTGGAATGTAAAACATTTTTTAAGGACACCCATCGGCGGTACGGGAGTGTCAAATATTTTGCGGATTCTTTATCGGGTTTCTTAGAATGCGGAAAAGGAGTACAAATAGCGATGAAGCGGTTCTTGGCTATTCTTATTCTATTTGTTTTACTCTTAATTGGCGGCAACCGAGTTTCACAAATAGTTAATTGCAATATAGACATGACATGGAGGCAATTGCCTTCAGGAATGAACCCCGACGATGTCGTGAATAGCGGTCTTCGCGTATCGGAAGTAATTGAGCACCCCTTGTGGTGGGAATATGGTTGGCTGACAGGTGATGCGGATACCTGGCTAAAGAATATAATGGATAAAGCGGAAGATCCATTGCCTGAATTGCGGAAGGCGAAAGTAAATTTCCAGGCCTTAGTAGGGGTTGCGGTTGATGATAATATTTTTAAGCGGTTTTTTAGTTTAAGTATGTTGCTGGCGGTCGTAGCATATTATTTTCGACTTATCAAAAATACCAGGACTCAGTCTTAGACACTTATGGGAGTTCTAAGAGTACTAGAGCGACGGTTCGCTTTGAGTCGGTTCGTTGTGTTGGTTCATCAGGTGGAGTTTGCGGATATCTTCAACTGCTTAGACCAGAAAATACAATATTCCACGCGTTTGCGTCGGCTTGGGCCTTTATTGGGGATGATGGCTTACTGCGCCTAACAGGCCGTTTGGAGTTTCCAAATCTAGTTTTTAAGCGGAAGCATGCGGTGCCGTTTTACTAAAATTACACTCTGTAGCGGTTTTGGTCGTAGATTATTTTCTTGAAATATATTTTTATGCGGGATGTAGTGTTGTAATGGGTTATTACAGCGACAGTTTAGTTTATTCTGCGGGAAAGGTGTTACGTACACGTATTTTTAAGTTTGAGGCGTTTTATTTTATATTCTTTAATTGTTATTTATAAGATCCTCATGAAATGGAAGTTCTAACGGATGCCCATATAATTATTGGTAGGCTTTGCTTTCGGTTCCGGAGTACAATTTTGAAGATACTTTAAGCTAAAGGTTGAGCCGTTTTTAACTTAAGTTAAGCTTATGTATCAACGTTTTGAAGAAAATTAATATCTTCAAGTGATCCGCCTATGCTAGGTAATGTTTGGCAGCGGTAACAAGCGGTTCTAGTTTAATTTTTTGACGCGCTTCACATCTCGATCCGGTAATGCGAGTGTTATAAGTTTAGATTGCGGAACTAATTGTTATACGGATGCAACTTTGTATTTGGTGACAAACTGTTTTAGTTTAGTTTATAGTTGAGTAATTAGAGTTGATTTATTTTGTTGATAAAGGCTTTAGCCTTTCTCGGGCGGGGGAATGTTAAGTTTTTATGCCAGATATGCGAACGCAGCGCAATCGGAACGCACATATTTGTCATCTCTATCATTCACCCCATATTTCATATATATTTATCTCGTTTGGGGAGCGTTTGGGGGCATGCGCAAAGCATATAACAAGACGTCAGGAAGAAGACGATTTAAAAAGAAAAAAGAAGATGGAAAATTGTGCGGACAATGGCGGTCTATTTTAAAAACTCTTAAACCTAATTTGTGCGGAATATTACAAAAAAAGGTGTTATAAGGCGGAGCGCGTGCGGGTGAGTGCTTAGGGACTTATTTTATTATTATTATCTTTTAGTTTCCTCATTTTTTACACTTAAAAGCGGATCAGAATGTCCGAGGTGTCGAACCAACAGCGAAATTGAACCAGCGCACTTTTTGTCGTACGAGAGTCACAATTTCCCTTCCGCGGCAATCAGGGAGAAGGCTTAATCGTAACATTTGGTCCTTCGAGCCGGATGTATAGGTTTATTAATATGATATTTATAAGTATATCTGTAATGTTTATGTATATAAGTAAATAGTCTATATTTATTAGTATATACATAAGGGTGGCATCGCCACATCAGTCCCCCCCAGAGACCGTCTCACGGGCGATAATAATCTGGGAATGTAACCCGTCGGCCTGATCTGGTATGCCGTAAAATGATTCCTTTCTCTGGTTCTTTCTCTATTTCCTTTTTATTAACTTTTTTCTTTTCTTTCACAGGTTTCCACGTATTTTCTTTTTCAGGACCTCTCTGTTTTTCAGGATCTGCCTGCGCAGAAGATTGCGTACATGGCGTGGACTCGGCAAGAAGATAAGCCGGCTTTAGGCGGTCTATAGTCACTGTGGATTCTTTGCCGTTCACCCGTATCTTGTAGAACTTCTCACCTCTTTCAAGAACTGCGTGAGGGCCCGTATAGGCTGCCTTCAGCGCTCCACGCACGGCGTCTTCTCTTAAGAAAACGTGGGTGGATGAGGCTAGGTCTCTGAATATAAATGTCTTCTTCGGACCATGCCTTGATGTAGGCACAGGTTGAAGCTTGTTGGTTATATTCTTCAAGCGTGCAGTGAAGTCGGTGAGATCGGTTGTAGTGTCGGTGCTGGGTTGGAAGAATTCTCCAGGTAGTCTTATCGGCTCGCCATATACCAGTTCTGCAGAAGAAGATTGCAGCTCTTCCTTAAAGGCGCTCCTTACTCCCATCAACACTAACGGTAAGGCCTCTGTCCAGCTGTCCTGAGCGTGGCACGTGATTGCTGCCTTAAGCTGTCTATGGAACCTTTCTATGAGACCGTTACAGGCAGGGTGGTATGCAGTAGTGCGCCGATGCTTGAAACCGGCGATCTTGGCCAAATAGTTGAAAAGTGCGGATTCAAATTGTGCTCCACGATCAGTCACGATGTCTATAGGGCAACCGAACCTGGAGATCCACATGGAGAGTAGTGACTTCGCCACAGTCTGCTGTGATGTCCGTCATTGGTATCGCTTCGGGCCAGCGCGTAAAGCGATCTATGGCCGTCAGGCAGTAACGAAATCCTTGAGAGGGAGGCAGCGGTCCTACTATGTCGATATGCACATGGGTAAACCTAGCTTTAGGCAACTGGTATGTACCCAAAGGTGCTTGAACATGTCTCGATACCTTAGACCTCTGACAAGCCAAACAGGCTCGAGCCCAGTCACGACAATCTTTGTTTAAGCTTGGCCACACAAACCATTCAGCCACGAGTTTCGTAGATGCCTTAATCCCTGTGTGGCTGAGTGAGTGAAGGCTATTGAAGACCTGTCGTCTGTACCCAGGAGTCACGTACGGTCTGAGAGTAGAGGTGCTGTCGTCACAGTATAGTGCCGTAGTTGAACCTGGAATCGTTAGCTTTTTCAAGTTTATACTGTATCCAGTGTCTCCTTCCAAGATTCGTTTGAGCTCATGGTCAGCGTCTTGTGCCTTGGCGAGATCAGATAAATCGACTGGCTTTTCGAGTTCCTCGACTCTGGACAAAGTGTCGGCCACGACATTGTTCTTTCCAGAAATGTGTCTGACGTCCGTTGTAAATTGGGAAATATAGTCGAGGTGTCGGAACTGTCTCGGTGAACAATTTGATTTATTGTTTGTGAAAGCATAGCACAACGGCTTGTGATCCGTGAATACAGTGAATACCCGCGCTTCCAGCATGTGCTTAAAATATTTGATCGAGTTGTACAGTGCGACACAAAAGAGTAGAAATTAATTATGCGTGAACTAAGTTGTCTCATTATATGGCAACACAAAATATGCTGTCACTGGTGTCAATACGTCAGTACGTTAATTGTCAACTCATGTCAAGTGGATTACAAATTCTTTTAAAAATACGATTAGAGAACGATATTTAATGTGATATTTAGTGTTAAGAATTGTTGAACAGTATCATAATGAACCAGGTCATCCGCGGTGGTGCTCGTGACATAATTTATAAGGTTTTTTTGCGATGTATGGCAGAATTTCAAGCTGGACATTTATTAACAAATCTGGAGGATATTTACCAACGTACTGCAGATTTTACTGGTAAGTAACTTCCAGATGTTATTTATAGTTTATAAACACAAAGTATTCGGTTAATCAAACAGGATTTTATAATATTTCGTAAATTTTTGAGGTTAGATTGGGATAAACAAAGAAGTCTATTTCATAGCGCGACTAAATTATCTTGAGCATTGTTACCATATTTTTAAGTTGTTTTTATGTATTTTGACGTAACTTTATTTGAAATCTTGTTTTAGGTGTATCTGAAAGTACCGTGCGGAGAATAGCATTGCAGGGCGCAAATAATGGTGGAAAATTTTCAACTCCTGCAAAACATAGAAAAGGTCGTCCTAGAAAGGAAATCGATGACTTTGACGTATGTGCTATCCGTCAGAAGATCCAATTTTTTTACACTGTAAAAAAAGAAGTGCCTACATTAGGAAAATTGCTAGCACAATTACGGGAAGACATGAACTTTGTTGGAAGTCGAGAGCATCTGCGCAGACTTTAAAAAAAAATTGGTTTTAGGTATAAAAAATGCAAGACTAACAGGATGGCTTTAATAGAGAAGCCTATGATAGCAGACAAAAGAGAAACATATTTACATGAAATAATGAAAAACCGAGACTTACCGGAAGAACTGCAAAAAAACATAATTTACTTGGATGAGAGTTATATACATTCCAGTTATAAACTGAAGAAGTGCTGGCAGTCAATTGATACTGACGGTCTTTTCACTGATATCTCGAAAGGGAAAAGGTGGATTATAGTACATGCCGGGAGCGAAAAAGGTTTTGTGCCTAATGCACTAATTATATTCAGCGGTGTTAATAAACAAGAAGATTACCATTCTGAAATGAATCAACACAACTTTACTAAATGGGTTACTGAGAAACTGATCCCTAACCTGACAGAGCCCTCTATAATTGTGATGGACAACGCACCCTATCATTCTGTAGTAAAAAATAAGGCTCCTACATCTGACAAAAAGGTTGCAGAACTCAGGCAATGGTTAATCGAAAATAAAATATCATTTGACCCGAATTTGCGAAAACCAGGTCTAGTAAAATTGGTTAGGAAACATAAACCTGAGCCAATTTACACAATAGATGAAATTCTTGGAGATCATGGGCACACAGTGGTTAGGCTTCCACCTTACCACTGTGATTTAAATCCCATTGAATTAATATGGGCAAAAGCAAAACATTTAGTCGCTTCACAAAATGTTGGTGGGAAAGATATTAAAGAGCTGACCATAAACGCATTTAATTATATAACTTCCCAGGACTGGAAAAATTGCTGCGATCATGTTAAAAAGATCGAGAAAGAATATTATGAGCGAGGAAGAACATTATACGAGGATATAGACAGATTTGTAGTTCTGGTGGGCGAGGACAGCAGCAGTGAAGATGAGTCTGACGATGAACCAATGTTAGACACAATAAACGAAGGTGCGGGTACATCGTCGTCGCAAGCAACAGAAGACCAAACCCACGAAGATGTAGAGTACCTAGATTTTGATTTGCTTGAATAGTGTCCAGTAATTGCCTAATTAAAATTAAATTGTTTGACTGAATCGTTGTTATAATATTACCGTACCTTCAATTTCATTCATGACTAATACTATCATAATCATACTCGTAAAATATAGTATTACTACAGTCATAAATTTAGGTTGGCATTGTAATATGATTTCCATCATTCCTCAATATCTAAGCAAAATTACATAAGCTGATTCTGTTGTTGAGATTCTGCTCATATGTATATTGACGAACTGGAATGTACTAACACGACAAATAAGCTCTCTAAATTTTGCAACTTCTCATGTTAAATTAAAAAAAAAGAACAAAGTATCAGGATCGTTATTATGATATACGCAGGGTTGCCAAGTGACTGACGGTGGCGCCCTCATTTATTTTCTACTCTTTTGTGTCGCACTGTAGATCGCCAGCAGTTCTCGGTCATAGGGCGAGTACTTCTGCTGCGCCGTGCTAAGCTTCTTAGAGTAGAATGCGAGTGGCTGCCATGAGTCTTCTTTCTTCTGTTGAAGCACTGCACCTAAGGCAGTGTCGGAGGCGTCTGTGACGAGTGCCAGATGGGCGTTGCAGTCTGGGTGCGCTAACATAGCTGCGTTGCAGAGGCTAGACTTGCAGTCGAGGAAAGCTTTCAATTTCTCGTCTTTCAGGTCGACTGGTTGTGATCCTCTTACTGAGCCGGTGAGTAACGCGTGCAATGGTGCTTGGAGCTGAGCAGCTTGCGGGATAAACCGACGATAAAAGTTTATCATCCCTAGGAACCTCCTAAGTTCTTTCACGGTTTTGGGCGTAGGGAATGATTGAATGGCTTCTATCTTCGTTTCCAGAGGCTTCGTGCCATCAGCCGAGATGTGATACCCTAAAAACTTGACATCTGGAACGCCGAAGACGCACTTTGATGGATTTATGACCATACCATACTCCTTCAACTTGGTGAAAAGCTGTCGCAAGTGGTCCTCATGTGTGTTTCCATCTGGCGAAAAGATGAGAAAGTCATCCAGATAGGCGTAGACGAAGTCCATTCCTCTGGTTACCTCGTCCACAAAGCGCTGGAACGTTTGTCCCGCGTTCCTGAGCCCGAACGTCATAAAGGGGAACTCGTACAACCCAAATGGAGTGGAAATGGCTCCCTTAGCTATGTCCTCCTCGTTCACAGGTATTTGGTTGTACGCCTTGACTAAGTCGATTGTTGAGAAAACCTTACATCCGGCGAGCTGGTGAGAAAAGTCATGGATGTGACGTATCGGATAGCGATCAGGTACTGTTCGTGCGTTCAATTGCCTGTAGTCACCACATGGTCTCCAGCCATTATCTTTCTTGGGTGCTAGATGCAATGGCGAAGACCATGGGCTTAGCGAAGGCCTAGCCGTACCACATTTGAGCATTGACTCAAACTCCTGCTTGGCTATCTTGAGCTTGTCTGGTGCTAACCTTCTGGGTGTGCAGTGCACCGGAGGGCCATCAGTCGTCTTAATGTAATGCACCGTATTGTGCTTGATTTCACGATGAACTCCGGGAGGGCGTGTGATCTCT
This sequence comes from Pammene aurita, assembly GCA_947086415.1. Taxonomy (NCBI): domain Eukaryota; kingdom Metazoa; phylum Arthropoda; class Insecta; order Lepidoptera; family Tortricidae; genus Pammene; species Pammene aurita. The sequence goes on from OX352313.1 coordinate 8,823,633, forward strand.
GGGAATTCTAGAACGATGTTGTCATATCTCGATTCTCCAAACGATGTTTTAATCGATGAGATGTTGCTCGCTGTGGCGGCAGATATGGCTGTTACGGAGAGAGACGTCTTGTTGTCGATTAAGCGTTTGTTACGGCTGTCAACGAGTAAATCATAGAAAGATAAAAAATCGACGCCTATGATTGCTTTTGTAACATCAGCCACAGTGAACTGCCAACTGAACTCCCGACGAAGACCTAAATCCAGGTGTAACTGCGCATTCCCGTAGGTATTGATGATAGACCCATTCGCGGCGAAAAGTTGATACGTAGTTTTAGGTCGGCGTTCACGTAGAGCTGAGCGCGGAAAAACGCAGAGATCGCTTCCTGTATCGACGAGAAACTGCATTTTAGTACGTCTGTCCGTAACGAACAGGCGACCGGAGCTGGAGCAATCGTCGGCCGCCATCACAGATTGCTCGACCCGTTTCCCGAAACAACATCGCAGGGCTTCACACATTTCGTCGCTTGCGACTGGAATTTAGAGTGGTACCAACACACTGGCCATCTGCGGTAGCTGGACTGTGATCGACCTTGACTAGTTCCACGACTACGACTACGACCATACCTCTGCGGTCCATTGTTTCTACTCCTTGGTCGTGATCTGGAATTCAGTTGTGTTCGCATTTCGTGCATTTGCTTTGTCAGTTCGGATATCTGGTTCGCCATGTACTCGAATGCAGCATTCTGAGGCGCTGGCATAGATCCAGCTGATGAAGTACTTGCCTTACATACACGATCCGCGGTACCTGCTAAAGCGTCGAGCGTCTGCGGCGTTGGCTGCGATGCTATTGCTGCCTGGATATTCATAGGTAACCTATTGATCCATATCGTTTTTAAAAGTTCTTCATGTACCTGTGTGCCTGCCAGATGCTGAAGATGCCTCAAAAACTGGGACGGCTTGCGGTCCCCTAATTCCTCGTGCACCAACAGCCTCTTGAGCTCCTTTTCACGGGATGCAGACAGCCTTGAAATGAGCTCAGTTTTCAGCTTCTCATATTTGTTCTCAGCAGGCGGGTTGACAATCACATCTTTCACCTCTGCTGCATATTCGTGATCTAGCTGTGACAGTACATAATAAAATTTTGTTATGTCAGACGTGATCCTTGATAAAAGAAAATGCCCTTCCACTTGAGCAAACCAAACGGCCGGTTCTTGACGCCAAAACGGTGGAAGTCGAACTCCGACACGGAATGTGTCGGCACCATTGGACAACGGCATAGTGGAAAATTCCACGGGCGCTTGCTCGGCCGGAGGTGGCGTGACTTGCGTATTTACTGGTGTTGTTTTCGCATTCTCCCCACTTGTACCATCTTTTCCATCAACCATTATTAACTCTCAGTAAGGTGCGCTTAAAGTCCAAATAGCGGGGTCACCAGTGTAGGGAATGGACACAGTCTTTGTGCTTAAATAAGCAAGCGGACTTACCGGCTAGGTACAGCGGGGTTGCGGGCTAAATAACAAACACCACACGTATCTTCAAGCACTATAATATTCCATAAGCACACACAGATATACAGTAGCACACAGTAGGTATGGCAATCAAGTAAGGCTTAAGAAAGTGCAATAGAAAGCGTGGAAGGTGATAGCGCAGAGCGACATGCATTCCGCGTCGAGTCAGGAGACGCACTGCCGCGGCGCGGGCGCATACAGGGCCGCGTGGACGCCGGCGATCGGCCGCCGCGGTGACGTCACGCAGGTACCGGTTGGCGTGGTATAGCGCTGCTGCCGACACAGCCGGGAAGCTGGAGTGTGTCGATTACTTGTGTCGATTTGTGCTTTATAAATATGTAGATGTATTTATTTATTACTATGTATGTTTGTGTGTATATAGATATACGTGTATATATATTATGAACTTAGTATGATATTAAATATATATAGGTTTATTAATATGATATTTATAAGTATATCTGTAATGTTTATGTATATAAGTAAATAGTCTATATTTATTAGTATATACATAAGGGTGGCATCGCCACAGTGGTATAGTTACTTCGTTCTAAGTTGTACATGCAGACCTACCTCTTTGTTGCTCGACTATGGCAAAGCTAAAATGAAAAGTTATTTTATTACTTATACAGGATGTCCGGTAATTAATACACAACCTTCTAACCCCCAGTAGGTCACCTTAGACTGGTCAAAAATATTGATTTTGAGCTCTAGGAAGTCTCCTGTTTTTCGAAATTTTCGCACGTTTGTTAGTTTTAAAATTTTTAAATTCACACTGATAGGTGTACCATCGAATAAAAAAAGAAAAAATGTACTGAGGCAATACCTGTCATATACTCTAGTAAGACTCGATAGGTGTCGATAAAATAATATTTCAAGCACTGGCTAAATTACGCTAGTGTTTTGTTTTGCCGTGAAAAATCCGATCTCTGATTATAAGGATGAAATCTATCTTACAAACTTTATAAATTAAATGAAAGGAAAACAATGAAATCTTAAATTATTATTTCAATGGATCAAGTTAAAGCACTTTTACTCAAAGATCCATCTGTTTACTTATGTTATTAATTAATAATTATCATTGACGTCATTTATCCATTAAAATGACCTATTCCTTTTTAGATAAGACGATTGCAATTTGCACGTGTTTGTAATGCAGACTCCTTTCTTAGATGCGACATAACTCCGTGTGTGACGTAGTTTAAATATGGAATGTTACATTTGAAAATAGATTTTAACATTCACCACAACACGTTATTAAAGGTTACTAGAAATGAATTCCTTAGAAGAATAAATTAGTGTAACCAAAAAGGAGGAGCCCATTTCGAACAATTAATTAGTTAGTTTACCATTTTTTGTAAATAATTAAAATAATTTAAGATTTCATTGTTTTCCTTTCATTTAATTTATGAAGTTTGTTAGAGATTTCATCCTTATAATTGACCCTAACGATCGATGCAATAAAAGTACAGGGTGCAACTTTTAAGATTTTAGTCGGTTCGATTACCGGGTGCGACAAGCGAATTTTTAAAAATCTTTGAATGCAGTTTTCTTTCTTTTAAAAAATAAAGGAATGTTTTCTTTGAGTAAAATTTTCTATCTACAGTATTAAGAGTACTTCCCCTTCGGGTGGCATTACAAAATTCCACCCTGTATATAGTGTCAAGTCAACTACCACAAGCAAATCTATGAGAAAATTCGGATGTGATGCTTTGTGCCTCGATGAATTCTAGAAAATAGTCACATCCGACATCCGCTCCAACCTTATATGATTTTTGTACAGCACGTCTGAAAATATGGATACATTTAATGTGACAAAAATATGTAGCCACGACCACGACTCTATTCTTTATATTTCTACCAAGGCGTAAAATCTTTGGATACATGTTTTTGTCACATTAAATGTATCAAATTCTCAGAAATCAAAAATACCAGGGTTCGTTTGTTAGATACAGGACGCGCTACCGTTACGCTACGTTAAAAAGTCCTTTTGGTCTAAGTCTAAAGCTCGAAAACATAACTCTACTTTCTTTCAGCAGTCGTGTAATAATTTTAAACAAAAAAGAACCGACTTCTCACTTAGCCTCCACCTTTCCAAATAGACGGAGAGCTGGCCACGTCAGATATGACACCATAATGAGAGCAACGAAACCACTCTAGTTTGCTGTACTATGCTTTTTTTCTAGTTCCGGAAATCTGGCAGCTTTAAAGTGGTGGAGGTCAAAAATGCAAATAACTTGAAGAAAATAAATCCTAGAGTTCTGTGTTTGATGCAATATTATGGAACATTATGTAATTAATTAGCCAGAAGTTTCTGTTGGGGAAATGAAGTGTAAATGATGTTTTCACTTCTTATGCTCGTAAAGTTCGACTTTAAGTCGTGCGTGGACGACATAAAATTTTAAGCTCTAGGGCATAAAGTAAAATTTTCTTTTAAGACTAAGAATGTGGCTCAACAGCCAAACAGAGTCAAAATATATTGCACGATTTAATTGAGCAGTAAAATTTCGTAGAATACTGAAACTTGTTCTTTTATTTTATTCTTGCTATAATTATTTGAATTGCGTGTTTTCTATAATTCAATAAATGAAATCAAATAAAATAGGAGTTGATAATAGTTTAGAAATGCCCCGAAAATCACGAAATGTTTTTATGACTTGGCAAAAAACAAGTATAAATTCACATGTTAAAAATTAAAAAAAAAAACATAAAAAATTAATTGGTGGGAACCATATTTTTTTTCAGTGTAATATTTTTGTTCGACTTGAAATTATTTTAAGATTACCGATAAATAATTTACTCGCAATTGAAGTGAAAATTAGAGCGTAACCTTCGTCCATAAAATCCATTTTACACTCGACTTTATATCAATCCTCGCTCGCAAGCTCGCCCGGATGGATAAACGCCTCGAGTAAAATCGTACGTTTTATGCACTTGTTGTACAATCTACTATTAATGCAATTTACAGTTAGTCGCTTACTGCTTTTGTTTCCGCAATAATACACAATGTTTTTTTTCTCATGTTAAAATATAGGCCCTGTCCTCTATAAATGACACCTCTATAAACTTCGGCGGTTTTTACCTATTTTGGTATTTCTTACTTTTTTTACAATTTAAAAATTTTTCGATCCCATCATCAGATCTTGATCCGATGAGAATGGGACCAACTGTGAAGTTACTCTTTCAAACAAAAAAATAATTTTCTACATCGGGCCAGCCGTCTTCGAATAATTGGTGAAGATACGTTTAAAAAAATTGTTACATACCTGACGTATCAAGCAAAGTGTTGTCTTCCATGCCATCTTTATCAGCGTTACAGGTAACCAGTTCTGGCGGTTCTACATCTAAAACAAAATGGGTTACATTCATACAGGGTGAGCAATTTGGAAGTAAGCATCTTTTTGTTGCCGCCATTTTGTTATAGAGTCAAATTTAACCGTTACAGCATAATCATTATTTGTGACGTACCGCGGGTAAAAGTATCGAATTAAATAAATCCATACTAATAAATGGGAAAGTGTATGTGTGTATTTGTTTGTCCGTCTTTCACGGCAAAACGGGGCGACGAATTGACGTTTTTAGGGTTCCGTACCTCGAAAGGAAAAAACGGAACCCTTATAGGATCACTTTGTTGTCCGTCTGTCTGTCTGTCTGTCTGTCTGTCTGTCTGTCTGTCTGTCTGTCTGTCAAGACCATTTTTCTCAGGAACGCGTGGAGGTATCAAGCTGAAATTTATATCAAATACTCAGGTCTGTTGTCCCTTGAAGCTGTGAAAAAATCAAACTTAAAAGCCAACGCAATCAAAAGATACAGTCGTTTATGCTGCAAATTTTAGAGTTTTTCGGCACTTGCAAAACCTACGGGGTACTTCCCGTGAACTCAGAAACTTGAAATTTTGCACGAAGAAACTTCATATAGCACAGACAAAGGAAAAATTACGAAAAGTAGACATTTTTAGTAAAATCATACAAAAAATATTTTTTGAAATTTTAAACTTACTACCTTTTCCCTCGTAAACGCGTGGAGATATTAAATTGAAATTCATGTTAAATACTCAGGGCTATAGAACCTTTCCGATGTAGCAAAACCAAACTTTTATGTGAACGCAATCAAAAGAAATAGCAATTTAAGTCGCATATTTTGAAACTGAGTACTCGCAAGAAACTCAAAACCTAAAGGGTACTTCCCGTAAACTCAGAAACTTGAAACTTGGCACGAAGAAACTTCATATAGCACAGACAAAGGAAAAATTACGAAAAGTAGACATTTTTAGTAAAATCATACAAAAAATATTTTTTGAAATTTTAAACTTACTACCTTTTTCCTCGTAAACGCGTAGAGGTATTAAATTGAAATAAGTAATAAACATACTACAACTTTTGCTTGTTATAGGTTTGTACGGAACCCTCGGTGCGCGAGTCCGACTCGCACTTGGCCGGTTTTTTTAAGTGGAGATAGTTGAAGGGATGGAGAGTGACATAGGCTACTTTTTGTCTCTTTCTAACCCCCCACTTCCCTAAAATGCGGGGTGGAAGTTTGTATGGAGCATTCCGCAATTTTCAAGGTAGAAAGCTAAAAATTGGTATGCGGACTATTTGAGACTAACAAAAAAATCGTGCATCATTTTTTTTGGAAATTTGCACCCAACCCCTTAAAAGAGGGGGTGAAATTTTAATAATATTCTGTTCCGAGTTCTCTTCTGTGTTTTAAATCAGGAATGTTTTAAATGGGAACCGTGTGACCCCGAATTTAACGCGAGCGAAGCCGCGGGCAAAAGCTAGTAATAAATAAATATTATAGGACAATCTTACACAAACCGACCTAGTCCCACAGTAAGCTCAATAAGGCTTGTGTTGTGGGCACTAGACGACGATATATATAAATACTTAAATACATAGAAAACATCCATAACTCAGATACAAATATTTGTAAAAAAAACACACACAAATAAATGCCCTTACCAGGATTCGAACCCGGGACCTCCTGCTTCGTAGGCAGTGTCACTACCGACTGGGCTAGGAGGCCGTTAAATCATTAATCGCATCTCATCATTATCAATCATACGCATATAGTATTGGAGCGTCGCCAACCGCCATAAGATACCTTTCCTCGCGGAGCGTCACATTTAATTTAGATACGGCAAATTTGGGCGATATGTATATGATATATTCAAATTATATTACTACTACATTTTTGAGCGGGAAAAATAAAGTAAAACACTAATGCGCGAAATCAAACTTTCTGTACCTAGTCAATATCCACTTTTTGAGCAACTTACATAGATTTTTTTTACGTTTCGTTTTTTCGAAAATGTTAAACCCGCGCTCGCGATGGTCTCCAGCAGCGGCTGCGGCACCAAACCAGCTAAAACAGGGGTTCCCAAACTTTTTAAAGTCACGCCCCCCTGCTGCCTCAAACGAAATTCCCACGCCCCCCTCGCTTCGATGCAAGGAAACGGAAGTAAATGGTCTAGCTAGCCCTGTTCAAATTTCCCAAGGCACCGCGCCCCCCACTGTGAAAACCCCGGAGCTAAAGTAAAAGGTGGCGCTATGCTCACGAGGTCTCACAGAACATCTAGTATACGAGTATTAGTAGAAACTTACGTGACACGTCGAGCATAGGCTTGTCTGTCAAGTCATCATCTTCCTTGGACTCCGCCGGTTCTACAACAATATATAGTTAACCGTTTGACCGCCAATGACGTCAAATCACGCGCACGGAGCCGTTCCCTCAGCGCCAGCGCGTGATATCACGTCCAAAATATAATTGCTTAAACAGTGAGGGCACCAGTAGGTTTAATAAATAAAGGGTTAACCAAAAAACATTTGGGCGCCGATACTTTCAGCTACAATCGGACATTATCGTCTAATATTTAACCAGGCGGATAAATAATTGTATTTGGGCTACTTAAAAAAAATTGAAATCGGTATTAAAATTAATAGGTTGGCGCCTAATTCGAGGCGACTAATAATTTTAATATGGGCTGCATTTTAAGGTGACGGGTATCGCGGTTGACGACTGCATTTTGCGTTTTTATAATCGCAGCTTCCGCTTCTGCCATCTAGTATACTTGAGATGAACTATGACGATTCAATGTTGACATGTTTAAATAGTCAAGCAATCGCGGTCTTTTACAGTAAGATGGCGCTTTGATAATGATTCCATTTTATGTGTACTTACTTAATTAAAGTTACTATTGTATGTAGGTAATCAATGACGAAATAATTAAAGTTACCTATAATATAAAACTACTTGACCAACGCACGCCATTACCTACAGTATCATAATCGCACAATTATAATGTTTTATTCTAAATATCCAAAATAAGCATTCATCATGGCGGTTATATTTCTATGTGTCAAGTACGTGTCAAGTCTTTCAAAATAAAAGTTCAAATAAAATGTACTTAACTGAAGATAATATTATTTGTAACTAATTTGTTTTATGTCCTCTTCTGCTCTGAAAAATCCAGGTTTTTAGTATCTATAACGAAATTAGAGATGGTCAAAATCGCTTTCAATGAGGACGGTAAAGTGCGTTGGGATAAGACCGCATCGGGAGAACATCGGATAATTCAATTACCTATCTGGAAAATTATCCTTTAGTTGCAAATACAAACCACACATCCTCCAACACTATTGTGTACCTGTACCTAGTTGCATTTTGATATAATGGCGATGCCGCTTTTTTCAGGTACATTCACATTTTACTTAAATGTTTCTTCCGGTAGGTATGCTTAATAAAAACGACTGTTGGTTAAGTGAAAAGTTTAAAAAACCGGCCAAGTGCGTGTCGGACCACGCATAGGAGGGTTCCGTACCTTCAATGTAATAAGAACCAAACTAATAGCAAAAGGTCGTATCTGATGCCTATGGAGGAAGTTTTTTGGAAATAACTCAAAAATGGCTAAACCGATAATGTTCAAAACAATTTTCGTAGCAAGTATATAATAAGGCGCATCTCCTCATATTTTTTGGACTTACGGTTCAAAAATTACGGGGGGGGCTACAAATTTTTTCTGACTTTCGAAGCGATTATATCAAAAAATATTTACTTAATCACAAAATGATCAAAAAAACTTCAATATTATTTTTAAAGACCTATCGATTGATGTATCACATGTTGATTTTTGGTAAAAACAATTTTTTTGAAATTTAGATACATGTATGGAGCGCCCCCCCTTAAAATATTTTTTTTTTCAAATTTAAATACATAACTAAGTAGCGGCATACAGAATACACCTTATGTGTAAATTTTATTCAGATACGTCGTATAGTTTCCGAGTAAAATGGCTGTGACATACGGACGGGCAGACATACAGACAGACGTGACGAATCCATAAGGGTTCCGTTTTTTGCCATTTGGCTACGGAACCCTAAAAATCACTTATTCTTTATTTGACGATCTTCTAGCCCTGTCGGTAGTGACCCTGCCTACGAAGCAGGAGGTCCCGGGTTCGAATCCTGGTCAGGGCATTTATTTGTGTGTTTATCGCAGATATTTGTTCCTGAGCTATGGATGTTTTCTTTGTATTTAAGTATTTATCCATATTTATCTATTATATATATCGTCGTCTAGTACCCATAACACAAGCCTTATTGAGCTTACTGTGGGCCTAGGTCGATTTGTGTAAGATTGTCGTATAATATTTATTTATTATTAATAGTAAATGTATGGAAAATATTTAATTTGTGGCTTTTTAGTACATTACCTAATAATAGGAAACTATTAGAAACGATAGGAATGGAATCGATTGGCATAAAAAAGCAGCATGTGAAAAATAAAAAAAACAATTTTCATAAAGTATGGGAAAAGTTTTTCTCAATTTGTGGCTTTTCTAGCCGCAAATTATTTTTGATCCCATACAAGAATGGGATCGATTGGCATCAAAAAGAAGTTTACCAAATGTGACCTCATCTCGCATCCTGTATGTTTTTTTCCAAAATCCGTAGAAGACCTTCCCTCAATTTCAAATTAATGAAGATTGATTAATTTGAAATTGAGGGAAGGTCTTCTAAGACCATTTTCGCGTTGCAGCGAGGGATCTGGTAGCTGCCCCCACTGACCCAAAAAGAAATTTAACTTGTATATTATTTCAAATTATCGAAGTTACAAGTAAAAGTAGTTAAGATAAAAGTAATTGCAATTACAAATTATATGTAATCGGGAATACTACTGACATGTAATCTCAATTACAAGCAATTTCAATTAATTAATATAATTGATTTTCATGTAATTTAATTAGCAATTTAATTCATTACAAAAGTAGGTACCATCTAATAAATTACGCCCAACACTGAATAAACATCAGGTTCAAGAGGGTAGTATGGAGGATGTATGCTATCTGCTGCCGAAGTCGCGCATACATGTAATCTTTATAGACAAAAAAGTTTCGTTCTATAAATTCAATTGTTTGTCACAAAAAATGGTTTTGATTTGTTTTTGCGTGGCATTTAAGACTGGATCCAATTAATTGTTGCTGTGAACATTTTTTAAATTGGTACCTAGTTGGTTACTAGGAACAGGTTTAGACACGGGTATGTTATGTCCAAAAGGGAGGTATGGGCACTCCGAATGTTATCTCGCTAACTGTGGTAAGGCACAGTTCAGCGAATGTTATCACGCTCAAATCTGGACCTGGCTCAGAGCTCGACTGGGGAAGTACCTTACAGAAAACCATAGCTAAAAAGCAAATAACTTAATTCAACCTAAAGTTTAAGATTAATTTTTAACATGTTTTAACCATTTTCATTTATATACCATAAGTGTTTTTTACTAAAAAAATTGACAAATATAAAAGCGTTTGACGTCTCACATAAGAATTATAAATTGAAATTACACAAAAGAATTAAAAACACGAAAAGTCAGCACGAGTAAGTTAATAACATATAATAGCTTTTGCCCGCGGCTTCGCTCGCGTTAAATTCGGGGTAACAAACCATACAAACTTTCACCCCCCATTTTAGAGAAGTGGGGGGTTAGAAAGAGACAAAAAGTAGCCTATGTCACTCTCCATCCCTTCAACTATCTCCATTTAAAAAATCACTTCAATTCGTCGCCCCGTTTTGCCGTGAAAGACGGACAAACAAAGAAACAAACACACACATACACTTTCCCATTTATAATATTAGTATGGATTAGTTGTATCGTGTCGTGTATAGGGTCGTCACGGTTTTTTGGGTACATTTTTGGGTTAGTTTTGGTTAATTGCCATCTATTTCAAAAGTTTTATCATATCAAAATCCATTACAATATTAAAATACTAGCTTTTACCCGCGACTTCGTCTGCGCGAAATTAACATGAGCCATATGGAATTACATAATAAAACGCAAAATAAAAGTTACCAGTTAGTAAAATCTAAGAGCAAATATAAAACTAGCACGTATGTTATTTCAAGTCAACAGGGAGCAACAATTCCGTATAAACTTCCATTCCGTTTTCATCCCCTTATACATACCAAATTTCATCTAAATCAGTTGAGCGGTTTAAGCGTGAAGAGTTAACAGACAGACACACTATAATATTAGTATGGATACGTATTATATCTCTTCAAGTAGGCTGAGGAAAAAAAAAGAATTATAGCCAAAAGCGTTTTTTAAAATTTTTAAATTTTGAAACATCTTGCTTCAAAGGTTTGAAACATCTTGTCTTTCCACTCTCAATATTTTTAACTCACTCGTTTTTGAAAAGTTTGAGAAAATGCTGAAAGGTTGACATTAACATAATAAAGGCGGTTTATAATTATATCTATTATTTGAAACCGTGCATAGGGTGGTTATGCTAGTTTCCCGTCCGGGTTGCCGTCCACCTGATTAAACTGCTACAAATTTATTGGACTAAGAGCTGGCCACGTCAGATATGACACAATAATGAGAGCAATGAAACCTGACTATTGTGTCATATCTGACGTGGCCAGCTCTCCGTCTACATGGAAAAAACGTTTTGAGGTCAAATTTGCCATTGATAATAATTATTTATTCTTTAATTGATATTTTAATTATAAGCTTTTATTTCAAAAACTTGAATATCAATATATCAATAAGTATGGACGGAAAACTGACACATACTCCACTTTTACAAAAAATGTTTTATTATAAAAAAACCTTTCGAGTATGATTTATTCTCGTATAATATTAATCTAAACAAGACCATATAAGCTCTAGAACGATAAGTAAGGGCACTTCAAAATTTATTATTGCATTACAAAGCTGGCAAAATCGATAAGTGGAAGAAAACTAGCACCTAAAAACTTACTAAGAGTACATTTTATTCAATAGTCCAATCTTAAGTAGAAGGAGTAGATTTTGAAAATGTATACAGGAAAAACAGCTTAGGTACACTTCATACTGATTTGAAACAAGGATTAATATTTCGAGAAATTTTTACAAAGGTAAAGCATAAAAGTCAGCCCTGAAAGCTGACCAACTAGTTCAAAAATGGTCCGGTCTTACCCCATCGTACCTTACTTATTGTTTTTTTCATTTTAGGGATTGTGAGAAATTATATTGGTATATATACATATACGATTAAATTAATTCCATATCTACTTACCTACCTAATAATAATATTAATAATTCACCATATCTTTTAAATCGTACGAAAACGAACATGCAATAAACCATATAAACCTAATGGCGCGACCAGACATCGTAGAGTGCCGGGACAGCCGAGCCGATTGTTTCTTTCTCATTCCATAGTAAAGAGAGAGATATACAACCTAACACGATGATGTGGACAAATCACTGACAAATGCACGAATGTGTTTCAACTTCAAGCGCATTTGATTGTATTCAATGTATCCGTCATTCATATCATAATATAGATCTAGCTTGCAACAGCGCAAAGCAAGAAGCGAAATGAGCAAATGAGAGTAAGCTGGCAACGTCGCCTCGGATGGAAACTGCTCGAACAAACGCACTCTTGTAATATAAATTATGGTAAAAACATGGACGAAGCCGTCTATGGTAAAAAGTACCCATACCCACTGTAAAAATTGAATAATGAATTAGTCTCTTTAATAAGTTGGTAGTTTAAATATAATGGGTAAAAAAGTCAAAATAAAAAGATTAAACTAACTACTAACTTGACTATAGTATGATTTGACTTTTTTTTTGTCCAAAAATACCTATAAATCGCTTAGGATCAGGATTGAAAATATAAATGAGAAATGAGATAAAAAAATAAACAAAAAGTTAACATCAGCCTAGATTTGAACTCGGACATATCTACTTAGTAAGCAAGCGTACTATAACCTAAGCTATGTGGAACGAATTTCCGCACTCAAAATTACTAATCATATTACTCAAATTTGACACATGAAACATGTCTCTGGCTGCAATAGAATAAACGCCTATAAGTTTTATTGCAGCAATTGCATAGTTCTGATTATTACAGGCTCTACAAGGTTTTGCGTCTAAAACCTTTATTAAGCGCTTAATACGACTATAGTTATCGGTAGAACATTAGTAATGTGCTAAGAAGTAATTATGTTTAATTTCGCAACATAGAATTATTTCTGACCGAAATAAAACTTGCGACAAGTTTTCTCCAAAACAGTTTCATAACGATGATATATATCCTAATTATGTTATACAAGACCAAGCACGTATCGGTAGACCGAACCCAACTATATGCCCCTACAGAAAATGTAACATACATGCTCCAACGTGGTTTGTTTTCTTCAAAAACCTTGCACGAAAACACCTCGATTTGACGTGTTTGCATATATCGTCGCCTTAATGGTTTTACAGGTATCAAATAATTATATTGACAACTGAATTTAAGACTGGGAAGCATTTTAAGAAGCCTTTTTTAAATCGAAAACGATCACCTATTAATTTAAAAATCAGGATATTTTAAAATATTTAGGAAGCAATTAAAGTCATAAATAAAATAATTTAAATTTAATACAAGCTTCTTATTCTACTGTTTGATTATCATCTAATAATCTAATCTCAGAGCGACCGAACATTATCGGTTCAGCCATTTTTGAGTTATTTCAAAAAACTTCTTCCATAGGCATCAGATACGACCTTTTGGTATTAGTTTGGTTCTTATTCCATTGAAGGTACGGAACCCTCCATTATGCGTGGTCGGACACGTACTTGGCCGGTTTTTTAAATAATAATGATGCCTAATGTTCGAGGCTTAATTAATTTGATTGTCCCTTAAATATTATAAGTATTATAACGCAACCAATTCATATTATTATATGCCTTAGAAAAGCTGCCGGTTCAATATTTAGTTGCCCAAAAAATTATAAGCCATAGGAAATTACTAGTTTTATATTTTATGTGTAGGGGATATCACTAGGATTATAAAATAAACCAGTACTTCACCAGTATTTACACTTGTATTCGTTTGTTACAAGGTTTAAATATGAATTAATTACACTATATGACAATAATATTTTCAAGACGTCCTTACAACAATCTGGTCAAGATCCGAATGGCGGCCGCAGCTATATACCCGTCATTTTATAACATCAAAATGGCGGGAACGAGCAACAAGGAATAGTCAATTGACAGTATTTTAAGATGATGCTAAATAAAAAGTAGTTATCCTTACAAGTTAAAGTATTTATCAATAATAATGCTTACATATGGTAGTACAAAAAAGGCTTCAATAGGCGGGTCCACACTAGGATATTACTGCAGCCGCTCGCATGTTTGCCGGCCAAGTCGCGTCTATACTGCCCGAGCTGCTTCGCGCGTCAATTTCCTTGCGAGGCTGCTTGGCCTGTGTGAACCCGCCCCCGCCTAATATTTAAAACACAAACCTTTACTTTGGCCTTCTTCTCTCGTCAACCATTTCTGCAGTTTGACCTGGCTGCGAAGAACTTGCAGCTTGAAGTCGCACGCGTCTCTTAGGCGATCCACACACGACCAGCAGATTCCGCATTCTCCATTATCCAAAGGCAACTGCAGGAATAAATAAGAAATAGTTAATCAATTAAATAACATCCCCCCCCCCCCCCCCCATCCGACCTCCGTGCCAATGAAAACTATATTGAATAAACTTGGCTCAGTCGTTTTATGAGTTATCACATAAAGTTGTCATTTCATAGTGAATGGACATAAGTTTTTTTTTTATACCATCAGGCGGGCCGTATGGTGGCAAACAAGCATACAGCCCGCCTGATGGTACGCAGCTACCGTAGCCTATGGACGCCTGCAACTCCAGAGGTGTCACATGCGCGTTGCCGACCCTATACAAAAAGGAGGATTCACTGTGTTGACGGCTAAAGGAACAAGAGGGTCCATCGTCGTCAACACACTGGGTCCTCTTTGAGCTTTTTGGCAACCTTACTTACCAGCAGGAACACAACACTATGAGTAGGGTCTAGTGTGGTTTGGTTGTGGTTAAGTGCCGCAAAATATCCAATAACACTTCCTTTTGAGCGGGTGTATTGTGACGTGCCGGCAACTACGGAACCCTGCACTGAGCGTGGCGCAACATACATTAAAAAACATTTTTTTGTCCAAATATACAGGGTGTAATCATTAAGTGTAACCAGGCGATTATTCCGTAAATATAAGAGATATTAGAAATTTTCAAACTGATATCGAAAGTGCGTTACCCAATGAGTAATATTGCATTAATAACTTTTTTGAAATGAAAGTATTAATATTAAAAAATATTGAGTTTAAACGCTGCCATACAGTTAGTACGTACGACGACTCACTCTCAAAGTAGAATGTCGGTGCCGTCAGAGATAAAACTGCTTGAGATTCATTATTTGCACGAATAAACTGTAATAAAATAATAAAACAATTCATGAATCATTTGATAACGGTGAAATGACTAGACCGTACAAACTAGTCTTTCAACGAACGTAGTACTAAATGTATGGGAGGGTTTGAAGTTAATGTTTGGGATAGTTCTGATTTGATTTAAAAAAAGTTATTAATGTAATCTTACTCATTAGGTGACGCAATTTCGATATCCGTTAGATATTTTCTAATATCTCTTATATTTACAGAGTAATCGCCTGGCTACACTTAACGATTACACCCTGTATACGATACATATAATATGAATTGAAAATCAACGAAAACATCAAACTTACCTGTAAATCAAAACAGTCTTTAAGCATGTGGGAGTATATCTCAGTTCTGCCCAGAAATATGTATGGCGTCGTCAGGTCCTTGTCCGGAGCACCCCGCAGGCAGCAGCGACATGACAACAGCTTCTCGTCCATATTGACAATGGCTGTAATATTAACAATTTGTAATTATTAGATAGGCAAAAATGGAGAGAGTTGGTGGAGGCCTACACTTGAAGAGGGGTCCAAATTAAATAAATAAATCCATACTAATATTATAAATGGGAAAGTGTATGTGTGTGTTTGTTTGTCCATCTTTCACGGCAAAACGGGGTGACGAATTGACGTGATTTTTTAAGTGGAGACAGTTGAAGGGATGGAGAGTGACATAGGCTACTTTTTGTTTCTTTCTAACCCCCCACTTCCCTAAAATGGGGGGTGGAAGTTTGTATGGTTTGTTACCCTGAATTTAACGCGAGCGAAGCCGCGGGCAAAAGCTAGTATTAAATAAACATAACACTAACTACTAGCTATAAGAAACATACTAATCAATACGCAAAAACTTCTAATGTAAAAAATTGGGAAATTTGGAAATAAAGGCTTTTTTATTTATTTATTTATTAATCATTAGATTACATACTTTACTAGTCATTCTGTTATTCGGGGCGGATGTAAATCCAAAAAATCTTACGTCATGAAAATCAGTTTAGCCATTCTTGAGTTATAAATGGTGTATCCGACACAACTTTGTTTTATACATGTTTTTAAGTAAAGACTATCCCCCTTATTCATAAATGTCTCTCAGGCCTCCATTAGTTAATTTATGTTTTGTCCTTATCTGTAACTTTGACATTTGTGTTTGTTAGAAACAGACAAAACATAAAGTAACTAATTATAAAACAGAATTCATTAACAAAAACTAACTACGTATAAATTTAATACCAAAAGAAAATATTTTAAACCTGACTCTAAAATTAAATAGTGGAAACATAAAATGAAGTAATAAAAAACTAAGAGCCTAATCAAAAAGTACACCCCGTCTCGTCCCTGGTGCAAATGTATCCATTACGCTTGCTGCGCTGCCGAGTTGAACTGCGATGGAATTAACTAATTGAGTCCAGAGACGTTTATGAATGTTTTTATGAGTTTTTGAACAAAAGTTTTACCGTTTAGGAGTAGAATCTACGATTTAATTTTTTTTTTACTCGTGTTACAGGCCACAACTGGTATAGACGTGCCGAAATTTAAATCGCGAACGTGAATTAAAAATGTTCTATGATAGGTTGTTACTTGTCTAACACTATCTTTGGTCGGGGTGTACAAAAGTGGGGCGATTTTTGGTCAGGTTTCTTCCATAAGGCGCGAAGCGCCAAGATAACGCGAAGTAGGAAGCTCCGCTAACCAGAGCTTCGTCAATTCTGCCTTTGTGGAAAATAAGTGTTGCCCAAACAAACTTATACTAAAATGTAGCGAGATTTTACTTTCACGTGAATACTGAATGAGTACGAGTCAATTAAGTGTTAAATACCATTATTATTAGCGTCACATGTCCTTTCCGGGTGAAGCCATGCCGATAAGATAAAATATGCCGAATTGCCGAATAAACACAACACAAAAACCTACAAACACTTGACATTGACAGTTTTTTTTTTTTTTTTTTTTTTTTCTCTAATGGACTTTAGGGCGATGTTGCCCGTAGCCAACGTCAAGTGTTAAAAGGTGGGAAATTGGACGCGGAAAGGAATAGGTACGGTACGGAATTTGGAATATGAGCGGTCAAATCAGGTAAGTATATGAGGATAGAAAATACATATAATCATCAGTTCGAATAAATAATTTATACTTTAATATCATTATGATAAATAAACCAAGCTATAATACTATAAATATCGGGATTTATAAGCAAGGAAGGAATGTTAGTAGGGAAGGGGACATGTTTGGACTGTAAAGTTTCCATGAAAACGGTTCGATCATATAGCGGACAAGAAAAGAAAATATGATTGATATCTGCCTCCTCAGCACCACAGTCACATCCAGAATCACTTATAAAACCAAACCTAGCCAAATGCGCAGGACTACTTGTATGGCCCAGTCTCATACGAGATAAACAGGATATTTCACGCCTATTAAAATTTTTATTGTAAAACCATGGTTTAATTGGGATATCGCTTTGAATCTTAAAATAATAACTTCCGGTTTCTAAACTGCTCCAAAACCAAAAGAACTCCCAAGCTACCTTGAGATACCTTTTAGGGAGCAAAAGAAGATCATGGCAGTAATTTTTATATGGATAAATATCACCAGAAACAACAGCATCTACAGCTAACCGGTCAGCTTTCTCGTTTCCAGGAATCCCACAATGACTTGGCACCCAAACAAAGTTTACAATGAGTCCTTTTTTTTTGCATTTAAGTAGCATGTCTCTGATTTCATACACCAAACGGAAATTGTTAACTATCCTAAAGGGAGATTTTATCAAAATTTGTAAGGAACTTTTGGAATCAGAAAAATTACA